>OZ024815.1:20123665-21449374 GCA_964017055.1 Chloromyia formosa
GCGGGCATCCAATGTAAAGTTCGTTGTAGACTGTTTAAATTTCACTGGGGGCGTCCGGTAGCGCAGTGTGTTGAGGCATCAATCTCATGTTTGACTACCGGCGTTCCGGGTTCGAATCCCGTTCACGACGATGTTCTTGGCGATGGATGTGCATGCTGGCAACTGCATTCTCCGAAACCAGTTTATGCCGTCGAAACGTCAACTGGGCCACATGGAACAGTTGACGCACTATGCCCCACAAGGGGTTAGGGCAATTGAGAATGGTCACTAATATCTAGAATTAAAAAAAATGAAGGAAACTGCTGAAAGTCCCACTCCCGCGAGATGTGGCTATTTCCCGCGTTACATGCTCAAATCCCGCAATATTTCGTGGGAAAAATCGCTCATGTTGTAGCAGTGGCGGATCTAGAAACCGAGTATGGAGGGCGCCCGATTAATTCAACTCTTGGTCCTTAAGACATGCGTGTATTTAAAGCGCGGATGTATTCCTTATTGAAGAGAGTATGCAAAGATGAGCGTATATGTTAGGATACAAGAGCTGCTGTTCTTACAATACCACACATGGACTGTAATAGGGTTCATTTGGTTGCCACCAGGGAATGTTCACCTGTCAATCCTAATCACTGAACCAGAGAGAACTCCCAATAAAGGTTAGATTAGAGGGGCTGCCATGAAGTGTCACAGCTCACTTAGACCACAGATGGGTCCGTTGTGATACCCGCGGTATTTAACAACCTGCAAAATTAATCATTAAGCCAGCCGGAACTGATAATGAAGCGAAAAATCCTACTGACATCCATATCCTTCAAGTCATCCAAATCTTCAAAGAAGAAAGACCCAAGAATCCTTTTCCTCCTTATTGCCAAGGCAGGACAGGTACAAAGGAGGTGGGAAGTACTTTCCTCCTCATCCTCGTTATCGCAACTTCTGCAAAAGTCATTGTAAGGACGCTGGAGTCTTCTGGCGTACTCGCCGATCAGACAATGCCCAGTGATAACTCCCACCAGAACGCTAATGTGCTTCCTATCCATTGATCGAAGTTTGGAAGATCGCCCAGGATCGATTCTGGGCCATATCATTTTTGTCACTTGGCAGGTGCTACTGGTACCCCATATTGTATTGGCCTTGCCAACCGCATCCTCCAGTATCTTCTTTTTGCAAGCGGATATGGGCATTCCAATTTCGTGAGGCTCCATCATGATCTCCCTAGTCGCTGGACGAGCCAACTCATCAGCTTTACAATTGCCAGCAAAACCACTATGGCCGGGAATCCAGCACAATAGAATCTTGAAGGCTTTTCCCAGCTCAATAAGGGACGAGCGACACTCTTCCACCAGCTTAGATGAGGTGGAAACGGAATCGATGGATCTTATCGCAGCCTGGCTATCGGTGTATATAATTATGTCTCTAGAGGCTACAACGTGGCGTCCTAGCCAAGTTAAAACCTCTGAAATGGCAGAGTGGCCGGCGCTTGAAGTTACCCACTGACCAGTCTCACGAAAACGAATGGCCGTATTTGCAGCCACTACTTCAGCAAAAATATCTATCGGTAGCAAGTTAAGCAACACATCCAGGGCAGCGGACGGTGTTGTTCTAAGAGCTCCAGTTATTGCTATGCAAGTTAGACGCTGCAGCTTCCCCAACATTTTGCGATAAGCCGCTATACGCAGCGCCGTCCACCAAACAGTGATACCATGCAGGTGTATTGGACGTAGGACTGAAACGAACAGCCAGTAGACAACTTTTGTTTGCAGGCCCCATTTTTTACCTATGGCTCTTCTACAAGAATACAGCGCCACAGTAGCCTTGTTCACCCGCTTCTGTATGTTGAGCTTCCAAGTCAGTTTCCTGTCTAGGATGAGACCCAGAAATTGTGCTTTATTATTGATCACCAACCTCTTCCCATCCATTATTGGAGGTGTGAGATCAGGAATTATGTTCTGCCTAGAAAAGAAGGCAAGTTCCGTTGTATCCGGATTTGCCCTAACGCCAGCATAACAAGCCCAAATTGCTAGAATCGAGAGTGCATTCTCTATTATATTGTATCACAGAGAACATTTGGAAATTTGCCGGAGATGGCAATAGCAATGTCGTCCGCATAAGCAATCACCTTACACCCTACCACTTCCAGGTCCAGAAGCAGTTTGTTAACTGCCAGATTCCAGAGAAGAGGAGAGAACTCCCAATAAAACAATAGCGTTTGCCACCATCACAATGGTGATCAAAAGCTACAGCAATAGAAAGAAACCGATTTATGTGACTCCAAGCCACCATAAGCCGTGAAAATACGCTGCTTAAAAATGAACTCAGACCGCAGGAACCATGGTTTCTCCTCAAACTATTCGTAACGGTTGAGGTAAGCTGGCCCACTTTCCAGGTGTCCGGTAACATGATCGCTATTGACCAGAAAGCTTACAACCCTATAATCAACAATCATAGATTCATTAACATGTGGTTCGCTACCCTCCCTCATTACCTTCATAAATGTTATTCGTCATTCGTCACGCCTGAAGCTATGCCCACATTAGGGCGAATGGAGGGACTTCATTGACGGATGCGTTGCAAAATCACATGGACCATGGTATCGCACAGTTTATCGGTCATTTGATTCTCAGCCAATGATGTTTGCTTGAGGAAAAGGCACTTAAACCACATTGCGTTTTTGTCTCCTCACTTTGTACTATGCATACGAGTATAACAGCTGAACTCTCTAGTAAGAGATGTGTCGACGCACTCGGTTGTCGTGGTCGTTCGGTCACCGCTCTACGATACTAATCTAGGGCTCGGAGTTCAAATCTCGGCACGATCAAAAACTGCCTGTACTGGTACTGGTACTGGTACTAATAGAACTCTCACAGTGCTCCGAGGTTGTCCGTAGAAAAACGGCGCAGATAGGAGGTGCATGCTAGCAACTGCACTTCCAAAAAGTAGATATGCTAACGAAACGTCAACAAGGCATAGAAATGCTAGAGATGTTGACGCCCCCAGGCCCCTGGAGGGGTCAAGGAAATTAACAAGAGAAGTGTCTGTTTGGAAAAATCCTGGCTAGTGATACTGTCAAATTTTGCGGACCACCACGTGTCAATTATGCTAATGAAAAAATTGAAAAAATTGCATCAACGCAACACTCCATTTACATGGGACATGCATTTCAGTCATGAACTATTCCGTCAATGCAATGCGTCCATTCCACAGTCCATGGAGGGCGCTTTTTATTGAATGTACTTTATGATAAGCAGATTTTACGATCTCAAATGCCTGATGTCATCAGAATAAAATGGCTGAGAGATTAATTTTGATTTTGTAACTTCTTATACTCGTAATAAAAATCAACGAGGATGTTTACGAATTAGAAACGTTTAAACCATACCATCACCAGTCAGCTATACATTCTAAAGTTGTAATGAAATTTAATTCATTTTTGGCCACGAGCATAAACCCAGAGGAACAAAGGCACATCCAGTAGAAAAGCACATGTTGAACACATCAACCATAAAATTATTATGTGTGTACCTACTTACAATAATAATGATAACATATAAATAAAATTTTAATATTTTTTATCATCATGTTTCTCATGAACTCGTTTGAATTACATACATATTTACGAATATTACGGAAATAATGTATTCCAGCGACTCATCCACTCAGCATTGATACTTTGCACTTAACCAAAATAATTATAAATTTAATGGTGATTAACCCAACAAATTGTCATAACATTTACATAGAATGAACATTAACAATACAATGATCTAAGCGAAAATATATAAAAAGTACAATATACGAAATTGGGGACTGTTATTAAATAAATTGAAATTCATGTTTTTTCGCTTTTAATGGGAATTTAATTGCTATGTTTTGTATACATTACATTAATTGTAGTGATCATTGAATGTTGAAAGTAGTTTGAAGTTTAGTGAAACTAACTATTTGATGAATACAGCCAATTTATATCCTGTGAACAATGTAATCCCACAATTAATAAAACGTCAATTGACATTGGCTTTATAGTATATTTAAATATTTTGAACAAAACGAATAGCCCAGTTGAAATTCTTCTTATAAACCTATGAGTGATTGAAGGTTTTCCTTTCCTCAAGATCACCATAAGCTTCTACGGAACTCAGATCGTTAATGTTTTGTTGTTTTCGTTGGAGACCTTTGGTCTTAGTTGCAACAATATTGGTCATATTCTCAGCATGTCGACGAAATAACCAGATAAAAGTGGTTCCGCCTATTTGTTGAGGTGAAGCTATTGGAAAGGCTTCACCACTGAAAATACATTTTTGACTGTGACACATATCCTCATCGCACTATAGGTATATCGGGTCCGATAGAAATGGTATGGTGATAAGTTGTATGAATATTTTATTCCCGGAAATCTCCTAATTTGCAATGTGATTATGCCGGAACATAGAGGACTGCGCCCGCAATTCGAGGGTTTGGTAGTGAGTGCTTATTTGGGGATGTAAATATTGACTCCTCTTAGTACTCCTTTAGGTGGGAAAAACACCATACTTGAAATGTCTTCGAAGTTAACCATGATCTGGTGTCCTACATGCCAATTCCTGGAAAATACCCACATCTATCTGTTGCGCCCCATCACTCCGCTATGGTTCCTTTAAATTAGAAAACAAGAACTACCAGAAACGGAATGATCTCATCTTTGAGCCACGAATAGTAATCCCGCATATTTGTGCCAAATTTCATACATGTCGCTTCAGTCGTTTCTTTCTGGCTAGGGTATTATTATTATTACTATATTCTGGGGGATAGCCGAAGCAGACCACTAACGTCTGGGTCCCTTTTCGC
Organism: Chloromyia formosa; assembly: GCA_964017055.1. NCBI lineage: Eukaryota > Metazoa > Arthropoda > Insecta > Diptera > Stratiomyidae > Chloromyia > Chloromyia formosa. Next base: position 20,128,481 of record OZ024815.1, read on the forward strand.
CCCCTCCCGGTCGTCAGCGGCTTCCAGATGTCGACTGATAGTTGTCGACCTCTTTCTTCATCACTGAGTCCCGTGTTATTGCTAGCATTTGTTTAAGGCTGAGTTCACTCATGGCTTCCACACTTATCGTGTGCTTGCCTGTGATCCTCAACCTCGTGCTAGCCAGTGCTGGACATTCGCACACAATGTGTGCTGCCGTCTCGGCCTCCTCCAGGCATAGCCTGCAAACGTCATCTTCCCCGATTTTCATCTTGGCCAGATGAGCCTTAAAATTACCATGCCCTGTGACCAAGGCAGTTATCCACTTTAGAGTACTCCGTTTATTCTGGCTAGGGTAAATACCGAGCTGTCTGCACTAAGTTTACATTTTTGTTGTTTAACAAGGCCTTTTGCCTTGTTCCAGGAAGGAATCAAACTATGTTTTAATGAGCGCAGGAAGGCGAGGCGAAGTTCGTAGAGCGCATTGAGGAAATCATTCATTACGATTTTTTTTAACTACAGAATGACAATTCTACGAGTACATACATTTTCACAATGAAATAACCGTCTTCACTTTGAATGTTTGCGCTCGGGAAAACATAATGACTACACGAAGTGCTTCCAAGGTCATCATTTCCTTTGCGGAAAACTGTTCAAATGCACGTCCCAAGGAACTTGTAGTATCTACCAAATACTATACCATACTTACTTTCCCGGATATTAGGAATGCCTTTTGAAGAAGTGGTATTTTTCCAGTAGAAGCGGTAGGGTTGCCTACACGGACTGAGAGAACTTTTTGCGTATTCGCAGAATTCAACAATAAATCATCCACTTAAATATAAGCACATAGGACAATAGACTTATTGTCGCAGTGCTTGTGGCTCTTTTATTGGCCACGGCCCATCTATCATCTAAATGTACGCACTACGTCATCCGAAACCGGTTGTATACTAGCGAAATGTCAACTAGGCCTGTTAGGAGTAGTTGTAGTGCTATTCCCTCCAATGGAGTTCAGTCGAAATACCATGTAAACACTTGATTTTACAAGTGCCAGGAGTGATGTGGTTCAGTAGGCGCTGTATCGTTTGGAGAGTGTTTCAAATAGCAGAGAAATTGTCACAAAACTATGATTTCTCTAAGGGAATTAATCAAATCAATGTTCACCTTTAAATACGTTATTAATGTGGCTTTTCGTACATGGCTCAAAGACTCCTCAACGTGCATCAAACGGATAAGTTCATACTGTTCGTCATTCTATCATGGACTCAACTAAAAATTAATATGCAAATTTTATAGATACATAAACTCAAAACCCCACGACGGTTCAGATCCTTTCGCACTTCACGGAATTTTCAAAAATTAGAAAACGCTTATGTTTGTAAGTGGAATCTCTCTTTAATAGCCTTAGTCCCAGAAATTTTGTCTACACATGACACCAATTTCACGCATAGAGGTTTTTAAATAGACCACTTCAGCAAACGCACCATACGTGTGCCTGTGAAAAACCGCACTTATCCCCAGGTTTGAGTATGAGTGAAAACTTTTTGAATTGTGTCATAAATTCTAGCACAGCAAACACACAAGATATCTTCGCATGTTGCACATTGACTACAAAAACGAAGACGATAATTTCAGCGTTTAGATTCTCCGTTGGGAATGCAGGTCATATTTCAAACACATAATCCTGAAACGGACACCAGTGATACATTTTTATTCAGCCGTAGCCGAGTTGAAAGATTGAATGTTTTTATTGCGCTCTTCAAAAAACATTACCCCCTGTGGGTTAAGGATGTCTTTGAAGGATTATCCATGTAGGAGATGAAAACGTTTTTGATATTTAAAAGAGATTAACTCTCGGTTAGATGTTGGCATGATATGGTCTAATAAAATTGGCCAGATACAGGGGCATAGTAACCCCTCCAGTGTTATGCAACGTAAGCTACCAAACGTTTGTCTTCGGGATTCAAGCATTTGGATTAGCATACTTTTCGCTGTTAACTCAGAAGGACTTTCAACTGAGCAGACTTCACCCACGTGAGAGGACCTCGAGCGTAACTGAGTAACAAGTTGCAAACCGCCAACAGTCATAATCACGACAACCAAACCCTTACAAATTTAGCAACTGGTGACGATTTTGTAATTTTTGAAACCAGCGTGGATTCCAAGTACATCGATGGATACTAAATTTTGCCCTAACCCCTTGTGGGGCATTATTATTATTATTAGTAAGGTACCGGCTACTCACCCTAAAGGTAGGCACTGCGACCAAAGGAGGTCTATTGTGTCATAGCCTATTTTATTATTCAATCAAAAGACCTTCCACCACTCGTACGAAGGCTAGTATGTCTTTTACAGGAGTCTTCCTGATAACGGCAGGACACGCGGTGAACTGTCCGATTAAAGTATACCTCACCTGCGCAATCGCCGGGCATACACATAAAATGTGGCATGTGGACTCAACGTCCTCCAAGCAAAGACGACACTCCGTCTCATTAGACAAACCCATCTTGTTCAGATGAAATCTCACCAAGTGGTGGCCCGACAGGTAGCCTACAAGTAGCGTAAGGTCGGCTCTACTCATGTGGGTGGCGTCTTTATAGGTAAAGGGTCTCATTAACCCCTCCGATTGCCGCAGTCCTGGAAGATTGTTCCAATAGTGCTGGCGTGTCCTTTTAGACCAATCCGTTATGATTGTTCTAGCTGAAGCCAACCCCAGACTACAATAGGGTTCTGGCCCGAGGAAATTGGATGCCTAGCAAGTTCATCCGCCGCTTCGTTTCCTTCAATGCCTTGGTGACCTGGCACCCAGTACAAAAAGACTTGGTTGTCGGTTGCCAGACATTGGAGAAGTTCACGACACTCTTTCACCAGCTTTGAAGAAAGCCTGTGTGAAGAGAGAGCCTTAATGGCTGCCTGGCTATCAGTACAAATAGCAATGTGTGCGCCGCGCAGTTTGTTTTCTAAAATTACCCTGGCGCAGACCTCAATGGCGTGGATCTCAGCTTGGAAAACGCTGGGCCATGTACACATAGCGACTGAGATCCTGGTGTTGGGTCCAAAGACGCCCGCACCAACTCCCTGGTCAGTTTTAGACCCATCGGTGTACCACATTATACACCTTGAGTCTGGGCAGGGATAGCCATTCTCCCATTCCGAGCGGTCTGGGATTAGAGCAATGAATTTGGGGCATAGTGCGTCAACTATTCCACGTGACCAAGTTGATATTTCGTTGACATAAACTAGTTTCGGAGAATGCAGTTGCCAGCATGCACCTCCTGCTCCCGCATTTAGCCACCTACCTGCGACAAGTCGGGATCTGCAAAACTATGGATTCGGTTCGAAGTCACGCTTAGAAGATCGTTGATGAAGAGAAGGAAGAGCGTTGGTGAAAGGACAGTACCTTTGAGGACCCTTGCGTTAGTGGTATGGCAATAAGATTTAATTCCATCAAGGACGAACTGAAGCGAACGGTCGTGATAGAAGCTTTCGATCCATTTAACTAATTTTCGGTCCAAACAAAAAGCCTGGAGTTTAGCTCGAAGGGCCGGATGCCAAACTCTATCAAAAGCTTTCGAAATGTCGAGGGCAATGATTTTACTACCACTACTACTACTAGTCAAGGTAACTCAGTAGTTGGTTATTAACCAGGGTTTCGAAGACTTTTGATAGGGTTGAAGTTAGTGCTATTGGTCGGTAGTTAGAAGGATCACATGCTTCACCTTTCATAGGGATTGGTTGGATATGAGCTAGCTTCCACGATGATGGGAACACTCCTGTTGAGTAGGACAGGTAAAACGTACAGCCATTGTTTAAGCATCAGTGAAAAACATGATGCCTTTCTAATCTGCACTATCATGTTATCCTCACTGCGGTAACTATGTTCATTCTTTTTTAATGAACCTAAATGGTTTTTTAATGAACCTAAATGGGCTGTTTCCTAAAACTGGCACAACCTTATAAACGACTGTACTCTACTTTGCCTTTTAACTCCTAGTGGGGCGAAATTTATAAATTGGCACAACAGCATCTATAAGTATACGAAAATTGACCCTAAGCTATACAAAGGAGTAAGAAAACGGGAAATAGAACGTTATAGTTCTAAATACAATATTTAGACTTGTACGAACTCTCTTGCTTCTTTGGACAAGTCACTTCAGCCACGACAGTACATAATACTCCACCCCCTATTAAACGCACATTTTCCTCGCAAGGACTACCTAAAACTTTTAGCTCTCGGAAAATTTATTCTAGTTTCTCATGTGTGTTTTAAGGAAGTTATTTTTCTTTCCTCGTTTTATATCCTAACATATGTGCAAGTCCAAGTTGTCCAGGCGATCACAAAAAAAAGGAAACACCAAATAAAAAAACAAAACGTATTAGTTCGTCGTAAAATACGAGTAAATATACCATACTAACAAAAGAAAGAGAAACTACAAAAGGTTCTTCCTAAATCCCTTTCAGGCTACTAACCTATATACCTACAATGGCGAGGCCTAGGGAAGTTCATGAAAGCATAAATTTAGACGCTTTGCTTGGTCCCAACCCCAAGTATTTAGAGCTCAGAGACCTTGTAAAGTCCACAGATTGAGGAGCAGATTCAAGCCTATCCATCCGTTTCGTTTTCAAGTATGTACTCGTATGTAGTTCTTTTCTTGTCTCATGCTCAAGACCTGGTTATTACCAGCCAAGTGTTGCTGCTATATACACGGTGAGTACACTCAAAGTGTATCCTTGAGCCATTTTTGGACCAAGACTCCATAAAAATTGTCTAAGCACCACTCTTGCCCCAAACAGTGAAATTTATGATTTAAATCCTCCGAAACTGTACAACGGGCGTAGGACTTTCGTGTCGGCATACCGTTGTCACGATTGCAAATACGAACTGAGTGTGAACAGGAGAAAATATCCTTACAGAGCACAGTTCTTTATGTCTTTGTTTTTCCGTGTTTCGCAGTATTTACCTTGGGGGGTACCTTTTCGACCGAGTTTTGTTCGACTCCTCAAGTCGTAAAACGGATTAGTTGCGCTAACAGGACATCATTAAATTGTTCCTGAATTGCATACCCTTTTTCTTTGAGAATGTAAGTCTTCTGAAGTTCTTCTCTCAGTTTTTCTGCGTATGTACTTGAATGTTAATTTCCTCTTGAAGGTTGCGGTTGTCGCTGCTTTCTTTAGAGTCATACTTTGCCTCGGTATAAAGCGAAAAAAAGGTCACTCGCTATACCTTTGCAGCAACAAATAACCGGATTGTAGTCGTCATACCCTTCGAGTCAAGTGGATGAGAAGCAAAAACATCATTAGTGAAAAAACCACTCCCTAGAACTTTGTTATTGTTAAAGGTGCCCGAGTGATGGTTATAGTGAATGCGGCCCCTTCAAAATCATAAGAAACGTCCGCAGCAATTAAATTCGTTGCTGGTAAATCCAGATAACCTCGGTGCAATTAATTACTGCCTAGGATCCGAAAGTTTTTCATCAGTTACAAGGCAAAAGGATGCGAACTAGTGAGGTTTATCGTACAGTCAGAAAGCACTCATGGTCGACAGTTTAACCGTTCACGATTACGGGCTGTAATCGCTAAAGCAATGCAGACAGGGATTATTTAAAAGGATCCACTAAATACAGGAGGCGATTGGAAAATTGAGTAAGATGAAAAGTTCACTATCGATGTTCAGATTTTTAAGTCGACTTAAACGATTACTGATAACTACGGCAACAAATTCGTCAGGCGGAAGGATGGGTTATTTCTTTCTTACTGTCGGCCAGGGATACCCTGTGCAACCCTAAAAGGAACGCCGAAATGAAGTCCAATTCAATTGAAACGTGCCTTTCGCAAAGAATTCTTTGGCCATATGAATCCGCTTACGACACGAACGGAAAAACACCTTACACCCAGAGCTCCTTACAAACGAAAAAATGTGAAAAAGGACTTTACTGTCATAGTTGTTTTCTTCACGTTGGAGTCCTCTTAAAAATAATTAATTTTAAGTGCACTTTTGTCATGAATCTTGAATATGTCGTGTGATATGATGGAGACATTTTTGATGATAGCGCATCCGTTTCGTGGGGATGTGGTGATATTCGTATACTGAACGAAAATAATACAAAAAAAAAACGGCAAAAGGACTAAGAAAAAAATATAATGCTGTTTTACATATCAAAGAAAATTACGATAAGTGCATTGCAGCTGATGACGTACAGTGCAGCAATGGTGGAATCCTGAAAAAGATGGAATGCCTCCAGACTGATACTTGGGACTTGGAGTAGCGTATCAAGCCAAGCCGAGTCGAGCCTACTACCTTGCAATCCTTGACTATGTTATGGGGGTGATTATTATTTTATTTAACGTACTCAGACGACGAGACAACGATGACAGTCAGTTTTGTGACGGTTATTATTTTTTCATGGATGATGGATTTGAGAGGGACGCAATGTTTTGTCTTATTGTTGACAGTGTTGAGCAGATAAAGTTTGCTATTGTTACGTGTAGAGTTTAGATATTGTTCATATGGTACTTATGTCAGAGACGGCTTTACTTACCACCTGTTCGCATGGAATGGGGGGATGGTAATAATATTGTTGTGTACGACATTTAAAAGGCTCATGACCTTCTCGCGAAAGGCAGTTGTGTGTTGGTGTTTCTTTGATGGTTGGTGCCTTTTACAGACTATGAATCTTGGATACACTCATTACACCGTTGCCTTGACCCCACACCCTTATTTTACATATCCATCCGACAATTTGGTACGGAAATCTGGAATGATTTTTCGTTTTATGTGGGAGATATGTCACGAAAAAGAACCCCTCAAATGGAGGCTAGGAGTTCTCTCAAGTTGAACTACTTAACGCCTTTGAAAAGGCAGCCTCTCTGCCGTGAATATCACAGCACAAATAGACAACAAGTGGGTCCATTATGCTACCACTGGGAAGCTACAACTAACCATCCTTTGCAGCGAACCAATCGGAGCGCAATATTAATTTATGTAGTTGGCTGATGTCAACAATTGATAGATCGCTCAATTCGTTAAAAAAGTAGGCACCTAGAAGTAACTTTCTACTCCTACTCAGCGCTTGACAGGCGCAGAGCAAATGAAAAGTATTCTCCTCCTTATCGACGTCGTCGCAGCTCCTGCAGAAGTCCAGAACTCAATAAAAGGTTACCGGAGCCGTCTTGCATGTTCTCCGGCCAGAAAATTACCTGTAATGACACCCAAAATAGTTCCAATATATCGTCTTCTCAGCAACAACAGTTGTGTGGAGCGCCCGATATCATGCTTTGGCCATATGTGCCTTGTTACAGGACAGATATTTCCATTAATCCACCACAAGTTGGCTCTGGCAAACGCAGCGTATTTCAGTTGATCTTTGCATGATGCAATGGGCATACCAACAACCATATTCTGGTCTGGTGCTGCTTCCAACGACAGATCGATAGCAGCTCCTTATGTGTAATGATCTGTCGATAGTACGAAACTAGAGGCCGAGGGTCCCATTACACATGGCCCCGATACGAGCGCGGGGAAAACTTAGCCGTCCGCCAACCATTCCATTCTTGTCACCTAATTATACCCTAGACTTATAGTATAGGGTATATTGTTTTTGTCACGACGGAAATATGTAACACCTTAAAGGAGGCTCCGGAGGTATAGCAATGTATATATATAAATGATCAGGGTCACCTCCTGATTCGATTTAGCCATGTCTGTCTGTCTGTCTGTCTGTCCGTCTGTCTGTCTGTCTGTCTGTCTGTCTGTCTGTCTGTCTGTCTGTCTGTCCGTCTGTCTGTCCGTTCGCACGATAACTTTCGATAAAATGAAGCTAGATCCTTGAAATTTTGGTCAAATGCTGGAAGTGTAATCTAGTTGGATGGTATTGAAAATGGGCATGATCAGGCCAAGAGAACGCCTACCTCCCCTACATATGTAAAATAATTAAATGTATCTATAACTCCCGATTAAAGAAACATGAAAGCCTCTAGCTTTGGTAGATTACTCATGAAGGTAATCTCATACTCTCCTGGGAAAATAAAACTGATAAGTTGAAAACTAACGGTAATTTTCTTACAAAGAACCCCGTACTATCCTACTTTTCAGGTTTTTTGTCTATAACTCCTGAACCAATTGACGTAGACACCTGATTTTTGGCGTGTAACCTTGAAGTGAGAAGCTGCTTAAGATTATGTAAGTTGGGCATAATCAGATCAAAGGAACGCCTACCTCACCTTCAAATTTCCAAAAATTAAATATTCCTTTAATTACGATAACTTTCGAAAAAATCATACTAGCAAGTTGAAAATTTGAAAGAATGTTGCTAATAAAACCTACTTTGTTGGTATTGAAAATGGGCAAGATCCGACTCAAGGAACCCCCACCTCCCCTACAAATGAAACTTCAAATAAGCGATAACTTTTGATAGAATGAAGCCAGCAACTTGAAAATTTGGTAAAATGTTGACAGTGAGATTGAGTTAGTTGGCATTAAAGATGGGTAAGATCCGACCTAAGGAACCCCTACCTCCCCTAGAAATGAAACTTAAAATAAGCGATAACTTACGACAAAATAAAGCTAGCGACTCGAAATTTTGGTCAAATGTTTGTAGTATGATCCAGTCGACTAATATTGAAAATACGTAAATTCCGACCATCGAAACCCCTACTTCTCCTACCAAAGAAACTTCAAATAAGCGATAACTTTCGATAGAATGAAGCTAGAGACTTGAAATATTGTTTAAATGTTTGTAGGGGGATCTAATTGGTTGATGGAAATGCTGGGCAAGATCCGACTCAAGGAACCCCCACCTCCCCTACAAGTGAAACTTCAAATAAGCGTTAATTTTCGATAGAATGAAGCTAGCGACTTGAAAAATTGGATAAATATTTGAAGAATGGGTTAGTTAATTGATTTTGAGAATGGTCAAGATCCCACTGAATGAGTGCCAACCTCCCCTATGAACTGGCCATATAAGAGACCCACTTTTAATGCATATGGTCGTTGCCAATTGGGACTTTTGGTATCACCACTAGGTCTGTACAAGTCTAGGGTATATACGCTTCGGACTCCGGGCCGCAAAGCTTCGGCCTGGTTTTTTTTTCCATTTGTGCTTCCCTTGTTTGTGTTGTCTTCCTCAGGCCTATGCATTTTTATTACAGCCAGATTTACAATATATCGAGCAATTCGGAATGCACTCCATATCCCACTCCCGCATCCGGTCTCAAACCGTCCGTGTTTGGCGGACCCAAGGAGCGAAGTTCCATTCTCCTCCCATTGGGCCCGAGATGGAATCAAACTTGTTTTAATGGGGTTCACATACCCGTTTCACGCGGACGAACTACAACATTTGCCGCCATCTTTTCCGCAAAAACTTCCAGGGGAAGCTTGCTTAGCATGACATCAAGCGCAGTGAACTGGGATGTCCTAAGAGCTTATCAATATAGCTGACAACGGAGTGCCAAGCTTGTGTCCACCGACCTACCCTTGTTAAAGGCATGTTGTGAAGTTTATGGGAGATTCTGTGGAATGATACTTTGCAAATTAATGTCTAAGAGCATTTTCAACATCTTAAGAAGAGTTGAGGAGAAGCTGATAGGTTTCAGGTCCTTTGGAATCGCATGCGAACTCTTGCCCGCCTTAAGGATAAATACCACTTTGACTTCCGTCCAAATGCGAGGAACAAGCATGCCTGAAAATAGTTGAAGTCGATGGGATAACAATATCGGACGTTTGCTGTATATTCGCCGGGATTATGCTATCTAGACCAGCCGATTTGAAGGGTTCAAAGCTGGATATAGCCCAGAGTATTTTATCTACTGATAAGATTGTTTCAGATTCACGTGGAGATGAGGATGCTCCGATTGGTGTACTGTCGGGGAAGTGAATGTCCAGTAAAACATTAATTGTTTCCCTACTTGAGGTTGTCCATGAACCATCCTCATTAATGAGATAGATAGATGGATCGGTAGAGAGAACTTTGCGAAGCCTGGAGGCTTCACCGATATCGTCAACCGAGTCACAGAAACGACTCTACGAACTCCGCATAGCCTTTCACAGCTCCTTCTTGTAAAAATTAAGATGTTTTCTATAGGAGATTTACTCTGATTTCAGCCATGTCCATTTGGCTTTATTGAACGCTCTGCTGCAAGCTACTCTAAGACGCCAATCACGGCATTCCACCATTCTGCTTTTTTCTTACTTTTTGGTTTAGTAATTGGACATGATTTTATTGTAGCATCAGTAAAGAGTTAAACCAATTCACCCAGGTCCTGTCTATTACTTGGTAGTACTGTAAGGGATAGTAATTCATCTCGAACAATAGTACGATATTTCATCCCATTCGTTTTTCGCCTGTTCCTATAAAAAGAAATGGACGTCACTACCACGGTGTCATTACCCGTAAATTCAGGAACCAAAAAACTGCCAGGGTGTTTTTCACTATGATACGCGGACGAGATTTGCTCTGATCTTTCATGTTAAAAAAACACGTGTAATTGAGACACCTTAGGCCATAAGGTATTTCATTGATGACCCAGGGTTCCTGGATGAGAATGAGATCCTCTGCACCGAGCGGCAAGTGAAAAGACAAACATTCATTAAAATGATTCTAGCATAAGGGCTACTACTCACCGGTCGGCTCGACCTCGACTCGGTCTCCGCTCGACGTAGACGCGATATTCTCTTCTCAGCACACAAGTCGACTCGGAGTTGGTGCGACTGCAACTTGACATCGTTCTCCAGTGGAGCATGGACGCGTCAACATCTCTAGCAATACCTTGTTGACGTTTCGTTTGCATATAAGTTTCAGATGGTGCAGTTGTTAACATACACCTCGACACACACACCTACATGTGCTTCGTACACATATTAAATACACAGAGCAATCGTCAAATGGAAATCATCAATCAAATATCACACAGCTATCATCGCCTTGCCATATCTATTCCGATGAAGCCATAATTTTCCCACCGAAAACCAATCCACACAATATCATTCAAAAAATTCGTTTCATATATGTATTTAATTGTGTATTTCGACTTTCATATAAGCAGACTTTATTTTCAATAAATTTTTCGCAAATACTCGGACTTGCTCGACATATCTTTTGCAAACAAGTCACAGGTGTTGTACAGAGTCGACCCGACCTGTGTTTCGGCTTCCATTGATTTACATTGGATTTCGAGATCACTCCGATGTCGGGCAGATTTCGTCCAGAGTACGAGTCTACTGCAGACCGCTGCTTGCCGTTTAGTTTTGCTGTCATGGCGTGTTCCTGAGATCGGTAGCTATGTAATAGTTCACATTCGGTACTCCATCTAAGCCAGTTCTGTCGAAATTATTTTTGAAGTTTAATATTTGAAAAAATAATGAATCACGGAATTTCAAGTCTGGTGGCCACAAACTGGACTATCGGTCTGCCTATAAAAGAGTTCTAAACTAATGGTTTCCACTCAAAATCCCCCATTGGGTAGCCAGCTTTGATCTCCAAGCAAATAAATGGATCCTTTTCATAAAAAAACAACAATAAGGAAATGTTTAATCCAAAAGCTTTCTACTTTTATCCCACTCATCACAGCCGCCATCACTTCCAAAAGCAAAAGTGAAAAAAGTAATTAATAAGGCAACACCTCCATTAAATCTTTGCATCTTTCAACGAAAATGAAAAATCCCAATTAAACCATACCTAATCCATGTTTTGACTTAACTGATTGATTTGGTAATTATCGGGGAGCCTATTCATCACTTCTTGAAACATTTCCATCTTGAATTCATTGCAGAAGGAGAAAGCCAAGAAGAAGATAGACAAAAAAGAAATGAGAAACGAATTTCTTTCAACACAGTGCCCAGATGCTTCCTCCTCGTCCATCAGACTTAATCGCTTCAGTCATTTAGCGATGAAATTTTAGGCCGTAATAATAATCCCTTCTCGAGATTCCTTTCTACCAATTTTATTTTTGTCATATATGTTTCACTCAAGGGTTTTAGGACTCAAGTACCGTCGCAATAAGAAGTCGCTAATACACAAGACAAAAAGCAAAAGCCTCATCGAAATGACCAAAAACTCTTTAGTGAAATTTCCATGGAGCGGGTTAATGTCTTTTAGTTATTTCGTTCCTGAAGAATGTGGTCCGCACCGCACCGATGAAATGGATGGATTCTTGTTTTTATCTTTAGTACGTGAATCTACGTTGATGCAGATTCATGTACACGTAATAGAGATAAAAACAGAAGAAAAAAGTTGAGCCATTCCATCCTCGGGCATCATACATGTCTATCCAGTGACTCGAGTCTTGCTGGAATGCATCCTCCAGCTTACATTACGAGCTCCCCAAGGAGTGTGTCATTTCCCGGTAAGACATCATGAACAGTAGACGACATCTTTTGATACTGACGTGATGCTAAAATAGATGCAAGATTTTCTTTATAGCTTGTTGCAAGCTTGTTCATTTCGTTGTCCATCAAACGGTAGAATGCTGTTGCTAATGTTGTTAGACGTTGCACTTTACAAGTAATTATACAGATGACAGCATGGCGGAGATGCTGGGAATAGAGTGATCTGACATAGAGTGAAAAGGATTCATTGAAGCGTTTGATATAGCTGGAAATGAGGGATGCTTTTTATTTTAGTAAGGTAATTGAAAGGAGCGTTATTAGGCGTATCATAGGAGCAACTCACGATGGGAACGAATGACGCAGAAGGCACAATAACGAGTTGTATGAAATTTTCAATTATTCAGAGGTCTGTAAATTCGTTAAGGCACTAAAGTTTCAGCGAGCAGGGTGCTGGAGTAAACAAAACAAACGACATCTGTCGATACGGAATCGAAGTGTTAATCAACGGCGAAAAAAGACGGATTGTCTATTAATGAGTTTAGCGGCGGGATGTAGTTGCTGCAACTCAGTTTAGGCGCTCGTTGCGTCTATTATTAGCAAAAAATGACAATTTTATGTAAACTTGAAACGATCGAAGCTTCCACGACAGTCTAAAATTGTAGAAATTATCGCTTTAGAGGACTTTCTTCAAGAAGAACTGGTTTCGCATGTGAAGTCAATTTTTAACAAGTTCGGCTAAACGTAAATTAATTTAAAAGGGGAAAGAAATATGTATTACAAAAAAATAAACGAAACATAAACCAATTTAGCTCTGATGATCCAGGACGGATGTTGTGGGAGAAGAGCAGCTAATATGTTTGATGCACCCATAAAAAAAACTACACAGCAGTCAGGAATTTTAGCACGACTCAAAGACGTGATCCCGATTCTGTCTGTTAGAGTTTAACTCTTCCCTAGTGGTGAATTTGATTTATAAATGTAAAGCGAACTATTTTGATTTATTGGCGCCCAATATGCGACATAATTACCCTACCTTGAGTCTCATGCTAAGTCGATTAAGCTAGCCCTGAGAGCCGCCGTTTAGTTTACAATAAAAATTTCTGCATCGATGGGGACTTGACAGAGCCGTTATGCTAGGTTAGGTAATGTGTAAACAAAGATAGTCATCAGATGGTGTTTTGGGAACGGAGCCAAAAGTTTGCCGAAAGTGATCGTGAAGGTCCGGCGGCGCTGGAAGCGAACGATATTAGCGGTGGCTCATGCTTGTTCCAGCTCAGTTGGGGAGATGTGGCCGGGAGTTTGCCCGCCCACTTCCCCACACATCACACAGATAACATATATCAGATGTGCTTTGGATGCACATCGAGGAAGCTTTCTACTGCACAAACGACGAACGACCAGCAACACTTTGCGGTCACTCCAAATGGACATCGGTCAGAGTTTTCAGATACCTCACACTTTTCGGTGAAAGAGAGAAGGAGGAATATGCGGCGACCTAAACCGTGTATGCCGAGATTACGAAGGGAAAGGTTGTCGTGTTTAGCACTGGCTCCAGCATCCGTCACAAATCGTTGCGTGCATGTACAATCATATCGCGCTCGGTGGCCGTGGTCGTTCGATCAACGTTCTACGATACTAATCTAGAGCTCGGAGTTCAAATCTTGGCGCGATCAACTCCCGCAGTGCTCCAAGCTTGTCAGTATAAATACGGCGCGGATTGGAGGTGCATGCTAGCAACTGCTCTTCTGAAAAGAAGATATGCTATCGAAACGTCAACAAGGCATAGAAATGTCAGAGATGTTGACGCACTCATGCCCCTGTAGAGGTCAAGGCCATTAACAACAACAACATGCACTGGTCTAGTGTCTGCCAGTCATAATCGGACTCCCTATGCTCGGATCGTTGGGGATCCCAAAAGTTTCTTCTCCGTCTCCTCGTTGTAACTTGATGGCCCACTTATTAAACAAGTTCAAATCTTCCGGCGGTAGACACATCCGCGATAATAGCATTTGAACGAGCGGATTTTGACAGCTTGCTGGTGTTGGGGTTGTATCTCCACGGTCTTGGTCCTATTTACCAAACAAAAATCAACGTGGTTTCGGGTGATTCTTGTTTTTTTTTTTTCGCCTCGATCGTAAGCCGATATTTTTTGCGGATAACTACGCACTATTGTTTTGACAGCTGTCATGTGCGTCACCAGTTACTCATTCAACATGAACTAACCGCCGAGTGGCTGGTGAGCGCGAAATTGTTTAAAAAAAAAGGTTTACGTAGTGGATAAGAAGTATACTCGTCCTCATTCTCGTCCTCACAGAAGTCATTGTATGGAAACCTTAGTCTTCTAGCCTGCTCACCGATTAGGCAACATTACATGTTCCGTCAATGGCACAACCGTAGTTCACAACAGCTTTCAATTCTCTTGTCATAGTCGTGAGAACTTAATCTTGAACAAGAGACATTTTGTTTTCGCCTATACTAAGATCACTTTAATGGTCAATTACCCGAACCTCCGCTCTTTAATAGATCTTCATTATCATCTCTGGCATCCTTGAATGTGACAAATTCCAATGGAGGAGTAAGGTGCGGTTTCTCATGTCAACAAATATGGTCTGGCCAAATCACATGTGATGCTTCGTTTACACATGAACGTTAAGCCGAACACTAATGTGATCCCATCTCTTGTGGGAACGACTCAAATGCTAGTGAATTCATATTGGCCATGTAAGAACAGATATCTGTTTGGTTGTTGGTGCTTTTCAATGCAATTTTTCAATTTTCAGTGCTTTGCTCAACGTTAACGTGTAAACGAAGCATAGGAATTCACACACGATCACTTGACGATGCTAACAAATTCAAGTTTGAAATTCGGCACAGGATCACTCAATTCCGAAAACCATAATGGATAAAAAAAAAAATCGGTCATCGAAATTCGCTTTAGCAAACACTAAATCGGTCGAAGAGGTATGTTGCTGGATTTCAGATGGGTCGGCGAACACAAAAGGCAAGCCCCAAATATTTTCATGACTCTTATCGCCAGATTTTGTTGAACTCTGTTGATATTGACAGTGGAAAGGTGTTCGTGTTTTGAGCAACATGGCGTTCTAGACCAATATTTTTGCCGCCAATACCTCTTTGAAGTCGAATCCTGGAGGGAAGAAAGAGCCTGACGGATAACTAGTACTAAGCTAAAATTCGAAATAATAGAGAGATCAAAGAAAACCAATTCCGGAAGAGTTTCTTTAGGATTTCGCCAAAACTTGTGAAATCACCAATCCCTCCTATTTTTGATCAGTCCAACAAAGATCCGAGCCTGTGAGTTTGATCCAGCTGAAGGCCACGATCATGGATCAAAGAAATTTGAAGTCATGTTGAAAACCAGCGTTCGGTGTTCCGAGCCTGATTCTCCAACGCGTCGTGTGAGTCACCGTCTGATGACTTACAACATGACCTCAAAGGAAGCCTTTCACATGGTCATCATCATGACTTCTCTTTACCGGAACCGCAAAAAAAACTATCGCCCAGATAATATGGAAAAAGACTTGGCACAGTTAAGGTTCACGCGTTAACCGGTCGGTCGCGTCAAATCTACGATACCCGTCCTGTGTAAACAGCAAACGGGTTAATGACAACGCGTAACTTGTTAGCTGACGACGGGGCCCGACGGATACTTATCCGGCGTTGATGATTCAATGAATCCGACAACAAACACGTGAAAAAGATTATTTCAGTACTCGCACATATGCTGTAGAATCGTAAAGGCACCTCGTGTAAACACAACGACGTGTGCATTATTTCTGCGTCAGTAAAATTCGCTTCGGTACCAGTTTCTGACATTTCGTCCGCGTAAAACCGACTTACGTGTAAACATTAGTCGCGTTTACGCGACTCGGGTAAAAATTACGTGTGCATTAGAACCTTTAAGCTTCTGATACACGAGACACGTAAACGCGTCGCGCGTGACAAATCCACGATACCCGTCCCGTGTAAAAAGCAAACGGGTACACGACAGCTCGTAACATTTTAGACGGCGACGGGTACCAAAGCATCAATGCGCTTAACACACTTACGTGTAAACAGTAATCGAGTGAAAATTACGTGATCGTGTATACGCGTTGCGTGTATCAGAAGCTTTAAGGATCTGATACACGGGACGCGTATACGCGATTGCGTGGTTTTACTAGAGTCGCGTAAACGCGACTAGTGTTTACACGTAAGTCGGGTTAACCCGGACGAAACGTCAGAAACGGGTATCGAAGTGAATTTTACTGACGCGGATATAATGAACATGTTGTTGTGTTTACACGAGGTGCGTTTCGACAGCATATGTGCGAGTATTAGTGTTTATTATTGGATTCATCGACTCATCAACGGCGAATGAGTACCCGTCGGGACCCGTCGTCAGCTAACAAGTTACGCGTTGTTGTAAACACGTCACCGGTATCGTAGATTTGACGCGCCCGACGGGCTTACGCGTCTCGTGTACTATAACCTTTATAAATAAATAACTGGCGCAACAGTCCAATTTGAACCACGGCCTCGAGATGAGTTAGCATCATCTCATTTTCTAGATCGTGACGGTTTTTGTGCAGAGGTATGTGATCAGCAACACGCTCAACCGAGTTATTTACCCCATAATGGGTACTCATTTAACAGCTGAGTGGGCTCATAGTCCGACACGTAAATCCCCGGAATCGAACCGGGGCCCAGTGCGTTGAAGGCGAACGTGCTAACCGTTGCGCCATCCGGACTACACTATAACCTTTATGCTACCCTCAAAAAGTATTTTGCAATGCATCAGGCTTTCCTTTGTCCAGAAAGAATTATACCTTCGACGTTGTATTAATTGTCTCACGACAATTTTTCAAACGTAACTTTTTCGTGCGATTTTAACAGGCCCTTGCCATAGGGCACTTACGTTAGTTCCGGCTTTGATCAAAACCCATTTTGCAGGATGCTCTCTTAAAAAAACACCTTGCATTCAGCTTCAACCCAATTTTCCTTTTGCACTCGAAAAAAGGAGTCTAATTTTGCATATTAGGTCTTTGAATTTGGCCCACTTGGAAAGTTCATTCAGACCAAGCCTACTTTGGCACTTTCAGATTCGTACTCAGAACGGCTCATATGTTAGTTGCATCCATTAGATAATTGTCAACCACCGACGTGACACATTTGCCCTTGTGTCGCATCCTCTTTTGCATCTATTCTGCATGCGCTCCATTTATATTGTAATGAGATGAAATATTAATGTCGCTGAACTTAGTTTTTTTTCACCTCACTTGTTTTCCAGTCTTTCACCTGATTTCAGTCACATATGATAACGTCGTTTTCGCTGGTAACCCTTGTAGTCGTCATCGTCAACATTGGTTGCTATCAGGTGGATCCCTTTTTGCCTTCCTCTGACATTCAAATAGGGCAAACGTATTTGCACATCATCATCATAATGTTGATCATGTATGTATGTACGCAAAATGACGACGCGACATAGTCTCGTTAAAAAATATAATTTGCATAATACCGACGCTTTTTTAGTCCTTGTTTGGTTGAAAAGCATCCATTTTCCGCTCATTTTTTGTCCTCTTTTTTTTGCTTAGTGTAACATATGTAGATGCAAAGAGGAACACGTCATTTATAACATGTAGATCGTTAATATGACACATTGTTAGAAATGTGTGTCCTTTTGTTTGATATTGTAGGAGCCTTTTCAAATAAAAACGTTTTTTTTTAATAATAATTGCCAGGCATTAGTGCGAGCACTTTATGGAATAAGTCCTGAAAAAAGGCGCGACTGGAGACATAAAAGAGGATGTGATAAACTGAATGTTTCCTGCGAGATGAGCAAAGGATTTACAGAGTCGTTGGAAGACATTATCCTTTATAATTTGCGTTGTTGTGAAAAGGAAAAAATATGTCTACGTTGTCAAAGAATTAGCTTAACTGTAAACTTCCTGCTAAAAATTATAAAGCTTATTTTTCAGACTTCTGAGAAATTGGTGGGTTATACGTACGATTATTTATTCTGTCCAAATAATTAGCGAACTGTTTCGCAGACACCAACACAAGAAGTACTCATTTTCGCTGGAAAAATTTTGGGTAGCTCAATCCTTTGACACGTAGATACACTCAAAGGACTCACTGCTGAGTTATATCACAAACGGTCTGCTAGATTGAAACTCGTTCGAGAATAATTCTACTCTCGGAGACAGCACTTCCTCAGATTATCCCGGTCTAAAAGCAGCAAGTATTTGTCAACTCTTGTCGATGACTACTGGAACATTTATCATTATCATTTGCATAAAATCAGGATTTTGGAGTGATCCGAGCCGTAAAAGCAAATATGGAGCTCTTTCGTGGGCTTCCTCGCTTCACGAAAGGCATCGCATATAAATTCCCTATACCCAATAGCATTGCGCTTCCAGACTGAAATGTTGCTCGTCTATCGACAATTCTTATGGGATCATAAACAATTTTAAGATAAACTAGACGAATCTAGGCGGTGCGGGGCCTTCTTTCACTTTCTGTCAAGAGAATTCTGAGCTGCTTCCCTGCGGATTTGAATGTTCGTATATGTATGTATTTTGTGTGACAAATGCATTTTAATGGAACCAATTTTAATGGGTCTTTCTGCTATATTAAATACGACGGTAGCTTTTAATCCAAGCATCATGGGCTCTTCCATTCTCCCGGTGGAATGGTAGTAAAGGACATTGGAAAAATGAGACTATGGGCGGATCGTAAAATCAGTGTAATAAATTTTGCGTTCCTTTCTAGTAGCATTCTTGCAGCCATTATATTGAACATATATAATGTACAATTCAGTCGCATGCAACCATGGTATGTGTGTATTCTTGAAGTAATAGCACCAATGGCTGCGTTTTGGCAAACTTGATAGGATCAGACAATTTGAGATTAACAGAGATGTGAAGTATTGTATAACCGTAAGTGGAAGAGAGAATGTCACTTATCTGACAGGATCTTTAAAGGGGAAATCAACCGGAAAAAAATGTCTGGTCTAAACAAATTTATCTACCGACCACTCTGTCTCTTTCGCTCTAGTGCAGTTACTAAGAAACAGGGGTAACGAAAATTGGTTGGTTTGGTTGTCATTCTGCCCTCGAGATTCGCATGCAGGTACTTCGGCATAAGTCGTGTGTGTCGAATGTCGAATGCGTGTCTCTTTCACTTACGGATATACAATATTTTGCTATCTCTTTTGCTCACTGTCATTTACTTAACCAGTGGTAAAAAATCAGGCTTTCGGAACCGCGACCAATGACTTCATTGTCGCCATTTCTTTGATATCTCGCAGCAATAAAACTGTTGCGGAAACAATATAGAAATGTACAACATATTTGCCCGGAATGGACTTTCTGTAGTAGGTTCGCTACTATTCGCATGTCGTGGGTGTATTTACTGACTTTGTCGTGGGATTGATGTGGCTGAAGTGTGGTAAGAGTCGTAAAAACTGTAACAGTTTTACATTTTATGACCACTGGAGGGAAAATGCGGTTGACTTCTGTAACGCTTTGCGATTTTAATACGTACGTCGGTTTAGTGGAAATCGTGACAGGAATATGTACTTCTGAGCCATGAGCCGTGGTGTAATCGCAGTGGTAGGTTAAATGGAATAGAAATGGAAAAAGAATTGCTTGTAAATGGTGTAATTTATTAATGGCAATAAAAAAGTAGGAGGGCGGAATCGAGGACGTGTATTGAGGAGGAGTTAATTATTGTCTTCGTTGGATGAAGTTGCCTTTAATTTGGGTTCAGGCCTGTTTGAGTACGGAAACAATACTTAATACCATTTTATAGTGAGCAATGAGGTAACTTTTATCACGGCCACAAAACATAAATAGCTCATCCTTAATGGCGACTAGAGAACATCTCGCTTGAGCTCTTGACCTGTTCAGGTTTTTAATTCCTCCGATACCATTTTTACTTCGGGACTCTCTCAGACATGGTTGACTTTTTAATCGCTGATTGGGTTTCAAAGCAATTGGAGCTATATTCAAGCAAAATAAGACAACTGATAAATGTTGGGCCCTTCTGAAGAACCATCGGTTAAGGCCTTGTAATTGACGGTGTATGAACGAACCTTAAAATTTCCATGTCGGATGTGAAAATTCGTTTTCGCCATCATGCGAAGAAAGAGCCCCTTAACGGGCTCTCCGTGGCATGTGCTTGCATATTGGCAGATATTAGATAAAATGATAAATGGACCATGGTTCCGCTGATCCTGGAGAGCCGGACTAAGTCTGTTAAACTAATCTACCCTTTTCGATGTATCGACTAAGATGGCGAGTTTAAATCGACAGCTGTCATCTGATACAATGTACCCGGTTTTCAGGTGACCTCTAAGACGGGATTGTCCTGCATGATGTCGACAGATAATTTTAATCCTGTTTCTACTCAGGTTGAGTAGACCCAGGGTGCGGCTACGAGTGCAGCCTTCGATTAACAGTTTCGACTACCTCAGCCCAGTGAGGGTTTCCCACATCGAGGTAGCTCTCTTTCGCTGCCAATCCCTAATTTTTTTCTTGTCATGGCAAATTGGTAGACCATAGAAACGTTGTGGACCAATTTAGGAGGCAACAGATGCCCTCTGGAAAGTTCGTCTTGAACCCAGTAGTGTTAGGTTATTTTAAGTTCCAATGATACGAATTTCAATCAGTCAGGACTGGAGAGTTACACTGAGTGGGGCATTTCAGCGTTCTGAATGAAACATGAACGAAAGCCTTTAATAGGCTCACCCAAAGATTACCTATGTCACACAATTTTTTGACTACGCGCAAAACTTTTTGGATGATGTCGAGTTAAAATGGTTCAAATTTACACCTAACGATAATGACCAGGTCGTCCACATCCTTGTGTTAAAAATCCCAACGAGAATAATTTCCAAATCAGATTGTCAATAGTGATGCACCAAACCAATTTCCTGAGGACAGTCTCACGTGACGTTGGCTATGAGAGTGAAATATCCAACTTCAGTGATGACTCTTCGCTCAGGACGTGGATAAGTGGGAGGATATTAGAAAATTGGGGAATGGCGAAAAATAGGGCTTGAAAAAATTCTAGCCGCTTCCAACCAGTGCGTTAAATTATTTGGCGCCTATTCCACAAAAAAAATTGCAACTGCGAACTTTACATTTTGCACTTTCATCATTGTGGTGCAACGGCTCGTCTTCGGACCTTGGCCGTCTGCATTGTCTTCATCTGTCTCGGTCAAATTACCGAACTAAACTATCCAGACGGCCAAGTTGCGAAATTAAAATTTCGAAGTTACAAATTTTCTTCGTGCAATAGTCCGGATGGCGCAACGGGCCTCGGTTCGATTCCTACTGAATGCGGTAGTTCTCGATAAAAAAAAGGGGATTTACATGTCGGACTATGAGCGCACTCAGCAATGAGTACCAATTTATGGGGTAAATAACTCGGTTAAATGTGTTGCTGATCACACATCTCTGCACAAGACATACCATCACGATCTAGAATGATGCTAACTCATCTTGAGGCCATGGTTTAAATTGGACTGTTGCGCCAGTTATTTATTTAATAGGCGCCGGGTCTGATAAAGACGGGTCATAATAGGTCACGAATGACGAGGTCCGCATGGCCGAGGAAATATTGTGTGAGGCCTGAACGCGGATCGGCCTCACTATCTTACGTGGTAAACATTATATTTTGCAGTGATTTACTCCTTTCCGTCCCCAAATTCAAGGCATAAAATGCTATATCTCAGCAGGACTGACTGTGAATCACAACATCTCAGACGCCAAGAGCATTGCTCTCTTTTGGGCCGCTCGTGTTACTGAGAAAAGTTATGCAAAATGAAGTTCTAATAAATTTAATTAGAGCTCATATAAGCACAAAATGAAGTCTGTAGACTTCGTCAACATCTTCACCGATTAGAATAATAGCGACGTTGTGGAAAGTCATGTCAAAGCACTTGAGTCCAACTCACCGGCAAGTGCAACCTTCCGTGCATCCCTTCTTGCATTTACATGCGAGCAATTTGGGAGGGATTAGTGGAGCTGGTTCGCATTATGTTGTTATGAGTATTCAACCAAGGGAGTACTTCAACCAACCTCACTCTGTGGCATCGTTCTGCACTCCCAACTCCCTTTTCCCTTGGTAGTATATGCGTTAAAAATGGAAGAAAGCCGCTTCTATGGTTAGGCTCACCTTAGCCTTGGATGCTGTCTTGACGAACAGGCGGAACCGAAGGTCACGTAAGGTGTCCGTGGATATATCCATATATATCCTCGTGACTGACATCTGTGAAGGAAAATCGGTTTCAGTTCTTTCACTCAGAGAGTTTTTACAGAAAGCATCTCCCTGCAAAGCAATTGAGGTTAGGGTTAACCCCATTAAGACGGAATTTGTTCTTTTTACAAAGAAGTATGCTATACCACCTGTGGAACCTCCTATTCTGAAGGGTGTTAGATTAGTTTTTATTGATAGGATAACATTTCTAAGTGTAATCTTCGGCGTTAGGCTTAGTTGGAAGGCTTACACGCAGCTGCGCATGAACGATGCCAATACTCGTTCTATACTAGTAGAAATTGGAGTCTACAGCCCAAAATATTGCGGTGGCTTTATGTGTCTGTGGTCTGGTACGCCGTACTTAATAAAGCAGTAAATCGCAATTTGCTAGGAAAAATACGAAGATCAGCTAGGATCGCTATCCGTGGTGCTCGTAGAACGACCCCGAGCGATGCTTTTGGTGAATTGCCAAACCTACTCAATTGCCCTAACCCCTTGCGGGGCATAGCGCGTCAACTGTTCCATGTGGCCCAGTTGACGTCTTGATATCCTGGCACCTAGCCGAACAGATGGCTTCGTGCACGGCCGCCCGTCTTAACAAAACAGGCCACTAAGTGCTGGGTATTCGATAATTCTGAACAACCGAGGAGTCCCCGCTAGACGGACTATATTACACCGTACTATGTCTTTGATAGCAATTTCAATAGTCGAAAGCATAGGCAGCAGAATAGGCAGCCAGTGGACCGACCTCGGGTGTCAGACTGGTTGTATATCCACATAGACAGATCCAAGAATGAGCCGCGTGTTGAAGTTGGCGTCTGTACTCTGATCGACTGAAGATAGACTTATCTGTCCGTCTCAGAGACCATTGCAGAATTTTCCAAACAAAGCACTCGGCGATCAAGGAAGCTATGGCTGAGCTGGGAGTAACGTTATATTAGGCCGCGGTAAGAGCCCTAAATTTTAATCTCACCGCATCAAGGACGATTTTGGATTGCCGCGCTTTTCTGCTCGATAGGTCGTTACGGCTTTGTTCGTGAGCTCAGAGCTTATGAGATCGCTCGACGGGGGACAACGGAAGTGCTTTCTCAAAATTACTGGAACATTGCGAGTCCACTTGATTCTTGCAATCACGCCATCAAATTGTTCGCGATTAGTAAGATTAATTTACGATGGTCAAATAACAGCTCCGATCAAGCAACGAAGATGATGTGGCCTAGGCTTGATTTATGTGGCTTCATGATGTTGATGACGCTGAATAGTAGCCAGATTCTGTAGTAGCTGCAATAAGCACTTCTCATCTGCTTTGTTAGTGTCCGACTTTGGTATATTTGAGGATCAAAATGCTTGGAGCACACTCCTTTCCAGACTTGGGAAACCTAGCGACAGTACATGTTGGTCAGCTAAATCGGCCTGATTAATGGATAGGCTAGATGGAAGTTTTTCAATACAGTGTGGTATCACAACTGACTCGTTATCTATGTGTGTCGTCGAGTTATAATGGCAGCCCGTAAACCTAACCTCACCTAATGCCCTCGAGCTCAAACGCAGTGTGCACTTTGATTGAGTTGAGGAGTCAGACACGTTCGTGTTACACCAAATGGCAGCATATAGGCTTACTTTTCGTTGCCGCTGTCTTGATAACTCCACAAATAGCTGAATTATTGTAAATAAGTGGCCTTTGTATAACTTTTATGGAGTGCAGTTTCAACCAACCGTTTGTGCAGACTATTTCAAATTTCCGCGGTCTCTGCAAGTTCAAAATCAGACGGGAAATCACCATAGACACAGTAGACATAGACATCTGTCAATTCAATGCAAACGCACTTCCAGTCCTCCTTTGTCAATCCGGAATCTCCAATTTCAAGTTCGGCTACCTGAATTTTCTTCTAACATTATTTTATTCATCTCACTCTCTTCATATATCTTTGACAACAATCATCAAGTAATCTTTTCAAATCTAACGAATATCGGATTAACTACCGTAGAATATCGGTTTACTCTTTTACTTACCGGTCTCACTATAAAAAAAACACGCCGATAGAGATATCACCGTCAGATTTAACTACAAACAAAATCGCCAGGCTTCGTTAAGCACAAAATACTAAGATTTTATAGTGACTACTTAGCATCAAATTGTTTGGCTATGTTGAAAGTGATCCCGACCGGACAATACACGTAAATTATATGCGTAAGGAATTTAAATTACAGTTAACAAGTCATGGATTTAGATTACACACATAGATGCGGTCAAATGTGAAACGATTTCTGTCTGTTGTCTTCTTTTTTTTCTCTCTGGTATGCTGTGAGCATCTATGAAGGTGAAGATTTATTGTCACCGAGTATCTTGTAAGATTCAAGTACATCTATGCCTAGAATAGAAATGCGGAGATTCTGTGGTTTTTCTCAAGAACTGACTTAACTGAATGCTAGTTACTCGTTTGACTGAGAAAGATATTCTACTACTAAAGTGTAAATACTGTGGTTTGCTGGGTGGAGAACCGCTAGAATGTCAAAGATGCAGTTGAAACGTATGTAACGAGTATTGTTCAGATGCTAGAAGAAAGAATGTATCTAGAAATGGAATAACGGCAATTATACATTTTTAATGATGCATAATATTCATAGCTGTCCAATTTAACTTATGTATATTTTGCAAAGGAATTAACTCTCCACCCCCATTCTACAGCAATTATTTCCAATTCTCCATTTACTAATCCCTAATAGCCGCCAACTAGTGTATGTAAAACCATTATGTCTAACCTTATCAATCATTCGTTTTAAAGACCATATATACCACAACAAAAACATTGTAGCTCCTTCTCGTTAGTTAAACCGCAAAATTCCACCGAAAATAAAACGTCTCCCTTTTCATCCGTGCATAATCCCTTCGGGTCGATATAAATATGAAATATATGCTACTCGTATGGCTGGATAAACGTGTATCCCGCCTCCAATATTCTAGTCGCATCTGTTTGCATCCTTTACACAGAACATCCTGAATTCCGGCCTGAAAATTCGGCCCGTAATTCTTCCGCACGTTTGACAGGCTGCAACCTTCTCCCGGCGCGACCTACGTGAGCTCTAATCTCGAATGATACCCATCTAGACCAAAATCCCTAAAAAATGCCGCAGGAGGTCACTTGCTTGAAATTTTGTATAGGGAATTTCATCGGATGTGTGTTAAAACACACGTTGCGGAGGGTACAACACATTCAGTTTAAACGGTCGGGCAGATTTTCTACAGAAATTTTAACATCAAATCATCAGTCATCCTGCATTTTGGACAGACACACGAAAGTGTTGAGAGAGTGAATGGGGCGCACTGAGAGAGAGACATGGACCATGTTATTTATGGCACTTAACCACAAAATCTTTGTTAATGGAAAAAGTTTTTTTTCATATTCAACAGATTTGTTTTTAAAGCTATGGGTTATTTGATGTATCTGACCGTCTCTGTGATTCAGCTGAAAATTTTATAGAATTACTAGTTCGTCTAGTTAATTTCCTGTAAAGGCCCCTTTCTCTCTACCCACAAGCCAACAAACTTACTATGTGGATGATGTATTTTGCCACGTCCCTTTAGGCAAAAATGTTTCAGGATATTGTCCAGGCTCTTCCACAACACCAACCTACCGAAGAAACTCGGAAAATTCACCAACAACCTACCAACAAAATGATGAATGATTTTAAGCTTTTCAAATCTTTCAAGGAAAATTTCTCCGGTCATTCCGGCCGCTGCGCTGCTGGATGATAAAAATTTGATTAATTTTTGAAAATAATTTCAGTCTTATGTACACGGACAATGTTATTTTTTTTCTGCCTTTTTATCTGTTTAATCCGATTCATAAGAGATTTGCTGCGTCAATCTGTCGGCTACTTAGAAATTAGCAAAGCTCGAGTGTTTATGGCTTAATTTGTTCGTGTTTCGAGAAATCGAGCCCCTGCGGGGAAAATGAAAAAGAGCTGAAGCGCTGATTTGAATGCTGTTAGCATCAGCTGGATGTTCGGATAGTATCTTAAACCGGACTTAGGAAATGTTCACATCAGGGATTTTTTTTTCACAATATTTTATTACACTGGTGGTAATTGTGTAAATTGGCCTTTGTTCAGTGGGTTTGGATTGCTGCCTCTGAAAGAGATATGATAAAAAGATACGTAAATATTACAGTAATTGATTAGCTACAGATATATGGAAAGGCTGCTATTACCATTTTTACCAGTTCTGTTGATTATAAAGATATATACACCATTGGCTTTCAAGTAACTCATATTTTGTTTGTGTTGAGCATTAGTGCTAATACCGAGCGCCTGAGCCGATAAGCCCAAAGAGAAAAATGACAATGAATTAGTCTTAATTTGACGTATGTACAATAGCATAACGTTCATGTATAATACACTGTATTTGCGGAACTCACTTTGAGGTAAATAGATAGGCCTAAGCTTTATTAGATCACAGAATATTACCAGGACTTTGGATTTCCCTCATTTTGTTTCAGAGAGTAGTAAGCCTACTCCGACAGAACAAACTCTGCGTCATAATGTGATTCCGTCAACTTTTTATCTGAATATAGTACACAGGAATATATACTAGGCTGAAAGGACTAAAACATCGAACAATCGAACCAAGCGACATTCATTCAAACGGAAATTCGGTTTTACAATGTATTGTGATTTTGTTTTTGTTAAATTTTTTTTTTCTTGTTTTCTTTTTCTATAGTGGAAATCGAGATGGTGTGTCATGCGGAAATTGTCACCAGTTGCAGGTAATGTATCTTTAATTTATTTTCGTTGCATTCGACAGACGTCCATGGAACGTCACTCACTTTTGAAATAAATGAAAAATGGGTCAATGAAGCCAATTAATTTCCGGACCAATTTCTTCGATGAAATTTAATTAGCCTTGGATATCTCTGCCAAACTGGATTGGATTGAAGTGGATTGAAACATATTGTAAATTTAATCTTTATAAACCGGAGATCTTAATTAATTAAATTGGAAGAAAAGAAATTGACTACGAAATATCAACGAATGTAGATCTGTGCCCATTATGAGGCGAAGAGAGGAAAGATTAGTGTTAAGGTCTGACTAGTAGGCGTGAAGATGAAATTCAAATCATATGGAGTAATAGTTTAAGGGCTAAATTCAATTATAATTGGGCCCCAAATTGGGCGCCCATTATGTGATGGATACGTGAAGGACGAGGGTGAGGATTGGTCGTCAAAACAAGAGGATACCGAAGGTTCTAAGAACGCCCTCCAGAGACAACTAGATGATATGCCGTGTTAGGCCCATCTCGCTACTTGCTTGATTGGTTGTTATGGCTACTTTCTACACAGAAGAAGATGCAAGTACCGCTGATGTGTGCCGTTTTAATATCATATGCCTCACAGGAGGAATATCCTTTGTATTTGTTGTCGATCTATAGTGTTCGTTGAGATGCGTTCTCAGATCCATCCTGTGGAGCTGAAAATGCATATTATATTCCCCGACTCCTTTCCAGAAGACAGTTAAAAAAGCGCTATTTTATTTGTTTCCTTTTCGCCTCGAACTTTCGGCTCTGAACATCGGGCGAGTTTCTAGGACGGATCAGTTTCCTGATTCTTGGATCTTCTTTTTTTATTTTCTCAGAAACGCTGTCCGGTGCATTGCTGGTACAATGGAACATGTTCCAGGACCAGGTTACGTCATTTTTCGGATCATAATTTTTTCCGGTCCCTTACCGGTCCATTTTTCCCAAACTTCTGACAGCTCGGAAATTATACCTGCCGATGTGTTTTCAGTTGTTGTGGTGCTCTTTGGTGATGCGGTCGTCAGTTTTCAGTTATTGTCGTGTAAAAATAGTGTGATAGACACCTTTTTTTTGTGAATTTATGGAAGTCGTAGTATTCGCAGAGAGCAAATTCAATTCAAATGCCGTTAGATTTTACCTGTTCAGTTTGACGGAAACAAAAACTGACAGCTAATGAAGCAGGATGGACCATACCCATTTCTGAGACAACTTATGATCCATGGACCCGGGGTAGATTGCAACTGAACCACGTTCCTGATTTTGGTGTTTAGGGACCACGACCATTGTAAGGAATTTCCAGTCTGACCCTGTGCACTCCCACTAGCCAGTGCCCTGTCGTGATCGCTGTAACTCATGCGATATCCGAAAAAATTCGTAAGGTTCAGCCAGTCCAACCATTTCCCTGCGGCATTGTTAAGGTCGCCACGCATGATTTCGCAGAACTACGACCCAACTTCCATCGAACCTCTAAATATCGTATAGAACGGTGCAAATAAGATTTTTTTCTATTAAGTTTAACATGGTTCGATGTATGCTTGCGACTAAAATGGTTGTCATGTGTGGCGACCTTAAGACTATTTTCAATGAGGTTGTCACTGACTCTTAACTCTTTCCCGCGGCTTGGCTGTCTGTGAAGATGCCGAAGCTCGTAATCGTTTTTGCGATATGCTTCTTTATCCCTTATTGCCTGTATTTTAGCTTGAAATACACTCGCTTTATCTGGGAGGCCAAAAGACATGGTTATTTCTAGATCTTCACATTAGACTCCCTCAACGAAGAGACATGCCATTTTGGAGTCAACACTGAATATTTGACAACCGGTTACACTTCTGGTCAGTTCTCCTTCGTCCCATTCCTCTTGCTTGGAAGTCCGTTGCCAGGTGCTTCTCGAAATCTTCTTTGACGATGTAGTCCGTTGGGAGTATGTCTTGTACTCTTGTACAGAAGGTATATAGGTAGATTAAATTACTCTGCCCATATAGTTTGGAAGTCCAGATCTCAGGCTCCTTTCGTTTAACCAGGCTACATGCGGCGTTTAATTATATTTGTAAATCTGGCGAACACGAACGCATATCGCCAGTGACTGCGATGCATGCAGTTCCCTGCACTCAGAGTGACCGTTATTTTGATCCTTGTAGATTTACCATCAGCATTCAATGAGTTCGCTCATCGCGAGTGGGAAGTTTCCCGAATCACCAAATCGCATAGATAAGCGACTACCTTAGCTCTGCCATCGCTATTATATATGTACATACAGAAGAGGTGTATGTTGCGCTGTGTACGTATTTGGTCAGTTGGCTTCCTCCCAGCTGTGATTGAAGCAATATCCTTTTTAGCTTCGCTTTTCTAAAATCAAAAAAAAATGCTCTACCCCAACCTCGGTAAGGGACTCCTGAATGACCGCATTTCAGACGTTAGTCAACGCGTCCCCAATGTCGAAGAAAACCGCAAGGGTGTATTCTTTGTCGTGTCATGTTGTCATACTGAATCGTACGTACTTCCTCATAGACTCTCGTTTCTTTTCTTTCTTTGAGGTAAGTATGTTGTAATTTTGAATTCGGCAATTTTGTCAAAAGCTGTTTTCAAAATTCGGTTCAATAGACTATAGAAAAATAAAAGTTTAACTGTCGTGTATAATCGTGTCCAGGAATTTTGAATTTGACATTGTTTAGCACTCTGAATGTGTGAGAACAGTGGCAGCAACCAAATACGAAAATCGGAGGATATCAGAAGGATTTTCCTTTAATAACCTTTCTGGTTTTATGCTATATCCATCGATATGAAACAACTTCTCACTCCTGTGATAAGGAGCGCCATGTTTACTAATTTATTTTGCCCAACGCCTAGTGGGGAATGTCACGTTAACTACTCCTACATGCAATCGTATTCGGGTTTGGGCAATTGGTCGCATCTCTCGCCAAGACATACCCAAAAACGAAGACTCGTCGGCCACAGTTCGGTACCACGAGCCCCAAGGACTCCCCATTATTCGGGCTGAATTGGGAATGGGGTCCCATAGCGTAGCATGTCCTTCCCCAATGCACCACGTTTGGCTTGGAATTAAGGGTTTTTATAATCCACAACAACAGTTAAGCTTCTGGTCGGCATATCGAATGAATGGGCTGCTAATGGAACCCCAAGAGCAGAAGGAAGAAATGTCAAAAGAAGCCTATCTCCGTCAGTCAGTCAGAGAATTTCCATTCAGTCACATTAAATTAAAATATGTTTTCCAAATATTCGAAGATACGTCACCTGGCGGAATGGTTGTACTCTGTATATGAGCGTGGATTTATCAATTTGGATTTTACTATTCAGAAAATGAAAATTTCTCAGTCATGACGGCTAACACAGTTGATAAGGCTAAATTTAAATTTAATTAAATTACCTCGTCATAATGCGATCTATTGCGCGATAGTTTTTTTTTTTAAATAACCTCTACTTACCTAATTAAGGCCAGTAAGTTCTGTATAAAGACACTCTTGATTACATCGGCCTTGAATCTCCTAGACCAAACAACAAGCAATAAAACTTTGCTGATTTCCCCGAAAATTGTCAGCACGCCCCTGGTTATGTCAAATACGATAACTGTCCGTTTTTTCAATGTCTGATTAAAGTGCTAGGGACATTAAATTAAACCTAAGCGTATGCAACGCTAAAAATATGATAATGCAGTAGAAATTCAGCCGATTTCCTTGGCGGAATTCTGCTGCCTGTTCTATTCTACTCTACGTCTGTACCGTCTCTCAGCATTAATTTGCGGCTGAGTGAGTTGGTTTCAAATCCTCTTCCATCGAATGAATTTTCAGAACTCTGTTCTTTATGACCAGTTTAATTGTCTCATTTGAATGTGTAAACGTAAACAGTCTTAGCTGTCAAAATCTCAGCAGCCCGTATTACGTGCTTCGAATTATTGTCCGATAAATTTTTTAATGGAGAATGGGTTGCGTTTAGCGTTTATCTCTAGGATAAACTTCAACCAGATATTGTGAAAACGGCCCCATGAGTTTCAAAATATTCCCAACTACAGATTTGTATGGATATAAGCTCAGGAATTGCCATTTTTCACCTCCAATGTTCAACTTGACGAGTGGTGTGACATTCGTGCTCGTGGTTTTTGTATAAAAAAAGGTAATGCATACATTATTGGAAATGTTTTTCTTCGACGAATATATCGTACCGCAACTCGAATCCAATCAAACTGATTAGCTGACTGATATATTAATTCCGTCTTCTGTGTACATTAATTTTCAAATAAATCTAATGATAAAGTCTCATAAACTACGTTTCTAATTACACTGGAAAAAAATAAAAAATGATGTGAGCCATACTCGTTTCAGAAACTGTTAGAGATAATCAGCCCTTAAGGGTTAGCTATACGGGTACACTTCTGCTGCAAGCCAACCCTAAAATACACTGCCTTAATTGTGAATTAGTAAAAAGTTTATTTGACGTTTTAAATGTTCATTTGTAACAATTAAGATTTCTTTTCCATCGCGTTTTGAACACATCGTAGAGTGCTAACTTATCACATGGAACGATGAGTACAGATTTCATATTCTCATCTCAAGGCGCTCCAATGTCGCAGCAGAGGACACATCATCATACACATAAATAAAGGTTGCAGCAGACGCTCATACTCATTTGCGCTAACCGCTATTGGGACATAGCGCGTCGACCTCCATGACGTTTCGTTGTCATAAATTAGTTTCAAACGATGCATGTTGCCACCATGCCCCTTCTGCTTCCATTTTACCGCCTACCTGCAATGGCGACGAACAGGACGAGGTGGAAAGTCGGGATGGTTAATGCCCTATGCCCCACAAGGGGTTAACAGGATCGTGCGGTGTATTCCAGGGGTATTAATTTACCGAATGGATAGAAAAAGTTCAGTATCCATTTCTTCCATGCAACCGTACGTCGCGCCGCCGCCGTCTAGCAATTTAAACAACCAAAACCTGGAATACAAAACTCCTCATTCGATCAAATGAAAATCTATCTACTCGTAAAAGCTCTTCAGAAAAAACTAACTACATACATACTCCTCGACTATTATAACAAAAAAAAAAGAAGTTTAAACTTCTCTTGAGCAACATATTACTTAAAAATTCATAAAAGCAATTTCACTAAATGTCAGCATAATACCATAGTACAAAAGCGTCCAACAAATAGAATGTAGTACTACGCAAAGTACACCGAGGACTCCTCTTCGTCAAAACGTACCGCACACGCCACACTGCCGCCGAGAAGGACGACTTGAACTGCAGGAGGGCTGCGAATATGCAACGCTAAAAAGTTCAACTAAATGAAATTCTGTTTTCTTCCAAAAGCAAGTTTAGCGGATTTTGGACGGCAACGGCGTATTATACACAACTACATTACAATACAAAAAAAACTGCATGAAAAGTAGAGAAAATAATTGCTAAGTTAACAACGAACGAGTGGAATACTCGTTTGACTCTTACATGAAGAGCTAAATCCTAGTTTTAGTTCGTCTAGTTGACGATGTACTGCGACCATGACGGTTGAAGTACATTCAGAACAAAATGTCCGTGACGAATCACTTGAAAATTCCCTGCAAAAAAGATATATAAAAAATAAACCTTTTTACAGAGTGCATTCGTTGTCACTAATGATGCAACTTTTTCTGCTAATCAGATGACAAGTGCAATACGTCGGTTGACACGATTGTATCGTTTTTCGGCATGAATCCCCTTTGAACAGGATCAGTTTGGCCAAGCGGCAAGTACTTTTCCCGCAGATGTGGACTATAAAGAGGAATTCTCGGCTATTGAAAGGGTTTTTTGTGCGATTCCTTTCGAATGATTAACATTTAGCGAACACGAATGTGCAAAACAACAATACATATTTGTTATGTTGCCGTGGGCGCTGAAAAAACGCCTTTGATATCATTCAACATTCAAACGGAAGCTTTCATCTTTGAACGTTGTGTCAGATGTCGACAACGGGTTGTGTCAATTACCATCAAGAATCGTGGCATGTGTGGGCGAAAAGTAATTATCAGAGTCGCCAGAAGCTGTCTTACTGAAAGCACCGTGTGTCCTTAAAGCTTTCCCTTTCATAAAGTTCTCGGCTAGCATGAGTCTTGCCTTAATACGGATTGTGTGCTGTACACAGAGATACGAGTACTTTCACTTGCTTGTAGCTTGTAGTGGACAACCTGTTTAAAAAAAAGCACTGATTCTCTCAGCCACAATTGTACGAAGGGATGTTGCTACCTCAGACCGATTTTTATCCTGTGTGTTCACAGGACATACTAGAGTACATATTTATTTTCTCCCTAGTCTCTGTACCTTGACTGTGCTCAGTCCTTAGCCCCCGGATATTTTCTTAGCTAAATTAACTCTACATTGGACAAACGAACGGACAACGGAGAAACGTCTTGAGTCGTCGTCGTAGAAAGTAATAATAAAACAAGAAAACGTTCTACTATGTTTGCTTGATCCTTGAACTTTTCAATCGTTATTTTTTCTTATTCTGATGTATACGTTGTAGCTCTTTAGTTGGTTCTACCATTTTGTAGCATCTGTTGGATGGATGAAATTCAAATTCAAAACCTAGCTGAAGGTTTGTCTCGTGTCTTCGGTTGAAGTCTGCATTTTTTGTTCGTTTCGTGTACTTCACGGCAAGGTTTTTACGAGCACATTGCTCGCAGGGTTTCAGATTTATCTAGGGGAACGTGCACGTACTTAATGAGTAGTGTCAGTGCCATCTATTACTGAGACAACATGAAATTGTCTCATGTGTATCCTCATTATTTGTTGGTTTGCTTTCTTCCGGGGAGATGATGAATAATTGTAAAGTTGAAATTAGAAAATTAAAAAAAGAACTGATTATTTTTAGGTATCTTGTCAAGGCAATAAGACAAGCTATCACTTTTTTTTTAAATTGTCACGTGGCTGTTTTACGGGAAATGTGTCATAAAATGGTTGAGTTATAGTGCCGGTATGATGCAATCAGTACTCGAAGAAACTAATTTTAAGTTCAAACAAAGACACAATTAGAGCTTCCTTCGTTAAGGCTTTATTCTTGTTCAGAATATTCCTCTTGAAGCATTTATTACACTTTAGA
Source organism: Chloromyia formosa (assembly GCA_964017055.1). Lineage (NCBI taxonomy): Eukaryota > Metazoa > Arthropoda > Insecta > Diptera > Stratiomyidae > Chloromyia > Chloromyia formosa. The sequence goes on from OZ024815.1 coordinate 20,162,923, forward strand.
TAAACCGGAAATAACTTCTGTTTCTTCCCAAAAACATTTTGGGTGATTATGTTTTAAACAATTTTGATGGTCTTCTTGTTGTTTTTTTCTTAGATTTTTTTTGTGCTTGGCGTATTTGCGTCAGCAGTCGTCTTTTAATCCTAATAATAGACCACATGAGCGCTTTAACTAAAAAAACACGCAACGTAATGAGTTATAATTTATGGTTTGAATTATAGGATGCCCGATTTTTTAATTATCCCAGAATCTAACTGAAATTCAACATGGATTTGAGAGAGAGAGGTAAGGGGTTGTTTGGTACTTTTTTAAGACACAAAGAAGCATAACTGTTGCTTCGTGTACAATTTCTATACAAGATTAGTTTTTATGATTTGTGATGACCGCTTTGAGTGAGAAGTATGTTGAGTTATTTTAGAAGTAAGTTCACTTTAGCTTGTAATGAACCATATTCTGGTCGGGTTGTGCTGCTTCCACCGGCAGATGTATAGCAGCACCTGATGAGTAAGGATCTGTCGGGGGTACGAACCCAGGGGCCGAGGGTCCCATTACGCCTGGAATCTAATGTGAGCGCGAGGACAACTAAGCCGTCCATCAACCATTCCATCCTTATCGACTAATTTTTTTATTCCTCATTTTTGCCTCCCCTGTTTGTGTTCCCAGGCCTGTGCATTTTTATTATGTAATACGTAAAGGAAAGGGGCAACGAGCGGCGAAAACCCCGCCCGCGTCTCCCGAACCGAGCTACAGCAAACATAGGCCGCTGATTAGCTCGTTGAGAGACCTTTTTCTTCGCCTGATGGCACGGCCCAACCTTCACGGTCATTATGCTACCCAAGGCTCCGTCCCCACGGGCATCTTCGGATGCCACCAAACCGTCCATTACACATTTGTGGTCCGTCTAGCCGGAAGGGAGCTGAGCAATATTGCGCGGCTCAACATAAAGTCGGGGAGGGAGCGCGGAGCCTCATCGCCATCAGGGGGCTCCCGTGCTAGTGGCAGGGACGTTGAGGGGTTTCGCGCTCTATTTTTTTTAAATTCTATCTTTTGAGGGACATCCGTGTAGTTTCGGCACTCAGGCAGACGCGTGAGTTTCTTTTTTTTGTAGCGATGAGAGGCAGAGCGACCTACAACAACCACGCCTACACTACCGACAGCTGAGCTAGAGTCGAGCACGCGTCAACTCAGGTCATGTCTGATTAGATATTGGCACTTAGGTGTCACGGCAGGTCTGATCGACCAGCCTCGATCTCCGTCCTCAGTTGAGGTTCACCTCAACCAAGCGAATCGTTACAATGGTAAGCTATCAAGCCGCTACAGCTCATCACAGCTTATCAAGATACGCGTTTTCGTCTAAAAATGTCTACAGGTGTGTTTATAATACATACGACGGATATAGTAAATTTGCCGCGCCGAACGCCCGTGACACAAACACAAAAAAAAAACAGGAACTCCGATTCGCTAGCCTTTTCCTATTTTCAAAACCTGAAAGCATCTCTAAGTTGACTGTTCGCAATTTTCACTGAAGTCAACAGTTTCCACCAAATAAAGAACATGACGTTGTAAGGATATTCGACAAATGAATGGCCGAAATACATAGTTCAAAAATCGTAAGTGTTTGCTCACACAGGTCGTCTCGTAATCCGCTCGTAGTCGGCTCGTCTGCGATATGAACCTAATTCCCAAACAAATGTATGGAGATGCTCAGACGGGTCGTCCATTGGTCGGCACGTAAGCGGATCGATTTGCTTGAGAAGTGGAGTTCGAATCGCAGACGAGCCGATTACGAAACGACCTGTGTGAGCAAACACCTACTCATCATTGCATTTCACTCTTTGGAAGGTGGAAGGTCTATTTATACCTTTTGTCCTTACTGAGAGAGTAATCCGATGCTTCATTTGATATTTTAATGTTTTCTTCTTTTTTTAAATAAAATTTCCGGTAATGATGGCAGTTAATGCGACCATTATGGAGACTTTTGAATTTACCTTTTCATTGTTTTATATTATAAAAACCTTCACAAATCGTTTCCTATCCTAAAAACACTATAAACTTCAAAAACTGCCAAAAATCAATAATGTCTTCAGAGAATATTCTGTTTCTATGGTTTTTTTTTTAGATTTAATAACACGGATACATCCGACCTTTTGTATAATTTATTTATGGGTCAACTTTACTCGGCATATCGCCGTATGTATTATGTAAACAAAGGGCCAGACTGACCCAAAGACTAAACACAAACAGCATATTTGATGAGTGGAAACGAGTGTCGGGATGGTAGCCGTCTTTTCGTTTGTGAAGAAGCTATAATGTAACAAAGATTTTAGATTTTTTTTTGCAAATTGTCCTAAAAACATATCAGTCGAATTAATGATGCATTATTTCCATCAGCTTCCTATAGAAAAATTGGCTGGAAACTCACCCTTCCAGCACACCCCAAGTAAATATTTCCGAAAAAAAAGATAAATTAAATCAATACCATACATAGAAATTCGAACGTGTGATGAATATGTTCTTTGATTCAAATCCAAGTCTTGTTATCCTGTCATTTTTCCTTTTTTATTCTGGGGTTTTCATCCCCGTGTGTATCTTGCTCTTTCCACATTTTTGTTCTCTCTATTTTTTTCCCTTAGTTGCGGTCTAATGGTGCAAAAATTTCATTGCTATTGCTGTCGTGGCTCGATGGTGGTGGTGCTGTGCTATGCCATTTACAATAGACAACAATTGATCGACTTCGACAGCGTAAAATTGAGATGAGGGTTTACTTGATCTATTCCAGGTCAAAAGATGTTTTCAATCTTCCTTGTGCTTCTTGCCGGGATGGATGATTGCGATGGCTTCTAGCATGTCGTTCAATTATGTTCCGCATTTTGTTTTCGCTGGGGGACAGCTGGCTGCTGGAGTGATAGGACAGCATAGGGACATATTACTTTTTTATTATGCGCATATGGAATGTCCATATGCGGCCGTGGCGGTTCTCTCTTTTTTTTTATCAGAAAATGTGTTGTGTGTGTCACACCTACTTGGACAGGACATCGACCCACAATATTGTGGAGGAGAGCTAAAGGATCGTGCCTATAAATTCCCGAATAGTCTTACCGAGAGAAATCAATATTATATCCCGGCCATGTGATACCCATAACCCCGTGACATAGCCCCGGTCGGTAGCTCGCTCTCAACAAAAGCATGAAAAACGATTCCTTGAACAATATCTGCACATGAAAGTCATTTTTGTGTTGAGGACAGATAGAAAGAACACCGCAACGACCGGAGCTAAGCTCCTTACCACGACTATTACTATACGCAAATAAAAAACGAGATGGGACGATCCGGGCAAAATAAAAGAAGCAATAATGGGAAAAATTCTCAACTGGAAATTTGCATAATTTCGTCCTCGTTCTCATTTTTTTCCTTCCGATGTGCAAATTTTTCATGTTTTCCCGCATCCTTGGCATTTTCATTCTTTCGTCCTTGTTGTGATACTGAACACCGAATGCCTTCGTTTCTTATTTTTTTAAACAAATCGCACCAACTTAGCACTGGCCTGAGCCCGGGAGGGTGGTGGGCCGCCGGCCGGGTCGTGGTTCAAACGAGCGCCTTCATACTAGACATGCCTTCCGGTTTAAATGACACCCTTGCCACCATTATCTGCACAGCTTCGTTTCCGGACATTTTTCTAGCCGTATGCGTTCCTATGGATGATTCCTCTTCTCCTACACTTTTGTTTTTATTATCCTGAATTTTCCTGACTTTCCAGCTAATTCGTACTCGTATACATGGGGACGTATATGATGTTTGATGAGTTCGTTTCGCGTACTACCCGTATTTGCCCTTCATCTAGATCTCGAATTCAACGACATCGGAAATTAGAAGTCAAAATATTGGTGTGTCAATATTGAACGAATATGTGTGATGGAAAGTTCATTGCGACACATTTTATTCCGGCAACGTACGACCAATATTTATTCAAGGACAAACGGGGACAATGACTGACATGCTCGGAGGAAAAAAAGAAAGAAAATCTTTTTTTCGCATTTTTTTTTCTATTTGACTTTTTCTAGGAACAAGGACGAGCTGTAAGAGTTCCATAGGAAAAAAAGCTAGTCGACGGGAGGTGAGTGACAGTTGACAGAGGGCGTGGATGTGTAACATAATTCTGAAAGCTAAACGTATTTTTGAAAGGTCTCATGATTTTTTTTGCTGAGTTCTATGCGGTGTCCTTTCTATGCCTTATCACTTCATTTGAAGGATAATTCGATTTACGTCTATTGGTCTCATTGAGATTTTCGGTTTTGCGGTTTCTCAGATAGATTAGGTTTAATGGAAGAACCTGAATGGGTGGGCGGACGGTTTTATCGAAAGTGATCTGATGTGAAGGTATGACAGAAAATGTATGAGAAAGTTTTGTGGAATCCATAGAATATCGATCTAATATGTTGGGTTTTGATTGAATTTAAGGTGTTTGATTGGTGAGAGGTGTGTGTTTACGAAGCCCAAGAGAATTTCTGTGCAATTCGTGAAGTTTGTGGAATTTAACGCGGAATGTTTATTTAGTTGTTAGAGCGAAAATTTGCTTTTGGAATTTTCAGGTATTCGTATTAAAGTTAATAGAGAATGAAATTAGGGTATAAAAACTGAAAGGCAATAACGATTCACAAAAGAATGAAAGGATTAGTTACACAAAAGAGCAACAAAGCTCAATTTTAGTTGAAATGAAGAGGCCGTCAATTTGAACTGTGATTTAATTTTTATTCACCGTAGGTGGTAAGTCTTTCAGTATGGTATTATAGTAGCACTTAGACCACAATATTCTTAGCTATTCTTAGTCATAGTTTTTCGCAAAAAAATCAGTAGAAACCAGAAATCTCCCTAAAATATTAACAAGCTTCCTCATTCATTTTATACACAAAACCCAACGTAGTCCCATAATCTTCTTATCCACTATTCGAAAATAATGACCCATAAGCACTTGTCAATTAAGCTCAAACAGTTATATTTCCTAGAAATTCCTTTACAGGACCACCACTTCATTATGTTTTCTTTCGACCACTGGATCCATAAGTATAAGTTTGTAGTCTTATTCTACCAAATTAAGGTTGAATACGTATTCGCATTCTACTATAATTATTTGCTTTGTCGGTCATCGACGTCTTTCAAGCAAACGTATTTCTTGTATCTCCATGTGAACTAATCCAGAATTAGAATCTGAAAGAATCGTAAGAATAACATTTTATTGTGTTTAATAGACAGAAAACTCATGTTCGTCAGTATGAACTGTAGAGATTGTCATCCTAGTCACTTCTGCAACACGATAGGAGGAATTTGGTGGACATGGATATAACAAGAAACAGTCTTGTGTAGTATCAATAGCAAAATCAGTTGGTTGTCGTCTTATGAAAACACACTTCTCGACACACAACCAAATAAAAGAGTCGGAATGAAGCTTGCTTTCTGTTCGTCGACTTAATCCGATTATGGCTTACATAAGAACCGATGGTGGACTGTTGCAAACGAGACGAGAGATGGATGAAATAAAATCCAAAGAACCTCATCTTAACAAAAAAAAAACAGCAGGAGTAGCTACGGACGCAGAGAAATGAATCTTGTTATCGAAAAGAAGCTGCAAATTGTATCTTTGTTGGTATAGCTACATAGCTCGAGTAGCGTGGCTAGCTCGTGTGCTTCCACTTCTTTGCTTTCTTGTTAACAAACAAAATACCAACAGATGCATCCATGGGTGCAGACGCAAAAAAAACATACACACATGGACGACAGTATCTGCGAATTGAATCAATTTGCCATTAACGAATTTGTCAATTGTCACTGTCGCGTCGTACCAGATCAAACACGGTGTGAGGTTTAATGGTTTAAATCGATCAATTATTGTCGAAGATTGGAATGCAGCTGTTACTGTGGCAGGTTTGCAAGGATTGGAAGAAACATTTCTAGGCATGAGTCATGACTTAGTAATGTCTAGGGAAATGACTAGTCCTTCTAGTAGGATGAGTCATATGATCGAATATAAATATGCTAGACTACTCCCAGGAGAAAGCTTCTGGCTAAAATTGAGGAAGCCCGTACCAAGCTACGCCACATTTTAATTTGAGCTACTCACCGTTCCACTGTATCGTTGAATTATTATTAAAGAATGAGAAAATCAGGAGCTCCTGAGGCACGCTATTCGAGATTACCTGTTTTCAAAATTTTATCTGCTGCACTTCATCCTTTTTTCATAGTGCCTTTTTCGGGATAGCCCGATATATGCTTCCAAATACTTTATTTATATTTCGCAGTGCGGTGGGCATATCCTCCGAAATTGATTCAGTAATTCCATAAAAGTATGCACATACAGGCTACCTAGGAGTTCCCGAATTAAAAAATTCACAATTTTAAAAATCACTAACAAAATTCATAAATTTTCCAGTACAAATAGTGTCTCACTGCTTAAAGGGAAAACCCACTCGAAGGCAATCCCAACGAAGATTTTCATTTAGGGCTGTTGTAGTCTGTATACAGGGTATTTTACTAAGGTCACATTCGTATCGAGAACCGTAGGTTCGTACATATCGATCGAAATCCACGCTCCTACTCATAAGTCGATTTACGCTTTAGGCAGTACGAACCTACCGCGTATACATTAGTAGGCACTTGTCGTACCGCCTCTGTTCCAGTCAAAAATTGTTGGGTTTTGTGATTATGAATTTTGTAATTGAGGGGTTTTTTAATTATTATGGATTTTGATTTGTGGATTTGGATTTATAGATTTTCTGCTTTTATAGATATCGTGGGTAACCCACACACACTGAGTGTGCCGCTTCGGAATGTCTACACTTTCTGGATTTGAATGCGGCTTAGTCAAACCTAAACCCCTAAAAGCGATAAACAAGTACTATTTGAAAATCATCACTTCGAAGTATCAGTACCTGTACCATCCCTCATACTAACCAACTATTCTTTATATGAGAGATGGAAGATACTGAAGACACAGCACAAGAGGAACTCGGGACCATTCCACGAGTGGTCATAAATAAAACCTAAGATTTTTTTTTGTTTTTGTTTTTTTTTTTGTTATCTTTTTCGGGAACTTTATTGTTGTTCTTTTTTCCAATTTTTTTCTGAAGTAAAAATTAAACTATGCGCTGTTCTTTAACCTTCGAGTTGGCCAATTTTTTTAACCCATAATTTCATATCTATGTATAATAATTTTGGGTCGGCAAACTCGAAAGAAGTATTTGTTTTGCTCTAAGCTGTCAGGATCAGTATGATTCAATCCCGCCTTGCCGGTGAATGTGAAAAATATAGTAAGGAGTTGGGGATTAAGTAAGAAATGAGAGAAAAGGAAATAATATTAATGAAGCATCTCGGATTGGTATGAGTATCCGAAGGAATCACACAATATGAAAAACTTTATACCCCCTTGTGTGGTTTGCTTCGGAACTAAATCAAAACGGGTATTGAGGTAGTCAATAACTTGACGAAGTTTGAAGAGAGGATCGATCCGGGTTTACTTTTTTCTTCATTTTCGAATAGTCGTAAGTATCTCCGCATAAAAGAATCTCTTCGATGACATTGCGCTGTAATAGGTGCCAATGCCCATTCACAGTATTAGCGCTGAGCAGTTGGATATCGATACAACGACAACCTCTTCAGTTCTGTAGGGGAAACGATGAGTTGCGTATTGATGTTATCCACTCTTGCGTTTAGGTTGTTGAACTCCACTAGCTCCTCAAAGAATGCAGCACTGAAAAAAAAAATTGAAGCATTCATAAGGGGGTTTTCAGAGATTTTATATTATTATCTGGACTACCACGAAATGCTACTTGATTCGCATGCAGTTGTTTTTGCATTGTTTTTTTTTTGTCTCCATATAATGTTGGAGAATTCGTTGGACTTTGTACTTATGTCCATGGCCGTTCTAATAAAACTACCTTCATTTGTTTCAAAAAGTGGGCTATCTGGATCAAAGGATGGCAACGACGATCGTGGTCGTTTTTTTGGCTTCACTGACAGTCTGTAGTAGTGCCCTTGACGCTGTTTTCCCCTGCTGGTGTGGTGCTACTAATGTTGACGCTACTGTCGATCAAGGAGAAGACATAAAACTCAATGTCAAGCACTGAAATGGTTCAGTTGGTTCTGTTGGCTGTTGCTGACGTGGATCTGTTGATACTACTGACGATCGGCATGGATTCAAGGGTGCTAAGATTCAGGCTAATACGGACGGCATAGTACGATATTCCGTTTTCGACGTAGCCCTGGCTATCTGATGGAAACCGTCCTCTGCCTCTTTCGAACTTTGGACGAGAGAACCAATGACGTCAGTTGAAGGAGGGTCCGACGAACGGTCGTCATAGTCCGGGACATCGGATCAACAAATGAAAGGTTTAATTGTAAGAACGGTAGGTAGGTAAAAACGGTAAGAAGCCGAAAGTAGTACTGAGGTTGAGAGGTCGTCAAGGGTTCAGATCGGTGTGGTCATTCAGGAGGGGTTTTCCCGGTTGTCTGTTCATCATCATCGTGGCGCGACAGCCCGGCGTCGGGCCTTGGCCGCCTGGATCATTGTCCTCCAATTATCTCGGTCACGTGACCATGTCCTCCAATTTTGGAAGCCCAGTAGCTGCGCGGCGCCCACACCTACTGAGCTCTCCCAACGAGATCTCGGTCGTCCTCGTATTCTCGCTCCGTCGACTCGTTCTGCATTCATTACTCTCTTAGGCATGTGAACACCGTCCATTCGTTGTACATGCCCTGCCCATTGAAGTCGTTGTAGTTTGATGATTTTCGAGAGTTGCAGCTCATCGTACAGTTCATACAACTCATGGTTGTACCGGATGCGCCATCCATCTCGATCGCAAACAGCCCCGAAAATTCGCTGTAGAACCTTACGTTCAAATGTATCTAGCATGTTTTCGGAGGCTTGAGTTAGGGTCCATGCTTTGCAGCCATAGCATAGCACTGGTCGTATAATGGTTTTGTACACGCGGAGCTTCGTGTTTTTGTGCACATGCTTCGATTTTATTATGGGGAGAACCGAGAAAAAGGTCTTATTAGCTCGTCTCTTGATTTCGTCAGTTTCGTTGGCGTCCTTTGACAAGTTGCAACCCAGGTAAATGATGTTATTCACGAACTCGATGTTGAGGTCCCCCACACAGATGCTCGGTTGTGCAGGTTGTCTGTTGGTTCTGTTGATTTCTAGAGCCTCTAGCGGGTAAAGTTTTTTTCCCATTCGGACAAATGTTTAACACTTTGGGTTTAAAATTGTTTCAACCTTAATGGTCGCTTTCTTTTAAATGTTCTTAAAAATTCGAGAAATTGCAACCTTGCATGGTCTCTTTAAATCTAATCTCGATCGGCATGTCTGTTCAACGTATGTTGCTGAGCATTTTGGCATTTTAGCTGATATATCCCAGGCTTTTATACCCTAGACTTTATAAGTATAGAGTATATTGTTTTTGTCACGACGAAAATATGTAACACCTTAAAGGAGGCTCCGGAGGTATAGGAATGTACATATAAATGATCAGGGTCACCTCCAAATTTTATTTAGCCATTTCTGTCTGTCTGTTTCTCTGTCCGTCTGTTGGCAGGATAACTTTCGATAGAATGAAGCTAGAACCTTGAAATTTTGGTCAAATGTTAGCAGTATGATCTAGTTAGTTGGTATTGAAAATGGGTACAATCAAGCCAAGAGAACGCCTCATAAAAAAATTAAATGTAACCATAACTCCCAGCTAAATAAACATGAAAACCTCTAGCTTGGGCAGATTGCTCGAGAAGGTAATCTTATATTCTCCTGGAAAAATATTTTAAAATCGATCAGTTGGAAACTAACGGTACTTTTTTTACAAAAAATACGGGGCTCTTCTACCCTACTTTTTAAGTTTTTTGTCTATAACTCTTGAACCAATTGACATAGACACGTGATTTTTGTCATGTAACCCTGAGTTTTAGTAAGTTGGGCATAATCAGATCAACGGAACGCCTACCTCCCCTACAAATTCCAAATAATAAAATATTCCTTTAACTACGACAACTTTCGATAGAATGACACTAGCGAGTTGAAAATTTGATAGAATATTAGTTGTAAGATTAGGTAGTCGGTATGGAAAATGGGCAAGATCCGACCGAATGAACCCCTACCTCCCCTACAATGGATTGCTGACTCCTCCAGGGGCATGTGCGCGTCAACATCTCTTGCATTATTGCACCTTGATGAAACTTCGAAAGCATATACTTTTAGGATGATGAGGTTGCTGGTGTGCACCTCCTATCCCCCTATAAATACATTTCAGAATGAAAAACACAAATAAATTATGGAATAAAATAAAGTGATTTCGTGACTTTTTTATCGGATTAATTATTTTTTCGTTTCGAGCATTTGCTTATTTGGCTCGAAAAATTATGCACTCTAATTTTAAATGTATATGTATATACCGATACTGCATCCAGAGCTCATCATGCTGATAATTTTTTCTGCCCCTCCTATCGATGAAGATGCTTGTATATATTGGATAGCTTTTACCTTTGCACTTTGCGCCTTTGCATTGTTCAGTAAATACGCTTGCTTTGCTTAGCAAAGCCACAGCTTTGTTAGATTGACAAATATTTGGCTGTTATCGTATCAAAAAATTGTATTAATTGTCGTTTGTTAAAACACATAATTAGGAAGAATTACTATTCTATTATGTCTTCCTGCTGCCCAGCCGTTTGTTTTGTCACACATTTTCTTGAGTTATTATATATGAGTATTTTAACACAACAACATAGTTGCTTCTTCGCTTAAAAAGCAAGTTGACAGAAACACTCGAATGCGACACGCGATTCAATATCCCTAAAGGAGGAAATCCTATTCTGCGTTTTGAGTCGTACGGTTAGAGCCGTACAGCTGAGACGTATGGCTAGAGCCGCATGCCAAATTGTATGGAATTAAGTAATAAATAACTGGCTACACTGATAACATCGACTGAACTATTATGTTCACGCATCAATTATATTATGAATTTATAGTTCGAAAAATTACCGTGTCGTAAACAAACCGCGCTACATGGCTACTCTCGCAATCTTTTGAATTCCATACAATTTAACATTCGTCTTCAGCCGAACGGCTCAAAACACAGCACCGGAATTACTCCCTAAAACATCTGCACCAGGCTGTCAACATTTTTGAAATCTAGTTGTCGTCACCGGTGCGTTTGTTTCAAATTTGAATCTCCTTAACATCTAGGCCCCACCACTATTAACATGCTTGCTACGCCCTATCAAATGACATTTATCAAATTCAGCTTTAATCGATTGATGATTTCAACCATCATTGGCATCAATTTGCTGTGCATTGTTCGACACTGATTGCATCTCGTCTGTTCGTCCAGAAGTGGAGTGGTTGGAACAAATCTTCAACTCTCACCGCAGACAGATGACAGCCGAACTGATAGCAAACTAATGTCCCATACTATGTCGGAACAGGATCAGGACATTTCCATACCCGTACAGAGTGCAATGGCTGTATCCATCGAACAATAACCGATTACTGAAATATGCATTTACAGAAAATCTGACAGTGGAACTATCGAAATGGACGGAAGCAAAAGGTTTCCGTTCAGACCATAATTGATTGTTCTCTGGCAATCGTTTAATCGCAAATTCCACCGTCATCATCACTCCTTGGGGCCATTATTATAGCCAGCTTTGATCCTTGGCAGTTCACTGGGTTTTTTGTCGGAACGATACGGTTGCCGAGTTTAAGGTATACCTACTTCAGCCAAGTTGATGATCTATCCGAATCCCGCATATGTGGACTTGGGAACAGGGATGAACAACTATTATTCTGATATGTTGACCTCATCGTTTCATTCCTTCAGTCCATCACAGTAAAAGTTTCGGGCGGTCGAACAGACAGGAATTTCATTTTGACGGTTGAAATTTTAAAATGTGTGTTCTTCTCACTTTCGAATGATTAAAATTTTCGCTTTTTGAGGCGAACCGAATGTTAAGTGTGTGCAATTGAATGAAATGGAAAGTTTTTCAGCAAATTTATTGGCTCTTTTTGAGCACAGTCGTGCAGATAGGATTGTTTGTTACCACACCATTGAAGTTTGTTCTCAATTGAAAATGCTTCGAGGGTTTGAAATTGCAATTTCGGATATGGATAAGAGGATGATTCGATAGTGGCTTTTGATGTTTTGTGAGGAGCTGTTCGAAAGTGTTTTACAATCGAAAAATTTTATTTGGATAGACATTTTTGAGTGACTTACTATTTAATAGGATCCGATCACAGCTCAGATGAGTTGAGTTGTTGAAGCGCTTAAATTGAAATGGCTGATAATTATACTCATTTGCCCTAACCCCTAGTGGGGCATGGTGCGTCAACTATTCCATGTGGCTTAGCTGACGTTTCGTTGGTATGAACCAATTTTGGGGATATTTCCTGTGAAATATCCGTCCAAAGTGTGGGGAAAATTCATCGTTTTGGGGCGACTTGTAATTTTTGGGGATATGTCACTACGAACCATCCCCAAAACGGCGGACTCGACATTGGTGTTGAAAAGCTACATCGGCTTTCTGCGCACCTTAACTTTACTTAAACTTAACAGCGACCTGATGCTAAGCCAAAAAGCAGTAAGCTAGATAAAAATTATTCATATATGCTCTTCATCACTTGGTCTGACTCGATGGCCAAGTTTTATTAAATCTTAAGCTTATAAGAAAATATTAGACTTCGATAGACCCCTCAAACATCTCGGGGCAGTTAATTACTGGGCTCTGAAAAATTATTTTAAGTAATAACATTCTACAGTCTCACCCTTCATCACAATCGCCTTTAAAATAAAGGTCTCTTACCTTTCATAAGCAATTCAAATTAACTTGACTAAAGAAAATGGTTTTCAGCATTCGCAATACAAGGACCGAATTGCCCCGAAAACAAATCATACCAAAATATCGCAGTCAAATGGAGCGCGTAAAGTATACCCGATACCCTTTTGATGTGCTATTCAACAAAAGGATTTTTCCGCATTAAGCTCGGGGGTTCCTTTACGTTTATGTAAATTTCCCAAAAATGATTTTTAATATTCGCAACATTTTGGAAAAATTAAGTGACGGACTGTTGGTATAAATATATAAAAGTGTATTTAATAATTTCGGAGAGTATTGGGGCGGCTCTAGGCGAAAAGATGGTTCCATATTGTTTGAAACCGAATTTGCCGCGATGATTTTACTTTGCAAAATTCAAGACGGCAATAATAACCGTCTAATTTATGAATAATATTAAAAAATGGATATTTTGTGTTTTTTTCCGCTGATTGAAATTGAAACCAGGGCGAAAAGGCCCGACTGATGATACAGGCCATTGCGACTCCAAGAAGCATAATTTATGACAAGGCCATCCTGTACAGAAGCAAAAAGGGATCAAATTCGACTTTGTTTTGTTTTTCCTTTTTTTCTTCCGGGCATTCGGCTTTCAGATGAAATTTTTGTAACATGTGTTTAAGTTGTTAGCACGTATGTCGTTCAATTCGTACTTTTAATTACCTCCGTTCGTGACTTGAACCCTCCCGTAGTACAAGTGACAGGGTTCCACCTCCGACACAACACGGATGCAATAAATCAGGACAAAATGTTGTTCCTTGTCGCTACTAACATGACGTCTGGAATGATTTTAATGATGCTGTGCGGCTCACGACTCGAGATCCTTAAGGGATTCTCGTCGCGCCACGGAACGATGAATCCTCTTGTGAATATGAAAAATACCAGGATTCCAAAATCATTGCAATAACAAACCCCAGTTGCCAAGGTCCATTTTCGGGATGTTATCAAACGGAAAACTGTTAGTGAAACCAATCGATTGTATCATGACTATTGGTGAACGATGACAGGCTATTGATGATGACTGCATTAGGAAGAGTCCAACGCTCGTCGTCCCTTGCTCGGCGGCGTCAAGTCGTTGCAACGCAGGGGATTAACTCGAGATCAAATTGGTTTCAATGAAAAGGACACCGACTGTGTTCCGGCGATATACGTACAGTGGCAACCGGGGAAGGTTAATAATGATTTCGCGTGGTAGACGGGGTGTTGTCGCTGTCATACTCGATCCCTTGACAAAATCAACTCCTCCAGGAATAAAATGGTACGACCCCCTTGTGTATCGCTCTGATGGGTGTACGTACTCAGTCAATTTCAAACCTGTAATAAGTTTGAGCAGACGATTTAATTGCACTATATGTGAGTGCGCGTTTGCAAATAAAGCCTCTGGGGTGCGTGACATTGAAAAGACCGCCGAAATAACACTTGCCTTTCAAATGGTGTTGGACCCTTTCGGCTTTGCGGCGTTTTAGCTGAATAGGCGATAAGATTTTTTGTAAACAACAAACAACGGATTATTTTCATTGCTCCTGCTGAGTGACGCGACAGAGATTTTCGTGATTCACGGCGAGCATAGACCATAGTTTGAGTTGCGTGAATTAATCGCCTTCGGTGGTGTTCCTTCGTTATTTTTTTCTTTTATGAACGGATTTGTATGGATTTGAGGGTTTCTTATCGAATGGGGGCTTTAAATCTGTGAAAGAAGCAAGTGTCGCTTTGTCCGATAAGAGGGTTCAAGGAGTCGTAAGAGGTTTTGATTGATATCATCTTCGCGGGAGAGAAGATTCAATTTAGTGAATGTCATCCAGGCAGGAGAAATATATGTAAGTTTATACTATTTGCCGGTATTTCAGTGCATTGACGAGTCATCAAAGTTTGATGTCTCATGCTGGCATGCTGATCAGGCACGGGTTTGAATCCCATCGTGGCCATGGATGTTTGTGTTGTCTTCTCCCCTGTGATATGGGGCGAAACAATAAGTCACAACCTATCCCGAATTGTCGTAGGTTAGGTAGGCGGCTAAATGGGTAGGAGGTACATGCTAGCAACACGCATAGTCCAAAACCAGTTGAGGCTACTTAAACGTCAACACATTCGAGTAGTTTTCGCGCTATACGAAACTAGGAGTTAGGATAAGTACTCGTAGTATATGCCCTAACCCCTTGTGGGCCATAGCATGTCTACAACTCTGAAGGGATAACCTGACATTTGGTTAGTATCTAACTTGTTTCGGACGATACATGTTGCTAGCATACTTTTCTTGCCCATTAAGCAGCATTTTGCGACAAGTCGAGGATTGCGAGGGCGTTTCGCCAGATGAGTGAGAATCATTCTTGAGAAAACGTTTTCGATCTTTTTTTTATAATTCGATAATTTTTTTCAATTAAGCACTTTCATACGACGCAGTCGTTCAGATGACTGCGATTTGTAATCGGCACGATATTATTTTCTCCGCAAATAGGTCGACTCAGAATCAGTGAAACTCCAACTTCAAATCGAACTTGCCTTAGGTGCCTCCACCCCGTAAATAATGGTTGGGTCAGTCATCTTCATCGGAATGATCACCTCGGAGAACATATAACTATATATGTAGTCTGTTTATCTATGATATAACCTTCGCATGCGAAATGTAATGGACGGGTTGGTGGGCATCCGAAGATGCATGTGGGGTCGAGCCTAGAGTTGTCGTAATGACCGTGAAGGCCTAGCAGTGACATTTGGTGAAGAAATAGGCCCTTCAACGCGCTAACCAGCAACCTATGCTTGCTGCCGCTTAGTTCGGGAGACCTGAGCGGCGTTGTCGCCGCTCGTTGCCCCTGTTCGTACATATCATACATACATTCACATGCTTCGGATAGACAACGTAAACGGGGGAGTCGAAATTGGGAAATAAAAAAATGGGATGATTGGCGGATGGCTCAGACGCTCTCGCGCTCGCATCAAGGTCCGGGTTTAATGGGACCCTCGGCTTCTGGTTTCGTACCACCGACAGATCACTGCCCATCAGGTGCTGCTTTCGATCTATCGGTGAAAGCAACATCACCAAATATGGTTCGGCTACGAGGCCTGCAAAGAAAAAGAAGCTGTGGACAGAGTGTTCTACTAAAAATAAATATATATCAAAAACGAACTGGGCAGCAACTGAACTAGCCGGCAACCATTGTCGAGGAGAGAAAAAGTAAAGAAAAAAAGATATTAAATCTCCTATTATTCAGATGATCAACAGAGTTCTGTGAATCGTGGCGATAGCAGAGGAGGAACGGTACATCCCTTACAATAATTCAATCATGCTCTCTGAAAACTGTTGAACATCTCAGTAGTAGAGAAAAAAAATGCAATATTGCGTAAGGAAACATTTTAAATGACGTGAAAAGACAATCCTGACAAGTAGGAAGGTACCCAGGGCTCCTCTGCGCTCTCACTGAACACCGAAGATGCTCCAAATGTCGGTGATTCAGAGCATTTATGGAGGCCTTAGGTACATGGCTAAACTGTAAAAAATAAACAAAATACCAACACAATACCAACACAACTGACTCTAAAAGGATAATCTACTCTATAGAAAGGATGGAGGTGCTACAGAGGAAAGCACAGCTACTTGAAGGTAAAACACATAAAGTAATGTCGCTAAATTCTAAGATTTAGAGCAGGTAGCATTAATGTGTTTGTGGGTGCGTGGGTGCAAATCGCTGGAAGGATCAACAAGGAATACGATGAGGTCCTTTTTAATGCAGTACTGTACCAGAAATTAGTCTCACGTTGGGCGCCAAATATGTAATGGTCGGGCTGGTGAGCATCCGAATATGCCCGTGAGGACGGAGCCTAGAGTTGCCATAATAACCATGAAGGTGCAGCAGTGCCAGTCATAGACCCCTCAACGAGAAAAGCAGAGATGTGCTCGCTATAGCTCAGTTCGGGATACGTGGGTGGGGTTTTCGCTGGTCGTAATTCACAGGGCTGGGGTTGACAACAGGGGAGACAAAAATGGAGAATAAAAAAATTTGCCAATAAGGATGAAATTGTTGGTGGACGGCTCAGATGCCCTCACGCTCCACGGCCTCTAGTTTCGAGCCACAGTCAGATCACTACTCGTCAGTTGCTGCTTTGGATCTGCCGATGGAAGCAGCACGACCAGGATATGGTTCATTACACAAACCAATTCGCAAACTATCGTGTAATGAAAGCAAATACTAACATTTAGTTGTGTACGTGATCCCCTAATTATATAGTCAATTGCCGTACCCTTGTGGGGTCAACTGTTCCATGTGGCCCAGTTGACCTTTCGACTTCATAAACTGGTTTCGGAGAATGCAGTTGCCAGCATGCACCTCCTGCACATCCATGGCCACGAACGTCGTCGTGTGTCGTGGACGGGATTCGAGCCCGAAACGCCAGTAGTGAAACATGAGACTGATGCCTCAACACACTGCGCTACCGGTCGCCCAATTATATCCCCTAATTATGAACACAATTGATTTGCAACTATTTTTCCTATATTCCGTTTCAATCGTTGCATATTTCGAGCAGAGATCGAGTCGAGTGTATGCCATTCATTTACATTGGGCTCAGTTGCGCGTCGCAGTCGAGTCGAGGTTGGCTCGATGTCAGGCCGACCTGCGTACTGAAGGACTAAGTGATAAATTTATTTAAAGAATGTTACCATGAGGCGTATAACTCTAAATGAGTGTTTTTTTATTTTAATTTACAACCTCAGCCTGTAGTTTAAATAGATCAAGTTACAGAGCATACACATATATTTCTCCATGGAGCTGCCTCCAATACGCGAGTCTTTCAAGCTCTCGCTGCAAAGAACAATTTTATTGATATCCAAGAATCCGGGTACCAATAAAATGTCCATTTAAGATTTTCGTAATGAAGTTATAAAGTGTGCCAACCATTTGATCGTATATCACGTGTAGTGTCACACTCTCCCATAAAATGAAAATGCCTTTTAAAATAAACTGAAAAACAAAACGACATGATCGTCTTATTCTAATCCTATTAACCCAGCGGGAAAGCCTTAACTGAATTTTTAAATTCCCGCTCTCGTGTCACACCAATTTGTCCACTTTTCAAACGCTGCGACGGTTTTCCCTGAGTGTCGATAAGATCAAATCCAAATGATGGACAAAATCATCATTTTATCACTTCAAAATCGAATCGACAAATTTATTGAAATTTATGGCGGATCTATAAATACAGAGGGAGATATTCTCTGGACAGGCCACAAATTCACATTAAGACTTTCGTTTTGATAACTTTTTGATCTCTCAATTGAAATCGAACCCCAGAGTAAATGCATTTCTTGGATTCTGTACGGTTCGTGGTTTCATCTTAATTTATTTGACTGTCTGTCCAAGAGCCATCTCTGAACTGAAGACATGTTTGGATAAGACAATCTTTATAGTGTGTCCAACTGTATTGGGTCTCGAAAGTTTATCGCCGTCAGACCATTAAAACTTTTGGATTTTAAGTAGTGGATAGTGGAATAGATACCGAACATGTAGAGATGGCAAAGTTCAATGGTACGACCAATTTACAGGCTATCTTTAGTGCTGCAACTTGACACATGGACCAAGGATGAACAATTTGGATGAGCGTTCGGGAAGGTGGCATACGTTGTCAACTACTGGGTACACTAGGACTCGCGTGATTCCAAACGATGTTCAACTCCCACATACTCGTATTCGCCTTTGCTAACAGTTAATCAAAGTCTTTGCAATATTTGAAGTTCAGAGTCCAACTCGTCCATTTTACACTCGTAGATTCTCCTGCTTTTATGTCACCGCGACTTGAGAACTTCACTGGAAATACATTCTCATTTGTGGTATTCCCGCAAAACCAGTGGCGGCTACAACGACAACTACGACAACTCTTAACATTAAAAGCTTTTCAATGTTTTTGTAAGATTAGATAAAATTATTATGGCGAACTTCGAACTTAGCTCGAGAAGTCCAAGCCCACGGTATATTCTAGTAAGATCATAGAAATGTGGTTTATTCTCGACCGCACCGACAGCATTTGCTGAAAATTCGTCCGTCGAGGTTTCAATGTAGGCCAGGATTTCCGGTAAAGTTCATTGAGTTGGATTAAGATAGTTCCGAGTGAATGGACCGACAAGCATTACTATGTCAAACGAAATTGTATGGTGGAATTATTGAAACTGTGGATAAAGAACAGTTTCCCGATGAATTTCATGTAATATTTTTTAAAGAATCATGCAAGCATGGGCAACGTTAGATCTCAGCGTCAGCGTCTCAGCAGATTTGAAACATAATTACGTTTAATGAAAATTTCACGATAAAATTAACGATTTTCTACCGGGCGCCCAATTTGGGGTCTTAATTTAAAGAGGCTTCCGGCAATACGTGCACTGATACATTATCGACATGTACCTTCGGATTAATACTGACATCATGTCTACGGCATAGTATCAATACCCGAAGTATCAAACCAGCTGGCACTGGAAATGGAAACATAGCGATTGATGTAAATCGCACTAACATTTCCAGGAGCTTCTATGCCGTGGAGAAAGAGAGTCCTAGAAATTTCCTCCTACTAGCCAAAGCTGTACAGTGGTTGAAAAGGTGAAGAACACTCTCCCCGTCATCCACATCCTGACAACATCTACAGTAGTCTTGATTTGGAAGACGAAGCTTGCTCGCGAGGTCGCCAATAAAGCAGTTCCCTGTGATGACCCCCACTACCATTCTAATATGCTTCCTATTCGATGAGAGCACTGTGGCACAACACCATATCATCCTTGTTCTTTGGTAGGTGCTACCGCTGAGGTATTTTGCATTGAGCCTGCTGACTGCAGTGGACTTGATTGGCATTTTTCAATATAGTTCAGATTCGTACCAGTTGCACCGATCGCCCCTGGCGGGAAAGCTCATGCAGTTGTCCGTAAAACCACTGTGGCCTGCAATCTAACAAACAGTAATATTGAAGAATGGCTCATTTCCCTGCGGACTGAGAGACAGTTCTCAACAGTTTTTGATGTGGCAATTGCAGACCGTATCGTAACTTGGCTCTCTAACAAGATAGCAATGTCCCTAAAAGTTACGACATGCCTCCCCATCCAAGTCACAGCTTCTTCGAGCCATCAGTGTGGATAGCTAAGGAGTCGAGTGTAATGGGTGTGTTGCTTACCCATTGATCCTAGAAGAAATCAGGCTTATGTAATTGTTGTCAAATGCATCAGTGTAATCAGTCTTCGCTGAAAGATGCAGACTACCCAGAATAGTGGTGTAACCACACGTCAGCGTGCGTCACTATCCAGTTTCACGAAGACAAAGGCCATGTTTGCCGCCAGTTGTCCGACAAAAATATCCATCGGAAGCAAGTCAAGAAGCATTGGAACGACCGGTAGCTCAATGCGTATTGGCACCTGTCTCAAGTCTGACTACCGGCGTCTCGGGTTCAAGTCCCGTCCGTAAGTTAAGAAGCATGTCCAAGCTAGCCAGCGAAATAGTTCTCAATGGCAGAAAGTCTTCGCAACTTATCAAGCTGATTGCCGTATGATGCATTGTGCTACGAACACAGACGTCAATCAAACTGTCTAATAGTTTGAGCAAGGTTAAAGAGAGACTTCAGGCATAAAAACGACCAGCACTTCCGTCCAGCTTCTGGGAACGTATAGCCTAATTCAAGGCATGCAGTTAGGATAGCCTTCATCCAGGAAAATGCGATATCTAAGGAATTCTGAATGCCCGCAGGATTAATGCCTTCGGATTCAGCAGATTTAAATGGCTTGTAACTATCGATCGCCACATACTCAACGGAATCTGGATGAATGCCTCAAAGACGTTGCCTCTTGTAGCTGGATATGTTGTTGTTACTGTGCTGGCGATGCCTTAAATACTGCAGCTTTTCTTGCATCGAGGGTGTTTGGTAACTCTTGGTCGTCGAAGACGAAGAACCGTCTGCCGCAGGAACGGGAGGCTGGATATAGATGGACTCGGTGACAAAACTTGGCGAAGCCTAAAGGCTTCACTTGACTCTTCCACGCGTTCGTTGAAGCTTCTCTATGAGTTGCTATTGGCTCTCCTTAACTCCTTCTTATAAGAGCTCTGTTTGACTTTATAGGAGCACCAGTACGGCTCCAGCTTAACCTCCTTTGCCTTATTAAAGCATCTCCTCCATACACACACAGCTCTGAGCTCGGAAATTCTATCGTTCCACCAGGCTGGTTTCTTCTTACCTGTATGCGAGCAAATTGTACACAATGTGGATGCCGCCGTATTAATTACACCGGTGCGAGTGATTACCATATTGTCAAGCTTGTGTGTTATACAGGATTGGCCTCGTAAAAGAGCTAACACAACCGAACGAGCATCGGCCAATTGTTTCTGTGTGATTGAAAGTGTGCGGTTTGCTCGCAGAACGTTCGGCGAGGCTGAAACCGAGGTATTAATTATCCGAGCATTCGACGGCACTCTCCAGTCCGTTATCAACTGTAGAGCATTCTCATAAGCAAAGGTGATGTCAAGGACTTTTTGCCTGTTTATAGTGATAAATTTAATTGATTATATTACGAAGCAAAAGGTGTAACTTTTTTTCAACACAATGCTCTTTTAGATCTGCACACATTTTCTGATATGACTCCAACCTTTTTAACACACAACAACCTCCAAATTTGAAATTATTTTTCTTTAAAGTGAATCCTTTAATTCCCTAACTGAGTAAGGGAATTTTGGATAAATTCAAGTCTTAATTCGTGAATTTTAGCCATGGCGACTGGCGGATTGTGAACTGATGAGTTGTCTTCGTTGAATAATGTTTTTTTTTTTTCGTTTTTTCCCCTCAAAAAATTGATCCATTTTTCGATGAAGGCTGCCTTCAGTTTGACCAATAATGCTCCATAATATGCTCGTTATCGTTTCACTATTTTTCCTTTACTCCACTAACGACACACCCTTGCTATAACCAAAATCAGTTGCCCATAACCTCTGCGAACGAGTAGATCGATTTCGACTTTTTTGGAGCAGCTGTACCTCTCGTTCAGTCCACTGTTTTGTGATTTGCTTTACCTGGGTTGACCCTAGTTTCACCCATAAAGGAACCTTTGAAGTGTTTGTACGACTGCACTTTTGGTCCAAATTGAGCCGGTTCGGTATAGTATACACCACACAGACACATTGTAATGGACCATATCCTGATAGTGCTGCTTCCACCGGCAGATCTATGGCAGCACCTGATGAGCAAGGATCTGTCGCTGGTACGAAACCAGAGGCCCTGGACCCTGATGTGAACGCGAAGGAATCTGCACCGTCCGCCAACCATTCCATATTGCCTCATTTTTTTTATCATTCCCCATTTTTACCTCCCCTGTTCGTGCTGTCTTCCCCAGGCCTATGAATTTTTATTGATATGTAAAGAATATAGGCAACGAGCGGCGAAAGCCCCGGCCACGTCACCCGAACTGAGCTACAGCAAGCATAGGCCGCTGCCTAGCTCGTTGAGGGGTCTTTTTCTTCGCCAGATGGCACGGCCCCACCTTCACGATCACTATGTTACCTTAGGCTCCGTCCCCACAGGCATCTTCGGATGCCCACCAAACCGTCCATTACAACATCTAAGTTTGAATGTATTCACTGAGGATGACAATTGTCGAAATTCATCCGAAATCATTAAATTTATTATAAAATAAATTTGAATAATAGCAAAGTCAAGAAGGTGTTTTTAATTTTAAATTATAAAATTTATGGACTTTGCGGTTAAATATTTTTATAGTTTTTTAACATAAAACTCGCTAATTATGGGACTCCAACCATTCAAAAACGAAACCAAAGAAATATGTAGTTCCTTTCATTTGGTCCCGCCTAGCCATGCACTGATGAACTTCGCATCTTCATCCCAACACTCATTAGTTTGCCGTCTTTTATGCAAGACTATATTTCATCGTACGATCCACCACTAGGCTGTAAATTTTCCTATTATTTTCTTAGTTTAACTGCTCCATCAATATTTTATTTATAACCTTCATCTCCCTTGTCTCGAGTAACTTCATAACGTTCCATCCAACCGTATGCTTTTTTGAAAGTCGCCGCTCCTTAAAGATATACGTTCACGATACCAAACATTTCCCTCGCTTCATATCTTCCGCATTTTCAGTATGTCTTATTTATGATTGTTGCGTGCATATCCTAGCAAAACGGAAAATTATTGTTCTTAAAATAAAATTACTTTAACAATCGTAAAAAGCTGAAAAAATTATGCCCAGCTCAGCTATATAAATGCTTCGTCGTTGTCGTCAAATCGTATAAGTTTTGTTCGCCTGTCGACTTTGTCGGGTCCTTTGTCCGCTATTTATGGCTCGATAAGACGATAAAGAACAGCGGGTGAACATCGACAAGAAAGGCGGTTATGAGAAATGGAACACTTTAAATGAGTTAACTTTATTTGTTGTAAAGTTTTTGCTAGATGAATCGGTGCGGTTCGGTGAAAAAAAAGGTACAAGGGCTCAGCAAAGTTAAGGGATAGCGAAAGGGATAATGTCAGGATATATTTTTCTTCAATATTTAAAGTAATAATGAGAAAGTAATGCGACAAATATTGGGGCATAAAGAATTGTACTTAAGACATCACTATAACGTCCGCTTCGCATCATCATCCGGAGAAAGGGTCAGATCTAGCAAAAGGCCAGATTTTGAAAATTTTAGGGTAGGCGGGCCGAATAAAAAAAAAATTAAATTGTAACTGCTTCCCGGTGAGGTCAACCTATTACAAGTTAAAGGTCTGAATTTTTCTGTCAAGCGGATTTTGAAATATTTAACTGTTTCTGCAGCGATATTTTGGGAATGGCGTTTTTGTTGAAATCTGTAATTTTACGTGTTTAAATGCAAGGTCTCAGCAATTTGTTGTAATGATTCGTTTGAGGATTAAAAACGAATAATGTGACTTGTATATGAATGACGACATTTTTCCCGTATTTTTTTTTTAATTTGTAAAGACATCCCGCCATACCAATCTTTTTTTTTTTAACATGACTATAACTTTAATTAGTTCCAAAAATTTTCCATTGTGAAGCCGCTATTTCAAGTCAGAGCTCTAATTCCTAGTCAAAATTGAATACGGTCAAGTCCACATAAAGGAATAAAGTTGACCATTGACAAAACAGTATCCATAAAACATGATAAATTGAGGTAACTTCATCATAGTCGGCCCTAGTGCCAGACGTCGGGCCTTGACCGTCAATTGAGGTGACTTACTTGAAGATGTATTTGCCTGAATTCTTGCATTCAGACTATTCAAAGAAGCAAATTTCTCAGTCACATCAAACTCAGTAATCAGCATTCAAGGAAACAGCCCCGTTAAGTCATATCGAAACGAACAGGCTAATGAGTCTTTTGAGTGTTGCTGCCAGGAGACCATTCCCTGTACAAAGTCTTAGCGGAGGTTGTGCTAAGCCAACAAAAGGGAAATGGCCCTCAAAAGTTCGGATGTAGGATGGGCTCATATCCTATCAAGATAATTCACAGTCTTATTTCAATCAATGTCACGGTTAGCCAGCGCAGCGGCAGCTTAAGCCATTAGCTGTACCTATTACGCCCCAAGTCAATACCGGAATCGATATGGCTTTCTATTGAGAAAATCCCCGTAGACCTGTATAATTTTCGCTAATTCGAGGCGAAGAAGTGGATGCGTTTTTCGATAGCATCCTTGACCACTAGATGGAGACGAAACTTAACTGCACTACTCATACGGGGATACCCGAATCTCCGAACGACTTGGATACTCGGCGGCTAAGGGATGCGCCATGTTTAATCAGGCGGCGGCACTCATACGGGGATACTCGAATCATAACATAGATGTCTACACTAAATCATAACAACTTTCAATTGGTTTGTTTCTTTTTTGCCTTAAAATTAACGTAGTCTAAAGTAGAAAGGTCTCTTTTTTTGGCGACTACTTTCCTGTCGTAAATTTGGATAAGTTCTCCAACAGTCCAACGTACGATGAATGTTCATAGGCGGTGCTAAGCTCTGACAATTTATCAGCAAATTCATTGCTAACTCCTTTCTCTTCCAGCTGCGCAGCCAGAGACTGGTAGACTCGACATGTTAGTCTCCGAGTCGCTCAATCGCTTGGTTTCCTTCATCGAAAAGTTGAAAACTGAGTAGGTTGATAGGAAATTTGCAACTTCAGTTGCAACCGTATGAAGATTACGGGCAACTACACTCTCGAGTCTCCAAGTCACCGTGTCCCAGTCGCCGGGTATCCCAGATTTGAGTATCGCGTGGTGAGCAGAGCCCTAGACGATTACATTTCTAATGTCGAAATAAGAGAGCAATTAAGTATTTTGTTATTTGGATTGTTGTCATTGAGGGTGAAGCCAGGGTGGGCGTCCGCTTTAGACAATGTGAACGTACAATGTTGTATACAAACATAGTCACAGCTTGGCGCCGGAAAACGTAGAATAGTTTTGCCTAAAGCGAAAATCAACTTCAGTATTTAATTCAGCTTGACAAAGGAAGCGGCAGTAAAATTCACGAGGTCATGCGTTTACGGCTAGTGCAGATGATCAGCTTCATTGATTTTTCAGGTCAACATACGGGTGACTAGACGTCGCGTTTACTGGGATATATTCTGTTTTGTATGTCTACTTACGTGCTCTCATTTTATGGAAAAAAATATTGGAAATGTCCTGTCCAAATCCAAATATTCATTATCAAGGAGAAAGCACAGCGTAGCCACAGCAGAAGAAAGAGAAAATATTCAAAATGTCCTGTCCAACCAAACAGTTGGATGTCCCTTTCTTATTATTTTAGTACAAATTTTCGTAACACTTTAGACACTCTGAGGAATCTCAGATCATTTCTGCTACATTCTAATGCCGCGAAATGAAACGAAATACCGAATCCCATACAAAATGAACTTTTTATTTCTTCGACGAAAATTTTCGTTTCGCTCTATGGTATTGTATTCATTGGATGGATGACATTCCTTCTATTGGATACTAGATCCAATAGAAGGCACTGTTTTGTGGCGAATTCAATGCATTTGCAGTGTGCGCTATTTCGCCGTCCTGTTGGAACCACATATCTTCCAGTCCCAGTTCATTGAATTGAGTAAGGAAAAAGTGATTGATCATAGCTCTGTAGCGCTCGCCGTTCACAGTAATCGTTCCGCCTGCGCCGTTCTCGACAAAAAAAGGCTAAATGACTCCTCCAACGTAAACAGCACACCATATAGTAACTTTAAACGGATGTATTGGCTCTTCGTGGGTCATATGTGGATGCTTATTCACGTATCCGGAGAGATGGAAAAAGGCCTCATCGCTCATGATGATTTTCAATGAAAAATCGTCCTCCTCGTGGTCAAGATTCTTGGTGGCTTGAGCGTAGGTTAGAAGCGTTTGACGGTCAACAGCTTAGAGCTGATGCGCTGTCTGGACTTTTTACGGGGACATCTTCAAGTTTTTCAACAAAATTTACTATAAAGACCGCCGGCTAACGGCCAGTTGCGTGGCACGTCGTTTAGTCAATATCAATATTCCGGGGCCCTCTTCGACATCTTCGGCTACAGCGGCGATATTGGGTCGGCCAAGCCTGACAACATCTCGTGTTGTCCCAGTCTAGGACGGCCGAGAAATGTGCGCTTGAAATTCGCGCTGCGCCGAAGCCACAGACGAATTATTCCACAAAAAAATTGAAACAATTAATTCGCGTTCTTGGGGGAGTATAGCGTTTTACTTGACAAATATCAAAGCAGAATTTACATTTGCCGCTATTTTCAAAAATTATATTTTAGTATCTTCCGATAGGGTGATTACTCTTGCGCCACCCTGAATATTGCAAAATCAATCTCGAGCTCCAGTCATACCGATTTCTATTCGAGCGTGTGCGTCGAGCGTCGGTTAAGACAAACAGTCCAGAACAGTCCGAGTCGAGGTCGAGCTTTCCTGTGAGTGGATGGTTTTATTCTTTTCTCTTCTTATCACACGTTCTAGTAATTCGTGGATTGCACTTTATGTTGTCTTTTCTAGAGCGTTGAGTCCAAATGACAGAAAGCGAACATTTTCACAAGGGTGATAATAACTTATATTTATCACTGGTGCATTTTATGTTGTGCGTATAACTGGAAAGCTCACAACCCGAATAATTACGGCATGACAAAAAATCCCTGATTTGTTCATTTAAGAGCCGACCACACGGTTCGCCGACTATCCTATGTTGCCAATCTCTCTAAACTAAACACGCCAGGCATCCAGAAAAATACACAAAATCATTATCCATTCATACACCTGCCTGAATTCACTCTCCGCCAGTTAAATTGCAGTGCAATACTTGCGTATTAAAATTGATACAGAAAACATGTTAGTGTAGAGTCAAAATAGAGGGAGACTGTTAAATTGCAGCTCGAACTACATGCTCCTCCGTCCAAACGAGCGCAACACATCAAAATGAACGAACACGTCAACCACACCTGCCGCCAAAAACCTCTACAAAAGTTTCTCGTTTTCGCTTTTCAATCCCTAACCCTTGGTTGGCCGGTAATCCTGGCAAGTCCGGAATTGTTGCCTGCCTGTAACACCGTAACACCCAATTCACCTTAATATTGTACAAAACTTCCGGAGTAATTTTCAGGTAAATAGCACCAAAAGTGAGCTCAGTATGTTGTACAACGTGCATTATGTGCAGTACAACTGGCAACGAAGAGCAACCGACCTATTGGCAGGACGAAAATTAAAATATTTAAAAGCCAGGGATAAGCAGGCATAAGTACTTGTACGTATATGACGTAAGGTTATACGTTCGGGTTAAATGATGAATGAGGAGGAAATCAGTGAGAATTGGGACACCTGTTCTTGCACACAGATTTACCTCAGTGTATACACAAAATATAAAGCATTAAATAAACTTTTGAAATATTTATGGAGACATAATTCCACTGAATGAAAAGTGGTAGTACACAGAAGGTGAATAATTTGAATGGATCGTTGAAACGGATTCGTCGGGATTTTGGATTCATGGAAATTTATATTCGGCAGGACAAATTGGGTTACGTGTACTTTGGGAGGCGGATAATATGAAAAAAGATCGCGGTTGACTCCACCGCTTTTACTGTGTAATATTGAATAAACCAAGGCTCTGGGAAGGCTCTATGTCTTCCCGGGGATGAGCTATGAAAGGCATCCCTTAAGGTCGCTCGAATATTTTGCATACTCTTTGCAAAATTAATAAATTGAGCTATTCATCGTTGTACATATTTGTCAGACTTTATTATGGGTCTTCTATACGATCCGAACGGCATGAACATTCAACCCAAAAGAGCAATCTTTTAAACTGTCTTTAGCAAGGAATTCAATTCCATCGCCACTTATCTAAATTATGAGAATTTTTTTTTGCTTCCGTTCGTTCTTCCTTTATCGCATTTTTGCTGAAAAAAATGCACCGACGAAAGAAAAAAACGTATTTTCCATCATTTTCCAAGACCGTAAGGAAAGCGTCGACTAGCACCATCCATGACCAACATCGTCGAATGACGACCATAACGAACGGAAAAAAATGGGAAAATTGCATAGTAATTTTGCATTTTTCCACATGAGTGCACTCATTTGTTTCCTATTACGCGAAAATCCTCCTTTCCACCATATTCTGCCTCCATACGGAATTTTCGCTCATTGAAATTGTCCGTTTTTATTCGTTGCTATGGGGGAGGGTTGTGGTTCGCTACAATTGCATGTTCGGGTGATGTGCATCCTAGATGCACCCATCCTTTCTTTTTGATTCTTCGACTTTGTCGGTGCCGCGCCGTGGTGATTCCAAGGAGGGAGGGAGTGAAGAAAGCCAGGATGAATCTTGTGCAAGGGTCTTTTTTGCCGAATAACAAAAGATTTTATGAAATGAAATAATTTCATGATTGATGGTGTTTTTTTTCCCAGAAATTGTCACATGACTTACGGAGCATGCATTCCAGTTTTCGTTTTAAGATCCCTGGAGGTACACTAGGTTGCTAAAGCGCTCGGTCTTATTAACAATTTGGCACAGCAAATGTCTCTCTGAAAATGAATTATTTAAAAAGATTGAGCCAAGGATCTCAGATATCAAGTCGAGTGAATTTAAGTCCAGGTGATGGTGTTTTTTATCATACACATAATTTTCAAGGATAATAAAGTACATAATCAAAGTGCTTTAATATATTGGGAGGGCGCTAGCTCAGTGCACTGAGACGTCATTTTGATATCTCACGTAATTCGCAGGTTTGAATATCACCGTGACTATGGTTGCTTGTGCTGATTTTCCCCTATGGTGTGAGGCGTAAGAATAAGCTATAACCTGTAATGAGAGCGAGGAGGAATGGGGGGTCAGTGAAGCTGAAACAAGGGAACTGGAGCATTTCAATCGTGAAAGTCTAAATGATATGAAAGCAAAGGTGTCTTCTTCAATAAGTAGGCATGGGCACGTGCTTGTAGTAGCCCTGTTCGGTAGATGTGGGGTGGGATCTTGCCCACTTATTGTACACATCTAAAAAATCCGAGGGAAGAAGAAAGTTATAAAAAATGGTGGCGATGCAGATAAACAAAAACAAAAAAAAATAACAATCGAGGTGGAAAATCGATTGACTAAACCTATCTATGCACTATAATGGGATTCCAGATGGTGGCTTCTTTAGCCTCCTACAATCGAAATTGGTCCCACTGCTAGACTTTAAGGACCACCCGCCCACTCTGCAAATGGCCGTTCAAAATGATCGACCAGGTTCATGGCACACTCGTAGTATGAGTCAAAAGACTCGCGAAGCCCTTGTATTCTATTGCGAAGCTGATTCATAATTTGGGAATCTGATGGGGGCTCCCGAAACTGATCTCGGAGCGCTTCGCAAAAAGAAGGCCAGTTAAGTTTGACTACACTACGACCTCCAAAACCAGTCGGCCGCCTTGCCCTTCATTAGTAAATATAGGTGTCCGATCACGGCTTCGATCTCGTTTCCCATTGCAATCGATGCTAATGCACGTAGCTGATAAAGGCATTTTTCAACTGGCAAGTAAGCATATTCCCCGCTGAATCTTGAGCCGACCATACACCTGGCCTGGCCTTGAGGAATTCCGGATCGTGAATGGCCTGTTCAGGCGGCCTTGAGGCGGCCGGATGCACAATTGAAAATTGATCTAATAGCCAGAGACTCAAGGTATCTTTCTATCTATTGAATTGAATTGTACGGCAATTTATTTTCCATGACCAAGTTTGAGATACACCTGTCCGGCCGCGTAACTAGAATTAATTTTTGCAGGAGTTTATTTGAATGTACCAATGCATCTGAAACTTGCCATGGAAAGAAATGTCGTACAATTCAATTCAACTCAATTCAAGAGGTAGAAAAATACTTTGAATCTCTGGCGATAAGATCGATTTTCAATTGTGCATCCGGCCGCCTGAAAGGCCTGTCCGCCCACCTCTCCGGCCGTCTCAAGGCCTGTCCGGCGCCTTTTCGGCGGCCTCAAGGCCACTTGTCCGGCCGTGTGATCACAATGAATTTTTGTAGGAGTTTATTTAATTGTACCAATGTATCTGAAACTTGACCGTGGAAAGTAAAATGCCGTACAATTGAATAGACGGAAAGATACTTTAAATCTCTGGCGATCTTTTTTAGTTGTGCATCCGGCCGCCTGAAACGCCTGTCCGGCAGCCTCTCTGGCCGCCTCAAGGCCTGTCCGGTCACCCCAAGGCCTGTCCGGCCGCCTCAAAGCCAACTGTGACCAGAATGAATTTTCACTTGAGTTTATTTCAATAGACCAATGTATCCGAAACTTGGCCATGGAAAGTAAAATGCCGTAAAATTCAATTCAGTAGATAGAATGATACCTCAAATCTCTGGCGATAAGATCAATTTTCAATTGGGCATCCGGCCGCCTGAAAGGCCTGTCCGTCCGCCTCAAGGTAGCATGACGCAGCCATATATTATACGATCCGTAATTCCCCAAGGTCGGGCCTGATTAGTTTTTATGGCTGGAATTCCGGATGGTGTATGGTGTATTCTACATATATTCAGGCAAACTGGAAGGCCAGGCCCCATCAGTTTTCCCGGACAGGAATTCCGGATGGTGCATACTCAATTGCCCTAACCCCTTGTGGGGCATAGCGCGTCAACTGTTCCGTGTGGCCCAGTTGACATTTCGTCGGCATAAACTGGTTTCGGAGAATGCAGTTGCCAGCATGCACTTCCTGCGCATCCATGGCCACGAACGTCGTCGTGGACGGGATTCGAACCCGAAACGCCGGTAGTCAAACATGAGACTGATGCCTCAACGCACTACGCTACCGGTCGCCCCAAATGGATGGTGTATAGTCGGCTTTAAATTCCGCCCAGAGATTATCTTTCCAGTTCGCTAAGGATTAAAGTTTGACGAATGGGAAAAACGTCACCGATGGGGTCATCATCCTGCATTGAACGAAAGGGCATAGTAGAACGACTCGAGGGTGGAGTATTGTTAATGTTGGCGAAACAGTCTTGAAACTGGTCGGGGTATGACGAACTATCCGATTGTTGATAATGGGAGTATGCCGACGAAATTTGCTTTGTGGATGGGAGTAATGCTGCGGTAATGGTCGTAGCTGTTGGTGGTTGAAAATATTGTTGCTATCGTGCAAGTTGAGCTTGTGGACGTTGAGGCGGTGGAGGTTGATTAAGTTGCGGTTGTGGGTTAAGAACCAATGCCCTTAATTCGTTTCTTAGCACCTCTTCCACTGTTTCCGTAATTTGCGCACGTAAGTTATTTTCGCGCTATTGGTGACTATTGATGATTGTTCCCTGTTTTGACGTACTGTCGTACGTTTAATATCGCGAGAGGGAGGCAAATTTGGCGAGAGATTTGACCCGGAATTGGAATGAGAACGAGTAAGTTCCCTTATTTCCGTATCCAAATCAATTTCACGAGCATTAGCTGCACGATGTTCAGATACGCGTAATACTTCTTATATTGAACGACTAAGAAGAAGTTGTGACGTCGCTGGAATTAGTTCTGATTGGGAAGTATTGAAGGAACCTTAGCCGCCCGACAATCATTCCCTTCTTAACGCCTTTGTTTTCTCTAATTTTTTTTGCCCATTTGTTTGTGTTGTCTTGTGCTTTTCCCAAGGCCTATGAATTTCAGTAATATGTAAAGGACAGGGTGACCGAGCGGCGAAAACTCCACCCACGTCTCCCGAGCAGACCTACAGCAAACATAGACCGCTGCTTAACTCATTGAGAGGTCTTTTTCTTCGTCAGATGGCACGGCCCGACCTTCACAGTCATTATGCTACCTTAGGCTCCGTCCCCACGGGCATCTTTGAATGCCCACCTAACTGTCCGTTACAAATGGTAAAAAGAATGAATTTTTGGCTTGGAGATTCTATGTCATCACACTTTGATGACTGAACGTTAACTCTACTCTCGTCCCCTGTGATGATGCGCGCTCATATTTTCCTCAATTTCGCGGAAAATTTCACGTTGCATCATTACTATCATAAATCGGATAAGCGAACGCCACGAAAACTGAAACACGACGCACTCAAATAGCAACAACTCCGAAACTAAACGAGATATTAACAATCTGGAAGCAGTCAGTTACCCGGAAGCTTATGAAAATTACAGTGCAACCGCCCGTCACGTCGCTACGATGATCACTAGACAATCACTCAATAATTTAAAAAGTTCCGTTATTTTTTGAACATACCTCGAATAAAGCAAAACTATTTTTGTCCACACTCTTGCAAACACCACTGTAAGACCGAGATCTCTCTTCACTTCATAAAATCCACGCATCATCAACGTCATGGGAAAGGACACTATTAATATTGCATCATTTCTGGTGCATTAAGCGTGAATAGAAAAATCATTGCTTCCCCCTGTTCGGTTAGAACTGCTTCTCACTCAAACTGCAGCTGCACATACGAGTACAGTGTCCTTTTTTTGCAATATCCTTCGGTCTTGATCCACCATATCTAATATTTGAACGCAGAATGTCGAATTGAAAATCAATTTAAAAGGGATCCAATAAAGCTGGAGATCTGGTCCACGACGACAAGTTCTACTAACATTTGACTAGCCGGGCAGGATGCTCGAAGGACCTTCATTCACTTTCGTCGAAGGCGTTTCTTCGAACACATCGTCGTCGTTCATTCAAGGGCGAATGAAGCGGAAAAAAAACAGAGACGTCGAGGCCATATCGTAAATCTTTTTCTTATTTGTTTTTAATTTGATTAAGTAAAGAATAGGATCAATGGTGAAGTTCCTTTGCAAAAGGACTTTATGATAATTTTATGTTCGCTTAAAGTGTAATCAGTCGTTTGACGCGTTGTGCAGGACCAATTTTCTCGCCAGGATACTACGTACAATTTTTTGTCTGCTGCTTTTCTGGATTCGATTTTGAAGGGCTCGTTTCCGCGAATGCCGCGCGTAGGGCGAGAGTTGGGACGATAAACTCGCGGATATATCGAAAGTGTGTGTGTGAGGGTAAGTAAAGAGATTTTCGGAGAATTATATTCGACAAAGTGGGATGATGGATAAATGTGAAGCGGAAGAAATTGAATTTTGAGGGATTTAATTTATTGTTATTGATTCTATAGTCAGTTTGTGTTGGGCTTCTCGTCGTCACTTTGACACGGGACATACGAAAGGATGAAATGGATCGGCGTGGAAATTTAAATCGAATATTGTTGTGAAAACTAAATAGAAACACGTGCCACTATTGAGAATGTGATTTTCGGGTTGATTTAGATTCTTATGAAAGCTGGGGTGCGACGGAAACTAAACTTAGCTAACATTGTAGTTAAGGTGGTATAAATATTATTGATCGTTGGCTGGTTTGGTTGGGATAATTTTTAAGTTTCCATGAAAACTGTGAACTTCTTGTTTGAACAATTTTATAACGTAAAATTCATGTGTTTGATTTAGGCATGTGACCATTGTTTGTGTTACATGACATTGTGAATATTTGGAGCAGTTTGTGACCGAAATGGAGAGGGCATTTGATACAACCATGAGCTATACAAACTTTGGGATGAGGTGGAAATTTCGAGAATCATCAAGCCACAATGACTTTAATGAGAGCGATTGAAAGTTTTGGGGCCTATATGGAAGGACAGGAGTTCAATATCATTAGGAACTACGCCTCTTAGAAGTAGCTGATAAACCAATCAGATTTGCACGACAAGCTGGCTGGATGGTTTTTCAAATTGCAAGCTTCGATATTGTGCATCGGAAAGGAAGCCAACACCTTGTTGTGGATACTGTATCTCGAGTCCACTGCAGAGAATCTCTGACGATTCCAGACCCTTTCCAAAACTCAGTCAAGATTGAATTGAACTCTACACATTTCCTCTCTCCAAAGTATGAACACTTGATAGGTCGTATCAATTAACGTCAACAATAACTGCCCGGTCTGAGAACAGTAGATGGATTTTTGTACAGACGTAGTGAGTACGCGGGGGTGACGAAATAAAGAAACAACTAGTCTGGAAACTATGGGTACTACTACTACTACAGCAACACCCGCTAAGCGCACACAGAGGAGTCGGTACAACGTTGCAACTCCTGAGAACATTCAGTGATCACGTCTCATTCTGTAACACTTACAAGCAGCCTAATGCTCCAAATCAATATCTCCGGCCGCCCATAAAACTTCAATTCATTCCCGATCGGGTGTTCCAACGTCTGTACATGGATCTTTTGGAGCCTTTCCCAAGATCTAAGTCAGGCCATATTGAAGTAATAGTGTTTCTAGGTCTTCTTTATAGGTTGGCCTTTGTAGAGCCGGTAAAGAAATTCAATTAAGAGATTCTGACCACTTGACTCGAGACTTGAGTCTTTGTGTCGGAATTGATAGTGACTGACGATGGGAAGTAATTGAAGGAGCACGTCTCTAGTTCAAAGTTGGAACGATACGGAGTGCAGCACTTGTTTACTGCCTTCTATTCGCTCCAAACCAATATTTCAGAGCGGGTCAACCGCTCTATCGTGGCTGCTATCAGGGCTTATGTTAACCCTTTTACCAGCTTTGTCTTCAACGAACTTGTCGATGCTACAACCCAGACAATCACGAATTTTGAGCCATTACCGTTCGAATCTCCTGGATAATTGGTCACATGGTCAGCTCTAGTGACAGTTGCAAACTCTACTACCTGCTGGTATCCAAAAAGCAACCGACTTACCACAGCCACTGACCACTTCACTAGCGGCAAAGAGATTTTTGAGGCGGAAGGCACTTTACCTTGCGATTACGCTAATTTTGGAAGAATGTGCTCGTCAATCCACGTCGATTTTACGGGGTGATTCTTTCGGACCGACCGAAAAACGATTTGAAACCATATGCCGAAGTAACGCTTGTTGGTCAAGTTGTGAGTGGATTAGTTGACACTGGCGCTTGATTGCTTCCAACTTTGCGGAAAAAATCCTAAAGAATTATCGTAATTCTTGGGAGAGGTTTCAGGTGGGGGTGACCACGGCGGATGGCACATGCCACATAGCTGTTGGCAAAGTCTCCTCATCATCATCAGGGGGAAACCAAAATCATTGCATTTTTTATTTTGCCCATCCTCAGCTAAAACCTTCACCTGGGAGTTTTCTTTGACTGGAGTTTCGAACTTGCGCCTGACTAATTTAAATCTTCTCAATGTCTAATTAGTCGACATCAACTGACAACAACGCAACAATCACGACCCAATACCGCCATTTCAATGTTTCCGTCTGTCTCCTCGGAGGGCTTAGCGTGTACAGATGTCACCACTCACGTCATCGACGTCAGCAACAGCAAACCCGTAGATCAAAGATATTTCCCAGTCTCTCCCGCCCTCGGAAAGTTCATCTGCAAGGGGATTGATCGAATCCGTAAAATGGGTGTCATTAAGGACTCTAAGAGCGCGTGGTTATCACCAGTCACCTTGGTGGTTAAACCTAATAAAGTTCGCCTGTGTCAGGACCCGCGAAAAGTCAGCGAGGTAACTTTGAAGGATGCTTATCCTGTGCCACTTATTGATGGGATTTTGAGGCGTCTCCCCAAGGCTGAGTTCATTACGAGCTTAGACTTGAAGGATGCGTTTTGACAAATTCCTCTCAATGGAGCGCTCAGGGACAAGACAGCATTCACCTTTCCCGATAGGCCGTTGTATCAGTTTGTGACAATGCCTTTTAATATTTGCAATGCGACACAAACGATACAAAGCCTATTGGACCGCGTGATAATTACCTTTGTAATAAGTTGTTGGTCAAAGCTATACATACCTTCGAAGAGCACTTGTTGTTGCTGCAGGAGGTAGCTCCGTGTATACGGAAGGCAGGTTTAACAATAAACATTGACAAGAATAAATACGTGATGACGGATGCTGATTACTTGCGGCACATCATCGGCAATGGTACCATTATGACTAGAGTAATAGAAGCAATCGTCAACTTCCCGCGACTTACAACCCCTAAACAATTTCGTCGTTACTTAGGTACGTGCGGTTGATACATTCCTGACGTGCAGATCTGCTTGAGATTAGATTACTTGATCACGGAGGTTTGCTTCGGCAGACAATTTTCAGCCCTCATCCCTGACCGCTCTGAATGGGTAAATGGTACACCCTCTCCAGACCCTAGATGTATTAAGTGGTTTACCGATGTGTTTAAAACAGAACAGGGTGTTCGTGCAGGTGTCTTTGGACCCAACACCAGAATTTCGATCGCAATGGGAGTCTCGCCCAGCGTTTTTCAAGCTGAGATCCACGCCATTGGGGTCTGCGCCAGGGTAATCTTGGAAACTGAAAAACCGAGTCTTCTTGTGTTGGGTGCCAGGCCACCAGAGCATTGAGGGGAGCGAGGCTGCGGATGAACTTGCTAGACAAGGATCATCCAGTCGTTTTCATGGACCGGAGTCTTACTGTGGCTTTGGGCTGGCTTCGGCCAAACTGCGGATCAAAGATTGGTTTGCACTATTGCGTCATCAGTACTTCAATAATCTTTCAGGGCTACGTCAATCAAAGGAGCAGATAATGCCCTTCATTCACAAGGGTACTACTCAAATGAGTAGAACCCACCTAAGACTCCTAGTGGGGTACTTATCTGGCCATCACCTGGTCAGATATCACCTGAAAAAGATGGGTCTGTCCAGCGAGACTGAGTGCCGTCTCTGTCTGGAGGACGTGGAAACGACCAAACACATCTTGTACGCATGTCCCGCCATCGCGCGTTTTAGGACGTCACTCCTCGGGCAGGCTACTAGCAGCACTGCAGACTTCAGGTTGATTCCTGCTAAAAACTTACTGCCCTTTATTAGAAAGGTGGACGGTCTTTTGGATTAATGGGCTACGGCATAATAGATCTTTTATGGTCGCAGTACCTTCCTGCTGACATAGTCGCTTGACTATTTTATCTTATCTTTTTTATCTTATGTATCTGTACATACAGGGCATGTACATGAACGACAGCCATATACCTAACCGTCATCAGCGGAGAGGATCGGAGAGCTCGGTGGAAAGACTCAGTGGCTGCTGACGCCGAACATCTGCTGGGTATCCTGAATTATAGGAGGCAGTCCCTTGATCAAAACAATTGGAGGAAGACGATCCAGACTTCCAATGTCCGACTTCGGAATGTCGTGCCATGGTGATGATAGTGAGGATTATCAATAAAAATTTTTGCATAAACTTTGAGCTGCCTAAGTAAAAAAGTGTCCACAAGGACTAATATTATTAATAAAAAAACGGAAATAAATCCTGTCTTTCACTCTAACTTTTTTTCCCAACTGGCGCCTAACATGGGACATCTGTGGTTTCAGAAATTTTAAAAGACGCACTTCGCACAAGATCGGTTAAAGCAAAATAATCAAGCCGTTTTATAGGTATGCGCAATAACTCTTCCATCAATCAAACAATTTCAATTTGTCACCATGGCTTTGAATTACTTCCGCCAGTATTTTTTTTTCCGAATAATAAAAAATCCGAAGTCAATAGGTCAGTGCTTTTGAAGAGCCCAGAAATGCATTTTCAATTTCGAAAAAAGTCGTAGCCAACAATTTGACATGTGTGATTTCTCCGTTGTGATTCAGTCACCATTTACCAGGCGGCGCATAGAATGAAAAATTACTTGGCGCCATTCGCGTCCGCCCCGTCCTGAACTGATGGATGAATCTTTCATTTCAATTTGAACTGACGAACTAGAGTCACAATTTTACATCTCAATTGCTTTCTAAGTCTTCCGACGGCGAGTGATTTTCAATTTTTTACCAGGCATTGCTGAACACTCTGAATCTCTGAATGATGCTGCCATGCTTCGTTCTAATGCACATAATATATGCACAGAGTGTCCTCTGGGATATCGGGTCGCCTCTCTCCATAAGCATAAAGTTATCAATGAACATATTTATTTTGTTGATTGCTATTCTACTGGGCTACAAGATACAAGTGCATTTTGTCGCTGGTCGTTGTCAAAGTCATCGCAACATCGCATCATTCAGTATCCGTATCTCGAGCTGCACAACAAAGTAAATGTGTACCACACACATTTAGGAAACAAATCATCGTTGGCTTGAATAATTTGACTTTCAATGCATCATAGACGTTGTTGAGGCTCTTGCTGTATGGGGAGCATGCAGTATGATCCACCCTAAAAAACCATTCAAGTCTTCCCTTGTAAAAACCATCGAGCGCTCCATTCATTCATAGGATACAGTGTATGGCACACGGGGTACACATGGTTCTAAAAGGAGTACCATACTCTCCTTGTGATATTTTACATATTGTATCTGTAATGTTTCGTGTCGATGAGCACAGTAAGAGATGCACAGAAGGAGATGTTGTGTTGTACTATTGTTGTCATTGTTACATGCTTTTGTTGTTTTTGGTTGTTCAGCATACGACTTTTTATATGTAAATTACAGAAAATGTCGTGGCGCTAGGTAATGCGCCAGTACAGTTTGTCTGTATTTCGTACTTGTCCAGGACTGTGGAGTTGTGCTTGGTAGTCTCAATATGTATTTCCAATTTCCACATGCATTACAAAACATATTCTACATATGTTTTCTAATGTTGAGAGATGTTCTTGCCAGACAGGTACACTATTGTTATTTTGGGGGAGGCTGAAATGTGTTATTGTTCGTTTTGACGTTCTTTTGTCATGCCTTCCGCCCCCCATTCCAGAAGAGCGTAATACAATGGAAATGTTCATTACGAATATGTGTGGCATTACCTCGGGCACGTGATTAATTGCTTTCTTCAGGTGACAATGGTAAGAGTACGGATGTACGAGGCATAATGTACATAAATAAGTATTAGAGGTGACTCATGCGTTGGGGAAACATGCATCTAGTGAAAGGATGTGGACACCTTTAGAAGACTTCTATCCAAACGATATAATTGTACAGTGCATTGGGTGGCCAGGCATTTAGATATCGAACTGGATTTTATTCTGATTTGACATTGAAATTTTTTGTCCCCTGTGTTCACGTTGCTTCAAAATACCTTTGTATGTACGTTTTGACATTTATCATCAAAAACAAATTCTCAATGGACACTATTTAACTTATCTCAACGCACATGTTAACCCAATTTGTCACATGTTTGGAATATTCCTATTTGACACATGTCACATGTTTGGAATATTTCTATTTGACAAGATAAACTTCAATGAGTTTATATATATTATATATACAATTCATTTGCCCTAACCCCTAGTGGGGCATAGCGGGACAACTATTCCATGTGGCTTAGCTGACGTTTCGTTGGTATAAACCAGTTTCGAACGATACACGTTTGCAGCATGCACCTGCTTCACCCATTGAGCCGCCTACTTGCGACAGTCGGGAGATAGTATAGCTTATTATTACGCCCCGCATCACAGGGGGAAGACAACATAAATATTCATGACCACGAATGCCGAGGACGGGACTTGAAACCATTACAACCGTAGTCAGATCTGAAATTGACGCATCTATGCATCTATGCACTGAGCCCAATTTGACGCGCTATGCCCCACTAGGGGTTAAAGCAAAGTATTAGTAGAAACGATGTCCATGCTAGAATGGAGTGAAGGACGGCAACCTTAGGATGGCTTCCACGTAAGCGTGAAGCCCATACACGATTGTATTGTGAATACCTGGGAGGTTTACTATGAATATAATAGTGCCGAATAGTCGCTTGTGTGAGCTCCGTGCATGGAGTTGCTACCATTGGTATGTCGCACCTAAGAACATTAGCTTGGCTCGCTCTGTTTGCAACACCGGTAAGCTGCCGTATGCGTTACGGGATATTCTCTTGTGCTATAAAAACTAATACTTCTATCGGATCCCGACCGATAAGTTCCGAATCCGACTATCTAGCGACGATGTTGAAGATGACTTTCATCGGAGATGAAATCAAATCTACCAACGTAAAATGCCAGCATAGACACAAACCCACACTACTCCATATTACGTTATCTGGTCAATAGGAATCAGTGCAGAGCATTTTTGGGTAAATATTGATATATTAGACAAGTTCGTCAGCCATTTTCAACAAACTTATGATAGGCTGGCAAGCTTCTAGTGCTAGTGACTTTAAAAAATGGAGACCATTTCTGGTTTTTTTTTAAGTTGTCATTGACTGAGGAATAAATGACGGAATTTCGAGAAAGATTTAGTTACATTTTGCCTCAAAGTCAATGTTTAATGTTTTCAGCCTTTCCCGAAAACTAGAATACTTTGCCATTGTATTAAATTGTAATAAATAATAATAATAATGTAATAAATATTTAATGACATTTTTATTTTCATTTTATTCTTTGCAGGTAAATTGATTGTTCAAATGTGTCATTACAAAAATACGTAAGTAATCAATGTAACCATTTCGTACAAGTACATAAGTCTTTGGCCATAAAGCGTCCGAGAAAATTACTTTATATGTAACGTCATTCACTACTATGTATTGTAAATAGGGGAAGCCTAGGAAAACCTTAGTCACAATATTTCCGAATGAAGAAAAGTCGTCAAACACAAAATCTCCGAGAAACGTAATCCTCAAAATACAAAATCCGGATATCGAAAATTCCGAAAACGCTATGAAGCTTTTTAAATTCAGTTTATATTAGTTCTGAAAGTAGAAATAGAATACTAACAGTTGAGGTCGGCAAAAGGACTTTTAAGAATCATGTCGTGGTAAGGCGTTTGTTTCCGTATTTCGATTATTTTCAATCAATTTCGATCTGAAATCAGCGAATCTAAGGTCTTTTTTATTATGCGAATCGTTGCCGATAATGGTGGCATAAAAATTAGCATGCGTATTTACCGCGTATCGCGACCGTATACCAAAAAATATTTTTCTTACGGATCGTTAATGCCAATTTCAAGGCAATTTTTTCTCAAAGAGATGGTGGACTGTAACACATTCGTTTCTTTTCCTGTACAAATATTGAAACCGTAGTCTATCTTGTTTTTGAGGCACATTTCATCAATAACTACGAAGGCGGTCCGATAAGTGCTTAGCCTCGCCGCCCGATGGGGCCACTATCGCAAGAGAAATTTACTATCGTATTTTCGTAGACGGCTACTGTCAAAATTTCAGCCAAATCGGACTCGTAGTTTTGTTTTGACCGCGTGTGGAAGCGGGCGTGTCCGCGGATTTTAGAAAAATTGAAAAAGAGCAATATCTATCTGTGACTGGTTTTTTGTTTTTGGAAGGGAAATCGCGCAGCGAATTCAAAGTGCGCTTGGATGCTGTGTACGGTAAGGGGCTCTCATCACGAGCAGCAACAAACGTGTGTTTTAGACATTTTACTACCTCAGTGATATAAAATAGTTGTTTGGTTGG
The DNA here is from genome assembly GCA_964017055.1 of Chloromyia formosa. Lineage (NCBI taxonomy): Eukaryota > Metazoa > Arthropoda > Insecta > Diptera > Stratiomyidae > Chloromyia > Chloromyia formosa. Next base: position 20,204,520 of record OZ024815.1, read on the forward strand.
GTCAAGTGGCTGTCCTTCCGCTACTGTGGGAAGACACAATTAGCGCTTTTTGCGCGGCTTTGATACCACACGCCTCGTAGGAGCGGACAAAACCTTCGTTATAAAAGTTTATTCACAGTTGTTGTCGGAAAACGTTCTCAGAACCATCTCGTCGAATTAAGGAAACGTGCGTCGTATCTCCCCAATCGTCTTCAAGGAGTTTTCGGATATGCTAGCGAAGAATGATTTGCCCAGTTCGGTGTGCTTTAGCTAGAGCCGGATATGCACACAGGAAGTGGATTCTTTTCCGCTTCATCCTTGCAGCTGCGGCAGTGTGCATTGTATGGAATACCCAGTCTGGTTGCGTGCTCTCCCACCAGCCAGTGCCCTGTTATAATGGCTGTGACCCGGGCTATGTCCGGTCTGGCTCCCCTTAGGAGAGCGTCTGTTCTTTGTAAGTCGTATGATGGCCATGTCGCTCTAAACGTGACGCACGTCGACCACAGGTTCCATCTGTCGCTAGTCCGTTTAAGCTAGAGCCTATGGATCTCTATTTCACAGCATTGAGCGATGCGAGATGCGTAGATGTCTATCGCATAGGACTCGTGAAGAGCGGAACTCGTTGCCCGCTATATTACTGTGTCCAGGAACCCATAGAAGAGAGATGCTGTAAAGCTCGCCCAAATAAGCCAGCTCCATGCGACATTGTCTTACTAATTTCGATGAGATTGAGACTAACGATACAGCCTTGATCGCGGCTTGGCTGCCAGTGAAAATGGCGACGTTACCTGTGCTGACAGCAGTGCGATTTAGAGATCAACACGCCTGCCTTATCGCCAGTTTTTCAGCTTGAAACACACTTGCGTGGTCTGGAAGGCGAAAAGGATTTTGATAGGCCAAGATCTTCAGAGAAGATCCGCGCGCCGACACCACATGCCATTTTCGAGCCATCAGTGAAGGTTTTGCATTCGTAATATACTTCCTGATCACTTCATCTCTAACCCGTACCGCCCTTGTTGGGAAGCCAACTGTGAAGTGTGTTAGTAAGGGGGCAAAAACTCCTCTTCCATAGTCCTCCGCGTGGGCGCCCCCTGGAACGGCAGTGGTCACTGACCATTGCCAACCAACGTCAAGCCGCCAGTGATGGCGGTGCGATGATTTGGTTGAGGTACCCCTGTGGTGTGGGGTGTGAAAAAAATACCACAGCCTTTCCCTTTGAGGGCCTGTCGTTAAAACCGACAATCAAAGGACAGGATGTGTATGCCAGCAACTTGCACTATCCGAAATCTTTATATGCTAACGAAACGTCAACTATGCCTCGGATAAGGACTGACTCAACGGTTACGACTTTTAGCTATCGTACAATGACAAAGATTGGATTCTGGAATGTGCGTACTCTCCTGGACAATGGATCAGAAGGTCCCCAGAACGCACGATTTCTTCAATTAGAGAGTGAATTTCTGAGGTACAAATTAAATATCTTAGGAGTTAGTGAGATAAGATGGTGGAACAGCGGAGAATTCATCTCTCCAACGGGCAGCACTGTAATGTTGTACTCCGGTAAAGCTACCAGTAGTCGTCGTGAGTCAGGTGTGGGGCTCCTTTTAACCAGAGCCGCGCGAAACTGTCTCTTATCCTGGGAACCGGTCTCTGACAGGGTCTTGACCGCCAGGTTCCGGACCAAAATGAGGAACATCTCAATAATACAATGTTATGCCCCTACTGAACCCGACAATATCTTGGCAAAAGACTCCTTCTACGAAGAACTAAACGCCGTTCAGAGCAGAACACCTAAAGGTGACATTATAATGGTTATGGGTGATTTGAATGCGAAAGTTGGCGCTGATAACTATGGGCTCAGACATGTGATGGGGAGACACGGTCTTGGTGATCGTAATGACAACGGTGAAAGATTTGTAGAGTTCTGCAACTTTCACAGTCTCTTCATCGGTGGTACTATGTTTGAGCTTAAGGACCACCACAAAATCAGTTGGTCCTCTGTTGATCGGCGCAGAACACAAAATCAGATCGACCATTTTGCCATTAGTAAAAGATTCAAGAGTTGCCTCCTGGACGTGCGAAAGAAGAAGGGTGCCGATATTGGGATGGGAAGAGACCATTATCTTATGATCGCTAATGTTCGATTGCGTATTGCAGCCGTGCGCCGTCCCAGCGACGAAAGATCCAGGCCCCGCAAATTCAACACCGCTCGACTAAAAAATCCAGCTGTCTTACAACAATATAATAACCATCTTGCGCAAAAAGCGGCTGAGATAACTAGTCACCCAGATAGTGACATAAACGAAAACTGGGATGCCATAAAAAATGTGTACATTGAAAGCGCAAATACCATCCTTGGCCCAAACCCGGATTGCCGGAATAAGCCCTGGATGTCCGACGCTTCATGGCAGCGGATTGTTGAAAGAAAGGAGCTGAAAGTTCATTTGGCTGCAGCATCAGACGACAATCGAAGCAGCATCGAACTCCTTTAACGTCAGAAAGCTCGAGAAGTTCAGCGTAGTGTGCGACGCGATAAAAGAGTTTATGCCAATTCTCTTTTAGCGTCAGCAGAAGAAGCCGCTAGAAGTAACAACTTAAACGCCGTATACGGTGTCATAAAGGAGTTTACAGGTGGTCGTAACTCCTGCCAACATACGGTGAAGGATAGTGATGGAAAGCTACTTATCTTGGAAGAAGATCAAATGAGGCGATGGAAAGAACACTTCGCCGCGGTCTTGAACCGTGTAACCTCTGGTGAAGTTCCCCCTCATATAGATATTTTAGCTAACCATCAAAATGTGCGTATACGGTCCACTGCCCCGACCAAAGAGGAAATAGTCACTGCAATTATTGCACTAAAACGAGGAAAGGCCCCGGACTTGACGGCATCCCTGCCGAACTTTATCAAGCAGCGCCAAGCGTAACTGCCGATTTGCTGCACCCACTTGTTGATAAAGCGTGGAATACAGAGACCTTTCCCACTGAGTGGAAGGAAGGTTTGATCATCAAACTTACAAAGAAGGGTAGCCTCACAGACTGTAATAATTGGAGAGGCATTTGTGTGCTTCCTGCCGTTGCCAAGATAATAGCTAAAATCGTCCTGGAAAGACTAAAGGCCCACTTAGAAAGCACAATTGATGAAGAGCAGGCTGGCTTTCGATCCGGATTCTCCTGTGTCGATCACATTAACACCTTGTGAATGATCATCGAGCTATGCGCTATGTACGATTCTCCGCTTCACTTGCTTTTCATCGATTTCGAAAAAGCTTTCGATAGTGTGAACCGGGATTCTATATGGGCGGCCTTGCGCAGGAGAGGCATCCCTGAGAAGCTTGTGGCTATTATTAAGGCAACCTATGACGGCGCGAAATGTCGCGTTCTGCATAAAGGTAAGGTGTCGGGGGACTTTGAGATTCGCAGTGGAGTTCGGCAGGGGTGCATCCTCTCACCGATCCTATTCCTCATTGTGATCGGCGATGTGTTGCATGCAGCCCTATCCGGACTCGACAGAGGAATTCAATGGACTTTGACATCTTATCTACAACATCTTGACTACGCTGACGACATATGCCTACTCTCCCACAAAATCATGGATCTGTCCGCAATGGCGTTAGATCTCGAGAGGGAGGCAAGCAAGGTTGGGCTAAAGATTAATACCAACAAGACCAAGGTTCTTAGCCCGCCGTTGCGAAAAAGAAATCCGACACCTATTGCCATCAATATTAATGGGCAGCCTGTGGAGAAGGTGGACAACTTCGTCTACCTGGGTAGCATTGTTGCCGAAAATGGTGGTACGGAGCAGGACATCGCTCGTCGTATCAACCAGGCTAAACGCGCATACGGCATGCTGTCCAAAATCTGGCAGAGCAGTTATCTCAGCATCAAGACCAAGCTGGGCCTGTTTCGCTCCCTGGTACTATCAGTGCTTTTGTATGGGAGCAGTACATGGAAAGTTTCCGTAGGAGTTACCAGAAAGCTGCAAGTTTTCGTCAACTCATGTCTTCGTCGAATTTTAAGAATTTTCTGGCCCGAAACAATATCAAATGAAGAGGTAAGTCGGCGTACGGGTCAGATGCCAATCGACGAATTGATACGCAGGCGAAAATGGCAGTGGATAGGTCACACATTGCGGAAGAGTGATAACTGCATTGCTATGCATGCCATGAAATGGAACCCCATTTCCAACCAAGGCCGACCAAGAGGGGGTCCTCGAATCACATGGCGTCGATCTGTGGCAAAGGAGTGTCAGGTACTGGGTAAGTCTTTTGGGGAGTTGCGCCCCATTGCCCAGAACAGAGTACGATGGCGCGCAGGAGTAGTTGACGCGCTATGCCCCGCTAGGGGTTAAGGCAAAGTAGTAGTAGTAGTTAGTAATATAATAGTCCTTAGCTGCAACAGTAGGCCTCTCGCAGTCGTTGAAATACAATGTGCAGCACTAACGCCAACAATTAAAAAGCGATCTCGTGACAAACAATTTTTGATAGCTTGATTTTTGGTCGCTTTTTATGTTTTGTGACTAACGGTACGCCGCACCCAGTCGGTTGTACATTTCGTTTTCATTAATTAGATTAAATAACTGCGACCACACATCAAAGTTACCTTAAGGTTGTTTAAAGACTTTTATACTAGGGTCTAAAGCGATTTCGCCTTTTGTTTTTTTTTTGTGAAAAACAGTATCCCGCACACCAAGTTGATTGCACATTGATTGCGCTTTCATTGATTCATTCAAATCACCAAGACCACATTGGGCGCCAAATATATTCTGCAACTACCTTATCTACTGTAAATTTCCAATAACCTAGGATCATAAAAGCTTTCATTTAGCTATGCATCAGTCATCTGGTTCTTTTTTTCAGACGCGCGTCGCAGCAGCGGTCCAGATGGGCGAGCACAATTTTTGGGCCGCCTTCGGAGAGCAATTATTCTGAACATTTTTGCATGTGAGCGTGTAGTTCCACACGACTGGTTAGGGCACGGGACAAGTATCATATAAGTTCGTCGCCCGGCAACAGACTTGTTAATCTGATATCTGTTTAAGATACGAAAAAAAGTGGTGACAAAGTTCTTTTTTCAATTTTTTGTGATAATTTTGTCTCAGGTCGTTTTTTGGATAGGAGTAGTCGTTTTCAAAATAGTAAAAGAATGTGCTCATTTTTGTGTTTTTTTTTGCGAGATTCTGCCGCAAACTCAAGTTCAATATTTTGGGACTTACAGTACATATTCGTATAATGCTCTTCGAAAATGCGAAAAAATGAATTGAAAAAAAGAAAAGAAAACTACAATATAACACCCAGTTCGAGTAGAAACTTTAATTTGACCTGATTTGGGGCTACAAGGTCTCGAATGGGAATTTGAAACTTTTAGTGCTTCGGGATTGTAGCTCTGAAAATTTTTTGTTTGAAGACTTTGCGTTTGAAAATGTCGTTTTTGAAAATTTCTTGTTTGGAGAGTTTATGCTTCGAGGATTTTATTGTGTGCAATTTTGGTTGGAGATTTTATGAATGGTGCCCATTCCTGTAATTGGGCGCCAGATAAAAAAAGAACCTTGACTTAGTGCTAGTAAATATAAAGTATTTTTTGTTGCGGGATTATGATGTTTTTTTTGTGTTAAGTGACGAGATATCAATATATGTAGAGGTATTACTTATTGATATTGGAACAAAGTGAACTTTTGTCCTACGGTGGAATTTTGATAATAGATTTTTTTTTTATTTATTTTAGTATGTTTATAAAACAATATAAATTTTTTTCTTGCCTTTGTATCTATTAACATCAGTAAATGGAATTCAGAAGCTACTCCAAAAAACTTTCTGATTGCCAATTAAAGAATAGCTGCTTTTGAAGTTCACCTCAATAATGAAGCCGAACCATTCTCATTCTAACTACCGAATACTAGATGCCTCACCTGAGATACTTTCTAGTCATATCAAACAAGTTTATGGACTACATACATATGTAGGTATTTTCCTGGCTTCACAGTGCTTCCCAGAAGAAGAAAAAAAGGCTGACATCTCAATAACCGACATAATATTTTCTCTGAAAAAACATTTTTCATTTCCTAGCACAACATGTTCATTTGGTTATTGTGTCAGCAAGCAAGCATCTAGGCATGCATACAGTCGAAGCAAACAACATACAAAGTCCACGCATTTGCTCTATGCATTACATTTCCCGAGGAAGAAAAAAGAACAATTTCACTAGTTTTCCATATTTTCCATCTTTTTCTATATTGTCATGAAAAATAGCATAAATGTCATGTCATGTAGTCAAGTGTAAAGTCAGTCGTCGTTGTCCGACTATGTGTCACTGCTTGCCGGAGGTGGTGGTTCAAGTATGCTTAAGCTTATGCTTTTATGCTGATGACGTTGACAGGAGTATTATGTTGATGATGGGAATGGTATACATTTCTAATTAAGTAGGGCAAAACATCCAGCGAGATGTAGACCGATTATGACGACCACAATACATGTGATGAGTTTGTTCGTTACTGAAAACATACACATAGAAGAATAAACGAACTACTTTTCTGACTGACAACTTAATGTGCTAACAACAAAATATTGTATGCTACATAAATCAGCATATTTCATGTGGAAAATGGAAATATTTATTGTGTTCTGCTCATTCAAAGCAAGGTAATATGAATAGGGTGCATGGTGGAATTCGTTTGTGTCGTTTGACAGGTATTTGAGAGATATGTAATAATCACTGTAATGGTGACAAAATAATCATAACAATGGTGAATTATTATTATATACTCTGGGGGATAGCCGAAGCAGACCACTAACGTTTGGGTCCCTTTCCGCCCCCTCCCGGCATCAGTGACTTCCAGATGTCGACTGATAATTGTCGACCTCTTTCTTCATCACTGAGTCCCGTGTTATTGCTAGCATTTGTTTGAAGCTGAGTTCACTCATGGCTTCTACACTTATCGTGTGCCTGCCTGTGATCCTCAACCTCGTGCTAGCCAGTGCTGGACATTCGCACACAATGTGTGCTGCCGTCTCGGCCTCCTCCAGGCATAGCCTGCAAACGTCATCTTCCCCGATTTTCATCTTGGCCAGATGACACAATGGTGAAAGTCACAGGAAGTTGTCGAAAGTAAACTGTTGAAGTGTGCTTACATATGGGTAGTATTTCCTAATTTTATATAATTTTCGAAAAATTATTGTAGAATGAAAATTATTACACTGATTTTCTATCGGCTTCATAAACTCGTCAATTCAAATGGAGGAACTATCCCCCCGTGTCATATGCACCAAAAATGTTACATGAATTTTGGGGGCTTATTGTAAATGACAAATCCCTGAAATTTCGCAACATTGCCCAAAAATTTGGTTTTGATTTTCGTTTGGGGAGAAAATTTATTATGACAAAAATCCCTAAAATGCATAAGATCGGGCCACGAATGAGAGTTACATATGTCTCGTAAGACTATTGGCGACCGGTAGATGAGTCCGTAGAGGCATCAGTCTCATGTCTAACTACCGGCGTTTTGGGCTCGAATTCCGTCCACGACGACGTTCGCGGCCATGGATGTTTGTGCCAATACCACTGTCGACTAGTTTCGTCAACACGATTGATTGTACTCATCAGGAGCTGCCTTAATCAATCGAGGAGGTAGCTCGGCTAGTGCAAGTGGTTATGTATTCCAACCAAAGTCGGAATACGCCATTTGCTACAATGCTACACTATAAATAGTGTGCATTGCACGACACGGGTATTGGCTAAAAAAGCCGAGTAATTTTTTGAGTGGAGTTTATTACTGGCTTAGTTATATATTTGAAATTGCGCATATGGCATGAATAACATGGAAAATTTTCTAATTATTGCAATGGTTGCAGAAATGTTATCCCACGTGTGCTACCTCGAGAACAACAGTTCATCGGTGGTTTAGTGAATTTAAAATGAGTCTTACAAGCACCAAAGACACACCTCGCTCTGGAAGGCCAAAAGAGGCTACTTATTCGGGAATCGTAAAGTGCAACGAATCGTTTTAATGATCATAAAGTGATGTTGCGCGAGTTTGCTGATGCGGTGGGTATCTCAAAAGATGATAAAAAAAGCCTTCAGCGCCATGGGTGCCACGTTTGCTGACCGTCGACCAAAAATAGCAGCGCGTTGATTATTCAACGGCCGGTTTGGCGTTGTTTCAGCGTAATCAAGCGTACTTTTTTCGACGTTTTGTGACGATGGATAAAACATCAGTCCATTACCATACGCCTGAGTCCAATAGGCAGTCCGCAGAGTGGCTGGAAAACCACGAAAGCCGACCAAAGCGGCCAAAAGACCAACGCTCGGCCGGGAAGGTTATGGCCTCCGTTTTTTGGGATGCGCATGGCATAATCTTCATCGATTACGAAAGGAAGAACAGTCACAGGAGAGTATTATGCAGCGTTATTGGACAAACTGAACGACGAAATAAAGAAAACCAGGCCGAAGCTTCGCTTCGGCCCCGAGTCCGAAGCGTATATACCCTAAACTTGTACAGACCTAGTGGTGATACCAAAAGTTCCAATTGGCAACGACCATATGCATTAAAAGTGGGTCTCTTATATGGCCAGTTCATAGGGGAGGTTGGCACTCATTCAGTGGGATCTTGACCATTCTCAAAATCAAATAACTAACCCATTCTACAAATATTTGTACAATTTTTCAAGTCGCTAGCTTCATTCTATCGAAAATTAACGCTTATTTGAAGTTTCACTTGTAGGGGAGGTAGGGGTTCCTTGAGTCGGATCTTGCCCAGCATTTCCATCAACCAATTAGATACGATTTTCCCCCTACAAACATTTAAACAAAATTTCAAGTCTCTAACTTCATTCTTTCGAAAGTTATCCCTTATTTGAAGTTGCTTTTGTAGGGGAAGTAGGGGTTTCGTTGGTCGGATTTAACGTATTTTAAGTTTCATTTCTAGGGGAGGTAGGGGTTCCTTAGGTCGGATCTTACCCATCCTTAATGCCAACTAACTCAATCTCACTTTCAACATTTGACCAAAATTTCAAGTTGCTGGCTTCATTCTATCAAAAGTTATCGCTTATTTGAAGTTTCATTTGTAGGGGAGGTGGGGGTTCCTTGTGTCGGATCTTGCCCATTTTCAATACCCACGAAGTAGGTCTTATTAGTAACATCCTTTCAAATTTTCAACTTGCTAGTATCATTTTTTCGAAAGTTATCGTAATTAAAGGAATATTTAATTTTTTGAAATTTGTAGGGGAGGTAGGCGTTCCTTTTATCCGATTATGCCCAACTTACTAGAACTTAAGCAGCTTCTCACTTCAAGGCTACACGCCAAAAATCAGGTGTCTACGTCAATTGGTTCAGGAGTTATAGACAAAAAACCTGGAAAGTAGGGTAGTACGGGGTTCTTTGTAAGAAAATTACCGTTAGTTTTCAACTTATCAGTTTTATTTTCCCAGGAGAGTATGAGATCACCCTCATGAGTAATCTTCCAAAGCTAGAGCTTTGCATGTTTCTTTAATCGGGAGTTATAGATACATTTATGTATTTTACATATGTAGGGGAGGTAGGCGTTCTCTCAGCCTGATCATGCCCATTTTCAATACCATCCAACTAGATCACACTTCCAACATTTGACCAAAATTTCAAGGCTCTAGCTTCATTTTATCGAAAGTTATCGTGCGAACGGACAGACAGACGGACAGACAGACAGACATGGCTAAATCGAATCAGGAGGTGACCCCGATCATTTATATATATACATTGCTATACCTCCGGAGCCTTTAAGGTGTTACATATTTCCGTCGTGACAAAAACAATATTCCCTATACTATAAGTCTAGGGTATAAAAACGGCCTCATATGGCGAAGAAAAAAGTGCAGTACCATCACGATAACGCATCGTCACATACGTTTTTAAAAGCGTTGACCAAATATGACCAATTACGAATTGAATTGGTTGCTCACTCATCGTATTCCCCAGACTTGGCCCCCAGCGACTATTATCTGTTCCCAAACCTCAAGCGGTGGCTCCAGGGAGAGAAATTCAGATCGAATGAGGAAGTCATCGCGGAAACCGACGCGTATTTCAAAGGCTTGGACGTTTCGTACTACAGAAAGGGCATCGGAATGTTGGAAAATCGCTAAACCAAGTGCATCGCCCTCGAAGGCAACTATGTTGAGGAAAAAATTTACTTTTGCCCAAAAAAACTTGTTTTCATTATAAATCTCGGGACTTCTCAGCCCATTTATTCGACAGTATTTAAGTAGCATTCTTCTCCAACACAAAAATTACTAATACTAACCTGTTAAGAGTCTTGAGAATCTAGTTGAATGCAGTGGGGCACTGCTAATCTTCCAAAAAAGGAGCGTACTACCAGCGTTTTATTCGGCATAAAAGCCGTCTCACACTTGTTTGGAATCACACTGACCCCACATTGGACGCCAAATATGTTCAAGCCATTTCAACCAATTCTCGACTATTTTTCGAGCAAATTTTTACTGAGTTATTATAAGTGTTGAGTTGACCTTAAGGAAGCTTATGAAAACTTTGAGGTAGATTAAGCTAGCCTGATGTTAATGTTTCAAATTTTGTGTCGAAAATCTTTGTTCACACGTAGAAAAAAGAAGACACCCTAAATATTAACCCATCTAATTTGCTTTTGTTATACTTATTTTGGTAAATTTGTGTTACCACGATAACTACGGAAATTGGCTCAGAGAAAACAACTTTGTAGTAAATATTAACTACCATGTGAACACGCAAGGAAACTACTTTAGCAAATTGATACTCGTATCCTTGGACAAATATTTCCTCAAAAAAATAATATTTGCGACGAGTGAACTCACTTTACGTTTCGTCGACTAAACAAAATGACTCCCAACCCACATTTTATGCCAAATATTTGTAGGCTTTATCGACATTATCGATTTTCTACTGTAAATTTTTTCTGATGTAAGATCGTACATTAAGGTAGGCTTAAGATATCCCTCAAGTATATTTATGCCTTATGGTAAATTCTAAGTTCTAAAAAGATTTCATTTTTTGAGTCTAGTGACGGATGTCATTACTTCTAGTTAAGCTTTTGGATTTTAGTTAAAAAGCAGTATTTCTGATTCGCCAATTTCTTTATTAATTATGGTATCAACAACACAAGGACTGGCTAATTTCTGGTTTTAAAATCTAAGTTTTTTAAAGCCTACCTTTTTTATAACAACAAAAGGTTTTTGTTGTGAAAGATCTGTGTCGGCAATATGAAGGTAAATGTCAATTTTGGAGGTGATTTTCCACAAATGAAGAGAACAGTGAACTAAGCCTGAAGTACATACATTCGTACATATATTTATACATAGTAGTAGGAGTAATCAATAATAGTAGTATTATTTATTAGGAGATTATAATCAACGTTAATAGATTCTCTCGAGTGTCGAGTCTCTACTCTAGGTTCAATATCTTGTATTACAGGAGTTGGGTAGAGACAATACTTAGTAATTCTTCATCCCAACTTACAGTGTACTGGCCTCCTGTGGGAACGTAGAATATCTAAATTTGATGCTCGAGGATTTACTCCACTTGACAGTTCCAAGTCGAAATAAAGTGAGTAGATAGGCTTCGCGTTCAGTAGTGCCACTTATTATCCTTGCTGATGAATGTGTTTTGAAACTATCGTCTGTACATTAAGAAACATTGATTGATACTTCAAAATTATTCTGTGCCCAAATAAGCCTAAGAGAGGTTCGTGAGTTGATTTCTTCTGGGTAAAATGTAAGCAGATAGAAACTACGTAAGAATTTTTGGTTTCTACCTCAAGAAATAACATGTAAATGGAAATACAGGCTTTATATGCCAGACTCCTTAACTGATATTATTGAATCCATTTCGAGTACCACCACTTAACCCAGCTTCACTATTCAAATGCGGCACCGGTACACAACGTACTTATGCCTCCCGGAACCTTTTATCATCATAACTTACTAACTGCCAATACCGAAACCCATAAGAATTCTCTGCAGATAATTGCCAAGGTATAGAGTTCATATTTTGTCGGAGTCCTTTTCCGATATTCTTTATCTCATCAAGACTTCAGGAAATGACTTTTCCGCTCGACAATTACAATTCCAGGTAAATGAAGAAACAAATAGACCTAAGCTCTTCTCTGTCGGTCTGTGTCAAGAACTTAATGGAACTTCTCGATGTCGATATAGTGTTTTTTTTCGTACTTTCCGGGCGAATGAGTACGTTTGTTAAGCATGTTCAGGAGCTGCTGAGCCGATTTAGGACTACTTCACTCCTTCTATGTTTTAAGCATTCTGATAACTACATATTAAAGAGGATGATTGTGTTGGGGATAATGTTCGGGATGGACACTCTCGCCAAGGAGGTGGTTATTTGTTGTACTTATTTCCAATTAAGTTATTGGAAGGTTTCATGCATATTTAAGTACAATACACCGAGACCGAGCAGTGGTAAGAAGATGAATAAATTCGTTAAATTTTCGGAATAGTCTGATTTTCCTAACGGCTTTTAGTGATGGAACCAGGGAAGACGATGGTAGTTCCGGTTAGCTCAGTCATATGGAGCATGAGACTATTAATCTCAGGCTCGTGGATCTTAGCCCCACATTGGGTGCCATAGGTAATGATCGATGATGGCAGTTCTTCGGACAGGGTCTTCGTATCACCCTTGCTTTCCGGGCAGATACCTACAGATACAGTAAAAATTTACCTAGGGAAAATTAACCGATCCGATGGGTTGTTAGGACGGTTTTTTTCGATTAAATTAAATACATTTTCTGCGGATTTTATTTTTACACCAATAGGTGAATTTGATATTTTCCCGAATGGGTGAAACACTATCCATTAAAATGGTTAAGGTTTTCTTTTTATTTTACGTCAGTGATACTTTAAGCAAAAAATTATCGAAAAAATGTCCGAAAAGCCCCAAAATTGTTAATAACGTCGAAACGGACAGTCGACTATGCACTCAGTACCATTAGACCGAAAGCGTTGAAGAAGTTAAAGCTTACCTTACGGTTTTACGGAGCAATGTGAGAGTTCTATTAGTATCGACAGGCTCTAGATTAGTATCGTAGAGCAGTGACCGAACGACCACGGCCACGGAGCGCGTCTCCGTCTCACAGATCAGGATCTAAAACAGCCTGAGTGATCTCTCTGAAATACGTATTGGATTGAATCAAGGCGATGGAGTGGAGCCGACACACTTCAACCTGTTACTTGAACATGCCATCCGGATATTGGATGTGGATGCTAGTAGAACGCTACTCTTCAGGCCAACGCAATTGGTAGCGTACACAGATGGCATTATCATCCTGTCTCGAAACCTGCCCGCCACAAAAAGGTTTCTACAAAATTTTGTCACGGCTGCAAAAGAAGTGGAACTACTCACTAACGAGGACAAAATGAAAATAATGATACAATCTAGAAGAAGGACGCCAGCGGAGGCGAGCTTCAACGTCGGGAACTTCAGCATCGAATTCCTAGACGACTTTCCATACCTAGGTAGCAACCTATCAAAAGACGTCAGCGAAATAGACGAAATCGAGTGACGGTTACAGGTAGCATATAAGAATTTCGGTCCTTCCAATAATAAAAGGCGGTCCATTTCAAATTTTCGGAGTCGTTTACAACCGAAATGGATGACGCATCAGGTACAACCATGAGCTGGACCGACGCTCTGCTGGAGGTATCGAGAATCATCATATTACAACGACTTCGATGGGCAAGGCATGTACAACGAATGGACGATAACTGCATGTCTAAGCAAATATTGAAAAGACGCACCAAAGGAGCAAGGCTGCGAGGAAGACCGAGAGCTTGTTGGGAAAATTGAGTAGATGCTGACGCCGAACAACTGCTGGGCTTTCATAATTGGAGGACGCGGTCATTTGACCAAGATAATTGAAGGACAATGATCCCGACAGCTAAGGCCCAACGATGATGGTGTACTATTTGCCCTAACCCCTATATACCCCAAATGAGAGGGGGTACATCAACTCTTCCATTTGGCTTAGTAGATGTTTCCTTAGCAACCGGTTTCGGATGATGCATATTGCTAGCATGTAAATGATAGATGGATCGTAGCCAACAAAAGAGCCACAAGCACTGCGACAATAAGGCCGGCCGCATCTTGGACGTAGGCAGGGCAGCGCAGCGCGCACGTGACATTGTTGTTGTAAAATCAGATTTTGACAATTGTTACAACAACAATGCCATGTGCGCGCTGCGCTGCCCTGCCTACGTCCAAGATGCGGCCGGCCTTAGTCTATTGTGCTAGCATGTATCTCCTGCCCACCACAGAGGGGAGAAAACTCAAATCTCCATGGCCACAACGCCATGCAACGTCGACTCGAACCCGAAACGGTCGGTATGTTGAGACAAAAGACTGTCGTCTCTACCCACTGAGCTACCGGCCACCCCTGTGTGTACCAAATGTGTGTATCACATTTTAAACTTTAATTATACGATTAATTTCCGGAGTGTTTATTCACCTAGTGGATATAAAAAATCCAGCCGCTATTGTTTGAAGGAGTCGAAAATTTCTCTCGTGTACTCTCTTCTTAGTTGTCATAACAGGTGAATATTTATTCGAGCCTGAAGTTGCTAAATACCTATCCAACCTGAAACATTTTTCGGTATCCAGCCTACAGCATTTTAACCTTTAGTTAATGTTGTCTTCCAGCCATATCTCTGCTAACAATATTTGGAAAAAAATACACATACATATATACCTAGGTATATATATTTAACCACGACATGACCCCATCTGTAAAGCATTTTATCGCATCTTATTTATTCATTCATTGGAGGACGTCTGTCATAAGTTAAATACAAAACACAGCACTCTATTGTTGGCAAACGGTCCCGGGTCCAAGCTTTTCTCCTGCACAGAAGAAGAAGGTCGCTAATGCCGCAGGATATTAGAAGTTTAATTTAGTGCGGATGGGCAATTTGAAATTTCATTGAAACGGTTGTAGGTCACCTCCCAGTCTCAATTCACCCGCGTCCATGTCCAAAAGAAGAGAACAAAGTAATGCCTATGGTGGCAGCATTAGTAGTAGGATGAAACGACTGCTTCCTTTTTATGCTTGGAATAATCGAGATTATTCCGAATTAGAAGTCTACGACTATATTCTTATCCTTCCGCTTTCTATAGCCTGGCATCTTGGCATGGTGCTCGAATGTTCGCTTTCTTTGGTCGGTTTTGCCTTAACGATAATGACAACGACACAGACAACGAAGACGACGACTTCACAAGGACGAGCAGAACAATACCGACAACGATGATAATGATGATGATGCCCTTCTTTATATATAAATCCGCACCAGCACACACAAATACGTATTGTATGTGTATACAGTTCTCCGAGCGATACGAAAGCTTTCGTTTAATTTAAAATTATTGCTAAAGTATTCGGTTTGGTTAAAGGCTAGATTAGAAGTAATGGAACGATCATTTAAACCAGATCGACGGAGTCTGGGGAGGGGTTAAGGACAACAACATCTTCTTACAATTCAGGGAAAAGCTCGTGGCTAAATTTCGGTCTGATTAAGATGTAGTTCATCAGTTTATTTAGCGGTGTAATTTAGTATCGTTATTCGGATTAAATTGTATCTTTTCGGAGAATATCTTAAAAAAATGGTTCTTAATTAGACCGCTTCTAGGAATAATGATATTCATTTGGCCATTTTTCATTTGAATAATAAATTGGAACAAAGAATTAGAATTTTGTTTGGGTTTTGCCTTAAAATTGTCTTTGTTGATCCTGCAAAAAAAAAATCTCATTCCACGATGCGTATATAGTACGACCAACTAAATTAGTCTTGTCCTGTCCAAACTCCGGCATTAAAAATGATTTATCGTTCGTCGGACAAAAGCAACAAAAGAATCCTCCAACTTTGAATCATTTGTCCTGTCATAAATCCTTGCGGTTTTAACAGATTAATGTTCCTTAACGTGAAAACAACAGTCGATGGGACAGCGCCGCCAGAAAAAGCACAAAATTTGCCCGACGCCAAATATTTTTGCTTGCCTCCATGCCACTCTCATAATCTTTCACGTTGTAGCAATGGAACTGCTGTTATTCGTCCTTTTTATCCACACAATTTATATCTGATTTCCCTTTCACTAAATTAAAAAAAAAGCAGAAATAGAAACTTTTATTTTTCCCTCTACGATCCTTTGGCTTAGGACTTGGTAAGAGCAAAGCGGAAAACAGAAACATATACGAGAACGGAGCCTAGGCTAGTGCGAACCAGTCTAGCGAATACGAAAGACACAAAATGCACTCGTCCTGAATTACGATGCGAGAGTTTTGTCCTGAACGGGCGACCAGCGAACTGCCACACACGTCCAGACGACAAATGCACATATAATGTTGAAAGTGTGAAAATGAAATTATGAAAGTTCGCACGAGCGGCAGTAGCAGCTCTGCAGCATTTCCACCCTACTCTCCGACAAATCCTTGTTCGTATTTATATCGGACATATGACAGAATATGCATTTACTAGATTGTCTGTGGAAACCCATGGTTGGCTTCAACGTATGTTGTGTCCGTTTTTCCAACGTTTCTGAACTTTCTGATTTTTGGTGCAGTCTGGTCTGACAAGGATTAAAAGCGGAAACGATAGAAATTGTTTAAAAGTTCGGACACGAAATATATTTAGTGTAGTTGTCTGCTTCGGGATAGTTAGTGTCTACCGCGAAAATGACAACAGCAAATGAAATAAACGGTCCTAATGAAAAAGTCATATCATGAATTCAGTAGTTGTAATTGCGCTATTGCAGATTCTGACCACATCGGTACGCCGGCCGAATAAAGGACGAAAGACTAATATGAGGAGACTTTGCACGAACCAAAAGACATGCGAGTACATAGTTGGATTTCTAAGTAGTTTCCATTTTGCTTGCGGGCGGCGAGACATGCGATTTTTCCCGTAGTCGTCGACATCTTCGCCAGCTCATCCTTGAAAGCATATGATGGCAGAGGACCTAAAATTCCATTCGTTATCGGTGCGAAACAGTAAAGAAAAGGGATGTGGCCAGCAAACAGTATATTAAAGTCCTTGACTGGCGGCGAAGTCAGAGTCATCGTTTTCGGAATGTCTGAATGAATTCCATGCCGAAAAATATAAAATAAAATAAAATACCACATGAACGAACAACAGAAAAAAAAGAAAAGCACGGAACATACATTTTGCCTAGGGAATAGAATAACCAAACGAAAAACAAACAGAATCCGCAAAGAACCGGTCCAAGGACTAGGGAATACAACCAAATAGCCCAGAAGCAGTTTCACGACGTGATATGAATTCCAAAATAAAAATTGTTCACCGATTTAAAGTAGCGGATTCGTATGTGGATATGTTTTTCCGTCTTTTATTGCAATAAACCTTTAGAATGATGTGTATTTGGTATTTCGGGTTGCCACATTGTATTATTGTATTAGGCCTGGATCTAAGGGTGTTGTGGGGATCGGAACTTTTCTGAATTTAAGGAAAATGTATTCATTTCGTATGTGAAGGAGAATAAGCATTCAGAGGAGATAAGCATATGCCCTTCAAGTTTGTGTCGATGGTATTTTAAGCAATGTGGCAAATCATGTGTGTGATTTTTCGGAAATAGTACAAATGTTGTGTTTGTGTATTGCCGCCAATTAGGATGCGCCACAACAAAAATTGCTCCTAAGGCGTTCAGTTGATATTAGTATTTTAGAGAGCTTTCATTGGAAAACATACAATATCACCAGTCACAGAATTTTCAATCACATAATTTCCAAGAAAATTGCCCAAACTCAAACCCAACCCAGAAAAGAAAATCCCCAAAAACGCAAAAAAAAAAAAACATTTTTCACTGTGTTTATTCACGCATAAGCACATATCCAAGTTGTTAAGAATAAATTGGAGTGGGTCATTGCGAGTCTGAGTTAAAGTGACTCATTTGCATTTTTTTTCGCAGTTAATATTTAGGCTCTACTACTATCTACTGAATTGCCTTAGGCAATAGGAAACTGTAGTAGTACCTTTATCAAGTGAAACTTTTTCTACCTTTTGCCACTCGCAACCAATTGTCTTAGGAATTGATTGCGAAACAATGAAATCAACTTATCTGCGCGACCAAGTGACTAAAACTCTTCTGTTATCGGTATCTATCCCTAGCCAGTGCCCAGCCCTAGCCGGAGGCCAACCAGCTCTTGAGTAGAAACCGCCCAGAGGTGGCTAGGATCAGGGCGGTCACAACAGGGCACTGGTCAGGAAAGAAACACGCGGCCAGATTGGAAATTCCCCACAATGAGCACTATAAAACTGCAAGGACGAGATGGAGAGAGGAACTTAGACCCACCTTCCGTGAGGAAAAAAAAAGCTCTGCCTGGGGCCCGGTGTCTAGTTCTAGCCAGGGCTGGGCACGTTTTTCTTTCTCGACCAGTACCCTATTGTGACCGCCACCTCTGCGCGGTTTCTACTCAAGAGTTGGTCAGCCTCTTCATTGTCCTCTATTTTCATATGTCCGGGAACCCATAGGAGGGAGACTGTGAAGTGACTGGTCAGCACGGTTAACCCTTGGTAACACTGCCTTACCAGTACTGATAAATTACTTACAGCTTCCAACGCCTTGATCGTTGCCTGACTATCAGTGAGGATTGTTACGTTATTTGCAATTGCGGTGGTTTACCTCAGCGTCCTGTAAGTCTCTCTTAAAGCCAGTACCTCAGCATGTAATATGCTAGCGGTATCCGAAAGGCGAAGGGATTTTGAGGTCCCGAAATCCATCGAGAAGATTCCAGCCCCAATTCCGCTATCCGTTTTGGAGCCGTCAGTGAAAATGGTCCAGTCATACCTTCTCGTGACCTCCTCTTTGCTCCATTCCGCTCTTTTGGGAAAGTCAGTACCGAACGAATTTTGGAAGTCCACATCAGTGAAGTTTGTTGAAAACAAATCCTGCACCTCCCTCAGTTGGGATGCCAGGATATTCCAACATCCGTATGGCTTTTTCGTCCGCCGCTCTTTTTGGAAAGCCAGTAGTGAATTGCATTTGAAAGTCCACATCGGTGAAGTCTGTTGGAAGCAAATTCCGCACCTCCCTCGATAGGGATGCTCAAATATTCCTTTGTACATATGGTTTCGCCGAGGTGGATTTGCATGCTGGCAACGTGCATCGTTCAAAACTGGTTTATGCCAACGAAAGTCAGCTAAGCCACATGGAATAATTGGCGCGCTATGCCCCACTAGGGGTTAGGGCAAATTAGTATAGTTTTGCCGTCCAACACGCGGATTTCCCGAGCTTAACCGCACTATAGGCGGGGTTGAACTCGATTTGCAGATCCAGCGGCAAAAGGTGTAGGATGGTGTTCAAAGCATTCGCTGGATTAGAGCGCAAACCGCCTGAGATGATCTCAATGCAAACGGCTCTTTGCACCCTATTCAGTAGTGCTAGCTTATATTTTCGAATGAGGTCGTACCACTTCATGCTGAGCCATAGAATCATCCTAGGTTGAAGCCCCCAGCTTCTTCCGCAGGGCCTCCTGCAGACCTAGAGAGTCAAGTGGGCCTTCTCTACCCGATGCTTCATATTCAGCTTCCAGGACAGTTTGGCGTTGAGAATGACCCTATGAAAGCTTCAGCGATTGACCATTTAGTCGTGGGAGTCTAAATTCCCGTATGCTGGTCTTCCTGGTATTAGTATTGTTTTTGTTCTTGGGTGTTTTGCGTTTGGGGATTTTATTTTGTATCCAATCCTTTTGAATTTGTCTCATCTATCTGAAAGGACTGTAGTCCGGCCGGCACACACACACACACACTATTAGCACACTCGCCTTCTGTGCTCTGGGTGCCTGGTTATGATCCTACTGAAGGCAGTAGTCTTTTCGATAGAAACAGATTTACATATCGAACTATATTTATTAAGTAAGTATCCATTCGGAGTACAACTCGGTTGATCGTATTGCTGATCATACCTGCAAGAACACCATCAATTCAAATTGCCTTTATTTGCAAGCAGTTATAAACTTCATTTGTTTAACAATTCAGTTACCAATAATTTACGAGTAATTTAAAAGTATTCATCATCATGATCTAGTAAATGAAATTATCTTAACTTAACTCGAGGCCTTGCTCCGTTTGATTGTTGTACCAGTTTTTTTTAATTTTGAACATACCGTGAACTAGCTCTTCGAATCTGATGTTGGATTAACCCATACGCAGGGAATCTTAAGAATGTTCAAGCACTCTCCGAAATAATCATCATTTCATCAGTGATCAACGGTCCATGAGCGAGGGCCATGCTGCTTCATCCTGGATGGTAGAAGTTCCTTTCCAACGCGTTCTATCCTGAAAAATAGCAGTAAGACGCAAAATATAAGATTACCGTGCATTGCTTTTTCTTCCTATCGTCGATGTTCACTTGGTGCTTCATTACAATATTTGAGCCCAAATGAAGGATTAACCAGAGTAAACCTAAATCCTTGTCTCCGAGGCTTTCTCTAGCCTTTCATACTTGGAAATGCCTGAAAACCAGTGACTCAAACTATGGTCATCTGCCTAACCGAAACTCAGTATTTAGGTTTTTCCCTCTAGCGGTGCTCTACTTAATCGAACCTTGAAGTGACCGCAGCTTTCTGAAGGTATTTTTTTAGAGACTGCAACTGAAGCTCTTTGTATGTTGTTCTGAGCTTCATTGTCGGATTTTGAACCTCAGACGTTCTGAACTTGATCGATAAGGCCGAAATCCTCTATTAGATTTTGGAAGATCTTCAAAGGAATATGCGCATTGATCTGATGCTTTTCTTGTGTGAATGCATGTATACTTCCCTGCGAATCCTGCCTTTACCCGAACTCCATTTTCACGTTAGAGGTGTGGGCATTTTTGTTGTGACAATAGCCCTGCCCCTCGCGTTCTTGATTTCAGTTCCTTTATTAGGATTTGTAAGACCTGCAGTGTGCTGTTTTTTGGCTTGGGCTTTATGTCGGTCGACTCTTCAGTTCTGTCGGACGCGATGTCTTGTCTTGAAACAGAACCACATCCTCAAATTTAAACACGTCTGAGGGTTGGAAGATGCTCAGAAGATACCTGCTTCTTGACTCGTTTATTTGCAACTTTTCGTCAGAGGACTTCGAGCTTCTGTTTTAGCGTCTGTTAGTGGTGATACTTAAACCGACGGAGTCAAATTTTTAATGAATATCCAAGATTCATTTTTCAGTTTATTCTTCAAACGCCTGCTAGTATTGCAATATCCTCTTCTCCCCGAAGGGTTTTTACATTCATTTAAAATGAATTTTCCATGATCGATTTTGTTTTTGACGTTGGCTTGGAGACAAATTTGATAATAGGAAAGCGGCGAAAAAAAAAGTCATGACACGAAAAAAAAATACGATCAGTCCAGGACAAATCCGTGCGTTTGCGCAGTACAGGCGCTTCGTTCGAACACCTGCTGATAGAAAAAATGTTAAACAAAATTTTCCTCGGGATTTTTTTTTCCGGAAATACATAATAGCCGCGTTATCTTCACTGGATTTCGATCTGAGATCGACTACTAGTGAAAAGAACGCCACGGATCAGTGACGAACGAACTTAAACAGCCACCATGCAGATTCTCCACCGCGTGGGAACGAATTGCGAACTCAGTCTATATTGAGGTAGGGCCGAAACAAGCTGATGTTCAACCAACTCACTTTCAACTCTTATCCGATGAGATTTCATACGTGACTTGGATCAAAACCGGTCTGTCGTTTTGTATGGGAATATACTGAAATCCGGTCAACCGAAAGAAGCTATTAATTTCCTTAACCCCTCCAACGGCATGGGCGCATCAACATCTCTACTACACTACTATATTCCTTCATGACGTTTCGGTAGCATGGGTTAGGTTAGGTTGGGGGGCTGCCGTGATTGCCACAGCACACTTAGACCGGGGCTAGGTCCATTGTGTTACCTAAGTTGTATCCGGTCTCTACGTTATATCGAACCATTCGGAGCTAACCGCAAACCGGAGAAGTCGACGACATCCACATCTCTTAGTTCACCAAGGTGGTCGTAGAAAGGGTTCCCAATGATTGACCTCCTTCCATATGCCAGTGCCGGACAGCTACAGAGCCGATGATGGGTGCTCTCCTCCTCATTCACATCACCGCAACTTCTACAGAAGTCGTTGTATGGAAGGCCAAGTCTTCTGGTGTGCTCACCGATGACGCAATGACCACCCTGATCTGGAGTTTTGTCAGTATTAGCAATTTAGCAGAACGACTGAAATTTAGCTCAGGTCCAATGAGCTTTGCTTTCGGGCATGTAACGCCATTCATCCATGTCGAGTTGGCTTTCCTGACAGCAGCCAACTTCAATTCAGCTTTGCAGGCAGAGAGGGGCTTAGCAATGTAGCCACTGATCTGATCGGCTGCACTCCTGCGAGCCAGCTTGTCCGCTCTGCAATTCCCGGCAAAACCACTGTGGCCAGCTAACCAGTACAATGTGATATTGAAAAAGCTGCTTACTACGGTAGCATATAAATTTTGGATGGTGCAGTTGCTAGCATATGTACACCTCCTATTCGTTTACCACCCGTCTTTCACTGACGAGCTTAGAAAGTTTCGCAAGTTTTAATGGTACCCATATAAAACGTGCTGGCGAAATGAACACCCGAACTCCAGATTCAAGCATCGTAGAGTGCTGACCGAGACATCACGGCTATCGAGTGCGTCATTGGGTAATGAACTTCGGTTAAAATTGATTCGGATGGCTATTTTAATTTTCTTTGAACTATGGAACCCTCCGAGGATTTGGGAAAACGCCTTCATGAGAAAATTCTTTACAGAATCATAGCAAAGAGATACAACGGGTTCTTGAAACGGATGCCATTGTTAGGATTTGACAATTCTTTGTTATATCCTTCAATAAACGTCAGCTAAGCCACATGGAATAGTTGACGCGACACGCCCCACTAATCGTTAGGGCAAATGAGCATATCCTGAAATCAAGTTTAATCAATCGATATCATTCAAATTCTTCGTTGTTGTTTAGACTTTTATTTACAGATCAAGTATTAGTTCCAAAGTATATAGTTCATTTAGTTCAACTCAAACTTTCGGCATTATTTCCCCATTTACTGTTGGTGATAGATAAATTCATTCACGTCAAACCCTTCAAACATCGATTACTCCGTACTTCAACTTTTCAACAACAATTGAAAACAATATTTGAATTGGTGTCAAATAGTTTTCAAAATGAAAGCGAAACTTCCATTGGGACTGTATTCCATTACATGAGGCAGCACACCCATTAGTCGTCCCTTAACAATTGCCTGCCAACAAACAATTGTCAACTAGACCAACGCGACGTAGCAAGGTCATATGCATCCTTGCCATTCACTCACATGCTTCCTTAGTTCCAAAAATTCAGTTCAACTAGAACTCATGCATTTAAAACGCATATACTCATATATATACATATGTTTATGTGCTTGAAACAATCATCGTTGAACTTATATTAACCCAAAGTCCATGAAACGAGGAAAACTTCTTGCACATTGCACGTCATGTCGTCCGGACGAGTTACAAAACTTTTTTGACACTCCTGACAGTGAATTTTCGGAGTCTACTCATACGCTCAACTCGTCGAGCTAAACAATGAGAAAACTATGTTAGGGTATTTGTTGTAAAGTTGTAAGGTTCCATGTCATATTACACACATTTGCTATTCTGTGACTGGAGGGCGAAACCGAGCACCTCCTGTCGGATTCCAGCATCTCGTCCGAGAATCATTCATAGTTTCAGCTACACGTTGAGTCGTCTCTTCCATACTATCACCCAATGTGTGAAGGACACTTTAGCCGACATCTGTGTGTTTGGCTGTCATGCATTCTCCGAAAAAGGAGTTTTACAGGAATCTATTCGGCTATATCTCATCATGATAAAGTTTTCCGACTGCAACATACCATTATGGCTTTCTGAAGAGGTTCCCTTAAAAACTTCTTCTTCATCATCATTGTCTTGTGTTCATGGTATGAAGGTATAGTCAGTCGGTGCATTAAACTTTTGGCCTCATTGCAAATCACTTTAGATGTACGTTCAGGATCGCATGAATGCAACCCCGAAAAGTGAGGGTTGTGAAGGTTTTTCGGACCCGGTTGAGATGTCAGGAAGACATAAATGAACATGATGACAACCGATGACTATAAAACTTTTCGAGCCCAGTATCCAGGGGCTTGCATCAAACGTTCTGTATATAGGTATGTGCTGATGCTGCAGAAATTTCTTGACTGTCTTATACAAGTTGTATATGGGCTCGTTGAGAGGTTTCATAGTTTTATTGAGAATGACATACTGGCGATTGCCAAGATGAGAACGGGCCAAATGGGCGGCGTTGTCTATGATGAAATGATTATTAAGGAAACAAAAATTCGGGTAGCGTGTCACTTGAGAATACCTTGGATATGGAAGACGAAAAAAATTAGTGAACTTTGTAATAAAATCTTTTAGGTGAATCGGCATAAAATGTACGTTCCCTCATGGGCAATTCGAGGGAGAACGGAAAGTGGAATAGGACACGAAAAAGTGGTAAAGTTGGATGTTTATCGCCATTGTGGTGGTAAAATGAAATTGAGAGAAGTGTTGAGAATTTCAAAGGGCAGTTGGTGGGATTTGTAAAGGAGAAACAATAATTTTTTCGCAAACAAACTATTTAAATCCCACGGTTATTGAATCTTGTACTAAAATTCTAATTTTCTTTTTCATTGCAGGTATGGAACATAAATTTACGCCAAAAATAAGTTGTTACTACTAATAGTAAGTAGTTTTTATTCCGGTCGAGTACATTTATACTTAAGAGACTTGATAAAAGTCTGAAATGGTCTGAATTGGAAGATTTGTACCATGACAATATAACAATATTCTCTGCAGAACTCCATAGGTTTAAACATTTCAGTAATTAAAGTACAATAGAATCATGCGATTTCCTCTTGGAGCATCTCCAGATGCATTCTAATTTCAGAATCAAACTTTTGAGTAGGTCCTCGGAATTAATTCGAGCCTATTATTCAAATAGAAAAAAAGATGCACTTGGGAGCAGTCAAACAACAGGGAAGTGGAGAAAAGTGTACCACTGTTCCTTTCAATTACGCTATCGGTTATTCTCCAAATTGAAATCCGTTAGTTTAAGGTGTTTTAAGACGGTCGTATTAGTTTAAGTTTCAACTCTACCATAAGGTTAGCTACCGGTTCAGTTATCAATGGAGCAATCAGTCGAGCTGAGAAATCAGCCGAGTTATCAGTAGTAGAGCCATCAGCTGAGTTATCAGTTGAGCTATCACCAGAGCTATCAATTAAGCTATCAGCTGAACTATGCGTTCTCCCATCCATTTTTCATTAAATCCTACCTAAATTTTACAGCATTTGTCGCCTTGACCGTTCTTCCATATGTTCTGCAACAAATCCCACATAAATGTTAGTTTTAGATAGGATTTGGTGCAGAACAGATGGTTAAACGTATAGCTCAACTGAGGTGTGTTAATTGTCTTGACCCCTTCAGGCGCATGGGCGCGTCAACATCTCTAGCATTTCTATGCCTTGTTGACGTTTCGATAGCATATCTACTTTTTGGAAGTTCTGTTGCTAGCATGCACTGCCCGACAAATAGCTCATCGGATAACTTCACTGGTGAACCAACTGTAATGATTCGACTGTTAGGTTATCTGACAGCTCAACTCGTAGCTCAATCAATAGCTTGACTGTTAGTTCGACTGATAGATCTAATGACAACTCGACTGAGAGCTCGACTGATAGCTCGACTGATATCTCAGCCGATAGCTCAACTGATAGCTATACTGATGGGTCAATTGAAGTTTCGACTATTACCTTTTGATAGCTCAACTTATCGGAGAATTGAAAAACATGACCTTTCGAATGAATCTAACATACTCGCACTCAGAGTACGTTTACCCTCTCGATCCAAATCATTCATAGATAACCTAGTGCTTGGCAATAAAATTATACAACTCATAACACAATCATGAACTCTGCAATTTTAGCAGCTCAAAGTGATTCTCTGGAAAAATGCTAGACAATAGGCCATTGTTAGTGATAATGATTCAAAGAAGAGACTGACAATTATAAGGTTAACATGAATAGTGCGTTGTTTCTTGGAGTTACGTAAGACGGCATTGTATGTGGCAAAAAAAATATTTATCTTACTGGAAAAATTTCGGTAAATCCACCAAAATGAGCTTTTTGTGCAAAAATTGCTTGTCATGGGCTTATTTTCCATTAATATTTTACTATGCATTAGTTACAAGTAGATCCTAGTTCAATCCATAGTGCACTCTAAATTTGGAGCCGGCCATGCCAGCTTAGGATGTGTGTACTCACATTCTTTTTATTGTCCTATTACGGAATTTCACTAAATTGTCTTCAGTCATTCAATCGTGTTGTGACCACACATAACACCCTCAACAATTATTTCTCACCCGGACTTAACATCAATTCTGATAGAATTCGTGCGATAGGGTGATATCTTCAGTCAAGGTGGTAAGTACATGCACGTACTTGGTACTCTTAAGTGTACGTACGAGTATGTGCGCCTGATTCATGATGGAAAACAATTGTTCCCATAACTCGTGTTCGCTAGACTGGAAAATCAGGGAACATAGATCAGTTACATATCGATGGGTACAGTGATGAATAGACAAATCTTGACAGCCTGTAAAATGAGGGAACAAACACTGAAGAGGAGTTTTGAAGGGTTGGTGTGCTGGACACCTGAAAGTGCTCGTTATAATTTCGGTCTTCTAAAGCCGGCCATATACTTACGTATGCCTTGAGGTACATATATCTGGACAAGTACAACTGTACAAGTCTGGACGCCTGTGCAGGGCTGGACGCCTGCGCACGGAGACAACACACACTACGGTAGACCTGTGTGGTACCTGCATAGGCATACTTCATAGCTGAACGGATATGGCCGGCCTAAGGAAATATTTATCCAAGGAAGACTGTCAAAATATCCACTCGGATTTCTAGGTCTTTTCTAGATTCATGATGCTCATTTACCCTAACCTCTAGTGGGGCATAGCGTGTCAGCTATTCTATGTAGCTAAGCTGACGTATCGTTGGTATAAACCAGTTTCGGACAATGCACGTTGCCAGCACCTACTGCTCCCATTTAACCGCCAACTTGTGATAAGTCGGGAGATATTGTGGCTTATTATTAGGACCAGCCACACAGGGAAGAACTCCGCAACTTAGATCCGTCAAACACAAAAGGCTGAGGCTCCAATTACATGTTTTGAGCATTTAGAGGGTAACACGTAGTCATGATATATGAATAAGGCTACTACATATCATCGCTTGTCTGTTGATGATGCATAAATTGTGACTTTAACGCCACCTAAACATCGGTCTCTTTCTCAGGTTCCTCGTATCCTTTGCTGCCTCGTATCTCAAACCGTCCTCTTCACATTGAGCAGCGCCCAATGAGGGGTGCCAAATATGCTTGGATGCCCACCGCGTTGCTACTTGCCTTAAATCCTTAGGAGGCATAGTCCGTCAATTACCCTTAAATTTACATTTCATTAGCATCTAACAGGTTTCGCATGATGCATGTTACTGGCCTACAGTACACAAATCATGTTCAAGGAAGAGTGCTCTCGGGATTCCTATGTAGATACTTCAGCATAATTCGGCTTCAGATAATGCCAATCTCTTTCATTACGATCACATCATGCAATAGTGGTTCATAAAATGAATTACAAGTATGTGATGTTTGTACTACATGAGGCTCAATTTCGTTAATGTGACGGATTATCTCGTCCTTCAGCTCTAGAATCGTTGATAGTTTGTTGGCGTACATATTAGCTTTTAAATTTCCCTAAAGAAGAAAGTCTAACGATGTTAAACACAAGATCTGGGCGGCCAATTGACGTTACCGTTTCGGCAAATAATCCGACCAACGAACTTTTGAGTGAAACTTTGAGTGTTTCACCAGCCATTGGAATCACATATCGTCTACATCCTTAGCTTCCAGTTGGGCCATACAAAATCTGTTAGCATATTTAAACACTTTAAAACTGACACAAGATCTTCAGAATATTTTTGGAAAACTCTATACTATAGATACATATACTCTATCAATACTACCCCCCTCTTTTCTCTTTGCTGCTAAGAAAAAATTCTAAATATTTAGTTAAACATACGTTAATATTTTTCCATTTAAATTTTTCTCAATATGAATATTGTGTTGTACGACTATTTCGTGCTGAGAGCTCGACTCAATTGAGTCGTAGAGCGGACAATTTCGCTCACATGCAACACGACAAGAATAGTGCTGGAGATGCAAAAATCCACTAGCCTATGGTTGCGTTTTGGCGAGCCGATCAGGAACAAACTTCTCCTATACACGCTTTCCCCTCCGGTAAAATATGTACGGACAACTGTCAATATTTGGATCTGAAAATGTTCCCTCCGGTTCAGAATACTTTTCACACCCAAAAGAGGACCTTTTCAGACCTAAAGCTAGCTGATGATGTGATAGCGTTTTTTATTTCATATACATATTTAAAACAAATCGCCATTCAAGGCCAGGAAATCTAGAATTCGCACAATTTGAACTTCAAATTAACCACTATTTTTTCTTGAAAAATATACTTCAATCGGACTAGCAGTTTTCATGTTATGCGTGCACAGACAAACGGACAAAAATTCAAATAATTATCTTATCCTATTAGTGACAATTATACCCCAGTCAACTTTTTTTTCCAAATAGTTGAAGTCTGTTAATAGCCTTAACCCCTCCAGGGGTATGGGCGCGTCAACATCTCTTGCAATTCTATGCCTTGTTGACGTCTCGATTGCATATCTACTTTTTGGACGTGGAGTTGCTAGCGTGCACCTCTTTTCCACGCCGTCTTTATACTGATTTCAAGCTCGGCGGGAACAAAAAGGTACTACGCCCACTGCAGTACCTTTTTGTTCCCGCCGAGGATCGAACCTCCATTCTCTAGATCGTAGAGAGGTGATCGAACAAACACAGCCACCGAGCGTGTCACAAAATCTATAGATTTATTATAGCCCGAAAGCTGGCGGCACTTTTGGCTGCCATTTTTGTTAAAGCTTGGTTTATCATTTTATTTGTTGTGATAACATAGCCTAACAACAAAATGAACTCCTGCCACCTTAATAACGGGACCACGCTTTTCAGCAGACTTTTCTTCTCCTACTGACGTCAGGTTCTGTCAAATGGCTGGCAGCGTAAGTTTTTTCCACTATCTTAGGCAATTCAATTAAAAGAAAAAAAAATTTTGAATTTAAACTTTTAACATTTAAAGGAAATGAGTCTTTTCTGTTGACATAATTACGTTGATATACTATTTGCCCTAACCCCTATTGGGGCATAGAGCATCAACTGTTCCATGTGGTTCAGTTTATGTTGCCTTAGCACCTGGTTTCGGACGATACTTGTTGTTAGCATGTACCTCCTGCCCATCTAGCCGCCTACCTACAACAAGTCGGGAAATGTTGTGGCTTATTGTTACGCCCCACGCAAAAATGGGAAGACAACACAAACATCCATGGCCACATCGCAACGCGACCTGGATTCGAACCCGAAACGGTAGGTTTGACGAGACAAACTGACGCTTGTATCCACTGAGATACCGGCCGCCTTAAATAGGGCATCGATGCAGTGGCGTAACTATAGAGTGGCAGGGCTGGAAAAATGCCATGGGCCCCGACCCGATGGGGGCCCCGGTCCGAGAGGCCGCGAGCTCAGAAGTTACCTAACATTTTTAACAAAACTTAGT
Source organism: Chloromyia formosa (assembly GCA_964017055.1). NCBI lineage: Eukaryota > Metazoa > Arthropoda > Insecta > Diptera > Stratiomyidae > Chloromyia > Chloromyia formosa. Next base: position 20,234,254 of record OZ024815.1, read on the forward strand.
AAAAATTATAAATTTTACATAAGTACTTAAAATTAATTAAAGCTAGACACACTAAAGACCATATACAAATTCAAATAAATTATTAAGATTTAAACGGATTCATAAGAAAAGGATTTCGGGCAATTATAGACCTCATCCATTGGTTGTTTCATTTGGTGGCGCGAGCTAGTGATGCTCGGAAAATTTCCGCATTTTGTTAACCAAGGAAGTACTTTTTTTCGTGGTGCTGGCGGGCTAGCAACGCACGATGTTAGGGGAATCCCGGATTTCTATTTGTTATGTACGGAGCATTGATATACGAGAAAAGGATAGAGTGAAATACCATCGGCTATCTCGGCTTCTACGCCATTGGCGAAAATGACGAACTTTGCGAAGATTAGCGTCTCCAGGATCCGGAAAGTTTTTCAAAATGAACATATTTTATCGAGTATTGGACATCATTATTAATCAACTGAAATTGCGTTTCCTTTCAATGAATGAAGTTGTTTCCAATTTCTGTGTTTTACATCCTGGAACTTTGCAAAATTTAAATGACACTGAATTAAAAAAAATCTCTAGAATTTGTTGATATATATTGTATAAAAAAGACATAGCTGAATCTTTTGCCAGGGAAATTCTCAGTTTTCGGTCCACCTTTAGAGACGAAATAGAAAAGTTTTCGTGTATTAGATAACTTGCTGATTTATTAATAATAAAAGAATCATTTTATATTGTGCAGCTTTCCTGAAATATGTACTGCATTAATGTTGTTTGTTACAATTCCTGTGACTATAACTAGTGCTGAAAGATCATTTTCGAAACTAAAATTAATAAAAACCTATTTAAGAAACTCTATGGGACAAGACAGGCTACGTAACTTGACTATTCTGTCTATTGAAAATTCTATGGCCCGATCTTTAAACTTTGATGATGTTACTGATACTTTTGCGGAACAGAAAGCTCGGAGAAAAGAATTTTATTAATAAATACCTTGTTAATATTGCATTGTTATTTCATTAAAATGATGTAAATTATGTAATACCTATGCTTTTGGAAAAAAAAATTATTAGAAATTTAACTAAAATGCACACAATATTATTGTAGTAATGCTGTTGGGTAACTACTTAAGTGATTTATTAAAATTAAATTACAACGTGACGATTTTTACTGGGAGGGCCTCATCCAATGAATTTGCCACGGGCCCCAGATGGTATAGTTACGCCACTGCATCGATGGCGGGAGTAGATTGTCCTACCTACAATACAAGTGGTAGTCAGCAATTTTTGTTCTTACTGAAATGTAATAGAGTTTCAGTTTCTAAAATTTTTAAAAATTTACCGTTCGTTTTTCAATATAATTAACAATTTGCGGATAATTATTGTCCTACTGGTGCGCCGGCAGTAGTGGACTTTATGTTACTAAAGAATTCATCTGACACGAAAAGATAAAATTACGTTTAAACAAATGTTTCAAAAAATAATGTCGCTAGCCTCCGGAATATTATATGTACAGATAATCTCGCGAACGTTAGGACTTAGCAATTTTATCGAGCTGCGCGGTATGTTCCTATTTCACCGGGCTACGAATCGTGGCTCGCGCCTTGACTAATAGTGGGTTTACTGCTGTGGGATAGAGAGCGAACGCAGCGAGCGTTCTAGGGTAGTATACATGGTTCAAGAATATAAGGTTACGCAAAGAAGTGTGCAACTTTTTCGATCTCTCTCCGCATCACGTCACAGTTTCACATTTTCGAAAGCTTTCAATGCATTTGTATGAATTCACATACCTTTTGAAAGAAAATTCGCTTACAAATCTGCAGTTGTAATGCGATTTTCATGAAATACCTCCCAGAATAAAAGGAAGGCGACAGTCTATACGGCATTATGAAAACCCATCCCCCTTTCCGGCCACCCTTTGAAGAAATTAACATGTTTATGTGCAGTTTTACTCCTATCTTAAGGAAATTTGGTGTATTGAACCCCCAAGACTAGGGGAAGGTTAATGTAAACATATGATTAAAAAACATCTCATTGCCTTTCCACCCCAAAAAAGAAATTTGCGAATTTACCAATTTACCTACAGTTTTATTTCAATCTTGATGATATTTTGAATATGAGACCGTCAAGGGAAGGTAAGGTAACTGTCTACATTGTATTTCGGAAAACCGTCAACAACCCGCGTCTCGCCCTTAAAAGGAAATCTGAAAATGTATCTACAGTTTTATTCCGAACTTGATGAAACATTGTATATTAGACCTTCAAGGCTAGGGAAAGTTGCTGTCTAGTAGAATTTCGCAAAACCACCCAAATCAGCAAGATCGGAATAGGGAAGAGGGTGGTTTCCGAAATCGGATGAAGAAAAAAGTCATCTTCCCCTTGCCTTGAAGGTCTCGTATACAAAATTTCATCAAGAAAACAGTAGAAAAATTCGCAGATTTCGTTTAAGGGTGGAGTTTAAGGAGTAGAGGGTTTCTAAAATCTTATGTGGCCGGCCATTAACCTTTCTCGAGTCTTGGAGGTCCAATATACAAAATTTCGTTAATATAGGGATAAAACCGTGCATAAAAATGCAAATTTCCATTAAGGGGGACTAGAATAGGGGATAGGGTGGGTTTTCAAAATGCCGTAAAAACAGTAACCTTCCCCTTGTCCTGGAAGTTCGACATTCAAAATTTCAGCAAAATGGAAATAAAACTGTAGATGCGAAAGCAAATTTTCTTTAAAAAAAAACATGAAATTTCATACAAAATGAACGCGCGCATTTACAAAATTAAAACTGTACTGTCACGAGCTTTCTTTATCGTTCGGTGGTTGAATGACGGACATGCGCATTGCGTAACCTTATATTCTTGAATCATGGGTGGTATACTGAGAATTGCAACCCCTTAAGCCGCTCCGGTCGCGAAGCGAGTGGAGAATGAGAAATTCTCTCAAATGCTTCGCCCGGTCAAGTAGGAATGTTCCAACTGCTACTATGACGACTCATATCTCCTGAATTGTTTAATATTTTAACCTTTTTCTGGAACAAAAATTACAATTTTGGAATTTCTCGGAAAACTCACTCGTTGAAAATTTCGTTATCTAACTTCATCATACTACTGTAGTAGACGCCGGCCATGCCATTTCGTGTATCTTTTTAATACCATACGTACATCAAGATCGCATGTTCACCATGCATTTATTTATCGGTTGACAGTGTTAATTACAATTCAAAGCATGATGTTGCAAAGAGCTTAATTATGAGGGCGGCAATAAAAAGCCAACTAACAAAGAACAACAGAAAAGAAAAAAGTAGTAGTAGTAGCAGCGTATGCAGAGGAGAGTCCCATGTCGATTTGTCCAGGCTAGAATTAACCAGAATATGTTGTAAGTAAAACAAAGAGGAGCGTGCAAACATATCACACATATCGAATAACATGATACCATGACCGTAAATTATTCACGGCCATCCATCTATCCATCCATCCATCCAACATAGCATTCAATCTTCGACCAACCCATTCATGGAAAATAATAAAAGGCACTTTTGTTCAAGTAGATATTCGGTATTATATTCTACAAGTATTTTTTGAAAGTGGTTTTTTGTAATGTTCTCTATGTTATCTTGGACGCTTCCAAAGGGATAATCTTGATTGCAGAGGCTATTGGCATTTTGGGGAGTTGGCTCTGCCACTGTCACTCATTATCATGCTGAACCTCATCTGTCTGATTCATTCATGTTGATATGATTCAATATTATTCGTTCAAGCAAATGTAGTGTAATATTCATGGGTGTCAGTCAGAAAACCCTTACTTGTTCCCCCAGGGCTGCTCTCCAAGTGGGTGGCCCGGATTGGATTTCATCCGGAACGGATTTCAAAATGAGATTCTTAGATTGAATGGCGCTAGACTGTAAATTGATTTCAGGCAACAAGGATATTTGCAAAAACTGAAAAATGATACTATCGAAAAGTATTCGACCATAACTCAACGTCGATTCTTTCTATAGGGGTTTGTTTTACGTTTATGTATGACACGGACACAAAGTATATGGGCCCATAGTCCGTTCGCACTGTAGACGAAAACTATATAAAGATTTATTGTGTCAATTACTTTTGCGTATGTCGACAACAAATTGAACGTTTCTCGGCGTCATCGTCGTTACGGTGCCAAAATCAATGGCGTAAATTGCCTACAATACGCTTGCATGATTGCATACTATCCAGGAATTCGGGTGGATACGCTGTGTGATGCAGACGTCGCCTCGTTACTTTATCACGTATCCGAATAACACAATTTAAATTATTTAAGCAATAAAAAAGACAAATAAATGTTTATTGTTTCATAGCGTATCGAATGGATTGATTCAATATTGGGCGACTACGTTCCCAAAGCGAGAACGACAGGATCGTGGTCCCCCAATTCATTATGACCCGTAGATGGTTTTCGTTTTTCGTTTGCCACGGGGATGCATGTACTCGCTCAGTCCTGTTTTGTGTTTGGAGAACAATTTTTCTTCCGGATCGAAGAGTATGATATTACAACAGTTTTTGTCGCATAATCCTCCTCCCAGTCACATACGTAGTGCTTTTTTGCATGTCACTACCATCACTACTGTGTGTTTTATTTCGTCCTTGCTCAGTTTATTGTGCACTGATTGAACGATATTGCATATACAGGAGTGATATGTCGGCCGATCAGATAGCATCCCAGGCGAGAATAAATTGATTTATGTACTCATGTTTCATGAATTTCGCCATAAAATTTTAATTCACTTTTGTCCCTCCAGCCTATTGATATAAGAGACGTATAGTTTGAATTGAACTATGTCTATTCTGCTTTTTTGGGGTCTTTCAAACTAAATGGACAGTGGAAAATCATTACAACACGAGTAGTTTCATTGAAGGTTGTTAAATAAAATTCTGTTTACTTCCTCACCCCCTTTCAAGAAGAAGCATTAGGTGTTACACTATACGTAGTTTCGTTTACCGCAGAAGCTTTGATTCTGACCGAATTGCCAAGAAATTTACGTACGTTTTTCTGTATTAGCAAAATGTTCGTGGGTTAAGTACCATGCTTCTAGATCTGACTACATATATCGGCCTTGCCGGCATCGCATGACATCATTTGTTTGACTGAATTTTTGTTGAATTCTTCCATTAATAGTGGTGAAATTCTGGATGGCTACCAGATTTTTCGTGTAATCGTAATTTTGATGTCCCTGGAAAGTCTGATGGTGGAGGAGCTCTTATCGCCGTACGCATCTCTATCGATGTTCGTTGATATCTACCAGTGACTCTGTCGCTTATGACTGTGGAACCTCCCCCTTCTCTATCTTTACTAATTTCATGTGTCTATGTTCCTTTCTGTTGAGGCATCAGTCTCATGTTTGACCACCGGTGTTTTGGGTTCGAGTCCCGCCCACGACGACGTTCGTGGCCATGGATGTGCAGGAGGTGCATGCTGGGAACTGCATTTTCCGAAACCAATTTATGCCGTCGAAACGTCAACTGGGCCACATAGCACAGTTGACGCGGTATGCCCCACAAGTGGTTCGGGCAATTGAGAGAGATGTTCCTTTCATATTTCGCCCTGATTCATGATTAGCTGTGGTGAGTTCAACCACCCCAATGTTCGCTAGCCTGATTCTCCAGGTCTTCCATTATCCTCGTCATCACCATCCCTTATGCTGTCATTATCATCTTTTATCGAGTTCTGCAATCTATTACAGTTTAATACTGTTCGCAATTTGGACCGTATGCTAGATCCTGTCCAAAGTAACTTACCTTTGTCCTGTTTGTCATCCTCTAGGGCCACCATTGCCTTTTTACCAATGGATCCATACCATCCGGTTCTCGTGAATAACCTCAACATTCCTTTTGAACCCTCTGGTTCGAGCAATCTTCATGCATGACTTAGTTTTTGGAAAGCCGACTACTTAACCATCAATCAAAGGTCGAACGAAATAGACTGGAGTAGAATTCTGTTTGATCTTAATTGTGAATCTGCTGTAGCAATATTTTATAGCCTCCTTTGTAATATTATCTATGAGTTCGTCCCACTTCGTGCCTCAAAATTACGTAAGGAACCGGTCTGGTTTACACCCTTAATATATAAAATGATACGCAGAAAGAATCGTGCTCGTTCTCGCTTCAAACACTCTCAGCGTCATTCTGACTTCTTAACTTTTCGTCTTCTCAGATCTAAGATGAAAAAACTTTTTCAAAGTACCCGCTCTGCATACTTCTTAAGCATCGAAAGCAGTGTCAACAACAAGGAGTGTAAGCACTTTTGGTCTTATGTCGGGAATATTCGGTCTTCCTCCTCTCACCCATCTTCCCTTTTGCACGATAATTTGACCGCTAATACTCCTGAAGATATATGTGAGCGTTTTGCTTCCTTCTTCTCCAGTACCTTCCGCCAGCCTTCCATGTTACCTCAGCTTCGACATGATCCGCTCTCATCAGAGTCTACTCCGCCTATACTACCGTCCTACGTTGACCATCTTATCTTATCTCTTAATGTCAACTCTTCTTCTGGGGCTGACGCGAGTCCCAACCTATTCTTGAAGAAAACACATAGCTCCGTTTCCATTCCTCTTGGCATTTTAGTCAGTAAAAGCATTGAAGAAGGTGTTTTCCCAACTCAATGGAAGTCATCTTATGATGTTCCTATTCCAAAAAAAGGTCACCCCAACTTAGCTGCAAACCACCGTCCTATTTCACTGTTATCTTTATGTTCTAAACTTCTTGAGCGAATTGTTTTCAACTACATTTACGACTTTTTTGGCCATCTCATTTGTCCCAATCAACATGGTGTCTGCAGAAATAAATCTACAGTCACCAGCTTAGTTGAATTCGTTGACTATGTTTCCAAATCTCTTAATAAACACCTCGATGTTCATGTCATTTATACCGATTTTTTCAAAGCCTTTGATACAGCGAATCACAGACTTTTACTGAATAAATTACTTGGCCTTGGGTTTCCTTCTCACCTTGTGTCTTGGCTCTCCTCCTACCTTCTCAGCCGTTCCTTTCAAGTAGTCTTTAAAAGTCTATTTTCTTCTCCCTTTTGTCTGTCGTCTGGAGTCCCTCAGGGTTTTATTCTCGGACCCCTTCTCTTCCTGTTTTTTATCAGTGACCTACCACCGCTGCTCAGTTGTCTTTCCTTGCTTTATGCCGATGATTGCAAGATTTTCACTAACATCTCTGAGTTTACTGATTGTTTTGCTCTACAAACCGACTAGGACTGTTTATATTCTTGGTGCATTTCAAAAGAACTACATCTGAACATCTCCAAATGTTCGGTCATGACTTACTCCTTGAAATTTTCTCCAACTTCGTTTCCGTATAAAATTAATTTCCTCCCACTATAATACACTTTCTCGTTTAACGATCTCGGCGTTGTCTTTGACTCCAAATTAAGATTTACTGAGCATTACTCCTTCATTATCAACAAGGCGTCCAAGCTCTCTGGATTCGTTTTGCGTTGCTCGGTTAATTTTCGTTCCTTGCGCACTGGTGTGAACCTATTTGTTTCACTTGTCCGCAGCATTCTTGAATACGCCTCAGTCGTTTGGACCCCTTCTACCTCAGTTTCATCTAAAGCCTTAGAAACCGTCCGACGTAAGTTCACCAGATCCTTATTGCTTAAATTTAAATTACCATACCTTCCATATCCTGATCGCTTGAGCTTACTCGAAATGTTGTCTTTGCGTAAGAGAAGAATTTACCTAGACGAATGCTTTCTATTTAAGATTTTTCGGTGCCTTTTACTTTCATCGGTTTCTGAAGACACCAGTTTCCGCCTCCCTTCTTATAACATACGAACGGTAGCCATCTTCGAACCTCCCAATGCCCAGCTTTCTGTTTATATTAACTCTCCCTTACCTAGGACCATGCGTAATTATGATAAACTTGGTTTGGTCCTTTACCCAATTCACTTTATACTTTTAAACGCTTACTGTTACTTAAACTTTGCTCATATGAATTAAATGACTTAATTAGCTTTGAATTAACTATTTGTGATTTATGTTTTACTTTTTCATACCTTTGAAACTTCTGTTAAGATTTTTCCTATTTTTTTTCTCACTATTTTAAATCCTTTTTTTCATATTCATTACTTTTTCTTTTCATATAATACGGCATTATTGGGATTTTATCCTGTTCAGTAAATAAATTCAATAAATAAATACATTGCCTACACCTTTTCGTCAGAAACATCAATATAAAAAGTCAGCGTCCTTCACCTTATTTTCAGTTCTCTTGTTATACTGTATATTTAGCAGGATGGGGTCAATATTTTCGTGGTACAATGTTGGACCATACAAGTATGTACTTTCATTGCGGAAGCGACAATGCTTGAATGAATCCATTTTTTATATAGTAATCGATAATATGCACGTTTGGCTAGCATCATTCAGTACTCAATGCACTCCAATTAATTTCTTCATCAAAGGACCCTCAATTTTTCACTCCCATAGTCACCTGTCGTCTTTTGTATACACACATCGCTCACAACGCCGGCAATAGTTCGGACAAGTACCTCTAAATCATCATCATTTTCACCTAATACACTCAGTGTACTCGATAAAACTCTTCCAACTCGTAATGGTATACCGTCATCAATCATCAACGTGTGGTGGATATTGTTTATTCAACAATTTCCATGGATTCACATATCAAAAGTGCACACGTGAACATGAACAGCAATGCACTTGGTATCTGGCTATGTGTATCTACCAAAAAAAAAAAAAACCTGGTGCATAATTGACTGACAAATGAGCCATGATGATGATGCGTTGAGAGAGCCACAAACAACCAATGCCACAACATTCACTCGGCACCCGTCGCGGCCTGAATTATTGATGAAAATGTTGATGATGCTTAATGGAACTCCACGAAAACTCAGTAATTATTAATGTCGGGTGATTTATCTTCACCTGTTTAAAATAGTTGAGAAGGGTTTTGGAGTTGTGAGGCGGATTGTTAAGGCTCACCGAGAGCATTTGATTAGCAATCTAGCACTAAATCTGCGCTCAATATTTGCATAGGTTTCAGGACTATGAATTACCGCCCCAGCAACTATGACACCAAAATGGACGAATCACCTCAAACGTCTTGTATGAGTTGGGGCAGTTGTTTATTATGAACTATTGCTCAAAATTTGTATAGTTCGCAAAATTTCTGGAGCAAATTCCATAAAATTTGAAATTTCCTAAAGCGGAAATTCTATCTGATTGTTTCCATGGTTGATTTCGGTAGGTTCGTACTACCTTAAGCGGAATTCCACTCTGGGGATATAGCCCAGTAATGCCTAAAGCGGAAATACACTTTGTGGTTTCCTGGAGTATATTTTCGTGTATTAGTACTTCCTAAAGCGAACATCTTCTTTGGGACTTTCAAAGGTGTATTTCCCTGAAATCGTTCTGCCTAACCGGAAATCCTGTCCGGGGAATCCTAGTGTGGACTTCCGCTTTATGCAGTACCAACCCACGGAAATAAATTCTGAGAAATTCCAGCGGGCATTTATGCTTTAATTAGTTTGTGCGCAAAATACGTCCACAAGTCGCAGTCAACGAAAATGAGCTGTTCAGCCTGTTATAGTCAAATCTCTTATCGCGTTCGTTTGACACGTTTAAACTGTGGAAAACTGGCATCCTAATAAACTTGCAGCACTTTTTTAAATTAAGAATAGAGACATTCCCTTCCAAGAGCATAACAGTAACTTAGAACAAAACAAATGATCACCCATCGTTTTAAAACACATGCATATTTGAATTGACACTTTCCGGCTGATTGATCTCGACAAAGTTGAACTTTCCTCCGTTCGCGACGTGCTGTTCACGCAGAGTATACTTATCGCCATCTGAAATATTGTATATTGGGTCAACATTATTTGACAGCAGAAGCCGCGTTCTTTGTGCAGACTATAATGCAGCATTTAGGTAAGTATTGCGAGCATACACTGGAACACCGCTTTAGGTAGTACGAACCAATAGAAATGAAATCCCTTCTTGAAAATTTCAGACAGGATTTCCAGTGTGGGCCAGTATATCAACATTTGGTGCTCCAAACGCTTTCTAAAAAAAACAGTTTGGAGCACCAATTTAGAGTAATTGTTCGTTTGGTTTTGGGGCGAGAGTACCATGTGAACGACAGTTCTACTTCGTTTTGGGGCGATGTTCCGGTAATTCATAGTCAAATTTTCTATCATTTTTTTTTTACCTTTTTTTAGGGTTTTGTATAAAAACAAAACCCTTATGAAATCGGTCATGCGTCCGTCTGTCCGTCTGTCTGTCCGTCTGTCCATGAAAACCGCTGAAGCTATATGCATGAAATTTGGTGGAAATATGTAGAAATACTATAATTCTCTGGAGAAAGCGATGCGTCGTAATAGGTCAACTTTAAGGGGGGGTCGCCATAGAGGGGAAATGAAGGTCGAAATTTTTTTTCGTTTGGTATATGCAAGTGGGATATCGTAAGAAAGGTACTGTTGAGTACATTCCATTTCTGGAATTTTTTTCAAATTTCAAGAAAGGGGAAAAGAGGGAGAGGGGAAAATATGTGGTCCGAGTTTGTCCCCCCCCCCCCCCCTTGCATTTCGAGACCGTTATAGCTAGACATATGAAAATTTACAGAAAAGCGGCATTTCACTAGCATAGAAAACCGAAAATAATAGAATTTTTAAATCTCATCCAAAAAGGTTAATAATAGTGCATTTCTATAGTTGCAGTTAGCACGCCCCTGCACCCCTCAAGCACACCCTAGGTCAAAAATATTGATGGCTGCTGATAACCAACATCATAGGCAATAATACCTCTAAGTTTCATTACAATGACATGATATTTAATAATAGTACATTGACTTAAATTTATGCATTTTGACACTATCCATACAAAAAATACACCTACCGGCCTCACGCATAGATATGCGTGTACTACTTACATGTTGCTTTTCGTAGTGCGAATTGCAGTTATTTAATGAACCAACTTTGGAAGGGTGAAGATTGGTGATTGGTGATCCTAACAATAACTATCCACACAGTTAATTTTTTGAGGGTTTTGTGTCTTAAATCTTACAAAATCGGTCAAATATCTGTCTGTCCGTCTGTTCACAGAATATCTTACGAACGGCTGAAGCTGCACACATAATTCGGCGAGAATGTGTAGAAATGCTATAATTTGCTGGAGATAGCGTTGTGTTGTAATTGGCCAACTTTAAGAGAGGGAGGAGGGGGGGTCCACATAGAGGCGAAATTAAGGTAAATTTTTTTTATCCACTGGTATAGCCAAGTGGGGTGTCGTGAGAAAGGTAATGTTGAGTACATTCCATTTTTGGCATTTTCTTGAGATTTGTAGAAAGGGGAACAGTGGAGGAGGAAAAAATATTAGACCGTAATTTGTTCCAGCCGCCCAGAATTTCGAAGCCGTTACACAAGTTTGCAATTTGCAATGTCGTCTTAATATGAATGGTTAAGCATCTCGAAGAGTGGGACAGTTTATCTCGTATACATACATATCTATCTACAGCTTCTCGTATTAAAACTATTACTTTGAGAGGTGACAGATGCAGTCTTTTTGTGAATTGGCATGTAAGATACTATATCATGGGTAAAACATTTAATTATGGTGTTTTTATTCAGCTGAGGGGTACCAAGAAGAACAGGGAGCCAGTACTTACATGCCAAAATAAGCGCTTGCTACAAAACCCTCGAATTGCGGGCGTAGCCCTCTATATTCCGGTTTCATTTTAAATTTAAATCCACCAGCAAAACTGATGAGTTTTCATCTAATTTAATTTGTCGAGTTACACTGAGAAATTGTCTTTTACTTTACCTTTGCTGTAGTGTGGATGGCGCAACGGTTAGCACGTTCGCCTTATATGCACTGGGCCTCGGTTCGATTCCTACTGAATGCGGTACTCTTCGATGAAAAAAGTTATTTACGTATCGGACTATAAGCTCACTAAGCTGTTAAATAAGTACTCATTTGGGGTAAATAACTCGGTTTAGCGTGTTTCTGATCACACACCTCTACACAAAACACACCGTCACGATCTAGTAAATAAGATGATGCTAACTCATCTCGAGGCCTTGCTCCAAAAATTTGACTGCCTTGCCAGTTATTTACTTATTCATTTCGGAATCGCTCGATGAACAATTAAATGCAACATGCATATTCATATTTTAATTTTCAGACATTTTACACGCGTCAGTCCTTCAAATGTCCTTAACCCCTAAAGATATTCTAACGAAACTTCCATGATTCACGACAACCTTGAATTCAGTTCGAGTTAAATTCTCGTTCCAATTTTCAGATAATTTTACAAAAATTGATAAAGTCGTAGGACTTTGTTTTCGTTATTTCCGTCGGCGTATGTATTCATATTTACGACGTCCGAAAGCCAGCCAACTCGGATAACTTTTGTATCTTCCAACTTTTGTTATCAGCATCATAATCGTCCTGTTAAGGTTATGACCTTCATATCTTCTGACCCGAACTGTGAATATTATTGCCACGTGGAACATTCTACATTCGAGTGTGTATGTTGCGTAGGTTACGTGGATATATTCTCGCTTAAAGGCTCCATAAATTTATTTGCACTCTCTCTCCAGCTTTGGGTGATTTTCCTTGATTTTTCTTTTTCTGAAAATTTTCCCTAAATGCACGATACAATCTCAGAATTGACCCACAGGTATCACGTAGTCTTGCCTTTAATGTAATTTAATGGTTGTATGGGCTTTTTGTATCCTTTATATATTTTTTCCTTAATTTAGAAAATCAATGGTTGTTTTGAATTTTTTATTCGGAACATTGCGGATTTGCGGTTTTGAAGAGAATTCTTTCTATTGTACTTTATTCTGAGAGAATTTTTACCACACTCGGGGAATTTCGGCTTTAGGAATTACAAATCATCCAAGTGGGTTTCGACGGCATAAACTGGTTTCGGAGAATCCAGTTGCCAGCATGCACCTCCTGCACATCCATGGCCACGATCGTCGTCATGGATGCGACTCGAACCCGAAACGCCGGTAGTCAAACATAAGACTGATGCCTCAACACACTGCGCTACCGGTCGCCCATCCGTAATGTTTCTTTTATTCCAACGCTATTGAATTTCCGAAGAACACACTTTTTCTTTCCAGTAGAAATCGATCGATTGATCGATCGGATCGGACCTGATCCGGTACGGTATTTGGACTAGGTTCGAAAACCTAGTCCCGCGGATCATGACACCCCGAAGTTTGTGAAATGGATGGACTAATCCCACTTGTATTCAGCGAACCAAACCAAACAACTCCCTACTAGTTTCTTCAAGCAGGATTTGCGAGTTTTCCTAAAAAAAAAAGAGTTACCATTCTGGATGTCCTTTTTAATTTTCGCCAATTTTGATTTCAGATTTGCGATCAGTGACCTAAACGACCCCTTACCAATTTTTTTTCCAGCAAAATTAACCATGTTTATATAAAAAAAAATATAATATAATAAAATATAAAAATAGTGTCATTCTGAATCCCTGTTTCTGAAATTTTGACTTCAGATTCGTGATTAGTGACCCAAAATAGCCCTAACAGTTTTTTCGAGCAAAATTTGCCGTTTTTTTAAAGGCTGCTGTTCAGGATAATTTTTTTTTTTTTTTTTTGATTTTTGCCAATTTTGACTTTCACATTCAGCGACCCAAATAACCCCCTTCCATTTTTTTTTCAGCAAGATTGGTGTTTATAAAAAATTGAGTTGCCATTCCGACTCCCCCATTTAACTTTTTTTGCGGTTTCGATTTAAGAATCGCAATCAGCAACTCGAAAAAAAAACCCTTGACAGACTTTTTTCAAAAATATTGGCCGTGTTTTTGAAAACAAAAAAATGGTTGCTGTTCAGGATCTCCTTTTGTTTTTGATTTTTGCCAATTTTGACTTCAGATTCACAACTAGCGACCTAAACGACCATCTGACCTTTTTTTCGAGCAAGATTGAGCGTGCTTATAAAAAATATTGTTGCAATTCCGGCTCCCCCATTTAATTTTTTTTAGTTTTGACTTCAGATTCGCGACTTGGTTAGCGACCTAAACAACCTCCTACCAGTTTTTTTCTAGCAAAATTGAACGCAAGTTTTCTATTTCTCTCTCTATCGAAATATCTCTTAAGTAATGAAACAAAATGTTACATTTTGAAAATCTTACGGTAGCACCACGCGCTTATTCTATTCCCATTTCGGTTTTAATGACTGGCGAAAATCCTACTGACCCCACGCTGAGCGCCAAATATTTATTTTTCCCTCAGATTTAGGCGATTTGATCTGATCATGCTCCGATACCGATAGACGGAACCTACTCACTCTTCATTTTTCAACAGCTCCAACTCCGACTTGAACTTAAAGGAACTATGTATATGATCTGGGTTCGTTTTCTTGCTCCGACACTGATCATTTTTCGATCCTATCATTTTTCGATTGCGGAATAGGTCAACCTGGTCCGGTGCACGGAGTAGGTTAAAAAGAGTGTATTCGTGAATTGGTAACCATAACTAAACCCAATATTTCATAATTCAGCCAATTCTACAGAATTCGTCTGTGGTCTTAACCAGCTTATCCTACGTCTTCCACTGGTTTCTGCAAATCTAGTAACATCCAGTTATCATCCAGCTCATTTGTCATTCTTCCCTCGCTCTCTCGAAGTATTCCGTATCTCACAGAATTTCCATTCAAATTTCATTAGATTATATCATTTGACTTTTCCATAATCGTAGCGTAACGTTTTTTATACAGAATCCTATCATGTCATTTCGTATCTTAAATACACAGCACACCATATGTCTCTACAAATGAACAAACAATCATATACGTATCCACGGCTCGTTCAAGCCAAGGATTGCCCAAATGGAACAAAAGAATGAATGATTCCAGCATCGTGGGCACTGCAGGGCTGCGAAGTTTTTTTTTTTTTCGAATAATGTATACCCATCTGAATCTTCCTCATTCAAATTTTACGTTTCATATTACACAGACGCGTATCCATTTTGCAAATCATATATGCAAATTCGTAAAGATAACAGGAATACACAACATCCCGTTAGAGTTAACTAGCAGTCAGAAATTATGGTAAAATCCTTCTCAGCTTTTTGCCTGATATACGGGACGGAGGTAAGCAAACAAAACCATGTCATGTCATTTTAGGGGTTCTTATCATACGGAGTTACGGAGTTAGGTTTTAAATTGTGAGAGAGATGGAGAGAAGGTCCTTTTGTCTTTTTTGGAATGGCAAAATCGTCATTCTCATGCGGTTTGTAGGTTACGTTCCGGTGGGAGGGGATGTTATAATTGAGAAATAGAGTGTAGGCAAAACGTGTGGAATAGGATGATTGGATTGGACATTTTATATATTCATATCCCTTCCAATCGAAATGACTTTCTCGTAATCCAGGATCTTGTCGAACCAAATTTCCACTTTTTTTTATCAGAAATCCGAAATTCCACAGAACACAAAAGATGTCGCTACCAATATCCGTACTGTTCACAAATTTTCCGGACCTACCCTACACTGAGATTTACGAAGAACCATCCGTTGTTCTCTGGTCGAAAGCATGGAGTGAACAGTGAAACAAATGAATATTCTCCACAAAACCCCGAAATTCACTATACCGAACAAGAAATCGCATTTATCTGTAATCTGTAGATATGCTCTAATTCGGCTGTATGACCAGAAAAGGATGAGGCTTAAACATGGTATGGAATGAAGACGACATTGGGACACAATATAATGTCATCGTTGTCGTAAATGAGTTATGGAAACTATAAAGCAGTTGACGATAGAATTTTGAGAATAGTCCTGATTTTGGTATACTTACGAGTACTATGTGTTCACTGTATGCAAATTAATCTCCTTTACAATTAGATTTAACCAGGAGTAAGAGTATTCGTACAAGGGCGAATTATATGTTCCACTTATAGAGATATCGCCCAGAACAAAAAGCAGCTTTTTCCATACAAAGCCAGTAGTTTGGTTGGTTGTCCGGATATGGGTTTCTCTTGAATGCATGCATAAAATTTGCATGTTACACGATTGAGTGAATTGTTCGACTGATGTATAGGTGGCGTGCATTTGGAATGGGATTACTTTCATTTGGGGTTTGGGTTTGAAATGTTGGAATTGAGTGTTCGCACGTGGAAGGTTCAAGCTTTTGAGCAAAGTATTCTCTTGTATCTGTACTAAACAGTCCTCTGCCTATTGAACTTACGGTTACGGATCTTACGTAAATCAGATCTTATTCAATATTTAAAGTTTCAATGTTGTAGTTGTCTTCACAGCTTAACATCATAAAAACTCAAATTTCACTCTCCACTGGAAACTGGACACGCTCAGTGGCCGTGTTTGTTCGGTCACCATTCTACGATCTAGAGAATGGAGGTTCGATCCTCGGAATTGAAATTACGAAAAAAAGCACTAAAAAAGACTGAACTAAAAAAACACTAAAAAACACTCAAAACTGCAAGACAAGAGCTTTTTTTTAACAACAATCTTATAAATTTTTCTACATTTTTTACTAGCAGAGAAAGTGGATCTCTGGAAACGCTTCAAAAACTAAAAAAAATAGAAAACAAGATACAACGAGTAACCAAACGAGCCGTAAGCCCAAAAACGGTTTGGAAAAGCAACCAAATACGATGGTTGTTTTTTCAAACCATTTTGCGTTTGCTTTTCATCATCTGCTTCAAATGTTTCTTTTCGAAAAAAGACTGTATCGTTTTCGGTTGCCCGTTTATCGAAAACAGTTTTTCAACTGTTCCGTTTTTGTTGGATCTTCTTTTTTTTAATCAGTTTCTGTACTGTGTTGTTTCGGTTGCGTTTTTCGTCAAGGGTTTTTTTTAATTGTTTTCATTTGTGTTAAGAATTTTTTCGATACTCATTTTCTCAACTGTTTCCTTTTCCATTATGTTTTGTGATGACCGTTTTTCAACTCTTAAGCTTATGATAGCAGTTTTTTGAAAAGAATATTTTCTTGCAAACCTGTTAGTTTGCGTTGAAAAGAAGTCTTCTTGCTACGAATAATGTTGTTTAGAATTGAGCGTGATATTTTGCATAGTTTCCATTAAAACTGCTTTTGTTGAAAACGGGACAATTCCGTGTCCTGGAGTTTTTTTTTGCATTTTGCAAAAAAGCGAATAACTGAATGGTCTTGTTATACCCGGGACGTATGCTCTCATTGTGAATATCTTTTCCCAGCGAAAGATCGCAGGGCTTGCGGCGTTTATTGTTTCTGAGGGGCAAATATAGGCCAGTCACGGTTTGTCATTGCGAATGTGGGTTATATGAAAAACTATACTTAGGGGCTCAGAGAAAGAGAGAGAGAGGTTTGGAGAGAATGAATTAGATGAATATTTCAACTTTTGTCACAAAACGTTTTCTCGCAGCATAATTTTCAAAACTACTCTGGCCTGAATTGAAATTTGTGTCCATTGTTTTTACAGTTCATTACAGGGATTTAAAAAAAGCTCACTCTTGGTAATATTTGTTAAAAAAAATTACACTCTTATCCCTCGATTTACACGGAATAGAGGTTTCACAGAAAACCGCATAAATCGACATCCTAAACGTTCATACTAAAACCGTGTAAATCGAAAACAAGCGAAAATGTGCGTAATCTCAACTTTTTCTTAATGTTAAATAAAGGCATAACCTGAAAGAGCCACCAGCTTAGAATTGATAGTGAAGCTTGTAAGTGCTTTGAAGGCAGCCTGACTGTCGGTAAATATTGCTATGTCCCTTTTTAAATAGCCAGCGGTTTGGCACAGCCTAGCACACACCCCGATGGTGTGTATTTCCGCTTGGAACACGGGCGGCGTTTTAATCATTGGGATGAAGGCTCGATGCGCAAGACCAATAATGCCCGCGCCGGGACCCTTTTGCATTTTCGAGCCGTCTGTGAACCATTTCATTGTGCTGGGTGGGTGAGAGTTGTAGCCGTCTGCCCACCTTTTTTTTGTTCCTTATGACTGATTGAAAGGAACGGTTGAATCGAAGGGTTTTAACAAGGTAATCAGTTGGCAGGCTGAGCACATTGTAACTTTTCAACCAGCTTAGGTGGTTTCGATTCAACTTGATTTTTATGTCGCAGACCCTGAGTTTGACTGTTGCTATTCTTGCTGCCGCTTTAATTTGTGTATGCATCGGTGTGAGGTCGAGTAGAACCTCTAGAGCAGCTGTGGACAAGAATGCATGGCTCCTGTGATGGCAATGTATGCAAGTCTCTGGATTCTAGTCAGACAGGTTTTACCCGGGTGTGTAGTTTCTTTATTCCACCATACAACCGCATCGTAATCTACTATAGGTCTGCCAATCAACAATACAATACAAATTTGTAGATCCACAGAACTATGTGGGATTTGACCCCCATGCTCTGCCGACATACTGCCTGCAGATCCACAAAACACTAATTGCCTTGTGAGAAGTCGCTCTAAGGTGTTCTGCCCAGGATAACTTTTCGTCGAGAATAACTCCCAAATATTTGGTATCAAACACCAGTTTTATGAGGAGTTGTAAATGAGGGGGCACTTAAGTGTCCGAATTTTCACTGAACCCTTTGTGATACCCCACAAACTCATTACCTTGAGACCCTAGGTTTCAGATCAACCAGAACTGTTGATGAAGCGATGTACGCTCCCCCGGCAGACGGTTCTAATGCGCCGGAGCGACCCATTCATCAGCGACGACATTGCTACATCAACATGAAGCGATTTAGGTGACCAGCTCTTAGGTCGTTTAAGTCATCCTGGTCAGTAAAGTAGAAATCCCAAGTGCCCTTCCTTCTACTGGCCAGAGCAGGACAGGAGCACAGGAAGTAATGGATGACTTACCTCCTTTTTCTCGTCTCCACAGCTTCTAAAACAGCCATCGTATGGAAGTCAAACACGCCAAGTGTGATCACCGATCAGGATGAGGAACCGGCCAAATTTCCTCGCAACATGACAGTTAATCACCTGATGTTAGCTCGGCTCACTGCGTTTGTTAGCTTCTTGGATTATGATAGAGACAAGCCTAGGCTTCGCTGGTTGTTCCCGCGCGAGGATTTTATCGCCGATTAACTATTGGTACAGATGATGATATCCTTTACTGATATGATATTATATCCCAAGCATGCCAAAGTTTCAGAATGGCCGTAATCTCTGTCTGAAAGATGGTACGAAAATCCGGAATATGCTTTTCTGCGTAGACACCAGCGTCAACGCCCTCTTCTGTTTTTAAGCCATCAGAAAAAATATTTATGGCTTCAGATTGTAGAAAAGCTTGCACGCCCCTCTCATCTCTCGATAATTTACCAGCCTTATATGGCTGGTAAATCATTTTTGAAAAAAAAAAAAAAATATGAATTCTGCTTTTAATACCGTTTAAAATCGGTTCATTTCCAAAACCCTTTGAACGCGAAATCGTGTAAATAGGGGGACACATGTGTATTCCATTACACTATTAGTCATCATTTGACGCAAAATGTAGTCAATTATTTGACTGTGTAATAGCCGCTTAATGTTTTCTAAAAATCTATGTATGTAAAATACTTAGGGGACACTTCTCATATTTCACCTTTCGCTTCTACCTCAAATTTATTTTATTAGAAAGCTTAAATTATTCCCATGCTCTTAGTAACTAGAGCTGAAGAATTAAATTGTATGTTTCACTTTAATCAAATATAATAATAAAAAGACATTCTTCACACTAAGTTATTCGCAATATTTAAATTCTGATTTGAAAAGTTTCCGTAAATTCATGAATAATTTAAATTGTTCATTAATTATCCATCCAGAAACGACCTTGATTACATGGCTTTATCAAACTAATTTTTCCTTTCTTTTCTTTTACAGGTAACATCATTATATACATGGAGCGAATTATCCTTTTCATTTATCGTACAGTCTATCTACCTGATATCCCAGTCTTCGCCTCATAAGTTTTAATAAATAAGGTAATGTAGATAATGATTAAAAGTTAAAGGTCGTTAATGCACGATGCCATACCCGTGCTGTCTAAAGTAACAGCAGGAGGACTAGCTTATGGAGGAAGACATAGTTCTCGGAAAGTCATATGATAACTTCGTACAATATCCGAAGGCTTCAAATACATCGAAAAACTGATAAAAGTTGTCTGGATCAACAGATAAGCACAGGCTTATCCATAAATATAGTTTGCAAATTAAGATTCTCGTGGCAGTACGAAAAGGTATTGTAGGGCTAATCGGCTTAAATCGCAACAGGATTTCTAATGTGTTAGTGTCACCATACACTGTCGAACTCGAGCACGAACCTAGTACAAGTGGACCGGTTTTCTTCACACCTATGTGAAGTGTGTGTATGTGTCAGAGGACATTTGTACCAGGTTCGAGTTCGAGTTCGAGATCGACAGTGTATGGTGACACTTAGATTGAATAGCTTTCGAGGTTAAAATGTTCACTTAACTGAGTTGATAGCTTATCCAGGGAATGTGTTCTCTGTAGTTGTCACCTCCATTCATCATGGTCAGTTCCAAGCGAATCTGAGGCTTGGTTTTTTTTTGGACAGCTGAGCTGATACACTATAGAGCCCTTTCAAAGACGCCTCATACAACTTCGACTGTTGACATCTAAATGAAGTGGTCGATCAGTGCTCGAAGTTTGGTTAGCAAAATATGGGTCAATATAAACTCGATTAACTTTCATAGTTACGTTAAAGACCAAGTGGGGTGTAAATACACCCCAACTTTTTTGTTTTATATAAAGGACAACAAATATTTTGGACAAGACATTTTAATTCTCTATTTTGAAAAATAATCTAGAGATAAAACTGAAATTAAGAAACCGTGATATCCATAGTACAAAAATAACTATCACACTTATTACAAACGGTTCTGGTTTTACTGCAATTACTTGTACCGCAATGAACAAAATTTACGATAACTCGCAACATTATGTAGCAATTTATTTAAATTTTTTTGTACGATATATGAAGTATATTTAAGAAACATATCTCAGCGGAAATTTAATAGGAAATTTTCTTTTCAGAAAATATCCTAAGAAATGTAGGTGTGCAGCTGCACCCCGCTCGGGCTTATGAAGGTTAATGTAAAACTCCGAATCGGAGCTTGGGGTAAAAAGCGTAATAGAGCACTACTTTGTAATTTGGTCAGTATCATGCACGTCCTGCTTCTGCTCTATTAATTTTTATCAAAGCAATTTATAGCTGACTCGACTTGAGGCCATCGACTGAAGTAACTCTTTGAAAATATTTGTAAATTGTAAATCAACGTTCAGCCCATTGAGCTGCTACGGCCATAATATCACTCTTTTGTCTGTTTCAAAACATAGCTTTATTTTCACTGTATCTACGCTCTGTCTGTCCCATGTGCAAACTTTGTCGTATCCACTCAAACTCGTCTGTCTAAAGTGTCGATAAAATAAATGGCAACTGCTCTCCAAATATAGAACTATGAAAATTTTCAATTTTCATTTTGACACTACACTTAATTATGGCATAGCTCCAACTCCTGTAGTGTACATACACTCTCATACGCATATCTTTTCTGTGATACTTAGGCGTGCCGATAAGTATGCAAGTACGTTAACTTAGATATATTTTCAAAACACATCCACGTACATAGAACGGATGGATAGGTACCCAGAATGTGGTATGCCATGCGGTTAATCTGGAAGGAGGCTGAAGAACATGAAGAAGAAAACTACAACCGATGGGGAAAACTCTTCTTCTTTTACCCCCGTCCCTTTTCCGCCATCCAATGACAAAGGGTGCCGGAGAACGAGAGGATTAACAACAAAGCGTTAATTAATTTTCCAGAAAAGTTCTTGTCTATTTGCTGACATATAGGGATGGAGACGTATCGCCAGTTATGCTTAGATATACTTTTTCAGGAAAAGATACTACACGTACGGGTGCTTCCTTGGAAAATGATATGAATGAGGCCGAGGAATGTCGTTTAACTCCGGGAATGGTTTCGTCAGCTATTTTCACCCCGAAGTCTTACTCGGCTTAGTGCAATCATATCTCAGACCGTGTACCCGAGAACTTTCACCAACGTGCACATTTTACGCGATTCTAATTAAATGGCACCGTTCCTACGACGTGTGCTAGTAATTAAATCTTTCGTACAACATCGAAGTCTTCGGATGGTAGGCTCCTGGTGTTCTAGGTGGCATAGTATAGATCCAGCTTCCTCGAAGACTGTACTATGTACGAGTATAGTCGGAGGTGTGATATCTATTATTTTCACCTTATAAATAGCAGGCTGGAAACAGGAAAATAGTTTTGTTGGCGGTAGGTACTCGTACAGTGACTATAGTAGAATCATTTAATTATACGAGCAGAGATATGTGAATGGGAAGCAGAATGAGGCGAGCGAGCATCCTTTCTTCGCCGTCGAATGAATGAATTGCTGCAAAACGCCTGTCTGTATTGTTATGAATAGGCGCAAATGACAACCTGATTGCGTCCAGAATTGTTTCCGGGTTTCTAGCTGAAAGGAAGGATCTCAGCATATTATTCCTTGTTTTCCTGAGAGGATGTGAAGGTTTTTGCATGAAGTCCCGATTTTGGATTTTAGGAAATTGCCCTTGAGTGCTTAGCTAGAGGACGGCTCTTTACTGCGTGAAAAAAATTTAAATTACTTTACGCAAATTATTCCATGTCAATTCATTTTTGCACTCTGATAAGCTGGCCATATGGTCTATTTGACCACTGTAGTACCTTCCAGGCGGAATTTGTTGCGATTCGGAAGCGTTGACTTTGCTGTGGCGGCTAGCCATAGTCATTCTCAATAGAGATAATATAATACAATACATACGAATAGACCTAATGACATCCAAGATAGCAGTAAGAATGTCGCTTGTCCCTCATCGCGATGGGCAATTATTTCAATATTTGCCTGTGCTGTGCTCGTCTCATCTTCTATCTCGGAAAAGACAGCACTGTCGTGGGTGTTATCACTGAGCACTGTCAATTAGTGATGTGTAACACAGTAGCGAGTTGTTTTTTTTTTTGAACGACTCAGCAGAATCAGCGCAAGATTCGGCACAACGACATAGCTTCCGAGCCGTTCAATTTAAGAATGACACACTGTAAAATGAATACTCAAATTAAACCCCGCATAAATACTACGCAACGCATAGAAAATCCACGCTCATGCAAAATTTCTGATTACACATAATATATTACATTGATTCACATCCCATCCTAATATCTATCTGAAACTAAAACCACCTTTATCTATCTTACAAACCTATCCCATCTAAATCCATTCATAATCATCTATATGCACTTATGCAGTATGCAATGCACGCATACTTCTAAATATACACACAGCAACCCATGCTGATACTCACTGCAAGCAAATCAAAAATCATTTGCTAACGTCGCACCGCACACCCAAGTTTCCGAAATACATAAAACAAGTCCAAAATTCTAAAACAAAAGTAATCGTCTTGTATTATCATCTCAAGTTCAACTTTATATGAAAACGATACCAAACCAACAACCAGACAATTTCCTCTGTATACTGTGGCACGAAATGAATTATTCGCAATGTAAGTCTTGAGTTTTTAACACAAATAACACATTTCTATATTTCACTCACTCTATGCTGTGAGACATACTGGGCTGTGGTGATTAGTAACATAAACATTGATTATTTGTGTAGTTCAGTATAGACTCAAATTCAGATGTTTCACTCACTAAGCGCATACTCCAATTACTCAAATTCTCTGTCAAATGAGGAATTTATGGCATGGAGCTTTCAGAACAGAGTGGAATGATTTGACTGACTCCGAATATAGGGTCAAAAAAGAGAAAAAAAAACTTGG
Source organism: Chloromyia formosa (assembly GCA_964017055.1). Lineage (NCBI taxonomy): Eukaryota > Metazoa > Arthropoda > Insecta > Diptera > Stratiomyidae > Chloromyia > Chloromyia formosa. The sequence continues at coordinate 20,258,043 of OZ024815.1, forward strand.
GGTCGCCCACCCCAGGCTGGCAACCCCGTTTTCATGGGAAATAATGGTTCGATCTGGCTGGCTCGAACTAAAGGGCATTAGGGGGTCGCTGACTCAGAATTTGGGTTACAAAAAAAAAATTGGGGTCGTTTATCCCAGATTGGCAACCCCGTTTTCATTTAAAATAGTGGTCCGATCGGGCTGGCTCGAACTAAATGGCATTGGGGGCACCGATTTCAAATCGGGGGTAAAAAAGTAAAGAAAAAAACTTAATTTTCAAAAACTACGACTTTTATTGAATATGTTATTAACCAAGTTTCAGACTCTTTGCATGACCCTTTTTGAACGACTCATTGGAAAGAGTCAGAGCTTATGTGCTGGCACAGTAAAAAGAGTTATTATGCCCACCACTACTGTCAGTGTCTTATTGGAGATCATGCTAGGAGACTACAATGATTTCTATAGAAATTGTGGAAACGCGAACGAGGAAGAAAGTTGTTGCCCGGTTTTGGCAGGAAGGAGGCGGTCAATTCTTGGATCTTACCACTTTTCGGATTTGGAGGATCTGGGAAGTGTAAATGTTGGTATACTTCATCGCTTCATTACTGGCTCGGGCTGGTTGAAGTAAGTAATAAGGTCAAAGGTGATGGGTTTAAAAATGTTGTTTTCACAACGGACCATCTCATCGCCTATGATGTGTGCTGTGATAGCCACGGCAGCCAACTTACCTAACCTAACCGCGACATTAGTCTATCGAAGAGCCTAAGCCTAAGAGTATGCAACACAGCACTGAAAATATTTCAACGCTTTAGCAAAACCAGCTATTTTTCTTACCATTCTATTCTATGTTTGTACCGTCTCTCAGCATTCGTTTGAGGCTGAATTGGTTCCAAATCCTCTTACACCCAGAACTCTTTTCTCTATAGGCAGTTTAATTGCTCTCATTTGAATTTGCATGCAGCCGGTTTCAACTGTTTGGGTTTATCGTAGCGTTAAATTTTTAACCGGAGGATAGATGCCGGTTAGTGGTCCGGATGGCGCAGCGGTTAGCACTTTTGCCTTCTCTGCACTGGGCTCCGGTTCGATTCCTACTGAAAGCAGTAGTCTTCGTTAAAAAAAGGGGATTTACATGTCGGACTATCAGCCCAGTCAGCTGTTAAATGACGGTAAATAACTCAGTCGATCGCATTGCGGAGCACACACCTCTTCACAAAACACACCGTCACAATCTTGTGAATGAGATGATGTTAACTCATCTCGAGGCCAAATGTGGACTGTTGCGCCAGTAATCTATAGATGACGGTTAGATTTTATCGTTACGTTAAACTTTAACGGGACATTGAGAAACTACCCCTACTTAAGGTGCATCCGAAGTACACATCGTACGTACAAATTGTACGTTACTGTACAAACAGCTGCATTTTATTCAAATATAACATGTTTATTAATTTCTAGATAAAATGCAACCTGTGCACCCTCATCCTATCCGTGTTTAAACTACATGTTGACAGTTTTTTATTCAAATAAAAAAAAGGCAATACCTTTAAACTGAAACAAACGACCATAATTTTTCAGCGCATTTTTCTGAGATTCATAAAGACGAAGCCGACAATTCCAACATCTGCTCCCATATCAAACAAAACCTCCCCCAAGCAGATTGTAACACTAATACGTCACCACCTATCTGCATAAAGCAACTATTTCGGCAAACACCCACAAAACGTGCTCAAACATTACATCCGGGATTTCAATAGCCGCAGGCGAAAAAGTCTCAAAAGTACATATTTAAAGTACAAATAAAATACCTTTGGGACCTAATGAATGGAAAATCTCTTAAAGTAACGACACTGGCGAAATTTCAATCCGCATTCATGCCCCCTATAAGCCAACTTGATCCAGGAGGACATGCAAATTGCAGCATGCACAAAACCACCCTGGACTGGAATATTAAATATACAAAAGTAAGTCCGTAACATTTTCATCATAATCACCCCGAGTCCTTGCGCACAGGATTTCATACCGTGCTTTATGGTACTGCGTCCTGGTTACAACTGTTTCGGGATTCGTATTTACATACTTTAGTAAATTGATTGGCATGCTCACTCGCACACACACATTGATGGGGTATAAAGTGATTTCCGCGAAAAATAAATTTGAAATGAGGAAATGGTTTACACATTTCGGTTAGCACCTGCGGAAGTCGTCTTTTCGTTAGGAATTCATTTCAATTTCTCGGTCGTGGGTTCTTTTTTTTTCTCTCTTCCAAAAGATGCGAAATGTGGCGAAATTTATTTGGACTCATTTTTCTTTTCGTGGCAACACGATTGTGGGTACTTTAGTAGGGTTGATGCGAAGAAAGATTTTATTGGGCATCTCAATAGGTTGAAGGAAATCGAGGAAATAAAAACGGATATCGAATTTTCATTGTTTTGGCTTTAGATGGGGTCTGCTCCTGGACTGACTTCAGGCTCATTTCTTTCAAAGAAAAGCAATCATTCGGCGTTCCTCCTTAGAACTCTGTATTTGCCAAGGTGCTTCTTAACAGCAAAAGGATCATCCAGGACTCAGAAAATCTGGTATCATGCTACCATTTTCTAACCCTGAAATGCTCCCCCATAGATTCCATCTAACACTATCGAGCCACGAACGACCCACTCTTCCAGTCAACCCTTTTGTGCAAATAACACAAACACACGTTTCAATAAAGTAGTGATAAATTTTGCAGAATATTGAGCTGGAATGTGTAGCATTTATGTAGTCGCGAAATGTTGCCTGCCACGTGAATATCCCAAACATGTCCGAAAAACTTGTGAAACTTTGGCAACCGATGTGACCGCAAGCAAAATTCCTGCGTTAACCAAATGGGCAAGTGGATACCGCAGCATTCAATCTTGCTTCTTTTTTTTTCAAGCAATCTTTAACGCTCTGTCGAGGGTGGTGGTGGATTTGTGTTTGTTCATTTCGTTTCGTTTTCCAGGACTCTTCGTTTTATTCTTTTTTAACGGCTAACATAAATTTGTTGCCGACTCGATGCTGATATAGGGATATGAGGTGCCTGACGGTGGTTGATGGTTGAAACTTGAAACATACGCCACCGCTCCTCCCAGGATACGGAAATAAATTGGAAACTCTTCTCTTGAAAAATTGGTAAAACAATGAACTCTCAACCAACCGACGACTGGATAACTAGCTTCCGCCCATGTTGGATATACAGCAGTGTGTACTCGCCAGGATATCGTCAGGAGAAGATGAAGAAAATTGATTTGATGAAAATGTTTGTAAATATCAGGTAACCTGATTCCCGGAAATAATGTAAACATGGGCGATTGGAAAGTGGATATTAGTTCGAGGTTGTGTTGTGGGTGAATTTATCTAGCCGTGGCTAGAGATGTTAAGCGAATTGAATTTTACAGCTGAGTTGTGCAGAAAATTTATTAACAAGTGTATGAGCTGTGAAGCATCAGGGAGGGCTGTGTAACGAATAGTGGTATGTAGGTAGGGTTAATTGTAATCAATGTAAGTGCCGGTGCTGCGGCGATGAATGGATGGGTCCATATGTGTTGGAATGATGGCAGAATGTTAGGATAGTTATTTTACTGAAATAAATCTTGGATGCTTGAATCCAAGCCAACAGAAGATGCGGCAAGGTGCTTGCTTTTTACACTCACTTAAGCGAAGAATGGTCTCTGTCGATCAAAGATTTTACCTTGGCATTTTGTTCGATGCATACTCTAAGATGGACCTATGGTAGGATGTCCCAATAATTATGTTTGGACTTACATCATTTATATGTCCTTCTACTATTTTGCCCTTTCCCATCTCCAACAGAAAGACTGTAACTAGTCCTTAAGTGCTTCTGTTAATCGAGTAACAAAACTAAGTCAAGAACCAAGAAATACTACTATTACTACTCAATTGCCCTAACCCCTTGTGGGGCATAGCGCGTCAACTGTTCCAAGTGGCCCAGTTGACGTTTCGTTGGCATAAATTGGTTTCGGAGAATGCAGTTGCCAGTATGCACCTCCCGCACATCCATGGCCACGAACGTCGTCGTGGACGTGATTCGAACCCAAAACGCCGGTAGTCACACATGAGACTGATGCCTCAACACACTGCGCTACCGGTCGCCCCTAAGAGCCAAAAGAACAAAATATTCGTTCACAATGTCCTTCATTGAGAGTTAAAGTTATTTTCTATCCTTACGCAACTCCTGTAAGGCCACTATAAAATAAAAGCTTAGTTCCCGTTCGACAAGAATATAAGACATATAGTCAATGTCTTCATGCGAAGAAAGGGTGGAAAAGGCTTTTGGCCGCTTGCTAAATCAGTGAAGCACAACTTTTTCCCTTCTTCTGTTCTGCCCTTTATACACGATAACCAACAGTATAATGAGTCGCCGGTTAAAGCTAATATATTCGCTAAGATCTTGCCAAAAACGCCTGCTTGCGACCTACTACTCGCCCTCTATCCCTATATGCACTTACAACCAAGGGCCTTCGCATTTCCGCACTAGGGAAGTGTTGAAAGTCCTTGCAAAGCTTGAGACTTCTAAATCGACTGGCTCTGATGGTATATCTCCTATAGGCAGGGCCGGTCAGAGTCTAACTTATAGAGCAGGCAAGGAAAAACAGGAAACAGTTTTCCATATAAACTTGAATGAAGCATCGTTTCAAATATTGAAACTAAATGTCGAACTTGGGCTTCCTTTCTTCGGTAGGGGTGACTTATCAAGCGGCACTTTTTTTATGCTAGTATCCACGAAATTGTTGAAAGGAGTGTGTAACGAACGGTTTGGTGGGCATCCGAAGATGCCCGTGGGGACGGAGCCGAAGGTAGCTTAACTGACCGTGAAGGTCGGGCTCTGCCATCTGGCGAAGAAAAAGGCTCCTCAACGAGCTAAGCAGCGGCCTATGCTTGCTGTAGCTCAGTTCGGGAGACATGGGCGGGATTTTCGCCGCTCGTTGCCCCTGTCCTTTACGTATTAACAAAAATTCATAGGCCTGGGAAAGACAACATAAACAAGGGAGGTAAAAATGGGTAATAAAAAAATGAGGCGATCAGGATGGAATTGTTGGCAGATGGCTCGCTTGCCCTCGCACTCGTATTGGGGTCCAGGTGTAATGGGACCCTCGGCCTCTGGTTTCGTACCACCGACAGATCCTTACTCATCAGGTGCTGCTTCGATCTGCCGGTGGAAGCAGTACTACCAGACCATAATATGGTTCATTACAGGTGGTTCATTACAAGTGGGCCTGTTGTAACGAATATAAGTTCTCGAGTGGCATGTGTTGTAGCGACATGTTGGGAAGTTATTATTAGGTGAACCCAAAACTTATTACTTCCAAAAAAATTGAATAGTTTGTAGAATACGTGGAAGAATAATTTTACGCAAACAGATATACGTTATGCGACGATTGATATTGCTTTTGCCTCCTGAATCTCTTTCGGACTAATTCGAAAATTGATATTCAAGTACGTTCGTAAACGCCTGTAAGATGCGATTTACTTTCTCTTTTGGCCATCGAAACAGGATAAGCCAGACAAAGACGAGTTCCGAAATTCGACTTGTTACGAGAAAGAGCTACACTGACCTTCTCAGTGTCTACACACAAAGGTAGGAAGACATTCGGGGCACCCGGATTGGAGATCGGCGAAACAATTCCCCAACAGGAGGAGGATAGGAAAACCTACTCTACACGGATGGGTATTTTATAAGGATGGGATAAGGTTTGGTAGAAAAAAAGCAACAACAAAAAAATTACCGGAGTCTGAAAGGTCCTGTGTGCTTGAAGTACTAAAGTGAGGAAAACCCTCAAAAGTTAGCAGACTGTGACAGTGGGACCGATAAGTGGACCTCGAGATGAAGTGATGCCCTAGGGTGACCAAAGTCAACCCTGACAGTATATTTTTGGTGCCACGTCGGACGCCATCTGTCGGGGATTGAATGAACGGTGCCCCAACACCACCAAAGCGCCCCCGTGTTAGTTACAAGGGTGTGAATTAGTTTTCTTGGCACCCATTTTTTTTCATGTCGACTCGGTTAGGGACGCCGGTTTTCATTCCGCAATCGGGCAGACGCGCGATTACTTTTTTTTTAATAACAAGCGAAGTAGAGTGTGACGCCTTTTTTACCCCGCCCTACACTACCGATAGCCGAGCTAGCTATCCAGCACGCGTCCATCTGTCACTCGCTGTCGTGGTTTCGACACTTAGCTGTCCGGCATGGTCTGAACGACAAAACCCACAGCCTCCGTTTTCACTTAAGCTCAAAACATGTTACAGGGTCACTTGGACAAGGGCGGTTATCAGAGTGATTTGTTAAAAGCCACTTTTGTCCAAGCCTAGGACTAATATTAGACGCTTTTTAAAACATATCATATCATATATCAGGTTGACCGATTGATATCACCAATTTATTACTTTCAATGCAACAACCCCTTTCATTTTTGGAGTGCCACACAATTATCATTCCGGTCGTTACCCTGTATCAAATTGCCTATTAGTCCTTTTTCATCCGTATTACTTGACTTTGAAAATAAAAAAGATCTTCCTCTGTATGTGATATAATTCAAACAGACGTGTTGTCAAAACATTTCCCATATTCATAGACATCCTTCATTGTGTAAAAACAGGGCGCATCTAAAAGGAACCATATGCACGCCAGTCCATTCCACTGGCATATTCTTAAATCAAAGTCATGTCATAACTTTCTTCCCCCATTTATGATAATTCTCTAATCCATGAAGAATTGAACAAAACGTCTCCTGACTAAATTTACAGCAACTGATAAATGATAGACACGACGACGATGAATTTAGAGATCCCGAAAATAACTCTGGAGAGAGGCTGGAGCAGATGGTGTTTGTACCCCGACGACCCTGAGCAATAAGCAGTCCAGACGAAAAGAAGTTCTCCTTTAAAAATTTAAACTTCTCTTTGGCAGTGAAGACGACAATACGAATAATCATAATTATAGGCGTCAGACAGTGAAGGATCAATTACTCGCAATGTTGCCGCAACGGAATGCAGTCCTGTTAAGTACTTTGGGTATACTTACTCAGTGACGACATCGCGGTGCAATCATTAGGGACTAGTGTTGATTGGAACCTATTCTTTGACTGGATGCTGGGAGACATCTTCAAATCGTATTCCAGTGCAACCGCCTTCGGTGGATATCCGTATCACAGGACAGACTTTGTTGTTTGTCGTTGTTGTGCTGACAATTATAAGTACTCGTTAATTGCAGAAAGCTATTTAGGCGCACGTTGCATGTCAGACGAAAGTGATGAGAAGTGTGGGCATCACGTTTACCCACAATAGACACGGAAAAGCGGCCACCAATTTAAGGGAAAACGACCTAATTTTTGTGTCTGTGCCTTGCGTCTGCATGCGTGACAGACGAGCATTAGACCGTAGATATAGTCAGCATCCCCGGGATGCTGAATTCATGGGCTCCCCCTGGCTTTCGAAAACGATACGTAGCGTTTACATTTTTTTACCCATCTCATACCTCATACATCAAAGTCATATATTATTCCTTGGAGGGATGCTTAGTCCATGCTCGAGAATTGTGGCTTGAATTGAGCCTGAAATATTCTGAAAATACCAATATGACTATAGAGCTCCTACGAAGTGTTGCCGGAAAATGCAGAATCAATTTTGAAAAGATGAAGGACGAGGCCTCCATAAATACGAAAATGTGTCGGTTACAAAAGGATTCGCCAAGCCAATCTATCATCTCCACCAACCGACCATATTCAGCCGTTCAGATTGTTTTCTTTCTTTTTTTTATCGGCAATGAATCCCGTAGAGAAGCTTCGGGCTTACGTGTCCTCCCCTGCTCATGTACAAGCGGAAGGAGTAGATTCGCCGGAAACTCAGCGGTGGACATAGATCGAGAGCTTGACCGATAATGGCGATTATGATGGTCATCATATTTCTTTCCCAGCATTTATGTCCCATTTCCAGGAGTGGTCCTGGTCCTCATCATTTATTCGCCCAGCGGATTTGCCAGTGTCTTTTCAAATCGCCTATAGTATGTGTGCACTTTGACAGGAGCCTAAATTCAAAGGTTGATTCCTACATTCACGTTAGATGAAATATTTATGAGATTTGTTTAGCCTCGAAGGGATAAATTGATGTCATCAACGAATATAAACGATCATTTGGATGCCTGGTTACAGGCGTATGTTGTCCATGTGTGTTGTAATGTTTTTCTTAGGATTATAAATGTTCGTACGTGGGTGACGGGGAAGTAGACCGACCATTATGGATATTTGACAAAATAAAAAATATGAATAATGAAAATAACCGAAACAATAATCTATTTAGACAATGGCAAGTACAGATACGTTTTGGTAATATGTTGTATTGTCGGGCGACACTGAGTAATGTTGGGAGCATATTATTTTCTGTTCATAAGGATCAATTTGCACCGTTATCGACTGGACGGGTTCAGTGGAACACAGAGAGAAAACTCCTGATGATTGTAAGAATGTGGCTCATCAGGAAGTTGCTTTTAAAAATCTAACAAACACAAGAAAAAAATGAAAGAAAGAAGGGAGTTTAGCACAGGCCGAGAGCATCTGTGAAAGTCCAGGCTCCGTGAGAATAATTTAATTTGTCACAGTGACACAGAGTTTGTTGTTTTCGCCGCACAAATCGTTCCTGGATTTTAGTGATTCAGTAAAACCTTACCTATATTAAGCAGTGCTGGATTAAATTGAAAATGCATGAATTTAATTGTTAACACAAAACTGCATCTTACTTATCTCAAATTAAAGCTTACTCGGATTTAGTTATCAACAAAATTACCGTTTGCCGGTTTTCTGCGCACTGGTATTACAAGCAAGGATCCTGATATTCCAGGCACCTGTTTTCAGTAAAAAAAAAATAAAAAACAAAACACAGTAAAGTATTAACTAGTGAAAATTCACCGATTCGGTGTATCATTATGGGTTTTTTTCGGTGTGACTAAAATCCCTTTTGTGAGGATATATTTTTACATACACCTATACTCATTTGCCCTAACCCCTAGTGGGCTTAGCTGACGTTTCGTTGGCTTAAACTAATTTCGGACGATGCACGTTGCCAGCATGCACCTCCTGTTCCCATTTAGCCGCCTATTGGCAACAGATTGTGGCTTATAATTATGCTCCACACCACAAGACAACACAAACATCCATGTTCACGAACATCGTAGACGAAACTTGAACCCGTTATGACCATATTCAGACATGAGACTGACCCCTCTACACACTGAGCTACCGGTCACCCATTTAGAAAATATCCTGAATGAATTAAATATCCACCAAAAAAGGGAAAAGAAATTATCCATACGGTGAATATGTAATTTTTATTGAAATCGCCAAAAAGCGCCAAAAACAACCACGGCTGGATTTTAACTCTCGAATGTTGGACGGATGATTACATCGGACTGACATGACGCCTGAACGCACTAAGATAGACTCATTGACATGCGGATACGTGTTTTCGAAGAGGAATAGAGCCTATGTGATTTCAATATTTACAGCGTTTTGGACAATAGAAAGTAGTCACTGAAGCTGTCCTGGCAAATTCGCCAGTCATTTCATTTCCGACAAAGTTGACGTGTCCAGGATATCAATTATGGGAGTACAAGATGTGACAGACTACTTGGCTCGATCCGTACTGGCCGGTTGACAATCTTTGAGGATCCCTATACGAGTATTTCTATAATGGTAATCTCAATAGTGTAAACATGTGCCTGAAGAACATCAGGCAACCTTGCCATAGGCATAGATGGTCGGCGGAATAAACCCAAAATTACTGCAGTCTTCTGCCTTGAATCAACTTCATGCTACCTTGCGTGAAACTGGATCCTCAATTTCTTTGCTCCGGATTATCAATCATCATAATCGTAGGTCGATTGATCGACACGGGTCTCTGGCCGTATAGTTGTCCTCCGATTGTCCTGGTCAAGTAACCGCATCCTCCAATTTCGGAAGCTCATCAGTGGTTTCGTGTTGACATCTGCTGAGTCTTCCCAAAAAGTTCCTAGTTTGTTAATACACGCTAAGGCATGCGGCTGTCGTCCATTGAATCGTTGTTGCTTGACAATTTACGAAACTTTCAGCTCGTCATACAGTGCGTGCTGCTCTTGTTTGTACCGAAAGCGCCATCCACACCTTCTCTACAAATGCATTCAACAGGTTATCGGAATATTGGGTTAGGATCCATATTTCGTAACCATAGCATAGCTGATGTGGTGTACTTTGGCTCACACGGTTCGATTTCATTATTGGAAAACCGAGGAAGATGCCTTCCCTTATGTTCATTCGCTGTTTCCGTTTCGCTGGCGCTCTTTGACAGGTTTCTTCCCATGTAATTGAAGTTGTATGCATATCAGATGCTGAGGTCCCCGATGTTGGGGACAGACAAGTAACATCTGTAGTTTTGCACCAGTTTATTGCTCTGAATAAATGATCGGATGATGGTTCTTTGTTTCTGCTAGTTTCGATTCTCTCGTTGACGTAAATACTTTTAATGAGCTCAAGCCTATGTTAAGGTCCCCCCTTCTTTCACAGTGCTGTTAATAAAGGTACGAACTGGTGGAACTGCTTCTCAAAAAAATTAAGGGGTATATTTTTCTGTGAGTCGCCCCCCTATTTTACACTCTGAATTCGCAACTGGCTACTGCAACTGAGTCTAGAATTGCCCCCAAAAAATGCTTTGTATATGTACAGATAATGTTTAATTACACATGTTTTTTTCCTGCGATTTTGATTACTTAAAATCGTAGCGCTTATCACGTGGTTCATCTACCTTTTAGTTATCAATGAGCTTCTATAACTCTTTCGTGTTCTTTTTCGTTTTTTTTTTTTTTTTTTTATTTATAAATTCAGCTACAGAATGGTGTTCAAAAATCTTTTGGGAATACCAGCGGCTTTGGAATGATCAAAAACGCTTGGGTCAACCCGGTACATATTTCAAATATTTCCCTGATGAAAATATTAAGAAAACTTGATTAAACAGCTCATATTTCAATGAACTGTAAATTTTCCTGTGTCAATATAAACACATGGAAAAACGTCAACAGCATCTTTTGCTCGGAATGCTAATAATTTACCTTGCCGTCATGAAAAACGCACCAATTCATAAGAACGAAATGCGACCATCATTATTTTGATCATGATATCACCAGAAGATTGCTTTCCTTCACCAATCTATCCTCCTGACAGTTAAATTAGAATCACAACTCGACAGCCAGTTTTCCAAGTAGTTTTTCCCGACTTTTATTGAGTCTTAATGAGGCGAGAGAAAAATGACGCCCTATGATTCCACTTCAAAAAGCCATTGGCTAACACAGCTTACGATCAGAAGAGTCTTTTGATATTTTGTGTACTCGTAAACCGTCCAAGTAGCTATCAAGTAGCTGATTCTATGATTCAAAAGATTGCTACAGCTTCTTGTTTTTTGATTTTATTATGCAGCAACATTTTTCCCGTGACACTCTGTTATATTTTCCTTTGTTATTTATGTCACGGACTCAACATTTTGTTATGGGTTTTCGTGAAATTTATGAGAGAAGTCTCTCTCTGATCTCTCAGATCACTGGAATTTTCAAGTGATTCGCCTTATCATCGTCCAAGTATCAAAATTTGAAAAAAAGAGTTATGGAGAATTCTGGGATCGTTTGATCATTTGGTAGGGAATCTCGGGATTTTTGTTTTATGGGGCTCAACATCGAGAGAACAGGTTAGAGGTATTTTCAGAAATTGTGTATTTATAGTTAGTTTTTATGGGTTTTGATGAAATATGACTGTCAACTAATAGAAGTTGAAGTGGCATGTTAATTCTAGATATGTTTGAAGAATTCTGAGAGGAATCTGCAGGAATACATGGGTGGCAAGTTTCGGTAGAAGACGAGTTCATTATTGGTCCCATTTCCGGACTATTTCCGGCTTGCTTTCGGCATAATTTTAAGCCTTTTTTTGTGTGATTATTGCTGGATGCCTGGTGTGTGTTCAGAATGTCGATGTTGAAAGTTATTTCATGTAAATACTTAGTAGCTGTGTTTTAGATAACATAAAATTAAATAATGTCGTTTCTCTGTCACTTACGCTTTATTATTTCTGACGATTGTGAAGGACGTCACGAATAAGAAATCATAGTGACAGAAATTAGACAAGGTGTTTAAATGCTCTTGTCATAAAAGAGTTATGTGATTAAACTATAAAAAATGAGAACTGTTCAGTAAATTACAACGTCGACACTATGACTTGTTTATATTGTAGTTTATAGTTTCATAGTACGCATATACTTACTCATGTTAAATTGATAAAACATTTCCAAAGATCAAATTTTACATACATATTTCACCAGAGCAAGGAGTTGATTGATTGCTCTTCCTTCTTTTCTTATCCATTACACTTTCTGTTATGAATAACAACAAATTTTCAGACACCAGCTAAAGGGGTTTTCAGACATCATGCCGGTCCAGCTGTCAAACCTGCCGCCACACCTGCTCTCCAAACCGCCATTAACCCGGCAATCAAAACCGCAATTAATCCTACTATTAAAACCTGGCGTTAAACTTGCTATTCGACGAATTTCTATAACAGGTTTGACGTCAGGCTTGACAGTGTCACTATTATAACGTCTAAAAACCGGTAAGTAAGTAATCGAAATCTAGTGACTATTTCAAGGCGACTGATTTAGGAACTGCAGATGGCTGTAGGCAGTGAGTTAGTTTTTTTTATACCATCAGTAAGTTGCTCATGTAAAAGGATACCTTTCCACCATACGTCCTACGAACTATGTATCTGTATTGTTGTTCTCTTTAAATGATGTCACTCAACCCGAAGAAAGATCATTTTTCGTCGATTTCATTTCTTCTAATGAGACCCTTTTTGGGATACGCTGACATTCGATATATCTTTATTGTCCTTTTCTCATTCGTTTCCTACTTTTCACCAATTTTTCAAAAGATGACAATAGACTCCCGGACCGGATAGAATCGTAAAAAATATTTCGTCTGTGACAATTTTCATTTTTTTTTTCCCATCTCCCATCCTATTGAAATAGATGTTTGACACTTAAAAGACGTACGGAACGTATAAAGATAATCGAGAACAAATGAAAAGGTGCGTATTGAAAAGTCGTTTCGGCTGTATATCAAAGAACCATGAAAATTAAATTGCACTAGAATGTTTCGATAGCAGCAAATATTACAACGAATTCAGAATATTCATGAGTTGAAAATGTTGTTAAGAATCCATTTCGAGCGGATGCTGAGGTGAATTAAGGTCATTGATTCGATTTAGACACGTCTATCTGTCCGTCCGCACGATAATATTCGGAAGAATCAAGCTACAGGCTTGGAATTTTGGGAAAATGTTCGTAGTATGTTCTATGATAGTTTCAGAGTATTTTCCCCACAATGAGGCTGGGGTCTTTCCGCTCATGCTTCTAAGGAAGCCATTGATACAGCTAACTCCGCAAAAATCAGCTTAGCTTGCCACATTGTCCGGGGCAGTTCTGGCATAAATACTCGGGGAGAGGTTCTCTTTGATTTTGTCATTGGCACGAACTTACTTTTCTGTAATGCGGGCTGCGAGGGCGAGCCAACCTTCGTCACAGAAAATAGACAAGAGGTGCTAGATATTACTCTCGTTTCAGAGGATATCATACATCGAGTACAAAAATGGAGAGTATCATCGGGACATCCTTCTCTGACCACCGGTATATCCAGTTTGGTCTCGAACATTCTCCTATATCCAGGCCTTCTGAATAGAAGTAGAATTGACTGGCTCAAATATCGTGAGATAATGGAACAAGCTCTATTGCCTCTTCCTGGACAATCCCGCTGTAGGCTAGAGCTGGATAATATAGTACTCACCCTAACTAACGCGCTAAAGCAAGCTACAAAAAATGCATGCCCCGTCAGTAGGCCTAAAGATAATAAAAAACCAGTTCGAAGCTTCGCTTCGCCTGGAGTCCGAAGGGTATATGCCCTAGACTTGTACAGACCTAGTGGTGATACCAAAAGTACCAATTGGCAACGACCATATGCATTAAAAGTGGGTCTTCTATATGGCCAGTTCATAGGGGAGGTTGGCACTCATTCAGTGGGGTCTTGACCATTCTCAAAATCAATTAACTAACTAACCCATTCCACAAATATTTGTCGAATTTTTCAAGTCGCTAGCTTCATTCTATCGAAAGTTATTGCTTATTTGAAGTTTCACTTGTAGGGGAGGTGGGGGTTCCTTGGGTCAGATCTTGCCCATCATTGCCACTAAACTATAAGATCACCCTACTAACATTTAAGCAAAATTTCAAGTCTCTAACTTCACTCTATCGAAAGTTATCGCTAATTTGAAGTTTCATTTGTAGGAGAAGTAGGGGTTTCGTTGGTCGGATTTTACGTATTTTCAATATTAGCCAACTGGATCCTACTACAAACATTTGACCAAAATTTAAAGTCGCTAGCTTTATTTTGTCGTAAGTTATCACTTATTTTAAGTTTCATTTCTAGGGGAGGTAGGGGTTCCTTAAGCCGGATCTTTCCCATCTTTAAGCCAACTAACTCAATTTCACTTCAAATATTTGACCAAAATTTCAAGTCGCTGCCTTCATTCTATCAAAAGTTATCGCTTATTTGAAGTTTTATTTGTAGGGGAGGTGGCGGTTCCTTGGGTCAGATCTTGCCCAGTAGGTCTTACTAGCAACATTCCACCAAATTTTCAACTTGCTTGCGTTATTCTATCGAAAGTTATCGTAATTAAAGGAATATTTAATTTTTTTAAATTTGTAGGGAAGGGAGGCGTTCCTTTAATCTGATTATACCCAATGTACTACAACTCAAGCAGCTTCTCACCTCAGGGTTACATGCCAAAAATCAGGTGTCTACGTCAATTGGTTCAAGAGTTATAGACAAAAAACCTGAAAAGTAGGGTATTACGGGACTCTTTGTAAGAAAATTACCGTTAGTTTTCAACTGATCGTTTTTATTTTTCCAGGAGAGTATAAGATAACCCTCGCGAGCAATCTACCAAAGCTGGAGCTTTTCATGTTTATTTAATCGGGAGTTATAGATACATTTAAGTATTTTACATATGTGGGGGAGGTAGGCGTTCTCTTGGCCTGATCATGCCCATTTTTAATACCAACGAACTAGATCATACTTCCAACATTCGACCGAAATGTCAAGGCTTCTGTCGAAAGTTATCGTGCGAACGGACAGACAGACAGACAAACGGACAGACAGACAGACATGGCTTAATCGAATCAGGAGGTGACCCTGATCATTTATATATATGCATTACTATACCTCCGGAGCCTCCTTTAAGATGTTACATATTTTCGTCGTGACAAAAACCCTATACTTTAAGTCTAGGATATAAAAATTAAAATGCTATTCTCCAGGAACCAATGCGAACCTCATCTGTCATGCCATTTTTTTTCTTCAATACTGAACTTGCTTAACCACATCTCAAGAAATTCAATCCAATTCAAATATTTTCGGCCAATGCCGCATTCAATTTAGAGCATCAGATGCCAAAATATTTGCACGTGTCCCATATAGGAGTATAGTGAAACCGACAAACAAACATACATACGAGAAGTGTCAACATCATTAATTCTCACTTGAAAAAGTATCGAATGTCGATGCCAACCCAATTGCATCTTTGACAATATTATCGTAGGTGTCACTCGTTGGGCTTTATTTGTTATGATTTTCTCTTTAACCCCATCGACATAGCCATCTAAATCTTGTGTCCGCGGTTATGTGAATTCAGATCGTATCAATTTCACTACAACTTTATAATGTCGGTAAAGCCTTTGTTAGGAGTATGCTGCACTCCTTTTCCTATTCAAAACAACATTTCTGGATGTAGTATTTGACTTTGGTTTGTCGATTTGCCGGGGCAAACCAGGGGACACAAAGCCAGACTCACAACACTTTTCAGTTTCATCAACAACAAAAAGTATCAGATGTCATAAAGGATTGTTGGCTTTGGTGGATCACGAATGAAAGTGATTGAGTTGATGGGATCTTCTGCTTAATTAAATGGTATTAAATGTTGTTAGCCTATAATGTTTAAAGTAGCCACCGAAGTCTGAGTATGGGGTACAAAGTGGTGTAGCTATTACTCCGTGACAGTTTGACAGGAGTAGCTGAATGGCCACGCACCACAATATGGCATAAAGTTTTTCTAACGAAAATTACTACAAGAAGGGAGCTGTATACGATTACTGAATAGACAAAGCTTACTGGCACTGGTGCTACTTGGCTAAAGATCGTTTACTCGACCATCTGAAACCTGCCTCAGCTCGTCCCGCATACACTCCATCGATTTTCATCAATTCACAGCATGCATTTCCCAATGAGTTGACCAGCAGCCAGCGAGAAAAGCAACGAGTCGAATATGCTCGGGGCAGGTTTTGAACCCATCACTCGCTTGATAGATCAACCTTCAAGGTTTAGAGGGCCGCCAATATGAGAGACAAGCGTCAAATTTCAAAGAAAACTTCATTCTGACACCCAGTTGAAACAACATCCTTCCAAATAGATCGCTACTGACAACTACTACGTATACAATTCAAATAGAATTTCCATTTCTGATTCCCCAAACAAAGTGCCACCCGTCCAGGATACACGGTTTTTCAAAACTATTCCATTTCTATTCCGCTGCAAATCCAAACTCATACCGCATCCAATCAACCACAAAGCTGACTAAACTGGAAAATTCTGCTAGTAAATTCACCGGCACTTCGACAATATCTCCACCTCCTTGGTGATACTTTGAATGCTCCAGTTCTCAAACGAGAAAAACCTGAAAAACATTTCAAATCCACCCACAGTACAAACAATTTAACAAAGTCGGAGAAAAATCCCGGGAAAAGTCTGAACAGATAATACTCCAACTATGAGTAGAGCTGGCTTTTTTTCTGTGCCAGGGTGGAAGCTGGAGGACACAATGGTGGTATCAGAGTGGAGCAAAATGTATGCTGAAATACCACCAGACTCAATTCAGTACAAAGCCAATTCTTTGGGTCGCGTTTGATCTTAACCGCAAACAAAACGCATTTTACAAATCTATTTATCTAGAGATAAAAGAGCAGCAACAGCACAGCATCCCAAATGTAAACATTCAAGCGCCCCCCTCTCGCCCTAGATGGATACGGTTCATTTGTAGTAGTCGCGGATGAAAATGAAAACATGAAACCGAAAAGTTTTTCCGTACGGAAATTTCAATGAGTAGAACTAGAAATATGCAGTGGGCGCTCTCTGGCGGATGTGGTGTTTGATGGCAAGGGGGTTGTAATCCGATACAAACAGATGGAGTCAAGTTTCCAATGGTGTTGTTACGGTTTCGCCCCGATATTGTTTTTCGGTTATCGATGATTATTATGTCGGGGATATTTTGGAAAGTTTCCAAACAGATTTTTCAGATAGGATACCTTTGGTGGAAGCTAATGCAATATTTTGAAACAGTTTTTGAAAGGGTGGAGTCAGTCTGCATCTGCAGTCTGAATTGCAAATTTAAATTTTCATATTTCCCGCCAGATCCTGCCTGGTTATCAGAGATGAAAAATTATGGTTAATAAATCAGATAAATTTTATTTCTGGCCACTGACAACGAGTATCTTTTCTGTCTTAAATACTACACTCCTTAATCACTAATACATTCGCATTCATCACCGAAATTTCCATGCAATAAATTAAAGTTTATAGTCCATCTACGCTTCATAAATCCCAACATAAAATTTCCATGTCCCAACATCTGGTCCAATTTAAAATTTGCGCTCTATCAAAATTAAAAATCTTAATGAACTTCATTCTGTCTTGAAGAATTTTCGTCTCTTTCTCTTTTTTTTTTGCAAAACTTCGCGGAGTCTCCTCAGGCTCAATGGTAGCAGCTGTGTAAAGTTAAATGGTGCATTACATTCACACTTTTGTTAGCCGTCATCCTTGGACAGCCATTATCAGCGGCTCTCTGGCATAATGCCTGTCCGTTTTTGCAGAAAATTCACCAAATGCAAATGTGGCAGCTGAACGTCGCTAATCATATATCTTCAATAAATCAGGCCCACCCGAATTTCGAGTCGTCTTAAGCAGACCTTCACGTCCTTGATGTGCGCTGTCTGTTTCAATCATCCAGGATTCATTGCACACTATACAATTGGTACCTTCCTTTTCGTCCGTTTTTTTTTTTTGCCGTTTGACACCCTCTTCTGTCTAGTTGCCATTGTTAAGGCGGTGTTATACTTAAGTGTACCGTAAAGGACCAGCAAATAAAAAGGAGCAGAAAAGCAAAAGAAATTTCTTTGTAGAAGTGACTGACCATTAAGGGAATAGTATGTACACAATTTCGCTTGTCATCGTAATCAGTAGAACCATAAATCGTCGTAATCGGAAACTTCAGGATGTCGACCAGGTGGCACACTGCAAACAATTTTCGGGTATTCTCTATTCTTTTGTGCGGACAATGGATGGGCGCAACACACAAGGATCTATGCTACGACAAAGTTCGTATCGACCCTTTGCGAGTTGGTGTGTTCGGGTTTGTCCTAAACGGATACACAAGTACAAGAATTTCGAGATGCCAACGCAACTCCCTTATTTCTTTGACAATATAATCCACTTTTCTTTCTGCTGATTTTGTACTTTTCTACCGCAAATCAGAATGGCTTTGATTTGAAAGTTGCACACAACGGTCAGTTGGAAATGTTCGAAAGAAAAACTTTTTCCTTTGATAGTACGATGTATGAGCTTGGAGAGGGAAAGGAGCGAAAGGATTTTCTGTTTATTGCTACCCACCTTAGAAGATTTATAAAACTAGGATGCACAAAAATAATTGGAGAAAAAATGCTGGTGGATCGCATTTTCATTGGAATGAAATTGAGTGTGATTATGTTTCTTTTGGATGGGTACTATATTGGAAAAGCAAATTCAATAAGTTTATTTAAAAAATAAAAATTATGTTGCACTGGCCAAAGGACTCAAAAAGCTTCCAAGAGTACTAAAGTGCTCCAGTACTCGTTAGCCTATTTGAGAAAACACCCACGGTTGCCAAGTTTCACCGCATATCCCAGAGGTCCTGTTACCATGATTAAAGGACTCAGAATGCCTTCAACAGTACTCCAGTGCATTAACTTCGTCACCCTGATTCACAATACGAGTCTATCCATATTTGCTAGCTTTGGTTTCGGTTTCATTCTATTCCCATGGAGGGCATCAGCAAGACTTCACCGCAAACAATCACCAGATTGTCGTCCCGGATTCTCAAATGTCCAACCACTCGGCAAGTACACTTCTTACGCAATATCATTTTATTAGCAAATTGAAGTGGACTAAAATCAATACCGATTTAATGCCGATTTTCCATCAAATAAATTAAGCGCGTGGGAAATTACATGACAGTGCATTTATACGCCAATTTGTGGACACCATATAAATTCGAATTATTTGGCTTCCTCTGTTACTTTTAAACTGACAAAATGTGGCTGACTAATGAGTGATTTTTAGCAAAGTACTAACACTAATCTATATATTAATAGGCTAACAATTTTTGTATGGGAATTTTGTGACGGGAACTCCTCCCAAACTACTGAACCGATTTTATTGATTTATACACCATTAGAAAGGTATTCTTTCGAAGGTGTGCAAATTTTATATTTTATTAAAATTGGCGAAATACTTCATAATCCGCGAAAAACATTGCGAGCTTAGAATCCAAGCTTGGCCAGAAGCGATTCGTGGCTTTGCGGGGATTCGGTAAAACATTGCGAGCTTAGAATCCAAGCTGTACCAAGCTTGGGCAAATGTGTTCGCTACAGCGTTGGGTCAGCAGTTCGTGACCAAGCTTGGGCAGATGTATTCGCTACATCGTTGGGTCAGCAGTTCGTGACCAAGCTTGGACAGATGTATTCGCTACAGCGTTGGGTCAGCAGTTCGTGACCAAGCTTGGGCAGATGTATTCGCTTCAGCGTTGGGTCAGCAGTTCGTGACCAAGCTTGGGCAGATGTGTTCGCTACAGCGTTGGGTCAGCAGTTCGTGACCAAGTTTGGGCAGATGTATTCGCTACAGCGTTGGGTCAGCAGTTCGTGACCAAGCTTGGGCAGATGTATTCGCTACAGCGTTGGGTCAGCAGTACGTGACCAAGCTTGGATAGACGTATTCGCTACAGCGTTGGATCAGCGGTTCGTGGCTTTGCGGGGATTCGGTTCATGTATAAAGGTATAATGTCGTGGCTTTGCGGGGATTCGATTCATGTATAACCAAGCTTGGGTAGATGTATCCACTAAGGATCTTTCATAAGATTGTGGGTGGAACAGCGTTCATTGGATTGTGAGTGGAGCCGTCTAGAAAAGATACTCACGAAATAAATAAACCGTCGGATTGAAAATATGAATCAAGTATCCGAGTGTACTTAATTTTTATGCTGCATTCTTATGAGCGTCGAATTGAAAAAATGATAAGCGTCGAGTTGAAAAAATGAAAGTATGCATAGTCCACTTAACAAGTAGAAAACAAATGTTATGAGGAGATAAAAAAATTATGATTTAGCGACATAAAGAGAAATAGTTTGAATCCAAAAACAAAACGATGTCCTGTATGTCCGTTAGAGAAAGTTTTGCTTTCGTGATACGCATACGCGATCTAAACCAAATACCTAACAGCTATATTTTGAGCTAAATATTTGGCCGTAACCAATTGAATTTCATTTTTCTATAATTTTCAGTTCGGGGCTTTATTTCTAGAGACTGCAGTCGAATCCAAAAGGTATACTGTGCCGTGGTGAATGGGACTTAAAATCATGAGATCGAATTTCGACTGCAGTCGACTCAAGAAGGTGTACCGTGCCGTGATGAATGGGCTTTAAAATCGAAATTAAACTATCGATCTAAACCAAATACCAGCTATATTTTGAGCTAAATACTTGGTCCTAACCAATTTTCAGTTTGAGTGACTCTTATTCTAGAGGTTGCGGTCGATTTTACGATTTGTTCTTCTTATTCTAGGGAGTGTTTAGGTAGTGACGTATAGCCCATGATTCAATAAGACATTGACCCGGCGCAGATTTTGTGTGAAGATAGGGTACTTTACCCGGCGAAGCCGGATCATCTAGTACAAATCAAATGCTACTACATATCTAAGTCAGTATTTAAAAAAAAAATCCGTTTAATCACGCATCGCTAACGAAGAATTCCACAATATCGAATAAGAAACACAACATTTCTTTCCTTCCACTTTAATTACCCATATGACAAGATATTGAATTCCTTTAATAATCTTATCGAAAAACAATTCCAGCATCCGATTCGGACCTTAGTCAAAATCCCTAGAAATAACAAATGTTTAAAATTTTCACAATCTATTCAAATCCGTCCCCTTTTCTGGTCATAGCACTCCCCTAATAACTAATGACTGTTTTTCATGAAATCTATAATCAGATCGTTACCAGAAAAGAGATCAAGTGGTATCTAAGTTTCGCCAAAGAAAAAAAAAGCTAGGCACAGAATATTCCAAAAGAAAAAAATACAAGCTGAAGGGAATGAATGCACCCGAAGAAAAACAGAGCCAGAAACAGAGGACCTTCTGACGACAGGATAATTAATTATTGTCGTCGAGCGGAAGATAAATCAACTGTCGCCAGAGCTTAGGCTTGTCACGTGCTTCTCTACAACATTCCATCTGCATTGAATTTCAATAGGTGGATGGACTCTCCCCGCGGTATGCCGAGAACAGAGTGGAACTCTTGGAGCTATTCTTTGCCGTGAGGGATATAGAGTCCACTGCAGAAGGAAAATCTGATTAAGTCTTTTGTTGGATCTTTATCTATTATCGAAAGATATGGATTACCATTAACAGTAGTTGCGATAAGGCACTCAGGCAAAACAAAAAAATTAAAAAACTTCTACAACATAAATCCATTGAACCCAAAAGAGATTCCATTCTGTCTACCGGACTATCGCCAGGAAAACCCATAATAAAGAAAGGAAGACAAAAGGTTTGCGCTTCTTCCAATTTCTCAACACGCACTTAATTGGGATCGTGACGATGATTAGTAGTCCGTACTGCATATGAATGCTTCGTCTATAATTTAGAGAAGTCCTGTGCCCTTTGTACTCAATACCGAAGTGGAGTGGGCATGCTGCCGGCTACATTTATGTAGATATTGTACATATCCTTTCTTACATCCCCTCTGAACAAAACCGACAAACATGCCCCTAATAGAGGAAAACATTTACACGTAACAGTCGTTGTGTCTTGAATTTTTTATTCACCTCTACCATTGCGTACCCATCGACAACATCGTTTCATTCAAGTAGCGAACGTGCCTTCTGATGGATTTAAGATTAGAGCGACGACGGACGGCTTAAGCAGATCGACATTCCTTGACATATCTTTGCCACCGGATCTACAGGCGTTATTAGGAACAGCAGCAGGATTCCACTTTGAAAGGCGCCCCTAAATCGACTAATCCTGATTTCGTGCCGTGAACCTGTCTCTTCTTACTTTCCCTTCAATCGTGATTCAACATTTGTTCTCTCATTCCCCGATACCGTATTATTAAATTAATTAAACATGAGAATTCTCTGTATAGTACTCGTAGATTCAGGACGCATCTAACCACGCGCGCTCATTCTCCATATTTTGTGCCCAGAGCCGTGCAGGATGAATTTTTCCCGAGGCGGCAAGTACGGGGACGATGGAAAATGATAGGCCTAATAATTAATGTAACGGGGGATGATTAATCTAGGAAACATGGTGAAAAGAGGAATTTCGCCAGAGCTTGTATATAATAGAAGCCAGGTAAGCGTACGTGTGTTTGTCTATTTGGGGGTAGTTACCTGAAGCGTTCCCACTGAATTCCTGCGTATTGTTCTCAGAAGCGGTAGCATTGAGCTTACTGCTGGCGGTAATGCCATCATCATCGTTATCATTTGATTTTGTCTAATTCGCACAGTGTTTACGCTAAATGCTTGTCTAATGTACACAAGACAAACAGTGATTTTGTACCGAGTAATTATCGAATCGAGTGTAATTAATTCAAATGGGAGTTCGTGCTTGATTTGCACTGTGGTGTAAGAAATGTTAATCATTTTCGAGTTAATACGAATTTCAGGATTGGGTACATGCTTGACATGAAGATGAGAACAAAAGTAGTGATCATAAAAAATTTCTTTGAATTGTAGTGTTACAACTATCAGCTGCCATTCAAAAACCCGATGATGAGCACATTCCACTTCTGGTACTTTTATCTTTCTTTAGATGACTAAGTAACAAGCAATATGCGTAAAAAATCAGCAATCTTTGTTTTCTAGGACGTTAGTGTTTTGAAATTTATTGAAAATTAGGTCTCCGAGATTGTGTGTAAGTACGGTTGGGAGCCAGCGTGATACATCCATGGGCGGGAGGTCGATTAAAACTTCTAAAGCAGCTGTTGGACAAGAGTGCATGGCCCCAGTGATGGTATTGCAGGCAAGTCTTTGAATTTTATTCAGAACGGTTCTGCCGGCTGACGTAATGGCTCTTTTTCACCAGACCACATCACCGTAATCTACTGTAGGTCTGACGATCGCTTTGAAGCACAACTTGCCTGAGCCCAATTAGCGCCAATCTGTCGTTTTGTAACCACAAACCTCGGAAAAATCGGTTATAGAAAAATGTTTGAAGTAACGCGGGATGCAAGGATGCCTAGATTCAACCGGATTTAGGAAGTATAGCAGCTCCCCGATCTTCACCCCGACATATCCCGCAGATAAACAAGAGAGGCCTTACCCAATGCTTCATGTCTGCCCCCAGCAAGGGGGGAATTCGCTAAAGAAATGAGTGAGGGTTTCTTTCTTATTCCCGCAGCCGCGGCAATGTGGATTATAAGGGATGCCAACCCTTATTGCATGTCCTCCAATAGGCCAATGTCTTGTAATGACTGCTGTGAGCCAGGCGACATCTCTACGAAACTTGGTAAATAGCTCACACGTCTCCTTCTGCCATTGGAGGGGCATCTCTTACTTGATACGGCGCAGGTGGTTAGATACCGCAATAGTGAGAGGAGATCTTGCACTTGACAGTTCTCAGTGGAATACAAACTGATTCCGCATGAAAGCTGCTTAGGACGGCCCCCCTCCTGGCCAGCTCGTCGGCTTTTTCGTTGGCCTCAATGTGGTCACAGAGGCTCCCAGAGAAGAATGATATTGAGCCGTTTGCAAAGACGAGTTAACTCTTCCCCACACCGCTCGATCCGTTTGGAGGAAGTACTCACCGAGTTCAGTGGCCTGATAGCGGCTTGGGTGTCTGGGCAAATGGCGATGTTCTAGTTATCTAGTATATCTCTGAGAGTATGACACGCCTTTATAATTGCGACCGTTGCCGCTTGAATAATGCTGGCGAACTCCGGAAGGCGATAGCTCCCCTGAAATATTCAGTGCTTCTGAAAGATCTCTGCACTGACACCGCAGTCCATTTTCGATCCGTCGGTAAAAACTGTGAAGTCAAAGTCGTTCAACAACCGTGAGGGGTTGAGTGAAAATCAACCCTCTACAACTCTCTCTTCTGCCACAACTTTTGCTATAGAAGAGAATTGAGTAAATACCAAACCATTCACCAATGAGTTAGCTGACAACATTTTTCAAATATCTTCGAAGTACTCATTAAGAATGAGTAGTTGATGAAATATTCGCAGAGTGTCATCAACAAAATCATGAGGAGGTTTGTCGTGATATCCTTAAGGTAAGGTGTAAAAACGTTTTGCTTTTTGTGTCTCGTGAGTAACGTTACTATATGTTCCAGTTCGATTGTCAATTACGGTTAACTGACTAGATAAAATCACAGTGATTCGACGTTCAGCACCGAGTACTTTCAAGCTTTTCGATTATTTTTTCGGTAAATTTTCACTAATGTCGGGCAAAAGAGCCACAAGCTAACCTTAAAGGTAGCTTACGGCAGATTAAGGTAGCCTGAAAGAATGGTCTAAAAAGTTTTCGGTTTTTGATGTCTTGTCGCTAACGGCACCCCACACCCAGTCGATTGAACATTTCGTTTTCATTGATAAAATAAAATACATAGACCACTCAGTGTGCCGAGGCATTAGTCTGATCTGATATCTTATCACACTGGCTTCGCGAGTTTGAATCTTACTGTGACCATGGCTCTACCGTTTATTTTCCCCTGTTATATGGGGTATAAGACTAAGCCACAACCTTTCAAGATTTGCCACAGAATGCGGCTAAAGATTGCCACAGGCACACTGTCGAACATGATACAAATGTCCTCTTAAGACACACTTCACACAAATCTGAAGAAAACTGGTTCACTTGTACCATGTTCGTGTTCGACAGTGTTTGGCCAGGGTTATGGACAGGAGGTGTATGCTAGAAATATGCTAACAAAACGTCATCTAAGCCTGTTGGGAATAGTTGACGTGCTATGTTCCACTAGGGGTAAGAACAAATGTAGTACATACGTTGGGCGCCAAGTGAGTATAATCAGATTTCGTTGACCATTTTTCGACTAGTTTCTTCTGTAAATTTTCCCTGATATACTAGTATGATACCCCTATGATTTGCACCTATTCTGCCTTGGCTGCGAGGAGGCGGGTCTTTCTAGGGGACCCTTTCTTCCTTCATTTGGAAGAGCTAAGGGGCATGAGCCCGCAGGCTTTATCGGTTCATTGCCAGCTCTGACTGGTTCAATGGATAGCAATTTTAATGGGATAGGTGCTTATGCTAGTAGGTATCACAACAGGCCCTTTGGTGGCCAATTTGTGCTGGGTCATCCGCGGCAGCCTTTTTAACCTAATCTAACCTACGAGTATGATTGAAAAAAGGACCTAAGGCGACCTTGAAATAGCTTATAGTAAGGTCTAATAAGATTTCGGTTTTTGTGACTAACGGTATCCTGCACACCAAGTCGATTGCACATTTCATTTTTATTTCATTAAATCCACTCACGTTGACCCTACATTGGACGCAAAATATTTTTGGCTTTGGTACTGTGAATTTACCATGACGTAGGATCGAAACAAAAAGCTTTAACGTAGGCATCAGCTGGTTGATGTCATCATTGATGAATTGCTGGAAAAAGAAATCAGACCAAAGAGAAAATGTCGTGAAATAAATTAGCGTCGATGTATCGGACTGAAGACGGATGACTGTTGGCTTTACTTTTAGTAAAGTTTTTGTGTCTGTACTGATTATGTGGAGATAAATCAACGATTTTGGTCTCGTTTTTTTCACAAATGAAGAGGACGGTTAACTAAGGGTCGATTTTAAGAAGTAAAGACATTTAGAAGGGGAATATCCTGTGAATGTCTAATTTAAATTTTTTAATTTGTTGAAACTGGACGCTATACTGGTTAAAGGCGATACTGCTGCCAGTAGCGCAGTCGAACTAACGAAGCTTCTGCGCGCTTTGTACTTCCATTTCTGTGTGCCCTTGTATGGCAATCGTCGTTTTTTCTCAAGCTCGAAGGAAAACGGGGGGGGGGGGGGCCTTACCGTCGCACGTTATCTGAAGTTGGTGTATACGGGTTCCAAATTTGACATCAGCGTCTGACAGAATAAATGACTCAGCTTTAGCATGACATATTATATGTCTCTTTAGACATTAGTGTTTCTTGTCACGAGACGAGTTGGGATTGTGTGGTGTACGTTTCCATACCTTTCGCCCTGACAATGATAAAGATATTGATATTTGAACATTGAAGTCAGTGGGTGGAAATGCCCACTCATTTCGAAAAATAATTGGAATTCCAATGAAACTTATTTCGCCCCAAAAGCGCAGTATATTTTCACGGAACTCATCTTCCGTTAATGATTCAATTAAATAAATAAATAACTGGCGCAACAGTCCAATTTGAACCATGGCCTCAAGATGAGTTAGCATCATTTCATTTTCCAGATAGTGACGGTCTTGTGCAGAGTTGTGTGATCAGCAACACGCTCAACCGAGTTATTTACCCCATAAATGGGTACTCATTTAACAGCTGAGTGGGCTCATAGTCCGACATGTATATCCCCTTTTTTATCGAAAACAACCGCATTCAGTAGGAATCGAACCGGGGCCCAGTGCGTAGAAGGCGAACGTGCTAACCGTTGCGCCATCCGGACTACATTATTCAATTGCTTAATTCTTCATTTTGAAATTAACCAGATAAACAGGTGATGGTAAATACCTGTTTATCTGGTTAATTTCAAAATAACATTTTAAATCCTAATTGCCCTCGCTTTAAAACTAACCTCCTGGCAAAATACGTATTGACTATAGCCATCGTCACTAATTCAAAATACAGGTAACAACCAACCAAACTGCTCTTTTATAGCTCATAAAATCATCTTAAAAATAAGCAATGAAAAAATCTTTTCTAAATCGACTCATAAAAATCTTAAACAACAGAAAAATCGACTTCATCGAAAACTTTTCCTCTCATTGCTAATTAAGTAGGGCGCGTTAATAGACGACTACATCTACCACAAGTGAGAAGTCCCCATAAAACGGAGCGAACTGAAAAAAAGACATGTCATGCTTCTAGAAACTAATTGAATTATGCAGAAAAAAATATGTCCAATAAAAACTTTAGCTTAGAATTTTCTCGGATTCAACCCCTCCCCCCCCCCCCTCGAACCACTTTGCTGGTCTTCAGGTCGATGGGACGTGAGCCATTAGTGTCCTGCTTGAAATGTCCGCGCGACGGCGGTTAAAATACGCTCTCTAAATGATCATCAGGATTTTATAGTGCCCAAGTTTTGCAATAAAATTTCATTGTATAAACGAGCCATGGCCATTTTGAAGAAAGTATTACCCTTAAAGTGCGTACTAATGATTAAATGTAGGCTGCCAACGTACACTTTGGTGCTTTCTGTGTCGCCTTCGAAAGTGGAAAAAAGTGTGCGAAAAAAAGGGCTTTTGCAGTTTCGTCACGACAACAAAAAGGCGCTGGTGGTCATTGGAAATGATGGGTAAATATTATGTGTTTAAGTAGAGTAGAGACGTGCTGTGAGTTTTAGTTTCGTAAGTGGGCGGCGTGATTCATTGCGATGCAGTTGGGATAGGCAGGGGTCGGTTCTACAAAAAAAAAGATCAATCATCAATCACATAAACGGCAAAATATAATAAAACAAACGACCAATTTGCCATGGAATGGTTAATAGGTTTGGAAGAAGGAAGTACGAATCACACAGCTCTCCCTTAATTTTTCAGCTTCTGCTTTGAAATGAGCTTCAATTAAATTTTACGCCTACTTTCTAGTGTGAAGTTGAAATATCACGTCACGTCGTGACGCCTTCTTCGGCATCATGAAAGTTAGAATAAAAGTCTTTGAAGCAGATAGTAAAGCCAAGAACCGACAAGAGTCAGTGCCCCACCCCACACCAAGTAGGCAACGATTCTGTAATCGTAACTAAAGAGAGGTGGGATGATTTTATGTTACTACCAAACATTTTTAAGTTAATTTCGTTTCGGTCAATATAATTTTCCTGCCTTAAAATAGCGCGGAGATCGTGTCAATTGAATAGCAATGCTTGCAAATTGCCCAGAGAGTAATGCGTCGGACGGTTGACACAATTTTGAAAATACACAGTGGTGAACGATTCGGCATTAAGTTGAATCACTGGGGCAGAAATTTAGAAGGGAATTACTTAAAATTGGGAGAGATTTGCGAATAGCTTCGTTGCTAATCATCATCGCACAAAAGTCGACCTCTTTTGTGGTAGTAGTGGGAGAAGCAAAATCATGCAAACAATTTATAGACTAGACATACACATGTCCACTTATTTCGCTTATGTGTCCATGTTAAATTACTGAACCCTGACCAGATTTGATATCTGCTCAATTTTCTTCAGAAGAACACGGCTGTGGTAGTTCGATGGGAAAAGTTGTTCCCTCTCCTTTTCCAGTTCTGCAACGAGCAAATTTCCTGTTTTTTACCACGATGATTTTACTGATGTCGTCCTGATGAATTTGTCGATGACTGCCATCAAGTATTTCATCAACTGCACCTGGCGAATCCGCCAAAAAAACTACATGAATCTCACTGGCGCATTCACCAGCTGTAGCAAGTCGAGAGTGGTCAGGTATCGTATCATATATCATAAAATAAGACCCGCGACTAAAACAATTTTCCTGTTGACTTTCAGCCGGCGACTCACCATTGAGAACTTCAAAATAACTTGGTTGGCAGCATTGGAACCATAAAATATTCTGTGGTAACGGTGATACGAAGGGTAATATTAGAACGCGCTGTGATTTCGAGGCTGCAATCAAAAATCCCTATGGGGATTTTTTTGGGGACTTTGTTATGGCGGTTTTTGGGGATTTTCGTATCCACCTCGTTGCCAAAGCCTCCAGGAAAAAGACGGAGACGGAGAAGCATTCCTGCCAAATTGCAACAAAGTTGGAAAAGGGCTCTGTGTGGTCATGCGTCGCAAAGCGGTCCATACAATTTTTGCAACCCCGAAATTTTGCTAACCGACTCCACTTGGCGTCGTGTTGCAGTACAAAGATAAAGATGATAAAACATACTGGAACAAGCAATCCTTTTGTCAGTTGCCTTGATCTCCTACAGAGGCATAGGCGCATCAAAATCTCTTGCATTTCTATGCCTTGTTGACGGTTTCAATAGCATATCTACGACTATTTTTTGGACGTGCAGTTTCTAGCATACACCTCCTATCTGCCCCGTCTTCATACTGACAAGCTCGGAGCGCAGTTCTAGTTCCACTGAATGTTTTTTTGTTGGCGCTGAGGATCGAACCTCTGTTCCTTAGGTCGCAGAGCTGTGACCGGACGAAAACGGCCACAGTGCGTGTCAACGAGCAATTTTAATAGTGGTCGATTTAACACTCTCTTGGTCTATTGAGCGAACACTCGGCTGTTACATTTTTTGCTTAGTTTTAAATTGTCGCATACAAAAACAAAGGGACGCGATGTGCTTTGCGGACAACAAAAGATACTTCAGAGCCGCTACTAGTTTCGGTTTTTGGAATCGTTAATCGGGTTTCACTTGTTTTTCTCGGATTTTTTCTTTTTTTTACGAGATGTTTTTTTGGATCATTTTCCAACAATTTGGTCGGTCTTCCTTTTTGGCATCGTTGCTTAGGTTAGGTTAGGTTAAAGAGGCCGCTGTACAGACCACATCTCACATAGACCACCACTGGGTCCGTTGTGATAAGCTCAAACACCATGAGAGCCTATTCGTCAAACCACCCGGATCTTTCAATAAAGCGATGAAGGTGTCTTTCATTAGGTCAATCAAATAGAGAAAACGTATAGTATCTTTTCTTCCAGCAGTCAGAGCAGGGCAGCTGCACAAGAAGTGATCTTTTGTCTCCTTCTCCAAGCTTCTGCAATAATCATTGTAAGGAAGCCGTAGGCGCTTAGCATGTTTACCTATCAAGCAATGCACCGTAATAATCTCCACAACTCGGCGCGATCAAAAACCGCCTGTGGGTACTAATATAACCGTCACAGTGCTCCGAGCTTGTCAATTTAAAGACGGCGCGGATAGGAGGTGCATGCTAGCAACAGCACTTCCGAATAGTAGATATGCTACCGAAACGTCAACAAGGCATAGAAATGCTAGAGATGTTGACGCGCCCGTGCCCCGGCAATTAACACACACACACACACAAAAAGAATTTACCCCAAATCCGAAATGGCTATCGCGGAACTGGAGTAGTTGAAATGGAATGAGTTTGCGCACAATCGAAAGAAAAAAAAATTAAAAATTGAAAAACTGATTTGAAAGGAATAATAATTGAAAACTGGTAAACAAAACTAATCATTGAAACTGATAAAAAAAATATAATAATGACAAAAAAAATACGTACACAAAAGGGGCGTCGTCACTCTCACTAGCTACATCGATCGTGATCATGCATCTCACGACCCGCCGGTTACAGTGACTTGCACAGCGCGGATCGAATGGTCGTCTAGAGCAATTTATTGTCGCCTTAATAATGGGTCGATTGAATTAGCGGCGATTCGGCGCTATTTTCCGACACGGCTGCTATCTTTTTCCGACACGGCGCAGCGGGTGACCAAAAGATCAAATTCCCGACTCTTTCGCGGTGTCCAAATCCCATCCAATCCAACCAGCCAAATTTAAATCCCCCAAAAATCCAACCGATGGCCTTTGGCGGGTGATACGCCACTCCCCAGTTGACGTCCCCGTGCGTCACCAATCACTCATCCAACATGAAGTTGACGTCGAGTGATTTTTGACTGGGCGGGTTATTTAACGCCGCCTGCCAAGTAAAAGAAGCTAAGGGATTTCGGATGTCAGTGATGCTGAAGATGCCAACTTCTTTACCCTGCAGATCCGACAATAGGTAGCGGCTGTGGCCCACTTTTTTAATCATGCGAGCCTTAGTGGACGTTCACACTGCGTGCGATGCCGAGCCGAGCCGAGCCGGGTCGAGCGATGCGATGTGGTGGGTGTTCACATTGCACGCCGTGCGATGCCGAGCCGAACGATGGCTTGCGATGCAAAGATGATCCGAGCGATGGCTTGCGATGCAAAGATGATCCGGGATGTTCACTGCACGCAATGATGGAGAGTAGAGACCAGTTCAAGGAATAGAATCTGTTCGACATCATGTCGTTTGTATGCTTGACCCAGTAAATTTATTTCTGTTTCAAAAAAGTGCTCTAAAAATGGAAGAGCGTCGCCATTGGGTGCACCCCATTAATGAAGAAAGGCCCAGTGTTGGTGAATTTCATCATCTCTTCCGCGACCTCAGACGAGAGGTTTCACAAGCGGATTGAGCAGCGGCGCACCGCTGTGTATAAACGCAAAAATCGGCAGCCGCGGCGGCTTTAGGACGATGAATGTATAAACCGCTCGACTCGCCGTTGCGGCCACCGCCGCGGTTTGTGGAGCGGCGAGATTGCATTTGAATTCAAACCGCTTGTGAAACCACGCTTTCTAAACGCGACCTTATTACGGTGATAATAACCTTTCATTTGAGCCATACTGAATCAAAACCGGAGTCCAAAGCGTATATACCCTAGACTTGTACAGACCTAGTTGTGATACCAAAACTTCCAACTGGCAACGGCCATATGCATTAAAAGTGAATTTGCCATATGGTCAGTTTGAGCTGTGGGCGTGGATTCAATGAAAAGTTTCATCGTTCATCCATTCGAATTTTGGATATTTACATTTGAACTAACGTTTACAGTAAAGGTTGCCGTTCATTCAATAGGATCTTGCCCATTCTCAAAATCAACTAACCAACCCACACTATAAATATTTGTCGCATTTTGCAAGTCGCTAGCATCATTGTATCGAAAGTTATCGCTCATTTGAAATTTCATCTATAGGAGTTCCTTCGGTCGGATCTTGCCCATTTTCAATACCAACCAACTAGATCATGCTACAAACATTTGACCAAAATTTCAAGTTTCTAACTTCATTCTATCGAAAGTTATCGTGCAAACGGACAGACAGACAGACAGATATGGCTAAATCGAATCAGGAGATGACCCTCATAATTTCCATGTATACACTGCCACACCGCCGCGCATAAAAGTCTAGGGTATAAAAGCAGACATACATACATGCATTTTTTTCAGTGTGATCTTACATCAAATATTACTTTACAGCTCGTACTTGCACCATACTGGCTCCAAAAAGCTTCACATCGCAAAGCATCGCAAAGCCCATAAACTCCATCGCAAAGCCCATTAAATTCCATCGCCAAAAATCAGCAGCCGGTACTCGCACGAAAAAGCAAAGAAGTTTGTGAAAACATCGGGCCATCGCTCGGCTCATCATTGCATCGCGCGCAGTGTGTACACTCAAAGCGTGTTTCCATTTAAAATTGAAGACTTTCCATTTTCTTGCTTTAAAAGCTTGCAATCGCATTGCATCGCTCGACCCGGCTCGGCTCGGCATCGCACGCAGTGTGAACATCCACTTAGGGAAGTTGATGTAGTCCTCCACCGCTTTACTTTGAGTAAAGTTTCGGCGAAGCACCTCATCACCAGGTTGAAATTCAACCTCAGGAGAGCGCAGGTTGTAGTGGGCCGTATACTTGGTGTGTACCGCTCTAAGTTTTTCTTGGATCTGTTGCCGGAGCACCTGAACCCTGCGCTTGGTATCAACAACATCAGTAGCATCCCCCAGCAACTTAGGCCGTCGCAAGAGGGTGTTTGTATGGCCGTGGGTGACCATGGGCTGACTGAATGCGACACAGTAGGGTGACGTATTAATGAGCATCTTGTTAGTACCTGCGTGAGCGCTTAAGGGATGGTCTTGTGATCTCTTCAGCAAGTCCAGTCTAAGCTCTTCTGGAACCCAAAGTTTCCAAGACAGTTGGTCCCGCAATTTATCTCGTTTAGGTTTTCTTTGTAGGTTGACCAATCAGGCACCGGTGTTAGTATCGGTTTATATTTTTAGTGACGGCAGTCTCAAATAGTATTCGGTGCACTGGTATACTAATTTTTCTTGACCTTTGTTTTAGACGGGAACCGGAGGTCATTCCTTTCTTATATACATAGTTTGACCAACTTGTAATGACCAGTCCTGCAGTGATTTCTGATTTGATTCTTTCAAAAATAGAATCAGTCCCCCCTTAATAACGTCGGCTCTTTTTTTTTGCTGAATGAGAAGAAGATCATTTTTTTCATCTCAACTCAGCTGAAGCTGCTTCCATGAAGGCAGGCATGCTTAGGATCCAAGTACGAATCCAGTTGTTGTGGGATACAAGAGTATAGACACATTGTGCCTCTATTGACCCCAATTTTCAATAGCTGCAGTGCACTTAAAATACCTAAATATAAAGCCATTCAAGAATCGTCAGGACATTGCACCTCTTCTTCTAAACAAAACTGCTCATACAGTTTCTATTCAACTACCAGTTTCACACGCCTTCATCATTAGTCTCTGCGCAAACATGTCCTCAATACTCACACTACGAATCCTAACGCATACAAGTACTCGTATCATCAAAAGATATAAGAATCTTCAAGAGATGTATCGCTACAATTACCGCTTGTGCTTATATCTCTTTTCCTTAAACTTACTACTAACACATGTAATTTCCCCATCCATTTATATTCTTTCCCAGACAGAGTTTCTGGGGCTTGTGGATGAGTATGTTGTGTCCTTTTACAACCAAACAACAATATTGTGCAACACAAATTGACAACCCAACGAGACAAAATTGTTTTCAAAAGAAATGTCGTAGAACTTTCTTTCCGCTTACTACGATTTCAATGAGATAACGTGAAGATTGCAAGAATGGTTACGTTAAGGACTTTTAATAATGAGACAGAGAAGACGAAGAGTTTGCCGACAAACCCACAATGAGGGTGAAATGCGGGTGAAGTGCGATATCGTTAAGATAAAGCATCGTATACGTAGTATGCTCTAATAATTTTCTATAATAATAAATTCTCCGAAAGACAATAGCTTCCTTTTTGAAACTGGAGGCTAAGAAACTCTATCCCTCTCTTCAAGATTCCTTCGAAGCTACCATATGACTGGAAGGTATCGTTGTCGTACATCCCCAAAGTTAGCTTTATACAAGTAAAACTCTATCTGGGATTGTACATATATCGCTTGGACGAAATGCTTGAGACGATACAAGAGATTCACCCGAGGAATTGGGTTAACAACTCTCAACTATGTCGTTGAGACAATCACCAGCATTTTTCTTCATATACACATGGATCTTGACATAGCATACCCGCACCCTTGAACGACTCCCATTCCCCCATTTCCAGCATTGCTCTAAAACTCCTTATAAAATAATGTTTGAAACAAACTCTCGTAACTGATGTTTTATCCTTATCGGTGTGGTTTTCTTTCATGTACTCGCCTATGGTTTTGCTTCGGAATGGATTTCTGTGAATGGAATAACGACATCCCCGACCATCACATAAACTAGATTGTCTTCACTTACAACTTTATCGAGACTCCAGGGATCGCTACAAGCAAGGACAGACGAAAGCTTCACTTTCGCTACAGCATTTTCTCGGTGTCGAAACAGGATTCACGCTGGACAAGGAGTCCAATACGATTGCAATCATATGTCAGGATGTTATAGTTGTACTAGCGTTCGATACCAGGGAGAGACTTATGCAATGGCAGGTAAGTGATTTGATCCTTTCTTTTTTTTTCATGGATGCAGTCTTCGCGTCAGGAGCGTGTTCTAAAAAATCCAAGGAGTGTCTCCTTTTTATTCCAAAAATGTGCTCGTACACATCAATTTATGCTAAAACCTCTCACATTTCATCATAAATAACAAATGAATCGAATTCCGTATCCTTAGCGTAAATCCAATAAAATATCCTTTTATCTTTCGTACAGGTGAAAATATCAAACCATTTAGGAGATGACATTCAATACTTGGTGCTGGTATCGTCGGCACCAGCCAAATCGAAAATGCAAACAGGACCATCACGGATGCACATTCAGGATCGTCGATTTTGTCTCACGACGGGTGTCCCGCCCAAGCTTGTCGGTCTCTGGGACATCGCTTACCTACGGTATGTTCGAAAAAATCTTATCCGCTTGCTTGCGGGGCGAAGAGAGGGGGCGCAGATACAACGAACCTCCATTTAGTATCACATCCTCTGCGTCCTCTTCGACCTGCCCCGCCTCGCATCCGTCTTGATTCCACCATCCTATTGATTAAATTATCTATCTTGTCTCTTGTTATTTGCAGACGTTATGGGGTCGTGGATAATCGATTTTGTTTCGAGGGTGGCTCAAGGTGTGGCAAAGGTGAAGGACTCTACGTATTTGTGACAGATCAAGGAGAGGAAATTACAGAAACGCTTAAGCTTGCATCACAAGCAAAATTGTCGGCCAAGAAACGCCAGGTGGCCAGGAAATTAGCAAGTAATTAGATTTTAAGGATGCTTTAATGGGACACCGGTCAGTACTAATGGAAACTATTTTATCTCTTTTCTCTCTTTCTGTCTCGGGCTTCCGCGCGGCATGCTAACAACGCTCTACAGCAATAGATAGTCCTAGGAAAGTGGTTTCACCTCGACCGATGGATGTTGTTGACGATGGCTACTCTTGTCACATCGAGGATTCAGCTTGCACTTGCGGTTCTCGGACACCGTACTGGCCATCACAGGAGTCACGGGACATGGATTATGGCTGTGGTGATACGACATCTGTTTCGGAATGTCACGATAGTTTCAACGATGGCGAAATGTTTCCAAAGTAATTATCTTGATTTTAGTAGTTCGGTACTAGAAGTTCTATTAGTTGGTTGGAGTTAAATCGTAGAGATTTACAGGGTTGTTTCCGATGGGGATAAATGATAAATGAGAAATCTTAATTGCTTTCCCTGTTAAGGTGACTAGGATTCATAATTTCATTTCTCTTCATTCGTCCTTCCAGAAACCACAAAGCAAATATCGAGCGATGCATGAGCTGTATATCGAAATTAGGTGCCCCATCAATGTCCCGTAGTTCGACGGCAACTGGAAATGCCACGCCGGGAGCGAATCACCCTCCACTGTGGACAATTCTAACCGAGCAAAATAACCAGGCAAATCTTACGTCAAAAACCATTCCTGCCGGCGGCATTGATCGAATGTCAATATGTTCGTCGCATGGCAGTAGCGGTGGTTACGGCAGTAGTGGCGGCTCTGAATATTCAGTACCGCGAATGAATTGCACCACCACCAGTTCGGCGTATCCCGATTCATGTTACGAATCAATACCGGCATCTCATTCTTGTAAAAATCATCCTGCTTCTAGTCATACGTGTCATTGTCACATGCAACATTCGACATCGTCTACCCTTAAATCGAATAAAAATGCAAAACCACTGCCAATAGTCAACCCCTTGCACATGCACGCCAGCTGCATAACGACACAGCCCACAACATCGGTAGGACCCTATGAGAATTACGACGTTCCAAAGACGACGACGATTCATTTCGAAAACCTGCCTACGGAAAACTACGATACCCCCAAGAACATTCAGGAGTATATCTCCGAGGACCTGAATAGCAATAGAACCCAAGGACCTGACAACTACGGAAACTACGACACTCCGGCGCAAATAGGAAAGATGTGTGGTTGCTTGGTTGCGGGCCAGGACCAAGGGCAAACGAAAGCCTGCACAGATGCCCCGCGAACTGACTGTGCTTGCAATAGGGTTATGTCGTGGGCAGATAACTGGATATCAATACCTTACTGTAGGCGTGGCAATGGAATTGAACATACCGGGATGACAATTAATCGAGTTAAGCTTAGCGGAGAAGGAAAGATGCCTGTGATGCAACCTAGTGGAGAGTTGGCGATATACGCTACAGTAGATCTCTCGAAGAAAGCCAATCGACGGACGGATAAAGTTTGCGAATGCAAGGATGACGACTCAGAAACTAGTTCTTCGAATTATATAAATTTAGATCCTGCACATATGCTACCAGAGCCCGGTTTCAAAGCACGGGACGTTGGTGGCGATTTAAACGACGTAAAGACTGATTTAAGCTCAGCGAACTATACTAACTTGAACTTTGCTCAATCGTTAGAAAATTATGAAAATTCTAAAGAGATGCTTCAACGAGCCGGTATCACTGCCCAAGAGATCGAAGAGCTTCGACGAGATGAAGATGCCAACTTCTGTCGGAAGTGCGGTCATGTGAGTGCCAAGACGCCTGATTCTAAGACCAACACTTTGGAGAGGCCCGGTGATAATAAGACCTGTTCTTCGGCAGACTCCAAGCAACAAAAGGAATACCTTACGCTGGACATGGAAACAACAGATTTAAACAGCAAATTTCCTGGGTATCTTCCAATGTCACCAGCACCACCGAATGCCAATAGTTCTAATGCCAACGCTCCGCCACTACCTTCAAAGAGTGATCTTATCAAACGAATCATTGGCGAAAAATCGGCCAGCAATCCCAGCCTGAACGGTCCAATAGTAGATAGGAGTAGAAAACGGCCGGATCAGAATCGAGTTCCTGGTAGCGCTATGATGCTTCTACATCGAACCGGTAGTAGTCCGTACAATAGAAAACACATTATGGATAGCAGCGATCTTCTGCCACCGTTGGACAAACGATTGTCACTGCGAAAACGCTCATCCTCCGCCGACTCATCACGTTTCCTCGAAGATCCCGATGAATTCGACAGCTCAGAGACCTTACGAAAATCTTCCATGACCCAAATCGATGGACGGCGATCGTCGTCGCCATGCTTGCATCAAGAAAACGAGAACTTTGTCGAGGAAGTGTGTTGTGGTGCCAAGGTGGGTGAAACCGAGGACGAATCTTCGGTGACTTCAACGTCTCAAAGTCAGAATTCACAATCGGTTCATATTCGGCGATCGGCTAGCGTACCGTGCAAAACACAAAATCGCGATTCGTCAAGTTCCAATGACTCGGGTGTATCGACGGGATCGCTGAAGCATCGTGTGGGTGACTTCCATGACTTTGAACTACCACTGACGACAGCAATGTCGGCACGACGTCATCAACGGCACGTTCAACCCGCGTCCGCATCCTGTGCCCATGCCACACTACCGCGTCGTTCCAAGTCATTCGATCCACTTCGCGAGATTTCATTCCAATTTCAAAAGGTCGAGGTGGCCGGTAAGAGTACATCAGCTGAGGCCGAAGTACCTATCTGTCCGCCCAAAGGGCGAGGTTTTGCCAGTCCGTGCGAGGGAATCTCAATGGCCGGTCCGCCCTATATTGATTCGAGGAGTACGAGCAGCGGAACGTCCGATATGTCGGACTACATTGAAACGCTTTCGTTGTCCAGTCATAGTTCGTCGGATGCAACTGAGAATTTAAGGTAAGTTCATTTAACGGTTTTCTTTGGATGTTAAAACTAATGTAGGATTTTCTTTTTTTGTTTTTCTTACGATTAGGCTTTTGCGTCAAGCCACCTCGACCCTGCGACCACGTTCCGGCAAGGAATACCATAACATTGATAGATCTCTGATTGCCCTCACGCAAAGTGGCGAAACGATCAAACTGCACAATAACCCACCGTCCCAGCTGAGAGGTTTGCTCACGTGCTCTGTGAATTATGCCAATATCACGCCCGTTCCCGAGAATGCTGAATCGCCCAGTCCTGGCTATCAAAGTGGTGGATCGCCACAAGAGCCGCATGTAGAGCCATTTGTGTTTAAGGTAAGTGGTTGCTAGTTTTAAATTTCGTTTATGAAAGGGTTGAAAATTCGTTGTTACTCATATACTATACTAATGATGGGCACTAAGATTGTTTTTATTCTGGTGACACAAAAGCTTTGACTCCTCCCACTGAGTCGTGATTTTTGAGATATCTCTGTTTAGTGAGACAGACAAGCGATCCCGCTTGACGGATGTAGCATTTTGGCGAGAGTCAGCTACAGAATTGAAAGTATAAGTAGAATATTGGGTTGCGTTGGAAGTCACTCTTAAAAGATCGTTGGTGAACAGAGGAAAGAGCGTTGTTGATTGGACAGTACCTTGAGGAATCCCTCTGTTGGTGGTATGGTGATTCGATTTAACTCCATCAAGTACCACTCGAAGCGAACGGTCGTCGAGGAATCCAATCCATTCACTTGTTTTGGGTCCAGACCAAAAGCCTGAAGTTAAGCTAAATGAGCCAGACTCCAAACTCTATCAAAAGCTTTCAAAATGGTGAGGGCAATGAGCTAAACTTCACAAAATTGATGGATATAGCGATTCCATCTTTCGATGAGATATGTCATTTAGACCGCAGTCGAGAGCGAAAAACGGAAACCATATTGCCGATCGTTGATGAGATGGTGTTAATGAATACAGATTATTATTTGGTTGTTAACCAGAGTTTCAAAGACTTTTGACAGGATCAAAGTGAGTGCCATTGGTCGGTAGTTAGGTCGGATTACATGCTTCACTTTTCTTGAGGATCGGTTGGACATTAGCTAGCTTCCACGATGATGAAAATACCCCATTTGAGTAGTATAGATACTAGCGTTTTCGTTAATCAGGAAGAGCCGTGCTTGAGAACTAAGGAGGAGATGCAATCAGATCCGGCCAATTTTGATATATCCAGCTTCGAGAGCATTTTAAATACTTCCCTAATGCGGAAATGCATAGGCCTCTGTTGTGAATCGCGTAAGTGTATGGGCTGGTGGATTTTAAGTAGTGGGCTGTAGGTAAGAGTTTACAACAAAGATTTCAGAGAACTAATTGGCCTTATCTAGTGATTCACTAAATGTTGCCAGCATTTACAAGTGGTGGAATGAAAGATGAAGCTATTCTTTACATATTTCACCATAGAAGCCTATGCTACCTTCTTGTTTAACGAAAACTGTTTGCCTGATTTTACTATCGAACTGAAATTTGGCTTTATTGACGATAGATTTGCAGGTGTTCTGCGTAGAACTTTAGAGTTCTTTCAGTTCGACTCAAGGACGTCGTTTGTGTGCACGGTATGCCGCTTCTTTTCTCCTAATAGACTCTTTGCAATCTCTGTTATACCAAGAGGTGGTAGTATGTAGGTTGATAATAGTTCATAGAAATATTAAATTACGATTTTATAACGGTACCCGAACCTAGAAGTCTACAGTTTCTACGAAAGTTGCCTCAATGTGTTGGCTTTCGAACGGCATATAAATTTCAAGGACTTAGGTTTAAAAATTTTCAAATATTGCTTATTAAAGGAAAAGAATACGTGGTTTTGAAATATGAAATATCGATATAAACAGCGGGAAGTTAATGTGGCAAAAATGCATTGGCGCTTTTTGTGGGAAGAATTATCTGGGGACTTCTCACAAGTCATTCACATTTTCAATGAAATCTCAAAACTACTCGTATATGCGTCGCATCAGATGCCATCTATCATTTTATTGGCCTGCCAGGTACCGGCAAAACCATGTTAGCCCACGCTCACCTCCAAAAATCGTTTCGAGTCGAACAGATGGTTCATTTATTGCTGGAGCTGGCACGCCAGGTCACAATGACGAACGACATGAAATTGTCTCACTAACAGGGTGTTTTTATTCGTAGGTAGGATCAATATTGTAAAAATATAATTCACACGACAAATACGATCCAAGCCAATTGCAATTATGTCCTGAATATTCAACTAATCATGTTCACTTGCTTGTTATTCCTCGGATTGTGCAATTGGTAGACTTTTAATTTGAATATTCATTCGTTAGGAGGTCCCAAAGTTCCTCCCCTATCGCCCATTTTTGAGGGTCTTGTAGAAAATACAAATCCGTTATCAAATCGGTCAAATGTCTATTCGTCTTTCTGTCTGTCTGCCCGTCTGGGCAGAAAATATCTCGTGAACGGCTGAAGCTAATGCATGAAATTTGGTAGTAGTATGAAGGATTGATATTGACTGACCAAATTTAAGCGAGCGGGGGTCTCCAAAGAAGGGAAAAAATATGAATTTTTCCCTTTTCATCGGGTGTTGGCACGTGGGGTGTCATTTCAAAGGGCACAATTAGCGCATTTCTAGTACTTTTTCCCATTTTAGCTTACAGAAGTGGAGAGAGGCGGCGCAAAAGGTAGATTTTTTTTGTACCCCCACATCATGAGCATAACGACGCTAAATATACTAAATGTAGATATCCTAAAAATAATAATAGTAGTATATTTCTTTGATTTTAGTTGTTACTCCATGCACCTCCTTATGTGAGCCTAAGCAGAAAGCATTACTGCCAAACAAATTCATTAACAACATGAGAGGCAAGAAACCTCGCAAGTTTGATATCAACAGTATAATATTTGCTGTAATTATGTGCATTCAAAGCTGTGTATTTTTCCTTTATAAATGCTCATACTTAGCGCATTCATGAAGAGTACGGGTATGCTCAGCGTGACTAGCTTTTGCGGAACGAATTTCGGTACACGACCAGCTTTTCGGTGCTTATTTCGGTACGTGACCACTTTTTCCGAAATAATTTCGGTACACAGTAATAAATCGAAACAGGCACATTTCCCATGAAAAACCCAAAGCCTCTTTCATGCTTAAAGGCTTTTTTCTCCTTAGACCAACAAGCCATTAGTCCACATTTCAGACGAGGCATTAGACCACTTACCAGAACAGCCATTAGATCACGCATTAAACCACCTATTATTAGAAAACCAGCGTGGTTCTCTTAAACTAGGTTCTGGGATCAGTTTTTCGTGCGAAATCTTATACAAAATAATAAAAAAAAAGTAGAGTAGCTAAAGTACTGAAGAAGGAAGTAGGTAGCTAGGTAGTTTTTTATTATTAGATCAAAGCTACAAGCATTATAAACAACAAATATTGACTTACACGAAAGTTGTCGAAAATTTCGCTCGTACCAAAATTTTCGCTACTTTGGTGCTAGCATATTTCACACGAAACTGCATACATAGGAAAAATTCTCCACACCGTTGTGAGCAATTTTCACGCGAAAACAATTGCTTTGCATTTTGTTTCGACTGAAAATCGAGAACAGGGAGCTCTAGGGTCGCGTAGAGCACCGCAGATATGTGCTGTGGTGTGCAAATTTCAACTTTCCGTTTTTTGTGGGAGAAATAAATTTTCGCAAGAAAAGTTTAGTACCTGCCTTTAAGATGGAATATACTCGTATAATGACAAATCGTAACACACATATTTCCAATATGAAAGCGTGGATTCCTGGCGCTGCAACCAACGGGAGTATACCGTGGGGTCATACTTTGGCACGAAAGACCTCTCATTCTGCTCACCTTGAATCGCTCACCATCTCTCTCTAAAATTTAGTCGTAGCATATTAGCCTAGTCATTACGTGCCAAGACGAACTGGTTTAAAGCAAATTGTGGTGTAGTTGTGAGTTTTTATTAATTTGTCAAATCAAAATGTCCCGTTCATGATGGTAAATATTGCAATGGTAGATAGTATGGCTCATTTGGGGGAAATTAATGTACGGCATGAACCCTTCATCTTTAACAGTTGCAGAGTTATAGCATTTTGTTTAAAAACTGTCAACAAATTCTAAATTTACCAAGCCCCCAATTATTCGATCCGTGACTTGATCTTACTTTCTGAAACTACATAAAATTTCATTTTAACGAACTTTTTACCGGTTAAAAAAATCACCGTTATTTCAAAGATACAACCGTTCGAACTTTTAAAACATTGTTAAATCAATTTTTCATCAAAAATCCAAATGATTACTTCGTAACGGTACCTTGAACTGACTTTGGAACACCTTTTGTCATTTGTTTTGCTTATTTTCTGCTATTTTGTTAACTAAAAAATATAAAAAAAATAAATAAATAACTGGCGCAACAGTCCAATTTGAACCACGGCCTCGAGATGAGTTAGCATCATCTCTTTTTCTAGATCGTGACGGCTTTTTGTGCAGAGGTATGTGATCAGCAACACGCTCAACCGAGTTATGTATTTACCTAATAATGGGTACTCATTTAACAGCTGAGTGGGCTCATAGTCCGACACGTGAATCCCCGGAATCGAACCGGGGCCCAGTGCGTTGAAGGCGAACGTGCTAACCGTTGCACCATCCGGACTACTAACTAAAAAATATAATATATTAATTAAAATTCTTTTTAAAATAGCCTAAATGTGTTTTACATGAAATTCACTTTTTGTTTACCTTAAAAAGTCGCATTCACAAATTTTCAAATCTAAGTACTTACTATTTATATGCCGATCGAAACATACCATAATGCGGCAACTTCTATCAACTTTGCAGATTTGTCAGTTCAAAGAAACGTTACGGCAAGTCCAATTTTTTGACACAATTTACAAAGCAGGCTATAGCTAGGAAGCGGTTAAACATCGATTGTCCATTTCAGGATTAATTTTCCATAAATGCGCGGTACTGTCTACCATTAAGTACGAGGGTAAGGTGAAAAGTTCTCGGCCTGACACAGAAATACCGTTACAATCAATAAAATTTGATGCTTCCTGCCTGGGTGCACGTGTCATTAGTTCGTATGACAAGTTTCAACTTGTTCTCTTTAGTAGTGTGTTTACACGAATTTTTGTAGTAGATGTCTTACGTGTTTTTCGTTAAAATGTAGGAACTTGAATATCATGCAATTATGAAATTCTTCGTTTGGATGAATTAACCCCTAAGGAAAGTCATCCGAAGTTTACCAAGAGTTTAGGGGGACTCTGCTCCTTCGATATCAACCGTTAAAAAATGGGC
This sequence comes from Chloromyia formosa, assembly GCA_964017055.1. Classification (NCBI taxonomy): domain Eukaryota; kingdom Metazoa; phylum Arthropoda; class Insecta; order Diptera; family Stratiomyidae; genus Chloromyia; species Chloromyia formosa. Next base: position 20,302,105 of record OZ024815.1, read on the forward strand.
AGCTGTATTTAAACGTCGAAAAAGTGCAAAGGCCGAATGAAAGTGAGTGATGTTGCTGAGGCTGTGAAGATATCGGAAGAAAGGGTGCGAACCATCTAACACAAAGAATTAGATGCGTAAGCTCTGCGCAAGATGGGTGCCGCATTTACTGAATGTCGATCCAAAGCAAATGCACAAACGATTTTCGCAGCAATTTTTGCACTGATTCAATGAAGCTTGGGTCCACCATTACACGCCAGAAACGAAGCAGCCGTCGAAGCAGTGGGTGGAAGCCGGTGGTTCAGCGCCAAAGAAAGCGAAGTCGATTGCATCTGTCGGAAAGGTCATATCCGGCGTGTTTTGGGATGCGAAAGGGATCCTGTTAATTGATTACCTTGAAAAAGGCAGAACAATAACAGGCGACAGTTGAAGGCGATGGCGGCGAACAGGACGAGGTGGAAAGTCGGCGTGGTTAATGCCCTATGCCCCACAAAGGGTTGACAGGATCCAGAGAGAAAGAGAGAGAGAGATTACTCCAAACTTCTTGACCAGCTGGATGCCACAATTCGCGAGAAGAGGCCTGGCTTGAACAAGAAAAAAATCATCTTCACCAGGACAACGCACCTGTACACAAGTGTGCGTCGGCGATGAGAAAACTGCGGGATTTGGGGTACGATTTACTCGACAATCCACCTTATTCTCCTGATTTGGCACCCTCAGAAGAAATTTGTTTCTGGGAAGCGCTTCGCATCCAATGAAGAAGTTGAGAGGGCCGTAGATGAATATTTTCACAGCCTTCTAGACTCTCACTTCCGGGAAGGAATACCGATGTTGCAGAAACGCTGGACCAAGTGTGTTGAAGTCGAGGACATAATGTCCCTTGACAAATGAAATAATTTTTTTTAACTGAAAATCGCAGTCTTCCGTTGTTAGGCCGAGAATTTTTCTTTTCACTTTACCCTCTTATTTACCTTCTGAAGCACGATACCCTGTATACTAAGAAAATATCTATAAGACATTATCGTTATTTTAAAATTTCTTTCCTTCTTTTACAGAATGAAATCCAATCGAAGCAATAAATTACAGGTAATAAAAAAAATATATATCTAGAAATAAATACGATTGTAAAAAAAACCTAATATACACGAATGAATCTATAGTTTAATGAAGATCATGCAGTCTAAAGCAAAAACGACATACATATTTAAAAAAATATATATATATATATTATTTTGGGTTCCTATTGATATAAACAAACAAAAAATTGTACCATAAATAAACGACAGTAAACATAGTTCTTAAGTCTCCTATATACCAACGGTAGTAATTGACGATAAATCATAAATCGTAATCGAAACCATTTAGAAACAATTACCACTACACGAGTATACAAAATTGAAATAATAAAAAAAAATCAGTAAATGTGAAAAATTGACTCAAAACTGCACTTTACAACATAGATACAACACACTGCATTAATTTCGTATATGTATTATTTATACAATATAAGTACATATATATTGTATTTTCTGTTATGATATATGACTCACAACATAGCCCAACCTATTGAATAAAAAAAGCGAACAAAGACTTTACAATGAACCATTTAGAAAAAGGAATGTGAATTAAACCTTGAAATACAACGACTTTAGATGCGCAAAAATCCGATACAAAACTTAGTTTTACCTACCTACAAGTATTTCCAAAATTATAAAAAATAAAAAATAAAAGACGATACAAGTAGTGAAGATATTTTATAATATTCTACTGGCACGCAGCCGTGCTCGAACCGATTTTTCTACAACATTCGTAAATTTTGTTTTAGTCATTTTGTAATATTCTCAAAGAACTCGGTTTCGTAATTCGCTATATTTATACAATTTTTCTATCCTAATATTTACAAAACAACAAATGGACAACTAAAAACAATTCTAGAACAGAGAAACTAACTAAATATAAACAATCGAGTGGAACTAGATAAAATTACCAGATACAGGTATTCATAGAATCGAGTTGTGTGTGTGTGTATTTTTTTTACACAGGCTAGACAAAACAAAATCACAGGAAAATGGTGAATAAATTACAAAAAATGTAAATAAATAAATTTGTTTATTTTTACTGAAAAAATAAAAAAAAACATTAAGAAAACATCATAACTTTTCTGTAAAAAGTAATTTTATTGAAAACCAAAAACATACATATTTCAAAGTATAAACTTGAATCAAAATGGTCGCCAAACTGAAATGATAATTTCCAAAAAGAAAATATTTAATATAATTACGTATTTATTGCATTGTATCCTCTATTTCTTGTGGATAAATTATTTCAATTAGACTTTAGATTTTCGAGACATATATCAGTAGCGGAGATCGAAAGACATCCCCTTTTTAGTTACATTCTTTTGTATATACAATAATATTCTAAAATAATTGTAAATAAATAAAACCATAAAACGTTCAGGTTTAATTTTCGATTTACGTAGCTATAGTGAAACACGAATGGAAAAAGTTACTTATGGCGAGACTAATTTTTAGAAAAAAAAATAAAACAAAAAAGAAAACACAAAAAAAAAACGAGCGAAATACAACACCAGCCTAAGTATGTACCATTAGATTTAATTATAATTATTTACGATGAATAATTCCGATCGTAATTGAACTAGAAGTAATTTGTCATTGTCGGTGACATATGTCAAATGCAAGCACACCCACGGGAAAGAATGAATTGTTGTAATAGACTGAAACGATTATACATTATATAGCACGAATCATAATCAAAACATTACAAAAAAAAAAATTGATGACTACAGCCAATCGAATGTAAAAAAGCAATTTTGCTCAACCCTGTATTGAGTCAAAATTCGAAAAGCGATAAACGCAAAACCAGTGAACAATGTAATAATTTTCAAATTATTTGTAAGACACGTATGTATTGTATATGGTTGGATGAATTAAATTTAAAATACATAGGTACATATAATAACACTCAAAATTAACAAATGTCCAATAACAATGAAAACAAATTTCATATTTAACAAAATATTATTCGAGCATCACAAGTAAGATAAAACAACAAGCAAACAAACAAATGAAATGGAAGACGATTCGCATAAAATGAACATTGAAAATGCAAACAGACAACTTTATATATTATTATATGAACAAATTCTACATATAAATATATTTTAACTTTTAAATACGTCCATTTTTAAGTAAACGAAAAATAAAAAAAAATCAGAATTTTATATGTATCTAATATATTTCAATCCTAATGAAATCTATCATCACAAATTTATATATACATTTATGTTATTTTCTCCGTTTATTTGATTTTATTTGTATATTATTATATTTACTTCGGTTAGTTCTTTGTATTTCACCACCTCTCTCAACCACTTTGTGTTGTATTTTACTGTTACTATTTATACATACGAATTTCGTTTTTAGTTTGGGACGAAGTCTTGAATCTTTTTTTTCGATAATATTTATATTGTTTATTTTAGTTTATTTCTCTTTATTTTTTCTTTAGAATTTAATTCTGACGTTTTTTGTAAAATAATTGGTTTGAAACAAAAATATTATGTATGTACGAGTCATTGGAATGATTATTGGATGGAATTAAAAAATGGAAATGAACATGAAAACAACCGGTCATATTGTAATTATATTAATGATATCGAATAAATTATTTACCAAATAATAAAAGTAATAAAAAAGTACGAGAAAATTAAAATCGAATTGTTTTCCTTATACTAACGTGTGTTAATATTTTACGAAAATTTATTTAGAAAGGTTTGGTAACATTGAAAACGTAAGTTCATTAAATTTCCCAGCAAAAAGTGTAGCTAACCAAGTAGGGTAGATATCTGGGTGGTCAAAACATGAAAATCGTAGCCTCCGCATGGGGGTTACGAAACGTTAAGCACAGGGCTATAGCGTACTAAGTTGACTGCTGTATCAGCTGATGTCAACGTCGCTTTATTTAGTTTCGATGTGGAACAAGATGAACACCACTGGTTATTTTATTAACAGCAAAAATTACTGTATTGGGATAAATGGTGAGATATAATTGTCTATGATGACTTCTCAATCTCGACAGGCTATTGTCAGTCGTGATACCACATACGCAGGGATGGCGGCGTCCATTGCGGCTGACGATGAGTTCGGCGGCGTGGCACCGGATATCGTGGGGGACTTCATGCATGCTGCGCGAAACGGGTGAAAACAGTTCGGCGGTGTTGCGATGAGGGCCACGAGGCGCCGGGCGTGTTGGGTAGGATGTCCGTGTATGCCGGGCGTGACGTCATTTTTGACATTCTAGCTATATACATGAAGTTTGGTAGGAACATGTAGAATGATAATGCCATGTTGGAGAGCGCGGATCGTTATGATAAACCTATTTTAAGGGGGGTCCTCATAGTGAAGCGAGGCTCACTTTAATTTTTTGGAATGGATATAGGCATGTGGAGTATCATTTCAAAGGGGAAGTTGAGTACATTCTATTTTTGATATTTCTTTTTTAATTGGAGCAAATTTGGTGAAGTGAGATGATAAAATATGAACTTTTTTAGTGCAGTTCTGGCTAGGGACCCCGCCACAAAACTAGGAAAAAACAATTCTATGTAAACTGATAAATAACATCGTAGATAATATTTTAGCAAGGTTTCTTATGTAGTCCGGATGGCGCAACGGTTAGCGCGTTCGCCTTCTACGCACTGGGCCCCGGTTCGATTCCTACTGAATGCGGTAGTTTTCGATGAAAAAGGGGATTTACGTGTCGGACTATGAGTCCACTCAGCTGTTAAATGAGTACTCATTTATGGGGTACATAGCCCGGTTGAGCGTGTTGCTGATCACACATCTCTGCACAAGACATACCGTCACGATCTGGAAAATGGGATGATGCTAACTCATCTCGAGGCCATGGTTCAAAATTGGACTGTTGCGCCAGTTATTTGTTTTATTCGTATGGATCGCACCATATTTGACAAAAATATACAATAGAAATTTAAAATTTTCAGGTGTTATTATGGTGAAATCACGGAATTTTACTTTACATTTGTTATACTTAAAAAATGACAGATAGAAATCATAAATTATGCAAAATTTCATCACGAAAATTATTTAGAGAACTTATCATACCTTTCTTAATGATCAAATGTGATTTTTGTTTAAAGAATAATGGCATACTCGAAAAAATCGTCATGATACGCTATTTTAGACGTCAGTTTCTCTATGAAAAAAAGTGAGTACCACGTGCACAAAAATGCTGTTAACAATGCGTATGGTAGATATTGGCAGCTGGAAATGGTTTTAATCGTTAGTTAGGGTACTAATAAATATTTTGAAACCAGTCAACCGTAGCTCGCTGGAGCTCAAAAGTTGAATTTTAGCGAAGTCTCAAAAGTTACTTCTTTTGGTGGAATCCTTAAGAATCGTTAATTTCTAATTATGAAAGAGGGGAGGAAAAAAAATTCCACGTTTATAATATAAGGAATATAGTACTAACTTAATTTATAACTCAAGCAAATTTCGTGGTTTCGTTCAGCTTTTTTATTTATATGGTAAGGGGGCAAAGTCGTCGTTCATTTTAAGACAAAAACACTATATTGACCCTTCATCCATGTCCAAACACTGCTTATCAGTTCTGTGTGAACAAATTCGCTATTATTATAATAAGAAAAGAAAAATGTACAACAACATTTTTTTTAGGTTTTTTTTCCGCTCATAAACCACTGTGCGCCGTTGTTGTGGACGTGTCGTTTGGTGATCCAGGATGCAATATAGTCCCGGGGAGTCGAGGTCGGTATAAGCTGGAGCACTGTGTGTGCCGGAAGATGGTAAATATGATGTTGTTGCGGTTGATGAGATGTGAGCATGAAGCGACGGCTGAGCAGCTCGGTATGGCGGTGGAGCGGCTCATCGTGGTGGCGCAGCAGCTCGACATGTCGGGAGCGGGTTGCGTGGCGCAGCGGTTCGAAATGTCGGGAGCGGGCTGCGGAAGTGCAGCGGCTCCTCGTGCCGTAAGCGGGTTGCGGTGGTTTGCTTGGCGTGTCGTAAGCGGGCTGCGTCGATAGGCCTCCTCGCTAAACAGCAGAGAGCAGAGCAAGATAAACACCACCGGGTTATTAACAAGAACAAGTAATTTATTGTACGAGATGGTGAAATACAACTGTCTATAATGGCGTCTTAACCTCGACTGACTATTGTCAGGGTTACCAGATTGATTCCTTTTAACGCTGCATGCGCCGTTAGTGGCGAGTAGTCATGGTCGCTACAGGGTAATAGCAAAAGCCATCAATTTCACAGGTATTTTTACTAACCAATGGTGCCCCCGGAGGCTACTACCGTATTTACCTTTCCTAAGTTGTTCCTCCCACCGTAAGTAAAAACAAAACAAAAAAAGTAAAAAAAGAAAAAAATCAGCAACATGCACTTCGTATAAGTATTATTATGGTTTTCCGGTTAGACTTTTTTCTTTATATTCCAGTTGTTTTTTTTTTTCAACATTAAAATTCATTCTTTTATTCGATTGTCCATACGGTATTCGATGTTGGGTCGTTATACTTCAGAATCCATCGCGCTAACGCATACGCCATCGAGACTAATGTAGGCTGGCTTCCAAATAATGCTCTATATGTGAACTGTCCCAGCAGAAAGCGTGGCTTACCACATTGGGTACGTACTTGGGCTACCTAAATCAAGAAAATCGTATCCCCCGAATGGCTAACTATGTTTGGTACCTACGTGGGTGACCTAAATCATGAATAAACAATTTTCATGTTGGGAATTATGATTATTGTCTCAATATGAGTTCGTTGTTGTTGTTTTGTAATTAGAAATTTTAAGTAAACAAAAATATGATCCCAAAACCCTTTTCGAAGCCCATGTTTTTCAGTTCTGTATCTCTTCGAATGATTCATTTGGTGTCTAAGCATTCAAAAATTATAGATGCCTTAGAAATCCAATGGGCTGAGTGGAAATGATGGGTACCGATGCCTGTTTAGCAAAGTTATTTTGGGTAGTACGCGATACCGCGGTGTAGGGGTTTTCGCTGGATTGTAGCACTTTACGAATGGAGAACAGTCCCTTTTTTGACAGAATTCCTTAATATTAATGTCTGTAGGCATGCACTATGATAAAGGTTAGCTGGGCGCGGTGATGTGCGGACACAAATGTACTTTACGATAGAATTGTTATGTGTGTAGCTCCCAATTTACCCTTGGAGCTTTTTTTGATATAGAAGGTGCTTTTAACAACATCCGAACTGAAGTCATACAAGCGGCTCTCACAGAAGTAGCTGGATAATAGCGACGCTGCAGAGCAGAGTGATCACAGCAGAGCTAAGAGAGATCCAAGTGCCTAAATATGTACGCAGGGGAACACCCTAAGGCGGAGTCATTTATCCTCTGGTTTGGATACTAGAAATGGATGGACTCCTGAAAAAGCTGGCAGTCATACCCATCTTTGGGAGGCTGAAGTCTTGTATTTGGGTTCTCCTTGTTATCCTTGTTAGGCTAGCACCCCCACTCTTTTAAGTCGCATATATAAACTTCGGAATAAGTGTATAATAATAGTGTTAATTAAGTGCTAGTTTAGTGCTATAGTCCCGAATTAAGCGCAACGCTACAAAAACCTCGTATTGAGGGCGGAGCCCTTTACTTTCCGGCTTCATTCATGATTTCACTAAGGTTTTTTTTTTCACAAGCTTACTTCGGATTTTTTTTTTTGACTTTTAGAATAACGTTGAAATGTTGTTGTCCATGCCTTTTAGGGAGACATCCTAATTTGCACGCTATTATAAAAAGCGCATTGATCTAACCTATCTACCTAATCTTTGAGGGTGGATCAAATGTAAACGGGACAATTTTTTTCTAATTACTGTTTCAAAAATATGCAAAAATATGCAAAAATACCCGCACTATTCTACATAATCTCCCGGCCTTGTTGCACATTTTTTTCAACGGACTGGGGGCTTTTTGATGCTTTGGTCGTAAAAGTCTGCGGACGCTCTTATAGTCACTGTAGCACAAACGCTTCGTCGTCGTCGAAGCACTCGCGTTCAAGCGCTTCTTTTAGCGGTCCAAAAGGGTGAAAATCACAGGGAGACTTGTGTGGACTGTAGGGAGGATGTTCCAATGCGTCTCGTAGGCTGAATGAGACCTGCCATTGCCGTGGAGAAGAATCACGGTTTTCCTTCGAAAGGATAATTTTGTCGGATCTAGAAGGTTACTCCCGTAACTGATCTCGAGTTCTTCCGCGATAAATTTTAATGCTATTCGTCTATCCTCCTTCAAGAGCCTCCACACTGTCTCAATATTGTCGACGGTCACGCTCGTCCAAGTGCGTCTTTCGTGGCTCTGATTATTATCAATTAGTTCTCATCCTCCCAGAATATACCTTATGACATGCAACTACACGTGTTCTCGAGATGGTGTTCTCCTTGTACTGTGCCTGTAATCTTTTTAGAATTTTTGATCGTTTTACCCCTTCCTTCGCCAGATGATAAGAATCTGTTGCTCCAAGGAAACGTTCACTAATTTTGCTTATTGTCTCACTCACCTTGGATGCTTCAATCCGCTCCCTAGCCGGGTAAAAAGCAAACCCCTTCATGTGATCGACTTCTATGGATTTAAAAAAAATCAGTCTCATTTATATTTTGTTCGCCCTCCTACAAACAATAGAGTAAATTCCGAACCAATCGAAATGTACTCGTATTCTGTCAGTATCAGTACATATATATTTTACCAAAATTTTGCATTTTTTTCTCCATTAAAAGTTCCATACGCAGATTTTCCAAAAAATAAGCCTGCAATACTTTCTTCCGTTCAATTTATCATAATCCGCATGGTTTCACTGCAAAAACTGACATTTTTATTGTACACGTCCATTTTAAAAAGAAATCTGGTGCCCGTTTCAATACGAATGCAGATTAAAATCTGCAGTGATACACGTCAGAAAATCCAAAAATATGCCCGAACATCATCAAATAGGTCGAGTGCATTACCGGCCTACTCCTCAACCTGTGTATGCATTGCAGTGTAAATACGGGTGGTTGGCAAACGTACAAAGGACATTCGGTTCACACCTGTCGGCCAGCATAAAATGCCGCTCTTCCTTTTACCATGTACCTACCGTTGCTGATTTTATCGTAGGGACTTGGCATTTTGGCTCGAAATCATCGTTTCATATCGCAGAAATGAACATGTCTCCAGGATATTATCGCGCACAACATTTTGAGTTGAGTGGTACCGTGGCAGGACGGAAATCAAAATGTACGCTATGCGACCTAGATGCATATGGAGAAGGTGCCAGATATTGACACAAGCGATTAAAATATTTAAAAAGCCGGGCAATCAAACGCTACATCGCTTGCTGTTCAGAGTGACGAGGGGTGTAGGTGTACGAACTTTCTGGCGATTACGTCCCTAACTTGTGAGAATTTCGACACCTGTTCGACTCGACTGCACAGGAAAGTCATTTGCTGGGCATTTTGCTGGAGATATAATAATACAAAAAATCAGGGTGTAATTTACGAGGGTTGAAAGCCATTATGGATATAATAATAACCTTATCCGTTTCCGCTTCAGCCGGATAATTTCAGTTCATTTGTTCATTCATTCTGATGTGAAATTTCGTAATTGAAGGACAATTGAGTAAAGTGCAATTTTTCAATTTCCACTGAATACGATGCGTTTGTAATTCAGACGAATAGCTCAGGCTTAAATTGAATGACCTTATTTACCATACTTCATACAGCCTCAGCCTCCCTTTGCGCCATCCGACAAATCTTCCATATGTAACAATTTTATTGGACACTTCTTGTAATCGCTTTCCCCTCGAGAAAATCCCCAGATAAACTTTATTGCAATCCTCCACAATAAAACAATAAATCCTATCTTCTCTTCCCGGCACTTTATCTCGGAATTTCCCTTCTTACTTTGTCTATCCCAACATAAAGTGCGCATAATCCTCCTCACGTAAAACTAATCGAAAGTCAAATTCTCTCGTTGACTATAAAATACAGATTTTTCCTGAACAATGAAGCGACCATTTCAATAAATTTTCACCATATAGGAATTCCGTACAAAAAAAAAATAAGGAAAAATCCATTTCCTACCGAAATATTGTGGAAAAATCCCGGTGAAAACAAACAGTTCGAGAATAAAAGAAAAATAGGAAAAAAGAAGCGACGACGAACCCGAAGAAAAACATTGAAATGGCAATCGTTAAAAAAAAAATCGCCTGTCAAATAAACAAGAGCGGGAGAAAAGCCAAAACCAACAATGGCAATGGAAAAACTTGTGAAAAGTCAAAATGCAGAAAAACAGGCGAAAATAATGGGAAAGGTAATGTGAGGAAGAGACGAACGAAGCACGAACTAGTCATCTATTTTTCGAACCATCTTAGTGTTTGTTCAGGTTCTGATTTATTCCACCTATGAGGGCTTAAATGGGATTTCCAGTTGAAATTTGTGAGAGATTCCATCTTTTCTAGGGAAAAACCAAAATCATGAGGGTTTGGGGAGGCGATTTCCGATCTTTCCGGGGTGGTGTTAATAGTGCGTGTGGATCGTTTGGAGTCTTTTCTTTGAAAGTTGCATGACGGTATCTAGTGATTTTGGAGAATTTATGTAAGGTGTCCAATTATTGGATTGAAAGGAAAGTATGTAGTAGAGGGTTCATTAGGGTTGAGTTAGCTTCTTTTTCAACATCTGATTTTATCACCGCAACAATGCCCACCACCATAGAAGTATAAAATTGATAGGACAGATATGAGACAAAGCTTTTGGTGTCCGTTTACTACCACTGTTGCAGATACACATTAGGTGCATATCGAACAACATCAGATGAGGCTGCCTACGTTGTATCAGGTATGATCCCCGTAGATATTCTAGCGGACGAAATGGACCGATTGCACAAAGGCCGATGTTTGGAGCCACCGGACGTATCTAATGCGCGCAAAAAACCAGAAAGGTGCGAGTCTCTGAGGAAATGGCAACAGCGGTGGGATGAAACTCCGAAGGCAAGCTGGACACACATACTTATCCCGCAAATCGAATTGTGGCTGAACCGCAAACATGGAGAGGTGAACCATTATCTAACCCAGTTTCTTACTGGTCATGACGGATATAGGAAGTACCTACACAAATTCAAGCTGGATGATTCGCCCGACTGTCCGAGGTGCCCAGGAATAGCTGAAGACCCGGAACATGTATTCTTTTACTGTCCAAGATTTAGAGGTAAACGTGAAGCACTGGAGATCGAACTTGGCAGTGACCTTAATCCACATAATATAGTGGAACATATTATGATAAGATCTGAATCGAATTGGGAGACCGTAACTCACACAATATGCGACATACATAGGGAACTGGGGAAAGAGGAGCAACTATCAAAAAGGACGCAAAGGATTAACGGCTAATTAGCCAAAACCAGCTCTACGACATAATACTGAGAGGTAGTTCCGTAGGGAGAATGGTGGAGAAAGAGGGTTGAAGGTTTTACTGGGTAAGTAGTCGCACACTGACGATGAAAGTCCCATGTCGCTGCCGTACAATTGACGTCAGTAGCCGGCAGTGTCTCCTGAACAATAATAAAAAAAAAGATACACATTAGGTGCATTCGATTCATTCAGATCTGGATCATGAATGAATAAAACGGCATGGATCTCAAAAGTTAGTTCATACATTCAAAATCTAACAATTGGTAGTACTTACTAAAATAAGAGGGAGACAAAGTCAAAGTGATGGGAGTGGTCAATTACCCAGAACGCGCGAAGCGGATCTAGAAATCAAGTTTGGAGGTGGCCCGACTTCCTTATACTTTTGGTTCTTAAAAAGCATACGTGTAGTGAAAGCGTGGATGTATCTCTTATTGAAGAGAAGAATGCAATTATAAATGAACGAAACCTCACACCAAGATTAGGTTATATACAAGGGCTGCTGTGCACGGTTTACCCCAGCACACATAGACTGCAAAAGGGTTCATACCCTGATCATCCTAATTATTGAACCAGAAAAAAACTCCCAATTAAATGGCGCTTGCCACCATCAACATTAGCTAGGTCATCTAAGTCAGTGAAGAAATGGGACCAAAGAGATGCCTTCTTCAATCATGGCAGAACAGGACAAATACAGAGAAAAAAGAAAAGAATACGCTCCTCTATTTCCTCGTCACTGTTGCTTTCAATTATGCAATGCTACGTGATGGCTCCCACGGCAGCTCTGATGTGTTGCCTTTTGTTTTGTTGAATGGTATGTTTTATCCATCTAGGATTGATCCTGCAAATCGCTTTCACCATCATCATTGTGGCGCTATAGCGGAACTTTGCTGTCTGGAATCGCGTTTTAGTAATAGGTTGAAAAGCACTGCAATATTTACGGAGACTGAAGGATAGGTTCAGATTAAGCCCATCAGAGAGAACTCTAACCCCCTTAACGTCAAGAAAGATAGATTAAACAGAATGATGAAAGCAGCACAAGGAGTATAGTCCTTAGAGCACCACAAAAAGCAACGCAGGCCAATCTTTGTACCTTCCCCAGCAAGTTACGGTTAGCCTACGTACGAGTGGAATAGTTACATAGAAACCTCACATTGTCAGCTTCTTAAACTAGGCTTGTCCCAAGTAGCACAGTAAGCTCGACTGGAAGCTTCCTATACTTGTGAAGAGAATAAACTCTGTTCTGTTCGGATTAAGCTTTGTTGTCAGAGAGCACTCTGCAATACCTCACTAAAAACACTAGGAAATTTACCGTGTATGACGACAGAAATATCACAGGCACACCTTGCATCCCGAAACTTTTAGATTCTAGAGCAGTAAATTATATTCAAGTATTAGGTCAAAATTTCCACGACCAAGCTCTATATATCAAACATTTTGGAGGGGGCCCGGGCCCCCTCTGGATCCGCCATTGTACAGCCCCAGGTTAAATTCTATTGAATTGAATGAAATGCGTGTTCTGTGCACGCATCTTCTACACGACATGTTATTTTTTCAAACAAGCAATTCCTAATTTAATACGTATACAGCACACGCATCTCTTTAAATTCTATGACACCTATAACAGCCAATTAACATTGGAGAACTTTCAGATAGATATCAAGGCGACAAATTTGTGGATGTAATGGCACTACCCAGCAGCACAAAGTCAAGGAGATCCAACAACAGACCTGGATCAAAGACCGGTCTGTCAATTTGTATGGAGATCCTAAGAGATCCGGACGAATCGAATGCACCTACTATCGCACCTCACGACACTCAGCTCATTTCTCCTCCCGGCACGGATTTCTGAATTATCTGGTGTTATCAGGCCTGACGAGAGAGGGAGGGGGAACGGGGCGAAACCCCTCGGGCCCGTGATTTTCAAAAAAAAATTGTTTTTTTTTTTTTGATTATGATGCTTTGAACGAGAATACATTGCAAGTTCTGTAGTGTTTTGAGGCCCTAAACTACAATAGATTTCACGCTTTGGCGCTTGTGGGCCATAGGCAATAATACAATACATTACACACTTTCTGAACTCGGGGGCCCCTAATATTTTTTTAGTTTGTTGTCGACTTAGTGCTTATGTTGCAATTTCACCTTACGTACACAAACTACTTTTGTGCTTCATTTGGTTGGCAAAGGTAGCCCAGTCCGCCCCTATGGCTCGAACTGGGCCACTCTTGATGAGCATTTTCTTAAAACTGGCGAGCTCATTTTCCTAAGTGCAAAAAGTTAGAAAAGTTCTTGTAAAATGATTGGTATAATGTATTTCAATATAATATATGTCATGACCGCGGCATTCTAGCGTTTCCAAATACTGAGTTGCTATCTGGAGCTCCAAGAATGTCGAGTTCCGAAAAAGATGGGCCCAAAGATGTGCGGGTCAATCGATATATGGGGCCCCAATTCGTACGGGGCTCACCTAGATATATATGGGTCCCCAAAATGTATGGGATCCTAAGATATGTGGGACCCCCCCAAGGTGTATTCGGCAAACTACAGTTGTAAAGGGCCCCAAGATGTATGAAATCTCTAGATATATGAAGTCGCTCGATATATGGGTACCGAGAATGTATGGGGTTCACCTAGAGATGTATTTCTCTAATTGACTTCACCCCTCCAGGGGCATGGGCGCGTCAACATCTCTAGAATTTCTATGCCTTGTTGACGTTTCAATAGCATATCTACTTTTTTGGAAGCGCAGTTGCCAGCATGCACCTGCTATTTGCGCCGTCTTTATACTGACAAGCTCAGAGCACTGTGAGAGTTCTATAAGTACTCACAGGCAGTTTTTAGTCGCGCCGAGATTCGATCTCTGAGCTCTAGATTACTATCGTAGAGCGGCGACCGAACGACCACGGCCACCGAGCGCGACAAGTAGAGATGTATGGGGCCCCAAGATTTTTTTTTATTCTAATACCGGGGCCCGGAATTGTTGTCCCCCGGCCCTGGATGTTAGACGATTTTATGATTTTAAAAGAGCTCTAGAGGAAAATATTATGATTTTCAAAAATGGAAAATTCGATTTACGATTTTCTAAATCAGTTCCAATCAATATGTAAGTATACTTCACATTTCCACTTTTAGCTGGATGAAATTGAGTATACAAATTTCCGAACACCAGTTTCCGTTTCCGTTTATTCTTGTCTAGAGAGTATAGTAGAGTTGGAAGTAGCGGGGGCCACCCGAAAAAAATCATCGGGGCTGCTAAGAAGGGAGTAAGAAAGAAGGAAAACTTGCACGCTGGCTGCGCTTATTCCGCTTAATCCGGGCCAGCAGACTCGAAGGAGTCAAAGCTAGCTATGGCCCATTCGACCTTTTATTTTGAAAGAACTGGCGCTGAAGCGCGTGGTGACGCATTGATTGTAAAAGTAGATTCCAGTGGGATAGCTGAAGAGCTATCCGGAAAATGAGTGTCTAGAAGGACCTCGATTATCTCTTGACTCAGGAGGTGCACGCTGGCAACTGCATTCTCTGAAACCAATTTATGCCAACGAAACGTCAACTGGGCCACATGGAGCAGTTGACGCGCTATGCTTCTACATGTGGCTCTCGGCTCACTAAGCTGAGCACACCATCACACCGGGTTAGTTCTACCTCTTTGTTGACTAGCAGGACGTGATCTATCAGCAGATTTCATGAAAGCCCCCGTCAGGGTCTCTACCATTGTATCTAACTCCTGCGTGTTGTGACTTGATATGGCCTTCCCCTATCAGCTGGAGAATGAAAGAAAAATTTCAACAATACACGTATGCATAGTGTATAATGATGACCCCTTTCCTTATATCTTCTACCGCTATGCCCGCTACAACCCCGGACTGTGCTTCCATTTGCAATTTTTATCTATTTCCCACCATGTCTCGCTTCTTTTTTAAAACGTCGTCCTTTTTGCTTGAAACTTTTTTCTCTTTCTCGCTGGAATGGAAAATTGCTCCCCATTGTGTTATCGAAAAACGCTTTTCATTATGATGGCCTGTGATTGACATCCAATGATGTCGGACTTGAAGTACCCATAAGTGGACGAGGAGTCGATACAGGATACACAACACTGAACACTTACCAGCTACGAGCAATATATCATCGAATCGACCACCCCAATTCTGTTTGACTAGCGAAGCATGGTGGCAGTCCTAGTGCCTTGAAGGTGTATAGCACAGCTCTATCTGAATGAGACATCAGTAACACCTAGAGACACTCTAGACTATACAACGAGTCCGTTTTGGGGATAAGATGTCCACGTCAATTACTGGGGATTCCCTTCGTCTTGAATCCACTTGATGTGGCTCACTAATCACCACCAACACCATCACTGCAGCGAAGAAGTACGGACTAGCATCCGATTAGGTGGGGTGAGACTAAATGATATTTGGCCAAGTCATCAATTCGATAGACAGCGAAATCCCTTAATCCCAGCCGTTAGCGATTGGATAGACTTGGAGAATAAGTTTTTATGGTTTGTAAAAGACAATTACAGAGACTTGCACAGATTTTTAGCTGAGAGTTGAAAATGTTTCAAACTGTGCGAGGTTTTCATAAATTACCACACGCTGGTGTGGCATTTGACTCTGGGGAATGTCGACAGAAAATTATGCAATAGGATGATAAGGCTATCAGAAAAGCGGCTCGAGGAAGTGATAAGTAGATAAATCTTAGAAGAGACGATTAGGTGTTTCATCAGTGTGAAAAAGAATATATGTATATCTTGGATGTATCATTCTCTGCAACATAAAAAAACCAACCTGAAAAAATGATGTGACAACTGATAGGTAGATAAAAGGAGAAATAACTGAAGATGTTCCTATAGAAAAAACAAACGATAATCTCAACTGAGATTATAGTCTGCGCTTGAGTTTGTCGCCAGTTCTTCCTACTCGTACATATACTCGTCAGTTTTTAATGTTGGAACATCATCAGCTATTGCTTAAAGTGAATGGGTTGTGAGATTAACATCAGCTTTATAAGCTCTTGTTTTCGTCGAAATTAAAGAATTTTTCCGGACAGAAACAATATCAAATAAGGAGCTGAGTCGGCATACGGGTCAGATGCTAACAGACAAATTTGAATATGAAGGCGAAAGTGACAGTTGAGCGGAAAACACTGCGGAAAAGCGATAACTGCAAACGTAGCCGTCCTACGAAAGGGAACCCCATTCCCAATGAAGGCCGACTAAGAGGGCGTCCTAGAATCTCGAGGCGTCGACCAGTGGCCGACGAGTCAGGGTTTTTTAGGAACTGATGCTACCTACTCCTCAAAATTGAAAATGATGATGCGCACGAGTAGCTGACGAACTATGTATGACCCCCAAAAAAAGTCAAGACAAATTATTATCAAGCGATTTAACGACAAAACTCAGCACTTACATTTCCGAATAGCTATTGCTTTCATTACCAAATGTGTATGTTGGCAATAAGGAATAATGCTGAATTTTACTAGATTAGTAATCGTGAAAGACTAAATGACTTTCGTATGATGAGGCACTCAAGACTGCCTAGGTTATATCAATTCAATAATGATCGCCCATGATAAATGCTAATGGTTGCTTAGCCCATCATATCATTCCAATTTATATATGTATTTGTCATTCGCGGCAATGATTACCGGCTTTACAATCGTAGCTGTCCAAACACCAAAATCGGGAACTTGGTCCAGTTCAAATCCAGACCCGGGTCTGTGGATCACAAGTTGTCTCAGAAACGGATATGGGCTATGATCCATCAGCCGTAGGTTAGGTTAGGTGTAGGGGCAGCCGTGATAGATCACAGCACACTTAGACCGCAAATTGGGTCTGTTGTGATACCTCCAGAAACTCTCTATACCTTACCCTAAAACTAGGTTTTAAAACCAGCCGGTGCTAGCAATAAAACGATTGAGCTTAGTTGCGCTAGCGTTGCTGAGGTCTTCCAAGTCGTAAAAGAACGAGGAACCAAGATATCTTCTCCTCCTGCCCGCCAAAGCTCTGCAGTGGCACAGAAGAAGACTAACGCTCTCCACCTCGTCTATGTCCTCACAGCTTCTGCAGTAATCATGGCGCGGAAGGCGCAGCCTCCGGGCTAGTTCCCCAATAGGATAGTGCCCTGTGATGACCCCCACCACCCTGCCGATGTGTGATCTGCTTAATGATAGCAGTACGGCAGAGCGTCTTGGATCAAGTTTAGGACGAATCGCCCTGGTCGTTTGGCATGAGTAACCACTGAGCCATCTTATGTTGGCCCTATCAATAGCGACTGACTTAGTTACAACGCTAGTTTTGCATACCGCAAAAGGCATTTTAATACTGTCCCGATTTCCAACTACATTACCGGTCATCCCCTCACGCGCAAGCTCATCCGCTCTGCCTGCAAAGCCACTGTGACCGGGTATCCAGCAAAGCGTAATGTTGAAAAAACCGCCCGTCGCTGTGCGACAGTTCACAATCGTTTTGGATGTAGTGAGAACCGACTCAAGTGAACGTATTGCGGTTTGGCTGTCCGTAAAAATAGTGTCCTTCGCAGTCATCACGTGACTTCCCAATCAGGTCAGAGCCTCTGAAATTAAGAGCCATGTAATGGACGGTTTGGTGGGCATCGAGAAGATGCCCGTGGGACGGAGCCTAAGGAAGCATAAAGACCGTGAAGGCCGAGCCGTGCCATCTGGCGAAGAAAAAGACCCCTCAACGAGCTAAGCAGCGGCCTATGCTTGCTGTTGCTCAGTTCAGGAGACGTGGACGGGGTTTTCGCCACTCGTTGCCCCTGTCCTTTACGTATAAATAAAAATTCATAGTCCTGGGGCAAACACAAGACAACACAAACAGAGGAAGTAAAAAGAGGGAATACAAAAAAATAAGGCGGTAAGGATGTAATGGTTGGCGGGAGGCTCACTTACCCTCGCGCTCGCATCGGGGTCCATGTGTAATGGGACCTTCAGCCTCTGGTCTCGTACCACGGACAGATCATTACTTATGAGAGGCTGCCATCAATCTGCCGGTGGAAGCATCAGCATCAATACATCAATCAGCCAACAATGCCTCTTCAATAAAGTAAAAAGAGAAAAAAAAAAACAAATATTTTTCCGTTTACAAAAGCAAAATAATCAAATGTAGACCATGCCCTTGAGCCATCTTATGACTATAATTGCTCCAACTTACCCCAATAAAATTTTATTTTGACAAAATGACTTGCAATTCAACTCGACTAGACTAAATCCCATCAATCGGCAATCGTCCATAAATCCTTGGAACCGAATAAAAAAATCGACAACTTCACGAGCATTTCAGCATTTAAACAAACTTAAGCTCACGAAATGGAGACATTCATTCACATCCCATCGAATGCATGTAGCAGGTTTTTTTTCGGAAGCTGTACAGAATGCGTTATGCTTTGTCATGCGTTTACGTTCAGAATGCAACCATCAATCGAACAATGAGATTCCGAGCAGCCGGTCTCAGATTAAAAACTTCATTTGCAAAGTGGTGGCCTTAACAATGACAAATGGCATTAGGCGTTGTTGGCGTTAGTGTAGTCCACGATGGCCTGACAGTTTGGTATTGAGAAAACTCCGCACCGGATGGATTTCTTGTGAACATGAACATATTTCGAGCAAAACGAACAAATCTAGGAGAGCAGCACCCGCTGACTGTGTAACAACTTTTGACTGAGGTCAGCTGTTCAGCTCGACGTTGATGCCTGCTACAGACATTGGCAAAGCTCCGGCCATTCAAACCCATCGCCGTTGTGTGCACAGGCGGATGGCGTTCAGTGGCCCATGCCGCGAGATTTCTGTCAACACCGATGGGCCAATTAACGCAATCTCAGCTTTCGATTTCAATGGTCTACTATACGCGATTTCCTGATGCCCCATAGAAGACCATTGTGTGGATACTTGAATTGACATTTGGTGTGTGATTGCGGCCATCAAAGTCACCATCGCGATGGGCCATTGTCTGTAGCAGGCATGAGATCTGGCCGTTGTAATGAACCACCTGTAATGCACCATTTTATGGTCTGGTAGTGCTGCTCCCACCGGCAGATCGAGGCAGCACCTGGTGAGTAGTGATCTGTTGGTGGTACGAAACCAGAGGCCGAGAGTCCCATTACATCCGGACCCAGGTGCGAACGCGTGGGCGTCTGATCCGTCCGCCAACCATTCCATCCTTATCGACTATTTTTTTTTTATTAACCATTTTTACCTCCCCTGTTTGTGTTGTCTTCCCCAGGCCTATGAATTTTTGTTAATACGTAAAGGACAGGGGCAACGAGTTGCGAAAACCCCGCCCACATCTCCCGAACTGAGCTACAGCAAGCATAGGCCGCTGCTTAGCTCGTTGAGGGGCCTTTTTCTTGGCCAGATGGCACGGCCCGACCTTCACGGTCAATTATGCTGCCTTGGGCTCCGTCCCCACGGGCATCTTCGGATGCCCACCAAACCGTCCGTTACACCGTCTGGATCATTTTCCTCCAACTATCTCGTCGAAGCGTACTGGAATTTTTGAAGCCCAGCAGTTGCTCGGCGTCTGCATTCACTGAGTCTTCCCAGCAGGCTCTCGTTGCCCTGCTCTGCTGATGCCACCGTGAAGGTCGAACCGTGCCATCTGGCGAAGAAAAAGGCCCCAATGAGCTAAGCAGCGGCCTATGCTTGCTGTAGTTCAGTTTGGGAGATGTGGGCGAGGTTTTCGCCGCTCGTTGCCCCTGTCCTTTACGTATTAACGAAAATTCATAGGCTTGGGGAAGACAACACAAACAGGGGAGGTAAAAATGGTTAATAAAAAAAAAATAGTCGATAAGGATGGAATGGTTGGCAGACGGATCAGACGCGCACGCGGTCGCACCTGGGTCCGGGTGTAATGGGACACTCGGCTGCTGGTTTCGTACCACCAACAGATCACTACTCATCAGGTGCTGCTTCAATCTGCCGGTGGGAGCAGCATTACCAGACCATAATATGCTCATTACAGGTGGTTCATTACATTATATACAGTAAACCACAATCGATACTGTCGTTTGCTTGCTTAAAATCGACAAAAAATTGGTACGCATTGACGCTGTATTTCTAGCCCTTTTCCAGGATCTGCCTGACCATGAAAATTTGATAGATTTTTTTATCGGCCAGGTTCAGGCCAGGTTATTCCATTTTCCAGAATTGCCGTCAGAATTTTGTAAAATGAACCGACCGGTGAGGTGCCTCTCGCACCGCAATCTATCTCCGTTTTTTGTGAACGGGACAAACGATGCTCCTGCGCCAATCTACTGGGATCACCTCGTCGCTCGTCCTTCCAGATGCATAGAATTAGTTGACGTATTGTATTCAATAGGCCCGTGAAATAATTTTCATCTCTTACGTCTAATTATTCTATTTGCCAATCGCCGTAACTCGTCGTATTGTTCTTTTTTGGCTCTAGTTTAACATTGGATACATTGTCTGTAAGCGTTTTTCTTTGCGTCAAATGATTTTTAGCATTCTTCTGTGGACCAGCCATTTCGCGCTCGCCAGGCTTTATATCCAACGACCTTGTCTTGTACTTGATAGTACTTTTTAGTTCTTCCCAAAACCCGTGTACACCTGTGTTGCAGCTGTTATGTATCACAGGCGCCAGTTTTTCCTCAACGGCGGCTTTATATGCTTGCGCCGTAGAATCGAGTTTGTCGACCGCAAAAGTATTGGGAGTCCTTTTTCTCAATTCAATGCACTGAAGAAATCCTACACGATAGGTTTTCTTAATCAAGTGATGGTCAGATTCGCTTCTCGACATGATCGGACATCCATCACACTTAAAGCTACCACTGGATGACACAGTCTCCACGGCGAATATAAGGAAAACGGTCAATGACATATTGACTCCGCATGCAGTAGAAACTTTATCGTAAGCTCGGAATGGTTATATATGAGGATTTGGTAAATCTGGTTGACGGTGCGTGTATCCGGACACTTCCAGGTTTCTTTATGAATGCGTCGGTGCGGAAAGCATTTTGAACTTACGAGATGGTTTCTACTGCGTGCGGAATCGATTAGTCACTGACCGTTTTTATTACATTCCCCGTGGAGAACTGTGTCCTCCTGTGGTTCCCCGAAGCCAACTCTCGTTCCCAACTTTTGCACTGAAGTCTCGCAGCAGTACTGACTTTGTTTGTTGGGAATGAGCCAAACAGTGTCTCCAAGCGGTCCTAAAACTGATGAGCCAGAGGTTGACAAATCGAGTTTTAATGTGAATCGTACACAATCATTCATTTATGAATTTGAAGTCAATATCGTACGGTTTGAGGTATTTGTTCACGATTAATCGCCAAGCGACCAGGCGATTTACCACTTTTGGAAATTGTGTGCGATTTCTTGTCGTTGATCTGAACTGCGATAATGCTCGGTTTGTATTTCTCGACCTGTTTTAGCAGGGCTTTTTCGGCTCGACTTGTTTAGGGAGAGTACATTCCAATAACACTTTAACGTTTGCATGTTCGTCGTTGTTGTTCCGTCTAATCCGGAACATTTTTTCAAGATTCCTTGACATGGAGTAGCTTTCACAAAAATGGTTTTGCGGCCCATCGGATAACTAGGGGTGGCCTAGGGGATTACTACTACTACTACGACTTTGCCTTAACCCCTACTGGGGCACAGCGTGCCAACTGCCCCAGCGGGCTATCGTACTCTGTTCTGGACAATGGGGCGCAGCTCCCCAAACGATTTACCCAGCGCCTTACACTCCTTTGCCACAGATCGACGCCACGTGATTTTAGGACCCCTTTTTGGTCGGCCTTGGTTGGAAATGGGGTTTCATTTCATGGCATGCAAAACAATGTAATTTCGCTTTCCTCCTCTTTCTTTCTCTTCTGCAATGTGCCATTTTCGCCTGCATATCAATTCACCGATTGGCATCTGACCCGTACGCCAACTCAGCTCTGCATTTGGTACAGGTTGCAGGTCTGGCTACGCGATTTATGCTACCCTTATAACCTGAGACGATTAGGTGTAACTAAGCCAATCAGGCTGCAGGTATCCTTCCCTCCTATTTTGACAACAATGGCTTGGGCTGAGTTCCCGGAGAAACCCAGCGGTTAAGCCTCCGTTTTCTTGAAGCATTCTAAGCTACGTTTGTAAATAGCAATGTATTTCTTCTTGCTGGGATCGAGAAATTCCTTAAGTCTCATCAATATTCATCTTCAATGGGGCAGTTAACATAGTTCCAGGTGACGCTCTCCTACGCGCTTCCAGGACGTAGACTACAAAACTCCTTCAGTAAAAAAAAATAAAGTATACCGAGGATACTTTCGTTTGCAAATCAATACGGAGATCTATGTATTCATTTCCATTGGGTATGCAAAGCGCTGGCAATTCAATGAGCCTACTGGGAAGTGTGAAGCTACACAGAGACGAGACATCATAATCGTAGAAAAGCAATTTCAATCGATACCCTCTGCCATATATGCTTTATGCGACGCCCGGATTCCGATTGTGTGAATTCGTGGTGTACACCAGGCGTTGAAATGAATCCACGTTTCTTCGCCCTCTTCTTTAGCACGTTGCTTGCGAAATGAATTTTTCCTGTTGATAAGTCAGCTCTGGGGGAGCGTATTGAGCCAGACAGAATACTTGTAACCAAGGGTTGCTCCACTTTACGTGCAAAAAGTTTGAAAAAATTCACACCCTTCAACTGGAGGTGAATAAGTTAAGAACTTTCGTCGGGAGTTTGCCATCAGGCATGATGATTATGGGGTGGAGTAGTGGCGAAGTGTACGTATGATATCGTTGAAATTAAACTTGTCCTTGCCTTTTCACAGAGTTTCTACAACTATTGATTGAAGAATATCGAGTTAGGGTCCTGAATAATTCATTTTGCGGACTGGTCGTCTCTTGAGCTAGACCGTCCAATAATCGTCTGGACTTTTGGTTCATATCGGGCATTTAAATGTGCTGGCTTAAAGTCAAATCATTATTTACTCCAAAAATGTCGTCCTATCACTTCCATATGACAATTCTCTGCATAATAAACGGAAAAATGTCACCCAGTTTGAAGTACATATCTCTGTACGTGTGCAGTTTTGACATTAAAATGCTATTAACTGCACAACTGTGAGTGGTTTGTCATCCCACCATCGTGGAATTGTCGTCGACATTGCACTGGCTTCGCCAATATGCGGAACATGCAAAAGGCCGTTCCTAATGTTGAAAGACGGGGTGCACTTCGGCGCGCCTGCAACTGAAAAACTGAAGTGTTGGGGTCGATTTAATTTATGGCGTCCAGACTGATGTCGATTTCACCGTCGATCCTTTGGTGTTCGCTATTCAAGCAATTATCGAAATTAAATCATTTGAGCAGGAGTTGGCAGACTGTCTGGGAATTGAGTACAGGACATTGTAATGAAAAGTGGGCAACGTGACTTCAAAGAAAAATAAAACGCGGTGTGTTGTCAATGCCTGTGGATATGTTGACATTAATTAAAATGACACAAAAAGTAACGATATTTATCGGTACTTTTGGCTATGACATGCAAAGAAGCTAGTTTATAAATTCGATTGGTCCAAGGCATATTCCTGGAGGTGGGAACCTAGAGAAGACTTAGTAGAGAAACCATTGATTTGAAAACAATGGAATGAATATATAATATAGTCAATAATCGTAAAAAATGTCAGCGCGCTGCACCACGCTCACACCAAAATTTGGTTGAGATCGGACCAGAAGTTCCCGATCAAAGGAACAATCGGACAAACGCACAGCGTTCGTCATCCTTTATGTAAATATATGGAACTGGTAAAAAATAACGTTTTATTGTGGAAATCCCCTAACCCAGCTACTTTTATCCAATACAAATAAAACTACTGCAGAATTTCATAATCCTGATTTCAACAGTATACCCACTCCTATAAAAAAGGATAAGGGCAACAAAGACATTCGAGTGCCTGTAACAATATTCCCAGTTCTGCAACAACATAATCTATGGAAATGCTTGTTAGATACATCTATGCTAATTGCAATTGTAGCCGAAACATCTGTGCAGGATGTTTTCTCAACTGCACACAGTGTTGATTTCGAACGTACACGTACCTATGTTTGGAGAGGACACAGCGCAATGTTACTCGCCGGAGATCCTTAAAGTTGTTCAAGTGGCACTTTTCTATTAAGTAAACAACAAACAACATGCATCATGCATGAGATATCTGTGTTGTTTTACATCATAAGGATATTTTTTTGCTGGCTAGATACCGAATACGATTCAGTTGTGGGTGTTTCCATCAAGTATATATTTCTCGGTAGAGTTGAATTTAATTTCACAGGGAGAAGATATTTTTCAATTTTTGTGCGGAGATTCAATGCAATTCAATGGAATGAATAGAGTTTATGACAGTTGATTGGCGACATTTTCGCTATGCTTATTTACATTATACCACTCCGACTGATACTAGTACGGTATGTACCGGGGAGTCGATAAGTCAGACTTGCCAGCTCACCGCCTGAAAACGCCCATTTCAACTCTTCGTGTGAAAAGCCATCGATCGGTTAATCTGAATGCGCTGATATAACTCTGGACTGATGATGAGCTCGGCACTATGATAAAAGTTTTGAGGACCGTGATTGAGGTGCATGATGGCAACTGCATTCTCCGAAAATAGTTTATGCCAACGAAACGTCAAGCCACTTCAAAGAGTTGACGCGCTATGCCCTTCAAACGGGGTTAGGACAATTGAGTATTGACTCGTAGTATGAAACCAGAACGAAGTCGAAAAGCATTTTAGTGTCATTTTGGTACAATTTGAATAGCGGAGACGAGCACGGACAGTCGACAGACCCGAACAATTGCGTCATCATAACCTTCGGGCTGGTCAGTGTAAATCTTTTCTTCGAGGTCGCCTTGAAGAAACGCCGCGACCACATCCATCTGATCGATTTTGTTGCCATTTTTTGCCGCGAATGCCAGCAGATACTGAATAGACTCGTATCTCATCACCGGAGAAAAGGTCTGTTCATAATCGAGTCCGTAACGCTGTGAGCACCCTTTGGCCACAAGCCTAGCCTTGTAACGAATGGTCTTTCCTGATGAGTTTTGCTTCTCTTTGAAAACCCACTTAGCTAATTAACTAACAATAAGTCCCAAGTGCCGTTTTCGCTTTGAGAGTTCAACTTTTCACCCATCGCGGCGATCCAATGTTGTTTGTCGCCTGACTGAACTGCTTCACGATAAGTGTTCGGCTCATCTGGCTACATAAGCACCGCTGATGATTGAGACAGTCGCCCTGGCTTCGGGATCCGATTCGATCTTTGCAACTCTTCAACTGAAACTTGTGCTTGTTGTATCGGTTCGTCATTCCCATCGCTGTCCGTCTCTCTATCTCTGATGTCTTATACGGCAGATCCATTGACGATTCCCTCAGAAATGACTCTTGTTTTCATAATAATTGACGTAATGAACTTTTCTTCCGTCTTTTCCGCATAGAAATTCAAAAGGATCGATTAGTACACTATTAGTTACCTGTTCGGCTGACGTATCGAGGAAAGTGACGTCGCGGCTGATCGTGACAGATAGACTCTCGGGGTTGAAACATCGGGAGCCTTTTTGGTGCTCAGAATAATCAAGGAAAATCATCCGTTTCGACTTCGGGTCTAACTTGTGTCTCCTTTTCTTTGGTATACGCACCATCGCGGGCGTTCTAAATATCCTGATTATAGACAAATTGATCCTGGCGTCCGTCCAGAATTGCTCCGGAACCTTATTATGGAGCGATCGATTTGGTGACCGGTTGGTTATTTAAGTCGCTCTGCAGACCGCTTCGGCCCAAAGCTCCTTGTCAAATCCAGCATGGAACAGCATGCGTTTCGCTCGTTCCACCAACGTGAAATTCATTTGTTCTGCAACTCCGTTTTGTTGAGGAGTGTATGTGCAACTCGTCTGCTGAATGATGGCACTGCGTTTGAATTCGTTTTGAAAGATCACCCATGTACTCGCCACCGTTGTCCGATTGCAGTTCAAGGTGCGGCGATTCAGTCTGGTTTGGGTCTCAACTATGGATTTTAATTCCCAAAAGACCCGAGGCACATCGCCTTTCAACTTGATGAAGTAGAAGAAGACTTTCCTCGAGTAATCGTCTATGGAAGTCACGAAGTACATGGTGCCACCAACTGAATTATCATCCATGGGCCCGCAAACATCAGTGTGAGTCAAGTCAAGAATCCGGGTTGATTTGATCTCGATTTCATTCTTTCGAAGGGTGTCCTGCTCTGCTTCACGAGCAACCAAGTTATCCATTTCGTCGGCATATCGCGGTATCCACTGACCTTGATGCCATTCACCATTGGGGGCGACCGGTAACGCAGTGCCTTAACACACTGCGTTACCGGTCGCCCCCAATGGTGAATGGCATAAGTCTCATGTTTGACTACCGGTGTTTCGGGTTCGAATCCCATCCACGACGACGTTCGTAGCCAGGGATATGCAGGAGATGCATGTTGGCAACTGCATTCTCCAAAACCAGTTTATGCCGACAAAGCATCAACTGGGTCACATGGAACAGTTGACGCACTATGCCCCACAAGGGGTTAGGGTAATTGAGAAATGCGGCGGTGCCACATCATCAGAACGTCACAATCACTACTGCTTCCGCCGATTATGCTGCTGGCCGATGCATTGGTGACTTTGTAGGTTCCATTGTGTCTTGCGGTGTTGATCATAGTGTCTCCCTTTTGCATTTTCGATCACTCAGCCGGCTTTGGAAAACAAGACGCTGTTGCCTGATTGCACCATATTTGAAACTGACAACAAATTCTACATAACGCCCGGCACCAGTAGCACCTCCTTCAATGGAACTTTCCGTCTAGGAATATTCAGCTTAACTGAACCACAGCCAACAGCTTTCACTCGCCAACCGCTTGCTGTCACAAGTTCAGGATAGCCGCGCTTCTCCATGAAACCCTTGAATTTGCGGCGATCGTTTGTCAGATGAAATGACGCACCCGAGCCAATGAGCCATGTGTCATTCGATTCGTTGCTTCCCGTGGCGAAAGCCTCAGCTGTTTCCCGCTGATCTTCCGTCCTTTGGGGCACTGGAAACTTTTGTGCTCTTGTTCACCGCACGAATAATATCGAACGTCGGTATCCAAACTCTTCTTCTTCCTGTTGCTTCCTTTTGGCTTCGTTGACTGTGAGGCCTTGAATGCAGTGCCCGCATTATTTTCGCCATTAAGCAATTCTTTTGGCAGAGCCGCATCTATCAAGCATCGTTTTAAGATTTCTGATGTCAGCCGAGTGCCCTCGCTACTGGCGACGATGCTGCCTTCAAGTCCGCAACGAAAGACTCTTAATCGGGTGACAATCCATAAATAATTAGTCCGAAAACCACTTCATCGCTGATATTGAATCCAGCTTCTTGGAAACGACACATTGTCGTCGAGTGTTCCCGGATAAACTTTTCCATTGACTCGCAATTTGCAAATTTCAGAGTCGCCAATCCGCCCATGATACGAGCCATGTTATTTCGGTACAATGTTGCACACTTCCCCCATAGCGATGCTGCTGTCGAGTGGACACCGATTTCATCGTGCAACTTTGAATCGATGATCATCATCAAGCGCGCCTTCGCTTGTTTGAATCTCCTAGCGTGATCCGTTACTGCCGCTGAATCACTAGCGGCTGCCTGTGCAGCTGCCGTTGCTGCTGCTATCGACGCGGCTTGTGCGTTGACATCTTCCGGATGTACCGCTGCATACTCTCCCGCAGCCGCCGCATCAGTTGCCGCTTGGGTTGCAGTACCTCCCTTTGGGGTCTATTCGTTTAAGTAGGCATTAAAATCATGCCACTCCAACAGTAATCGCGCACTACGACGCCACGTGATTGTCCGAGCCATTTAGGTTAGGTTAGGTGCAGGGGCTGCCGTGATGTATCACAGCACACTTAGACCAGCGTTGGGTCCGTTGTAGTACCACCAAAAAAATCGCCTTCGAACGAACCTACATATCAAACCAGCCTGTGCTAGCAATGTAACTGTTAAGCCTTGTGGCTGTCATATTCCTAAGGTTATCCAGATCATAGAAGACCCTAGAGCCAAAAAATTTTCTTCTTCTGTCGGACAGTGACAGAGAAGGTGGAGAACGCTCTGCTTCTCAACTACATCTCGACAACTCCTGGAGAAGTCGTGATGAGGAGCCCGGAGCCTCCAGGCGAGCTCCTCGATTGGGCAGTGCCCCGTGATAACCCATACTACCCTAACAATGTGCTTTCTGTTCAGCGACAGCAGTGTGGCAGAACGACTGGGATCAAATATCGGCCAAATCATCCTCGTTATTTCGCAGGTGTTGCTGCTGGGCTATCTTGTATTAGTCCTGTTCAAAGCAGCGGTCTTTATCGACAATTTGCACGAGCTAAGTGGCGTTAGTACCCTCCCGAGCCAGTTCATCCGCTGGGGAAGAAAATCCTTGTTGCACTGGACAACCAATCGATGATCAGACGCATGCAGCAGACGAACATAAACTCTAAACTGGTACTAGAGTGTGTCCGGAAGCTGAACACGTGCGCCTCAGAAAATGAGGTTACGCGGATGTGGGTAAAAGGACACATAGGTACAACAGGAAATGAGGCGGCGGATGCCCTAGCAAAACAGGGATCTGCGGCAACTTTCATTGGCCCAGAACTCAGAGTTGCTCTGGGGAACGGCATGATTGGAGCGAAGGTTTGGGAGTGGATGGACTCCAAGCATCAACAAAGATGGCAGGAGCTAGTCACTTGCAAACAAGCTCGGAATGCAATGACCAGCCCTTTAGGCAGGGAAGCGAGAAGTTACTCACACTCAGTTATAAACGGAGTACCCTAAGCTGGAAAACTCTCTTGGTCACAGGGCATGGTAATTTTAAGGCTCATCTGGCCAAGATAAGAATCGGGGAAGATGACGTTTGCAGGCTATGCCTGGAGAAGGCCGAGACGGCAGCACACATTGTGTGCGAATGTCCAGCACTGGCTAGCACGAGGTTGAGGATCACAGGCAAGCACACGATAAGTGTGGAAGCCATGAGTGTACTCAGCCTTAAGCAAATGCTAGCAATAACACGGGACTCAGTGATGAAGAAAGAGGTCGACAACTATCAGTCGACATCCGGAAGCCACTGATGACCGAGAGGGGGTGAAAAGGGACCCAAACGTTAGTGGTCTGCTTTGGCTATCCCCCAGAATATAATAATAATACCCAGAAAACCACTATGGTTCGGGATCCAACAGAGAGTGATACTGAAGAAGCCGCCCATCTCTGCGAGGGCTGAGCGGCAGTTATCAATGGTTTTAGATGTCGTGAGGACGGATTCGAGTGAGCGAATCGCTGTGTAAATAGTGATGTCTTTCACAGTAATGACATGACTGCCCAGCCAAGACAGGACTTTCGAGATCGCCGCAACCTCCGCCTGTAGGACACTGCAATAGTCGAGAAGACGGAGTGGGAGGTTAAACCCATTCAACTTCACTACTTTAATGTCACTGGAAATTTTCTCACTAAACTCATATTTGAATGTTTATTTCGTGATCCGAAATCATTTCTTTACCTCCCATTTCCAACCAAGGCCGACGAAGAGGGTATCCTTAAATCACATGGCGTCGATCCATGGCAAAGGAGTGTAAGGCACTGGGTAAGTCATTTGGGGAGTTGCACCTCATTGCTAAGAACAGTGTCCAATGGCGCGAGTTACGGGATCATCTCCCTAATACAATCTACCATCATCACACGTGCCGGTAACCAGATCACCGAACTCAAGGTGCAACGTATCCAAGTGCAAATTCCATAATTCCAGACTTATACTAAATTCTTAATGTAACCCAATTCCGACACATGCCATTTCCATATTTTCTATAAATTCTTAATGTAATCTAATTCCAACACATGCTAGACGCAAATGTCATCAATTATAACGATATAAATTGTGAACCCATTGTAGAGAACGATTGCATTGTATTTTTGATCTTGATAGCAGCAACGCCGCTCAAATGAATTGTTATTAATTTAAATTTAGGATTTTTTTAACCAAGGATCTCCTCGATCCTTAATTCGCGCAGGGGTAGTTGACGCGCTATGCCCCACTAGGGGTTAAGGCAAAGTAGTATTAAGACCAGTTATGGAGTTCCATGTTGATTTTGAATGTCTTATCCCTTCTATATTGGATGTTGTCTAGCCGCCTGGCCAGAACTCAAAGCAATTGAATTTCTGAAGAATGATTTGAAGCATCGGGAAGGAGTTCGACGATTGATAAAACATTTTCGGCAAAGATAGCAAAACCAAATGCTCACCAAACTCGTTAGCACAAGAAAGATGTTTTCAGATACTTAGGCACATCCTAATTCGCAATATTGCAATGAGATGATGGACAGGACAATGTCAGCGTCCTGGTGCTTCGAAATCGAGATGCCGATATTTTTTCACAATCAAAATGATTCCACACTATGACCTACGTATGTCCTTTAAAACCCATTAAAAGTCGCATGTCTCAATTTTCCTGGTACATCAAATGTCTAACCCAACACTGTCCATTCAAAGGCACTCTATCTTGCAAATAAACCACCCCGTAATGGTTATGACTCAAGAAACTAATCGCTCAGGATTTATCGTCGTATATAATCTGGCGACGACGACGCCACCGTCACCATTATCGCAACCTCTAATATCGGCAGTCAGGACGATGTCGACAATTAATTTTCTATGCCCCGACGACGACGACTGCATATACGCAGAAATGTCTGCAATCATTTTTTTCCACAAGGTTTTCAGTTTTATCAAGTTTGAGCTATGTCCTTATGGTATGATTGGAGAAAAGGAGGCAGCGATGTCAACATACATAACAAGGCGTAAATAAGAATAAAGTACTAGAACGAAAGGACAAAGCCTCATTACGTTGACAGGATTATTTTGACGCTTGTCAGTTTAATGCATGAGTTGAATGATTTTCTTCGGGGATTGCAGACAGAAAAGAAAATTCATAATAGCGGGAGGGAACAACGTGACAAATCGCAATAATTGGCACACGTTGAGGACGAAGGGAATTCTTAAAAAGATTATGGTGTATGACGGATTTGATATACGCTTTTTGCTTTCAATCTGTTCAAATAAGTGACTTTCCAGTTTCGCTTATGATAAATTGCACATGTTGTGGTTGCTGGGACCACCCTCAGCTTACTGAAGAATACATTTCGAATATCCTCAAATTAATTCCTTAAATTCCAATTCAAGTATCTAAAATTCCGTACTATGCAAAAACCATTGTAACCACTTTACATGCTCTAAGGACAAACAATTAAGGATCTGATTTGATCAAAACAGCCAGCCGCTCTCAGATTCTGGCACCTCTACACCTCGTTTACATTTTTCGACCATGAAAATGAACCTCATGAAATTCAAAACGTATACGAATTTCCTTCAGTAGTCCTGAATTATTTGCATAATATCCTGTTACAATAATATAATCCGTTTCTTTTTGTAGTCGTTTTTCACGATTTCGTCTTGTATCTTCCTTTCTTTCCCCGTTATTTTGGTTCAGCGTCTTACTTTTTGTTGTTTCCCTTTTTTTTGTCGTTAGTTTGTTAGGACTCAAGAGCTTCATTTTGCTTGGGTGTTTTTTTCGTCAAGATAACACAAAGCAACAAAAAAAAGGATAAAGGACTTTCAACGAAATAGCGTATTTCCAGTGTTTATATCAAACCACCGCATCTCGAGAATTCCTTTAGAAAACAAGACATAGAGTAGTAGTAGTAGTAGGAAGACATCATAGGTAATTCTATAATGCAAAAAGGATATAAAGGTGGTTGGTCTTGGTTGGGAGGCGCTACATCTGTAAAATGGAAGGGTGTTCTGAGGAAGAAGCCGAAAGTGTGGTATCTGGCCGCAACAGATACCTAAAGTGTTTCGGATTTAATTCAGTTGTAGGAGAAAATTTGCAACTGTTTGGCGGAGTTGGATCTGAAAATGGAACGTAAAGTCAAAACCATAAGTGAATTGATTTCCATAATGGTCCTGAAATTTGAAGGATTTTATTTTGATTTAGCATTTAACATACAATCATTGAAGTGAAACTTCTTATCGCGCGGTATAAGTAAACTCATTTGAAGCCCTTTTTAGATGTTGAGCCATTAGACCACGCATCAGGCCAGCCGTCAGACCATGCATTTGACCGCCTATAAGACGAGTCATCAGAG
Source organism: Chloromyia formosa (assembly GCA_964017055.1). Taxonomy (NCBI): domain Eukaryota; kingdom Metazoa; phylum Arthropoda; class Insecta; order Diptera; family Stratiomyidae; genus Chloromyia; species Chloromyia formosa. The sequence goes on from OZ024815.1 coordinate 20,334,689, forward strand.
CAGCCATTAAACCATGCATCAGATCGGCCGTTAGACCACATATCACAGCAGCTATTCAATTTGAATAATTCTACTCTACACCTTCCCCGTCCCAATTGGCGTCGATCGACACTGATGTGTACTCTAATGGCTGGTCTGATGCGTGGCCTAATCGCTGGTTTGATGTGTGCCTGGTCTAATAGGCGGTCTAATGCGAGCTTTACCGCGAGTAGTTGATCTAGCATATAAAACAGCCTAAAATATTTTTGTATGTAACAAAAACGATGAGCGGCAGATGTAACAAAAATCCGATAGGTCGTTCACTCGCACAGTTAGCTACAATACATTTCAAATTTTAATTGGATCGTATCTGATAGTACGAGGGTAAGGTGAAAAAATCTCTGCCTGACACAGAAATACAATTAGCGAAAATCAATGTTTTCTGCCTGGGCGCACGTCAATGTTTTCTGCCTGGGCGCACGTGTCATCAGATCGTATGACAAGTTTCAACTTGTTCTCTCAAGTAGTTTGTTAACACGAATTTATGCAGTAGACGTCTTACGTGTTTTTCGTTAAAATTGAGAAACTTGAATTTCGTGCGGTCATAAAATTCTTCGTTTTGGATGGATTAGCATTAGCCCCTAAGAAAATTCATCCGAAATTAACAAAAGTTTACGCGGATTCTGTTCTTTCGATGTCAAGCGTTAAAACATGGGCAGCGGGTTCATCGATGAATCCATAGTCTGTAGGCCTCGTTTTTCGCGTCAAGTGAATTTTTGCATTCTTCGTCGAACCAGTCATTTCGCGCTCGCCGGGCTTTATATCACACGACCTTCTCTGCAACATCCTTGATGCTACCCTTGATTTCTTCCCAGAACCCGTGGACGCCTGTGTTGCTGATGTTGTGTAGCATAGGTGATAGTTTTTCCTCAAGGGCGGTAGTATACGCCACTCAGAAGCTTATCAACCGCAAAGATTTTGGGAGGGCTGATTCTCGATTAGTGCACTGAGGAAATTCTACATCTGTAGGTCGTCTTCACCAAGTGATTAACTGCGTCGCAGTTTGCTCCTCGATAGTAGCGGACATCCATGACACTAGACGCCCATCTCCTGCAAATGAGGACGTCGTCAATTTGGTTGACGGTATGTGCGTCTGGAGACTTCCAGGTCTGCTTGTGAATGCGTCGATGCGGGAAACACGTAGAGCTTACGACGAGATTCCTGCTGCAGGCGAAGTCGATAAGTCGCTGGCCGTTGTCGTTACATTCTTCATGGAGACTGTGGCCTCCAGTGGTCCCCCGGTGCCAACTTTCATTTCCGACTTTGGCGTTAAAGTCTCCCAGTAGCAATTTGAAGTCGTTCGTTGGAAGTGAGTCGAAGAGAGTCTCAAGGCGGGTGTAGAACTCGTCTTTTACTGCGTCTTCTTTAACTTCAGTGGGGGCGTGCACATTGATGAGCCAGAGATTGAAGAATCGAGTCTTAATGCGAATCGCACACAGCCGTTCATTTATGGGTTTGAAGTCAGTAATATGCAGTTTGAGGTGATTGTTCACTATAAATGCTACTCCAAATTGTTTGCGGCCCGATGGTTTGCCACTTGTAAAAATTGTGTGCGATTTCTTGTCATTAATCTCGCTGCCAAGCCAATTTGTTTCCTGGACTGCAGTAATGCTCAGTTTGTACTTTTCGACCTGTTGCAGGAGGGCCTTCTCGGCCCCGATTTGTTCAGGGAGCGTACATTCCAGGATCCGAAAGAATAGTCCTTTAGTCGCTTGCGTGGTCAACGTTGTTGATCCGTCCAATCCGAGGCTTTTGTTCCAGGTTTCTTGACATGGAGTGTTTTTTACAAGGACGAGTTGTCAGCACGTCGCTTAACCCCATTCAGGGGATGGCTACGGAAGATAGCTGCTTCAGATGGTCTAATAAACGTGCTGGAGTTCACACAATTATGTTGCAGGGCCAACTTCGCAAGTCATTCCATCCTACTAAACTTGAGACGCTTAGGTGTTGGTCAGCCATTCAGGCTACAGCTATCTGCATTTTACCAAACTGTTTTATCGCTAAGACATTGGCCGTAAGCGATTTGACACACTGCCGTTACTAGGGGAGGGAGTCAATGCGGAGATCTTTTCTGAGGATCTCCGAGCATTAGTGTCCTTTCTCCTCCCAGCTAATGCAAGTGTGCTTCAAGTTGAAGTGCTTGCAATAAGGGAGGTCTGCAGGATGCTGAATCACAGCTCAGGAACACTAGAAGCGTTGTCATCTTCACAGGTAGCCAGGCTGCAACTAAGGCTCCGGAATCTATGACAATCTCAACTTCATGTTGAAACAAAGCCACAGTGAGGTGGGTGGACTAGGCAAACTCTTCAGAGTTTTCCTTCTTTGGTTCCCAGGACATAGGAATATAGCGGGGAACGAGAGGGCTGATAAACTGGTAAGACAGGGCACCACACTTCACGAGTCCTACGCTGTGACTATCCACCCGCCAGCATCCATTCGGATGCCGTTAGAGTTACAGCGGTTACGACTCGGAATTGGCAAGTGGGAGTGCACACGGCCAAATTGGGTATACCTGCCGGAGCTGCAGGAATAAGAAGGAGAAGGAAACTCTGCTCCACTTCTTGTGCAAATGTCCAAATCTAGCAGGAATCTGGCATCAAGAATTGGGCAGTGCTTTCTTCCTGGATATGTCCAACATCTACTCGAAAGGTATCGGGGAATCCGTTTTCCCAACTCCACGGGATTGATCTGAGGAAGAATAGTGCAGAAGGGCTTTGATAACAATGAGGAGCGTGGCATTAAAATGGCGTACACTCACTGCTACTTATGATTGATTGAATTGAACGCACCTAAGGGTGTTTCACTTCTGCGGTGAAAGTAGTCAATAGGCAGGTTAAAAAAACATTCTAGCTTCCCCATACTCAACACCGGTCCCTTTTCTTAAAAAACATTTCCTCCATAAATATGTCCAGTATAACAACGCCCCGGATAGACAAATCATTGTAAGGAAGAAATGCTCCTTCAGATGGAGAAGAAAAGATAAAAAGGAAAATTACATTTTCTGTAAATGCCTTTTGTTTGGAAAAGGGCGGAATCCTATTAGGAATGATGTTAAATGCAATGGCATCGCAAAACAAGGAAGCAACCTAACGCTCGCTGCAGATTTTTTTCATCTCTACAAAAATCCTAGATTTGCTCCGTATGTCCTACATATACTCGTATGAATTCGTATTCTTTCAAGCGATTTACCGAATCCATTTCTGTTCTTTTTTTTACCAAGGCATCCTGTGATGCATATACCGTACAGTACACTACACTTCGGAAAATACAGGAAAAACAATTCATGGAAATTGCACAAATGGAAATAATTTGTATTCCGCAAATGAAAAAAAAAACGTGGAGAAAATGAAAAACGACAAGAAATCTCGATGTCAATCAAAGCGAATGAAGTACTCGTATAGCAGAATAAAGTGTCCTTGAGTTGGCGGGGAAGCCAGATCATGTCCTAAGAGAACACCGGATTTCGTTGAATTAAGCACAAAATAATGAACTAGTTCCGTCACAATGGAATTGCATTGTATTCGTTCGTTAATTATGGATCCAATGGGATAATGTATTTACGGGTAGATGATGCAGGACTAATGACAGAGAAGTTGGAATGGAGGAATAGAAAATTATTGAGATATTCGGGAATATTTCATTAATTGAAGAATTCCATTGAAATTTACAATGAAAACGCTTCAAAAATTTTTATAAATTCTCTTTTTTGTTGAATAGAGAAGAGTTTGGCGACAACAGTGGTAATCCCGGAAATATAATTTGATCAATGACAATAATTGCGATTAATTGATTATCATGCGACCGATATAATATGCTGCGAGTTGACTGATTGCAATTACCGCTTAAAGAACTTTACCGAACTTGTAGCGGACCAATTCTGACGCATAACTGTCAGATTTTGAATTTGTGTTTTTTTTTGTAAATATATTCGACTTCAATCTATTTCAAATCAAAAGTCGTTACAAGTTTAAAAGGGGCAGTTATAGGAGAGAATTGACCGCTGTAAACGGACCTGGTGTCAGATATGTTTTTCCTGATACAGGGGTGATCAAAAGGGAGGTTGGCAGCCATGAAATTATTGGTGAGGGCATCCTGAAATAGTGCATGTGGCAATAGTGCATGCATGCACAGTTTCGGTTCTAAACCAAAAATCTCAATCAAAAGAGCGAATTATTGTGCTATGCTCGCTGCGTTCGCTCTAGGTGCCACAATCTCCTGTGTGCAATGACAACCACCCACACAACCATTCCATCTTTTTGACTTTTCGATTGAACCGAACGCTCTACGTGTTTCCCGCATCGACGCATTCACAAGCAGACCTGGAAGTCTCCAGACGCACATACCGTCAACCAAATTGACCACGTCCTCATTTGCAGGAGATGGGCGTCTAGTGTCATGGATGTCCGCTCCTATCGAGGAGCAAACTGCGACTCAGATCATCACTTGGTGAAGACGACCTACAGATGTAGAATCTCCTCAGTGCACCAGTCAAGAATCAGCCCTCCCAAAATCTTTGCGGTTGATAAGCTCTTGAGTGATGCTACAGCGGTGGCGTATACTACCGCCCTTGAGGGAAAAACTATCACCTATGCTACACAACATCAGCAACACAGGCGTCCACGGGTTCTGGGAAGAACTCAAGGGTACCATCAAGGATGTCGCAGAGAAGGTCGTGGGATATAAAGCCCGGCGAGCGCGAAATGACAGGTTCGACGAAGAATGCAAAAATTCACTTGACGCGAAAAACGAGGCCTACAGACAATGGATTCAACGAGGAACCAGAGCCAGAAGAGAGAAATATGACGAGCTACGGCGAATATCGAATAGAATAATTAGACGTAAGAAACGTAAATACTTTGACGAGCAGTTGCTGAACATAAACGAAAACTTAGCTAATAGGAACACCAGACAAGCGTACAAACTAGTAAATACAATCAAGAACGGCTACCAACCCAGGACTAGCCTTTGTAAGGACAAGGATGGAAACATCATCAGCGACACCGATGGTATTAACAAGCGATGGGCCTCTTATTTTGAAGAGCCTCTAAACCGACCATCTAACATCCCCACACAGGAAGCTCTCGACGATATTGTTGATCTAGGCCCACCCATTCAACCCCCGACAGTAGAGGAAGTTGATCTCGCGTTGCGGTCACTAAAACGAAATAAAGCGCCGGGCGCTGACGAGATCCCAGCTGAACTGCTAAGATTCGGTGGAACGAGTCTAGTTGATGCCATACATCAATTACTCCTGCGAGTATGGGAGAACGAGGAGATCCCAGACGATTGGCGCAGAAGCATCATCTGTCCAATCCATAAAAAGGGAGATAAATTGCGGTGTGAGAATTACAGGGGCATCTCACTAGTTTGTACGTCCTATAAAATTTTGACGAAAATTTTGGGAAATAGAATAAAACCGTACGCAGAACGAGTCATTGGCGAATATCAAAGCGGTTTCAGACCTGGTCGCTCCACAACCGATCAGCTCTTCTCAGTCAAACTGATACTCCAGAGGTGCTGGGAATACAACGTAAATGTATACCAAATCTTTGTCGACTTCAAGCAGGCATACGACAGTATCGATCGTGGAGTACTGTACAACATCATGCTGCAATTTGGTATACCAGCAAAATTAGTGCGACTGACAAAGATGACGATGACCAACTCCGTCTCACAAGTCAGGATTCAGAATAGACTTACTGATCTATTTGAAACACGCACTGGTTTGAAACAGGGCGATGGACTGGCACCGACGCTCTTCAACCTAGCACTGGAATACGTTATTCGGGCCATGAATATGGACAACAGCAAGACGCTGCTCATCAAGTCGACACAATTAGCAGCGTACGCCGACGACATCAACATCATGTCCCGAAGATTGGCTGACGCAGAAGAACTTCTGCATACGCTCGATACCGCTGCAAAGGAAGTTGGATTACGTATTAACGAGGGTAAAACTAAAATAATGATGCAATCGGTGACAAGGACACCTGCACAACCGAGCATCAACGTGGGGACCTCAACATCGAGTTCGTGAACAACTTCATCTACCTGGGGTGCAACCTGTCAAGGGACGCCAACGAAACTGACGAAATCAAGCGGCGGATACAGTTAGCTAATAAGACTTTTTACTCGGTTCTCCCCATAATGAAATCGAAACATGTGCACAGAAACACGAAGCTCCGCGTGTACAAAACCATTATACGACCAGTGCTATGCTATGGCTGCGAAGCATGGACCCTAACTCAAGCCTCCGAAAACATGCTAGACACTTTCGAACGTAAGGTTCTACGGCGAATTTTCGGGGCTGTTTGCGATCGAGATGGATGGCGCATCCGGTACAACCATGAGTTGTATGAAATGTACGATGAGCTGCAAGTCTCGAAAATCGTCAAACTACAACGACTTCAATGGGCAGGGCATGTACAAAGAATGGACGATGATCGCATGCCTAAGAGAGTAATGAATGCAGAACGAGTCGACGGAGCGAGACTGCGAGGACGACCGAGATCTCGTTGGGAGAGCTCAGTAGGTGTGGACGCCGCGCAGCTGCTGGGCTCCCAAAATTGGAGGACGCGGTCACGTGACCGAGATAATTGGAGGACAATGATCCAGGCGGCCAAGGCCCGACGTCGGGCTGTCGCGCCACGATGATGATGATGATGATGATTGAACCGAAAATGTGCACATGCACTATTGCAAATGTACACTTGCGGCATACACTTTTCAGTGGTAAAACATCGTTTTGGCGCAATGTCACATGGGGGCGGCCATTGTTGTTTGGGTTCGGGGATGACAGCCGGAGATCGTGAGAAGATCGAGTAGTTGCGTGTTACCCGCGATCGAGACCGGCAGGCTCTTGGCTTTTTTGGGGAGTTGCGAGTCACCCGTCACCCACACCTGCTGGGTTGTCGGAGTGAGAAAAACGAAAAAAAATCATGTTTTGGAATCCCACCCACCGATACCGATGGGATTTTTGGCATTTTTTTGATCCGCCATTAGCGCGACTTTGTAACGATTTTTTCTGCAACACAAGTTTTTTTTTGCCGGACGACAACCATCGTTACCATGAAACGTGCATGGCCCTTAGCATGCCGTCGCCCTTCTCTGTCCAGAGTGGGACTACATACTTCATATTGTTGTTAAGAATAATTAACTCCCCCATGCGAGCCTAAATCGTGTTCGCCGGTTTCGACCGCTGGTGCGAAGCGCGTCTCATCAGACGCCTCCGCTTCGCGCATCGCACCAGTGGAAGAGGCATGACCGGGAACAACCAAATCAGATGTTGGATCGCCTTATGTAGGCCGACCAACACGACATGGGCGCGAATTCCTTTCGAATGCAAATTTTTTCTTGCTTCGTCAGCATCATATTTCATTCGAAATCTCAAATTTTACGGTCGGAGAAATATAAACGATCGATGTCCGAATCGCCCACTGTATTTCAATTTATCGGAAGTGGTTGGGCCCCGAGCAACGATTTTGGTGCTTTTTTATTGGTTGGGCCACGAGCCTCGATTTTTCTGCCTTTTTATTGGTTAGGCCCCGAGCCTCAATTTTGGTGCTGTTTTATTGATTGGACGTGACCGCGGAGGGCCAGTTATTGGAGCGTCGGGTCGCTTGTTTGATCATAGCGAACGTCGTCGAACAGAGAGTGACAACAGTGTGCCCCTTTTTGTGTCTGCCTGGTCGTGTATCGTAAAACCAAGCAATCAGTCAGATTGAGCATTGCAACTCGTTATTCGAGCGTGTGGATGTTTGACGCAGCATTATGAGGCCTTTTAAGCTAAGATGTGCGTACCTAGATTCTAAGCGAGACAAGTGCTTATTCGTTCGTTTGTTTAGTTTACGGATGGCAATTTTTGTTTTGAATTTAATTAAATTTGAACGCGTTGCCGCCCGCTTTGATTTATTTAGTTTTTTTTTGTATTCTCTTTAGTATCATTTTTTTTTGTTATCAGTTTTCAATTAATATTTTTCAATTATTAGTTTTGTTGTTTCACTTACTATAATTACTTTTTTTGTAACTCAGTTTTCCAATCGGTGGCTTTCAATTGTGCGTTAATTAATTTCATCACAGCTGCTCCAGTTTCGTTCGCTATGACCATTTCAAATTCGGGGTAAGTTTTGTTTGGTTCTTCTATGATTTTTTTTTGTATGGCATACCCACTGGTTCACCGATTTGAATTCTAATTCGTTTTGTATTTTCATTGCTTTCCAGCTTTTTAATGAAAAAAAAAAATATACGGAAAAAATGTGTTACTAACTTCTAATTGAAATCTCGGCTTTTCCTTTGAAGAATTTCCCGAGCCCCCTTTCAGTTTGATGGTGAAATGAGGTAAAGACCTCATGTCTTTGTTCGGTACGGGAAGCGCAATACACGTTTTTTTCCATCCTTTCGGCAATGGGGGCCTCACGGTCGGGTTGTTTTTTTTCAGTGGGTAAAGAAGGCTGAGGTCCACCGCCATCTGAACCTCGGAGCACCAAAAGAGCAGGCTGGCTCCACACTTCCTTTTCTTTGTCCAAATCCCTTCCCCCCCCCCCTCCACTTCCGTTTGTGTTGTCTATTCCAGGCCTGTGAATACCTTTTTAATATGTTTGGACATGGGCAACGGGCGGCGAAAATCTCCCGAATTGAGCTGCAGCAAGCACAGGCCGCCACTTAGCTCGTTGAGGAGCCAACTTTGACAGCTGTCACTTCGAGACCTCAACGGTTAAAAATAGCTCCGTCCCCATTGATACCTTCGGGTGTCTCCATCGTCTATTACAAACTGTAGACTAGCTCTTGACTGAATAATTTAAGTAACTACCACTGGTGAACCCAGATGAACCGCAAACCCATATAGCCCCATTAAACCGACACAATTGTTGTCATTCATTCCTATCCATAACCACTCTATTATGTTCATTTACTCTGAAGTGCAATGGGAACGAATTGCCATCATACAATAATTCATTTAAATTTTCCCCACGATGGGAATACCAATCGATTCCACTGACCGCACCATTCGATACACCAACAATTTCATCAATATCTTTTCCGCTCGAACTCAGAGTATCGAAGCTATCGGTCAGGATTTATGATGTCCACACAAGCACAAAGCATAACTTTCATGGATCATAAACTTTAATTTTTCTTTTCTCCTTTTCTTTTTAAGATGACCACAGACTGACCACTTAACTGTTCTCGTTCTTACTGGTAAGCTCTTTGGGGTTAACGACAACGCAACGAAGAAAAAAAAAAAAAAAATGCCGTCCTAACGCAATATAAAATCATATCCTGTTTCGTTCATTCGAAGGACTCGATACATTTACAATATTCCATTATCCGATACTTAATATTCATTTTATAGCAAGATAGACTTATAACGTAATCTTTGTTTGTTGGGAAGAAGACACTGGCTACAAATCCCTGAAGTTTTTCGTTATATGTGTACATGAAAAAATAATGGCATTATTTCAAAGCTTTTCGATACATACTCAGCATATATCCTTCGAGGAAAAGCGAAAGATATTTAATATGGGGCATATGTACTCGTACATGAATATACTCGAGTGTGTGGTTAAAATATGGCTCTAAAAAGTTTCACATCCACTTTCTGTACTCATATGCATGCAAACTTTGACGATATCGATATGAATCTTTCAGATGATTATGGCAAAAACCATAAAACCCCTAATGGGCGTCGAGCTTGGGGGAATTGAAAAAAAAAGGCTTCCGAATGTTACGTGAACAATGTTGGGAAGAGGAGACGATTCAAATCCCACGACATCCAAAGTAAAACGTAAAATCTACGAAATGAGGATAACAGGATATTCTCGGGATTTGTCTTTAGGTTTGTCTTTGTTTTTGTTGTTATACGAGTATAAGCGGGGATTTATCCGTAGGCACATGGATTCGAAAATAAGTAGCTGAATGAAATCGTATCATTTGCGCAAAAACCTGGAAACTTTGTCCCAATTTTGGAATACACTTTATTCGCTTTAAATTTAATATTTTTACCTTAATAGGAAGATAAATTGATATACAAGATCTTTGATTAACTGCTAATCGCTAAGCACAGGTCTCCGCATTAACCTAGTCTTCTTGAACTATGACTACTTTTCAGTAAAACTCCATCTCTGCCAGTGCGATGTGACCAAGGGAACTATTGCTATTATTTAGTATTACAGCACTGACAATGACTTTTTCGCGGTCCTCTAACAAGTTTCCGATATAAATCCTATTAGTATACTACGCTGTTTACTGGGTATCAGATCCTCGCCCATTTCAGCATCACTACCACTAGAAGTTGTTGGCTGGTGATTTTTGTTGCGCCTGCTTCTTTAGCGAAACCAGATTAATGTCATTGAAAAGACTATTCAGTTCGTGGACAACCATGTCCACCGGGACTTTGCCAGCCACTACATTGGCCAGCACAATGGCCCATGACGGGCAATTGGGAGCCATATCCATCGTGTATCTACGCGTATAGCTGGGACTAGCGATGTCGTTTAGCAGAAAAATGCGTTGAGAGCCATTATAAGCCAATTACAGGCAGCAATATAACTATCACCATAAACCGCTCTTTGTCCAGATTCACGATAGCAAGTAACAGAGATGGCCCATAGTCTGTACCAGGCATTAGGTGTTGAATATCGCGTTTTTCAGTGCGAAACTCATCTCTAAAAAGTAGATTTTTGGATCTACGGTAGGTTTTTGGACAACAACTATCCGAAAGTAAGAGAAGACCAGACCAAAGTTTAACTTCGGTTCGGAGTCCGAAGCGTATTTACCCTGGACTTATACAGACCTAGAGATGATACCAAAAGTACCATTTGGTAACGACCTTATGCATTAAAAGTGAGTTTCCCATAGGGTCGGCTTGAACTGTGTGTGTGTGTGGATTTAATCAGAAATTTCATCATTCATCCATTCGGAGTTACTCAATTGCCCTAACCCCTTGTGGGGCATAGCGCGTTAACGCGTTCCATGTGGCCCAGTTGACGTTTCGTCGGCATAAACTGATTTCGGAGAATGCAGTTGCCAGCATGCACCTCCTGCACATCCATGGCCCCGAACGTTGTCGTGGACGGGATTCGAACCCGAAACGCCGGTAGTCAGACATGAGACTAATGCTTCAACGCACTGCGCTACTGGTCGCTACTAGATATGTACATATATTAGTCTTTGGGGGGCAAAATACGTTTTCCATAGTCCTCCTTCCGACCGCTGTGTAGGTGACCAGTAGCGTTTCCTTGTCTTTTCCCCATGTGCTACCGGCCAAAGCTTTTAGCAATTTCTTCCTTCCACGCATTTTGCATATAGTTATGGTGTGGGCAGATGAGGTCGCCATGCTATCCAGGGTAACTCCAAAGATTTTCGGATGATTGGTGGTGAGAATGCGTTCATTGCCTACATAAATATCAAGCTGCGTTCTTACTTCTTTTGTCCAGGTGGTAAACAGGGCTGCGGATTATTTGAAAGCTGACTCAGTTAAGTTCTTGCTTTCAAAGAACCCGTTAAGTTCAACGAGGTAGCCATTTATCAGCTCGCACATTTCATTGATGTCGTTCCATGTTGCCCGAATTGAACAGTCATCAGCATACGTAATTAATTGGAGATCATCAGGAAGTGTTGGAATTCCTGATAGATATAAATTAAACAAGGTGGGAGATAATAATCCTCCTTGGGGAACACCTTGCTTAATCCTACTCCGTGTAGGACTGCCTACTAGCGAGATAGTTGGCGATCCATTTGACGTATTGTGTTGGAAGGGAAGATTATATCAGATAGAAGCGATGAGTGGTTGACTGTATCCAAGGCTTTCAACAGGTCAAGCGTCACTAGAATGGTTCTGTGACAAGAGTGGGCCTGGTTAAGGCCAACGTAATTGCGGGATGTAATGGCATCCAAAGCCGTTGTTGTACTGCGCATCATTCGGAAGCAATGCTGGTGATCTTGTAGCTGGATATGGTCCATAAGAACAGGGTGTATCAAAACCTTTCGCGTTTTGGCAACTGGTGGCAAAAGTGTAATGAGCCGGTGAGATTCGCCAAGTGTCACTTTTTTGCCCGGCTTCAAAATTGGGATCACTCTTCGTTTCTTCCAGAACTCAGGAACGATTAGCCAAGAGATGGACAGGTTGATTGTAGCCGTAAGGTACTCGAATGCTGATATATCGAGGTTTTTGAGCATAACCATTGAGATGCCATCAGATCCCATGGCTTTTCGCATTTTCGCTTTTCTGATAACTGCAGCTACTTCATTGGAGGTAAAACATGGCGTGTTGTCGGCGGCTCAGTTGTGAATTTTCCTGCGAATTATGCGCTTATGCCTGTCAGATGTAGGATGTTCAATAAATAGATTGTTGACGTAGCAAGCGCAGTGCATGGGGTCGGTTACCGCAATAGCACCAAATTGAATAGCGACATTCCCTTTTCCTTTCGTTTGATTTGAAAGAGCACGGACTGTGGACCATAATTTCTTGACATCTGCTGTCAAGTTACAGCTGTTCAGATGATTGCTCCATTTTGATCTATTATGTTCGGCTAAACTTCACGATTTTTTTTCCTGTTATTTTATGGATACAATAGAGAGACTGAAATTACTAAAAAGACACTAATAAAACGGAAAAAATTATATTTAAACCCCTTTATCCTACACTTCCAGACCCTCGATCAACGGGGACTTTTGAGATGTGTTCAAAAGACTCTCCACATCAGTTGTGCGAAATTTCAAAACTTTACGATTTTTGCCCAATTTTTCATTTGTGGCGTGGACTACCTCAGTCAAGGTTGAAGTAAATCTGTTTCATCTCCAGACCAGGTTTTTTTACGCGTATTAATTGAAAATTTTCAAATCCAAATGTATCAATGAAATATACCTTTGGAAAGCAATGTTTGGGCAGGTTAGGTTAGGTTAGGTAACGGGGCTATCGTGCAAGAGCAAATACTCTCAACACGACTCCCTTAGATCAGACGAATAGATCCGTTGTGATACCCAGAGTTTACTTTAAAAGAAACTGACCCAAGAAAAAAACTACTCTGCGACCCAGCCTGAGCTTAGAATGAATCGTAGAAGACTATTGACATTAGATTCAGCAAGATCTACCAGATTATCAAAGAAAAAGGACCCCAAGGATGACTTTCTAATAGTCGCCAAGGCACGGCAACCACAAAGGAAGTGCGATACACTTTCCTCCTCCTCCCCACAACTTCTGCAGAAGTCATTAAAAGGGGCTCGGAGCCTCCTAGCATGCTCGCCGATGAGGCAATGCCCCGTCAGAGCCCCCACTACCATCCCTATATGATGTTTTTTCAAGAACAGAAGACAAGTCGACCGTTTCGCATTGATTTTGGGCCATAATAATCTTGTAGTTAGGCACGTGCCGCAGTTAGCCCATCTTAGATTAGCCTACCTAATTGCCTCAGCTTTAATAGCAAGTTTGAGTGATGAAAGAGGCATACCAAAGTGACGATTGTCATCATGCAGCACATCTTCAGTCCCGAGACGAGCTAATTCATCCGCCCTGCCATTATTCGAAAAACCACAATGTCCAGGGATCCAGCACAAAACAATATTGAAAAACTCGCCTAATAGCCTAAGGGAAGTACGACACTCCACCACAGTGGTTGAAGTGGACACAACGGACTTCAGGGCCTTAATGGACGCTTTACTGTCCGTGAGAATGGTAATGTCCCTTACAGGCACAACATTAGACCCTAACCAGCAATGCGCCTTTGCAATGGCAGTAACCTCCACCTGGAAGACGCTACAATGGTCAGGGAGAGGAAACGAAAGCTCGATGTTTAAGCAGTCGGAGAAGACTCCGCCACCAACCTTGCCACGGAATCTGGAGCCATCCGTATAAATGCAGACATGGTCCAGTAAAGTCTGCCCGGTAGCTTCCCATAATGCCCTTTGAGGGAACGAAGTGGAGAAGTTCTTGTCAAACATATAATTCGGGGGTAAGTAATCAGATAAAGAAGGGAGATCCCTGTGTAACAGAATACGGGCGTGCCCAGTTCTGGCCGAGGTCCATTGCCGAGCTTCACGAGGCCTGATAGCCGAGTTAAGAGCAGATTGTTCGCCGAAAATATCCAAAGGAATCAGGTTAAGCAGCGTATCCAAGGCTGCGGAAGGAGTAGTTCTAAGTGCACCACAAATAGCCAAACAGGCCAATCTCTGCACCTTGTCCAGCAAAATACGATTACGCACGGTATTCAATGCCGTCCACCAGACCACCACCCCATACATAAGAATGGCAGAATGGCTATGAATAGCCAATGCAGTATCTTTGGCTTAAGGTCCCAAGACGCCCCAATGGCCTTCTTACAAGAGTACAGAGCGACCGTTGCCTTATGCACCCGTTCCACAGTGTTTGCCCTCCAGCTAAGCTTTCTGTCCAGAATTAGACCCAGAAATTTGGCCTAATCCGCAAGAATCAACCTTTTTCCCCTGAGCACGGGGGGTATTAACGGAGGAATCTTGGTTTTTTTAGAGAACAAGACAAGCTCAGTTTTGTCAGGATTTACTGTGAGGCCGCAGCGATTAGTCCAACGGGTGAGTATAAAGAATGCACCTTGCATTACCTCAGGAAAATCGATTTTGAAATTTCTTTAAAATTTAAACAGTTGTGTCTTGTTTCTAATGGTGAATTTTACAGCCGAGAAAGATTGTATTTGAAATTTTATATAGTTTCAGATAGTGAGGTCAAATTTCGGATTAAATGATTGGAAGAATGCCAAATTTTGATTTTGTTCGGCAAGTCATGCTTTTTGACACAATTTTAAAAAAACTCTATAACTGTAATGATCAATATTCCACTGTCCATCATTAGTTTTTTAGAAGCTGAAGCAAGTCACCTTATAAGATCACTGGATATTTGTTGGTTATCATTAAATCTGATTCGAATGATCACCTGTTCCATTTTCATATTTGTGAACCTCAGGCTTTGAAAAACACCCTTCTAGGAAAAATCCTGCATGCGGCCCTGGGACGAACAGAAAAATCCAACGATAAATCCTGTCCAGTATTCGTTAACGAGATGCTTCACTTACCCAATATCTGTCGGAATACACTTAGCTAAGACACCCTTTTTCACAAAAGCCAAACTAAAAGGCATTAGCATTACATTTATCGATTTCAGGATTTCAAATTCCGGGGATAATTCTTACAATAAAAGTCCATTTCCATTCCATTCGCTCCTTTGTACGCCATAGTCAGTTCACGTAACAAGTTCATACAAAAGTTACGACTCGTTGAGCAAATAGGGACTGGACGCGTAGACATATCAACACACAACCATCATCGAGGGGATTGCCTTTACCGACTTTTACCTAGACATTTCCTTCGGTCACAGACAATAGTGCACCTGGATAATGCGGGCGGGACCTTTGTGATTCGTAACGAGATCGTACCATACCGGCCGACCGGTTGAACAAGGCCCAAGTGTACCTTTTTTTTCCTGGGCTCTCGTTTCAAATCCATGTTATGTGACATTATGTGGGCGAACCCGGTGAATTGGCTCGGGCCGAACCCAAATGAATGTTCCACGTGAAACGGCTGTGAACGGTCGAGCAGACAGACAAAGTACAAAAATGGACAAACAGGAACAGGACAATAGGGAGCAGTGAAAGGCATTGACATTATTCAAGTCGTGCCAGAAGCACTCCTCGAATTTGTGCGCTCAGGTGAATGAAATGGTCACGTGAAAAGGGGTGATGGCATGGCTGGCTAAGTTTTAAGGAAAATAACATTTGAGTTTTTAATCATTCACTTATTGGAACCCTCCACTCGAATATCACTGAAATTTGATATTAATGTGCGCACAGGAAGGAATTTTTGTATTTATTGGTGTTCATGCGGTCTTGAATTGAAGGGATGCTGAATGTAATTTGAATATAATTACAGATCGAAATTAATGAATGAATGGCTAAAGGTGTTTTGATGGTATACTTGTATGTTACCGCGGCTTAAATTTGAATTGAATTACTTGAAGTGGTCCGGGAAAAGTTTTGGAGGCGCTTCTTTTAGATTTATTTAATACTAGCTGTGTAGGACGGTAAGCGATTTGACCTTGCAAAATATGATAGAGAAATGCCGTTTGGGATGATTGTTAGTGGACCCCATACATTCATTTTATGAGATGGAGCCATCTTGGACCCCGTGGCAGAGCGGTGGGCGAAAAACCGAAAAATTTGAGCCCTTTTTTTTTAAATATTCCTCTTATAATTTGTAAACGGTGCATCGAATGGAAAACTTTGTAGAATTTAAATTAAAGAGCGTCGAATTCTACATCCAATGCATTGCTCAAAGTTGAAATTCGGTTTAGTAGTATAGTCGAAACCGATAGTCGAAAAACGTCACCTTTCGAGGCTTTTGGAAAAAATCACACCATATCGCTTTTCAAGCTCACATATCTCTGAAACCGATGCTACAAATGGAAAAACTCATTAGACAAAAGTTGAAGGCATTTTTATACTCTAGATGAAATCTGAGAGTATTATAAGTTTGCCACAAAGTTTGTAACGCTAAGAAATAAGGCTCGCAGAAAAAAATGAATGATACACAAGTTCATATTATCACTCGAATATCTCAAAACCGGATGTCCGTCTGTCCGTCTGTCCGTCTGTCCGTCTGTCCGTCCGTCCGTCCGTGACCTCTCTAGCTCGAGAACGCGTTGAGCTATGAAGTTCAAATTTTGCACACGTTATTTTTGACAAAAAATGAAGGCTAAGTTCGTGAACGGGCTAAATCGCTCCACCCCTTCTACCCCCTCCCATACAAAATGACACATTTTTGAAAATTTACAATAATCAGATTTTCTCAGAAACTATAAAACATATTGCTTTGAAATTTTTAATATATCACTTTTATGATAATTGTAACTTACATTATAAAATTTATTGTAATCCTCACCCTCCTTCTACCCCCTCCCATACAAACTGCACTATTTCATGAAATACGTTAAGCCAATTTATTCAGTACTTATACAATTTATCGGGCTGAAATTTTGTACTTAACACTTAATTAACAATATCAGTTAGATTCAAAACCAGGTTCAAATTCATCTAGAGTATTGCATGATTGGGGTTTACCCCAATCGTAGTTCTTTTATGTTTATTTCGAGTTTAACTAGCCCAACACTTTTCAAATCGGTCTGTTTTTAGTGGAATTGTTAGCGAAAATACAGACATGGTTTTTTAGCGATTTGAGCTTAAATATCTTTATCTCGATAAACGTAAAAGCTAAAAGTTTTGGTTTATCCTCAATTCGAAGATATTTTAACCTTGTTTTAAAAGTTTCATTAAGTTTTTTGTCAGACTAATTTAATTAATTAAATAATTAGTCAATTAAATGATTTAATTTCTTCCATAATTGCAAAGTTCAAGTCACTTATACGTCACTGTCACTTTAGGTTGGTTCCTAATGTATTTGGTCCATTATTCCATACGGCTATTGGTTCAAAAGGGGCCAGATCAATTCGATCTCAAAAATCAAGGTGTGGTGAGTTTAAATTTGTATCTGACAGTTTCAGGACAAGATCATATTGCGCTGAGATCGAGTGCTTTGGTAGCAGTGTAAACATGAACTAATTTCGGTTATTTTGCAAAAATTAAATTTCCAGTGGCCTGTGAAATTGTTACAACACTGGTTGTATTAATTAGGGTAGTTTCGAATTTTTTATCGCTGATAAATTCTAGTTTTCTAATTCCCACACCAACGCGGAGGCCGCTACTTTGAAAAAAGTCGCTTAATTGTTGCTAGTCCGATTTTTATACCCTTCACGGATGTGATAGGGTATATTAACTTTGTCATGAAGTTTGCAACGCACAGAAGGAAGCATCTCCTATATGGTCGGAGTTCGGAGACTATTTATATTCTTGGTCAGTATGATGAGACGAGTCGATTAAGCTTTGTCCGTCTGTCCGTCTGATCCAGGCGGCCAAGGCCCGACGTCGGGCTGTCGCGCCACGATGATGATGATGGTCTGTCCGTCTGTCTGTCTGTTTCTATGCAAACTAGTTCCTCAGTTTTAAAGCTATCGAGCTAAAATTGTACAAAGCCTTCTTTCTATTGCACGCTGTATATATGTCAGAGCCAACGGAATCGGACCACTACGTCATATAGCTGCCATAGGAACGATCGGTCCAAAAATTCGTCTTTGTGGGAAAAACTTTTTTATTTCTAAAGATATCGTTCTCAAATTTTACACTAATCAGTAGTATCTTTCGTCAAATCACATTCCTGAATTTGGTTGAAATTGGACCACTACGTCATATAGCTGTCATAGGAACGACCGGTCCAAAAATTCGTCTTTATGGGAATAACTTTTTTATTTCTACATATATTGCTTTCAAATTTCACATTAATCAATAGTATCTTTAGTGAAATCATATTCTTGAATTTGGTTGAAATCGGAATACTTTATCATATAGCTGTCATAGGAAGGACCGTTCCAAAAGCAAGTTTTTATCAGAAAAACTTTATTATTTCTGAAGATATCTTTATGAAATTGCATATTATTCAATCATATTGACTGTTAAGGGACATTTCTAAATTTGGTTGAAATCGGCCCACTATTTCATATACCTCTTATAGGAACAGTGAAATCGGAACAAGTGTTACTACTAACTTCAAAGCGACAAATGTACCACAAATTACATCGAAGGTATGATAGTAGTAGCATAGCATACCTTCGGCAAGATTGTTTTTCTTTAAATATGCCCGAAATTAGTCTATTAAAATATTTAGGCCCGTTTTCTCAATGTTTGGTTAACGCTAACCGGGAGTTTAATTTATCGAATCGATAAATTAAAACGGCTTATTCGAACTCGTTAGGCAAATTTTTTTATCGTTTGTACATTGAAATGAGTTAATAATTGATTAATTAACCCATTTAAATTTATAAACGTGAAAAACTCTAGCTGACTAATTCGTATTAGCCGTTTTAGTTTATAGATTCGATAAATTAAACTCCCGGTTAGCGTTAACCAGAAATTGAGAAAACGGGCCTTAGTAAGGCTTTTTTAAACTAGAGTTAATTATTCACAATTTGAGATTAAAACAAAAATACAGTTTTAAGGTTCAAATTTAAACAGACATTTTTGCATTTTTGATTACAATCACACTTAAAATGGGCCAAATATTGGGCACGATAGACTTGAGATGTACAACTGTTATGCAACCAGTTTTTCATTTCGAGCATCCATTTCAAAAATCTATGAGCTTGAAAATTGATAAAATGTTATTTTTTTAAGAATCAAATTTTTTTTACTACTCGTATAGTACTAAATCAACTTTGAGTAGCGCATTGGACACAGAATTCAACGCTCTATGATTAACATTCTATTAAATGTTTCGATCAGAGGTACCATTTATAAATTAGAAAAATTAAACAAAAGAGTTCAAATTCCTCAGATTTTTACCTGCCAAAAGTGAATCTCAGCGTATGCGACTGTGCAAACACAGTTTCCATTTATTCAGAATCTATAAAAGGAATTACAATTATTTCCATATATGTATACTATACATATTTCCCAACTATTTCCTGTAAGACCCCAAAATTGAGCCAATTTTACTGGTCTATCTTTGCAACGAATAAGTGAAAAAAAAAGCGTAAGTGCAATCAATTTCATTGCCAGAGGCGATTGCATTTATCCGTTCTCGACTGTATAACTGAATATTAGTAGGAAGTAGGAATATTAGTAGGACAGGAATATTAGTAGGACAGTAGGATAGGATAATTGATAGATAAAGTAAGGGATGACTCAAAATTTCAATTCCTTCCATAATGCTTCTTTTGAAAGCTGTTCTCATACACTTCAAAAGCCCACCGACAATGCCCAGGTGACGGCAAAATCCAAACTAGATTTATGATCATTTATTATTTCCTATGTACACGGTTTCGACCATTTCAAATTGAAGTTTCAATTCAATTTCCAGTGCATTGCGGCTAAAGGCTCTTTGCCGGACGTATCTGTGGATCCTTCTTTCAAATTTCGCTCGTACAGTAACTCTTTTAGGAGAATGCAGTACACACCTATTTGCCATCATAATGTGGAATTTCGCTATTTACTCAACCGCTGTAATTCACCATAAATCATTTGCCTTTCCAGAATAATTGCCAATTAGCGTTTAGTAACGCTAGCTAACCGCACTGTATTTGACTTTTGTATTAATTACAACAAAATTAGCAGACAATTACAGCGCACTGATATTTGAATCCACTGCGTAGTGAGTACGAATATAAGTACATGGGAAAATATTGAATTCTCGGAAAAGGCTTAATACTAATGTGGAGGACATGTGTAAATTTTAGGTTGTTTTTTTTTTAACAAATCGTTGAAAGCCTGGTGACAGTCTTAATGATTACGTTGTGGGTTGTAATAAACCTGAAATAGAACATTTGAATACAAGTTGTGCAGGATTGTCGCAGGATAGTTGAAGGGATGATGTTATAGCCGCAGTGAGTGGTGCCTAGCAAAATGCAGTTTTAGGCCCCAATAGCTGGTCAATTTAATGGTTTTGTAATTGCTTTTCATCGCAATTTCAGCTCCGGGTCCCAGAATGAAACTCTTTCTTCCTTTGTAGTTTCCTATATTCTGCTATTATGGGTATTTTTCAATGGAACATGTGCGACCGGAAATTCTCAATAGAACACATCGTTCATTGAGGTGAAATTTGAAACAAATTACGTTATTGAAATTTAGGTCCTAATTGTGAATGTTATTTTGTGTTAATCGTGTTTAAGGTTTCCGGGGGCAGAAGACCTCTTCCATAGTCATCCTCGTGGGCGCCCTCTGGAACGGGTAACCCAGTCAACCAAATTTTGCAGCTCAAAACATTTGGTAGAGGCACATAACGATGATCATCCCGAATGGACAAAAACACCAGGGCGTCTCAGAAAGTAGGCGAACGGTGGAGTTGCAACATAGTTGTGAGAATACCAACACGTCACACCCAGCTGAAAGATCATCGTTCTTTTGATGATCAAAAGCACCGTTGAAAAGCTACCTTTGCGCTATATAAAAAAACTCCCGGCGACTCTTAGGACACCTAAGGAAGCAACTCTTCGCTAAGATTGGGTATATAGGCTTGTAACCTGCGTACCTGAAATCAATTTACGCTCGAAATATTAAACAAGCCTCGGATACCACAGTCTAATTCACCGGCAACGATTTTCGGCTACAAACAACGGACCATGATCGGTTTTTGGAACGTTCGAACGATGTTGGGCGAGTGCAGTATTGCAAGGCGAACGGGAAATGACTGCATACTGTATAACATCGATATGCTAAGACTGAGCGAAACAAGGTGGACTAGATCGAGATCGACTTTATCGCCAAGCTTCCAAACAGTGTTGCTCTACTATGGAAGTGAAAACGATACCTCACCTAGATTGGCAGGCGTTGAAATTCTGTTGGCTAAGGATGCACGCCGATCTTTAATCGACTGCAAGCCCATTTCCGATCGTATCATTACAGCCAGATTGAAATCCAGGGTAAGAAACATCACCACAATTCAGTACTACGGCCCGACTGAACCAGCAGATCAATCAGCTAAGGACCGGCTTGGCGATACCTTCGACAAAGCTCCCTAAGGTGACATAAAAATTATTATCTCAATGCCAAAGTTGGTTCTGACAACATAGGCTTTGAATACCTAATGGGCAATCATGGTTTAGGTAACAAAAACAAAAATGGCGAGATGTTCGTGGAGTTTTGCAACTCTCGTCAACTTGCCATCGGTGGTACCCTGTTCAAGCAAAAACGTTGCCATTCAACATCCTGGGTTTCTCCGGATGGCAGAACAGAGAACCAGATTAACCATATAGCTATTTCCAAGACCATGGAGGAACTGTCTCTGTCAGGTCGAAGCGGTGTGCTGATATTGGCAACAATCACCAACTTTTTGTCGCAAAAGTGCGCGTACGAACGACAGCGATCCATCGCGCTCAAAATGTAAGAATCTTGCCACATTTTAACGTGCATATGCTTAAAAACCCATCTATAAGACGTACATATTCCACCGCATTGCACGAGAGAGCTAATGCACCACCAACTTATGAGTATCCCACAATTGAAGATAGATAGCATGTCGCTTAGGGCTTATTTATTACATGTGGTGAAACATTTGTGGGCAGATTAGAGCGCGGTAGAAAACCGTATAGTACATCAGCGACTCTACATGGTCTCTAATAACAGCACGCAAGGGAGTTAAGAAACAAATTAACTCAGTTACCGACGACTCAGCCAAAAACCAACTCAGAGCTGAATACCGTTCTCTTCAGAAAGGCGTTCAAAGAAGTGTAATGTGGGACACACGCATTAGCCGAGAAGGCAGAAGAAGGGACTTACCGAGGTGACAGTGAAACCCTTTACAAACTTATCAAATCATTAACTGGACCCGGACTCGACAGAGGAATTCAGTGGACTTTGACATCTTATCTACAACATCTTGACTACGCTGACGGCATATGCCTACTCTCCCACAAAATTATGGATCTGTCCTCAATGGCGTTAGATCTCGAGAGGGAGGCAAGCTAGGTTGTGCTAAAGCCTGTTTCGCTCCCTGGTACTGTCATTGTTTTTGTATGGGAGCAGTACATGGAAAGTTTCCGTAAGAGTTATCAGAAAGCTGCAAGTTTTCGTCAACTCATGTCTTCGTCGAATCCTAAGAATATTCTGGTCCAAAACAATATCAAATGAAGAGCTAAGTCGGCTTGGGCAGATGACAATCGATGATTTGATACGCAGGTGAAAATGGCAGTGGATAGGTCAAACATTGCGGAATAGTGATAACTGCATTGCTTTGCATGCCATGAAATGGAATCCCATTTCCAACCAAGGCCGACCAAGAGGGGGTCCTAGAAACACATGGCGTCGATCTGTTCAAAGGAGTATCAGACACTGAGTAAGTTTTTGGGGAGTTGCGTCCCATTGCCCAGAACAGAGTACGATGGCGTGCAGGAGTAGTTGACGCGCGAGTCGAACTTTTTGCCACAATTTGCAGAAAATGCTACAGCTTTGTAACGGCTAAGGACAGGGTGTTCATTTTTCCACAAATGAACGGTGCTATCTAATGTTAAACTATTTGCCTTCTGAAACGGGACACCCTGTATAGTTCTAATTTTATGATATGTTTATAAAGATCGACTCCTCGGTTCAGGATACAAGGGTCCAGCCTTCCCCTCCTGTTACATTTCTCGCGGCACACCAAAAACTGACGAATTCCCGGACGTAGTTGAGTTAATTAATTATTTTCAATAATGCACTTTAAGGGCTTTTTACACGTTAGGCCACGCATTAAACCACCTATTAGACCACTATTAGACGGGCCGTTGGACCATGTAGTGTGTTAAATGCACAATGTTATATACAAAGTTTTGCGGCTCAGAAAATGCTCGACTTACGGATTCTAGAAAGTTCAAAATCATTAGAGAAGTTGTAACGACGATAGCATTCGAATCAAAGTGAGTTGGAGGCCCATGATGAGTGACCATGGCGAAAGTGTGAGTAGAAACGACACTGACCCAACCATACAACCATGCCCTACATGGGTATTGTTATACCCATCACTAAAAGTGTATACTACTCGTAACTTTGGAATAAAGTTGGCATTTTTCAAAATTCAATCCGCCGTTTTTTCCTGGAATTAAAAGCTTAATTGTTAAAAAGTACTTACAGACGTATTATTCAAAGTACTGTCCATCGCTAGCGACAACTTTCGCCCATCTCTCCGGCAATTTTCGAATTCCATCTCGGAAAAACAGGGCGTCTTTCGACGCTATCCATGATAGGATCCATTTTTCGACTTCCTCGTACGACGAAAACTATGATCAGCCAGGCGGGGCGCCATGCAACGAAACAGATGGTAGTCGGAAGGGGCGATGTCTGGGGAGTGCGGCGGGTGGGGCAAGATTTCCCATTTCGGGGTTTCCAAGTATGTCTTGACCACTTTTGTGACGTGTGGCCGAGCATTGTCATGCTGGAGGATGACTTTGTCGTGTCTCTCTTGGTATTATAATCGTTTTCCTTTACTACTTGACTTAAACGCATCAATTGCATTCAGTACCGATCTCCTGTGATAGTTTCATTCGGTTTCACGAGCTCGTAGTATATCACACCGAGCTGGTCCCTCCAAATGCAAAGCATAACCTTAGCGCCGTGAATATTCGGTTTTGCCGTCGACGTTGAGGCATGTCCGGGCATTCCCCATGACTTTCTGCGCTTGGGATTATCATAACTCTCGATTTTAACTCGTGCGGGACCTGATTTCCTTGTTTCTGAATCATGCCCTTGGCCTTGAGGCGTTTCAAGATAGCTTGCTGAGTCACTCCCAGTGATTCAGCTAATTCTTCTTGCGTTTGGCACGAATCTTCATCGAGCAATGCTTCCAATTCGTCGTCTTTGAAAATTTTTTCTCTCCCACCACCATGCTTGTCCTCGACATTGAAATCGCCACTTTTGAAACGCTGAAACCACTCACGACATGTTCTGTCACTTAGAGCAACCTCACCGTAAGTATCTGAGAGCATTCGTTGAGCCTCAGCTGCAGTTTATTTGAAATGGAAGCAGAAGATCAAAACTTCGCGCAAATGACGAGAACTTGGCTGGAAAACAGACATTTTGAGTCGCGAATCTTATTAAAAATGCGAACAACTTTTACTAATGCGGGGATGTCGGTACGTTCACAGACGTCAAAACTCACTTTGTGACACTTTTGAACTATGTATTTTGACCAGCCCTCACCGTCTGTCGGGAAATGGCGGAACCAAAGCTGTACACCTAATATAAAGTTTATATGAGCATAATCTTAATCAGCATGACGAAATGAGTCGATGTAGCCATGTCCGACTGCCCGTCTGACTTTCATCAACATCATTATGGCGCGGGGCTACGGTTCGTCGTCGGACTTAGGCCTTCTGGATATTTTTCTTCCTATTGTCTCGCCCAAGTGACCGCGTCCTCCGATTTGTAAAGCCCAGAAGATGTTCTGCGTCCGCACGAATTGACCATACCCATCCAGCTCTCGGTCTTCCTCTCAGCCTTATTACGCTGATGCTGCCTTTCTAAACTAGCATAGCATTTGGCTACCGTCCATGCTTTGCATGCACGTGTCCTGTCCATTGCAGTCGTTGTGATTTGATCTGAGAATATGAAGACTATGTATATAAAGAACGGAAATCAGGTTACATTTTTGGTACCCGTTTACACACGGTGGGATATTACACACACAACAAAAATGTTCCCCCGGCTGTCAAATAAATTTATTGTGATTTTCAATCATACTGCAACCGAGGAAGCACCAGCTGATAGGAGAAAGTGGGCGATGAAAAAAAAAATTGTGTTCGAAACACCTATGAATTGTGTGTGATTATAGCCTTCCTTCAATACATTTCCATGTAATAATAGTCTAAGAGCCAACGTGCAAAATGAATGTCATTTGCCACCAGTTCTAATAGATACCATTGAATAGTACTTGATTAAATATGCAAGAAAAGGTGTGTCTGCTAACAGGTAGAAAATTTGTCACGTAAGCTACAAAAAAAAAACTAGGCAACTCAAGCCATTTCAAAATGGTTCGTCTTTTGCATGGCAGCAGTTACTGGTTCACCTATAACAAAAAATTGGAAGGCACACAGTTAAGGTGTTGCTGAAGTCGTGTCAGACAACATCAGAGGCGGTAAAATTTGACAGAAGTAAAGCCATTCTCAAATACTTGATTTTAGTACCATTCGGTTAGAGACCCAGCCACAAGTCTAAATGCAAAAAGGCAGACAAAAAGTCCGTTGCTAACACCGTGCATACAAGTTTAAAATTTTGAATAAAAAAGGTGAATTAAGACATATAGTACAAATCGTGCAAAACTCTTACCTACTCGAATGTTCAATCTTGAACCGAATGTCATATTTTTCAGGACACTCTCCTAAGTGTCAATACGAAAAACCGAACCAAAATTCCTGTCTTAACATCGCGATAGCCGCGGTCAAAATTTTGAAAATGTGAAATTTGGACGTCATTTAAAGCTTTTATAAATGACCCTGGAATAAGTAATCAAAATAGCGAATAACTCCATTTTCCTCATGTGCAACATTATTGATTCGAATGTCATTCGATTCAGGATACTCCCTTAAGTGTCAACGCAAGAAAGCAGATAAAAAATCGGCTGCTAACACCGCGGCAGACGAGCACAAAGTGTGCGTGTCATGAAAGCTAAGGAATACAACACAAAAATTGCGAATAGCTCGACCTTAGTCCTGTGCACAATATTGATTAGAATGGCTTTCAATTAAGGACACTTCCTCGAGTATCAATGTAGAAAGGCAGAGAAAAATTCCGCGGCAGGCAACATTAGGATTTCAAAATTTGAATGGAAAGGGTGGAATATGACACAAAAATCGCAAATAACTCAACCCTATTCGAATGTACAATCAAGAAAAGAAGAAGAAATTTGTAGTTTGTTTTCTACGAAGATTTGATTTTCAGTTTTTTTTTTAAATTTATTTCACTTTCAACCAGCATATAGCTTCTTTAATCTTGTTATTTGCTCTAGTGTAACATTCTTTGCAGTCTGTCCCAGCTACAAGTATGACTGTATGTCGTCTGCAATGTCTATTATTTCAGTATTTGAATTTGACAATTTAAATAAAGATGTAACATATATTGTGTACAGTACCGGAGGAAGCAAATGACTAGACTTGACTCGATTTTTTAACCATTTAAGCGACAAATTTTCTACCTATTAGCAACACTATCCGGTAGGCAGGTCTATAAGCAGTTGTAAAACTATTGCAGATTCCCACGGACTCTTCGCAGAAAAATCCATTGAACAATATCTGCAGCCGTACGACCTATAATATTATTGAACACGTCAGTCTTAGATAGACCCTGATTCAAATCGCGTCGTGTATCACTTTCCTGTGCAAAATGATGGTAAACTTTCTCTCCGACAATCCTAACAGTGTGCAGACTTTACATTTTTTGTGGATTTGGTGGACATTCTATGGATTTTATCGCAGCGAAAACTACAATTCTCGCCAAAAATTGCATTTGATTTCGATGATTCTCATTTTCGACGTCTTTCTATCGTGCACTTTTATAATTCAGCTTTTTTACGTCAGCGGATTAAAGGAGTTGTTTCTTAGTTTGCCCATGTGTACTTCTGTCATGGGAACATTCCTAAAATATCTTCTGATTCTCAAATATAGATTGAAGTTCATCCAGCTTGAAGACTATTTCCAGCATTTGGATACAAGGATTTCGTCAATTCATCAGGCAACTGTGGTTCGTGAATCGATCAAATTGGGTCAGCGTTTCACTCTAGCAGCTGGAATTTACTTCGGAGTGTTAGTACTGAACACAGCCCTAAACGCGGCTCTGACAAACCGTGAACAGTTGCCTTTCAACATGTGGATTCCTTATAATTTCCACAACCCGGCCTGGCGTTACTGGCTTACCTTTCTATTTGAATATATCTTTGTTCAGATTGAAGTCCTACAGGCTGCGATTAACGACGCATGTGGTTCAGTGTACCTCATTATGACGAATGCGCATCTTGAAGCCTTTCTGGATCGTGTCGGGAACATCGGATGGGATTCGTCGAAAACACAGGAGGAGAACTGCAGCGAACTGATAAATTGTATTGAGGATCATCGAGTTTTAATGAGGTACGTATTAATTTTAATTCCAAAGTAATGACTGTCTCATAATTAACTCCTTGATTTCGTCCAGGATATTTGGTGTTTTACAGGAAAGTAATTCTCAGATCATGCTCATTCAATTTATTCTTACGGCAGTGGTGCTGTCTATGGAAGCTGTTATTTTCCTAATTTATCCGCTAAATTTGACGGAGTGTTTGGTATTATTTGCAGTTTTCTTTGCAATAATTGTTCAGATCTTTCCATGCTGCTACTATTCAAATCAGTTCATGGTTTTAACTGATCAAACTGTTATGGCGGTCTACTCGTCTAATTTTCCGGATCAATCACTGAAATTCAAGAGAACTATGCTCATTTTTATGCAGATGACGCAGAAGTCGCGAGTCATGGTAGCTGCCAAAATAATTCCGGTTACCTTGCAGACATTCGTGTCGGTGAGTGTTGCAGATGTGTAGTGTTTTTGGAAGTGTCTTGAACAATTTCTATTCTTTTAATTATAGATAATGAAGATGACTTACTCTTTGGTGTCTCTAGCACTCCAGTTTCGTTGATGCGATGGGGATCTCAACATTTTGATATTGATTTAAGCACATAGGAGGTCTGGTCGCAGTGCCCACCATGAGGGTCAGTAGCCGCACCTCTTTTTCTATTTAAACCAACGGCACATGGATAAGATTTGCATTAGACTATTGCAATATTAGTACAACTTTATGGTTTTGTCAAGGACACTAGCGCACCACAGAAAGCGTACAGCTATGTTAAACGCCGAGTTAACGCAACGATAATTATTCTGTAGAATTGTTAATTACATAAATTCAGTGTGATATTAAGTGTTTCATTACTATAAGTCTCTGCTTCAAATGGATGGAATAAAGAGCTTTAAAACCCAAATCTTCCCATGGTGCACACTTACCCCTTTCAAACTTCTGGAATTATAAAAATCCCACTCCGAAAAGCGCTCGAAAGTTGTGTTTGGGAATATTCCTGTTTCGTGAATAATAGAAAAATATTCGGTGTATTACATTTAGCGAGAATCTTCGCCACGGTCAAGGAATTTCGGCTTCAGGTGCAACAAATCCCCCATGTTAGGGTTCTAGGTTCTTCCCACTTAAACCAATGCTACCCGAATAGGTTTTTAGTGCTCTCAAACTTTTTTTAAATAAAAAAAAGCAAAGTAAAACATGTTTGAATAGTATGCCAGAGCCGAATTTCATACAAAATGAACATTTTTTTCTTAAAACATAGTATACTTTATTTAACTTATGATATTTCATCAAATGAGCTGAAACGGAGTAACAATTCAATTCAAAACATAATCTTAAATATGTTTCATCACCACCATCGTGGCGCGACTGGTGGATGTTGGGTCTTGGCCGACTGGATCGTTGTCCTCCAATTATATATGTCACGTGAACGCGTCCTCCAATCTTGGAAGCCCAGATCTTCCGCGGCGTCTGCACATAGTGAGCTCTACGAGAGAGCTCTCTGTCGTCTTCGCAGTCTCGCTCCTTCGACTCTTCGTGCGTTTATTGCTCTCTTGGCATGTGATCATCGTCCATTCATTGTACATGCCCTGCCATTGAAGTCGTTGTAGTTTGACGATTTTCGAAACTCCAGCTGATCGTACAGTTCATAGAACTCATGGTTGTACCGGATGCGCCATCCATCTCGATCGCAAACAACAATGGAAATTTGCGGCACAACCTTATGTTCGAATGTGTCTAGCATGTTTCCTGAGGCTTGAATTAGGGTCCATGTCTCGAAGCCATAGCATAGCACTGGTCGTATGGTGGTTTTGTATACCCGGAGCTTCGTGTTTCTGTGCATATGCTTCGATTTAATTATGGGAAGAGCCGAGAAAGAAGACTTATTTGAAACCCGTCGCTTTATTTCGTCAGTTTCATTGGCGTTCTTTGACAGGTCGCAACCCAGGTATATGTAATCGTTTACGAACTCGATGTTGAGGTCCCCCACACTGATGCTCGGTTGTGCTGGCGTCCTTGTCCTCAATTGCATCATTACTCAAGTTTACCCTCGTTGATACGTAGACCATCTTCTTTTGCAGCGGTATCAAGCGTATGCAAAAGTTTTTCTGCGTCGTTTAATCTTCGGGACATAAAGTTGATATCGTCAGCGTACGCTGATAATTGTGCCGACTCGATGAGTAGCGTCTTGCTGTTGTCCAAATTCATATCCCGAATAGCGTATTCAAGTGCTGGGTTGAAGCGCGTCGGCGCCAGTCTATCGCCCTGCTGCAGACCAGTGCGTGTTTCAAATAGATTAGTAAGTTTATTATGGAACTTGACCTGTGAGACGGAGTTGGTCATCGTTATCTTTGTCAGTTGCAGGAATAGACTGATCGATTTATGACATACCCCGCCGTTGCACATGCTTCTGCCCAAAATGAATCATCCAGATCAGCATCGAAAATCATGCATCTAGCGAGCCCGTTCAACAATTGTAGGATTCATTCTCTCTGCTATTCCGTTTTATTGGGGCGTATACACATTGGTTCGTTGATGCTGTATCCTATTTGTGCGACAATATCGATCGAACTCGTTTGAACAGTATTCCAATCCATTGTCACTTCGTATGACTTTCAACTTACGCCCAGTTTGGTTTTCGACAAATGCTTTGAAGTCGGTAAGTGATTCCATAACATGTGATTTTTCTTTAAGAAAATATAAGAAAACCTTTCGGCTGAAGTCTTCGGTGAAAGTTAGGAAATATTTGGCAACTCAAATCGATCGTGTCTCCATCGGCCCAACTAAATCGGAATGGACAATTTCCAACAAAACCGTTGAGTTCGTTTCGCTTGATTTGAACGGTTGTCTTGATTGTTTACTCTTGGCGCATACCTCACAGTTTCCAATTGATTTTTCGTTGAAATCCATACCTGTAACGATTCCATTTTTCATTGCTTGAAGGCTCTGGAAATTGAGATGTTCGAACCTACGATGCCAAACTGATGCTTTGTCCGTTCCTTGCTTTGACAATAAACATCTGATTGAAATTTATAAACTCCATCCTTCGGCTTGCAATTTGCGAATGGTAAATTACTCGAATCGTAAATGGTACAACCTTTCTTGCCAAATGTCACTGTGTTTCCACTTTCGAGCATCCTGTATACCGAAAGTAAGTTAGCCGACAGATCTGGTACGTGCAAAACTTTGCATACGTCAGCTTCTTCTAAATCGATCTTGAGTTTGGTATTTCCCGCACATTTCGCATGCATTTTTGCCTCGTTTGCAGCAGTAATTTCGGTGATAGACGATTGTTTGCAGTTTGACAGTAACTTGCTGTTCGGAGTCATGTGGCTTGATGCCCCGCTCTCAACATACCAATCACTAGAACTTGTTTTTGCACTAAAGCACGCAATGAATGCTCATTTTGCCGATTCAGAAGATTTTTGTTTCTCTTTTTTGGGTTTGTTGCATTCGGAACTGATATGATTTCGGCCATTACAATTATAGCAACGTATTCCTTTGTTTGACTTTTTCTGTTTCTTTTTGTTGTTGGAGAAGAATGCTGTAGTACTATTAGTGGATGTTCACACTGCGTGCGATGCCGAGCCGAGCCGGGTCGGGTCGAGCGATGCGATGTGGTGGGTGTTCACATTGCACGCCGTGCGATGCCGAGCCGATCGATGGCTTGCGATGCAAAGATGATCCGAGCGATGGCTTGCGATGCAAAGATGATCCGGGATGTTCACTGCACGCAATGATGGAGAGTAAAGACCAATTTAGTTCAAGGAATAGAATCTGTTCGACATCATGTCGTTTGTATGCTTGACCCAGTAAATTTATTTCTGTTTCAAAACAGTGCTCTAAAAATGGAAGGGCGTCGCCATTGGGTGCATTCCATTAATGAAGAAAGGCCCAGTGTTGGTGAATTTCATCATCTCTTCCGCGACCTCAGACGAGAGGTTTCACAAGCGGATTGAGCAGCGGCGCACCGCTGTGTGTAAACGTAAAAATCGGCAGCCGCGGCGGCTTTAGGACGATGAATGTATAAACCGCTCGACTCGCCGTTGTGGCCACCGCCGCGGTTTGTGGAGCGGCGAGATTGCATTTGAATTCAAACCGCTTGTGAAACCACGCCTTTTAAACGCGACCTTATTACGGTGATAATAACCTTTCATTTGAGCCATACTGAATCAAAACCGGAGTCCAAAGCGTAAATACCCTAGACTTGTACAGACCTATAGTTGTGATACCAAAACTTCCAACTGGCAACGGCCATATGCATTAAAAGTGAATTTCCCATATGGTCAGTTTGAGCTGTGGGCGTGGATCCAATGAAAAGTTTCATCGTTCATCCATTCGAATTTTGGATATTTACATTTGAACTAACGTTTATAGGGAAGGTTGCCGTTCATTCAATAGGATCTTGCCCATTCTCAAAATCAACTAATAACCTACACTATAAATATTTGTCGCATTTTGCAAGTCGCTAGCATCATTGTATCGAAAGTTATCGCTCATTTGAAGTTTAGTTTGTAGGGGACGTAGAGGTTGCTTGGGACGGAGCTTGGCCATTTCCAATACCAACCAACTAAATCTAAATCCAAATATTTGAACCAAATTTCAAGTCGCTAGCTTCATTCTATCGAAAGTTATCGCTCATTTGAAATTTCATCTGTAGGGGAAGTAGGGGTTCTTCGGTTGGATCTTACCCATTTTCTATACCAACCAACTAGATCATGCTACAAACATTTGACCAAAATTTCAAGGTTTTAACTTCATTCTATCGAAAGTTATCGTGCAAACAAACAGACAGACAGACAGATATGGCTAAATCGAATCAGGAGATGACCCTCATAATTTCCATGTATACACTGCCACACCGCCGCGCCTAAAAGTCTAGGGTATAAAAGCAGACAGACATGCATTTTTTTCAGTGTGATCTTACATCAAATATTACTTTACAGCTCGTACTTGCACCATACTGGCTCCAAAAAGCTTCACATCGCAAAGCATCGCAAAGCCCATAAACTCCATCGCAAAGCCCATTAAATTCCATCGCAAAAAATCAGCAGCCGGTACTCGCACGAAAAAGCAAAGAAGTTTGTGAAAACATCGGGCCATCGCTCGGCTCATCATTGCATCGCGCGCAGTGTGTATACTCAAAGCGTGATTCCATTTAAAATTGAAGACTTTCCATTTTCTTGCTTTAAAAGCTTGTAATCGCATTGCATCGCTCGACCCGGCTCGGCTCGGCATCGCACGCAGTGTGAACATCCACTTAGCACCTGCTTCTGCGCTGATACCCAGTAATTTCAGTTTTATGTCGTCGGCTGAAATTTCATCGACTTTGGTTTCAAAACTTAATATAAGTTTGCAATCGTCCGTCAAGCCAGCCAATAGAATTGCTGCAAGCCAGTCATCTGCTACAGTGAATCCAATACACGCTAACTTGTTCGAAGTTGCCGTCCCTTCATCGACGTAACTTTGCATGGAATTGCAACTTTCTAGCCGCGTAGACATCAAATTTCGCAGTAAACCAATTTTCCGGAGCAAGCCGCGATCCTCGTACAACGTTTTAAATTTTCCCCAAATTTCTAATGCGGTCTTGCACGAGCGAATCCGAATATGAACGTATAAACTGGATTCAGCACTTGATGCTAAAATGGATTTAGCCTTACTTTTTGTGATTGCGCTAGCTGAATTCTCAACTTCTTCAGCTTTTGGCGGTAAAATGGCTGATGAGCTTCTAGATAATTCTGCATCGCGAAACTCTAGTCGTGGTAGTTAGATGCTCTTTTTAACTTTTCAACGTTGAAGTCTTTTGTTGTCATCTCGGATATTCAATGCATTTGGCTACCGTCCATGCCCTGCATGCACGTGTCCGGCCCATTGCAGTCGTTGTAATTTGATCATCTTTCAAATTTCATGCTCGTCGTAAAAGTTGTATCGAATTCGCCATTCATCTCGATCATGAGCCGATTCAAATATTCTTTGAAGGATCCTCTGTTCCAAGATGTTTAGTATGTTCACGGAGTCCAAGGTATGCAGTCATAACACAGCACAGGTTGTATGATATCTTTACCAATTTTTGTATTAATCAATCGTATTTGCTTCCAAAACATTTGCCTAGATTTAGTCCAAATGTAGCTCACTATTTCATATGCAGTCACCTCGAAATAATTTTGACTGTTAATTTCAAAGTGGGCAATGTAGAATGGATTAAAGCTTCCGCACACGGTTTTTAGCACGTGAACCTGACGATAAACGCAAACTGTAACAAATTTAATTTTTTTAGCTAATTGCCTGTTGCAGGCATTTAAGTTCTTATTAAATCCCTATAAAGGGTATCAAACTTTCATATTTACAAATGTTATCAAAGAAACGTCATTCGCTACTTTGTACAATCAGTTCGAACCCAAGCGCTATTAGAACTACATAATTCAAACACATTGTCCCCTCTAATTTGATCAAATGCTGCTTCCTACTAATTTCAGTTTCCTATGATAATAAATGCGCAAATTACTGGGTAATACTAGTCTAAGAGCCAGCGAGCGAAAAGAAAGTCACTTGCCAACAGTTCTAACAGGTACCATTGAATAGTACTTGATTAAATATACAAGAAAAAGTGTGTCTGCTAAGAGGTAAAAAAAATTTGTCGCGTAAGTTGTAAAAAAAACTAGGCAAGTCAAGTCATTTCCAAATGGTTCATCTTTGCATGGAAGTAGTTACTTGTCAACTTATAACGAAAAATTTGAAGGCCGACAATTAGGGTTTTGCTAAAGTGGTGGCAAACAGCATCAAAGGTTGTAAAAATTTGACAGAAGTAGGTTGCCTTTTATATTTCGGGATTGGACAACCCTAGTGTTGCAATCTGGCAACTGACAGCTCTATCGTAAAGTTTGACATTTTTGAGGTTATACGTACTCAGAACGTTTTGACATACGAGCGCTATTTGTGTTTTTTACAGTAACTTAAAAGATTAATCTCGGCCAAATAATGGAATTCAATCGTGAACATTTTCGTGCGATTATTTTTTACAACTTTCGACGTGGATTAACTCAGCAACAGTGCATGGATGAACTGAATTCAATTTTTGGCGATGAAGCTCCATCAAGGACCAGTGTTTATCGATGGTATGGTGAATTCAATCGAGGTCGTAGTTCACTCCAAGACGAATTTCGTGAAGGTCGTCCAAAATCAGTTGTTTTTCCGGAAACCATTGATGCTGTGCGCGAACTGATATTGCAAGATCGTCATGTGACCTATCGTGAGATTGAGACAACCTTAGGCATTAGTGGGACCAGTATACATTCAATATTGCATGAACATTTGACTGTCAAAAAAATTTGTTCGCGTTGGATCCCACACAATTCGTCAATCGCTCAAAAAAAGGCTCGTGTCGATTGGTCGAAAGAAATGCTCAAAAAATACGATCGCGGTGCTTCGAAACACGTCTATGACATCGTGACAGGTGATGAATCGTGGATTTACGCGTATGAGCCCGAAAGTAAACAGCAGTCGACTGTATGGGTGTTTCAAGATGAGCCAAACCCAACAAAAGTTGTTCGCGCACGAAGCACTTCCAAGCAAATGGTCGCCTGTTTTTTCGGAAAAACTGGACATGTCGCAACCGTACCACTAGAACAACGCAGAACAGTCAATTCTGAGTGGTACACAACCATTTTTTTGCCAGTTGTCTTCCAAGAAATCAGGAAAACCAACCGCCGAAGACGGATCACTCTTCACCACGACAATGCGAGCTCTCACACATCAGCTCAAACAACTGCATTTTTGAGCACTCAAAACATAGATTTGATGGGTCATCCGCCGTATAGTCCTGACTTGGCACCGAATGACTTCTTTTTATTCCCGTACGTCAAAAACAAACTGAGAGGTCAACGTTTTTCAACACCTGAAGAAGCGGTTGCTGCGTTCAGAATGCATGTTTTGGAGACACCTCAATCAGAGTAGCAAAAGTGCTTTGACAATTGGTTCAAACGCATGCAAAAGTGTATAGATCTTCATGGGGAATATTTTGAAAAACAATAAAAAGATTTTCAATGATTAATATTTGTTTTTGTTCTTTAATCCCGAAATATAAAAGGCAACCCTTATACTCAGATACTTGATTTCAGTACCATTTGGTTAGAGACCCACCCACAAGTTTAAATGCCAAAAACGCAGACAAAAAGTTTGTTCCTAACACCGTGCATATTACAAAAAATAAGTATAAGAGATTTTAATTTGCTACTCAAGTTTGCTGTATAAATTTTCCACCTTAACTGATTATCAATCGTTAAGCCTAAATATTTGGTTGACGTAAAATTCTCTAATTCTATTCTCCTATATTTCCTTATTTCTTATGGTTATTTTAATTATTTGACTGCTTTTTGTAAGGCCGATTTGGTTGTTGGCAAAAGGGACTACTTTTGTTTTGCTGAGTTTAGTTTTAAAGAGTGGGCATTTGTCCAGCAGAGGGCTTCTTTAAATTTGTTAGTGTAACATTCCTTCCAGTCTGTCCCAGCTACAAGTATGACCGTGTCGTCTGCAATGCCTATTTTTTAAGTATTTGAATTTAACAAGTTAAATAAAGTTGTTACATATATTGTGTACAATATCGGAGAAAGCTTGACTTGCCTCGATTTTTAACCACTTAAGCCACAAATTTTCTACCTATCAGCAACACTATCCAGTAAGCAGACAAATTTTTTCTTGTATATCTAATCAAGTACTGTTCGATAATATCTATTAGAATTGTTTGGAAATGACTTTGCTTTTCTGGTCGTTGGCTCGAAGTCTACAAGCAGTTGTAAAACTATTGCAGGTTCCCACGGACTCTTCGCAAAGAAAAATCCATTGAACAATATTTGCAGCCGTACGACCTATAATATTATTGAACACGTCAATATTAGGAAGACCCTGATTCAAATCGCGTCGTGTATCACTTTCCTGTGCAAAATGGAAGTAAACTTTCTTTCCAACAATCCTAACACTGTGCAAACTTTACATTTTTTGTGGATTTGGCTGACATTCTATGGATTTTATCGCAGCGAAAGCTACAATTCTCGCCAAAAATTGCATTTGATTTTGATGATTCTCATTTTCGACATCTTTCTATTGTGCATTTTTATAATTCAGCTTTTTTACGTCAGCGGATTAAAGGAGTTACTTCTTAGTTTGCCCATGTGTACTTCTGTCATGGGAGTATTCCTAAAATTTCTTCTGATTCTCAAATATAGATTGAAGTTCATTCAGCTTGAAGCCTATTTCCGGCAGTTGGATACAAGGATTTCGTCAATTCGTCAGGCAACTGTGATCCGTGAGTCGATCAAATTGGGTCAGCGTTTCACTCTAGCAGTTGGGATCAACTTTGCAGTGGTGGTAATGAGCAAAGCCATAAACGCGGCTCTGACAAACCGTGAACAGTTGCCTTTCAACGTGTGGATTCCTTATAATTTCCACAACCCGGCCTGGCGTTACTGGCTTACCTTTCTATTTCAATATATCTTTGTTCAGATTGTAATCCAACAAGGTGCGACTAACGACGCATATGGTTCAGTGTATTTCATTATGGTGAATGCGCATCTTGACGCCTTTCTGGATCGTGTCGGGAACATCGGATGGGATTCGTCGAAAACACAGGAGGAGAACTACAGCGAATTGATAAATTGCATTGAGGATCATCGACTTTTAATGAAGTACGTATTAATTTTAATTCCGAAGTAATGATTGTCTCATAATTAGGTTCTGGATTTCCTTCAGGATATTTGGTGTTATCCAGGAAAGTATTTCTCAAATCATGCTCATTCAATTTATAATGACGGCCGCATTGCTGACTATGGACGCTGTTGTTTTCCTAAGTTATCCGCTAAATTTGATGGAGTCTTTGGTATTATTTGGAATTTTCATTGCAGTAACTGTGGAAATCTTTCCATGCTGCTACTATTCCAACCAATTCATGGTTTTAACAGATCAAACCGTTACGGCGATCTACTCGTGTAATTTTCCGGATCAATCACTGAAATTCAAGAAAACTATGATCATTTTTATGCAGATGACGCAGAAGTCGCGAGTCATGGTAGCTGCCAAAATAATTCCGGTTACCTTGCAGACATTCGTGTCGGTGAGTGTTGCAGATTTGTAGTGTTTTTGGAAGTGTCTTGAACAATTTCTATTCTTTTAATTATAGATAATGAAGATGACTTACTCTTTGGTGTCTCTAGCACTCCAGTTTCGTTGATGCGATGGGGATCTCAACATTTTGATATTGATTTAAGCACATAGGAGGTCTGGTCGCAGTACCCACCACGAGGGTCAGTAGCCGCACCTCTTTTTCTATTTAACCCAACGCCACATGGATAAGATTTGCATTAGACTATTGCAATATTAGTACAACTGTATGGTTTTGTCAAGGACACTAGCGCACCACAGAAAGCATACAACTATGTTAAACGCCGAGTTAACGCAACGATAATTATTCTGTAGAATTGTTAATTACATAAATTCAGTGTGATATTAAGTGTTTCATTACTATAAGTCTCTGCTTCAAATGGATGGAATAAAGAGCTTTAAAACCCAAATCTTTCCATGGTGCACACTTACCCCTTTCAAACTTCTGGAATTATAAAAATCCCGCTCCGAAAAGCGCTCGAAAGTTGTGTTTAAGAATATTCCTGTTTCGTGAATAATAACATAGAAAAATATTCTCTCTATTACATTTAACAAGAATTTTCGCCACAGTTAAGGAATTTCGGCTTCAGGTACCACAAATCCCCCGTGTTAGGGTTCTAGGTTCTTCCCACTTAAACCAATGCTACCCGAATGGTTTTTTTAGTGATCTCAAACGTTTTTTATACGCTGAGGTGGACAACTTCTTATCCTAAGAAGAACACAACCTTCAGCTCTCTTTCTCTCTCTCCCTCCTCACTTGGACCAGTCTTTCATACATACCCTAGGTTAGGTCCTATATTTCATACTCTTATAACTATTTTAGATAACTTACTTAGTGAACTCACCCTGCTTATTATTCTTCTTCTACTATTAAACTATTTTGAACCACACTTTATCACTAATGTAGAAATTATTATTGACAGCTCCACATTTTTTCACTAATGTAGATATTATTATAGACAGCTCCACTATTTGTGTTCAATTGACATTTAAAATTTTAAAGAGGTTACTACAACTAATATGTGAAATTAAAATGAAAAATCGGATTTAAAATCTTTAGTTTCAATGATGAGGTGTTTGTTAAATTTTTCTCACAAAGCACAACTTTGGCTATTCTACAAACAAAATGTGTAAGCGACCCTGAATTTATTGACTTTTCGAATCGGGAAAACATGTACGTACTGTGGACTCGAATTTGCTGGCCGTGGAAGCTTGGTGGTTATGGCGTCGGTATATGTTCGAATGGGTTAAAGCCAGGATGAGCCTGATACTGACCAATCGCCTATAGTAATTGCACCCCATAAGAAGATCCCAAAAATTAGGCGCTCTACCAAACTTCGTACTCCATCCATACTCCGACTTCGGTTCAATAAGGAGGCTCCTCTACGTCATACTCGTATATCCATTCCCAGAATCGATGCCCTACTCGTATTTGTCTAATTAATGCCGCAAACGATTACCTTCATTACCTCATAAGGTGACGAAAATTTGTAGAATTGTGCCAATTTACTGTGAGTCCAACCCCTTCACAACATTTATCCCCGATTTGATGAGATATAGACCGGAACGCACGTGACTCTAATGAAGTTTCCGTTTTACTTAACTGTATCCAAGAGCCGATCAAACAGGAAGGAGGCGTCGCGTCGTCGTTGGAAGCCAGGCAGGAATAAATTTGCTGGTCAACCATCGACATATGGTCGAATTGTCGAAATGACCTCGAAACGAAATTAAATTTGGCCTCTGATAAACGACCATGTGTTGACCATCATATGTAGCCGTAAGTATACGATGCTCATAGTCCTTTTTTGAAAATATACGTATCTCGTACTCACAAGGGTAAAATTGATTTTATTGTAGGCATAATGGTGTGAATGTGGCCGAAATATTCTGGGAAGAAGAAAGTGGCTGCTGATAAGCAACCGGAAATTCCGAAAGGATACAGTAGTGACAGATGAGACGGTTGACGGTAGCAAAACCATAAACAAATTTTATTAACCAATCAATTGACTGCTTTTTGGAATGCAATTATCCTGAGAAGGATGTGTGCTTCTGGTGGTGGAAATTAATTAATGGACTCGGGTGCCATCCGATTAATCAGATAAAATAGATAAAATGAGTTTGAAGGGTGGACATACGAGTAGATAATCAGGAGCTGTGTTTTGAAAATTGAGTTGGTAGTGAATTTTATAGCTTGATCGTGCACATGGTATAGAAGAGTAGGCACTTTTATC
This sequence comes from Chloromyia formosa, assembly GCA_964017055.1. Taxonomy (NCBI): domain Eukaryota; kingdom Metazoa; phylum Arthropoda; class Insecta; order Diptera; family Stratiomyidae; genus Chloromyia; species Chloromyia formosa. The sequence goes on from OZ024815.1 coordinate 20,374,741, forward strand.
GGTAGAATATCCTGATTTGACGCTCTCCGATCTATTCCATTGTGATGTATGATTTAAACGTTTTAGATACATTGTAAATTAACCAAGGAAAGAATACCAGAACATTCCCAGTTGACCGGTGGACGCATTGTGGTTCTCGTCTTTAAATAATAGTAGGTTAAATTGAGGTGATTTTTCACTCCCCTTGCGTGGGCTACGCTCGCTACAAGCTCCGCGACCTAAGGGGTGGCTATCCTCAGTATATATACCCTGGTGAAATAGGAATGTACCAGAATGCAAAATATTTCAAAATGACCGGATAAACGCTTCATGGCCGCAATACACAACCCCGACAATAGAATAAGTTGATCACGCCTTGCAGTTCGACAAATTCTGAGGGTACTAAAGCATACAAATCGGTCTTCGCTGTAAGATTTTGCTCTTGGTCGGCCCTGTCCTAGAACTCTTGTGTATTGTTCTGTCTCTGCTCACATCCTTTCATCCATCACTTGCTAAACAATAGCAATCTCTATACTATTGACCGGTCAAGACTGACAGAGGTATCCGAAATAACCCCAAAAACCAAGTGACACTTACATGTTTAGTTCTATGTAGCCAAATTTACCGTTATGTTCGAGACTATCACTTTGAAATGTGTTACCTTTCGCTCTTTCTGTACAAATACTAGTAAAATCAGTCTCCTTGTTCATATTAATCAGAAGAATTTGGCGTTTTTTATAGAGGATGTCCGGATGGCGCAACGGTTAGCACGTTCGCCTTCAACGCACTGGGTCCCGGTTCGATTCCGGGGATTTACGTGTCGGACTATGAGCCCACTCAGCTGTTAAATGAGTACCCATTATGGGGTAAATAACTCGGTTGAGCGTATTGCTGATCACATACCTCTGCACAAAAACCGTCACGATCTAGAAAATGAGATGATGCTAACTCATCTCGAGGCCGTGGTTCAAATTGGACTGTTGCGCCAGTTATTTATTTTTATTATTTACAGAGGATGTTTAATTGCTTTGCTATGTGTACACACAATGTATAAAAAAACATATAAATGTATAAACATTGGTAATTAAACAGGACCCAAAATTGTTTGCCTCCTCCTAGTAAAACCGTTTTTCACAAAAACCTAAAACCGGTGTTGAAATCTTAGGACCGAACAGGTCTAACTACGGGCATTTGTTAAAATCGATGATTTCACATACGAGGGTAAGGTCAAAAGTTCTCGGTCTGACACAGAAATACCGTTATAATCAGCACAAATTTATGTTTCCTGCCTGGGGGCACGTGTCATTAGTTCGTATGATAAGTTTCAACTTGTTCTCTCAAGTAGTTTGTTTACACGAATTTTTGCAATAGACGTCGTTAAAATGAAGAAACTTGAATATCGTGCGGTCATAAAATTCTTCGTTTTGGATGGATTAACCCCTAGGTAAATTCATCCGAAGTTAACAAAAGTTTACGGAGACTCTGCTCGTTCAATGTCAACCGTTTAAAAATGGGCAGCTGAATTTAAACGTGGTCGCACGTTCTTCGAAGACGACCCACGGGAAGGACGGCCAAAAACCGCAACCACACCGGAAACCATCGAAAAAGTGCATGATATCGTGTTGGACGATAGGCGAATAAAAGTGAGTGATATTACTGAGGCTGTGGGGATATCGGAGGAAAGGGTGCGAAACATCTTGCACAAAAATTAAGAGATGCGAAAGCTCTGCGCAAGATGGGTGCCGCATTTGCTGAATGCCGATCAAAAGCATTTCCAACCAAGGCAGACCAAGAGGGGGTCCTCGAATCACATGGCGTCGATCTGTGGCAAAGGAGTGTCAGGCACTGGGTAAGACTTTTGGGGAGTTGCGTCCCATTGCCCAGAACAGAGTACGATGGCGCGCAGGAGTAGTTGACACGCTATGCCCCGCTAGGGGTTACGGCAAAGTAGTATCAAAAGCAAAGGCGCACGATCTTCGCAGCAATCTTTGCACCGATTCAATCGGGATCCGACCCATTTTGTGCGGCGATTTGTCACCATGGATGAGACTTGGGTCTACCATTACACGCCCGAAACGAAACAGCAGTCGAAGCAGTGGGTGAAAGCCGGTGGTTCAGCACCAAAGACAGCGAAGTCGATCGCATTTGCCAGAAAGGTCATGACCAGCGTGTTTTGGGATGCAAAAGGGATTCTGTTAATTGATTACCTTGAAAAATTCAGAACAATAATAGGCGAATATTACTCAAAACTTCTTGACCAGCTCCCAAAATTCGGAGAAGAGGCCAGGCTTGAAGAAGAAAAAATCATCTTTCACCAGAACAACGCACCTGTACAGAAGTGTGCGTTGGCGATGGGGAACTGCGGAATTTGGGGTACGATTCGCTCGGCCAGCGCCCTATTCTCCTGATATGGCACCCTCAGACTTCCATCTGTTCCCAAACTTGGAGAAATTTGTTTCTGGGAAGCGCTTTAAATTTAATGAAGAGGTTGAGGGGGCCATAGAGGAATATTTTCACAGCCTTCCAGACTCTTACTTCCGAGAAGGAATACTGATGTTGCAGAAACGCTGGACCAAGTGTGTTGAAGTCATAGGAGATTATGTAGAAAAATAAAATCATTTTTTAACTGAAAATAGAAGTCTTTCATTGCCAGGCCAAGAACTTAAAACCTTCTACTCGTAACTTAAAACGCGATGTTTAAAAAGCTATGAGCTCCCGGAAAACAAAATTTCTATTGATTAATATTAACCTTGAGCAATCAAACTCCCAAAAAAGATTTTTCGTTTCCAGCTAAATTTAATTAAACAATTTGTTTTTTCCTCGCCCATAATCAGATTTAATTTGGATCAATCAGATAATAATCACATGAAAATGTGTTTTGCTTTCTGTTGTTCGTAAAAACAATTGGGCAAATATATAATTACAATTAAATTCCTTCAATCAACGAATGACTGCGACGGAATTATTACACAAAAAGCCTTCAAAAGGAGCAAATCCCGCCGAATTCCACCAGCAATCCAAATGTACAAAATTGCACGAAATGCAGCCACACGTTTAATTAATTCGTTACTAGACAATAATGCACAAAAGCTAATTTCATTATGGAAATAAACAAAGTGCACGGCTGACAGGAGGGAAATTAAAGCATCGCTTGCAAGAATTTCACTTGTGAGAGATACGTGCATTATCACAGGATAAATATTTTAACAATAAATAGAGAGCTCTACTCATAGTTTCACTCAATCCCCTGCCCTGGGCCTGGTCGAATACCGAATGTAATAATACAATACAATACTTCGGTGTTATATGTAATAATTGATACGGCCTTGAAATTCAGATAATGGGGGGTGGATATTAAACTCGTTCGGCGGAACAATTGTTTCTAATTAAATTTCATGGCAATGATATTATGCAAATGTTGAAAGTGCTCATAATTATGTAGGAAATTATCAATTGTTGTTGCTATTTTCCATTGGGGTAGGGGGTGGTTGCGATGATCATTTTGGGACATGTTCTCTGCTGCATACTCGAATGTGTATACATGACCGTTGGTTCAATGAGAACAGAGTATTTTTGATCGGTTGGGATTAAATCCATTGCGCGCATTTTTTTTTTATCAGATTTTATGTATTTGCATTGAAATACTTGGTAATCACTAGGCTAGCAATATTAACATAAGTTTCTGATTATTCGGATAAACATTCAATAAAATGTTGGCTTTCAAAGTGTCCGTGGTGAATGCGATTAAAAATAAACATGCACCACTTTCGGATTATTTGATAGGTAGTCCTGCAATTTGTGCAAAAATCATATTTTGAATGTTCAATGAACAATTTAGACAATTTGTTAAGTCGAATGAAATACACATGAATTTTAATTTGCCATTCTTTCAATAGAAGCATTTATCTGACAGATTTGACTGTGTTCAATAGACACTTGGGGCGACCGGTTGCGCAGTGTGTTGAGACATCCGTCTCATGTTTGACTACCGGCGTTTCGGGTTCGAGTCCCTTTCACAACGACGATCGTGGCCATGGATGTGCAGGAGGTGCATGCTGGCAACTGAATTCTCTGAAACAATTTATGCCAACGAAACGTCAACTGGGCCACATGGAACAATTGACGCGCTATGCCCCACAAGGGGTTAGGGCAATTGAATTATGAATTTTTCATCATCACCACCATTGTGGCGCAACGACTCGTCGTCGGGCTTTGGTCGTCTGGATAATTTTACTTGAATTGTCTCGGTTTAATGATCGCGTTCTTCAGCACCAATTTCAAAAGCTTAGTAGTTGTTCTGCTTCCGCATCAACTCAGCCTTCCCAGCCTTGTTCCAACGATGCTAGCTTTCAAAACACGCTTATACATTGGGCTGTCGTCCATGCGTTGTACATGTCCTGCCCGTGGCAGTCAATGTAATTTAATGAATCTCATAGCTTCGACTTATAGTAAAGGCTGTACAGCTCATGGTTGTACCGGATTCGCCAACCATTTCAGTCATGAACGACTCCGAGTCCGGATATTGTGTTTAAATTTGTAATAAATTGTAAAGGCTACACTGTTATACTCGTATCTACACACAATGACAGATGCCATATGAAACACGAAATAAGGTTCTTCTCGTTTGTCTTTTCTTTAACATCGCATAACAACAGGTTATGGCGCCAGACCCCAAGTTGTACAACAATTTTCGGGTAAATTCGCTGTGTGCATTACCTAAAATTCGATATGGCAACAAAAGACTTCAACGTTGAAAAGTTAAAAGGAACATGTAACTACCACATAGATATATATTGAACAGATCAGTAATAGTACTATCCCCACTCTGTGCTTCAGGTTATTTTCGAACCAACTCGCGCATGCGCACTGCTACCCATTTGTACGCGGTCGCTATACGTTCGGTAAATGTCGTTACACCATCGGCCACTCAGCCACAATTTTGACATTTACGAAGTAAGTGACCCCTCGGTCCTCGGGCCCCTGGGCCAAATGTTAATACGTGTTGTGCTGTGGGCAGTGAAACACGCACCATTTGCGTGTTTCACTGCGCAGACGCGAATGTGTCAACCATAACTCGATATTCAAATTTTTATCCCCACTCTGTGCCTATTTCCTATCTGTTCAATAGATATCTATGAACTACCACGACTGGAAATTCGCGATGGAGAATTATCTGGAATCTCATCAGCTAACATCAGCCATTTTACTGCCAAAAGCTGAAGAAGTTGAGGATTCAGCTAGCGCAATCATCAAAAGTAAGACTAAATCCATTTTAGCATTAAGTGTTGAACCCAGTTTATACGTTCATAGTAGCTCGTGCAAAATCGCATTAGAAATTTGGAAAAAATTTAAAACGTTGTACAGGGATCGCGGTTTGCTCCGGAAAATTGGTTTACTGCGAAATTTGATGTCTACTACTTTGCCTTAACACCTAGCCAGTCAAAGCGCGTCAGCTACTCCTGCGCGCCATCGTACTCTGTTCTGGGCAATAGGGCGCAAGTCCCCAAAACACTTACCAAGCGCCTCACACTCCTTTGCCACAGATCGACACCATGTGATTCTTGGTCGGCCTTGGTTGGAAATGGGGTTCCATTTCATGGTATGCAAAGCAATGCATTTATCACTCTTTCACAATGTGTGACCTATCCACTGCCATTTTCGTATCAATTCGTCGATTGGCATCTGACCCGTACGCCGACTTAGCCCTTCATTTGATATTGTTTCGGGCCATAATATTCTTATAATTCAACGAAGATATGAGTTGACGAAAACTTGCAGTTTTCTGGCAACTCTTACGGAAACTTTCCATGTATACATGCAACACATCGCCGATCACAATGAGGAATAGGATCGGTGAGAGGATGCACCCCTGCCGAACTACACTGCGAATCTCAAAGTCCCCCGACACCTTACCTTTATGCAGAACGCGACATTTCGCGCCGTCATAGGTTGCACTAATAATAGCTACAAGCTTCTCAGGGATGCCTCTCCTGCGCAAGGCCACCCATATAGAATCCCGGTTCACACCATCGAAAGCCTCCTTTAAATCGATGAAAAGCAACTGAAGCGGAGAATCGTACTCAGCGCATTGCTCGATGATGATTCGCAAGGTGTTAATGTGATCGACACAGGAGAATCCGGATCGAAAGCCAGCCTGCTCTTCATCAATTGTGCTTTCTAAGTGGGCCTTTAGTCTTTCCAGGACTATTTTAGCTTTTATATTAGCAACGGCAAGAATCACACAAATGCCTCTCCAATTATTACAGTTTGTGGGGCAACTCTTCTTTGAAAGTTTGATGATCAAACCTTCCTTCCACTCAGTGGGAAAGGTGTCTGTGCTCCACGCTTTATCAACAAGTGAGTGCAGCAAATCGGCAGTGACGCTTCGCGTTGCTTGATGAAGTTCGGCAGGGAAACCGTCGAGTCCGACGGCCTTTCCTCGTTATAGTGCAAAAATTGCATTGACTATTTCCTCTTTAGTCGGGGCAGTGGACCGTATACGCACATTCTGAAAGGTAGCTAAATTATCTATAATGAGGGGGAACTTCACCAGAGGTTACACGGTTCAAAACCGCGTCGAAGTATTCTTTCCACCGCCTCATTTGATCTTCTTCCAATATAAGAAGCTTTCCATCACTATCCTTCACCGGATGTTTGCAGGAGTTATGACCACCTGTAAATTCCTAAATGACACCGTATACGGCGTTTAAGTTGTTACTTCTTGCGGCTTTTTCTGCTGAGGCGAAAAGAGAATTCGCATAAATTCCTTTATCGCGTCGCACACTACGCTGAACTTTTCGAGCTTTCTGCCGGTAAAGGAGTTCGATGCTGCTTCGATTGCCATCTGATGCTGCAGCCAAAAGAACCTTCAGCTCCTTTCTTTCAACAATCCGCTGCCATGAAGCGTCGGACACCCAGAGCTTATTTCGGCAATCCGGCATGGCATCCCAGTTTTCATTTATGTCACTATCCAGGTGACTAGTTATCTCAGCTGCTTTTTGCGCAAGATGTTTATTATATTGTTGTAGGACAGCTGGATTTTTAAGTCGAGCGGTATTGAATTTGCGGCGCCTGGGTCTTTCGCCGGTAAGACGGCGCTGCAATATGCAATCGAAAATTAGCGATCATAAGATAGTGTTCTCTCCCCATCCCAATATCGGCACTCTTCTGGTTTCGCACGTCCAGGAGGCAACTCTTGAATCTTTTGCTAATGGCAAAGTGGTCGACCTGATATTGTGTTCTGCGCCGATCAAAGGAGGACCAACTGATTTTGTGGTGGTCCTTATTCTCAAACATAGTACCAACGATGAAGAGACTGCAAAAGCTGCAGAACTCTACAAGCCTTTCACCGTTGTCGTTACGATCACCAAAACCTTGTCTCCCCATCACCTGTTTGAGCCCATAGTAGTCAGCGCCAACTTTAGCACTTTAGCACAAATTTTGGAACTTGATTTTGAAATATTTTTTTTTTAATTATTTTTTTTTTAAGCTCAATAATACAGCACTGCAATGCAAGCGAAGGATCGGAGGACATAAAAAAACGGTAGAGCTCTATCAGCTTATAAATCTCTATGTATATGTTGTAGAGCAGATGTAGGGACGAATGTGTTATCAGTAGATCTCTACAAAACACACTCTCGTGGAGATAGCCGAGAGTTTTCTCTACTCGTAATTTCAAAACGTTGCTTTACAAATGACACGGAATTAAATTTATTTATAACGAAAAATATGCTACTAACTTTTTGATTAAAGCTGAAAATACAAATAGAACAAATTTAATAATGTCATTGTCATTGAATAGCTCCCCCAATCCACCGCACATAACATCTTCTGCACTCTGCCACAATCTTTTCGTTTCACTAATGACCCTGCCCCAATCGTATAATAAAATATCTCGCCACAATGTTTTCACCAAACCACCCGTTGTATTGGATAGGAAGCCAACCAAAAATGACCCCATTATTTTCTACACCCTCCAAATATCATTTGGTTGTTTAATGTAAATCTTCAAAGCTGCTTTTCTCTAAGTAGACCAATAGCCTAGGCCAGAAGAAAATTAATTAAGACGTCTACAATCCGATGGTCGAATCATGATAATGTCCTTGCTATATCTGTAACGACTTTTCCATGGGGAGGCTGGCTTCATTTTTCGTCTTTGTCGTTACCGTCCACGCGGTGCTGTATCTGATGATGGAACGCGTTGTATAGTTGCCGTTTGAATGTTGGTTCCGAATCATATTGGATTATTGATAACATCGCAACAGAAGTGATGAAAAAGACGAAAACATATCACGTTCATCATTGTCGTCGCTTTTGTCGTCTTTGATCCTTTTTCTGATATTACTTACGAGCATCTGATGGAAACACTTAGATATGACTTTTCCGTAACGTACTCTCGTCGAACAGAATGATTTTCCGGGAAAAAAAGATGATCCTTTAACACCACTGGAGTGTACATTTGCAAAGTTTAGGAGAGACTGATGATTGAGCCCTACTGATAGCTTGTATTTCGAGCGTGTACATGGTCAACTTTCATGCGGGTCCTCTAAGAAGTTTCAGAAGTGCGAAATATATGAGAATGTACGGTATCACGAGGGTTGCTTTTGTTGCAATTATTAAGCTCTTCGCTTAATGAGCTAGGATTCTCAGGAGCCCCAAAAGCCGTCGTTGTGAGGACCTTTATGCCCAGCTTCCTGTAATTCTTCGCTGAACTAAGAACGAAGCGATTTTCTTCCTTCCCAACGGATGGGTAAAGAAAACGATGACCACGACGATAAGAATGATATCATGGACTATCTTCATAATGCGGACAGAGACCATATAAACATCGACTTCGCATGGAATTCGAAGCGGACAATGCCCGTCCAATCAAGGGCCGGGATCTTATCGACGAGACCAGAGAAATGGAAATAGTTCTCAATATGGGCAGATTGGATTGAAATGTGAAAAAGGATTCATGTGGATGGAGTCTTTACGTTTAACATGGTCACAAGAAAGGAATCATGAGGAAAACGGGACCGTATGTGAGAGATAAGTAGAAAATGATTTCCTGCTGGAGAGCATTCCCATAAACGGGAAGCTGACTGTAGTTTGATTTAGGATATGCATAAGTTCCATGTCAATAATACAGTCAATATTAATTTAAGGAGGATATAAGTATGAATGGATTTGCAGTGAATAGAATGAAGTAGATTTGTTTTTATGAATTTTGGGATAATATTGAATTCTTGAATTTATGGTCGAAGATTAAATGTTATTTTTGAAGGCCAGCAGGGCACCACGACCAACCAAGAAAATCTAGAAGAAGTAGAAGTAGCATAGCTGATGTAGGTGGCAATAGTGGCACTCATTGACATAAGCGATCACAAACTAGCAAACAAGCCAGGAGAGGTTACAGCTTGTGGAGAAAACACTGTTCGAAAATCTTATCACAAAAATGGATTCTGATGATCTGGCATCGTTTGACGGAGCTGGATCGTTTAATGATGTTAAGATCATAAATTGCAAGGACGAGGCGATGCTTTAATGGTGCAAGGACACAGTTGCGATGTATGATGAACTATGGGAATGAGCACAACTTAAAATTTTCGACAGGAATCAGATCCCGTCAGTACCTAAAGCGAAGGTTGTATTGCCAAGAACCCTACCAGCTGACACTTCGTTTAAAATTCTGCAACGGTAAAGCCCGGAAGTCCCTATGACGGATCGGATAGTCTTGCATACCAGGGAGCAAACGACCGTCGGTAAGCAGACCCTAATTCAGCAAATTAGCAAAGAGGGAGAGGACTTGCTGTACTTCATATATGGGAAGATGGCGTGGGGCCTAGGAAGTGTTTTCCTAACGCTAAAAAAGCGCAATCCCATGGATGGCAATGACAACACTCTAGAAGCCAACTAAGTAGAAAAAGATCTAGGCATAGATACCTTGACCCTGGCGGCTGACAACATCACATTAAGCGAGGAGGATAGCGAGCCTGAGGACCCAGGCGCAACGCTAACGACAACAGGCGAGAGAAAGCATCCTATACAACATGATACGGGTGCGTCAAATAAACCTTCACCACAGTAGACTTGTACGATGAGGCGCTTATCCAGATTTCATCAGATTTGAAAAAAGGAGAAAAGAGGTAGAGAGGAAAATATGAGATCATAATTTGTCCCAGCCCCCATATATTTCAAGACCTTTACACTTAGAAATATGAAGACTTACAGAAAGGTGGCTTTCAACTAACATGGAAAATTAAAAATCATGGAATCTTGATATCTTCTCAAAATAGGTTAATAAAAGTATATTTCTATAGTTAGCACACCCCTGCACCCCTCAAGCATACCGTAGGTAAAAAATATTGATGGCCAACGATAAGCAACACCATATTGGCAATAAAATAAAGTTTCGTAACAATCGCGTAATATTTAATAATAGTATTTTACATTAATTTAAATTTAAACACTTCCATATCATCCATACAAATAATGCACATAACAGGCCTCTTTTACTACATACTAGTACTACTACAAGTACTACAGACTTGCATACTGTTTTTGATAGAGCGAATTGGAGTTAACCATTTTTGAAAGGGTAAAGATTGGTGAGAGGGGAGTGAAAGGGAAGGGTAGGCTGGTCGCTGACTCTACTTTCTATAATCATTCAAACAATTTATTTTTAATTTTTTAAGCAAGCATTCAATTTGCAATGTCGTCTTAACAAGCATCCCAAGAGTGGGACAGTTAATTTCCTATTGGCAAGGGACACTACAAAACCCTCAGATTGCGGGCATAACCGTCTATTTTCCGGTTTCATTTTTTCTGAAACTGAAAATTTTTATTGTGGAAGCACGAAAAATTTTCTATTTTTATGTAAGAGTTTCACGAAAACTATTGAAGACACAAAAAAAGGTTTGTTTTTTAAGAGATTCCGCCTAAAGGTCTTTCAAATTCTCGAGAAGTTTTGCAACATTCCTGTTTCGGAAAAATTAGGAGAATTCTCTCTATTCGGTTGAAGAGAACTTTCACAAAACACAAAAAATTTCCGCTTTAGGACCTACTAACCCCCTTGCTGAGTTCTAGGTTCTTACCACCTAAAGTGGAAATGCCGCAATGGAGGAATTTTAAGGATTCTCTCCAAATGCAATAGAGAGAATTCTCCTAATATTCGCGAAACAGGAAGTTTTATTATAGTGTATTGCGAACCACGGCTCCGTGTTGAGCCGCCGTCACTGCAACAAAAATTGTTTTGACCAGAATGCTTTTGGCTCGGCGGCACAGGTCCCGACTTGAACAGCGGAGGTCGTGAGATTTAAGCCAAAGCACCCTGGTCCTAGATTAGCCACCTAGAACATTAAAAATACAAACTAGGGAAGAATTGAGAGGAGGGAGGGAATGTGTCCATCCTTCGGGACACGGAAGAACCCAAAAGATTGAGAAAGTTTAATTAGACATTACAAATTTATATTTCGGGAAAGAAAATTCATAAACAAATTCAATAATACGAATAATATTCAATAAAAAAAAACTAGTAGAAAGATGAAGGAAAAACTAGTTGAAAAATTTAAAATGAGGTAATTTGAAATATAAAATGAATTTAAAATGCAATTACTCACATTGGGCGACCGGTAGCGCAGTGTGTTGAGGCATCAGTCTCATGTTAGACTACCGGCGTTTCGGGTTCGAATCCCGTCCACGACGATGTTCGTGGCCATGGATGTGGAGGAGGTGCATGCTGGCAACTGCATTCTCCGAAACCAGTTTATGCCAACGAAACGTCAACTGGGCCACATGGAACAGTTGACGCGCTATGCCCCACAAGGGGTTAGGGCACTTGAGTATTATTTTAATCGAAGTTATTTATAGCGTTAATTTTTAGATAAATTTTAGCATTGAATGATGATACACGTATGCAATTTTATTCATTATACATAGTCCAAATACGGACATTTTGTTTTTTTTTTATTACCCACTAATGACACGAAAAAACGCATATTCCCATTGTTTAATTAGCCTATTATAACCTGAATCAGATTAAAATAATTCCAGTATTCATGCTGCATTTGCAAACAACACTTTATTTATTACCGTTCCACAGGACATCATCCAATTATTATTTTAATTACCCATCAATAAAACCTGACCATTTCGAGGCCAGGCGCTTTATCAATAACATTTCAACCAAATTAGGGGATGGAAAAAAAGCGATGAAGCATGACAAGTCAATTATTTTCGGTACGCGGTGTTGCGTTGGATAGCAGGCATATACAAACTTACAAAAAATGTCTATCATGTGCTCTAATAATTTAACACGAATATGTACTACTAACGTGTTTGTTTTCGGAACATTTCACAATTCAGGCATTTCCCATAATCTACGTGTATACTACGTAGAGGGTGAGGTAGTAAACACACCGGACTATTATATTGTAGTTAAACAAGGGCGACAACAATAGGAATGCAAACAATTCCCAAGGCACAAATGAGAAATTCAAACAGAATATCCCAAGCTTCGTTTGGCTAACATGGACAAAGGGAAAAAGATGTGGAAAAGATAAACAGACAAAACGAACAAATAAAGGAGAGGTGAATATATCGGAAAATTTCTTGAACTCGTACATATAGTTTTCCACCCTTCTTGTTGTCTCTCGTTGTTGTTTATTAAGGGTTCAATGAAATAACGATCTACTATAGTATCCGAGCTTTCAAAGAATTTTGGGCATTGTGAAAATGTACTATAAAGCCGGTTGACACGTTCAAAGTACACTTTGCCAAAGTTTGCATTGACGAGAATATCCATCATTGTGAATTTTTCTTTGCCACATGCAAAAATGCCTGATATACGGAAAATCACAAATTAAAAAAAAACCACCAACATTTTATTATTGTACTTCCCGCACCCGCACTAATCACTTTTTCCTGTGATGACACTTCGCTTCAGTGAAATCTTTGATGGAAAGTTGAGCATCATCCTACTTCGAAATAATGGGGACGCTAAGATTTTCAAAGCGCTTTCAAAAGGGGTTGACACGTTAAAAGTAATGTATAAGTAGGTTGTCCAAGTGCAAGGTGTACTTTGGACGTGTCAGCCGGCCATAAGATATGATAATACAGTTTCTAATTTAATGAGAAAGCGCGGCATACACGCTACCACTTATCGTACGTTTTATCGCCATATAGGACTGAAGACAAACGTTTGTTTTATCGACTAATTACCCAGTAACAGTTCGCTTCCGATTTGACATTACTCTCGACTTCCCTACTCCTGCGCGCCATCGTACTCTGTTCTGGGCAATGGGGCGCAACTCTCCAAAAAACTTACCCAGTGCCTGACACACCTTTGCCACTGTTCGACGCCATGTGATTCTTGGACCCCTCTTGGTCGGCCTTGGTTGAAAATGGGGTTCCATTTCATGGCATGCAAAGCAATGCTGTTATCACTCCTCCGCAATGTGTGACCTATCCACTGCCTTTTTCGCCTGCGTATCAATTCGTCGATTGGCATCTGACCCGTACGCCGACTTAGCCCTTCATTTGATATTGTTTCGGGCCATAATATTCTTATACTATAATTCGACGAAGACATGAGTTGATGAAAACTTGCAGCTTTCTGGTAACTCTTACGGAAACTTTCCATGTACTGCTCCCATACAAAAGCACTGATAGTACCAGGGAGCGAAATAGGCCCAGCTTGGTCTTGATGCTGAGATAACTGCTCTGCCAGATTTTTGACAGCATGCCGTATGCGCATTTAGCCTGGTTGATACGACGAGCGATGTCCTGCTGAGTGCCACCATTTTCGGCAACAATGCTACCCAGATAGACGAAGTTGCCCACCTTCTCCACAGGCTGCCCATTCATATTGATGGCAATAGGTGTCGGATTTCTTTTCGCAATGGCGGGTTAAGAATCTTGGTCTTGGTATTAATCTTTAGCCCAACCTTGCTTGCCCTTCTCTCGAGATCTAACGCCATTGCAGACAGATCCATGATTTTGTGGGAGAGTAGGCATATGTCGTCAACGTAGCCAAGATATTGTAGATAAAATGTCAAAGTCCATTGAATTCCTCTGTTTAGTCCGGACAAGGCTGCATGCGACACATCGCCGATCACTACGAGGAATAGGATCCGTGTGGGGATACACCACAGCCAAATTCCACTGCGAATCTCAAAGTCGCCCGACACCTTACCTTTATGCAAAAAGCGACATTTCGCGCCGTCATAGATTAACTTAATAATAACGACAAGCTCCTCAGGGAAGCCTCTCCTGCGCAAGGCCGCCCAATTAGAATCCCGGTTCACACTATCGAAAGCCTTTTCGAAATCGATGAAAAGCAAGTGAAGCGGAGAATTGTACTCAACGCATTGCTCGATGATCATTCGCAAGGTGTTAATGTGATCGACACAGGAGAATCCGGATCGTAAATCAGCATGGATAACGGCTGGAAGCACACATTGCCTCTCCAATTATTACAGTCTGTGAGACTACCCTTCTTCGGAAGTTTGATGATCAAACCTTCCTTCCACTCAGTGGGAAAGGTCTATGTACCCACGCTTTATCAACAAGTGGGTGCAGCAATTGATAAAGTTCGGCAGCGATACCGTCGAGTCTGGCCAAACGAACCTTCAGCTCCTTTCTTTCAACAATCCGCTGCAATGAAGCGTCGCATATCCCGGGCATATTCCGGCAATCCGGGTTTGTGCCGAGGATGGTGTCTGCGCTATCAATGTACACATTTTTTACGGCATCCCAGTTTTCATTTATGTCACTGGCTGTGTGACAGCTGGATTTTTTTGGTCAAGCGGTGTTGAATTTGGGGTGCCTGTGTCTTTCGTCGCTAGGGCGGCGCACGTATGCAATACGCAATCGAACTTTAGCAATCATAAGATAATGCTCTCTTCCCATGCCAATATCGGCACTCTTCTTGTTTCAGACGTCTAGGAGACAACTCTGGGATCTTTTACTAATGGCAAAATGGTCGATCTGATTTTGTGTTCTGCGCCGATCAACAGAGGACGAACTGATTTTGTGGTGGTCCTTATGCTCAAACATACCTATTACCACCGATGAAAAGACTGTGAAAGTTGCAGAACTCTACAAATCTTTCACAATTTTCATTACGATCACCAAGACCTTGTCTCAACATCACATGTCTCAGCCCATAGTTATCAGCTCCAACTTTAGAATTCAAATCACCCATAACCATTATAGTATCACATTTAGGTGTTTCGCTCTGAACGACGTTAGGTTGTTCATAGAAGGAGTCTTTTGCCAAGACATTGTTGGGCTTAGTAGGGGCATAACATTGTATTATTGAGATGTTCCTCATTTTGGTCTGGAACCTGGCGATCAAGATTCTGTTAGACACCGGCTCCCAGGATAAGAGACAGTTTTGTGCGGCTCTTTTGAAAAGGAGCCCTACTCCTGGCTCACGACCACTACCGGTAGCTTTACCGGAGTACAACATTACAGTGCCGCCCGTTGGAGAGATAAATTCTCCGCTGTTCCACCATCTTAGCTCACTAACTCCTAAGATGTTTAATTTTTACCTCAGAAATTCATTCTCTAGTTGTAGAAATAGCGCTTTCTGGGGACTTTCTGATCCATTGTCCAGGAGAGTACGCACATTCAAAAATCTAATTTCTGTCATTGTACGATAGCCGAAAGTCATAACCGTTGAGTCAGTTCATATCCGATGCATAGTTGACGTTTCGTTAGCATATAAAGATTTTGGATAGTGCAAGTTGCTGGCATACACATCCTGTCCTTTGATTGTCTGTTTTAACGACAGGCCCTCAAAAGAAAAAGCCGTGGTATTATTTTTACACCCCACATCACAGGGGGAAGGTTTACCTCAACCAATTCTTCGCACCGTCATCACTGGCGGCTTCACATTGGTTAGCAATGGTCAGTTTCCACTGCCGTTCCAGGAGGCACCCACACGGAGGACTATGGAACAGGAATTTTCGCCATTAGTTTGTTAGTGTATCATAACGAACCATTTATTTTCTGGGTTTCTACCCGCCAGAGGGACCCGTTCAAGCCTACCGAAAGGTGCAACTAGAAAGGCTGGGAAAGCAATTGCGGGATTAACCGAGTTCATCTTGGCAAACTAATCAACCCATCCGCAAGGCGACACCTGCTTGAGAGCAGCTCAGTTCGGAAGGCAGTCATAGTTTCTTTGTCTTAGGTGCAATTTCACTGCGCAAATTCCGAAAACGAAACGATCATTTTATTGATAGGAAATGAATTTTATGTGTTTCCCAAACTATAAACAGCCCGAAAGCTTCGACACCTGCGCCACCTGCATTTGAGTACTAACGGAGCAGCATTCTTACAATAAGCTTTTATGCAGAGCAGATCAGATCAAATTGTCAGTGTAATAGTGTGATGTTAACCTGCTCTGCTCTGCATGGATGTTATAAAAAAACGCGCCTAATGTTTTTTTACATGTGTATCGCTCTCTAATGAAAAAAAAACCCACCTTACAGGTTTTAACAATTGGCGCCCAACATGAGCATCATATGCAATCATCTCAAAATATACATTGGAGCTTGGTGATGAATTTTCCCTATTTTTGTCAGTCGATTTTTTTTTCATTACGTGGATACAATCTATGGAACGACATGAAACTATTATCTCTTATTTCTAAACTACTAAGTCTTCAGTCGTTAACTTCAGTGAAAACGCTGTTTCACAACATCCTTTACCTTTTCTCACCACTAATTTCATCTCGATTAAACTAAACGACAATGATGTCTCTTAATATCATTATTAATCACATAAAATTACCTTTAAACCCGCCGTATATTTGACATCACTTCAGGATATTATTAATCCTCTTCGGGGCCTCATTAAAGACCTAAATTATGCAACTGTAGTCGCAATGCCGTTTTACCAATTTTCATCAATCCTTTGGGAAATTCTGATGACGGTGGTAGACCAAACACCCACCACTACAACGGTAACATTACCATGACAAAGCCAGATATACGATTATCTGGATTTCGGCTTGCTAACTTATGAGTCCTTTAGTGAGACAAGATATTCCAGTCTCAGTATCTCCTTCGTTCATCTGCTTGCATAATTTCTTGTGTTAGGAGCTGGCATAAAAGTGGAATAAAATTCGGGGAACTTTGATATTGGGTTATGTAAATTTAGACAAATACATATCCTTCTAACAAGGATGTTGTCCTTGATTTTAGGAATAGGAGGAGAAATAAATCAACACAGTCTTCCAAGATAGTTTTTATGCCTGCCCTTTTGAAGACAAGCCTTTGCCCGGACTGGAATTCGATGATAAATTGCAAAGCCCTATCTTCAAAAAAACCTGTCGAAAGCAGCTATCATCACAAATCATCGCCGGACTGGTCCCTTTTCAACATCACTACATCAAACTTCATACCTTCGACATCACACGACTTTTTAATTAATTAACACATAAATGGATTTTCCAACAATTAATTTGTAATTTCGTAATTAATGAAATGTAAACAAAATACAAAAGGGGTGTTATAGCAACACAACATCACTCCGTCGTCGTCACCCATATCTCCTGTCGAAGAATGACGACGACGACGTCGACGCTTTTGGAGTCGTGTGACTGTCGAGCCCATATCCTGCCGCGTTCCTGAGCTAATTTGTTTGAGGTGCAGTGGAGCGCATAAGCTACAGGCGCCTATGTCAAGGCTATTTGCTTCTGATATTGACACAGTACAGCATAGTCAGGGCAGGGGTTCGGTAAAACTTCTCTACCGGAATGGTTTTTTACGCTCCGCAGTCGCAACGTCACGTCACACTTTCGACTTCATTGTAAAAAGTCCTTGTGGCAGGCAGGATCATTCATTTATTTAATTAACGCTTTCATTTTCGCTTCCACGACCGTTTGGAGTTAGCACTAAAAAAAAAGTTCCCAAGAATTTGCCGGAGCGTTGCCGTTCACGAAGGAATTTCAAAGACTTGCTGGGCAACTGTTTTAAATAAAGGACACATTGCGGAAAGGCGATACAATCTTGGGGCGAGCCTTAAAGGGAGGCTGGGAAAGTTTCAAAAGATTCGTTTCGACGGAATAATTGGCGAGTATGGTGTCTCCCTACTTTCGTCCACACTCAGACTTATCAGCAAATGAAATATTCGAGGCTCAGAATATTTCTTGATTTTTCCACTTCATTTCGTACATAGCAAAGGTGTTCATTAGCATTACGATGCTATTATTGTGGTCGAAAAGTTTTTTTTTTTTTCTTTTTATTATTTTCCAGACGAGAGGAGCACTGTGAGCGTAGAAACATTCGCAGGACAAGTGATGACGAAAAGTTGGAAAATGGAGCTTTGATGACTTTGCATAAAATTAGTGAACTAGTGAACTAACCAGATGTACAATTTTGATGTTATCATGGAGAAGAAACTCATTAGAAATTGGTTGTTTGAGTTTTCAACTTTGACAAGGAAGATGTGAAGTGAGAATTACTGGTGAAACTAAATTACTTTGTATTTTTTCGACTTGAGATGAATTTTAAATTGTTTTTACGATGGAAAAGCCAGATTGTTTGAATGGAATAAGTTGCAGTTGTAGCGTCGATTTTCTTCTTGTGTGTGAGTCGTGTCCAGGTATAAAAGTATATCAGCATAATGACCTTTCCTACGGAGGAGACCATCGTTATGAAGGAATTGAACGGAGTTGGCCAGATATCCCCACTGTTTGCAACAGCAGCTTGTAACAGACCGACCGTTACGTGAACATCCGAATATACCTGTGAAGAAGGAGCCTAAGGTTGCTATAACTAATATGGTGGCCTGATGGAGCCATCTGTAGAAGAAGCCTCCTCAAGGTGTTATCAGCGGAATGTGCTCGCTGCAGCTTAGTTCGGGAACAATGGGCGGGGTTTTCGCCGCTCGTCATCACGGAAAACAATAGTCAGAGTCACTGGGTGATAGTGCGTTTTCCCAAGTTAAAAGACGCAAAATTAAAATAACTTTTAGACGGAAAAGAAATTGGTGATCGGACACCTTCACAATTTCTGTGGCACCAGAAAACGTTCGTTCCCAACGTCGATGAGGTCGTTGTCAAATCAAAATGGTTGTCGGGCTTACCCGACCAACGCGTGCTCTTCTTGCTGCTCAGACCAATGCAACGCTGGATGAACAGGGGCAAATGGCCGACAAGCTACACGAAATAATGCACAGTCAAATGGCTCGTCATCAACTTTGGCGCATTCGTCATTGGAGCAGCAAATAAATGCGCTCACAAGGCAAGTTGATGCTTTGTCAAGACGGTTGGATTAACAAGAGCGCGGCCGTACTAATTCTTGAGACCGTCAAGCCACAAGGCGTAGAAGCCAGTCGCGACGGCGCGGCGCCTTAACACTGCTACAGGCTTGTGTTGTTACCATACCAAATTCGGCAGCCAAGCATATTTATGCGTACCCAGCTGTAAGTTTCAGGGAAACACCATCCGGAATCACTAGAGTCGGATAGTGATTCTCGGCCTATGTCACGCCGCTAGTTGATCAGAGATCGAGTTGCTGTGTCCTAGCATGCCTCGTGGACACGGGCTCAGATCTCTCAGTATATACCCACCGCTTGCTCAACAAATTCCACGTGATCCCATACGCTACCAACTGCACGCAGCAAACGGGTCGATCATCCAAACATATGTTTTGATTAATCAATCACTCATTTTGGGACCGAGCAACAATGCTGATTGGGCAGTTTTAACCGACGCGTCAGAATTCGGATTTGGCGCAGTTCTACAACAACGTGTCAATGACGAGTGGCAACCTCTGCCGTTTTTAATCGAAAACTCACGCCGTCGTCGATTCAAAAGCTGTCAACTTATGATAGAGAACTTTACGCAATTTACGATGCCGTTAAACATTTTCGGCACATATTTGAAGGACATCATATCACAATTTATTCGGAACACAAGCCTTTGCAGCATGCGTTCAAACAACGAACAGAACGAGCAACACCATGGCAATTCCATAGGCTCGATTTCATTGACCAGTTTACAAGTGACATTCGTCATATCTCTGGAGATGACAACATCGTAGCCGATACGTTGTCACACATTGAAGCTATTTCTCCCCCGATAACAACTAAAGATTTAGTCGACATGGAAGCGACCGGTAGCGCAGTGTTGAGGCATCAGTCTCATGTTTGACTACCGGCGTTTCGGGTTCGAATCCCGTCCACGACGACGTTCGTGGCCATGGATGTGCAGGAGGTGCATGCTGGCAACTGCATTCTCCGAAACCAGTTTATGCCGACGAAACGTCAACTGGGCCACATGGAACAGTTGACGCGCTATGTCCCACGAGGGGTTTGGGCAATTGAGAGGAGGAGTTATGTCCTTTAAATCTCAATGTCAACAAAACAATAAATCCTCATGTTAGTTTCTAGTTCCGGTACAAAATTTTCTTTCTCCAATTCCTTAATGATCCTTTCAAAATGCTTTGCGATAAACTTTCCCGATGACTTTGCTAATTCCACCAAATAACGGAAATGACAGAATAATTAAATGGCCAAACTTCGATATGCAAATGTCAACATAAAAAGCTACTTACAAACAAAACAGGAAGAATCTTCTCGAATGATACTTTTGCGACTCCCTACAATTGCCTTTCGGCATTAGTGCTAGCAAAAGAGCACAACGCGTTGAATTGATTGTATTGCCGCTGTCTCCCCATTCAATACTTGGGGGCAATCGACAATATGGCCCAGGATATCGCAGAAACGCATAAAAAGAGTTTTGTCATTTGAAATGTGGAAACATTCAAAAAGGACCACACATTTCGGTAAGCATTCAAGCGGCTACGAATGGCACATAAACTCACACCCTGCGGCTGAAGATGTAACAGACAGACAGTTAAGGCAAGGCGATATCGAAAATGACCTGAAGAAGGGTGACAATGTAGGGGAGATGGGTGGTAAGGTTTGTTAATATATTACAAATATTTATTTTCATAAAAAGCTCAGAATGACAACGAGTATTGAATTTCACTGCAGGAAAATATCGGCAAACATGTCTAAAATAATCAATTCATAAAATCCTTGGCTGCTACGTATGAATGTAAAAAAGATCTTGAACAATTTTTGTAGCAATTTCCCCCCGAAAGGGAGAACTTTTCCGGTGAAAATCCCTATCCTATCCTTTCCCCCAAAATTGGCGAATATTTCCAGTTCCGACTTCCCTTTAACCACACGCCGACAATAAATGTAAATGTAGTCGGGTTTTCCACAGCATAGCAATGCAGACTAATCGGATGGTGAGTGGGGGGAGAGGCGATACAGCAAAAGGGACACACTATCAGGGAGTCATCATCTATAACTCCATTTTGCGTGTATTCGGTATTCCAAGGTTGGCCTAAACGAGCCCATTCACAATGCCGAACGATAATATTTCACTCTGGATTCTGAGCAGATCCGGACAATAAAAAGGAACCGCTGCCGCCGCCATCAGTCGAAATAGACTTCCCCATTTTCTTCATTCCCGTTATCGTGTCGCATAAAGAAAGCATTGCCTTAAATCCAAAGCTATGGACAAACATATTAAAAAAAGATTACCCGGAAACGATATCGTCTCTATTTTTCGGTAGTATCTTTTCGTTCATTTTCAGCGAGATCTCGCCGTATTCGCATAACATATCCTTGGACGCGGCACAAGCTACCAAGTATCCACTTATCTTTTCTATTTTTCCGAATAAGTTTTTTTTAAGAGATACGGATTTAAAGTGGACTCTTGTTAGAGTTTCATAGATTTAAGTAGATGCATAACGAGAGAGTCGAAGCTGCTGTTGGCGAAATGCGAAGAGGAGCCATTCAATAGGAAGGTCTCCAAATAATAAAATATGTTGAAGAAGAAGCGATTTGAGTATCCTTTTTTCTACTTTAAGTGAAGGAGGGCAGTTTTAGTTGCAAGTGCGCTCGCTTCAGCTTTGACTTTCACTTGAGAGTAGGTTGCGGCGTGCAAAAAACTTCTAGCATTCTCGAAAAAAAATTACAATAGGATACTCGTATAGTCATCGTGATTATGTCCTTCATAATATTCAGAAAAGATTGTATCCACGGTGAGAGTTACGGGACAGTGTCGTGCAATATAGAACTTGATCAGGGGCTGACAGGCTGATGATGGATGATATTTTAAGTAAATTCATAAATGTGAATTTTTTTAGAGGAAAGGTATTTTTAGGATTTTATAATATGCTTCGCAATATTGAAACAAATGTCATTCGGGGTTGAAACGTGAATTGAGATGGTGGACATTTGGATCTCTGGCGATACAATGACGATATCTTCAACCCGCCAGAAGAATTTGATGTTGCAATTAGCCCGATAATACATTCATAAAATAACTGAATCTGAAGGAATTTTCAGACTGTTTAGGTCTGGATATTAACACAAAATAAAAGCCATTGCGAGGACGGTAGCTACGCAAAATAGCTCCGAGATTATACCATCAGATACAGAACTCACCTTCAATGTCTAATATTGATTCGTCTGAATAGCTCAGTAAGTCGAAAACAGACTGCAATTCCCTGACTACAAATTATCAAGGATGCAGTCGTAATAGACCAATCCGGAAATTTAACGTTTAACGTTTAGCTCACCTCTTGCTATGTGCGATCCCAACCTGGTCACGAGCCCTATACTTATACATTTCACATTTATCTCAAATGTTAAGCATGTTCAAGCATTAAAAAAAAGAAAACGAGGAATTGAAACAAAAACCTTACAACTGGGCCGGAAATGTTCTTTCTATTGTTCGAGACATTTATCCTTTTGTACGGATTTCTGTAATTTTGAAATGCGGATGATTAAAAGAAGCCATTTGGATTTATGAACAAAAGGAACTTGGGATTTATACGAAGTTGCCTGTAAGGGAGCACGCTGTTCAGTGATTCTTAACCGGGGGTAGGAGAAAACGTAACCAGTGATGCGAAAGATGTTTCTAAAATTCTAACAAGAGAATTTAGTACAGTAATGACCCCGTTAATATCACAAATCACAAAACAGCAATAATCCTTAACGCGTTCGAAATAAAGAAGAACTTCCTCTCCTCAATTTGTCTTTCTTTTTCGTCATGCGATGGGACGTGCTGCGAGTAGAGCAACGACACCTCCTGCAAGACCAGCCATCAGATGTGTTATGAGGCCTGTCGTCAGAAAAACAAATTGCTGGTCTGATAGCAGCTCTCGTGGCTGGTCTTGCAGCAGATTTCATGGCTGGTCTTGTAAAATCTGCATTTGAACTCGTGGAGATAAAATATAGTCGCAAGTAGTCGAACTAAGAAAAAGGGATCATGTAAGGTACAATGTTGATTCGTACTGCCTAAAGCGGAAATTTATTCGAGGCTGACCTACATTACTGCTTAAGGCGGAAATCTACTAGAGAGGATTTCCAATAGGGACAATATGAATCTTCCCTTCTCTGTAAATCATAAAAACAAATTTCTACACAGTTAAACATATTTGGCTCCTTTTAAGATCAGCGCGTTTATAAGGCACTTTTTATGTCCACCAGGTGAATTAACACTCCTGAAATTTACCGCAAGACTGTTGTTTAAAATACTATATAATACTGGTGGCTGGTGCATTTAATTCAATTAATTTATAATTTTTTTTATTTCGGAACCCTAGCTTTTTAAGTAGAGACGGAAACTTATTTCCAGTCTTTATAGGGGTATTCCGATCACTAAAAAGTTAAAGAACCACTGACATGGTTGACAGAGTTGGATAGCGGAGAGAGGAAGACAAAATGGTAAATGAAGTCGAAGTGGAACTGCTCTCAAGTGCATCGTCATTTGTAAGGACTCTGGGAAAGATATATTCTTTTCACTACTTGTATATTAATGTATTACTCTGGGCCGGGAAGTTTGTTGAAATGAAAAGAAAATAAATAAATAATTGGACAACCAGCGCGTGGTAATCATTTCGATTATTAAATGTTGGGAGATCATCAGGTGAGCGTACTTAGGATATTTGACAACTTAAATAATAATAAGCTAATACAGTTAGAAACTATCGGTCATAGAATGGATGAGAAAGAATATGTTGCTAATCTCCATTGGAGCACAGCGCTTCAATAATTCCCATGTAGGCCAGTAAAATTAAGTCAATTTTTGGGCTTTTTAATAATAATTAGGGAAAGATCTGGTAATAATTTTAATACCTTCTATAGAAACTGAGTTTGCACGGTCGTTGAAGGTGAGCTTAACTTTTGGAAGGCGAAAATCCGAGAAATTTGAGGCCCAAAGACCGAAAATCCCAGTGCCACAACTGCCAACAGTTCGGGCATGCCGCAAATAAGTGTCATGCTTAACCTTGGTACGTGAAATGCTATGCCCCCCACCATTTGAAAGAATGCACACTCAAAGCCAAAGGAAGAACCGAAATGCTCCAGTTGTGGTGGCGAGCACTCACCCTGGTTAGGCGGCTGCCCTAAAAATTATGTTAATATCAGAAAATTGTTTTCACAGACGGAAAAAACCGCTATCCAGCCTACACCCTCCCAAGCCTCAATACCTAGCCCCGGCCAAGTGGAAATATTCTTCGGCCAAATGCAGACACGTTATCGGCAAATGATGCAGCAGATGATGGCAACAATGATTTATTGTCTGTTCGCAGTCCAGAATCTGGCTAACATTCCATCGCAACCCAAACATTAAGATGGCTGTCAACTGCGTTTCTGTGGTTTCATGGAATGCCGATTCTATCCGACAACACAAGGGTGAGCTGATCAACTTCTTACAGGCGTATCAAGTTGACATCATGTTCATCCAGGAGGGCTTACTGAAACGACTTCCGAATACCTAACTACATTCTACTATATACAGGAGTGATAGAATAATAGGAAGGGGAGGAGGTACAGCCATCTTAATTCGACGAAATATCAGCAGCGCTACTGCCATAAAAGTGCAAACGACAATAATTTCGGTCTACAACCGGCCAACAAAAAGGAAAATTTCAAAAGAACTGCAAGCGCTTCTGGAAACCGACGGTAAGGTTTTTTTCGGAGGGGAAATGAATACATACCATAGTTCGTGGCGTGCTGCGAGACTCAATCTAGCTTGAAATGAATTTTGTAGATTCATCACAAACAATACCTTATTATGCACTCACATCCTCGGAGAAAACGGCAACCCTCTTGACATAGGGTTATCCAAAGAACTGGATCTTTATGTGCGGATAAACGTCCTAGACGAATTGTCCTCTTTGAAAAAACGTTCATTGATATCCCTGATCCAATGAAAAAGAAAACTGATTGGAAAGTTTATTACGAAACCTTGAGTACAATAGCCACCTGGGACCTAGAATATGCGATCGAAAACCTGACTTCCACGATACTTTCGGCAAAAGAGTCCAGCACGGCTCGAGCTCTGTTAAAGGTGAAAAATCCCTACGAATTCCCTGAGAATATTAAAAGCTTAATAAAAAGGACGAATCGAATACTGAAAAGTGCTAGGCAAACCTATGACTCTAGCCAGCGCCAATAGCTAGAACGCTAACCTATCAAAAAAAGGTGCAAATCAATGAACATCGCAATGGAAAATGGGAAGAGTTCCTTGAAAGCATGAATCCGGGAGACACAAACTTCTGGAAGATTAGTAAGTACTTGAAATCGAAATCCCAATAAATTATTCCACCAATCCACGGCCCTAACGGCATGAAGTACGATGACACGGAGAAGGCGGAGGGCCTTCGCGGATACCCTGGTACTCCAATTTCAGGAGAATGAACCTCCTAGTAGCAATCTTGATGAGGAGGACTTGATCACTTACAGAGCCGAAGAGAAATGCTCCTGAATCGACACACGCGATAAAACAATAAGGTCAGAAGCCTCGTCAGCTCGCTTAATAAATGAAAATCGGTTGAACCGGACACTGTAGCCAACATGTGGCTGCAAAACGGCCCAGACAACATACTCGAAACAATCACCACAATAATAAATGCAATCTTCCATCTCCGGTGGTATCCATCCATGGAAAAAAGTGGTTATTATTATGATCCCTAAATCTGGAAAGGACCTTAAATTTCCTCAAAATTGGAGCCTCCTTTCATCTATCGCACAGATATCAGAGCGACTCCTCCTTTGTCGACTGTTAGATCGATATAAAGAGAGAAACATTATACCAGAAGAATAGTTTGGCTTCAGGGCCGAACACTCTTACGAGCTCTAAGCGGCAAGAGTGGTCCAACACATCCGAACAGGATTCAATCATGGCAAGTCAACAGGTCTCGTTATACTCGATGTAGCTAAAGCCTTTGACAAAGTCTGGCATGCAGAACTTAACTTACACTAGTGCACACCGAAGTCTGTGCAAACATTGTAAAGACTAACTATGGGCTCATCAAGCCCTCAACGACAATTTGAGTAAAAGGGTGAAGCACTATCACCACGTACAGTACAGTTCCCTGCGTTGGTTCAACTATTAGATGGTGGAAGTTGGAGTTCCCAGAGTAACGCAGGGGCTTTAAACTTGATCTAAGTGTGCTGTACTTAATACGGCAGCCCTCCGTACCACAATTTACCATCAGGCCCCTTTCTCTTAAGGATGTGCATTAGATCAACTTAATTATACCAAAAACTGAAATATTTTAATATTTATTGTTCTTTTATGTTTCACATTTAAAATATAGTCAGGGTTTTATTGTAGAACATTTCAACATCATTGATGCTCTACGTACTGTGAAATTCGCTCGTTTAACCTAAACTTCCAACTAAACCGGGAAACATTTTCAACATTGTTTATTCTAGAGTAATTACACCGCGGCGTACTATTCATTGGTAAGTATCCGTACAAAACCATTTCTACTCTAGCTACGCAACAATTAACGTGGCAGTTCATGACCAGTATTCACTGTTCTAGAATAAACTCGACGTGAATAAGTTCACAGTTCACTTCACGATGCCAACCAGCCACAACTAGCGAAGCCATCTGAACCGCTTTAGCAATCTTGGCGGACTTTTGGGTACAACTTCGCGACCAATTTGGCAGATGTTATGTAGCCTTTCCCTATTCAGGATAATAGTCGTCCGTTCATCGTTCCTATGTATACATCTTCGCAAAGTGTGGCTCTTCAAGGTAAGAGTCCTTCACTATTCCGGTACTTGAGACTAATTGCTTTAGTCGGTGACGATGATGGTTTTTATAGTCTTCGGGAAGGACAGAATGTAAAACTTGGAATGATGCACTCTTCTAATGAGTTTCGCTGTAGCTAGAACAGCGAAAAGTCAATAAGAAATATAGCACCAGTAAATTTTTTGTGTGAGTGGTCCTGCCACAACTCCGCTGAGACTAATCTAATCGGTATTTATTCCGACCGTTGAATCAAATGGACATTTACCTAGCTTTTTTATATGAACACGAGGAATTTGAATATAGGCATCCTGCTTCGTGCAGCTTCTCCCTTCGGTATCGAAAATCGAAAGGATACTGAAACCTAGCCACCTACAGAATTCCCTTGTTCATGGATCCCGGAGTAACCCTGGCATCTCGTCTTCATGAATAATGATAGTATTTGTGTCAATAGCTCATGGTATCAAGGTATATGGCTCGTCTAAAGGAAATAATTGTATTTCACTCAAGTGCTCTTGCGGTTACCGCATAAAACCATCGCATGGAAAATCTCGAGAATTTGCTGACTTACGACCCTGCTGAAGCTTATTGCAAGCAAGGTATACCATATATAGGTAGTATTGTATGCAGATGTTTGTACATGTCGCACGTACGATGAGATGATGGCTTCAGCCATCAATGAAGAGCTCCCCAAGAAATGAACATTTGATTGCATATCGGATGCGGTTTCATGTACATGTTTTACGATCTGTTGCAAACATCTTCGGTGAGACCGCAACTTCTCACGGGGCATTAACTGTTGGTCTATCTTGGATTCGGTATTGCCTTTTGATTTGCGGGCATTCCGAAACATTATGAGTGTTACGAAGTTTGTACTCGTACGGATATATCTACTAAAATAATTCTTTAAAGTGTCAATACTGTGGCTCGATGGATATTTACCAACAAATGAAACCGGAATATAGAGGGCTACGCCCGCAATCCGAGGGTTTTGTAGCAAGCGCTTATTTTGGTTTATAAATATCGCCTCCTTGCTCTTCTTGATATCACTCAGATGGATAGAAAAAACGTAATAAAAATGTCTTACCCACTTACATTTTACATGCTAATTCATATTACGTGATTGTAACGAAACTTAGAACATATTATTGCTTAAGGTGTTGGTTATCGTTGGCCATCAGTACTTTTGACCTCGAACGTGTTTGAGGCGTGCAAGGGTGTGCTAACTGTAACTATACAAATAAACTATTATTGACCTATTCTGAGAAGATATACAAATTCCACTATTTTCCATTTTATATGTTTTTCGAAACCCACTTCCTGTAAGTTTTTATAATTCTAAGTATAACGGTCTCAAAACGCAGGCAAGGGCGGGGGGGGGGGGGGGTCAAATTACGAACTAATATTCCCCCCCCCCCCACAGTTCCCCTTTCTATAAATTTCGAGAAAATGCCAAAAAATGGAATGTACTCATCATTACCTTTCTCACGACACCTCATTTGCTTATACTCGTACCAGTCGATAAAAAAATTTGACCTTAATTTCGCCTCTATGTGGACCCCCCTTCCACCCGGTAAAGTTGGCGAATTAAGACACAGCGCCCCCAACCAATCCTTACCCTTTCAAAAATGATTAATTAAATAACTGCAATTCGCACTACGAAAAACAACATGCAAGTAGTACTCGCACCTTTGAAGCCGGTAGGTGTATTTTTTGTATGAATAGTGTAAAAATGTCTAACTTTAAGTGAATGTACTATTGTTAAATATTACATGGTTGTAATGAAACGTAGAGGCATTATTGCCTATGGTGTTGGTTATCATTGGCCATCAATATTTTTGACCTCGGGTATACTTAAGGGGTGCAGGGGTGTGCTAACTGAAAAAATAGAAATGTACTATTATTAACCTTTTTTGATGAGATTTTGGAATTCTATTATTTATAGTTTTCTATGTTAGTAAAATGCCGCTTTTCTGTAAATTTTCACATCTCTAAGTATAACGGTTTCGAAATGCAAGGGGGGGGGGGACAAACTCGGATCACATATTTTCCCCTCTCCCTCTTTTCCCCTTTGTTCAAATTTGAAGAAAATTCCAGAAATGAAATGTACTCGACGGTACCTTTCTTACGATACCCCACTTGCCTATACCAAATGAAAAAAAAATTTCGTCCTTCATTTCCCCTCTATGGGGACCCCCCCTCAAAGTTGACCTATAACGATGCATCACTTTCTCCAGAGAATTATAGTACTTCTACATATTTTCACTAAATTTCATACATGTAGCCTCAGCGGTTCGTGAGATATTCCATGGACAGACAGACAGACAGACAGACAGACAGACAGACAGACAGACAGACGGACGCATGACCGATTTCATAAGGGTTTTGTTTTACTACAAAACCCTAAAAAGTCGCAAATTCGATACCTGCCACGAAAAAATTCAAACTGGCGCTTCTCTCGCTAGCCTGAGCTGTCGATTGATTTCATAAAAATTCATAAAAAAAAAGTAGTTTAATGCTGCAAGAGATTACAATGTTGTTAATTGCTTGACTCCTTCAGGGACATGGGCGCGTCAACATCTCTAGGCTAGCATTCTCTAGGGTCTAGCATTTCTATGCCATGTTGAAGTTTCGATAGCATATCTACTTTTCCGAAGTGCAGTTGCTAGCATCCAACTCCCATCCGTGTCGTCTTTACACTGACAAGCTCAGAGCACCGTAGGAGTTCTATTAGTACTGACAGGCAGTTTTTGATCGCGCCGAGACTTGAACTCCGAGCTCTAGATTAGTATATATATAGTAGTAGTAGAGCGGTGACCGAACGACCACGGCCACCGAGCGCGATAGGGATGTCAATCGAGCTCAAGCTCTCAACTGCGTATTCGCGAAATATAATGTCTCCTACATCTAGGATCAGGGTAAGCCACGGTTGATGACCAGGGCTTTTAAAAGCCGCTTTAACTGGCACCCGAGAATGGGGATGGCTCGCATATAAACGATCTCGCGTGGTAGATCACCATGCAGGACGCAAGGTATCTGGTATGGGCGGAGAGTGTGGAGACGAGCGCGCTTTTCGAAAAGTCATCGAACTTTTCTTTGCGTTTCGCGTTTGACAAAATGCTGGGGCGACACATTGTCGTGAGTCAGCGAAATACAAAATTTCAACGTGCCGTGTGGGAATCGAGAACAATGTGTGCTACAGTCTGTGTTGCGAGAGAGGACAAATCGTCGAAGCGAATTCGTTGCGTTTTCGATGCCGCCATGCTCATCAGCAAATTGCATTGACGCGCGCAAAGGCGGAATTATTGTGAGTATTACGGATGGTTCGATCTTCAAGGTCTATATATGATAGACGGATTTGCTGCTAATTACTTCTTCATCGAAGAACTTATATAATTTGTTTAATTTCGACAACGAATAGAAAAATTTAGTAATATTGATTGGATTATCGGTTACGCCAATGTATCTATTGAACATTGTCCCCACGCTATTTAGTATTAGTTCTGACATGAAACTTTACTTGGTTCGAAGAATCTCCCTATTGCCGATTTTTTCTTTCGTAAAATGCGTAGGCGTTGGATAAGAATTATTAGTATAATTGGCTTAGTTTAATTGACAAAATTCTAGAATATAAAGCATATTAAAGGCACGCCGAATTGCTTTTTGTTTGGGAAAAGAAATCAGACTTTCGGCAGATGACTCGACATCATCAGTTAATTATATTTCACCGACCATAACTTTGATTATTGTCTTGATATATTGTCTGTTCCGTGAGGCCCAGTTGACGTTTCGACGGTATAAACTGGTTTCGAAGAGTGCAGTTGCCAGCATGTACCTCCTGCACATCCATAGCCACGAACGTCATCGTGGACGGGATTCGAACCCGAAACGCCGGCTGTCGAACATGTGACTGATGTCTCAACACACTGCGCTACCGGTCGCCCTTGGTACTGAAAGAACAGGTACTCAAATCCTAGGATCCCGGTACTCGGTACCGGTACTCAAAACCCGGTATCCCGGTACGAAGTACCGGTACTCAAATCTCGGGATCCCTGTACTGAGTACCGATAATCGAATCCCGCGATCCCGGTACTCAGTACCGGTACTAAAAAACCGGCTCATGCTTGAAAATACTGCTACTCAAATCTCGGGATACCGGTACTCTTAGTTTTTGGTACCGGTACTGAAAAGAAGCCAGTACCAACCCGGGATCCCGGTATTAGGAATATACCTACCTAGCCCTATTACCAGACTTGGGGTTATAGCCCAACAGGCTGCTTAGAAGACCTAGGTGCTGATGGGATCATTTTACCAACAACGATTTTCCCAAATTAATCTAATCTAATCTAATACTTTCTATCCGGTATATTAACTTTGAGATTTGTACTGAAATCCGGCTGTAGTTTTCCACATTCCGTGGTTTAGGAGAGTGTACTGTGTTTTTGCTTTGAATAAATGATCCTCAAACAAACTACTCAGCTTCAGCACTTTTTCCTATTTCCTACAGCAAACGATAATTATCGTTTATTTGAGCAACCAAAAACTTAATACGTTTCATTAATACTTTCTTAGTCTCCATCCCCATTTGCATCTTCAGTATAATTATCCGGATTATTCTATGCTCTTCTTGCACCCCATTGTACAACCTTACACCGGGTGCTATTTTGAGTCTATTATAATGGCTTTGAAACAATTCCAAACTATCAAATCCTTTCCAATGATTGTTTCAGGCTATTAAGCACTTCTTGCATCGTCGTCGTTCCAAAAATCAATTCCGTTTAGTGGTGAGAACTAATCTGATTATGCCGTTTGATTGCACTTGTCGAATATTGCATTTTCCCGTTGAGTAAATGCAATTTTATCGATGACTGAATGGCAAATGCTCCATCCACCTAGCCCTGGACACATATTCAAATTTGAATAATTGCCTGTAATGATTGTGGTGGTGAGAGAGAGCTTAACAGTTAACAAGAACCCCCTTCGTGGTCTTTCGTTTTGGATAATTGATAAGAATTGAATTTTGTACATTTGTCGATTTTTAATGGAATATCTTGGGCAACGAATTTCAACTTTTCAAATGTAATCTAATTGTACGGACGAAGGTGGCATTGGGAATTCACCATGGAGGTTAAATCCATTCACCTGCATGAAATATTGAAGCTTTCGTCAGATCTGAAAAGGATTTATGCATATTTTAACGGATAAATCGAAAAAAAAAACATAAGCATTCTCATGGAAATTTATCACAAAAGTATACGCCTTGAGTAGACAATTCACTTGAAAATATTTTGATTTGAAATAAAAAGGATTCATGGCACGGCAGGCTTCACTCATAGATCGTTATGAAAAGACGGCATTTTTCCTGGTTTTATCGCAGCCTTCGTACACACGTCCCAGTCACCTGTTCCGTTCTGTCAGTCAGGAAAAAAGAAGTTTTATATTCCACTCTAATACCCACCTGACAGCGTCTTGTCACACTTTTCCTCGACAATATGTATGGTGAAACCGAATATGGGAGACAACAATGACGTTGAAGAAAATTCCGGAAAAAAAAAGCGAAATCGCATACCATACGTATAGCTGAAATGTTAGCAATAAATCTGTCAGAATTTGAATATGAACAAGTTTTTTCCTCGCGTTCTTTTTATCTTTTTCGCGCCCTTTGTCCCCTCTTTCGTGCCAACTTAATCCGCATATAAAGAAAGTCATCAAAAATGTTTGACGAGATGTACGCCATGGGGTCGTAGAGTACGAGTATTGCACGAAAATGAAATATACAGACACGTCAAGTTGAAATTCAATTGTGGCTTGTGAAAAGGAATTATGATAGCGGATCAATTTTCGCTAACACTTATCCTTTGTGAATTGATTGGTTGTTGTATACGTGCTCAAGTTTACCCCGTTGGGGAGTTCACAATACATATGTGTCGTAATGTATTTAGAAATTTGATCTGAGATCGGATGTTTCCATTAGAAAACAACACTTCCCGATAATAATGGGATTTTCAATGTTTCGAATGATTAAACAATTCCAATGTTATATCCTATTTAAATTAAACAATTGGCACTGAAACCCATGATCCAAGTCGGCGCCCAACGTGGCATAATTATTTTTGTGGAATTCAATTACAACTTCGACTCAAATCAAATAAGTGAGACTTTAGGAAACGTTCGGACGAGAAGAAGCGCAGATCAACACGCAGAAGTAATAAGTACTGAATCTGGAAGCAGTTCATCATCATCATCGTGGCACGACAGCCCAACGTCGGGTCTTTGCCGTTTGGATTGTTGTCCTCCAATTATCTCGGTCACGTCACCGCGTCTTCCAATTTTGGAAGCTTAGTAGCTGGTCGGCCTCCGCATGTATTGAGCTTTCCCAACGAGATCTTGGTCGTCTAGCCAGTCTCGCTCCGCCGACTCGTTCTGCGTTC
This sequence comes from Chloromyia formosa, assembly GCA_964017055.1. Classification (NCBI taxonomy): domain Eukaryota; kingdom Metazoa; phylum Arthropoda; class Insecta; order Diptera; family Stratiomyidae; genus Chloromyia; species Chloromyia formosa. Next base: position 20,408,209 of record OZ024815.1, read on the forward strand.
ATTAATCTCTTTGGCATGCGATCATCGTGCATTCGTTGTACATGCCCTGCTCATTGAAGTCGTTGTATAAAAGTATAATGGCTATTTACCTGTAGCACTTTCCCTTTTTGTCTTCAAGTTATCCGTGAGCCACTTGATAGTGGGAGATTGGAGTATTCCAGCTCCTAGTTCTGGGTCAGTTACTAAATCCCTAACCATAAAATCCCCAAGCACAAAATCCCAAAACTACAGATCCCCAAATAAAAATTCCCCGAAACCCCATTTGAGGTATGACCATTCTACGCGAGTGTGTTCATCATCATCGTGGCGCGAGAGCCCGACGTCGTGCCTTGGCCGCCTGGATCGTTGTCCTCCAATTATCTCGGTCACGTGACCGCGTCCTCCAATTTTGGAAGCCCAGTAGTTGCGCGGCGTCCACACCTACTGAGCTCTCCCAACGAGATCTCGGTCGTCCTCGAAGTCTCGCTCCGTCGACTCGTTCTGCATTCATTACTCTCTTTGGCATGCGATCATCGTCCATTCTTTGTACATGCCCTGCCCATTAAAGTCGTTGTAGTTTGACGATTTTCAACATTTCCAGCTCATCGTACAATTCATACAACTCATGGTTGTACCCGATGGGCCATCCATCTCACTCGCAAACAGCCCCGAAAATTCGCCGTAGAACCTTACGTTCAAATGTGTCTAGCCAGTTTCCGGAGGCGTGAGTTAGGGTCCATGCTTTGCAGCCATAGCATAGCACTGGTCGTATAATGGTTTTGTACACGCGGAGTTTCGTGTTTCTGTGCACATGTTTCGATTTCATTATGGGGAGAACCGAGAAAAAAGTCTTATTAGCTAACTGTATCCGTCGCTTGATTTCGTCAGTTTCATTGGCGTCCCTTGACAAGTTGCACCCCAGGTATATGAAGTTGTTCACGAACTCGATGTTGAGGTCCCCACATTGATGCTCGGTTGTGCAGGTGTCCTTTTCATCGATTGCATCATTATTTTAGTTTTACCCTCGTTAATACGTAGTCCAACTTCTTTTGCAGCGGTATCGAGCGTATGCAGAAGTTCTTCTGCGTCAGCCAATCTTCGGGACATGATGTTGATGTCGTCGGCGTACGCTGCTAATTGTGTCGACTTGATGAGTAGCGTTTTGCTGTTGTCCATATTCATAGCCCGAATAGCGTATTCCAGTGCTAGGTTGAAGAGCGTCCGTGCCAGTCCATCGCCCTGTTTCAGACCAGTGCGTGTTTCAAATAGATCAGTAAGTCTATTCTGTATCCTGACCTGTGAGACGGAGTTGGTCATCATCATCTTTGTCAGTCGCACTAATTGGGCCGGTATCCCAAATTGCAGCATGATGTTGTACAGTACTCCACGATCGATACTGTCGTATGCCAGGTTGAAGTCGACAAAGATTTGGTATACGTTTACGTTGTATTCCCAGCACCTCTGGAGTATCAGTTTGACTGAGAAGAGCTGATCGGTTGTGGAGCGACCAGGTTTGAAACCGCTTTGATATTCGCCAATGACTCGTTCTGCGTACGGTTTTATTCTATTTTCCAGAATTTTCGTCAAAATTTTATAGGACGTACAAAGTAGTGAGATGCCCCTGTAATTCTCACACTGCAGTTTATCTCCCTTTTTATGAATTGGACAGATGATGCTTCTGCGCCAATCGTCTGGGATCTCCTCGTTCTCCCATACTCGCAGGAGTAATTGATGTATGGCATCAACTAGACTCGTTCCACCGAATTTTAGCAGTTCAGCTGGAATCTCGTGAGCGCCCGGCGCTTTATTTCGTTTTAGTGACCGCAACGCGAGATCAACTTCCTCTACTGTCGGGGGCTGTATGGGTGGGCCTAGATCAACAATATCGTCGAGAGCTTCTCTTGTGGGGATGTTAAATGGTAGGTTCAGAAGCTCTTTAAAATAAGAGGCCCATCGTTTGTTAATGCCATCGGTGTCGCTGATGAAGTTCCTTCCTTGTCATTACAGAGGCTAGTCCTGGGTTGGTAGCCGTGCTTAATTGTATTTACTAGTTTGTACGATTGCCTGGTATTCCTATTAGCTAAGTTTTCGTTTATATTCAGCAACTGCTCATCAAAGTATACGTTTCTTACGTCTAATTATTCTATTCGATATTCGCCGTAGTTCATCATATTTTTCACTTCTGGCTCTGGTTCCTCGTTGAATCCATATCCAGAGCGGTAGTATACCCCACAGCTACAGGATTTTTTTAGGATACTTGGATGTAAAGATGGTTGAATTTGCAAGAAATTTGTAGTTTATTTTCTACGAAGGTATCTTTAAAAAATCCATCCACGCAACAGCCCACGCAATACACACAACGCACAGTCAAGGATGCGCGCAACGATTACGTGAACAACCGACCGCCATCAGAAGGTACGATACACACACAGCCGCACACACCGATCCACGACGACGCAACGGCTAGGATAAGCGACACTCACACGATCACACCGACGGGTATAAAAGGCGAGCCGTGATCAGCATCCAGGGGCATTCGAGCATTGGCATCGGAGCATCCAACATTTGGAACTAAGGAACGATTCTCGAACCGCCCTAGCGACTGCATCGTGTGCGTACAACATCTGGACCACACGGACAGCACTTCACTTTATAAATATCATTGTTAAGGTCCACTTTCATTGTCAAGTCTCTTATTCTCAAATAAAACATTTAAGTTATACGCTCCACTGTGTTCTTACTGCGAACTCCACTCACTCCGACATGACCACCACCCCTTCACGTTACAATATGATTTTAAATTCTTTTTGAAATATCTTTTACTTTCAACCAGCAGACAGCTTCTTTAATTTTTTATTTGCTCTAGTGCAGCATTCTTTCCAGTCTGTCCTAGCTGCAGGTATGCCAGTGTCGTCTGCAATGCCTATTTTTTCAGTATTTGAATTTGACAATTTAAATAAAGATGTAACATATATTGTGGACAGTATCGGAAGAAGCAAATGACTCGACTTGTCTCGATTTTTTACCACTTAAGCGACAAATTTTCTACCTATTAGCAACACTATCCGGTAGGCAGACAAACTTTTCCTTGTATATCTAATCAAGTACTATTCGTTAATATCTATTAGAACTGTTAGCAGCTTTTTTTTTGGTAGTTGGCTATAAGTTTATAAGCAGTTGTAAAATTATTGTTGATTCCCACGGACTCTTCGCAAAGATAGGCAGAAAGTCAGCCGTACGACCAACAACATGATTGGACACGTCAGTCTTAGAAAGACCCTGATTCAAGTCACAACGTGTATCACTTTCCTGCAAGAAATGAGTGTAAAATTGTTATCCAATTATCCTGACACGGTGCAAACTTTACATTTTTTGTGGATTTTGTGGACATTCTGGGGATTTAATCGCAGCGAAAACTACAATTCTCACCAAAAATTACATTTAATTTCGATGATTCTCATTTTCAACGTCTTTACCATTTGTACTTTAATAATTCAACTTTTCTACATCAGCGGATTAAAGGAGTTGCTACTTTGTTTGCCCACCTGCATTTCAGCCATCGGAGGAGCCCTAAAATTTCTTCTGATTCTTAAATATAGATTGAAGTTCATCCAGCTTGAAACCTATTTCCAACATTTGGATAAAAGGTTTTCGTCAAATCATCAGGCGACTGTAATTCGTGAGTCGATCAAATTGGGTCAGCGTTTCACTCTAGCACTTGCAATCTACATGGGAGCGGTAACAACGATCGCAGCCATAAACGCGGCTCTGACAAATCGCCAAGAGTTGCTTTTTAACGTGTGGATACCTTATAATTTCCATGAACCAGCCTGGCGTTACTGGCTTACATGGCTATTTCAATATGTCTTTATTCAGATTTTAGCCCTTCAGACTATGACTAGCGACGCATGTGGTGCATTATGTTTCATTATGTCGAATGCGCATCTTGAAGCCTTTCTGGATCGTGTCGGGAACATCGGATGGGATTCGTCGAAAACACAGGAGCATAACTACAGCGAACTGATAAATTGCATTGGGGATCATCGAGTTTTAATGAAGTACGTATTAATTTTAATTCCAAAGTAATGACTGTCTCGTAATTAAGTCTTTGATTTCGTTCAGGATATTTGGTGTTTTACAGGAAATTATATCTCAAATCATGTTCATTCAATTTATAACTACGGCCGTGATTCTGACTATGGAAGTTGTTCTTTTCCTAACTTATCCACTAAATTTGACGGAGTGTTTGGTGCTATTTGGAATTTTCATTGCAGTATCTGTGGAAATCCTTCCATGCTGCTACTATTCAAACCAATTCATGGTTTTAACTGATCAAACTGTTACGGCGGTCTACTCGTCTAATTTTCCGGATCAATCACTGAAATTCAAGAGAACTATGCTCATTTGTATGCAGATGACGCAGAAGTCGCGAGTCATGGTAGCTGCCAAAGTAATTCCGGTCACCTTGCAGACATTCGTGTCGGTGAGTGTTGCAGATGTGTAGTATTTTTGGAAGTATTTGAACAATTATTTTTCCTTTTAATTATAGATATTGAAGCTGAGTTACTCTATGGTGTCTTTAGCACTCCAGTTTCGTTGATGAGATGGGGATCTCAACGTTTTGAAATTGATTTTAGTATACCAACAGCACATAGATACGGTTTGCATTAGACTATTGCAATGTTAGTAATATTTTATGGTTTTGCCAAGGGCGCTAGCGCACCACAGAGAGCATACAATTATGTTAAACCCCGAGTTAACGCAATAATAATTATTCCGTAAGATTGTTAATTACATAAATTCAGTGTGATCGAAAATGTTTCGTTACTATAAATCGTTGCTTCCAAATGCATGGAATAAAGAGTGGAAAAACCCCAAATCTCCCCTTGGTGCACACTTACCCCTTTCAAACTTCTGGAATTCTATTTCATTCCGAAAAACGCTCGAAAGTCGTGTTTTATATTAATGTTTCGCGAATAATAGAAAAATATTCTCCCTATTCTATTTAGCTAGACCTTTCGCCATGGTTAAGGAATTTCGGGTTCCGGTACCACAAATCCCCCGTGTGAGGATTCTAAACAACTTATGCATTGCATAATGTTCCAGTGCCTGTGCGACAACGCAATGCTCGAATTGGAGAAAATACCGTGGCCGTTCGAGAGAGTGTGCGTGAGCAGTCAAGGATGTCGATTCCACGCCGATCGCAGGCGTTGAACATCAGTGTAACCAGTTTGTGGCGAATTTTGCCCGTATAAGATTGCGATGACTAAAGAACTGAAGCCAAATGACCATTTAAAGCGGCGCACATTCGCTAGTTGGGCTCTGGACCAGATGCAAGCTGACGATGACTTTCACAAGAAAATCATCTTTTCGGACTCAGCTCACCTCTGGCTCGATGGTTTTGTCAACAAGCAAAATTGCCGCAATTGGTCGAGTGAGTAGCATGAAGTGATGCACGAGACACAACTTTATCCGAAAAAATTAACTGTTGGTGCGGTTTTCATCACGGCGCAGCGTCATCGGCCTGATTTGTCTGTTTTCAGTGATACTGTGATGGTTAGTAGAATAAAAGTAAAAAGTCCCCAGCACCTTCATCCATCCAGAATCAATCACAATTTCTTAAGAGGTTTGAATTCCATATATCCTTTTTATTAGTCGATCTCCTTTGAATTCATTCAATGGTTTCGTGAGACAATATTATTACAAAATTACTAAGCACAAATCTCCTAGTAATCTGTTGTATGAATGGCCAAAAAGCAAACAACGTTTAGGAAATCAGGCCAACCAATATACATGGCTGCTAACAAAAGCCCCAAAAACACCTGAGCAAATATCAGCTAATCCCCGCCGGCATAGGACGTAGAAATCAACATGCATGACATATTGTATATATACAGGACAAAGGAGAATACGAGATAGATGGATGGCACTAGAGTACCAATTCAAATCTCGAACAGGACCTATTCGTGCAATTCTAGCAAACATGTCTATTTGACGTAGTGGGGATTGTGATTGATTTCGTTACCTGCCAATGAGCCTAATAATGAATTGAACATGTTTGTTGTTTGCTTTTCAGACGTAAACACACGCTCGTATACAATCCAGGCTAATTTTCGTGCTCCAAATGCTGGTAACGAACTGAATTCTGAACATCATTCGCGGAACGTAATGGGGCATACTGATTAGTTCCACTAATTGGAGATGTGAAAGCAAAGACTATCAATGTGTTTTTTATGTGATTCTTTTTTAGTGTCACCATGCACTGTCGAACTCAAACTCGAGCACGAACCTAGTACAAGTGGACCGGTTTTCTTCACACCTATGTGAAGTGTGTGTATGTGTCAGAGGATATTTGTACCAGGTTCGAGTTCGAGTTCGAGATCGACAGTGTATGGTGACACTTATGCAGAGACAACCTAAATTTCACAGGTAATTATTTTTAGCTGTTCATATTTGAAACATGATAGCAGTTTGTGTAACTAGAAACTAAACTGCTTAATATTTAATTTTCCTTATTTTGTTTGACTTGGGCCCGCTTTCTTAATGTCTCCTTAAATTGTCCGATAACTAATCGGGACATGAACTTATTCAAGCGATAAACTGCCCGATAAATATTTCCATTTTCTCATACGAACGTTAAATCATCAAGCCAAAAACTATGCATCGAGTCTTGAAATTGTCTAAAGTTTGTGTTTTGGATTAAATTATTTCCATTTTCTCACACGAACATTAAATTACTAAGCCAAAAGCTATGCAGCGCAGCGCATCTTGAAATTGTGCTGTAAACTTTAAAACCTCAGCCTCAGAAGAAAGAGATTAAAAGGAAATGAAATTGTCCGAAACAAATGAAGTAATTTTACTCAAGGGTGAAGTATGAGTCGACATCTCTCTCTCACCTATGGACAAGCATTGCAGTTAAAACATATTAATTTAACAGCAGAGCTCGAATGTTTACTTCCGTATGCGAATTTAGAATCTAGTGTACAGTATATGGTGGTTTCATCTCCTTCTATACAATTCTAAGGCCCGTTTTCTCAATGTCCGATTAAAATTTATCGACTGAATAAAGTGCCTGTTAGCACAATTTCATTTTTTCAATGTCTGTTTAGTGTTTATCCGATTGAAAACGCTAAACGGAACCCTGTCTACTTTTAAAATTTTATTGGAAAGAGAAGCGTCAAAAGTCTTTCACCAAGCCTCCGCTTAATCGCTTATCTAGAACAAATTCCCAATACCTCACAATCGAATCAAAATGGCTGCGTTCCTGCGAGCGGATCAGGGTTTGACATTTCTCAAATTCACCTCCATTTGCTTTCCCCTCCGGTAAATTTAGTACAGACAACTGTCACTTTTGAATCTGACAATTCCCCCTCTGGATCTGAATATTTTTCCGGTCAATTTCTAAAATCAGAAATTTTGACAGTTCTCAGATGTCACCGGCGCCTCGGTCACCAAAGCAACATAGCCAGTCATCCGTTAGCCAGCGTGCAGGACGTGTTGCGAAGTGTTTAGTGGTAGTTTGCTGCGCCTTTAGCCTACAAACCTGCTCCTTGAATAGGAAGTCGTCGTATCGGGGAACTATTTGTTCGAAATAATTTGCATTTCTGGGTCGATTTTCGCGCTCAATCCCGTCCAACAAACTCCAATCGTTTGTCATGTTGTTATCCATGACAACGCGCATTATATTTAGTATGCTTTGCACACTATTTACAATTTGGATATCACCGAAATCATCCAATAATTCCGCAATAATTAAATTTTCCATTTTGAAACTAAAAACTTGACAGATCTTTTTTGACAAGACGGCCGTGTATGCCGTCTGTGGGAATATTTCTCAGATCCAAAAATTGACAGTTGTCTGTACTAAATTTACTGGAGGGGGAAGCACATAGAGGAGAAAACAGAAAAGTCAGATCCATATCAGAAGGCTTCCAGGACCGCGCCCATTGTATGCAAAACAAATATCCACACCTCCTATTCGACTCAAATTTTATGCAAGAAAAATCCTAACACCTCATATTCGATTCAGATTTAATCCGAGACACAAATTTCAGCACAATTTCAAGATGCGTTGCATAGTTTTTGGCTTAATAATTTAACATTCGTGTAGTTCGTGGCAAGGCCACGAACCAAATGACATATGAGAAAATGGAAATATTTATCCGTCTCTGTTAGCTATCGGGCCTAAGCCGATTGCGAAGTATTAGAATTTTGCTTTGGGTAAACTTTTAAGGTATTGGGATTTGTTTTGGATTAGCGGGGGCTTGATCGCAGACTCTTGAAACTTATCTTTCTTTCTAAAATATTTAAATGGCAGATAAGGTTCCTTTTAGCATTTTCGATCAGATGAACGTTAAACAGACATTGAGAAAATGAAATTGTGCTAACAGGCACTTTATTCCTACGATAAATTCTAATAGAACATTGAGATAACGGCCTTGGTCTCATTTCGCATTCTAACCTAATATGTTAATTTGCCCTAACGCCTAGTGGGGCAAAGCGCGTCAGCTATTCCATGCGACTTAGCTGACATCTCGTTGGCTTAAAACAGTTTCGGACGTTGCTAGCGTGCACCTCGCCTTGACGACGCGTCATGAAAAACTCACTAATATGTTTTTTTTTAATTTGAGTCGACTCCACTAGTCCAGGCAAGGAAAGAATAATAGGAAAAATAAATCGTGTAGTTTCGAAATTTTGTACAATTATAGGCGACAGTCCTCTGAATATGTGCTCAAAAGTCCCCGAAGATAGAGGGTCCGGAAACATAGGGGAGAGAGGGCCAAATGTTCTTTCTTGCAGTTTTTGAGTATTTTGAAAATTAGGTATTCTACAAGAAAATGTTCAAGGGTCAAATCAAAGCACATCGAATTTCCTACAAAACGATAAGTCATTCATACCCTAGACTATCAAATGGTGTATTAAACACTAGACCATAAAATAGTATAGGGTATTTTGATTTATACCGGCACAATAACTCCTGATGAAATACACTGGGCGGCATGAAAATTTGGTCGAATATTCAGATTGAAATCTAGTTGGCTGGTATATTTTCTTTAAAAATTCATGACTTATAATCTTAGAACATAGAGGCATGGAATGAGCTTGTCCTGTATGTCTCCATAGAAACAGTGGCTCCAAAATCTGGGTACTAAGTCGACATGTGGTCGACAGTTAGCTAACTTAGTAGACCGGTTAGTAATTATGAAATTTAAATATTGACAAGAATTGACGTTTGTTTATGCACAATTCGACAGTGCGGTCAACATTATGTCGCTACCGAAACGCCAACTGAGTAGGCTGACTGTCGATAATCTGACAAGAATTGCCCTTTATTCATGCACAATTCGACAGAGCAGTCAACATATGTCAATATCAAACAACAACCGAGTAGGCTGGCTGTCGACTTGTTCGCCAAATGTTGGAGCCCGAGACATACAGGACAAGCTGATTCCATGGCTCTATGTTCTAAGCTTATAATCAAATCAAACATTGAAACGCAAATAGTGGAAAGGCCTACTGGGGAAACTAATATCACAATTAAGGTGTACCTGCGTTCAACTGTGTAATACATTCACTTATAACCCAGAAACCGATAGCACAGAGCGAAGAGAATGCAATAGCTTTGAGTACTGCATATCCTTGATGTAGCACTTCCAACTTTAACGCGTTCCCGAGCGCGAACTATAGTATCCCTTTATACGTTTAAACAGGTCAACTTGTAGAGACTTCAATCGCCGGAAACATTCCCATTTGAATGTGCCATCTAATTTGCCGCGAAGGAGGGTAAACATTCGAAAACACGCTTTCAACCCCATGTCTTTGACCTTTCTTGCAATATTTCGAACTAAAGACCATTTTGCAATAATAGCCGCGTTTTTTCAACAGTTCATATCAGAGCAGATCAAAAATTGCACGTCTTAGGCTGAAAACACACCGCATAAGACAAAACATTTATTTTTGCCTCAAGAAACAACCAATCATTGCTCCTTATCAGGCAGCACACACTAAAAGAAACGAAACAAAACAAATGTTTTCGTCTCGATTCGTTTTATGACTGGTTGTCGATAATGCATGTCTTCGGATAGTATCAACACACACCGAATGAAACAAACTTGTTTCAGACAAAAGTCGTTGTCGATAATTGCATACATTGCAATAGGCGCAACACACACCGCATGAAACGAAACAAAAAGAGAAGACAAAACAGAAAGACATGTTTCATTGCCACTAGGCGGCCAGTTGTCTTTCGAAAACAAAAATTTGTTTCCGCTTAATACCTGGTCATTTTATGTAAAATTTTGCAGTTTATGGACGTCGTCGTTGCAAATTCAATTTTGTGTTATCTCAACACACACCAAACGAAACCAGACAAAAAAAAATGTTTTGTTTGTTTCACTGTGTTTCGCTTGGTGTGTGATGCAATGAAAAACGTTTTCTTGTCTTATGAGACAAAAACGTTTTGTCTGATGCGGTGTGTTTTGACACTTATGCGGTGTGTTTTCTTCAGCCTTATGCGGTGTGTTTTCAGCCTTACACCAAGAAAATTGTTCTATACAGAGCAGGTTCTTAGTATAGTGCGTGCGATTGTTGTTCTGCTCTTATATCTTCCTATAGATTGTTGAAAAAACGCGCCTATTATTGCAAAACGGTTTTAGTGATAGTAAGTAGTAAATACATAGTAATAATAGTATGCTTTACAGCTTACCTTTTGGAAGTTTTGTCGTAAAGTTGGAAACACTGGGAATATTTTATAAAAACCAACCCACCCCTAAAAATCGCAAGGGTTGGATTGAATTGGCAAGGCACTCCACCAAGAAAATTATGAGAATAAGGCCTATCGCATTTCAGCCGACTGTTTTCGTCCACCGATGGTGAAGTATGTTGCCAACTCAATCTTGCTGTACTGATTTGGTAGTGATACACTTCAATTTGTTATTCAATGTGTTCTATTTTGCTTTCACATGGCGTGTATCACCAACCTCAACCCTGGATTGCGCAACGGTTAGCACGTTCGCTTTCTATGGGGCCCCGGTTCGAGTCCTCTTAGAGGCGAAATGAAAGTCAAAATTTTTTTTAATCGTCAGGTATTCCTCTGAATTGCCCTAACCCCTTGTGGGGCATAGCGCGTCAACTGTTCCATGTGGCTCAGTTGACGTTTCGACGGCATAAGCTGGTTTCAGAGAATGCAGTTGCACCTCCTGCACATGCATGGCCACGACCGTCGTCGTGGACGGAACTCGAACCCGAAACGCCGGTAGTCATGAGACTGATGCCTCAATACACTGCGCTACCGGTCGCCCGTCAGGTATAGGCAAGTAGGGTGTCGTGAGAAAAGTAACGTTGGGTACATTCCATTTAGGCTGGTCGCTGACTCTACTTTCTATAATGATTCACACAATTATTTTTTTTTGCATTTTTTTACGCAAACTTGCAATTTGCGATGTCGTCTCAACATGAATGGTTAAGCATCTCCTAGAGTAGGACAGTTTATCTCCTATTGGCATGGGACACAACAAAACCCTCGGATTGCGGGCGAAACCCTCTACTTTTAGGTTTAATTTTTTTTAAAGCTTAGAGGTTTTGTACTCCTGCCGCGGTATCTCGATGGGAAGAGGGTCAATTTACTAAGGTCAGAGATCACAGATTCGACTCTTAGCACTGTGTGCTGCAACGTTTTCGTACGTATACTAAGTTGGAATGTAGAATAAAACTAGCTAAAACAAAATTTTTAATTCTCATTGCTCTTTTTTGGCCTGTCCCAAATATTCATTTGATGCACGGGCATATACATTGACCCATGCTGTGCGCGTATGTGGGTTTGTGCATTAAGCCGAGCACTTCCCATGGTGCGATCTTAACCAAGTTCGGTATGTAGGTTCCTTGTGTAACCCTGATCTCGGCACGGAGGCTGCCAATTCGATAATTGACTGGACTAACGGAATTTTCTACTGCGTTCAAACCAGAGCTACTCGCCGAAGTATTTTCAAAAATCATTCTTCCAGGCTTTTCCTATGGTCCGATTTCAACGAAATTTGACACGTAGCTTCTTTACTCAATTGCCCTAACCCCTTGTGGGGCATAGCGCGCCAACTGTTCCATGTGGCCCAGTTGACGTTTCGTTGGCATAAACTGGTTTCGGAGAATTGCAGTTGCCAGCATGCACCTCCCCCCAGCTTCTTTGGGTTACTATAAAATATTTTGGTCCTGCTGTAGTTGCGTGTCAGGATAAAAAGACCTTCTTGACATTTAGAAAAGGTGGGTATCATACGACCCTGTTTGTTGAAGGAAATGCACTAGACTACTGTTGAAGTCGTTTTGAGTCCTTTGATGACGAAAAAGGACATGCTTGGCAATAAAGTGATACACACGGTGTACCGTTCTTGACGGTGAATTCGTTAATGGTATATCTGTTCATTTGAGGAAAATTACGGTCCGTCATGAACACTCTCTCTTTAACCGTTACAGAGTTATAGCATTTTTTTTTAAATTGTGTCATAAAGCTTGACTTCTAGAGCTAAATCCAAATTTTCGACTATCCCAATCATTTTATCTGATATTTGTACTCACTTCCTAAAACATCATAAAGTTTCATATAAATGGACTTTTTCCCAATTGCAAAATCACCATTACTTCAAAGATACAATTGTTCAAACTTCAAATAAATTTCAAGGCCGATTTTTTATTGAATGTATCTTATGACACGGTTTCTTGTGGCAAATGCACTAAACTACTGTTGAAATCATTTGAATTCGTTGGCAAAGAAAAGGGACGTTCTAGTCAATTAGCGTTGATGGCATTTTTAGTCCATCGATGAAGAAAGAGGTCATTTTTGGCAATGAAGGGGTACATATACGAGTATTTATTGGGATGATGGGTTTCATATGACTGAAGGTGTTGAGGCGAATGCACTAGACTACTGTCCAAGGCATTTTGAATCCTTTGATCACGAAAAAGGACATTCTTGACAATGAACTGATATATATGCAACATGGGTATCATATAACTGCGACTCATGAAGCGAATGCAGTGGCTCGGGCGATAAGGACAGCATTTTCAGTAAATCAAAGACAAATTGAAAGCAAATTGATCAAAACTGTTGTAAAATGTATTTGCATGGGACCGGCCTAAAGTTCCGATGACCATCATCGCTCTTTTTGTGTCATTCTTTGTGGACTTACCCAGTGTATTTTGGTCAGTGTCACACATGACAATAATAAAACTTTGTAGGATTGCAGCCGTTCTTATTGAGGTTGACATTATTACACGAACGTTCCAAATATTAAAATTAAAGGAAAATCAAATAAATTTACTAAAGATAGCATATGGTAACGTCGATGGCTGCCACCAATTATCGGTGAATGTTTGCGAAATAAAAAAATTTCGGTTTAATTGATACCAATAATTTCAAAGTTCTAATTACCTACCGTAATACCAAGCAAGTTGTATTTTATCGTGCCATTGAAAAGTCCATCAATAGTGGATATTTATTTGAAAAAAAGTACCATGCAAATCTCAAAGAAGTAGGAAAAACTCTAAACTCCTAAAGCAATCCTAAATTGTCAACTTGGCGACGTATGTATGTTCGGTCGTTTTTTCCAGCGCTGCAACACTAGGAAATCCTCTTATTACTTACGCCTACCTTCCCTCTTCAGCCATCTCTCTAACAGATTTCGGCCAGGATTCGTGAACTCGTGTTTAATCATTTCATTCACTTGGCTAACCACGGATCAACTTGAAGTTGTCTTTGACTTTCCAGCATCCAACTTCAAACACCACGAATCAATTCTGCCTACGATTGAATCGTTTATGTATGCTCCTCAGGTTTGGTAGAAGCGCGACTTCGCATGAACATTGACAACTCAAAGTCAGACAACCCGGCTAAAACTTTCACAAAAGAAACGGATAAGTTTTAACTCTATTTCTTATGTCAAGTGTATTTTCATTATAAAGTTTCGTGGATGCGTTCATCTACTCATATATCTACGTCTACTTCATTGTGGATAGTACATATACGATTCTCTCATTTTTTTCCAGTCGTCCTTAACAAAGGAAAATTGGAAGAATTTCAGCTCAAAAGGGTGAACAGAATAAAAAATATACGTATCCCGAACCGACTGGCAGGCTCCTGTTCACCGAGAGGTCGTTGCTGAAAATGAAATCGTTGTACTTTCGGAGATCAAAGTCAGAGCGTTCTTAATTCGATTTATGACAACATACATTTCCTTGAGATAGGGCATCATTTGACGTTGCCAGTGAAAAGCACAAGATATAAAATTTCCTTCTTTCAGTTGAATGCCTTGAGCCATCACTCGCGAAAGGATAGGATGATAAGCAACGGAGAAAATTAAGAGATATATTACAGGGCCAATGTAAATAATCTTGCTTCCTTTTCCGAAGAAAAAGACTATGCAAATTGAAATAATATCAATGAGGCATTGTAATTTGGGAATTATTGCGCTTTTTAATGTGCATTATGTCTGGTAATTTTCCTTTGATACGGATAAAAGATTTTTGCTTTAACAGTTTTTCAGTTTGCTTTAAAAATGCTCCAGATAAAATACACGGATTTTTTTATTTTATTGGAAAAAATATTGGATCACGAAAATGCGTTATGAATATAGCATAACATAGTGAATCATATGTGAGACATATGTATTATTTTCTCCGTTATACGCAAGTAAGCCGGATGTACTCATTTGCCCTAACCCCTAGTGGGGCATAGCGCGGCAACTATTTCATGTGGCTGGCTTGAACTCGTAACCCGACCGTAGTCAGACATGATACTGACGCCTCTTCGCACTGAGCTATCAGTCGCCCCACGAAAGCCTGCTAAGGAATCAACCAAAAAGAAGAGGGTTTTTCATGATGAAATGATTTTTATTTCAAATTAAAGTATTGTATTTACAATCGTCGCAATTAGTTATATAATACAATATCGTTCAAATGTCCGCCGCGGAAGCGCTGGCACCAGTGAATACGCTGGACCCAATTTTCCATAACTGGAGCACACAAATCGGCCCAAATACCAGGAATTTCGCGTTCGATGTTGGCCTGCAGCTCTTTTAACGTTGCTGACTTATTGGCATAGACCAGCGATTTAATGTAATCGCAAAGAAAACCACTAGACTTGTACAGACCTAGTGGAGATACCAAAAGTACCAATTGGCAACGACCATATGCATTAAAAATGGGTCTCCTATATGGCCAGTTCATAGGAGAGGTTGGCACTCATTCATTAGGATCTTGACCATTCTCAAAATCAATTAACTAGCTAACCCATTTTACAATATTTGTCGAATTTTTCAAGTCGCTAGCTTCATTCTATCGGAAGGTATTGCTTATTTGAAGTTTCACTTGTAGAGGAGGTAAGGGTTCCTTAGGTCGGATCTTGCTCATCATTGCCACCAACCAATTTGATCACCCTACAACCATTTAAACAAAATTTCAAGTCTCTAACTTCACTCTATCGAAAGTTATCGCTTATTTAAAGTTTCGTTTGTAGGGGAAGTAGGGGTTTCGTTGGTCGGATGTTACCCAGCTTTAATGCCAACTAATTCAATCCCACTTCGAACATTTGACCAAAATTTCAAGTCACTGGCTTCATTCCATCAAAAGTTATCGCTTATTTAAAGTTTCATATGTAGGGGAGGTGGAGGTTTCTTGGGTTGGATCGTGCCCATATTCAATACCAACTACGTAGGTCTTACTAGAAACATTCCACCAAATTTTTAACTCGGTAGTATCATTCTAACAAAAGTTATCGCTTATTTGAAATTTCATTTGTAGGGGAGGTAGGGGTTGCTTGAGTCGGATCTTACCCATTTTCAATACCAACCAGGTAGATCCTACTAACAACATTTGTCAAATTTTCAACTCGCTAGTGTCATTCTATCGAAAGTTATCGTATTTAAAAGAAATATTGAATTTTTTTAAATTTGTAGGGGAGGTGGGCGTTCCTTTGATCCTATTATGCCCAACTTACTAGAGCTCAAGCATCTTTTTACCCCAGGGTTACATGCCAAAAATCAGGCGTCTACGTCAATTGGTTCAAGAGTTATAGACAAGAAACCCGAAAAGTAGGGTAGTACGGGGCTCTTTGTAAGAAAATTACCGTTAGTTTTCAACTGATCGATTTGATTTTCCCAGGAGTTTATAAGATTACCCTCACGAGTAATCTACCAAAGCTAGAGCTTTTCATATTTATTTAGTCGGGAGTTACAGATACATTTAAGTATTTTACATATGTAGGGGAGGTAGGCGTTCTCTTAACTTGATCATGCCCATTTTCAATGCCATCCAACTAGATTACACTACCAACATTTGACCAAAATTTCAAGGCTCTAGCTTGATTCTATCGAAAGTTATCGTGCGAACGGACTGACAGACAGACAGACATGGCTTAATCGAATCAGGAGGTGACCCTGATCATTTATATATATACATAGCTATACCTCCAGAGCCTCCTTTAAGGTGTTACATATTTCCGTCGTGACAAAAACAATATACGCTATACTAAAAGTCTAGGGTATAAAAAGTCCAAAGGGGTTAAATCGCACAAACGAGGCGGCCATTTGCGAGGACCGTTGCGTGAGATAACTCGCTCGCCGAACTTGGTCTTCAATAATTCGATTTTGTCGTCCTGTTGGAACAACATATCGTCCAAGTCCATAGCGTCGAGCTGGTTCCAAAAATACTTTAATATCATGACCCTGTACCGATCACCGTTGACGGTTGTTGGCGCGCCGTTTTCAACAAAAAAGAAAAATGGGCCGATGACGCCGCCGGTATGAAAACCGCACCAAACTTTAATTTTTTTATCACTTCAGGCTGCTCACTCGACTAAATGCGGCAATTTTGCTTGTTGTCAAAACCATCGAGCCAGAAGTGAGCTTCATCCGAAAAGATGATTTTCTTGTGAAAGTCGTCGTCAGCTTGCATCTGGTCCCGAGCCCAATCACCGACTGTGCGACGCTTAAAATGGTCCGTTGGCTTTAGTTCTTGAGTCAACGCAATCTTTTACGGGCGGAGAGCCAAATCCTTCCGCAAAATTCACCACAAACTGGTCACACTGACACTGCGATCGGCGTGACTGCTCACGCACACTCTTTCGAACGGCCACGGTATTTTCTTCACAATAGTCCGTCTTGTTGGACAGTTTCGTCGACTGAAAATTGGCGTAAGCACGCGCAACGTAGTCGCGATAGAACGTGAACTTTGATATAAGGCTACGCGCAAGTTGGCACACGGTCGCGTGTCGCGTTCACGTGTTTTATGCCAAACGGTTTGAGTCTATGGTTTCCAACCAAAGATGCGAATCTGTCAATTTGATAGATGCTCGGCTGTTGTCGTATCACCAAATTGGATTCATTATTGTGTGTTAACGCCAATAATTTAGTATGAAGTATGTGCTTATGTTCATCCTACTACTCTCGAGTCGTTTGTTTTGCCACTCAATTCTTACCTAATTATTCGTTTTAAAGCACAATAATGAACCCAATTTGTTGATACGACAATAGTCGAACATTTGTAATATTGACAGATTCGCACCTTTGGTTACAAACCATAGACTCAAACCGTTTGACATGAAACATGTGAACGCGACACGCGAACGTGTGCCAACGTGCGGGCAGCCTAAAAGTTGGATAATTTGCAAACGCTGTTAAAGCATGTATCTCTCCGTGATTAAATGGCATAAACTGGCGTCTAATAGCTACGCTTTTATGGATATAATCCATTTTCTACTGCAACACGACTCAAGGAATGATAAAAAAAAAAGATATACTGGAGAAAAGGAAAAGAAAATAAATGTTTGAACTACTCATGGCTACTTATATGGCTTGCCGGTATTTGCTTGATATGGAATAAATATATAGGTATAATCTTATGTATATTTTCACAGAAATAAAACCGAAAAAAAAAACGGTTCTCCAAAGACCGGGAAAACCTTTACGACAAATACGACGTTTACGACGTGAGCATAAACCCCCCTAATATATCTTTAGACGAACCGAAAACTAAAGGCGCGACGCAAATTGTCAACAAAAGGACGGGAATGTGTTTTCTGCAACACATGCATTACTTCCCACTGCGAGATAAATTTTCAGAAGTTGGCCGAGTCGCGACTTCTCTGCTATGTGCAACTCAAGTCCATGGCATATATGAAAGCGACTCGCCTTCCATGTACAACGCAAGTACCCCCCCTCCCCCCAAGCAGCCGACCCCGCGCACGCACAAGTAATCATCAAAAGATACATTTTTCTCGCCATGTACAACGTCCAGCTCAGCCAAACGACATGCACGATAGCGATTGCGACACCCAAATATGATGGCGACGATATCCTACCCCTGCGATGCGACTGACGAAGCCATGCGATCCTCGTTCGCGAGCGTAGTCGCAGTCGTTTGGAGGAACACAGATTTTCGTCGATGTTTTCCACGACTATAGCAATACTAAATGAAAAACGTTGATTTTTCCTAAGACGGGATTTTTTTTTATTTATTTGTAAATGCGCATTTCGGACACCAGTTGTGTCCTTCTTCAGTACAATTCAACTACTACTTCGGACACCAGTTGTGTCCTTCTTCAGTACAATTCAACTACTTGAATTGTACTGAAGAAGAACACAACTGGTGTCCGAAATGCGCATTTACAAATAAATAAAAAAGAATCCCGTCTTAGGAAAAATCAACGTTTTTCATTTAGTATTTATTCTATGCAAATTTATGATTACCCTGAGAAATCATAAACACTGGCAACTCTTACAAGCTCAGATAATGCAAGAACAAGAAATTTACTCCAATGTGCGCTTCACTTCAACCTGAATTCTTTTTGAAATTCAGTTGTTCGTTTACCTCACCGTATAGCCGTAGGCCTTCGGATAAATCAACTAATTAGATTTAGTATTCTGTGGACGTATTGCGGTCTCCATGTAAATATTTGCGGTATACCTCTTGCGCGACCGATAAACAAGAAGCAACGGATTGCCCTAGATTTCCGCATTAGAAAGCGTTCTGTAAAAATCGAGTAGGACGCTTTAGAAATGTCCTTTCCTCCCGAACAGAAGTAGGTTTGTTCTGATTTGGTATATACTTATGTATATAAGACTAAGTAAAGTACACAAAATAGGAACAGAAGTGCTCCCCTATTAAATTTCGGGTACGTGATTGCTTACCGTACGTACTTCCCTGACGGA
Organism: Chloromyia formosa; assembly: GCA_964017055.1. Classification (NCBI taxonomy): domain Eukaryota; kingdom Metazoa; phylum Arthropoda; class Insecta; order Diptera; family Stratiomyidae; genus Chloromyia; species Chloromyia formosa. Next base: position 20,427,381 of record OZ024815.1, read on the forward strand.
ATCGAATCCTTTTCGTTTCGCCAGAACAAGCAAGCTGATGTAATTACTTGATTTGACAACCGCCTTCGGCATCTTTGCCTAGCATATAGGAAATGCAAAGAGAATACTACCGAACGATTCTTGGCATTTGATAAGATTGAATGACTTGGAGCAAATCAAAATACAAAGGGCTCTGAGTTTTCCCCGGGAAATTCGCGTAAAATTTACAATTAGGATAAAATTGTAGGTACAACCACAGACATGGGCTACTTGAGAATGTCTCGTTGAAGGTAATTATGCAACGGATACGGCGTCGTTAATTTTTAAATTTAGAATCCTATTATCCAATCCACGATTTGTTTGTTTAAATAACAACCTTCCAAGTGTTTTAGGATGTTATAAATAAAAAATAAACTACTATTCCAATAAATTACAGGATTTTCAGAAAATTTGAAATACCATAAGCTTGCTCAAAATGCTCGAATTCATTATTACGAAAGCAGCCGAGAAATATCTGAAACTTCAAAATTGTCCTAGCTATGTACTTCCCAATCGGACGACAAATTACCTGGAAGGTGACACCCTTTTCAAATTGATGTCGATAGTAATAATAACTGAAAATTACTTTGATGAGTTTCTTAAAAACCCTCTTCCGTCAGACGTAATATTCCCCGGGGAAAATTCTGTGGAACTAATGAAAGTTGGAAACAGGGAGCCCAGAAGTTTGTTTGATCCCGGAATTTGAAGAAAGTTTTTATCTCTATGATGAAATGAATGCAGGATGGCAGGAGTTAAAAGAGTTGGATTTTATAAAGGTGATGGCGTCATTATAAAGTTTTCAATGGTTCAGGAAGCTTGAATAAATATTTAATTTTTTGGGTTAGACTAGAATATTTGATAACGTATGTGGATATACACATTGAGTAATGAGAAGTTCTTAAAAGAAAAATCAATAGGCAGTAGTATTCCAAGACATCTATACTAATAATACTAATACGAGTAAAATTCGATTGAATTTTTCCTCTGCTATCCTGTTATTCGCAGCAGTTTTTGAAAAGAAAAATTTACTACCTTCTGGCCTAAATTCAAGATTGAAAAATTAGCAATCCAAAAATTTAATATTTCGCCCTATTCCATGTTTCTCATAGATAATTACAATTATCCTACTAAAATTCAAATTTAAAATCCCCCTTAGTAAAACTGGAGTGAGGAGTCCAAATAAAAAAAAATTAGGCAAAAATTCACCATTCCAATTTTCAGCACGCTTCCTTCTTCGTCTCATTCCTAAGACCGACCACTTATAATACGAAGTCTGAATCTCCTGAATCCACTGCGCTTCTCCACGTTCTCGTCGGCGATAATTAATGTAACATTACGAAAACTTTGTCCGCCGTACCTTGCAAAGCCGAAAAGAATGTCCGGCATCGAAACGGCACACCAGGAAGGAAGGAAATCTTTGGAAAATTACGAAACTTCTTTTATAATTTGCCCAGAATTCTGAAATTGTTTTATTGTTATTCTGCTGGGCTGCTGATTTTGCCCTGGTCCATTGTAACAGTTACACACACGTACCATAACTGCCCCAAACACTATTCACAAGATTATACATACTTACTACATGTATCTTTTGGTAGGTTTCCTGAAAGGACCTTCTTGTGGTCTCCAGTGTTAAGGCGCGTGGACAAAGTTGTCCTTTATCAAGTTGCGGTCAGGCAAATTTGTGTTGAAAGTTTATGATGCCACGACCGGAACGTTGCATGGACGATGTTTCGTCTTCTTTTACATTGGTCTTCTTGGATTTCGGCTAAAGTTTCCTTGTCAGGAACGGTTTGTGACCAAGGATGCTTGGTGGTCAGTTGAGATTACCACAGTAACATCTGTTAGCAATAGGCGGTCACAGTTAATAGTTGTGAGACAATTTAGTTGTCATGTTCAAGTTTCTCGATTTGTGCCACTAATTGGATGTGTGTTTTCTTGATAATTGAAATGAGTTGGACGACAATATTGGCAGGATACGAACCGAAACCACATTGTTGATGAGGAGCAAAATAATTTGATTTCATGTAAATGGTATTTTGTATAGAATTGAAATGTGTTGCAGATGATGCTACTGAATCTTTACTGATAGTTGGTTAATAAAACTTTCGTGATTTTGAGACTGGAAGCATCCACGACTAAAAAAAAACATTATTCACGACTGACAATCTCTAACCTACGAGTCGTGGAAGGTCCATAAGTACAGAGTGGATGTATCAAGAAAGTGGCTGAGCCTAGCCATTCAACGCTAGTTGATTGACGATCAGTTTTCTTGAGAACTTCTTAAATTTTCAGGAAGGCGGTTGATTGCTAATTGTTTTAGGTAGCCAGCTCTAAGGACCTGAGACCGATCAGTCTCTCCTCTATTGAAGAAGAAGATATTGGAAGATTAATTGATCTTCACTCACGAAACAGCATTCCACCGCATCTGCTGTCAGCCTCTCAGCATGCTTACTGGGGAGGTCCGTCGACACCGCTCTCCATTTTATCACTAGCTTTATTGAGAGCGCATTGAACATTAAGGAGTATACTATAATTATATTTGAAGTATAATTGTTTTTGTCTTTACCACTGTTTTTATTACTACTCCTTACGCGTTTCGTTTTTTCAAACATCTTCAGAGGAATGGTTACATTTTTGTGCAAAATGGACTTGTATACTACGGAACTTAATTCTAAGTTGCTACCTGCTATAAAAGTGACAAAGGTAATTAAGGGCGTTACGCTTATACCTGCGAGAATTTTAGGTTTAAAAGTCGGGAACGGTTGATGTCGGTATGGTCGTTGAGAAGGTCCTTTCCAGGTATCCGACTGATTCTATTAATTTCCAAAGCTTCCAGCAGGTCAAGCTTTTTCCCCTTCGAACAAACGTGCAATATTTCTGGATTAAAATCGACTCCAATGTTATGACCTGACTCCTTAAGATGTTCATGGAAGTTTGAAAACTTCGATCCCCCCATATGTTCCTTGAACCTCGTTTCAAAGGACCGTCCTGTCTGACCGACGTAGGTTGCCGAACATTCGGGGCATTCCAGTTTATAGACTCCCGGCTTTTTGAAACGTTCGGATCGAGGTTTTGCGTTCAATAACCTTTTACCAATGGTATACCCCCCTTGGAACGCTGGGGTAAGACCTTCTTTCCTGAAGAAATTCCCTACTTCTTCGGACAGTGCGGGAATGTACGGCAGTGAAATGAACTTTTCGGAGCGCTCCACTGAGCTATTGGGATACACCATGTTTCGCGTTACCTGAATCCTTTTCTTGTCAATCAATTTCTCTATTGTCCTCACTTGGTATCCGTTATTAGCAGCTATAGTTTTTATGGTGTTGAGTTCATTCTCTCGATTTGAGTCGGACATGGGGATTTGAAACGCTCTATGAATCATCGACCTATACGCTGCTATTTTGTGTGACCATGAGCAAAACGAGTCTTCCGGTATAGTCACGTCGGTAAAAGTAGGCTTCCGGAAAATTGTGAAACTGAACTCCTTATTCGTGTACGTGATACTCAGGTCTAAAAAGTTAATATTGTTGTCGACACTCTTCTCCACGGTGAACTGTCTGGCTGCTCTGGCTATCAAGGGTGCCCTACGGACAACTCCTTCCGCTGCCTTGGACGTGTTACTCAACTTGCTACCTCTCGATATTCTAGGAGAGCAAATAGCTACTAACACGGCCATACGTCTGCGAGAGGTTGGTCAATGGACTGCATCAAGGACGGAGCACTCATCTGTCCTCTACAATAGGGTGACCCCAGCTTCGACAGATTACGCAGTGGCGTCGTACACCTTTGGTAAAAACTTCAAAGTCAAGATCCCTTCACGTAGTCTTCGGATGAATGACGGGCTTGTACTGACAGACACAGTTTGTTTCTACACGGACGGCTCCAAAAATGTTAGTGGGGTTGGCATAGGTGTGTACTCTACCGGGCCGAACGTTTGTTTATCAGGACGTCTCCCAGATCACTGCAATGTTTTGCAGGCGGAGGTTTCCGCAATTATGGAAGTCGTGGCATGGTTGGGTCGCAACATAGTGTCCACTACAGACGTTTCCATCTTTACGGACAGCCAAGCCGCGGTTGGGGCATTGAAATCTGTGACAATCACCTCTAAAACAGCTGCCGAATGCTGCTCGGCTCTTATGATGATGGGGGATTATTTCAACACCACACTGTGCTGGATCCCGGGTCACAGTGGCTTCGTTGGTAACTGGCTGACATTGAACGGCCCTAAAACAGCTTAGGGCAGTCATCCGCTTGAGGGATAAATGCCAGATGGACGGGTGACTGGCTCATTTCGAAAGAAATAAGGTTCGATGATCGATGATACGGTTTATGGCACGGCGGTCATAAACCACACCAGACAGTTAATCTTCTTGGACGCAATGATGCTTAGCGGAACACTTGTGGATTGTGGTCGCTCCGATAATTGCAAATTTTGCTCGTTGAAATTGCCGCTGAGCTGAAAATAGGCCTCGTCCGAGAAGATGATTTTTTGGGCAAAACCGGATATTTGGCCAACATTTGCAGCGCCCGGTTAGTGAACTCACGGCGTTGTCTCTGGTTGTCCGGCTTCAATTACTGCGTCAGCATGATCTTGTACGGATGTAGGCCCACATCCAACCGTAAAACAAGCCGGGTTGACTCTCTGGCGATGCCTAATTCGGCTGCTCGGCACAGAATCGTTATTTCTGGGTCTTAATCGGCACTGACCGCTAAGGCGGCTATGTTTTCTTGTTTGGTTGATGGCTTAAGGTCCAAAATAGTGTACTCACCCTCAAACTTTTCCACGATGCGACTAATTGCCCGCTCACTGAAGCCGTGATGACTACCGAACTCACGGTGAAATTCACGTTGCGTACTTACGACTGAGCCGGAATTACGATAGTATGTTTTTAGTAATTTCCAAACGTTCGGGAAGCGTGGAAAGATGCACGACGAAATGGCAAACCTTAGTGAATATTTTGACAGCCGAATGTCAATGGTAACTTTGACAGCTGCTGAAACATAACAATTGAAAAAATTATCATTAGTATCTGGTCACCCTTTATATTGGTTGGTGAAGATGAAATGTCGGATTTCGCAGTGACATGAAGTTGACTGCGAATTTTATGTATCAAACTGCCACTAGTGATATAACATATTGAAGAATAAAAACTGCTACCATGGCTTATGGTCTCATACCGGTTTTGTACTTCATGATGATCGGTGAAAGAAAAAGAACATTGCAGCTAGTCAAAAACGGCTACTATTCCTCTACGAATATAATCTAGAACGCAGCGCAACGGAAGCAACGAGGAATAGCAACAGGGCATTTGGACCTGATACGGTTACCGAACGAAGCACTCAGCGGTGGTTCGAAAAATTTCGATCCGGAGATTTGAACCTTCGAAATGAGCCACGTGGAAATCTAGGACCATCGATCGTTAACGACGTGCTGCGTGCATTAGTAGAGTCTGACCCCCACCAAACCATAAGGGATCTTGCCGAGAAATTGAGCGTGCACCATTCGATAGTTTGCTGCTACTTACAACTACTTGAAAAAGTGAAAAAGCTTGACAAATGGGTTCCGCATGCTTCTTACCGAGCAAAACATGGCGTGCCGAAAGGAGATTTCTAGTGCTCTTCTCTCCCGCAACAGAAACGAACCGTTCTTGAACCGAATTGTGACCTGCGATGAAAAGTGGATACTATACGATAATCGTTGCCGATCGGCCCAATGGCTAGATGCCGATGAGGCTCCAAGACACATGCCGAAACCAAGACTTCATCCAAAGAAAATAATGGTGACAGTTAGTTGGTCTGTAGTTGGATTTGCCCACTATTCGTTCCTGTAAACTGACGAAAATATTAATGTTGAGAAATACTCCGCTCAACTGAACGAAATACATCAGAAATTGACAGTTCAACGACCTAGGCTAGTCAATAGGGGTGGAGTTATGCTTCATGACAACGCACGAAGCAGTATAACTCAATATACGCACGTCCAGGCGGCCAAGGCCCGACGTCGGTCTGTCGCGCCACGATGATGATGATGATGATTACAACGCACGACCACATGTATCCAGAAAAACGATTCAAAAACTGAACAAGTTGCACTATGAGACTTTTCCTCACCCGCCATTTTCACCAGAACTCTCGCCAACAGATTACCATTTCTTTAAACATTTGGATCACTTTTTGGCAGGAAAACAGTTTAACAATGAAGCAGCTGTCAAAAATGCATTCGACGAGTTTCTCCCAAACAGAAACTCGGACTTCTACGAAACAGGAATAAATGCGCTTGTATCTCGTTGGGAAAAGTATTTCATATCCGCTGGTACCTATTTCGATTAACAGATTTATCTTTATAAAAAGTTACAGCTGTAAAAAAATTTACTACTGAATCCGACATTTCATCTGCACCAATCTAATAAGAATGTCCCACAGGCCAACAATTTAACATTTGTGAGGAGAAATATCATTGATCGTAAAGTGAGCAATAAGGACTTAAGTAACAAAAAAATCGACTAACTATAATACATCCAGAATTCGCAAACCTTTTCAGAACACCTTGAAGCCATCACAATTCAAGGAAACTTGCATTGTGCATAATTGACATACATGTCTACGAAATTTTTCCGTAACCCAAAACTTTAGTTTCTTTGAATTTTCCGATTTTCCTCTTTTATACTAAATTCTATCCAATGTAGGTGTATTGAAAACCGGTTGGAATGCAATAAAGTTTAAATTGATTTTGTCGTCATTGGCTACCTTTTTGTATATCATCCTTCGTAGAGTGTCAAATGAAAGACAAACATTTTTAGGGTTTTGTATTAAAAACAAAACCCTTATGAAATCGGTCAAATGTCTGTCCGTCTGTCCGTCTGTCCATGAAATATCTCACGAACGGCTGAAGCTACATACATGAAATTTTGTGGGAGTATGTAGAATTATTATAATTTGCCGGAGAAAGCGATTCGTTGTAATAGGCTGACTTTAAGGGGATGTCCCCATAGAGGGGAAATGAAGGTCAAAAATTTTTTTTTCATCTGGTATAGGCAAGTGGGGTATCATGAGAAAGGTAACACCGAGTACATTTCATTTCCGGTATTTTCATCAAATTTGAAAAAAGGGGAAAAGAGATAGAGGGGAAAATATGTGATCCGAGTTTGTCCCCCCCCCATTGCATTTCGATACCGTTATACTTAGAAATATGAAAATTTGCAGAAAAGCGGCATTTTACTAGTATAGAAAACCGAAAATCGTAGAATTTTGATATCTCATCAAAAAAGGTTAATAATAGTACATTTCTATAGTCGCAGTTAGCATACCCCTGCACGCCTCAAGCACACCCAAGGTCAAAAATATTGATGGCCAATGATAACCAATATCATAGGCAATAACGTCTTTAAGTTTCATTACAATCACATACTATTTAATAATAGTACATTGATTTAAAGTTAGGCATTTTGACACTATCCACACAAAAATTACACCTACCGGCCTCATAGGTGTGAGTACTACTTTCATGTTGTTTTTCGTAGTGCGAATTGCAGTTATTTAATTAATCATTTCTGAAAGGGTAAAGATTAGTTGGGGGTGCTGCGTCGTAATTGGCAAACTTTACCGGCTGGAAGGGGGAGGGGTCCACATAGAGGTGAAATTAAGGTCAAATTTTTTTTTATCGACTGGTATAGGCAAGTGAGGTGTCGTGAGAAAGGTAATGTTGAGTACATTCCATTTTTTGGCATTTTCTTGAAATTTGTAGAAAGGTGAATAGTGGGGGAGGAGAAAATATTAGTTCGTAATTCACCCCCCCCCCCGTGACATTTCGAGACTGTTAGAATTATGAAAACTTACAGGAAGGTGGGTTCCGAATAGCATATAAAATGGAAAATAATGAAATCTGTATATCTTCTCAGAATAGGTAAATAATAGTTTATTTCTGTAGTTGCAGTTAGCACACCCCTGCATGCCTTAAACACTTTCGAGGTAAAAAGTACTGATGGCCAACGATAACCAACACCTTAGGCAATAATATGTTCTAAGTTTTGTTACAATCACGTAATATGAATTGGCATGTAAAATGTAAATGAGTAAGACATTTTAATTATGTTTTTTTTGTCCATCTGAGTGGTATCAAGAAGAGCAAGGAGCCGATATTTATATACCAAAATAAGCGCTTGCTACAAAACCCTCGGATTGCGGGCGTAGCCCTCTATATTCCGGTTTCATTTCTTCTTACCCTGGATTATAGTGGTTGAGTTGGATGGTAGCCCTTCCAATGGTAGGAAACGTTTTGTTGAGTAGTTTCGCTTCTTCTGAGAAACAATAAAGTGGCGCCCGAAACACTTGAATTCATCGATCCGGTTGGCACTGATCCAAAATCCGTAAATGGAACGATTTATATCATGAATACAATTCCATAATGTCTTTTTTTTTAAATTTCATCCTATCTGCAGTATCCACTTGATCCATTTCTTCAATCTTTTGCCAACATTGAAATAACTTTTAATAGACAAAACAACTGAATGACAGGGACAACCTGATAATGTAAAGGTAACGCTCACCTGCTGCTTAATATAAATATTTAAATTTTTTCATCTTCTTTTTTTTTGCCTTTTGCGGTTCCATTCATGGCCGTTGCTTTATCTGAAGAGGAAATGTTTGTTAGGTACTCAAGGAGATCATGATTACCGCTTTGGATCCGGATCCATTCACAAGTCTTTTGAAGGACTTTATCGGGCGAGGGAATCTTGAAAAGTCAATTACTTGACTTAAAGTAAGTCGACATTGCGTGTCAATTTAATTTTTTATTATCTTTATACCCTAGACTTTTAGTATAGGGTATATTGTTTTTGTCACGACGGAAATATGTAACACCTTAAAGGAGGCTCCGGAGGTATAGCAATGTATATATATAAATAATCCGGATCACCTCCTGATTCGATTAAGCCATGTCTGTCTGTCTGTCTGTCCGTTCGCACGATAACTTTCGACAGAATGAAGCTAGAGCCTTGAAATTTTGGTCAGATGTTGGAAGTATGATCTAGTTGGTTGGTATTGAAAATGGGCATGATCAGGCGAAGAGAACGCCTACCTCCCCTACATATGTAAAATACTTAAATGTATCCATAACTCCCGATTAAATAAACATGAAAAGCTCTAGCTTTGGTAGATTGCTCGTGAGGGCAATCTTATACTCTCCTGGAAAAATAAAATCGAAATCGTTGAAAACTAACGGCAATTTTCTTACAAAGAGCCCCGTACTACCCTACTTTTCAGGTTTTTTGTCCATAACTCTTGAACAAATTAACGTAGACATCTGATTTTTGGTATGTAACCCTGAGGTGAGAAGCTGCTTGGGTTTTAGTAAGTTGGGCATAATCAGATCAAAGGAACGCCTACCTCCCCTACAAAATTTAAAAAATTAAATATGACTTTAATTACGATAACTTTCGATAGAATGACACTAGCGAGTTAAAAATTTGGTAGAAAGTTGGTAGTCATATCCTGTTAGTTGGTATTGAAAACGGGCAAGATCCGACCTAAGGAACCCCTACCTCCCCTACAAATGAAACTTCAAATAAGCGATAACTTTTGATAGAATGAAGCCAGCGACTTGAACTTTTGGTTGAATGTTTGAAGTGAGATTGAGTTAGTTGGCATTAAAAATGGGTTAGATCCGACCTAAGGAACCCCTACCTCCCCTAGAAATGAAATTTTAAATAAGCGATAACTTACGACAAAATAAAGCTAGCGACTTGAAATTTTGGTCAAATATTTGTAGTAGGATCCAGTTGGCTAATATTGAAAATACGTAAAATCCGACCAATGAAACCCCTGCTTCCCCTACAAATGAAACTTCAAGCGATAACTTTCGATAGAGTAAAGCCAGACACCTGACATTTTTTTTTTAATGTTTGTAGGGTGATCTAATTGGTTGGTGGCTATGATGGGCAAGATCCCATCCAAGGAACTTCTACCACCCCTACAAGTGAGACTTCAAATAAGCAATAGCTTTCGATAGAATGAAGCTAGCGACTTGAAAAATTCGACAAATATTTGTAGAATGGGTTAGTTAATTGATTTTTAGGATGGTCAAGATCCTCATGAATGCATGCCAACCTCCCCTATAAACTGGCCATATAGGAAACTCACTTTTAATGCATATGGTCGTTGCTAATTGGTACTTTTGGTATCACCACTAGGTCTGTACAAGTCTAGGGTATATACGCTTCGGACTGGTTCTTTTTCATTCACTTGACACACTTCACTTTTGGTCGCTCAGTTTCATTGTCACTCATGTCCTTAGAATTCAGTTCTGATCTCGATTTCATTTTAGATAGCATTTGGGAGGAGAAGGAATAGCATTAATTCCATTTACAGGAAGATTTTAAGAGGACATTGATAATTTGAGATAATGGAATATGATAGCGTTGTGGGTATACATACGTGGGCGAGCCAGTCGAAATGGAAATATCGTTGAGGACAACTTCGATGTAAGTTTAAAAATCAAATGTGTTATTTTTCTTTGTATCTAACCTCTTTCTCAGACTTCGTGGCCGTGCTTCACTTGTTGCTTTACAAATCGGGATTTGTGATTTCGTTAGTTACAAAGAATACGTGCTGTTCCGCTAATCCCATGACAAATTAAATATCCGTAGACGCCATGTCACGCTCTATATTCGTATTTGGACTTCCCGGAAAATATCTATGTATGTACATCTAACCCAAATCTTGCGTGTTCCTAATCTGAAGACAAATAACTTTGGTTAAAATGCCGTGTCCTAGTCACTTTGAAAAAGTCTCGTAAGCATGGCAGGCCACGGTAGCTGATTGTGGCCTTAATGAAAGAAATGCCTAAGCTGTAGCTGTCATGTTGGGCTTTAATAGACTTCGGATTATACGTCTCCCATGAAAAGCTGAAAGTGTTTCAGGAACGGAATCTTATTGCCTCGATGTGGTTAAGACCGACCCCACAATAGTCACAAGACAGTTCAATTGGCTAAAATTGAATTCGTTCCGAATTAGGGATTTAGAATTGACAATTTAAATGGAAATTTCATGGCTAATATTGAGAAATTTATTTCTCTGTTGCGCTTTTACTGTTATTTTATTACAACACTCTTATAAAGCATAACCCGAATACATCGTTGCATGTCACCTAACTCGAACAATCCCTCTTCTGTGGAAGTAGTCTCATCTAAATTCAGTATCTTTCGCATGGATAAGTTTAATAGAAATCTACCACCCGCGCATTTCCTATTTGTTGAATTCTTCAAATCACGAAGCATTCATCGCTTTTCGAACAGATGTGAAAATGTTCTCTCACTTCCGCTTCGTAGAAATAGAAAGTTTATTCGGTGGGGAATAAAGCAGGCACAAAACTGGCAAAAAATGGCAAATGAAATTCTCCATAGAATATGTGGCTTACACTTCCACATACATTCGTATGTGTATATCCTTGTATCCTTTTTGTGCCCTTTTGGCTTTGACTGCTTCCCTGCCTTTATGAGTTCCCATGCACTGAACGGAAAATAATCCCCCATGGAGGAAAGTTACTCGAACGACACGATGATGAATTCGTCTCCGACCCCAATTTAAATTTACAAGACAAGAAGAAATACTCCTACATATGTACGTACGTAAGTAGAATAGGATCTCGGGTAGAAAAAAAAAAGAAGCAGAAAAAGTTTTAAATATGTTTCTGATCCGAAAATAACAATGACAAGTCAAGAGATTTGTTGGAGTTCAAGGCACACGCAGGTTTTACCTAACGATTGAACCTTTTCAAGCCTTTGGCCAAATCGATTTCCATACGTTTGTTTGCAGGAAAAGGTGTTTTTTTTTAACAGTAATCGATATTATTTTTATAGTTTTAGGGTTTTGTAGAATGAGAAAAAAGCAGCGATGGTCATCAGTACTTGTGCTTGAGCTCAGGAACGTACCTCCAGTCACTATCGCATGGACAAATGCAGGACTGTAGCGACGTAGCAGAGCAAAGTCTTTTTTTTTCCTTTTAATTCTACTAAATTCTCCTGGGACAGTATCTTTGACCGTTCCCTACGATTCTAGATACATTGGTATACCACCTTCTTTAAGGTGTTACATATTTTCGTCGTGACAAGAACAACCCTATACTTAGAAAGTCTACTTACCGACCCAAAAAACACAAAAACTTATGAACAATTTATATCAACGGAGAAACGCGCACAAAAAATGCGTTGGTGCAAAGAGAAGTACAATGGTTATTTTTTTTCTGTTGCAACGTTTCTCTAATATAAATAGTGGTTCTATGGGAGCAAGTAGAGCCTATTCCGGTGCCACAGAAACCCAAAGACCCGGAAGACAATTCCAAAGCCCACTGCGGCTACAAAACCCGATGCGGCACCGAGACCCATCCCATCCAACAAACCGGCCAAGGCCACGCCCCTAACCCAACCAACTACTCCTGTTCCGTCGCAGGGGGCAACGCCAACTAAGACGAACGAGGACAAACCGGTTCCCATCACTTTGAGGGAACCCGACAAGTGGACAACAATCAGTCGTCTACTTTAACAACATAATATTAAATACACGACTCCGAAAAGGGTCTATTTGGGAAACCAAATAGTCCCCGAGACTATAACTGACCACCGGACACTGACGAAGTTTCTCACTGATAGAAGATACCAGTACCACACGTTTCCCATCTCGGAGGAGAAGCACTTAAATATTATCATTCGCGGTCTGGAGGATATCTCTCCGGAAGAGATAAAGGAAGACCTTGAAGCTCAAGGGTTCCACCCCGTTAAGTGCTTCAGATTGAAGCTCAAAAACATTCCGAGGTCAAAATTGATCCCAAGGACAGAGACCGATATTTACAATATCACGAGCATCTGCGGCCTTTTCGGCATTAAAGTAGAGTCCCAAAAGTCGAAAAGTGGCCAGTCCCAATGCCACAACTGCCAGCAATTCGGGCATGCCGCAAATAAGCGTCATGCCCAACCGCGGTGCGTGAAATGCGATGGCCTCCACCATTTCACAGTATGCACACTTAAACCTGAGGAAGAGCTGAAATGCACCAATTGTGGTGGCACGCGCCCAGCCAGCTACGGCGGCTGCCCCGAAAACCCTGTTAATATCAGGAAGTCGGTTGCACAGACGGCAAAAACCAATGTGTCTCCATCACGCCCATCCTACCCGACAAGCACCCAACCTACACCCTTCCAAGCCTCCATTCCAAGCTCCGGTCAAGTCCAGACCTTCTTTGGCCAGATGCAGGCTCAATGCCGGCAAATGATGGACGATGGCAACCATGATTCAGGGTCTGTTCGCAGCCCAGAACATAGCAAATCTTCCAACCCAACCCAAACATTAAGATGGTTGTCAATTGTGTTTCTGTGGTTTCATGGAATGCCAATTCCATCCAACAACATAAAGGTGAGCTGATCAACTTTTTACAAGAGTATCAAGTTGACATCATGCTCACCCAGGAGACCTTTCTGAAACCTGGAAACAACTTCCGAATACCCAACTACATTCTATACCGTAGTGATAGTATCATAGGGAGGAGAGGGGATACAGCCACCCTAATCAGACGAAAGATCAGCCATCATCTTATAATTCTGCCTGACCTTCAGAGAGGCTATTGCCATAAAAGTACAAACAACTGTCCTCGATTTCACCATTTCGGTCTATAACAGACCACGCCACAGGAATTTTTCAGAAGACTTACGGGCGCTTCTGGAAATTGAAGGTACGGTCTTTCTCGGAGGGTATTTGAACGCATACCACCGTTTATGGGGTGCTGCGAGAAGTAATCTAGCCGGAACTGAATTTTTTAGATTCGTCACAAATAACAACCTAGTATGCACTCACATCCCCAGAGAACCGACGCATTTTGGTCCAACAAACGGCAATCCACTCGACATAGGTTTATCCAAAGCATTGGATCTCCATGTGCAGATAGACGTCTTAGACGAGCTGTCGTCGGACCACAAACCGGTCCAATTCCTCATTAAAGAAATGTTCATCGATCTCCCGGATCCAATGGAAAAGAAAACTGATTGGAAAGGTTATTATGCAACCCTGAGAACAATAGATCCGCAAACACCAATTGAAACTACCAGGTACCTAGAACACGCGATAGAAAACCTAACTTCCACGATACTATTAGCAAAAGAGTCCAATACGACTCAATCTCCGTTAAGGATGAAAAATCCCTACGAACTCCCTCAGAACTTTAAAAACCTGATAAAAAGGAGAAATCGAACACGAAAAAGAGCTGGGCAAACCGGCAACCCTAGCCAGCGCCAATTAGCTAGCAGGCTAACTAATCAAATACTTCTGGAGGATTAATATTTTAAGTACTTCAGGCACAAATCCCAGAAATTTTTTCCTCCAATTCACGGCCCTAACGGCATGAAGTACGATAACTCGGTGAAGGTTCCAGGAGTATGAACCAGGTACCTAGAACACGCGATAGAAAACCTAACTTCCACGATACTATTAGCAAAAGAGTCCAATACGACTCAATCTCCGTTAAGGATGAAAAATCCCTACGAACTCCCTCAGAACTTTAAAAACCTGATAAAAAGGAGAAATCGAACACGAAAAAGAGCTGGGCAAACCGGCAACCCTAGCCAGCGCCAATTAGCTAGCAGGCTAACTAATCAAATACTTCTGGAGGATTAATATTTTAAGTACTTCAGGCACAAATCCCAGAAATTTTTTCCTCCAATTCACGGCCCTAACGGCATGAAGTACGATAACTCGGTGAAGGTTCCAGGAGTATGAACCCCCTGACGGCGATCTTGATGAGGAGGACTTGATCATTGACAGAGCCGAAGAGATTTGCTCCAGAACCGACACACGCGATGAAACAATTAGGCAGACTGACCTAAACGAAGTGAGAAGCCTCGTCAGCTCTCTCAACATACGAAAATCCGAAAACCGGACACTGTAGCCATGGTACATGATACATATGGTTGCAAAACGTCCCAGACAACATACTCAAGACAATCACCACTATAATAAACGCCATCTTCTATCTTAGGAGGTATCCAGAAGTATGGAAAAAAGTGGTTATCGTTATGATCCCAAAACCTGGAAAGGATCTAAAAGTTCAATATCGCAAAGATGGTAGAGCGACCACTCCTTTGTCGACTGCTAGATCAAGTTAATGAGAGGAATATTATACCAGAAGAACAGTTTGGCTTCAAGGCTAAACACTCTTGCGAGCTCCAGCTTGCAAGAGTGGTTCAACACATTCGAACAGGATTCAATCAGCGCAAGTCAACAGGCCTCGTTATGTTTGACGTAGCGAAAGCCTTTGACAAAGTCTGGCATGCAGGACTTATCGTCAAGTTGCATGACTTCGAGATACCGCTACCTATTATTCAATTAATAGGTTCGTTCGTAGAAGGTAGAACTTTTCGAGTTAGAATTAACTCCACACTTTCTCAGGAAATACCCATTGAAGCTGGAGTCCCACAGGAATCACCACTTTCCCCAATGTTGTACTCACTATACACTGCAGACTTCCCCGAAATGTCACCCAATGCGCGTATTTCACTGTTCGCAGATGATATTTGTATCTTCTACACTGCAAGAAATGCAGATAGATTTACTTCAATACTCCAGGAATCCATCCTATGGTACGTTAGAAATACGGACATTCACAGAGACCTTTGGGTAGACACTATTAAGACATACATAAAGGACACAGCCCTTAAACTTTACGACAAAATAGACGACCATACTAACCGTACTCTGGGACCTTTGAAATTCTCTATGGCGGGAAGACAGGTTTACCCGCACTTAAGAACAATAACACACTAGTGCACACCGAGGTCTAAGCAAACTTTGTAAAGACTGACGATGGACTCACCGAGCCCACAGAGAAAATTGGAGTAAAAGTGAGAACGAGCTAGTGGTTCACCAAATTACAGTTCCTAGGGACAAGTAGACCCCTGTAGAATATGATCTACTGTTGATCAGTTTACTCTACGCAAAACTTGCCTGTGCCAAAAAGTTACGTAAGTGGTCGCATGAGGTCACATCACTAAAGAGAATTTATATCTGGTCACTAACTGAAGTTGTGGCGGTGGCGGTGGCTGTCTGTCTGTCTAGACAAGTTAGGAAGCTATCAGAGATTCGGGCGCGTTCCGATCAGTCTAAACACACAATTTTTCAGTTTCAAGTCGAGTTGACCGCATGTGCCAAATTAAGGGTTAGACGGATATGCTACACAGAAAAGTGGTTTGTGAATTTGTCAATATGTTCATGCTTCACACTGAATTAATCTCTTTCCTGACAAATGAATTAATTCAACTACATTTCACCTAAATGATAAATTATCTAGCCATTATCCTAACAATTTGTCCAGGATTCAACCACAATTGACATTTAATACTCAGTCCAAGCGAACTAAATCTAAATTTAAATCAACTCTAATCCATTTTGGATGTGTGCGAAATGAAATTGGACATGAACAACATTCGGGCGCGTTCAAGTGAAAACTAACAATTGGGTAATAAGTTAATCTGCAAAGCTGTTTGTATTCAATGTTGATGCGATTCGGCTTAAATACTATTATTATTATTGTTAATTTCTACATTAATTCACTAATACTTAATATGTACCTGATTTGCAAAAATGTTCAGAAAAGCTCTTATGGAATAGTGCGGTAGGTGGGGTACACTGAAATTATCCAGCAAGTACTCAAAATGTATCACATTATACCACAAATATATGTTCTAAATATTTTATTGATGCGGATTTGTTGAAATTATCTAAAATAATGAGTAGGTTGAAATTATAAACGACCTCGTTTTTTTTTAGAATAAACGATTAACAGACATTTGTGTTAGTTATAAGATATTCCTTATACTTAATTTTAATCCAATTTTGAGAATTACAACAATCTGTGGGAGGCGAGCTGGTGCAAGTGTATTTTCGAGCATGTCCAATACTACCTAATGCTGGACATTTACGGACGTCCAAAACCCAACTTTTCCGTGGTCGAAGCCAAAATTTCCCCGGTCGCACTATGGACTTGACAGGGAAATTTTGGCTTCGACCAGGGAAAAGTTGGATATGGACAGTCCATGAATGTCCCGCATTATAGTACGGACGGTAACGTGCAAAAACACAATCCACCTTGCATTTAATGCTCAAGTGACGAAATTTGGAACACAGATATACCCCTATATTCAATTTAAAAAAAGTTGCCATGGTTGGGGCCCTGTGGGAGCTATATTATGGGCGTGTCGGTTACCACCAGGGGAAATTCGTATTATTGCGTATTTTAACGGGAACTTTGGTAGGGAAGGGTTTACAATAATTGAATTCCGGGGATATGCGAAGCAGATCACTAATATTTTGGACCCCTCTTCGCCCTCTCCCGGTCATCAGTGATTTAAAGATGTCGACTGATAATTATCGACCTCTCTCTTCATCACTGAGTCCCGTATTATAGCTAGCATTTGCTTAAGCTGAGTTGATTCATGGCTTCCACACTAATCGTTCTAGCCAGTGCTCGACATTCGCACACAGTTTGTGCTGCCATCTCAGCCTCCTCCAGGCATAGCCTGCAAACGTCATCTTCCGCGATTTTTATCTTGGCCAGATGCGCCTTAAAATTACCAAGGCAGTTGTTCAGCTTAGGGTACTC
The DNA here is from genome assembly GCA_964017055.1 of Chloromyia formosa. Classification (NCBI taxonomy): domain Eukaryota; kingdom Metazoa; phylum Arthropoda; class Insecta; order Diptera; family Stratiomyidae; genus Chloromyia; species Chloromyia formosa. Next base: position 20,445,034 of record OZ024815.1, read on the forward strand.
CGTTTATAACTGAGTACCTTTTTCGTTTCCCTGCCCAAAGGGCTGGTCATTGCTTTCCGAGCTTGTTTGCAACAGACTAATTTCTCCCATCTTCGCTGATGCATGGAGTCCATCCACTTCCTGACCTTCGGCCCAATCATGCCGTTCCCCAGAGCAACCCTAGGTTCTGGTCCAATGAAAGTCGCCGCAGATCGCTGTTTTGCTAGGGCATCCGCCGCCTCATTTCCTGTTGTACCTATGTGTCCTTTAACCCACATCAGTGTAACCTAAAATCCTGTAATTTGCGGCGCGTTTCAAGAATACCAGAACAAAGGTATAAGATGTTCAAATACCTTTAACACCTAGACTATGCTGACGATATTTGTATTCTATCAAATAAATCGGATCAAGTAGCTCAAATGTCTGATGCTCTGAATAGCGAAAGCCGTAATGCGGGGCTTAAAATCAACGCTGCCAAGACTTACTTGAGCTTGGATCCAGGAAGGCAAAGCGGAATTTGTGTTTCAGGGCAGGCAGTCGAGAAGGTTGACAGTTTCTTCTACCTCGGAAGCGTAGTCATAGCAGATGGTGGAGCGGATGCTGATGCACAGTCTCGCATCAAAAAGGCGCGAGCAGATTTTTTCAGTTTGGCTAATTTCTGGAAAAACGACAACATTTCCAGAAGCACCACACTCCGGATCTTCGAAACCAATGTAAAATCAGTGCTTTTATATGGCTGTTCAACTTGGAAGGTGACCAATGAGATAACAACTAGATTGCAAACTTTTGTGAACTAGTGTCTACTACCGGTCGCCGGTTTTTTGGATAAGGGGGGTTATAACCACTAAGCCGCCACTGCTGACTTAATAAGATTTTTCAAATAACCTGTGAATGCGATTTATGAAAATAATAGTTTTTTTTTTACTATCAACCATTGTTTCTGTCCCATTCTGTAAATAACGACAAACCCTTCCACCAAAAAGTCATCTTCTATCACTTACGAAGGGTCTATCAAATTTCACAATATACTCGTAATAAACCCAAAATGTCAGTGAAATTTTCATGGAGTCTAATATCCAGCTTGAACGGCTTCTATAAAATATCCACTATAAGTTTGTAATCGTCCTTGCTTTTATGACTATTTCGGCTCGAAACTGCTTTCGCGCTCCATTAATGTTGTAAAATAAATAATTAACGATTACCATTAAGTAGGTTATTGTCCACGCTATATTTCATTTTTACAGTGACGCCTGACGCCCATCGTTACTATCATACCTTTCCAGAGCATCCTTCACTATATCTGTAACGTCTAAACTTTCCACGTTCTCCGGCTATAAACTCTTTACAGGATGATTTTGGCAAATGATAAAAACTATATAGCACTCTCTAAAATGAAGAGTATTATGAATAAAATAAGAATAATCTGTGACGCGCACATACCGTGAGTCGTAAAAAGTTGTCGGGGGGAAATGTATGTTTTTATTAGATCACACTGCCATCCGTTTTGGATCAATTTTTCAACCTTGAAGATATTGAGGACATCATAAATTGCGGCCATAATATGCTTGCAAATATCCCCATTAATGATCTCAGTCATCTCCATACGGCGTCATGGATTATCCTGGTATAAACATGACAATCGACTATTGCAACATTTGGTATAAGTGCGTTTTTTTCGCTTATCGCGCTTTAAGGGTACGAGTTAAACAGATTTGGCTATGACAGCAGTTGTTCTGAACAGTTTTTTTTAGCTCATGTTGCCTTATGTTGAGACTAACATATAACGATGTTAAGCATCCCAGTATCGGCGAGCTTGGCTAAGGCGGCTATCATACTATTTTATAAATGTTCTTTGTCAAAGATCTTTTATAAAACTTTTACTAAAACTTCTTTCATAAAATATAGTTTATCATCAAAATATTCGCTCGCTAGCGCTTACTACGCACGCATTGTTCGCTTCGCGAACAACTTGACACTACTTCGTGGAGTGTAAGTAAGTCTAGGAGGGGAAGAACTACGAATACACTGGCATTATATCCCACTAATCCTAATAACATTTGTAATGAATAATAATTATGGTCTGGTAGTGCTGCTCCCACCGGCAGATCGAAGCAGCACCTGATGAGTAGTGATTTGTTGGTGGTACGAAACCAGAGGCCGAGGGTGCCATTACAACCGGACCCAGGTGCGATCGCGTGTGCGTCTGATCCGTCCGCCAACCATTCCATCCTTATCGACTATTTTTTTTTATTCCCCATTTTTACCTCCCCTGTTTGTGTTGTCTTCCCCAGGCCTATGCATTTTTGTTAATACGTAAAGAACAGGAGCCACGAGCGGCGAAAACCCCGCCCACATCTCCCGAACTGAGCTACAGCAAGCATAGGCCGCTGCTTAGCTCGTTGAGGGGCCTTTTTCTTCGCCAGATGGCACAGCCTGACCTGCACGGTCTTTATGCTACCTAGGCTCCGTCCCCACGGGCATCTTTGGATGCCCACCAGACCGTCAATTACATATTTGGCGCCCAACGTGGGGCCCATTTCTGGTAAAGAACAGGACTAAAAAGGACCTCATCGGGTTTCTTTTTAGTCCTTCCACCATTATGAATCCCCACATGCACTTTAAGGCTACTTGCTTTAAGTCTTAGGACTTAGCCATCTTTACTTCACGTATAGGTATTTTCCCTTCAAGTAGCTGTGCTTTCCTCTGTAGCACCCCCATCCTTCCTATAGAGTAGTTTTTTTAGATTCAGTATAACAAGGCAGTCCTGGCTTTGTGTTCGTCTTTTGTGGCTTAGCCACGTATTTAAGGCATCCATAAATGCTTTGAATTGCCGGCATTTAGAGCATCTTCGGTGACCGGACGAAGCGCAGAGGAGCTCTGGATACCTTTTTGTTTGCCAGGATTGTCCTTCTAAGTAACTTAAAAAAAAAATTTGAGGGAAAGACCGTTAACGCATGAGTATGTATCAGAATTTTCTTTGTGAACTAGCCACAGTCAGTTTTAAGTTTTAATTTGTTTCTCTATACAGCCTGGAATAAAAGACCAAAACATGTATGAAACAATCGACTCATCACTTTTAAATACGAACAAAATCTTCTTCTATGGTCTGCCAAAATACTGTTATAAAATAAAGGAAGCGAAGGCGAACTCATTTTGCTACCAACAGAGACTCATAAGTTGACAATCCTTATCATTGAACAAAATTTCCAATAAAATGATAAAGTTTGCCTATTCAACACTAGCTACGTCATCCAGTTCAGTGAAGAAGCGGGATCCAAGAAATGTCTTCCTCCGTCCTACCAGGAAAGTACATTTGCAGAGAAGATACAAAAATACACTCCTCCTTGGCCCCATCACGTAAATTTCTACAATAGTTATTACAGTAGATGACAATCCACATGGCATGCTCCCCAGTTATGCGATATCCAGTGATGACCCTCACAGCAGTTCTGACGTATTAGCGCATCAACGAAATAGCGCAACTTGTCTGCACTTTAGTTACCACTGGGAGAATTCACAAAAAAAAACCATCATCGCCGTAATCATTAACTGATAATCCAACTCGGTCACAGTCAGACCCAGGTCATGGGATTTCATTACAGAGGTGCGGTGAAAACTACAATATCTCTAGCTCATATCACGTCACATCCCAGCCAGGTCAGAGTTTCAGTAATCGTGGTAACCTTCGTCTGGAATATATTGCAATATTCAGGGATACTGAAAAGGGATATTTAGGTTTATCCCATCAATAAAAACTCGGATCCCTAATCCTTTAGCCATCTAAAGCCTGAATTAAGCCACAGACCAGTGTCATGGAGTGTAATGACTGTATTCGCGGGCATATACCTATACTCATTAAAAATGTCAAGAAGATGCAGGCTAAATCGCATGGTCAAAGCAGCAGTTTGAGGAGGAGTCCTAAAAGCACTATAAAAAGCAACGCAAGTCAATGCATCTATTTCAGCAAGCAACTATTAGCCTCTGTACTCAGAGCGCCAGCATCAGATAACTACCCCAAATATGAGTAAAACAGCTACATAGAAATCTTGTCGTATCAGCAAAAACTAGTCCCGCCCCATGCGGCACAGAGGATTTCACTGCAAGTATCCTAAACTTGTAAAATGAACAAGCCCTACTTTGGTCAGATTAACCTTTACCCCATAGATAGCAGCCCAAATCGTTCATTGTGAGAGGGCATTCTGCAATACTTCCCTTGTAGCCCCCAGAAATTAAGAGGTATACTTACGCAAAAGACTTCAGACGATGTTCCCAGAGGAAATATCCGATATTTCCTCGAATACACCAAGATCAAGCTCTTATATGCCAATCATTTCGCAGGGCGCTCGGGACCCCATGGCCACAATCTGGATTCACCACTGATCAGATGCTTGTGAACAAAAACTAATCTGACAAGCCATGGACTGAAGTCGAACTGTAAGTGTTTGACTGCTTTGATATTGACGTCTGATCTGTCGTCAGTTTAGGCCGCTACATCAATTTGCCACATACTTGAAAGCTGGCCTTAAGGCGACCTAAAGTTCGACTGTAGGCCACAGTCGAACTTATGGTCGCCTTAAGGCCAACTGTAGGTGAATGGTCAAATACGATTAACTACCGACAATTTATGATCTTGATGCTAAGTTATTATCTTTTATTATCTTTTGTTAAACTGTGGGCGAACGGGCTCCCTAATGGATAAACTTTTGCGTGTCCTCAAATGATAACCACCTTAAGAGTATCCTACAATCGCACATCTCCCCCACGTTGCCAACTACTGCACCACTATCTCTCATCGAACAATGCCACGTCTCTGGACGGATTTTAGAATGTCTCATAAAGTGAACTCGTCATAAAGATGAGCGTTAATGGCCGCGCTTTTTATTATCGAAATGTTATACGTTCTGTCGTAGATTTATTCCGGTCGATTAATAGCGAAAATAGAAAAATTCACTTTCTCTTATCCCAGACGGCATGCATGTAAAATTCCGGAAAAAATAAGGAATAAATTTTCCTTCAAGACGAAAAAAAAATCCATTCCGTCCAACGGGCTCGTTTCGGCGTATTTTAGAGAGTCTTGTCTCCTGGAAAAACGGCCGACAAAATAAGAAGAAGAAGAAAAACTGAATGGTAAAAGATTGTGACGTGTGAGTGATGTGAAAAGTTCAAAAGCGAGATGCACAAAGAAAATGCCACGACACACTTTCAGGACATTTTTCTAAGACATCATTGCCTTTTATGAAACGTAACAGAATATATATGTCGAAAATGGAATATTAAGTGAAATATGATGCCCGACATAGTCGTAGCGGGGATGGTGGGATGTCCCCTAGCATGAGGTTTGAACCCTACGTGAACCGGGCGTTGCAGCCAAAGTAACACCGCTGAAGCTGTTGGATGGCCTGGTTAAACAGATTTTCGTGTCAGCATCGTAGGAATGTATTTGATATTCTCGAGATGAAGATGGGGATGATGATGACTCCGACCGTTGATAGAGATGATGGTTGCGGAAGTGTTTATGGAGGCTTTTAACGGGTTGCCTAAATGCGAAAATGCTCTTTCTTTAAACGAATATTAAAGGAGATACCCTGTAAAGTGGATTTTGAACATCGACATAAGAATTCAGGTGAGTGATGTGGTGGCGACGACTTGACAGTCATTCAAGAATGAATAATGGTGTTTAGTGGCAAAGGAGTTCTTGGCTTGACAGGTTAACTACTTATCTGTTTGTTTGACTGACTTATCTTAAAAGACTTATTTGTTTAAATTATTTAATTTGGATGCATTACTGCCATCTTGATCATACTGACCAGACACCCATGTGATCAGAATAGGCTATTTTCTGCTTTTGGGGTAGGATATTACCTGCGATCCACTCTTTACTAGAATATGCTAGCGGGTATAGTTTTTTAGTAATTGCGTTTTTTTTTATAAAAAAAAAGTCGGTGATTCTGCAAAGGTTAAATTACAATACTTTGGTCAGTCAAAATGTTGTAACACTGGTTCCCTTAATTAGGGTAGTTTCGATTTTTTATATATTGTTTGAGTTGGTACATTGTTTAAAAATTCGAGTTTTCTACTTCCTCCCTAACACCACGGACCCCGCCACCATGTTGAAAATGTGCCTAATTGTTTGGCTTGTCCTGTTTCTTTTTAGTATCTCCTAAATTAGTCTTACAAGAAATTTTGTAAAACTTTACTTAACTACAGTAATTTGTCTACAATTTGAGACTAAAATAAAACTTCTAGCTGTTATACTTACCGAGATAGAGCTTTTAAGGCATAAATCGATGAGCATTAATTTTTAAATTTTTGCTCATAACTACTCTAAAAATGGCCCGAATTGAAAAATATTGGCCACGTTAGGCTTACAATCAAACTATCCCCAACTTTTACATACAAGCTTTTCCATTTGGAGTTTCCGTTGCAAAGATATGTGAGCTTGAAAAGTGATAAAGTGTGATTTTTCTCCAGAGCCTCGAAAATTGTCATTTTTTGACTATCTATTTTGACGACGCTACTGAACCAAATTTCAACTTTGAGCAGTGCATTGAACGCAGGATTCAACATTCTTTAATTTACTCTTGCAAGTTTTTCGACCCGATGCACTGTTTAGTAGTTATAATGACAATATTAGAAAAAGGGCTCAAATTTCTCGGATTTTCGCCCTCCAAAAGTTAAGCTCACCTTCTACGACCATGCAAACTCAGTTTTCATGTACTCAGTATCTATAGAAGGGATTAAAATTATTTCCAGATCTTTCCATAATTATTATTAATAATATTTAATTTTACTGGCCTACAAAGCAATAACAAACGAAAAAAATCTGTAATTTCGGAGTCAAATTGATTTTTGCGATGCGTGCCTTGAGGCAGTCTCAGGTATTACAGGGGTAAGAAAAAGGAGGTGGGCCGCAGTGGCGGATCTAGAAATCGAGTTTAGTGGGGGCCGGACGTTGATTGTTACCTGGAGATCTAAGGGTAGGTCTACATGTATCTTCCGATGTTCAAGAAGCATACTCAATTGCCCTAACCCCTTGTGGAGCTTAGCGCGTCGCCTGTTCCATGTGGACCAGTTGACGTTTCGTTGGCATAAATACATCCATGGCCACGAACGTCGTCGTGGACGGGATTCGAACCCGAAACGCTGGTAGTCAAACATGAGACTGATGCCTCAACACATTGCGTTACCGGTCGCCCCAAAGAGGCATGCCTCTCTGGAAAGCGCGGATGGTTTTTCTCATTGAAAAGAAGCATGTAATGGTGAACGATGAACGTATAGAACCGTGAAGTGATGCTTACCACAGCACACATGAACTGCAAAAGGGTTCGCTCTGTTACCACAAGGGACTCATTACTCGACAATCTTAACCATTGACCTAGGCGGAATTTCTAACAATACGACGGAGTTTCTAACCATCAATATAAGCTTAGTTGTTGTTGCAGTAGCAACGCCTTCTGTCGTTAAGGGGTTTTGACCGTTCTTGGCCATTGTTGATGAACGGGTCGCTCCGTTGCGTAGAGCCGGCTGTCGTAGGGGCGAACATAAGCTTAGTCATCCTGTTCAGTGAAGAAGTGGGATGTCTTTCATCTTCTTGCCAGAGTGGGACAGGTGCAGAGAAGACAAAATATGCTACGTCTTGTTCTCGCCACTGCAGCTTCTACAGCAGTCATTACAGGGGCTGCAAAGCCTCATTGAGTGCTTCCCAACTATGTAGGGCCCAGTGATGACTCCCAACTCCAATGTGTAGCTTTCTTAGCGAAAATAGTTTAGCGATGCGACTAGAATCCAATCAGGCCACTGCAATGAACCACCTGTAACGAACCATATTATGGTCTGGTAGTGCTGCTCCCACCAGCAGATCGAAGCAGCACCTGATGAGTAGCGATCTGTTGGTGGTACGAAACCAGAGGCCGAGGGTCCCATTACACCCGGTGCGACCGTGTGGCGTCGGATCCGTCCGTCAACCATTCCATCCTTATCAACTATTTTTTTTTTATTCCACATTTTTACCTCCCCTGTTTGTGTTGTCTTCCCCAGGCCTATGAATTTTTGTTAATACGTAAAGGACAGGAGCAACGAGCAGCGAAAACCCCGCCCACATCTCCAGAACTGAGCTACACCAAGCATAGGCCGCTGCTTAGCTCGTTGAGGGGCCTTTTTCTTCGCTAGATGGCACGGCCCGACCTTCACGGTAATATGCTACCTTAGGCTACGTCCCCACGGGCATCTTCGGATGCCCACCAAACCGTCCGTTACACCACGTTTTGTTGAAACGAATGTTTTACTCTTTTCCCATCTAGAGTTAATTCTGCCAATCGTTTAAAGAAACTTTGAAAGTGGCGTTATCTCTGTGAGCATTGGGTGACATTCTGTGACGGCCTTTGACGTGGTCAGACCTGTTTTGAAGGATTTAATTACAATTTCTCTAGCTCATATCCCGTGATATCCCTGCCAAGGCAGAGCTTAAGCAAGCGCCGTATCATTGGCCTGAAAACAGCACAGTATTCAAGGAGACTGAAAGAGAAGATTAAGTTAAGTCCATCACAAAAAACTCCAACACTAATCCCTCGTGAATTAAGCAGGAGAAACACGTTGTTCTTACCACTGACTGCAAAATTTTATCAGAGTTCTAAAATTCTTTCCAAGCGCATTCATGTTTGGTAGAGGTGTAGTTAATCGTTACTGGAATATTTGGGTAGCTCAGAATAGCAGCGTGTCTAGGTCTTTAACTAAGCCCCTGAGTGTCATGGAGTCGAATGATCGTATTTGCGGACATCCATTCACTAAAAATATCAAAAGATAGCAGCTTAACAGAATGTTCAAAGCAGTAGAAGTAATTGCGCTAAGAACACCACAAAACGCAAGGCAGACCAACCTATGCATATTTCCCAGCAAGCTCTGTAGCAGTCTACCGATAAACTACCCAGAAAGATGAAAAAAAAAAACAGCTGTATAGAAATTTTGCCTTATCAGGCTCGTCCCATGCACATCAAGGGGCTCGACTGCAAATATACTATACTTCTGAAGAGAATAAAATTTAAGAGAAACACGCAGCGCAAACCTTGCCGGGTATATTTTGTATTCGCTGTCATTTTTATAAATCATGTTCGAATATTTCCTCGAATAATTGCAGGGCCAAACATTTGGAGGGGACCCGGGTCCCCATGGCCCCCTTCTGGATCCACCACTGGTGGGCCGTATTGGAACCACAAGCACTGCGGCCTTGAGGTCTCTTGTGCTATAAGATAAGATAGAAGTGGGCCTTATACTATAATTTAGATAAATCTCATGACTAGATCACTTTTACCAAGTGTTCAATTCTGAATAACACCTTTCTTGAAAATTTCGTAGAGAATAGTCCGCAGTGCCAAAAATGTCTTCGTTAATGTTTAAAATAAATGAGCAGAAACCCCATTACACCCCAATTCCAATTATGCTGTGTATTCCACTTTTCAGCCAACAAAAATTTCCTCAAACAGTTTTCCCGATGAGAGCTTACAGCATTGTTAAAATAAAAGCTATTGCAAATTTTCACAATTTTCCTAATTAGACAATGAAGAGATAAAACCATCGTAATTATCTGCGCCAAACTGCAACGAACTACTACGGTTACCACCATGCCATCCGCAAAACTTGCAAACTACACATCTTACTTCGCTCTTACAAAGTGCCATGTCGCTCCCTCGGCAAAGAACCGCAAAATTTCTCCTTTACAACGCTAACGTGTAGAACTGTTAAGACCTAAATGAAAAGGACCATGTACAATATAGCAATGTTCTCCCAAATACTATGCAATTTCTATGTATCTATTGCATTTTCAACACGATACATAGATGCACTGAGTTGTTTGAGCATTGTCGAACTGAGTTCGAGCGAAGTGGAGTACAGAAAGAAACACTAGAATTTCGCCACGTATGAATCCTAGATTGCAGTGTATTATATTCGAATTTTCGTCTTGATGGAGAAGATTTTTACTGATTTTCGGCTCGAATGAATATTGTGTTCTCCTGGCGTTTTGTAATTTAAAAACATGAAGAGTGGAATTATGTAAGTAAACCTAACGTAAAATGTGCATGCTGATGCACTGTGACTAACTATTAATAGTATCCAGGGACAGTTCTTCCTTCGAAAAATCGAGCACGATACTCACTTCCCGACAAAATTCTAGTTGCAGCCGGTTTTTGAAATTGCATTCTAATTGAATATGATAGGACACTGAGAGATACTCGAATATTTCTGTGTATAGGATTCGGTCGAGGCAGCAGGCAATAGTTTAGGGACCTAAACGCTCCTTCTGCAAAATGTATAGCACGGATTTTTCCAGTATAGAGGTCCTGTTTTCCGAGAGAAAGAGCCAGACACAACGATGCAACCGAGTGTTGTGGGTTTTGCGTTTGCAGCAGCAGGATCACTTACTTTTCGAAATTGAGTGTCGACGAAGGGACCTAAAACTGAAGACCGAGATGAGAGAGGACATGACATTTTAGTTCGTTCCAGATGCACTTGCTCTCCATGTCGTTTATATGAATAAAATTCACAAAAGACCCCCACGTCAAGGGAGATCCATTTGAAACAATTTCTTGCATTTCGGTAACATTTGCCCTAAGTATACTTTAAATGCTTCTAATTAGGTGTCTACGGAGGATATTGTGCTCTGTGAAAGTCTGGAAATCAAAATGGGAAATGAAATGTGCAGAGTGATTGCGGTTACATGCTCATGGTGCTTTGAAATGGGAGTTTTCCGTTGGCACGGGATTAGAAATGTTCCCAGTGAAATGAATGCTAATTGTGAATTTTTGAAAAGTGATTTTAATTAAAGTTTTGTTAAAGCTTATGGAATTGTCAGTTTCGAAAGTACTCAGGATAGTTACATGATGACAAGTCAACCCAAGGATGCAGGAGATAAGATGAAACTATTGAAAGTTGACTTCAATTGAAACTTCTGGTGATTTTCCAAGTAATGGTGATTTCTTATGGCTTGTTGTTCCAAGTTGTTTAAAATTTAATTATCAGTATCCGTTGACCAACTAAGTTGCCTCGGCAAATAATGCTCACTGGTGAAGCCTATATGCGCGACCTGTTAAAATAAGATGTTCTGAGACAGTTATAATTATTACATATAATATGTCAGGAGATACGTCGTTGCTACAAATACAGTAGAAAATACGAATAATCCCTCTTTTTTATTTGGAGGCCTCCGCCTCTGAATTATAATTTCTACTAGTCACGTGGCGATAAAAATTATGTTATGCATTACAGTACACTCATTCTGATCCCGACTTCTTTGGGCCCGGACCCCAGTCCGGTAGCCGTTTTGTCCGGTTAATCCAAGGAATATATTTGAATATGAGCCCTTTAAACGCAATATACCGTCCGAACACACGCGGATGTACGGCGACAGAACTGAAAAATAATATAATAGTAGGAGAGGGGGGAGAAGTCTTTCGTCAAAATAAATGTTGACTCAAGTCGAACTCAACGCGCTCGCACCAAATTAATTCAATGAAAAAATAAAGAGGAATATTGATTCCAGTCTGACTCATAACGAGTGAGCCAAGCTAATTTATTGAAGAAATCGTACAGGAGTAAGGGAAAAGGGAATTTTTAAGAAAATATCCGGTATGTACGTTTCTCAGACGATGTCCGGTTTATCTGTCGCGTCATATGCGAAGCCTTTTAGCAGGGAGTGTACTGTGTGTGTATGGATTTTCAGGGGCCAATTAAGAAAACATTTATACTCATTTGAATAATTTTGAATTGTTATATTTGGACTTTAATTGTCAGCATTATCTTCTTAAAGTAACTAAGTTTTAGTAGACATTTATTAAAAACAGCATTTTTAAATCAAAAGACAGTTTTTCACTGAATTTGGTAGCAGAAGCTGAAGCTTCGACTGCTTTTTCTAGTGAAATATCACCAATCCAGAACCACCTTCATATCTGATCAATATTTCGAAGAAAAAAATTCTTCAAAGTCGGACCTCGAAGGCGGAGATTTCCACATTTCCTGGGCCTGTGTGTGAAGGTGCGTTTAGATTTAGCGAAACCACTCGCGAAACGGTTGCGCGAGGAAAAATTGTGCGTAATGTGAACGTGTTCCTTACCCGAAACTGTCAGACTGACCACGGGTGAGTTTCCTCGCGCAACAGTTTCGCGAGTGGTTTGGCTTACTCTAAGCACATCTTAAGGTGCCTTTAGATTTAGCAAAACCATTCGCGAAACTGTTACGCGAGGATACTCACCCGAAATTCACCCGTGGCTCCAGATTTTTTTTTCTTTTTTGACCTCAGATTCGGAATCAGCGACCCAAAATTACGTTGTAGTTGGACCCAAATTTACCTTGAAGATACAAAAACTGAAACCTTTTTGTTTTTGGGCGTTACCATAAAGCTACCATTAAATATTATAAATAACTGGCAAAAAACCCAAATTTGGACCAAGGCTACCCACGAGTTAGCATCATCTCATTTGCAAAACCGTAACGGTACTTTTTGTGCTAAGGTGTGTAGTCGGCAGCACGCTCAACTGAGTTATTTACCCCAAATGGGTACACATTTAACAGCTGGGTGGGATCGTAGTCTAGTCCCCTTTTTTATCGCAAACTACCGCCTTCAGTAGGAATTGAATCGGGACCCAGTGTGTTGAAGGCGAACGTGCTAACCGTGCCCGCATCCGGACCACGCTAACGCTACATTTACACAACCTTAGTTTACCTTAAGACAACCTCAATGTTTGGATGCATTTTTACTATATCATACATTAGATAAAAATAAATAAATAACTGGAGTAATTTTGGACCCAGCCTTTCGAGATGAATTAGCATCATCTCATTTACTAGATCGTGGCGGTGTGCTTTGCGCAGAGGTGTGTGGTCAGAAACACGTTTAATACCAAATGGGTATTCATTTAGGAGCTGAGTGGGCTCATAGTCCGACACGTAAATCCCATTTTTTATCGAAAACTACTGATTCAATAGGAATCAAACCGGGGCTTGGTGCATAGAAGGCGCCGTTGCACCTTCCGGACTACCATACACTAGACAGGATATTATATATATACTGTAGAAAAAAAGTCGAGAAACAATCGAAAAGCCTGAGAATTTTGGGCGCCCAACGTGGGGTCAGTGCCATTTTATTAAGTTAATGAAACCAAAATTGTCGAAAATATTGGCAAATAGGCGCAAGGTGCAGTTCGTAACATGACAAACAAAAAGCAAACCATGGAATCCGGATTCCTATCCAAAAATTTCGAGTTTGAATAAAATTATGACAGACAATATAGGCAGGTCTCTCTTTCATATGTACAGAATATCATTATTTAGGCACACGATATTTCTGCCTAATAAATTAAACTGTATGCTACACTTTAAAAACCATAAAATATCCTTAAGGTAAAGAATTAAGGTTAAACTATGAGGTCCCTACCTCATAAGACCAACGCTAACTTGAGAAGGAATTTTCGCGATCCTTCGTTCTTCTTTATAAGAAAAATAAAGAAAAAAAAAAATAAAATAAAAATCCTTTATAAAACTAAGGGTAATCAAACAATTAATCATCAAAATTGGTGAAAGAAAAAAATATAAAGATACAAATCGCAACATTTGCCCCGAATCCGGATGGCCATTGCCTACTGGAGCAGCTGGAATTCGTTAATCAATAACGGTACTATTATTGATTAACAAAATTACTAATAAATATATAATATAAATAAATTAGCACGGAAACTTTCTCGCATCAAGTACACACGACCGAAGTGGAAATTTAAGACAAGTACTCTTTAAAAAAAAGATAAATTATTGAAAATGCTGGCGATCTTTCTTATTATACGAGTACATACATCGACGGAACACAATGTTCCTTTTATGGCTGTTGTTGTTGGTGATCACAAACTCGAAGCATCACTTATGCTGTTCCTTTGGCCAATGCAATTTTTTTTCACAGGTGTTTTATTGTATATTATATAAGCGCATCAAGGCGAATACAGCGAATTATAGGGGTTAAGGGACGCAGCGATCAAATAAGGCGTTGGCAATACAAGGCGGCTAAATATTTTTTTACGTCGTTCAAAATAAGACGGGCACACTTTTGTTGTCGCGTTAAGCTCTCCATTTTCATTAAGTTACATATTATTCGCGATCCACCACTATGCAAAACCTTATATGTAAATTGAATTTTTCTCTCACTTCAAGAGCTAGTCTCGTCTTAAAATTTGTTTCGCCACTGGCATCGCAGAAAAAAAAATTGTTCTGGCACTCCCTGCAATGACGCGCTGATGTGATCTCACGACGGGGTAAAGTCCCTTTTCCAGTGATCACGCCGATGTGGCTTGGGCGGCGGATGAAAATCGCGCCTTGCAGGAAAAAATGCCAGATTGACCGCTCTGACAGGTGAAAGTCGACCCTCGAGCTGTCGCTCTCCGGACAGGTTGCGATCCCCGATACAGCACATACATTGGGTGGAATTTTCCGACTAATCAAGTTTTCTGCTACGGAATTCTTTGTTCGCATAAAACTTGAAATGGATAGTCGGGCGACGAATGAATGTCTGTGCCCGCATGTCTATTGTATCATAAGGCAAGTTCGATGATATCCGATCGAACAGTGCATTTTCAAAGGACACATAGGTGTTCCATGAGAATATACTGTTTGCAAATGTCAACGACCGGCAGTGTGATATAATGACAGAATTGTCATTCTTGAAAAATGCCTGATGGAGAATTCGAATTGTCATGCGGCAAACATTTTAGGAATCATTTTGAGAAAAATGTTTGACAATTGATAATCCAAATAGACCACCGGAAAAGTTACTATCGTGAATCTGGGCAAATAGCGACTTGTGGCGATGATGGCTGCCAGCAATAAGCTCATAATTGCCTTCAAAGCAATTTTCTGCCAAACGCAATCGCCTGTAACCGCTATACAACAATGGTCGGGGTCCCAAAACACCAAAATAAGGAACATGATCCAGGTCCGTGGATCATTACTTGTCTCAGAAATAGCTATGATCCGTGCAGACCCATCAGCTATCAGATATTCGTGTTGAATTTGTTCTCTGCGAATACTGCGTCTTCCACAAATTCACACAGTATATAGACACGACAGCTACTGAAAAGTAACGACAGCATAGCCAAAGAACACCACAGCAACTGAACACACGTCCGCAGGTATCACCTGTAAGCTGTCAGAATGGTTTAGGTAACATGAACAGCTAATGGACTAAAAAAAATAATGTTCCGAAAAATGATGTTTGCTGGATCAGTATCGGAACCACACCTTAAAGCATTTCTAAGAAAATCATAAAAAAAAGATCCAAGAATCAAAAAAACTGATTCTTCATAGAAACTCGCTCAATGGCTTCCAATTGCCAGTCAGGGCCCATTTCAGGCAGGCATTACATACTACTCCATCCCTATTTCACATTTCTGTTGCTTCCTTCTCCATTGCACTTTCATTCCGTGGCCTCATTCAAATCCATTCTATGTAATTCCAAATGACAAATTACAGCATTTGTGATAGTTGTTTCCCATCGATCCTTTTCAGTTCCGGCAATTTCATGTGTATGTTTCGAATTGGGATTTTAATGAACTTTTACAGCTGTTAGTCTATTTCATTTATTATATATCCATCATCAATTAAAACCCAAAAGATCAACATGTACGCTTCAGACCAGTGTTCGATTGGGTGGCGTAATTCGACTACTGCAGTAACTTTTGCTTTATATTGATGACTGCATCAAGGTATCTGGGGTAAGGTTTATTTAAGATAGATAACAGATACAATAGCTACTTCCCAGCTATTTTACTCTCAGCTATTGTAGCGGAGTACAGGCTCCTAAGTTTTAACTCAGCGCAGATTTGAGTTAAATGTAATAAATTGGTTCAGTAGATACAGTAAATACCTAGGTACCATCTTGAAAAAAATGATTTTGCGAGTATTTATAATAAAAGCTGAGAGAATTAAATATTTGTTACAATTGAAATTTTTAATAATGAATGATACGTATTTTTCAAAACTTGTAGTAAAAAAACACCCACATAATATATGTCTTCTATACGGTCGTAGCTACTTGCGCGATAAAATCGATGAGATGCAATGGACTGGTTGGTGGGCATCCGAAGGTGCCGTGGGGATGGAGCCTAAGAAAGCATAGTGGCCGTGAAGGTCTGGTCGTGTCATCTGGCGAAGAAGAAGGCACCTCAACGAGCTAAGCAGCGGCCTAAACTTACTATAAGGGATGCAAAACTAGGGAATAAAACAAAAAATGGACGATAAGGATGGAATGGTTGGCCGTCCATCTCAGATGCCCTAGCGCTCGCTTAGAGGTTTGGGTGTAATGGTACCCTCGGACTCTGGTTTCGTACCACCGACAAATCACTACTCATCAGGTGCTGCCTACGATTTGTCGGTGGAAACAGCACGACCAGGAAATGGTTTATTACAAATGTTGGCAGAAAATTAGCATAGAACAGAGTCTCACCGACTACTCATCAATTCAAAATACCCCCTCCCCCTTGGCGAATCAAACACATAGCTCACACAACTACTGGACTCATTTCCATCTAACATCTAAGCGGTAGACGTAAGGTAAGGTGAGTTAAGGTCAGGTTAAAAAGGATAATATCCCATTCACCCCGATCTCCCTACATTATCACTCCTTTTCAAACCAACATTACCCGATAATCTGTGCACAAACCAATCATGAATGATACTTTGCAGCTTTTCTGATTCGATTCCGGTCTAGTGATTTTTACTCTACTGGTACCTGAGTCTGGCATCTTTACAACTGTTTCTTCCTTAGTGTCGCTCATCCTCTATTATAGTACAAAAGTTCTGCTAGATGGGGGTAACTACGGCCATTAATTCCCGATACATCTTTAGTGCACCCGTATGCATGTTGTCTGCATCTGGATTCGAGAGGAGGCACCACCGGCGCGCAATCTTCCATTCTCTGGTTCTCTATAGTCTGTACAACCACAGACAGCTTTATCAGAGAAATGAAATGCCATTGAAAATAAGGATTTACATAAGCCTTGCACTTTCAATTGCTATGGCAATCCAATCAATCCTGACGATTTCTTCTACGTCGATGAAAAAGTATGACTCTCCGAAAATGAGATTGCTTGCAATAAAATTGAAAGTGATACGACATTTATTCGATTATGCATCATGTCCTGGCTGATTAAGAAAATTGAGTTTACCTTTGGAAAGTGATATGAAGTAAACAGTGCACTGTAGACTTTTCGCTGCATAAGCAAACAACGACGAGGATACTTATATGAAGCGGATAAGATGATGGCCAAAGAAGAAATGTGGAGACATTGCTTGTGAAAAGTACTTGGGTAAACAATGTCTGGGATGAAATATGATTCAGTTCTGATACTTTCGCTCAATAATTGTTTAAAAAATGTGATATGATTGCGAAAGCATGCGGTGGTAACTATTGGGAAGAGAAAAGAACCAGACTAGACAGCTAAAATTGGTTATGACACGTTTTTGGATTTAAATCGGGAAAACTGGAGAAGAAATCAGTCGGGAACCATTTATGTTCTAGCAGATTTGATTTAAAGTCAATAGAAATTACAGGACTAACTCTACTTTTAGGTGGGTGAGGTTAGATTAGGATGGCAGACTGCCGTATCAACACAACATACTTATACAATAGCGTAGTTCCATTGTGATGCCCAAGAAATTGCAACCAGCTCCAGCTTAAACTTAAGAAGCCCGAGCGGGGTGCAGCTGCACCCCAGACATACATTTCTTAGCATATCTTCTTAAAAAAAAATTCCTATTCAATTTCCACTGAGATATGCTTCTTAAATATACTTCTTATTTCGTACAAAAAAGTTGAAATAAATTGCTACATACTGTAACGAGTTATCGTTAATTTTGTTCGTTGCAGTAAGGGTAATCTTGAATGTTTTATCCAAAATATTTGTTGTCCTTTATATATTACAAAAAAGTTGAGGTGCATTTACACCCCACTTGGTCTTTAACGTAACTTTTGGAGATAGGTCCTATGAAGGTTAAGTATAGTATTGAAATATCTGGAGTAAGGTTTGTCGTCACTAAGCTTTTTGTGTGAAAATGTTTCACTTATCTCTCCCACGAAAAAGTGACAGTGTAGACTTGCACACAGCACATATCCGCGACGCTCTACACTACACTTGAATTACCGGTTGCCACTCAAAAGAGAGTGATCACCACTGTAATGACCGGTTTCCACACGAAATAAAATACAAAGTAATTATTGTGTGTGGGATTTTCTCGCGAAGAACTGAGTACCGAAAAGAGCGAAAATTTTCGTGCGAACCCGATTCTTAGCAATTTTTGTATGAGATTTCGCACGAAAAACGGAGGTTAGTACCTTCCTTTACTCTAAAGATCGGGTTTCAATCGAAATAAAGTGCAAAGTAATTGTTTTCTCTTCAAAACTGTTCGTAAAGATGTGCAGACTTTTTGCTTCGAATGAAATATGTGGGTACCGAGGTAGCCAACATTTTTCCTACGACCGAAACTTTTCACAGTTTTTGTATGAGATTTCACACGAAAAACTGGTCTTAATACGTAGCTTAAGTCGTGAATGGCACGAAGGAATCCGCAACTTCCACCTAAATTTATCTTCCAGTCTGCCTGAATACTGCAATGCATTCTATGCCAAGGTTACGGCGATTATGGAAGCTCTGACATGGCTGGGCTATCATGTGAAATGAACTAGAGGTATTGTAATTTTCGACGGCAGGTAAACTGTAATTAAACCCCTTAAACCGGGTCTGACTTAGTCAAAGATTGTGGCGGAATGTCACTCAAGGCTTACGTAGATGGATCCTTTTTTTCAGCATTTTTTCTATGTCGGTTTCCCTGCTAACTGTAGAACAAACGAGCCCGTCAGGCAGGGTACAAGAAGTGATGCTGCATTAACTTATCAAAAAAATTTGCACCTATTGCTGCATAAAAACTAGGTCTAAAATTTATAGCGATTAGCAGCACCAACTCTACATGGTCAAATGGTAAAATATATATTTCAACAAAGCCGTGGCCCAAATGGGATTTGTCGCTGAAAAGGTAGCAAATCTGAGCTCTTGTGGGAGTCATCACTGTGAATTGCGTAGTCAGGGAGCACACCATGAGACTTCACGTTACCTGCAATGACTGCTCTAGAAGCTGCGGTGGCGAAGACAAGGAGGAGTGTATTTTTATGTTCGCTGCACTTATCCAAGTCTGAGAGGAGTATGAGGACTACATTTTTGGGCTTCCACTTTATCTTGGATGGGTTGATTTAACTAATGTTGGAGGTGCCGAAATTCATAGTTTTATTAAAAGTTCCGTCCGATCTAATAATTAGGATTGCTCGGTGATGAGTCCCTGATGGTAACAGAATGAATTCCATTGCAGCTCATGTGGGTCACGGTAAGTAAGTCCGCACTTATACCTAACCCTAATTTGATTCGTGATATTGGACCATTATCTTTGCACGTTTCTCTCTAAAGAGGAATTCGTCCTCGCTTTCAACAAACGCATACTTCTTGATGGCAACAATTTAATAAATGTGGATATGTCTTTAGCTCTCCAGGAGACAAACAAAGTCGGGCAGCCCCCGAACTCGATTTCTAGATCCGCCAGTGGCTGAAAAAGAAATGCCCAATAAGCATATATTAGAAAGTTAATCCAAACTCTCAAAATAATACATGCAATTCATTCTTGAAATTATTTTGGAAAATATCCCAATCTGCCACAATGTGCTTTTACAAAATTCTACGAAGATATTACAGAAATCTTTCCATTGTTGGTCACGTAAAATACAGGCAATGGAAGTCATCCACCAATTCAACTCCAAACACAATAAATTAAATATTTAACCTCTGCGTCTTTGCCAGGAGCCGAATATCTGCCTTTGTTACTATGTACATTTAATAATAGCATAAACTATAACACTTTAGCGCAATGCACTATTCACAAGGATATTATTTAAAGCACTTTAGTCTGGCTCAAGTGAAATACTTAATACTTTGCCAGTGCTCGTAAATGCAGGGAGATCTCAAGCAAGTAATGCATTACTTAATCCCGTGATTAAATCCTTTTGGAACTTAAGACAAGGATCCGGCTCCGTCTCTTGTGTCCAGATTTTACTCTGTTTAGATAGAGGCTACCAATGTATTACGTTGATACTACACAGCATAGACAGAAAGCTGAAATTATTGTTCCTGCTTCATAGTCATAGCCTCCTTAATGACCCAATAAATCCTTCCTTTGCTCACTGTGTACCGAATTTACACTTTACGACTTCGTCGTCATTCATACTCCTGGCGTAATATTTCTTGAACCAATTCGAGCGCAAAGGGCGAATGCAAATTCACTTTGCAATATATTTCTATTAAGGGGTTGCAATGTCTCATCCACTACACGATGGATATTGGTATTGAAAGGTGGATATCTTCAGAGTCCTTTAATGGGTATTTATAAGTCTAGCTTTCTTGCTCTGTCTGTAGTAGTTGCGATGTTGGATTGCTGATAGTTAGCCTCCTGGGAGTGGATTGGTGTTTGAACTTTTAGGTAGTCCTTTGTGGATTCGATAATCGTCCGTTAGCGTCAAAGTACTTTTTAAAATTATGTCTGCTCGTACGTTGTTCAGGTTCAAACACTGATATTATGAAGCTCGCAGCCGAAATTCGTAATGAATGACTTTTCTGATAGTGTCAGGTACATGACCCGGTCGACGGCCATTGCCATTACGTAGCTTATTTTTCTTTTCTTTGAAACTTTTTGAGGTCGTGGAAACTGTAGTACCCGTGTGTGTGATGCTGTACCTAAGGCACGAGATTTATTTGTATATTGGTAATGGTAGGGGCAGCGAGAAGGCAAATACCCCGCCCACATCTCCCGCCACTGAGCTACAGCAAGGTCGTGCCACCGCCTATCGAGCTGAGGAGTTTGCGTTAGGAGGCGCTGTCGGACTTTCACAGTTACTTAGGCAAACTCTAACTCCGTCCCCCTGGACACTTCAAGTATCCTCAACACCTATCCATGACAACTTATCTGGGAATTGAAACCGAAGCCAGCGATATGTCTTCAACTGCAAAAGTACAATACATTCATTTTGCATTAGTATGTATATGGAAAAATGTTCCTCTATTAAATACTTGTACAACAGGCCTTTAAACATTGTTACTGATACGTCAATCATTTGCATTCTCCAGGAATTCCGGTGAAATACATGTGCATGACCCTTTTATTAAATCATCACAATATGCAGAAGAGCATTGGATCGTTTCAATTTCATTAACGAATCCTTTGTAGATTTATTATTAGTATTACACAAATACAAGCCTACGAATCCATCTATGTACATAGTATATCAGCTCGTATGTGCATCGTGCAAACATAATTTAATTTGCATCCCTTGAACAAGTAGTCCCACGTAGGGTAGTGAAACAATTTTGTATCGTTGTGAGACCAATATATAATTATTATTTTTTTTTGTTTTGAGGTTGATTTTAACGAGTTAATAATATGCTTACGTTGTGGTCAGTTATGGCATATACACTCACGTTAATTGTAGACCATTATGATGGAAGGATAAATAAAAGTGCACCAGAATGTGTAACAATTATAGTGTATTTTGCTCTGTAATGTGCATTGGATAATTCATGTCTCTCGAATAATTAAAACACACATAAACGTGACGTAAATGCATTGTAAAATCATAAGCAGTTGGTTGTTTCCTGTATAATTACTTTTTGCATTCTTTTGCTTACTTTGTGGCCATAGTATAGCGAGGAAAATTGACTGATTTTCTTGGTTTTTTTTTTTGTGGTTTATCTAGAAGTTTTGCCTTGCTGAAATAATCAAGGGTCTGAATGTAAGTAATTTTTAAAATTTTCCTATCCAATAACTTGGCATATACCATTTTGCAAATTTGTGGATTTCGCACTCCCCTTGCGTTGGCTTAAAGGGTTGTAACCCTCATTATACCGCCCTAGAACGCTCGGTTCGCTCGGTCTATATCCCGCAGTGGTAAACCAACGATTAGCCAAGGTGCGAACCAGTATGCGTCGCCCGGTGAAATAGGAATACACCGATAAAAAATATTTCGCGTCTGCCTGTTTTAGGGCCGCTTTCTCAATGCCTGGGTAAACTGCCAGTTCGGTATCTGGGCCATTAAAAGTACACAATCTATCGAAGGCCTAAGCCTAAACGTATGCAACGCTCAAAATATGATAGTGCCGTAGTCAAATTAACTGATTTTCTTGACGGAATTGTGCAGCCTGTTCAGTTCTAATCTACGTCTGAATCATCTGTCAGCATCAATTTGCGGCTGAGTTGAGCTTCCAATTCCCTTCCGTCGAATGAATTTCCAGAACACTTTTCCTTATGACCAGTCCATTTAAATGTGCAAACGTAAACAGTTCCTTGTTTGGTTGGTTGTTCACTGGTGTTGTTGGTGATATTTCCAAATTTCCAGCAAGTAATTAAAAACAGGTAAGTTTTTGTATCTGTGACGACATTTCGCCTATTTATTAGGCATCTTCAGGTCAATATACAAAATTATCGTTGGTTTCTTTTTAACAACTTTGTGTTTGTGTACAACTTTTTGTTGATACACTATTGGCACATTGGTGACATACGTTTTGTATATAGGTAGTGTCAAAAAATCAGAACGTATGTCATCAATGTGCCAATAGTATATCAACAAAGAGTTGTACACAAACACAAAGACTACTACTACTACTACTCAATTCCCTAACCCCTTGTGGGGCATAGCGCGTCAACTGTTCCATGTGGCCCAGTTGACGTTTTGTTGGCATAAACTGGTTTCGGAGAATGCAGTTGCCTGCGCGCACCTCCTATACATCCACGGCCACGAACGACGTCCGAAACGCCGGTAGTCAAACATGAGACTGATGCCTCACCATGCTGCGCTACCGGTCGCCCCAGATATCTAGGCATGATGGTTATATCATATTACTGGGGGTGTTGAGGCGAATGCGCTGCACTCCTGCTGAAGGCAG
Source organism: Chloromyia formosa (assembly GCA_964017055.1). Taxonomy (NCBI): domain Eukaryota; kingdom Metazoa; phylum Arthropoda; class Insecta; order Diptera; family Stratiomyidae; genus Chloromyia; species Chloromyia formosa. Next base: position 20,468,016 of record OZ024815.1, read on the forward strand.
TATGAGTCCTTTGGTCAGAAAAAAAGCCTTCTTTGAAACGAAGTATTTCCCATGAAAACAAGGTTGCCATTCTGGGGTTGGCAACCTTTTCTTACTCCAGATTCGTAACCAGCAACCCAAAATCACCTTGTAGTTTGAGCCTGTCAGTACGGGCGAGTATTTCACATAAAAACAGGGTTGAAAATATGTGATGGGCATCCTAAGAATTTATTTATTTTATTTATTTTTGATTTATTTTTTTGTTTAATTCAGATTCGGAATCACGACCCCCGAATGCTCTTTAGTTGGAGCCAGCCAGATAATACGAGTGTTTCCCATGAAAGCAGAGTTGCCATTTTTGGGTGGACAACCCAATTTTTTTACTTCAGATTCAGAACCAGCGACTCCCGAATGCCATACAAAATACAAAAATGGGATGATAAGGGTGGAATGGTTGGTGGACAGCTCTGATCGCCTCGCGCTCGCATCGGGATCCGGGTGTAATGGGGCCTCTGATTTCGTAGCACTGGCAGATTACTCATCAGGTACTGCCATCAATCTGCCGGTGGAAGTAGTGCTGCAGGCCAGAATATGGTTCATTACAACTGAAACGAGGCAATGCTGCCAGACTCGAGGGATTTCTCGCCAAACTTTATTAAGCAGCGCCAAATAGTATAGACTGCACAAGAGTGATCACTCCAAAGAACTTTCGACTCTGCCAGTAGATTTATATGAATTGACAAATAGTATAGACTACACAAGAGTGCTCACTCCATATAACTTTAGCCTCCGCCGGTAGATTTGTATGTATTGATTCTCTTGGGTATCTCTCTTGTGTAGTCTATCTATTTGTCAATACATACAAATCTACTGGCGGAGGCGAAGTTCTATGGACTGATCACTCTTGTGCAGTCTATATTATTTGGCAGCGCCTAGCATAACTGCCGGGTTACTGCACCCACTTGTTGAGAAAGCGTAGAGTGCAGAGGCCTTTCCTACTGAGTGGAAGGAAGGTATGATATTCAATCTTCCCAAAAAGGCTTACAAAATGCAATAATTGGAGAGGCATTTGTGCGCTTCCTGCCGCTGCAAAAATAATAGCTAAAATTGTCCTGGACAGACTTAGAAAGCACAATTAATGAAGAGCTGGCCGGCTTTCGATCCGGATTCATCTGTGTCCAACACATTAACACCTTGCGAATCATCATCGAGTAATGCGTTGAGTTCGATTCTCCGCTTCACTTGCTTTTCCTGAGAAGATTGTTAATATTATTGAGGGAGCCTATGATGTGCGAAATACATAAGGGTTTTAAGTAAAGGTAAGGTGTCATAGGACTTTGAGATCCGGAATGGAGTTCGGCAGGGATGCATCCTCTCACAGATCCTATTCCTCGTAATGATTAGCGATGCGTTGCATGCAGGCCTATCCGGACTACACAGAGGAATTGGATGGACCTTGTCACACATTGCGGAAGGATGATAATTGCATTGTTGGACATGCCATGAAACGCCTTATGAAGACTGACCAATGGGTTGTCCTAGAAAGTCATGGCGCTGATCTGTGGTGAAAGAGTGTGAGTTTCTGGGTAAGTCGTCCAATTGCTCAGAACCGAGTACTATGGCGCGTAGGAGCAGTTGATGCGCTATGCCCCACTAGGGGTTAAGGAAAAGTAGTACTTATCCCAAATTTTTATTTTTAACCTCTAGTATTTCGGACTCTATGGACCAGGATGGAAATTATAGATCGACACTTCAACCAGCTGCGTAGCTTTCCTTATTCAAAAGTTATACTATGCTGAAATAATAAGGGGCCGCCAAACGCACGTTACGCCCATTCGCTGCGAACATCGCAATAGAATCCCCATTCAAACCAACAATTTCTTTGAACTTTGGTTATCAAGTAGTGGAATTGTTTCTTGGCTGTAGTCGATAGATTCGGAGCTGCAGTGCCAAACTGCATCGTCTTATTTTTGCGTCACCCATTTGCTCAGAGTGACATCAAACGCCAGGATGTGTCCACATCAAAAAGAATTTGACCAATGCAAATAAATGCAAATGTGAAGCTTAATAGCCACAACATGGTACGTCCTTTCGAAGAACCCTATAGAATCTGCATACAATTGAAACCAGACACCAAACTAATTTGAATAATATTGTATTAACGATTAGAAGACTTTCTTTGACAAAAACCCAAACTTTCACAAAACTACAGTCCTCTTGCGACTCAATGCCTTAAATTCAGCGCGTGAAAGCTGCATGGGATGTCTTTACAGCTGCTACATGCGCAATAGTTCCAACAAGGACAAAAATTCATCTTTGAAATGGTAATTGTTATTATAAACTCAAATGCAATTTTGCAAATATATTTCAGCAAGTTAAATTCCGACTTTTGGTGAGCTGAAAGAAAAAACAAAAGAAACAAGCAAGTCCCTCCAACGGGCCAGAAGAAGAACAAGAGCAAGTAACTCTGCACTTCGAAAGTGGTTTTGAAGTTGACTGATTAAATATTCATGAAGAAGTTTCCGCAGGAAAATCTCAGCTCTCTAGGATTGGTTAAATCGAATTGATTTTCGAATGGTAGAACGAAGCTGACGTTCTTCGTTCGTTTCTTAGTTCGGGAATTTCAAAGATACTTCCCTAACAGCTGTAACGAAATTGGCATTTAAATAAGTGGAATTTAGTAAGATTTTATGTTCGTTTGAAAAGTGTAATGAGTGGTGGAATAGTTGGGTTATTTTTATGGACATATTCGTGTTATGAACATCTGTCGAATGCAATTGATTCTCGTGAACCGCGCATTGAGTATTTTTGTGCTCTGGACTGGCTGCAGTTGCCCTTTGATAGATTTTTATTATTGTTGTTCCTATAAGAGGCAAAACAATTTTTTAGCTCCGAAATTCAGGGGCAACTAATGCAACATAGATGCAGGGGTACCCTCAAGGCAGGATTCTGTTCTTTGGAACTTGGGGGTCTTTTTTGAAGAGTTTGGATGCAATATGACGGCCTACGCAGAAGAGGTTGCAATTTCTGTTTCCGGCAGATTACCGGGAGTCCTAAGTGACTTGATGCAGAATGTTTAATGCATTCTCACCGAATGGGGAGGTCATTTTGGCATTGGACCGAACTGGTGCCCTTCACCAGAACACACGTGCTACCTCCATTATTGGATAGAAAGGAACTTACTTTTACTAACAGAGCGAAGTTCCTGCGTCTTGTTCTTGACAGGAAGTTGACATCCTTGAACCGGTGAACAATACCACAACTGCACTCTATTTATGCAGAAAGGCGATTTGCAAGAACTGGGGTCTTCAACCGAAAGAGATGTACTGGCGATATACAGCAGTTATGCTGCCAATCTTATGTATATGTGTATGGCAGACGACACCTGGAGTGCTATTGTATCTTGGTAGGTAAAGTTCAAAGACAAGGAGCGATTGCCGCAATGGGGCTTTTAGAACAACTCCGTTAGCCAGCTTAGATACGCTTCTAAACTTGCTTCCGCTTGATATATTTGGCAAACAACAGGCGGCGAACAAGGCCCTGTGCCTCTGCAAAACGGGCCGATGGCGTGCGTCGAGTACTGGACACTCTATTCCGGAAAACCTTTGGAGTCAGACTACACTTCTCCAAAACACGTTTCGACAAAATCTACACCAGCCTTATTCAGTCGCGGAGCCCATGGGCTGACTATTTACTAGTTACCCCTACTTCGTGAACATCAACACGGATGTCTCCGAGACTGATGACTGGGTTAAGGCTGGTATATATTACAATATACTCGCAGGGACTCCAGATTAACTTATGGGTCCGTCTTCCCGACTTTTGTAGTATCCTGCGGGCATAAGTTTCGCCAATTTCGGAAGCTTTAGCTTGGCTAGTCTGACTCTCTACACAAACCGTCAGGCTGCGATTCGCTCACTTGACTCTGTTCTTACTACATCAAAAACTACTGAGAAGTGTCGTTCAGCCCTCATAGAGTTGGGTAATTTCTCCAATATACCCTCCGCTGTATACGGAGTAACAGAGGTTTTGCGGACTACTGCAGGGCGGAAAAGGTAGTTTATGAGAGGCAACTGGTGTTGTCGATGGGGACAGCAAACACATTAAAATGCCAATTGCATCAGGTAAATTGGCAATTAAATCCGCTGCGGTGGACAGAGCTAACACTAGATGGCTGAACTGCAGAACGGCAGAGCTTGCCAAACGACGACGGTGATTTGTCAGAATTTGCATTTATAGCCGCTGTGCCATATTCATCATCATCGTGGCGCGACAGCCCGACGTCGGGCCTTGGCCGCCTGGATCATTGTCCTCCAATTATCTCGGTCACGTGACCGCGTCCTCCAATTTTGGGAGCCCAGCAGCTGCGCGGCGTCCACACCTACTGAGCTCTCCCAACGAGATCTCGGTCGTCCTCGCAGTCTCGCTCCGTCGACTCGTTCTGCATTCATTACTCTCTTAGGCATGCGATCATCGTCCATTCTTTGTACATGCCCTGCCCATTGAAGTCGTTGTAGTTTGACGATTTTCGAGACTTGCAGCTCATTGTACATTTCATACAACTCATGGTTGTACCGGATGCGCCATCCATCTCGATCGCAAACAGCCCCGAAAATTCGCCGTAGAACCTTACGTTCGAAAGTGTCTAGCATGTTTTCGGAGGCTTGAGTTAGGGTCCATGCTTCGCAGCCATAGCATAGCACTGGTCGTATAATGGTTTTGTACATGCGGAGCTTCGTGTTTCTGTGCACATGTTTCGATTTCATTATGGGGAGAACCGAGAAAAAAGTCTTATTAGCTAACTGTATCCGTCGCTTGATTTCGTCAGTTTCGTTGGCGTCCCTTGACAGGTTGCAACCCAGGTAGATGAAGTTGTTCACGAACTCGATGTTGAGGTCCCCCACGTTGATGCTCGGTTGTGCAGGTGTTCTTGTCACCGATTGCATCATTATTTTAGTTTTACCCTCGTTAATACGTAATCCAACTTCTTTTGCAGCGGTATCGAGCGTATGCAGAAGTTCTTCTGCGTCAGCCAATCTTCGGGACATGATGTTGATGTCGTCGGCGTACGCTGCTAATTGTGTCGACTTGATGAGTAGCGTCTTGCTGTTGTCCATATTCATGGCCCGAATAACGTATTCCAGTGCTAGGTTGAAGAGCGTCGGTGCCAGTCCATCGCCCTGTTTCAAATCATTGCGTGTTTCAAATAGATCAGTAAGTCTATTCTGGATCCTGACTTGTGAGACGGAGTTGGTCATCGTCATCTTTGTCAGTCGCACTAATTTTGCTGGTATACCAAATTGCAGCATGATGTTGTACAGTACTCCACGATCGATACTGTCGTATGCCTGCTTGAAGTCGACAAAGATTTGGTATACGTTTACGTTGTATTCCCAGCACCTCTGGAGTATCAGTTTGACTGAGAAGAGCTGATCGGTTGTGGAGCGACCAGGTCTGAAACCGCTTTGATATTCGCCAATGACTCGTTCTGTGTACGGTTTTATTCTATTTTCCAGAATTTTCGTCAAAATTTTATAGGACGTACAAACTAGTGAGATGCCCCTGTAATTCTCACACCGCAATTTATCTCCCTTTTTATGAATTGGACAGATGATGCTTCTGCGCCAATCGTCTGGGATCTCCTCGTTCTCCCATACTCGCAGGAGTAATTGATGTATGGCATCAACTAGACTCGTTCCACCGAATCTTAGCAGTTCAGCTGGGATCTCGTCAGCGCCCGGCGCTTTATTTCGTTTTAGTGACCGCAACGCGAGATCAACTTCCTCTACTGTCGGGAGTTGAATGGGTGGGCCTAGATCAACAATATCATCGAGAGCTTCCTGTGTGGGGATGTTAGATGGTCGGTTTAGAAGCTCTTCAAAATAAGAGGCCCATCGTTTGTTAATACCATCGGTGTCGCTGATGATGTTTCCATCCTTGTCCTTACAAAGCCTAGTCCTGGGTTGGTAGCCGTTCTTAATTGTATTTACTAGTTTGTACGCTTGTCTGGTGTTCCTATTAGCTAAGTTTTCGTTTATGTTCAGCAACTGCTCGTCAAAGTATTTACGTTTCTTACGTCTAATTATTCTATTCGATATTCGCCGTAGCTCGTCATATTTTTCTCTTCTGGCTCTGGTTCCTCGTTGAATCCATTGTCTGTAGGCCTCGTTTTTCGCGTCAAGTGAATTTTTGCATTCTTCGTCGAACCAGTCACTTCGCGCTCGCCGGGCTTTATATCCCACGACCTTCTCTGCGACATCCTTGATGGTACCCTTGAGTTCTTCCCAGAACCCATGGACGCCTGTGTTGCTGATGTTGTGTAGCATAGGTGATAGTTTTTCCTCAAGGGCGGTAGTATACGCCACCGCTGTAGCATCACTCAAGAGCTTATCAACCGCAAAGATTTTGGGAGGGCTGATTCTTGACTGGTGCACTGAGGAGATTCTACATCTGTAGGTCGTCTTCACCAAGTGATGATCTGAGTCGCACTTTGCTCCTCGATAGGAGCGGACATCCATGACACTAGACGCCCATCTCCTGCAAATGAGGACGTGGTCAATTTGGTTGACGGTATGTGCGTCTGGAGACTTCCAGGTTTGCTTGTGAATGCGTCGATGCGGGAAACACGTAGAGCTTACGACTAGATTCCTGCTGCAGGCGAAGTCGATAAGTCGCTGGCCGTTATCGTTACATTCTTCATGGAGGCTGTGGCCTCCAGAGGTCCCCCGATGCCAACTTTCATTCCCGACTTTCGCGTTAAAGTCTCCCAGCAGCATTATATATGCCATATTGCTGCTACTGAATAGGAAGCTAATTGGTAGGGTGGTGGTGGCTAGCACAGGGCACTGGCCCATCAGTTGTGAAAATGCGGATGAAGAGGAGAGCGTTTTAAACCTTCTTCGTTATTGTCCGGCATTGGTCAGCAGGAAGCGGAAATTTCGGGGCTCCAGGTTTTACTGCAACTTAAAGGAGCTCAAGAATGTGAGCGTGATACAGCTTAATGGATATATTGCCAGTACAGGCCGGTTCGGGACCTAGGCTTTTAATGAGGTGAAACGATTTTATGGTGGTACTACAATGAACCCATAAGTAGTCTAACCTAACTCTGCTGTGATGCATCATGGCAGCTCTTTTACGTAACCTAAACTAACTAACTTAGATGGTCGGGCAAGTCTCACTTCGTGTTTCTAAGAAAATCGCTTGATGGCTTTAAAGAATGGCTTAACGGTTATTTGATACATCGTCATCAGAAATGCTTTCTCGTTCTTGTAAAGATAACTTCCTTTCATTAAAGAGAGAAAATAAAAGTTGAGAAAAAATATTCCTAACGAAACCAAGGATACACTCGTACTCCGCATTAATCTGGAGTAGAGAGGATTGGGAAAAGGAGTACTCAGAACTACCCTACGACTCCATTGGTTTAAGGATGATTCTTAGAGAAAGGAGGGCACTGGGGCTGGCATCATAGGTCCCGACCAGCTTCACTTCATCCCCCTGGGAGGATTTCCTACATTCTTTCAAGCAGAAATACACGCCATAGAAGCCTATGCTCTGCTTTTCACGGCTGCTTGGTACTGTAATAGGCCCATAGAAATCTTCTCTGATAGTGCGGCAGCTATCAAGTCGCTCACTAATTATGCCGTTACTTCAAAACTAGTTTGGATCTGCAAGCAAGCACTCCAAGAACTGCGATCCTCAAACTAGGTGACGCTATACTCGGTCCCGGGAGCCGGGGCATGTCGGCATTGCTGGTAATGAACACGCTGATGAGCAAGCCAGGTTGGCATCATTCACACCTCTTCAAGGACCAGAGCCGTTCAGTGGGATTCCCGTGTATAACGTAAAAAAGTTTTGGGGGAAAGCTGAGGTACGAGCAGCGTATTCGGACGGCCTTTCGGGCCGGAGACAACCAGAACTGTTTATTGATGGATACTCACAAAAAAACAATACTCGACTTAAAGTTAGATTCCTTCAAGTCACTCAGGCTTGAGACATCATTTAGGAACGTTGGGTTTGGCCCCAGGTTCAACCTGTCATTTCTGTCATAAAGAAGACGAGACTTCGCCACATATTCTCTGCGATTGTGAGGTCCACGCCCGCTTCGGCATGGAATGTTTTGGGAGTGCATTTATTGAACCAGATGAAGTTTCTGCACTCTTATTTAAAGATTTAAATAACTTTATGACTAACTTTATGTAAGCAGGCACAGGGGTACACCACAATAGACCATCAGGTGGCAGTGTTAGTGGGCCAGCAACCGGTGTATCTTCAATCAATCTATCTATTTAAAGGATATCTGTATTTTTTGTACCATTTCCATGTTAATGCTTACAAATGGCGTGTCACCCTAGGCTTATTACACATAACCTAGAACTAGATAATTTTTGTATTTTCGCCTACGCCATAAATATCGTGAAATCGAAGCTTTCGATAGCTAGCACGAAGTCTTTCTTTTTAATATTTGCCTGTGCTTATGCGTTCTCCTCTAAAATATTCAACATTTAATAAAATTATCCAAGATCCACTGTCCGAACTCTCAATGATTCCTCCGTCCAAAAACACCAACTACTACACTACCAATAAACATAAAATTCATCACTGACCGTAGAATATCTTCTTCCTTCCAAGTCCAATTAACGGTCAAATTAATGCGTTACAAAAGTGTTAAAGTGTTTATAATTAACCCATTAAATGCATACAATACGTCCCCGACACATTACCACCCCGAGTACTTATCTGTGTAACACAAAACTCATTTGCACCATGTCGACACAGTCGTTTCACCGTCGTACTTGCGCTAGGTTTGCTGCATCATTACACGAGGATGTGGCTGCTGTTAGACTAATTGCCAAAAAGGACACATCAATCTGTGGCTCATTATAAAAGTGCGCAAATGAACAAAGTGAAGTGTCACCCGAAAATTGGGCGTCGGTGTCGTCAGCCCGACCAGACACAAATTACAAGTACACATACGAGTGCTCGCACAATCAGCAACCGACTAGGCAACCGCATTGCATAGTGTGACATTGTGGAAAATTTATGGGAAATTTTGTATTGTACTTTTGTGAACATTCAGAAAGGCGTTTTATTTATGATGTCATCTCCAAACGTATGTACTTTTGCCCCACAGGTAAACAAAAACTCACCAAGCCGCCATCTCGTTAGAGCCACGGTTATACTCACTAATAGGGGATGTTGTCTCTCTCTATTTAACTTCGGAGTAGCCATGCTAATTTTAAGTAAATACGAGGAGCTTATATTTGGAAAAAAAATTAAGGATCGTCAGGATGCAGACAGGTCGGCTTGGCCTCTATTCGACATCGAACCGATACTCTTCTCTCTGGACACAGGTCTACTCGGAATGGGTGTGACTGCAACTCGAAAATGAACTCGTTTTAACGCCACCTTTCACGGTAGATACAGATGTTACTAATAATGGGCCAGGCATTTTCACCCATCTTCATCGTTCAGCCATCATAACGTTCGTACTGAAAACCAATCCACGCAACATCACCTATTTAGTAATGTATTTGGCCCCCGTCATAAAACCCAGTGGATTTCCAATTCATCATGATCGAATCGAACGACTTTTCCGTTCCAAACAGGTCACATGTGTCAAGCAGACTTTGAGCGCTGTACAGCTGATGTCGGGGCTTCTACTCTTTAACATAAGTTGTTGATAGCAGCCCGATTTGAAGGCGCAGTCAATGCAATCTTAAGCCAACCTGTCTGCGGAAGGCCTTAAGGTTCTAATCTACGTGAAATGTAAACTCGTCGGGCGCGTAAAATCTACGATACCCGTCCCATGTAAACAGGGAATGGGTTAACGAAAACGCGTTATTTGTTAGCTGACGACGGGTCCCGACGGGTACTTATCCGCCGCTGATGAATCGATGAATTCAACAACACACACATGAAAACAGATGATTTCAGTGCTCGGACATATGCTGTCGAATCGTAAACGTGCCCTATGTAAACACAATGACGTGTGCATTACTTCCGCGTCAGTAATTCGTTTCGATACCCGTTTCTGACGTTTCGTCGGCGTGTAAACCCAAATACGCGTTTACGCGTTCGCGTAATTTTTACCCGTTGAGCGTAAATGCGACTAATGTTTACACGAGGGCTGAGCTTAAGCGTTCGAAGCGAGTCGAACAGCTATCGAAGCGCAAATATCTGACACAGAAATAATGAACGCGACGCCGGGCCGTGTTAACACGAGTCGCAATTACGAGCGAATGGGCTGTCAGAAATATTACTTGGACGGTATCGTTCAGTTTTTAGTCGTTAATTTCTTTGATAAAATTGAAATGCTTTGTCTCCATTAAAAAAAGGATATATTTATTAGGTGCAATTGGCATACATTTGTTAATTGAATGAATGAATGAATAAATTACAAGCTAGCCTTCTGTGCGTTGCAAACTTCATGACAAAGTTACATACACTATCACATCCGTGAAGGGTATAAAAATTGCACATTTGTCTAGAAAGCTTACTGCCACTGGATCTTTTGGCAAGAATCTCGTATACCGACATGTGAAACCGGCTTAAACAAAAATGACTCCACATCAAAAATCCGGGAACAGCCCATGAGGCTCATCTTGGCTGCTTGGAACCACCTACCACAATGTACAAGTCGGCCTGTATAAACAAGATGACAGCTATTTTACGCGTACACGCGTCGGATTCGTAAAACCGATTGGTATTTACACGAGAAGTGTATTTATACTTCAGTACGCTTCGTCAGCTAACAAGTTACGCGTTATCGTAAGCCCGTTTGCTGTTTGTACGGTACGGGCGTCGTAGATTTGACGCGACCGACGGGCTTACGCGTCTCGTGTATCAGAACCTTTACTCTAAGAACCGGAGCATACGATCGGCTACCGGTCGCAATGCACATGCTTCGATTTCGTTATTGAAAAGACCGAGATAAAGTCTTATCCGCTAGCAGTATTTATTGCTTGGTTTCATGAATTTCACTTGCGTCCTTTGACAGGTTGCTACCCAGGTATGTGAAGTGGTCTACGAATAATATGCTGAGGTCCCCGACAATTTTCGCTTGTGCTGTGTCCTTCTTATTGATTGCATCATTATTTTCGTTTTGCCACTCGTTAATGAGTAGTCCAATGTCTTTTGCAGCAGTGTGAAGATGATGTAGAGGTTCTTCTGCAGCAGGCAGGTTTCGAGACAATGTTAATGTCGTCAGCGTACGCGATCAGTTGCGTCGACTTTAACCTGTGTGTTTAGTATTTACGCTTATCTGGTGCTACTACTTCATATTTTCTCTCTTTGCTCTAGTCGAACGTTGGATACATAAAGCTGTGTCTGTAAGCTTCGTTCCTTGCGTCTGGCGATTTTTGGCATTCTTCGTCGAACCAGCCATTTCGTACGCAACGGGCCTTATGTCCCACGATACTCTCTGCGACTTCCTTGATAGAATCTTTTAGTTCTTCCGCAAACCCGTGTACATCTGCGTTGTCGATGTTATGTTGCATAGGCATTAGTTTTAACTCAAGGGCGGCTGTATATACCTGCGCCGTAGCATCGCTCAACAGTTTGTCGACTGCAAAAATTGTGTGCAGGCTTACTCTCGACTGATGCGCTAAATAAATCCTCCACCAACACGTTGTCTTAACCAAGTGGTGGAGAGAATTGCAGTTTGCTCCTCGGCATGATGGGGCACAATTACACTTGAAACCCATCTCTTGCATATGATGACCTGGTCAATCTGGTTGACGGTGCGCTTATCCGAAGATTTCCAGGTTAGTTAATGAATGCGTCGGTGTGAAAAGCATACTGAGCTTACGACAAGGCTTCTACTGCATGCGAAATCGATTAGTCGTTGATGGGTTTGAAGTCAATAACGTGTGGTTTGAGGTATTTATTCACGATGAATACATCTTCAAACTCCTTATGTCCAGATGGTTAACCACTATTGAATGTGTGCAATTTCTTGTCGTTCATCTCGCTGCCAAGCCAATTTGTTTCCTGGATGCAGTGATGTTCGGTTTGTGTTTGTTGTAGGGGGCCCCAGTTTGTTCAGGGAGCGAAAATTTCAGGATCCGAAAAAATAATCCGTTAAACATTTGCGTGGTCGTCGTTGTACAATAGATCCATCCAATCTGAAACTATTTTTTCCAGATTTCTTGATATAGAGTAGTTTTTACAAGGGTGAGTTTGATGAGTTCAGGGATTGCCTCGGGAATAACTTCAGGTAGTTTATAACGTGCCAGAGTTCTCATAACTATGTTGCAGGTCAGATTACGTGATTTATACCACCCTAATCACCTGATAGGCTTAGGTGAAACTCAGACACTCAGGCTACAGTTATCCTTTTGTCCCCCTTTCTGAACGTTGGCTTGGGACAAGCTTCTGTAGAGTTGATTAATAGTGGATTTTCAATTAGGGACATTCCCCTTGCGTGGGATTTGCTCGCCGTGAGAGCACCATACTGCTTAAGTTGTTGCTTCCCTCATTATACAGCCAAGGAAAGCTTGCTCCGCTCGCCCTATACGCTAATACACTACTAACCAAGGCGCGAACCACGATGCGTCGCCTGGTGAAATAGGAATAAATCAAAAAAGTTTATTTCGTCATCGTTTATTTCAGAATGACCGATTCAAATTAGATCGACCTAAATTTCACCATCACCGACAACCCATTTTTCCACTAATACCTTCCACCTCCTCAAAATCCAAACCAAACACTATTCAATATTTCCACTCTGTATCGCGCGGTTGGCATCTCTCATAGTATGTGCTATGACAGCACGTTTAGCTAAAAAGGATCAGCTCGACCTCCTGCTGATGGCTCCTCATTAGTGTGAATCCCGCAGCGATTAGTATCGGATTTAATCTGGCGAAATATGCCTAGCTTGACGTAGTATTATTATGCTCTACTTGGAACAGACGGCCATCATTGCAACGCGGGTTACTCATGAAATTGTCTGTAATGTAAGGTTTTTTTATTGTATTATTTATTTCGCAGCCTGTGAAATTGCCCAAATTGTGTGGTGAAAACGGTGTCTAATGAAAACACGACTCCTTTATGGCGGAGGATGCCGGCAAAGTTCTACGAATACCCGGTCACCAGTATTTCAGGATTCAGAGTCAGGTGGATCCTGGATGCCTGACTGAATACGCAACATAGCACACCTGCACGAAGGAAGATTTTGACTGAGAATTCTACACGAAATTCGCCTAATTAACCGCAGGACATACTTCATTAATTTTGCTTTTAATTTGAATAATTAGAATGTGGCAGAGGCATTTAAGAGGTGAAAGCATTCGCCTGTCAGCAGGCTATTGAATTAAAAGCAACTTCTCACCTACGATTCTGAATATTCTGCTTGTGAATAAATTTACAATTATAATGGTTAATTGTAGCGTTTTTTTTTGTTTTCACTTTTCTCAAAACTTGACAAGACACGTCTTTACCTCAAATTCTCGGTATACTAATTTTTTGTTACTTAGAACAGAATTAATTAGGAAAATTACCTCGCTGAGTACTTATCGGTTCAGAATTACTCAATAAGCGCTTCTAAAGAGAAATATCGCTACACGAAAAATTGGCTTTGTTGTTAGTTAGTTGGCAGTCTGGATGGCGCAACGGTTAGCCCGTTGGTCTTTTATGCACTGGGCCCCGGTTCGATTCCCACTGAATGCAGTAATCATCGCTGAAAAACGGGATTCACGTGTCGGACTATGAGCCCACTCAGCTGTTAAATGAGTACCCATTTGGGGAAAATAGCTCAATTGACCGTGTTGCTGACCACACACTTCTGCACAAAACACACCGCCACGATCTAGCAAATGAGATGATGCTACTTGGAACTCATCTCGAGATCTTGGTCCAGATTGGCATGCTGCGGTAGTTATTTATTCAAAAGTTGCCTATGGGGTTTTGTTTGATCTAATTAGGAGGTAAAAATAAGGTACGTTCCTTTGTACTAGGTGGGCAGATTAATTCGAGTGAACGTTAAGTGTCATGTAAAAAAACGTTCCGGGTCAACTACTATGCCTACTGTCAATTTAGCTTTACATTATTTCCGATATACGTAGTCGTGCCATAAGTTCTGCTCAAAGCTCTGTGAATACGCAAGTGTTATAGGACTGACGCACGCAAGCGGCTCTGTCTACAAAACATAGAGTGGACCCTGTATTGTAAAATATTTTCCAGTTTGGGTCGTTTCGCCGCATATCATATTTGACTGGCTTCATATTTCCACTCACCTACTTCCTGCACTTTGCAAAATGAAAAACTTTCGCAATACTACATTTTATTTGCCCACACATGCAAACGAAACGATTTTGCGTATGTACTCGTACTACCTACTACGTAAGGACATTACAAGTTTGCGAATGAAAATATGACTCTACTGCATTTCATCTTCTTATGATATTGTGACATGGAACTACGTTTTTCAACATTCGTTTCGAAATCATGTCACAAGTTTCCTGGGAATAAAATCAGTAGGTGCGATACTTTTACTGAAATGCCGTATATATTCAAAATTCAAATATGTAAGAGGAAACTACTCCATTGTGCATGTTTGGGATGTCTGTTGGTAGCCATAGTCCTGGGGATGCAGTTCGTTGTCGAACAAATGAAATGTTGACTGAAAGCAGCAGGAAGCAGTTTTCCAAACTCCACATGCATTCGCTTTTTTTTTTGGTTGCTGAATTTGAATTGACGTTATGATGTTATAATGTGATCGAAAAAGGATATGGCTTTAGGTGTTTCCTGTTGTTGCGACTGATGGATGCAATATGTTTTGATTTTGTTACAGCAATTCTATTTGATGTGAATGAAGTTGGAATATACGTCTTACAATTGAGTTTTTTTCTGCAGAGACGTCATCCTAATGTGAAATTACATTAGAGGGTTTTTTTTAACAAAAAAAAAAGGCAAAAGACCTTTTCCATAGTCATCCTCGTGGGCGCCCCCTGGTAACGGCAGTGTTTTAAACCGCTGACGGTCAAGTATTAGCGATAAGACATTCGGAAGAAGGCAGATAGCTGTAGCCTGAATGGCTGACCAACACCTAAGCGTCTCAGATTTAGTAGGATGGAATGACTTGCGTAGTTGGACTCACAACATACATAGTTGTGTGAACTCCAGCATGTTTATTAAACCATCTATCTTCCGAGATGCGTTCCGCTGCACCCCCCACTAACGCAAATTGCGAAAACGACTATTATATATTTTAGTTACCCTTGAGTTCTTCCCAGAACCCACTGACGCCTATGCTGCTGAAGTTGTGTAGCATAGGCGATAATCGGTCCTCAAGGGCGGCAGCATACGCCACCAACGTAGCATCACTCAGAAGCTTATCAACCGCAAAGAATTTCGGAGGGCTGATTCTCGAATGGTGCACTGAGGAAATTCTACATCTGTAGGTCGTCTTCACCAGGTGATGATCTGAGTCGCAGTTTGCTCCTCGATAGGAGCGGACATCCATCACATTAGACGCCCATCTACTGCAAATGAGGACGTGATCAATTTGGTTGACGGTGTGTGCGCCTGGAGATTTCCAGGTCTGCTTGTGAATGCGTCGATGCGGGAAACACGTGGAGCTTACGACTAGATTCCTGCTGCAGGCGAAGTCAATAAGTCGCTGGCCGTTGTCGTTACATTCTCCGTGGAGACTGTGGCCTCCAGTGGTCCCCCGGTGCCAACTTTCATTTCCGACTTTCGTGTTAAAGTCTCCCAGCAACAATTTCACGTCGTTTGTTGCAAGTGAGTCGAAGAGAGTCTCAAGGCGGGCATAAAACTCGTCTTTTACTGCGTCTTCTTTAACTTCAGTGGGGGCATGCACATTGACGAGCCAGAGATTGAAGTATCGAGTCTTGATGCGAATCGCACATAGCCGTTCATTTATGGGTTTGAAGTCAGTAATATGCGGTTTGAGGTGATTGTTTACTATAAATGCTACTCCAAACTCCTTGCAGCCCGATGGTTTGCCACTAGTAAAAATTGTGTGCGATTTCTTGTCATTAATCTCGCTGCCAAGCCAATTTGTTTCCTGGACTGCAGTAATGCTCAGTTTGTACTTTTCAAACTTCTAGGCCCCCGGTTTGTTCAGGGAGCGTACATTCCAGGATCCGAAAGAATAATTCTTTAGTCGTTTGCGTGGTCGTCGTTGTTGATCCGTCCAATCCGAGGCTTTTGTTCCAGGTTTCTTGACATGGAGTGGTTTTTGCAAGGACGAGTTGTCAGCACGTCGGTTAACCCCATTCAGGGGATGGTGTCGTGCTCGACGGGGAGATTTTAAGAATAAAAACCAAATTACAATAGAATTTGTTTAATTGATCTTATTTTTTGTTCCTAACTTACCGACTACCAATTACAGAGGCCTGCTTATTCTAAATTTACTTACCGCGTTACCTTGCTCGCAGCCCGCTTGCGACACCACACAGTCGGGTCATCAGCTATTTTGCTGATGCCTAGACAGCAATAATTCCATTGATGACCATTAATATTTTAATTAATCGAATTCATCAATGGATAGGTGAATGCACGCAAGCCAGCTGCGTGCATGGCAACGGAAGTGTACGATCAGGTGCATACGACGCATATTGTACACAACAATGGCCTCGGAAGATAGCTGCTTCAGATAGTTTAATAAAAACGTGCTGGAGTTCACACAACTATGTTGCAGGTCCAACTACGCAAGTCATTCCATCCTACTAAACCTGAGACGCTGAGGTGTTGGTCAGCCATTCAGGCTACAGCTATCTGCGTTTTTCCAAATGTCGCTAAGACTTGGTCGTCAGCGGTTTGAACACTGCCGTTACCAGGGTGCGCCCACGAGGAGGACTATGGAAAAGGTCTTTTGCCCCTGGACTGCAAAAAAATCTAGCTATCTTTATTTCATGTTTTTTTTTTACGAATAGACGCTCTTTCCCATTAAATAAGTATAAAATGTGTATCTCAGAAGTGTTGTTCACTCCTAACATTTTTCAACGTCAAAACGGCTTCGTTCTCCGACTTTGCACATATTTAAGAACATATGCCTGGATTTAACGTCTGCCCTAAATATGTATTTCCATTTCAAAACATTCATCCTGGCCATTATTTATGACAATTCTTAAACAATGATCGTCCTACACTTCCGTAAATGTTTGACATAAATATGCTAATAGTAGAATTTATCAAAACAGCGCTAGAATTCTTGTATTTTTTTGAAATGGAAAAAAGGAACATCTTTTCCACTCTTGCCGATTATAAATCAAAACATTTTTCACTGCCAATATAATGTTGGATTCACCCTACAACTTCCGCAGATACAGACAATAGCATGCCATTAACTATGTTCTCGTTCAGTTCGAGGAGGTATCTTACCTTATTCTTGCCATTCCGTCTGCCCACATTTTTTTTCCCCAAGCCCGCAGGCTTTCTGCTAACCCATCGAACCAGCTACTGCTACTACTTAAAGGTATTGTGTGCAGCACTCCCGAAAAAAAGAGCGGAAGAAGTAGTAGTGCGGTAGACGAGAATCCGCCATTCCTATCAGCCAGAGCTTCCTTGTCTTCAATGCTGGCGGCGATTTATAAGAAAAACATCCTGGAGAATTTATGGATTTCTCTTAAGGAAGGGAATAGATTTCGGCAGCAAACAATAGTAACAACATCGGCGAACAACTAACACATAACAATCGTCAGCGAAATATGTAGTTGTGTGAATGGTGATGAGTTTCTTTAAAAGCTGGCAAGTGGAAATGATAAATTACTTTTCACCACGGTCTGCCAAGTGCGTTTGAAAAGACTCTCTGGCTCCCGTTTAAGATACGACACGCCGGGAACAACACGATTCAAACCAACTTTTGTAATACATTACCAACGAATGTTTTCGAGAATGGAAATGTGGATATCTGCGAATGTCTGCTTAATGTAAAATTAACTAAGCTTGGAAAATGAATGGCCCACCGTAAACGCCCCTTGCCAAGGATCCGTCTGCATATCGGTCACGGAAAATTATGCTTAAGAATCATTCTTGCATGTTATACCAAAAATACTGTGATTGTCCTTCGAACCATCACATTCATGTAAAATTCGTGCATATCAAGTTTTCTGCATCCTCTGGGACTTAGATTTTTCTTTATTTTAGTTTGTTGCCATTATTGACACAAACCTGACTCCAATGAACGCTCTGCTCACATAATTTTCACCATTTTACCAGACGCATCCTTAAAAGTGGACTTTGTCAGAAATTCACCGCGATCCCCGGAAGACGAAAAGTTTTCCGTCAACCCAGAGAGTCGGGAAAGTACGCAAACACAACGTATAGTAGTTTTCCAAGAGGGTTTGAACTTCTTGAAGAAGTCAAACTTTTGGGCCTATATGCCATGTTATCAGTGAGTAAGTTTTCAAGTAACATGACCTGTGCACTCGGTTTCCTGGTTTCACAAACTATCTAACATTTCACGTTTATATGGTGTAGAAAATCGAGTTACTAATTGCAGCCCACGACAGTCGTGTTTATTGAATCTTCGGGAAGAGTATGGAACCCAAATTCCATTATGTTCTCCTGGGATGGAAGTTGATACTTTTGTGTAATTTGCATTTCAATACAGAATATCTGATATTATGTGGCAAGATATATAATTCTGAGTATCTGTCATGCACTGGAGTTTGCTGATACCAAGGCTTGTGAAACTGCCCCTGAAACTGCTTGGCAGTGACTCTTATAGGTCAAGCGAGCAGATCCGCTCGTGAGTGGCAATATCATCGGTGATTACGAAACAGAGAACTGTGGAGGTAACCATTATTTTCTTTTGATCCAGCTTCTGGGCCAAAGTGGTGAAGATAGAGGAGTTGGTAATCCCATATATGTACATAGATTAGAAATATGTATGTTGTAGGACCTCTAAGGCGGGGTGATTTCCCCTTTGCTATGTGTATTTGGAATGAATATTCCCTTTCTACCGGAATTTAGCAGCTCAGCTGGAATCTCGACAGCCTCCGGCGCTATATTTGGTTTAAGTGACCGCAAGGCGA
This sequence comes from Chloromyia formosa, assembly GCA_964017055.1. Lineage (NCBI taxonomy): Eukaryota > Metazoa > Arthropoda > Insecta > Diptera > Stratiomyidae > Chloromyia > Chloromyia formosa. The sequence continues at coordinate 20,486,993 of OZ024815.1, forward strand.
GAACAACTTCGTCTAATTTGTTGTGTTGTGGAGCCATGATCAATAATAAAGCCATCGATTTGGACATCTTGTATGGGGTCGTTAGATGTTGGATTCAGAAGCTCTTTAAAATAGGAGCCATTACCATTGATGCTATCGGTATCGCTGATAAGGTTTCCATTCTTGTCCAGAGGCTAGTCCTGGGTTGAAAGCCGTTCTCGATTGTATTTACTAGACTAAAAGCTTGTCTGGTGTTTCTATTTACTACGTTTTCATTGGTGTTCAGCAACTGCTCGTTCCGTTTCTTACGTCTAATTATTCTATTCAATATTCGCCGTAGCTTGTCATATTTTTTTAGCTCTAGTTGCACGTTGGATATATTGTCTGTTAGCTTCGCTCTTCGCGCTCGATGGGATTTGTATTCCACAACCTTCTCTGCGACTTCCTTGATGGTACCTTTAAGTTCTTCCCAGAATCCATGTACACCTGTGTTGCTAATGTCGTGAAGCATAGGTGATAGTTTTTTCTCAAGGACGACTGTATTTGCCTGCGCCGTAGCATCGCTCAAGAGATTGTCAACCGTGAAAATCGACTGCTGCACTGAAGAAATTCTATACCAATAGGTTGTCTTCACCAAGTGGTGGTCTGAATCGCTTGCTCCTCGATAGGATCGGATATTCAATACCTTGTACGCCCACCTTTTGCGAGTGAAGACGTGGTCAATTTGGTTGACTTTATGTGCGCCTGGAGATTTCCAAGTCTGTTTGTGAATGCGTCGATGCGGGAAACATGTGGAGCATACGATAAGATTCCTACTGCAGGCGATGTCGATTAATCGTTGACCGCTATCATTGAATTCCTCATGAAGGCTATGTTCTCCAGTGGTTCCCCGATGCCAACTTTCGTTTCCGAATTTTGCATTAAAATCTCCTATACTGCTGGGAGATTTTAAGGTCAAACTCGGAACGTAGTTTGTTGAAAGTGAGTCGAACAGTGTCTCCAGGGAAGCGTAAAATCCGTCTTTCACTACATTTTCCTTAACTTTAGTCGGGCGTGCACGGTGATGAGTCAGAGGTTGAAAAAGCGAGATTTAACGCGAATCGCACACAAGCTTTCATTAATAGGTTTCAATTCGATAACGTGCGGCTTGAGCTTCTTGCTCACAATGAGTGCAACTCCAAACTCCTTGTGACCCGACGACGCTTTTGAAAATTGTGTGCGAGTTCTTGTCGTTTATTCCGCCAATCCAATTTGTTTCCTGGACTGCAGTTATGCTCAGTTTGTAATTTTCGACTCGTTGAAGGAGGGCCTTCTCGGCCCCCGGTCTGTTCAGGAAGCGTACATTCCAGGATCCGAAAGAATAATCCGTTAAACGTTTGCATGGTCGTTGTTGTTGATCTATCCAATCTGAGGCTTTTGTTCCAGGTTCCTTGACATGAAGTGGTTTTCACAAGGATGGGTTATCGGCTCATCACTAAACCCTATCCAGGTGTGGCCTCGGTTATACCTGCTTGAGCTGTTTCATAACGTGCTAGAATTCATAAAACTATGTTGTAGGTCTGAATACGTAATTCATGACACCTTACTGAGACCCTTAGCTGTGACTCTGCCATTTAGGTTATATCTATCTTTCCCTCCTCCTTTCACGACCATTTCTTGGGACAGATTTTGGTGGAGTTGAGCTAACGTACAGCTAATCCTTGCTCCATGTGGCCCAGTTGACGTTTCGTCGGCATAAACTGGTTTCAGAATGCAGTTGCCAGCATGTACCTCCTCCCACATCCATGGCCACGAACGTCGTCGTGGACGGGATTTGAAGAGACTGATGCCTCAACACACTGCCCTACCGGTCGCCCCTAGCGGCTTTGCACATTAGTGGACTTCCAAATTAACTGCTCCCAAATTAGCAGATATCAAATATCAGAGCAGCATATCGAACGTCGTATCAATCAACTAAATGCGCATTCAGCAAACTGCTAAAAATCTGGCAAAGCAGTTATCTTAATGATAACACCAAGTTGGGCCTGTTTTGCTCCCTGGCCATGTCTGTGTTGTTGTATGGGAACAGGTGAAAATTTCGCTAATTGATACCAGAAAGCTGCAAGCAGTGGCGCCAAGTATGCGTTGTTGGGTTATCCGTGGGACCAAATGTGACCTATTGCTCAGAACTGAACGCGAAGGTGTATTGGAATCGTCGATGCTCTATTCCCGACTAGTTGTAAAGGCTAATTAGTACACTGATGAGTTGAAGTTGTGTATTAAAAAAAATATACGAGTGTCTTATTTTTTAGTTAAACAGGTAACATACTGTATTGCCCTAACCCCTTGTAGCGCATAGCGCGTCAACTGTTCCGTGTGGCCCAGTTTACGTTTTGTTGGCATAAACAAGTTTCGGAAAATGCAGTTGCCAGCATGCACCTCATGCTCCCCCATTTAGCCGCCTACATGCGACAAGTCGGGAGATGCTGTAGCTTATTACTACGCCCCACACCACAGGGGGAGGACAACGTAAACATCCATGGGCACGAACGTCGTCGTGGACGGGATTCGAACCCGAAACGCCAGTAGTCAGACTTGAGACTGGTGATTCTGCGCACTGAGCTACCGGCCGGCTGATGAATTTTAACGTATGTGTTGCCATAGATATGTATCTATGGTAAGAGTAATAACCACCATACTCAGATTTATCAGTTAATGGATTGGCGAGTCGCTGATTTATGTGATAACTATTATTATTATATTCTGGGGGATAGCCGAAGCAGACCACTAACGTTTGGGTCCCTTTTCGCCCCCTCCCGGTCATCAGTGACTTCCAGATGTCGACTGATAATTGTCGACCTCTTTCTTCATCACTGAGTCCCGTGTTATTGCTAGCATTTGTTTGAAGCTGAGTTCATTCATGGCTTCTTCACTTATCGTGTGCTTGCCTGTGATCCTCAACCTCGTGCTAGCCAGTGCTGGACATTCGCACACAATGTGTGCTGCCGTCTCGGCCTCCTCCAGGCATAGCCTGCAAACGTCATCTTCCCCGATTTTCATCTTGGCCAGATGAGCCTTAAAATTACCATGCCCCACACATGCCCTGTGACCAAGGCAGTTATCCAGCTTAGGGTACTCCGTTTATAACTAAGTACCTTTCTCGCTTCCCTGCCTAAAGGGCTGGTTATTGCATTCCGAGCTTGTTTGCAAGTGACTAGCTCCTGCCATCTTTGTTGATGCATGGAGTCCATCCACTTCCCAACCTTCGCTCCAATCATGCCGTTCCCCAGAGCAACTCTGGGTTCTGGGCCAATGAAAGTTGCCGCAGATCCCTGTTTTGCTAGGGCATCCGCCGCCTCATTTCCTGTTGTACCTATGTGTCCTTTTACCCACATCAGCGTAACCTCATTTTCTGAGGCACACGTGTTGAGCTTCCGGACACACTCTAGTACCAATTTAGAGTTTATGTTCGTCTGCTGCATGCGTCTGATCACCGATTGGTTGTCCAGTGCAATAAGGATTTTCTTCCCCCGCACCTGACCTTCAAGCAAGTGGTCCAACGCATGCAACAAGCCAAGCATCTCTGCCTGGTATACGGACACATACTCTCCTAGACTAAGCGCACATGCTAGGTTTAGCTCTTCAGAGTAAACCCCCGCCCCCGCTTTACCGTCCATTAAAGAGCCATCAGTAAAAATGCTGATGTCATTGTACATACACTCATTATGTATGTTTCCATCTGCAATGTGAGTCTTGTGTAGTCTTTCAACTACCCTACGTCTACTCATGCCTTCTACCGGCATTAGAGTCTCCCTGACCTCATCATGAATAATGTCTAGGATGCTCTTATGACCGCTGCTAGTTCCAAAGCGATGCCACATGGCATCCCTTTCCATGCGTATTGCCGAAAGCGCCGCCGTTTTCTTTATAAATAAGTCCAACGGGGGCAGTCCCAGCAATGCCTCCATTGCTCGCGTTGGTGTGGTGCGCATTGCACCACATATGCTTACGCAAGCTATCCTTTGTACCCCATCTAGCTTCTGCTTTGTGGTATTCTGCATGGCTTTTGGCCACCATACCACTGATGCGTAGGCTAGAATAGGTCTTACCATCATTGTGTAAATCCAGTGTGTCGCTTTAGGTGAAATTCCCCACCTACGAGCACACACTCTCTTACATTGATGCAAAATCCTTTTCGCTTTTTGGATCTTTTCATCAACGTGAACATTCCAAGTTAGTTTCGCATCTAAGGTAACTCCTAGATGCTTCACTTCCTTGGACACCTTGATTTCCGAACCAAAAAGCCGTAAGGGAGTTATCTCTATGTCTTTCCTCTTACGAGTAAAAATCATAGTGTTTGATTTACTAGCGTTTATGGTTAGCTCTTGCTCATTACACCATTCTTCGGTTACTTTGAGAGCTTGTCCCATGCAACCTAGAATTGTGTCCATGAACTTTCCACTGACCGTGAGTGCCAAGTCATCGGCGTATCCTACAGTGTGTACGCCCATCGAGTCCAGCTTCCAGAGAAGACTGTCCACCGTGATGTTCCACAGTAGAGGCGAAAGAACACCTCCTTGTGGGCATCCTCGGACTACCTTACCCCGTATTCTGTCACATCCACTGCTAAGATTTACCGCCCTCTGCTTAAGCATAGAGTCGATCCACTTAATTATAATGTAATCAACCCCCCGCTCAATCAGGGCGTTCCTTAGTTTGGTAAAGGAGATTTTATCAAAAGCACCCTCTATATCCATAAAAGTAGACATAGCGATCCCGCCATTGTTAATCTCTCTCTCTGCAACTCTAACAAGTTCATGTAGAGCGGTTTCCGTAGATCTGCCTGCTCTATAGGCATGTTGGCACCTACTCAGAGGACTATACATTAGCGTGGTGTTCTCCAGGTAGTCCACCAACACCTTTTCCATTGTTTTCAACAGGAATGATGTAAGGCTAACCGGCCTGAAGGACTTTGCCTCTGTATAGTCTTTCTTTCCCGGTTTAGGCAGGAAGACCACTTTAGCCTCCCTCCATGCCTTCGGGATGTAGCCTGCTGAAAGACAGGCGACGAATATATTCCGGATCCTATCTGGTAGAGCGCTCATGCCCCACTGTAATAGTGCCGGGAATATTCCGTCCATTCCAGCCGTTTTAAATGGAGCAAAAGAGTTTATAGCACTTTTGACTCCATTTGGAGTTATTATCCTCTCAGCTTCTTGTTGACTTACCCCACCAGCTCCCATGTTAGTTTGAGGCCATGGTTGGTCTGACTTGAAACTTCCAGGAAAATGTACCTCCATCAGGGCCTGCAACGTTTCTTCCACTGTTTCTGTCATGGAACCATCAACTTTGCGTATCAGCCCCATTTTCGAAGCAGTGTCTTTCGATATCATCTTCTGTAATCTGCATACTTCTGACGTATCCTTCATGCTAGAGCAGAATTCCCTCCACGTATTTCGTTTCCGAAGACGTAAGGTTCTTTTCAGCTCCCTCTTTTTATCCTTGTATAGTTCCCAAGAGTGAGAGTCTCTCTCCCTCATGTAACGGTTAAAGGCTTTCCTTGTCTCTTTTTTCATAGACTCCAGTTCCCTACTCCACCATGGTGTTGGGTCCTTTTCGTCCACTACTGTGGAGGGACAAGCGTGTTCGAAGGCGCGATTAATAGCGGAGTTCAGTTGTTCCACTGTTCGCTCTATCTCGACCGTATTCCGAGGTATTCCGTCTTGAATATCCTCGACTTGTTCCAATAAATATGTCTCGTACTTAACACGATCAGTATTTTTTGGCACTCTTATACGTTTGCGTTCGCTACTCCGTTTTCTGCCATACAGAATTTCAAACTGGATAGCCCTGTGATCAGACATGGTTAGCCTGTCCACCACTCTCCAATTCTGAACTCTGTCAAGCATATTAACAGAGCTTAGGGTAATGTCGATCACCTCAGCCCTTCGTGCATCCACGAAGGTGGGAGCGACCCCCTTGTTTGCTACCAGCAGATTGTACTTTTCCACAAATTCTAGCAGCTGCTGTCCTCTGGGATTGTCATCTGTGCTGCCCCACACAGTGTTGTGCGCATTGGGATCACAGCCTATGATCAGGGCCATATCTCTTTCTTTACAATACCTTACCAGATTTTCTACTTCCTCTGATGGAGGTGGTTCTGGTGCATCATAAGGGAGATATGCTGATGCAATTAGGAATGATCCTGCACCACTGCCGATCATTACTACCGTAAGATCAGGCGAGCAGAGATGCATCATTTGTACTGCACGTATTCCATGACGCACCAGGATGCATGTCCTTATTTTACCGTCCACCTGTGCATGGTACAGATTTGCGGTTTGTTGTGACAAACCCCTAATTTTGTTTTGTAAAATCCAGGGTTCCTGTATTAAAGCTATGTCCAGTTTCTCTTCATCAAAGCATCTCGTCATCATCGCTGATGCCGCTTTACTATGATGAATATTCAGCTGGCACACAGTTAGTGTTTCTTTGTTCGGGCCCGCCACCATCCCTGATAGTCAGCAGATTGAACGTTGATCAGAGTGCACGTTGTCTGAACTAACCTCTCCGCGCCTTCTGGCGCGTCATTGTCCGCTCCAACAACGCCTCCCTTCTCCCCTGGAGCGTCTTCTTCAGAGACTAACCTCTTCAACCCTTGCGAGTCGTCGCTGTCCGTCTCATTGGAATTCCTCCAGCCACTTTCTCCAAGAATGTCTTGATGTATTTTCATATTCTTGTTTTTATTTATTGATTCAGGTTTGGGTTTCCCGTTCTCGGACCACAGCCGAGGCAACTGCCAGCATATTGCTTCCCGCTACTCCCCGCCCCTATAGGAACATTATGACGATCCGGCCGTTCTTTCCTCTCTTTGTGCCGCGAAGCAGACTCCCTCGCGACCTCCCGAAAGTTCCGTAGGCGTTCATGCCACTCTGCACCTGCTACCCTTGAAGTAAATCAAGGTTTTTCTCCTAGTCTAACAGATCGCTACTCTGTAGACCGCGGTTCAACAGGTGCAAGAAAGGAGCAAAGTGAAGTGTTGGATCCGGCACCCCGCAGGTGAACTTTCACCTCAGTCACCAGCTCCAACCTCACACCTGGTCGCCGTGTCACCTATGCAGAGAGTTTCATAGGCGCCCCTCTGCCAACGTACGGTCGGGGAGACAGTTTACACTACCCATACAACTGGTTATTGTACAGATGTGTGGCAGTAACTTGCTTGTTTGTGATGACCATTTGCGTCCCTGGTCACCTTCCCCCGATGGGCACGGTCGCATAACACCCCGGGGATTTAGGACATTTGACACTCCGTATGGGCTACCTTCGCCAAAACTATAGAACACAAGAGTTGGCCAAGTAGGGAGTGTGTCGATTGCTTACATATCGCAAAACGGCGGTACTCGCGTAATGTGATAGTACACGCAACCGGCCCCATAGCTCAGCCTTCGCTATTCGCGAAGTTACCAGCGGCCACCACGCGGAGGTGCTATGTAGACTTGCCCATGAGTTTCCCCACAGACCTGACCACCTATGTGATAACTAACTAAGTGATCTGAGCGAAAGATGCTCCCCAAAGTAGTTTCCGCTAAGATTATATGATTAACAAAGACCGCAGAAAAAACGATCTGAATTTCAAGCCTTATCCTAAGTTTCGTATTATATGATAAATTAGATTCTATTGTTAACAGATACACCTGCTATTCGTAGCTGCTAATATTGGTAAAATTTTCATTGAAAGTAGCTAATTAAAACAACCGCTTTCGTCTGCCACTGTTTGTCACGGACCTGTTGTGGGAATCTTCTCCCATGACTTCGGATTTTTAAAGGCTTCTGCCCCTGCTTCTGTACTTTATGCGGAAGTAATGGATTTAAATGAGGCTTGTCAAGCCCCGGTATAGGCTTTTCGCGTCGGAAGTACGGTATTATAATTAAAAAGTCAACAGGGGAACATCTCAGAATCAGCTACTTTTCGACTTCGGCACAGAGAAGTGTAGAAGGGAGCGACTAAGCTGAGCCACTGGCGAGACAAAACTCTGCCAATCAATGGAATAAGGTGCGTATAGATTTAGCGAAACCACTCGCAAAACTGATGCGCGAGGCAAAATGGCACGTAGTGTGAACGTGTCCATCACCCGAAACTGTCAGACTGGCCACAGGTGAATTTCGAGTAAGATTCCTCGCGAAACAATTTCGCGAGTGGTTTTGCTAAATCTAAACGCACCTTTAGGTGGTCGCGGAAAAACGCCGTTGAGTATTGATAAAAATGAAATCAACTGTCAAAACGCCAAAAAAAGGCTGCGGCCCACTTTTCCGGGAGTGATTCGTCGTAGCGACCACCTGCCTTCCTGTATTACGATAGAAGATGGCCGGGACAAAAGAAAGATAGTATCGTAAAAGGTCCAGGTATTAGTATTCTTGTTTCTGAAGAATGTCTTATCAGGGTGAACAACAAAATATTCCCTAGACGACGAACAAGGAGGTGTTACCGGAGAAAATGTCCATCACGGTTATCGCCCTTATTGGAGGGTAATCAAGCAATATAACCTAAAAACTAATCCTGCACTGTTATCAATTTGAACTTGAAAGCTGAAATACGAGTCCAATTCATTCAACAACTTGTCCGCATGCAGTATAGGTATAAGGCCTTCAAAAAACCAATTTATTATTTTAATTCGTCCATTAATCCAACATTTAAAAAAAAAATACTACAAAAACTCGATTATCTCTTTTCTCAATAATTGCACTTTATGTTATTCCGATTTTCCAATCTCACTTGGATTTGCTATCCAGAAAAAGAAATGTCCACCGAATGAGTTTTAGCCCAAGTCCATTCAGAACGCTTCTTGTCGTCGGCAAGCGTTCAACCAATGCGCTCAGCTGCAGACAAGAAGTTGTGAGGTCAGTTGATTGCACATTCCATTTACCACTTCAGCGGAATTTCCTTCAATTCCTGTCGGTTATCGTCTTATGAAGAGACGTGACCGAAATAAGTGCCAAGACTTCCATTAAACTTGTTCATGCCAACTTCAGAAAAGGACGTTCCGAAAGAGTTGTGAATAGGATGATTCGTTCGTCGCCTCATAAATGCATCCTTTGGCTTCCGCAGCAGGTCCTCCAGCTATTGCTCTTGTCGCGCTATTTCTATATTGCTCGACGAGAGCCCTTTTGATCAACTGCCAACCATTTTTCATGACATACTCCTCTGGAGGGACTTGTTCTTAGGAAGTTCTGTTCAAGATTTAAAAGTTAACGATATCGTTGATGGAGGTTGCAGCTTCTTTTTGCCGGAATTCAAAACGATGCTATTCTTTGGTTTTTAGACAACAAAAACTTCAGTCGATGGCAGCAAAGAAATCAACTGTGCCCCAAGATAAATAAAAACATTGACTAAAGTAATATTGTAATAAGAGAGCAAAAATTTTAAATCATCAGAATGGATTTTTTAAATTTAATTTTGTTAAGATCGTTAGTTAGATCGAATGTATGGGTAAGTAATTTGAGGCACTCCTCTTGGCCAGGTTCTTTGGAATTTGGTTATTAGACCTGGAAGGGCTGGGTTGCAAAGTCGTCGCTTAGACATTGACATTGCGAAATTTTCCTAGTGTCCTTAGTGAGATACTGCCAAATGGGATCTCACGACTATCCATATGAGCTGATAACTGTTGGTTAAAGATTAATCCGAAGAAAACGGATGTTGTTTGTTTTACACGCGAGTAAATGATTCCTCTTGTAGTGCCTCCTGGGCTTCAGGGTACGTACCTAGTTTTTGCAAATAGGCCGACATTTTTGGGACTGCCATGAACATGCTACTTAACCGACTGACTCGATCGACGACTTATCGACTTTGTAGAAATTCATTTTAATCCCAAAAGAAAAAATATCGTACTTTGTCTTTTCCACTTTTATTATATAAGTGGAAAAGACAAAGTACGATATTTTTTCTTTTGGGATTTGCTACTTAACCTTCTTTCTCTCTCTCCTTTTAGAGATCGAAAGGTAGACTGTCATCCGTGATAACCGTGAGATCGGCAACGCCATCGCCGGGACGCGCTATTTTGTTTTCTTGTTGCGCCCACGGACGGGTGATTTTTGTTTGGAGGCTTACATTTTAACCTGAACGAAAATATCGGGGCGATTGCCGCTTGTCGCCATCACCCGTTGGAGCGTCATATTTCGGTGTGTGCTTGCCGTGACAGGAAAAAAACCTCTTTTCATTTTCTCCGCGGTAGCCGGTGTGGTTTATAAAAAAGATACAAAGTATCTACACTGCATGCAGATACATCGGAACATGGATATGTCTATGACTACCGACTGCGTGGAACCTGTTGTGTTGAAGATATCGACGTAAGTTTTGTAAAGATCCCAGTATAGTTATACTGGATGAAATCATTCGAGAAAACACGTCCCACGCTTTCGGTAGGCATAAGACATATCCATGTACCCATGTATCTGGTGGCAGTGTAGATACTCGTCATAAATTCTGCTTTGCTTTGTCCTGTCCGCTTGGGCTCCTTTCTCTCGCGGGATCGTTTCGTTTTCGTTTGCATCGCGTGTGTGCAACATTCACCTCCTCTCGTGCACCCTGTTCCATCTACCCGTTCAGTACAGTTTGCAGACTGCAGCCTATCAACATTTCGCTGAGTACGTTTCTGCTAATCGCAATCACGCTTCCCACCATCTTTTCCCAATCGGACGTGTATTGTGTTTGTGTATCTATTGCAAAATCGCTCCCACACTATCCGTCTCATCCCGCCCCTTTAATCAACAGTCCGGGTCCGGCACACACAATCCGTTTCTCAAGTAACGCGTGCCACTCTATGCGATTGTGTCCAGCAAACAGAAAGGGAAACTAACAAAAGTAAACAAAACATTCCAACACACGCACAAAGAGAATGCACAAGAAAAATTTTGTAATTTTTGCAGAAGGGGGGGGGGGGGGGCATTTGATCTTCTGCAGACCTCTGAATGTACATCATGTCACGATGAGCTGCTTGGAACAATAACATCCTGCGACGAATATTTCTCTATTTCAGGGCTTGGGAGATTTTAACTCGCGCAGTACGAATCCGCCATTTTGTTTTATGATACGTTTATTGCATGTGTGGTGGAGGCCACATTGTGGGCCAGTCAGACCTCAAATCGCCGCCATTGCAAATGCACAACCATTTGGATAGAATGAACTTCATCCGCGATGGCTCTCGCTCTATCTCTATCTTCGGGGGGCGGGAGCTATGTAATGTACACACTCTCAAATTGCGTCTGCGCATGTCCAAATGTTAGTCGAACTGACTACTTACTTGCTACCTTTTCTGGGACCCTAGTGATTCAGATAGTACAACACGGGCTATTTTATTAAATGATGAATGGGAATTGGCGGAAATTGAAGGTCATTGAAAGTCCGCCCGTTCACCCGTACACTATGTTATTTCTTGCCGTCTACAACGTCAACCTTTATCGCTATCAAATCAATATCCCAACATGTACACACAGGATCCCCGCAAGTGCACCGCCCGCGCGGATCTACAAGCAACAGCCATGCACAATGACCACTTCACTCAAACGACATGCACAACCAGAAAAGAAAAATTTTCGATGGGCTTGTTTCCTCTTCTGACCCCCGAGTAGAAAAACAGACATTTCGTGTGACGGACTGATTTTTAGGATGACCCCCAGCTATAAGACATATCCATGTCAAAATCCAACCATCGTCGCGAGATTGCCTCGATATCTGCACCGCTTTTGGGTGACAGAGTCGTATTGTGGTGGTATACTGCTGAGCAGTCAGAGTTGCGATTGTGATCGCTAGAAATTTGTGAAAAGAAAATTCACGCTGTCGCTAAGGGCAACGGTTTACCGCCCATTTTTGCGCATTTTCATCGATTTGCCCCTGATCCCAGTTGAGTTAGCATCTTTGCCCAATATCGGTACCCGAAAACCATCCTCGATACTGATACTGGTGTTACCGGAATGACTGAGAGGCTCATACGAATTGTATGTTGTATTCGCGAAGCAATACCGTGGCGAGCAATTCCACAGCTGAGTGTTGTTATACTGAGCACCGACACCAACAGCAACAACCGGATTTATACGACCATCAACGAGGAAATTGCCAGTCCCGTGCAGTGCATGATAGTTTTATTATTACAATATTTCTGAATCTTTTAAATGTTTTTTTTTTGCTTGATTTTTTTGCTAAGTGGTGATCAGAGTTGTTTTTCTCTTTATAGTAAATTTAATGCCTCAGTTCCAGCTGCTTCAAAGTTCACGGTGGCCATCGAGGAATTCTGAAGGAAAGCGCTATCATTTAGAAATATTATTTTTTGTTTGTATTCTATATATGTAGTTTTGTTGCTTTACTTATGAATTGATTTTATTTTATTTTTCACCCATTTTGTCCATTTTTTTGGGAATTCTATTTATTTTTGGTTTTTGCTTTATAACCAGACATAAGAAAAAAATTTATAAGAATGGATTTATAACGTCTTAAAACCCGTGCGTTTCCTTCAGGGAACAGCCCCGCCTCCTTTTCAGGTCAGCGATGGTAGTATGAGGTAAAATCTTCATCGGTATTTTTGTTCGTCTAGGGAGTTTCCAATTTGCTTGGCCATGAAACCTCAAAGGTTGGGAGGGTAAAGAGGCCAGAGTCCATCCCCTCCATCGGGACCCGGAGTCGTGTCAAGGTACATGAGCCGGTCGACGGATATTGCCTTTACGTAGTTTCTTTCTTTTTTTCTTTGCTATTTTTTTAAGGTCGTGGGACCTTTGGTACCCGTGTGTGTGCTGTGTACCTTGAGGCACGAAATTTAATTTAGAAGTGTAATGGTAAGGGGCAGCGAGAGGGCAAAAACCCCACCCGCCTCTACCGTCACTGAGCTGCAGTAAGCTCGTGCCGCCGCCTATCCCGCTGATGAGTCTTCGCCAGATGGCGTTGCCGGACCTTCACGGTCAGTTCGGCAAACCTTCACTCTGTCCCCACGGACACTTTCGTGTCTGCAACACCTGTCCATTACAAATGAGCATCTGCATCTGCTCCACCATCTTGTTTAACTACGCTTCCAAGGAAGCAAAAACTTTCCACTTTTTCGACTGCCTGTCGCGATACAGAGATTTCGCTCTGTCTTCCTGGGCCCAAGCTCAAGTACATAGTTTTGGCAGCACTGATTTTTAGCCCCGCATCACGACTTACGCCGTCCAGATCATCAGTCATTTGAGCTTAACCTGATGGCACTAGACATGTTTGGGGAAGAGAAGGCCGCGAGTATTACTGTTCGACTTCGCGATAATTATCAATGCTTTACTTCAAATGCTGGACATGCTGCCATTCTGTGCAACTTGGATATTCCGGCAATGACCGACTACCGCATTCCCAAATATATTCTTGAGAAGAAGAAGAAATATAACGTATTTATAACGCTGCCCAATTCAGTTAAAATATACACAGTTGGATTCAAGATGGAAGAGGGAGTAAGGATGGCTGTGTGATGCACTTAACGTAAGCATCTCCTTTAGTCTCCATGAATACTGCAGTGTTCTTCAGGCTGAGGCTACGGCCATTACCGAGCCTGTAACTTGGCTTGGATGTCACGTGGTATCAGCTACCCAGCAAAAGGTGTGGATAACCGAATAGGGTAGGTAACTGGGTGGCCAAAACTTGAAAATCGTGGCCCCCGCATGGGTGGTACGAAATTTTAAGGACAGGGTAATAGCAAAATTCATCAATATCACAGATATTTTGCCAGCCAAGGATGCCCGCCAATGTCACTAACGTAGGCTACTACCGTATTTACCTTTCCTAAGTTGGTCCCCTAAATACCCACCGTAAGTAAAAAAACAGCTACATCTGGTTAGTATGCCTATTTGATTTTACGGTTGGGTCGTTTTCCTAAGAATTGTTTATATCATTTTTTCAACATTTAAATCAAATTTTTGCGTTTGCATGTCCGACTGGGATTCGAACTCCGGTCGTTCTGCCTCAGAAGCCATCACGCAATCACATACGCCATCAGGACTAATATAGCATGGTTTCCAAATAATGCTTTATAAGCAATACTATTTTATCACAGCATAAAAAGTGGTTAACTAAGTTGGGTACGTAACTGGGTTACCTAAATCATGAACATCGTAACCCCCGTTGTTAGGCAGGTGCCTGGGTTACCTAAATCATAAAAATCGTAGACCCCGCGCCATGGTTCTCTTGGAAATCCTATGGGCTGAGTAAAAATGGTGGTTACGCCAGGACGGCTATTTAGCATACTATAGTTATTTTGGGTGGTACGCGTTACCGGGGGGTACGGTTTTTTGCTGGGTAAGAGATATAATCATCTTCACCGACAACCGAGCTGGTTTCGCTGGTAATTCTGGGGCAGATATGCTTGCCAGGCAGGGCGGAACTGGTGAGGCTGCACTAATTAATCGGACAATCTATATACCTACTGTTGATTGTAAACTAGTTTAAAGTTCAAAGCGATTAGCAGAACTAATTCTAGATGGATAAATAGGAACACAAGCCTTTCAACAAGTCCACTGTGGCTCAGATTGGATCCTAGGCGATCCGCCAAACTGCTGTCGTTGAATAGTTAACACATCACCTACAATGATTTCTGCAGAAGCTGCGATGACGAAGGCGAAAAGGAATTTCTGTTCTTGTCTCGTTCTGGCAAGAAATAGAAAGGAATTTCTTGGATCCCACTTTTCACTTATCACGCCCGGTGGTCATGGTCGTTCGGTCACCGCTCTACGCAAATGTAGAGCTCGGAGTTCAAATCTCGGCACGATAAAAAAAAACTGCCTGTGAGCACTAATAGTCCGGATGGCGCAACGGTTAGCACGTTTGCCTTCAACGCACTGGGCCCCGATTCGATTCCGGGGATTTACGTGTCGGACTATGAGCCCACTCAGCTGTTAAATGAGTACCCATTATGGGGTAAATAACTCGGTTGAGCGTGTTGCTGATCACATACCTCTGCACAAAAACCATCACAATCTAGAAAATGAGATGATGCTAACTCATCTCGAGGCCGTGGTTCAAATTGGACTGTTGCGCCAGTTATTTATTTTTACTAATAGAACTCTCACAGTGCTCCGAGCTTGTCAGTATAATGACGGCGCGGATAGGAGGTGCACGCTAGCAACTGCACTTCCGAAATAGTAGATATGCTATCGAAACGTCAGCAAGGCATATATGTAAATGCTATAGATGTTGACGCGCCCATGGCCCTGGAAGGGTCAAGGCAATTATAACATGACCTGGTGACCTGATCTTGGTCAACTCCATCGATTCATTATCAGCTCTGCTTGGTTCATGGAGTAGGATGGTGTTGTCAGTAGTTCCCCTGTATCACAACGGACCCTATTGCCGTCCAAGTGTGCTGTAGCTAATACAGAAGGCTTTGTACCTAACCTAACCTATGTACATTGAATGTACAAATAGTTTTAAAAGTTTTGTGTGGTTCATATTTTGAGGCATCAAACACACTTTCGTTTCGATTTGTACGAGTATACGATTTATATTAATAACATTTTAACAAATCAATTTTAGAATTGATGCAAATTTCATTACCACAGAATCTCATGTGGGAGTTGGCTATAAATTTCATCGTTACTCAAAAGAGACTCCACAACGTGAGTATTTCGGCAGAGGACTCTTATGTACTTAAGGATTCAATCGAAATTTGCTAGATGAAAGGAGCCTATAATATAATTGACTAGCAAACCAAACTTAAATTTTAGTAACTTATCAAATAAATTTCTTGTCTCACGTTGATACTCCTCAGCCGACAGCATATCCTTTCGTTTCAAACTCAATTTCCAATAAACTTTCACAAAGCATATTTGCAATGACAATTTTCAACTTTCAAATACTCACATAATATTCTTATCGAGTTTATGAAATTCTCGGAAATTTTCAAACATATTAATTAAAACTGATGGAGATAAATTGAAATTGGGAAAATTTCGTCCTCAAGGCACCCATCCAATCAGCCGGCAAACCATTTTGCCCCAATATTTCGAAACGAGGACACGAGGAAAACCTCTCTTTGGTGCAATCAATTAAAATCGTCAATCATTCGTAAATTAGGAGCTGGCAAACCACAAACCAGATACAGAAAGATTCCCAGGTGAACACTTGTGTAGCACTCAACTGGCGAGAGGGTTGAATTGGGTGAAACTCGGTACAACTGGATGGAACTAATTCAACCAGAAAACCTTGAAAAGTTAATGTGATACGTGGAAATTGTTTAAAATCTGCGATGGTGCGCCATGTATTGATTAAGCGTTCTACGAGGTGTGAGAATTACCCGGAAGTTTGGTGGTACTAGCTTTTCCAATTATCTGGGCTCTCGATACATTAATTCCGCTGCGGAATAGTGCTCGGAACGGATTCTATTGAAGATTTTGCCATTAATTGAAATCAGCGTGGGAAAAAAAACTGTGGAAGTTAGTCTGTGTCCGGAACGGATTTGCAAGGACTAATGCACGATGGCATTATACGGACGTTGTGGATGCGCGTGTGGAAAATTTACAATGGAAAATTGAAATCGAAATAAATTCGCCAGGTCACGTAGGAGAACAATTCAATTTTACTAATTGTATGGCAAAACTTGGCAGCTTGGCACCTTTATTGCAATATTGAATTGTTTGAAGGAGCGAGAGTTTGCTCATAGGGACGGAGGATAGAGTGGATGTGGGCATGCATGTTGGTGGGTTGAAAATGGGAGTCGGCAATATACATGGAGGCGATCAATAATAGGGCAAATTGTTGATAATATTTAAAGTTTTATTAAAGTTATCTATGCATTAATATTGAAGATTGTATTGACATAAATGAATTTAAAATTATAACTGGGCATTTCGAATTTCATAACAAAACCCTCATTGACTTTAGAATGGATGCTGTAATAGTAGTTGTGATTAGATTTTTTTTAATTATGGCAAACTGTTGAGGCAGATGCCTGGGAGAATGATAAATCCTATTAGGAACATGTTTATAAATTATAATAGATAAATACAGAAAGGCCGGCATAGGAAGATGCCGCTGGCCGACAACTGGCAAACCTTTATGCCACTATATAGGTAGGCATTTACCTTCAGGTGCCGATAAATAGGCACTCTTCAGGTGAGGATGGGTGCTGACCATAGGCACGCCAGAATGAGACAAGTAACTCCGACTCGCTAATAGACTGTCTATTCAAAATATAATATCTTCGATTTATACGAGTAACATCGATGAAGGTTCGATGGTCTGAGGAGTAAACAAGTGCAATGGACAAGTGCAAGATTGGACGTGAGCAAGAACCAGGGCGATCGGTAGCGCAGTGTGTTGAGGCATTAGTCTCATGTTTGACTACCGGCGTTTCGGGTTCGAATCCCGTCCACGACGACGTTCGTGGCCATGGATGTGCAGGAGGTGTACGCTGGCAACTGCATTCTCCAAAACCAGATTATGCCAACGAAACGTCAACTGGGCCACATGGAACAGTTGACGCGCTATGCCCCACAAGGGGTTAGGGCAATTGAGTAGTATGTATGCATGTACACTACATATCATAGTAACGACAATTATTCCACATTGCATTAAGAAATTTTGGTCATTTTCAATGAGTTTTGAACTGAACGAACTTTAACTCAACTTTTCAGTAGCCAACGTTTCTCGCATTATTAAGTAAATTCATTTCATTTATTATCTTCATTTTATAAACAACTAGCTGAAAGGGTTCGCTGTGCTCACGTTATTTGCTTCGCTCACAACATTTCCACTAAGTTTGGTTATTTTGGACATTTTCCCATGGTCACTCATCCCGATTTTATACCCTAGACTTATAGTATAAGGTATATTGTTTTTGTCACGACGAAAATATGTAACACCTAAAGGAGGCTCCTGAGGTATAGCAACGTATATACACTGGACAGCAAATAAACCGGGCCACCCGCCACCTTGGAACTCTAATCCGATTTTCTCAAACGATATAAAACTTACACCTATCACAGTTATACCTACAGAAAGAGCGTTTAATGGCGATTTAAATGACTATAAATTTAATCTAAAGTACCGTAAACTCACATTGTAATCAAGCAACAAACACAATGCTAACGATTTGCTCTGTTTCGACTAGAGTTCGCGCTTACCGTTCTTTTCTTCTACAGTGAGGGTAGTCGGATATTTCTTATCAGTTCTTTAATTTTTGTCCATTGTTTGCTTAGACGCGTGTATTTTTGATGCTTTTTTTTCAGCCAATAATGGATACGACACCTGAGGACGAAGCTCAAGCTGTAGCACTATTTCAAGCAGGCCTTGGGCAACGTGAGGTCGCTCGAAGACTTCGAATCAGCAGATCTTCAATGTAACGAGTTTACAGATGATTAGAGACTGGAGCATTCGATTGCCGTCCAGGAACGGGCAGACCTAGGGCTATATCAGCTGTTGCGAACCACGGCTTTGTCGAGCCGCCGTCACTGCAACAAGATTTATATTAACCAGGATACTTTCGGCTCGGTGGCACAGGTCCCGGCTAGACCAGCGGAGGTCGTGGATTTTGAGAGCCGAAGCATCCTGGTCCTAGATCAGCCACCTTCAAGACATGAAAACTAAAACAGGAGGGGAGGAATGGGAGGTGGGGAGGAAAGTGTCCATCCTTAGGGACACGGAAGAACCCAAAGTGACGACAAGGTTTAGTTAAACATTATAATTGGTTTATTTTAGAATAAGAAACAATAATAAAAACAAACTTTAAATAACTTCAGTGAGGTGTTAATGAAAATTTAAATGAAAGTGTAGATATGTATGAAGAGAAGCGAATAAAAAAAATAAAAACAAAGGTGAATCCAAGAATAGAAAAAAAACTGTCAACTTACTGTAAATTCCCACGATGAACGATCGATCGCCCCTCGCAGGATGTTCACTATCACTAAAATCAATGATTTTAAATTAATGCAATAAAATCGTTAAAATAGGAATAAATGTAGGTGCAAACAATTCAACTGTCCGTTAAAACGTATCGATTTCAAATTCTTCAAGTCCTCCAGTGAATATTATTATGATTTCCAGATTCGTCACGTTGTTTCACTTGACACTTAAAATCTTCAGTTTATCAACTAATCAACAGCAGTTCTCTTTCGTTTTTTGCACGATGTAGATATTCAAATCCAAAACCAAATAATCATAATTTCTCAGCGTAATATCGAGAACGTAAGTTTTTTTTTGTGTCGTCAACATACACGTTGATAAGTCACTTGTAAATTTTTTTTAACGTTTTCGACCGTCCAAATCCATCCAAAAGAACTTTTTTTCTTTTTTTTCCAACACATCCAACAAATTGACGCTCTCAAGCAAAATAGTTTCTTTTCCACTTTTTCACGAAACTTTCTTCACTTCTTTCAAAACTTGTTATTATTATTATATTAATGTCGTCAATCATTTCAAAATTAAATTCAATCTTCAACAATATATCTCCGCAAAAAAAATCAAAACCCAAAAAAAAATCCAACCGTCGTCCACTATCGACAATCCAACCGTCCTCCTTTCAATCCCAAATCAATCTCCTATTTATATTTTCCACCCAAAAACGGTCCTCCGCAATTCAACGGACCTCCCCACATCGAAATGCCTATCAAAAAAAAAAAAAACACATCGCCGGGTCATCGATCGAGATCCCGATCCATCCACACGTCGATGGCATTGTCGCCAACAACACAAGATACGCCGCCGACTCAACATCATAGCAACAGCATCAGCGTACATTTTTGAATTGTGCATGGACATCGTTTGATCTATGCTGTTACTATTGCTATGTATGTGGCCGGTCAGCTATACGTTGTCAACGACAACTAGGCATACGCATTGTTGGCTGGTCAGTTAAGCCGAATTATCGTGCAACATATTTTTGTGCGTATGCACAGCGAATGCTCCAAGACAATTTCGGCTAAACAGTGGTTCGCAACACAGCAGCAGATGATCGTTATATCCAACTTACTGTTCTGCGAAATCGCCGCCTCAGTGCAGTTCAAGTCCAACAAAGTCTGCGTAACGAACGCCAAGTGGTCATAAGTTGATATGCCGTCAGAAGAAGACTTGCTGAACGGAACCTGACTCCAAAGAGAGCTGCAACAGGTCCAGCATTAACTGTAGCCCACCGTCGAGCACGACTTAAATTTGCTCGAGTTTATAGGGATTGGACGTTAGAACAGTGGGGTAATGTACTCTTCACTGATGAGACCAGGGTGAGTCTACATGGAAGTGATCGACGTCAGAGAGTATATCGTCGCCCTGGAGAACATTATTCTTAATGTTGCATCGAGGAATCTGTTGCTTATGGAGGAGGTTTTGTAACTCGCTAACCGCAAGTACGGCGTTAGTTTTCATCGAACCGACGCGACGGGCCGTACACGTGGATTGACTTCTCATCGCTACATCACTGAAATCCTCGCATACCATGTGGTTCCTTACGCAGGTTATATCGGGCAGGATATCCATCAGTTGATGCATGATAATGTACGGCCTCATGTTGCTCATGTGGTGAGCCAGTATCTACACGACGTCGGCATTCGTACGATGGACTGGCCAGCTCAAAGCCCGGATTTGAATCCGATAGAAGACTTATGGGATGAGCTGAAATGTCGGGTTCGAGCCCGGGTACCTGCTCCAACAAGGCTTCCAGAGCGGCGAATAGCAATTGAAGAGGAGTGGAATGCAATTCCCCAAGATTTCATCGTCAGCCTCGTGAGGTTTATGAATACGAGAATGGTAGCAGTAATTTGAGCAAGGGAGGGAACACTGACTACTGACCAAAAACTTTTTTCAATTTTTCCTTTGTTTTCGGCTTCAATTAATTATTTTTTTTTTACTTGGTGATTACACGACTAAAAAACGACTCTTCTTTGTAAAATCCTTAATAAACGCTTAATAAATTGATAAATCCTAATGCGTTTCCACTCATTTTAATCGCCATGAAACGCACTTTCTGTAGATATAACACTGCTAGTTGTAAGTTTTGTACTTTTTGAGAAAATTGGATTAGAGTTTCAAGGTGGCGGGTGGCCCGGTTTACTTGCTGTCCAGTGCAGTATATAAATAATCAGGGTCACCTCCTGATTCGACTTAGCCGTGTCTGTCTGTCTGTCTGTCCGTCTGTCTGTCCGTCTGTCTGCCCTTCGCACGTTAACTTTCGATAGAATAAAGCTAGAGCCTTAAAATTTTGTTAAATGTTGGCAGTATGATCTAGTTGGTTGGTATTAAAAATGGGCATGATCAGGCCAAGAGAACGCCTACCTCCCCTACATATGTAAAACAATTAAATGTATCAATAACTCCCGATTAAATAAACACGAAAATTTCTAGCTTTAGTAGATTGCTCGTGAGGGCAATCTTATACTCTCCCGGGAATATAAAATTGACCAGTTCCAAACTAACGGTAATTTTCTTACAAAGAGCCCAGTTCTACCCTACTTTTCGGGTTTTTTGTCTATATATCTTGAGCCAATTTACGTAGACACTTGATTTTTGGCATGTAACCCTAAGGTGAGAAGCTGCTTGAGTTTTAGTAAGTTGGGCATAATCAGATCAAAGGAACGCCTACCTCCTCTACAAACTTCGAAAATATAATAATTTGCGTTTAATTACGATAACGTTCGATAAAACGACACTTGCAAGTTGAAAATTTGGTAGAATGTTGCTAGTAAGATCTAGTTGGTTTGTATTGAAAATGAGCAAGATCCGGCTTAAGGAACCCTACCTCCCCTACAAATGAAACTTCAAATAAGCGATAACTTTTTCATAGAATGAAGCCAACAACTTGAAATTTTGGTCAAATGTTTAAAGTAGGATTGAGTTAGTTGGCTTTAAAGATAGGCCGAATCCGACCCTAAGAACCCCTACCTATCCCACAAATGAAACTTCAAACAAACGATAACTTTTGTAACGGACGGTTTGGTGGGCATCCGAAGATGCCCGTGGGGACGGAGCCTAAGGTAGCATATTACCGTGAAGGTCGGGCTGTGCTATCTGGCGAAGAAATAGGCCCCTCAACGAGCTAAGCAACGGCCTATGCTTGCTGTAGCTCAGTTCGGGAGATGTGGGCGGGGTTTTCGCCGCTCGTTGCCCCTGTCCTTTACGTATTAACAAAAATTCATAGGCCTGGGGAAGACAACAAAAACAGGGGAGGTAAAAATGGGGAATAAAAAAAATAGTCGATAAGGATGGAATGGTTGGCGGAATAATCAGACGCCCACGCGGTCGCACCTGGTTCCGGGTGTAATGGGACCCTCGGCCTCTGGTTTCGTACCACCAACAGATCACTACTCATCAGGTGCTGCTTCGATCTGCCGGTAGGAGCAGCACTACCAGGATATGGTCCATTGCAGGTGGCTCATTACAGGGCAGCTTCTACTTCGAGGCCTGCCAAGAAGTAGAAGCTGAGGACAGAGTGTGCTGCTAACTAAAAAAAAAAACAAAAGCGAACTAGACACCGGAGTCAGCCTGCAACCATTGTAGAGGGGGAAAAACTAGCAAAAAGAACCAAAAATTACTACATTTCCCCATTATTCATATGATCAACAGGTTACAGAGAATTCTGAGGCTAGCAGAGGCGCAACACTGCATTCCTTGCCGTAATTCACTCAGGAACTATGTAAGCTGCTGAGCTCATGAATAATACAGAAATGCAATACTAGGCAATCAAAATTTTGAAACTAACGTGAAAGGACAATCCTGGCAAACAGAAAGGTACCCAGGGCTCCTCCGCGCTTTGTCCGGACACCGAAGAAGCTCCAAATGCCGGTAATTCAAAGCATTTATGGAGGCCTTAGGTACGTGGCTAAACCACAAAAGACAAACACAATACCAGGATTGCCTTATTGAACTGACTCTAAAAGGAAAAACTACTCTATAGGAAGGATGGGGGTACTACAGAGGAAAGCACAGCTACTTGAAGGGAAAATACGTGAAGTAAAGATGGCTAAGTCCTATGACTTAGAGCAAGTAGCCTTAATGTGCTTGTGGGGATGCATAACGGTGGAAGGACTAAAAAGAAACCCGATGAGGACCTTTTAGTCCCGTTCTTGACTAGAAATGGCCCCACGTTGGGCGCCAATCTTTGTAATGAGCAAGGTGGTCACCAGATGGTGTTCTTGGGGACGGAGCCGGAAGTTTACCGAGTAGACCGTGCAGGTCCGGCGACGCTAAAAGCGAATGCTCCTCAATGAGCTGAGCGGGGGTACATGCTTGTTCCAGCTCAGTTCGGGAGATGTGGGCGGGGTTTTCGCCGCTCGTTGCCCCTGTCCTTTACGTATTAACAAAAATGCATAGGCCTGGGGAAGACAACAAAAACAGGGGAGGTAAAAATGGGGAATAAAAAAAAATAATCGATAAGGATGGAATGGTTGGCGGACGGATCAGACGCCCACGCGGTCGCACCTGGGTTCGGGTGTAATGGGACCCTCGGCCTCTGATTTCGTATCACCAACAGATCACTACTCATCAGGTGCTGCTTCGATCTGCCGGTAGGAGCAGCACTACCAGGATATGGTCCATTGCAGGTGGTTCATTACACTTTCGATGAAATGATGCCACAGACGTGAAATTTTGCTTAAATGTTCGTAGCATGATCTAATTGGTTGGTGGCAATGATGAGAAACATCCAACCCAAGGAACCCCTACCAAATGAAACTTCGAATAAGCGATAACTTCCGATAAAATGATGCTAGCAACTTGGAAAACTCGGTAAATATTTGTAGAATGGGTTGGTTAATTTATTTTGAGGATGGTCAAAATCCTTCTGAATGATTTCCAACCTTCCCTATAAACTGGCCATTTAGGAAACTCACTTTTAATGCATATGGTCGTTGCCAATTGGTACTTTTGGTATCACCACTAGGTCTGTACACGTCTAGGGTATATACGCTTCGGACTTCGGTTTTTATTGAAGACTTCTATATTCAGCAGGAGTCGAAGTCTCCAGTGAATAGAAGGTGAACGTGCTAACAGGTGCGCCATCCGAACTACAATGTTATTAGGTTGGCATAAACTGGTGCGAATGATGAGATCATGAATTTTTGTGAAGAGTCCGTATACTTGAGTTAGGGTCCTCATATTAGCGTAGTTAAAAAAAAAAAGAATTTTTATGTTCGCACAAACACGAAATCATCAAAAACTCCTACCCTACTCGGCTCTGGTACCCTTCCTATTTCTTCACTGGTCTCTGAAATGCCTCTTTCAACTAAAAATCATAATTTCATGAAAGAAAAAGAATTCGTGTGAATTAACATAATAAATGTGAGCCTAATTAAGTTTCAGATCCTAGAAAAGGAAGTAGAAGTTCTACCATTATTAAAGTGAATCAGTCTGAGAAGGTATTATGTTAATTTCCCACCGGATACCTTTCCTTTTCAATTCAAATTAGACGAGCAGATCCAATTATTTCGAAATGCAGTAGTAGTTCAGATTTAGCGGATTTGTTCTCTATTTTTGTGCCAAGGGAATGTAAGGTAATTTTAGGAAAATTAAACGTAATAACAGTAATTCATCAGTGTGATTACATTTAATTAATCGGTAGTTGACGGAAATATTCTAAATGAATTTTATAGCAATGGTATTGGGAACTTACCTGAAGGACCTATGAATCGTTCACAATATAATAAGTAAATTAACTATTTTACGAAAGTTTTGTAAGTATATAACTTTCACAATAAAAGTAGTCGGCAATAAAAGTAGTCTTTCTATTGTCCTAAAAAAAACAAGCTTGCCGAATTTATGATACCTTCGTTGAGACTTATGGTGCATTTACCACTTTGAAATTAGTAGTAAAACTTGTTCCGATTTCACTGTTCCTATGAGAGGTATATGAAATAGTAGGCCGATTTCAACCAAATTGAGAAATGTAATTTGACTAAAGATACTATTGATTAGAGTGAAATTTGAAAAAGATATATTTAGAAATAAAAAAGTTTTTCTGACAAAGGCGAATTTTCGGACCGGTCGTTCCTATGGCAGCTAGACGTAGTGATCCGATTCTGTTGGTTCCGATATATATCAGCGTGCAATAGAAAGAAGCCTTTGTACAAAATTTCAGCTCGAAAGCTTTAAAGCTGAGGGACTAGTTTGCATAGAAACAGACGGACTAAGCTTAATCGACTCGTCTCATCATACTGACCAAGAATATATATCGTCGGAGATGCGTCCTTCTGTGCGTTGCAAACTTCATGACAAAGTTAATGTACCCTATCACATCCGTGAAGGGTATTAAAAAGAAAAGGCGTATAAGAAAGCAGTTCAAAATAGTGTAGATTGACAATAATTTTTAAATTGAAAAACCAGTCTGCTGCAACCAAATGTCAACTGAGCGTGTAAGGAGTAATTAACGCGCAATGCCCCACCTTCCTTCATGGTCACCTCAGCCAAAATCGTCGATCTACACTCATAGTATCTTCACACAGCTAAACTCCTTTCCCTATATTTTTCTATTACTAGCAACAAATTTACGGAACATCTACCGTAATTACAATTAATCGAAAGAAATTCTCACCTTACATGCACTTTACTCTTATTACTCGCCATTAATCCATTACCTTTTAATTTGTTGAGTTTCAGGACATTCCCTTAATGTTAGCTACAACTCTGAAATCATATGAATTGCAAAACCCAGCATATATCAACTCGGAACGTTTACCAGAGTCCTTTGGCCAAATGTTGTTTTCTGGCGAATGCCATGTACAAGTTTATTAGAGGTGATTATTGTTCTCGTCCTTCTTTTCGCATGCCAGTCTGAGTAGGCCATCGGAATCACTGCGCTACAAAAGGAACACCATAAATTTCCAATTATCAGGATAATACGTTTGTACAGGCACAAAGCTCAGAACTTCATTGCTATACATAAATCCCAGGCGACTGTTTCCTTCCGCAAAGCAGATTTATGCTAATGTCTAGGAATTATTTTTATCGCACCGTGTCGAGCAAGTGCCTGTGAGGGAAACATAACAAGCGAAATGCGTAAGTAAGACATAGGAGGGTAAGTGTTGTTCTCTTGTTCACTTTTTGATAAATTGCGCTCAAGACGTTTCCTCTTTGCGGAGGAGGAGTTATCTTGGTTTTGGGCTAGCATCTAGGAATGGTCTGACTCTGAATATCTGGGGAACGGATTATTACAGGTAATACAAGAAAAAGTCGTTTGTAGGTAGACATATTGTCTCTTTTTATTAACGGGAATCAAATATGAATGTATGGATAATACCTTTTGTTGAATTTCAATCCATTGAACAATTTATATTTCTTAATTGCATTTAATTAATGCAGATTAATTATTAGAGCGTCCAGTCATTCCTCATCAGTCGCCTCGTCCTCGACTTTGACTCTGCTCGATGTCGGAGTACTCTCGATGTCCAATGTAATGGGAGGCCATTCACGGGACAACACTTGCGACATGTTTACAACAGAAATGTCAAGCGAGCCTGACAAATTGGATAAAATTAATTGAAAATTACGTGTGCTTTCATGTAAGAGACTGTATAAGGTGTCCCGCTTCAGATAGTAAATAGTAGCTGATAATACCGTTCATTTGTGGAAAATTGACATAAAAATGGATACTCTGTCTTTAACCGTTACAGATGCCTAGCATTTTTTGTAAATTGTGTTAAAAAGCTTGAGTTGCTGAACGAAATCAAACTTTCCCACACTCCCAATAATTTAGGTCTTCTGCACACGACGCAACCGCATTCGAGTTGCATAACCAGTTTACGATGCAACTGGTTGCCTCTGTATGGCAATGGGGATGTGCACATGAGTCGGCTAGTTGCAAGCCGGTTTACAACGGGTTTGTAACGCGTTGCGTGCAACTAGATTTCCAAGCCGCAAAGAAGTTGCAGTAGCAAGTTGCATATGTATTTTGTTGGCTCCGACTGACCACAAGAAATGTGGTCAGCTATTCCGTCTGTCAAAATGTGTGAGGTCGCGTTCGCGGTGTGCAATAGTGTCATGTTTGAAACTCGGGTCACAAATCAGTCGCACCGTGTGCGGAGAGAGGTCGTATCGCAAACTGGTTTGCAACTCAGGTTTCAAACGAATTGCCTTATGTGTGCAAGGCTTTTGACTCTCACCTCTGCAACTACATAAAAAATCATAAAAAGCGAATTTTCCCCGGTTTCGAAATTCACATTTACTTCAAAGATACAATTGCTAAAGTTTTAAAAAAATTTCAAAATCGATTTTTCTTCGAAAATTACGGTAGTTTGAACTGAAAAATTTGTGCAATTTGGCAAAAGTTGTCCCAACGTGTTGGCTTTCCAACGGTATAGTTTTTTTGATTGATTGATTAAATACTTGGCGCCCAATGCGGGGTCGATGTGATTTTAGTTTTTAGTTGCAGATTTTATCCTCAGGTTACCTTAATCTTAATCCATCTTATGCTTAGCATCAGATAACATTAGGTCAGGTTAGGTAAAAGGGCTGTCGGTCAACAAAACCATTTAGCAATTATCCCTGCCAAAAATCGTCAGCGTAAAGCCAAAACACAAAAGTGCTTGAGGTGGTTTCGTCTCCTAAAGAGTAGATGCTGTCTATCGGGTGACGAAACCAGCTCAAGCACTTTCGTGTTTTGGCTTTAAACTAACGATTTTGAGTTTGGATCATTGCTAAATTATCTTGTTGACTGTTTAGCAATGGTACACTCTACTTTTATTACATTATTATTACAATATGTTAGAGTTGTCTGATGGAAGATTTCGAACTAAGCACTAAATAAGAATTTCTCAATGAAATACCGTCTTACCAGAATACTAGAAAATTGGTGGTCCCTTTGTTCCTGTTTTGCGAAATCACGATTTAGCATGTCAAAAAAAAACGAAAGTCGTGAATTTAGGGCTTATGGGATGAATACGGTTTCAGTATTGCAATGGATCTTTCTAAAGCTATACTTTTACTAACCAATTTCGTCCTCTAAATATCAGCACTAGCACCCAGTCTGCGTTTCATCTAAATAAACTAAAACCTTGGACAGACCTACTACAATACACATATCTGTCATATTTGAATCGACCTCACTTGACTATAAAGTCAAATAAAACACTATCAAATCCACTCGGTAAAATCTCAAATGACACTTTTTCATAGCGAAAATTCCTATTTTTTCAGCTACCAAATATACATATATAAAATGCTCGTGTTATATCCAACTCGTGATATATCCAAGTTTTTACCATCATAGCAATAATCGTATCAATATAAAAACGTCAGCTTGGGAACAACGAACTTTCAATGATCCAAGGCAAGCACAATTTCACTTCCTTGGCACTGACACACTATCCCCCATACTGAGAAAAACCCTACACATAACAAAACAAAGCTGTAATAGTGCTTAACCTTAACCCAGGCTGACATAAAGTACTTTACGACAACTGAACATTTTTATCGTCACGGATATGTTTAAAGTTCGCAATATCTCGAATATAAACTCGAAAAAGCACAAAAAGCGGGACAACTCCACGCCGGAGTTAGACAAGAAACAGGGAATGGCAGTGGCACAAGAAAAAGCCAAACACAAACTGCTTATGAGGAGTCGGTGGATGTTGATGTTGACAAGGGTAGCATTTTCGGACGATTTAATCAGAAAAGCCTTCGAGTGCGATTTGGTAGTTCGAGACAACCACAAAGGCTCCAACGATTCCGTTTATCATTGTCAATGTTTTCACTTTTTTCGCTGAATTTTGATGAGGCCTTGAGGAAGACATTTCCATATTTTTTCGGTTGAAGGTTTCAGTGTCGATATATTTTGAGTTGTAGATAGAGTAGACCGAGAAATTCGGGAGAAAGTTATGGAAAATTTAAAAGATTCTCTGCTTGCGCTGTTTTGGAATACTCCCAAATACTATTTGTCACTTACTTTGATAATAAAAGTATGCTGAAGCGCATCCTCAAATTTTCCATTACGAGTAATGTGGAAAAATTAGAAATTGGATTCCTTCTCCCTAGAAAAAAGAGTTACGAGTAAATCTCGTCTCAGATCCTACTCCATTTATATTTATACTACTACTAGTACTATTTGGCCCTAACCCCTTGTGGGGCATACCGCATCAACCAATTTAACGTGGCTTAGTTGACGTTTCGTTAGCATAAACTGGCTGCTGCTAGCATGTACCTCCTAAACAAGTCGGGAAAAGTTGTGGCATATTACTACCCCACACACCATAGGGGGAAAACAACACAAACATCCATGACCACGACGTGGACGTACTCGAACCCGTAGCTGACCGGTAGCATGAGATATCAAAATGATGCCTCCCTGCACTGAGTCACGGGCCGCCCCCAATATTTATAAGGATACATTAAATTTCTTTTAAGTTTGTACACAGTAATGTAACGTGTGCCCTATGATGCGTAGTCGGCAGCGTCGGAGGTTGCACTCAGTTGCAAGTGCATCGGGCGAAAATCTTCGCCCAGCACACTTGTAACCCTTTGCAAATTCGACCCAGTCGACTATAACTCCCCCTTAAGACGACCATAGCGAAATTTTAGAATCCGCTTTGGAATTACGAAGTTAGAATATGATTGGAATTCAATACTTCGAATTACAAGCTGGAGCTGGGAAAACTGAATTCTGACAGCTTTCCAAACTTCAGAGTTCCATCGTGGAGGAGTGTTGCAGTTGAGAATGGGAGAAGTCGTGATCGAGGTAAGTGAAATTAATTTTTGTTGGGTAGACTGTTATATTCCTTGTGTTCGTCGAAGGGACGTCACATTATTGCGAAGCCGACAGAAACGTCGTCTACTATACCGCGATAGACAGAAAACCGGACACAACCTCCACTTCAAGGTGGACGGTGTGTCTGCGTGCCAAAAAAAAAACAACGACGTTCAGCATTTCGGTTACCTGAAAGACCCATCGAGCAGTATCAACCGCTCAGCGCGCAGGTTTACGCTCCTCGGGCAGCAATTACCCGCCACAATTCGGTCGGCGTAGTTGGTACAACATCTCTCTGCGTCGCGCGATTGGTCAAAGCAGCACCACCAGAATTATATGGAATATTTGGAATAGAAAATGAAACAACCCATAAATTTGACAAACCATAATTTTGTGTGTCTAGAAAATTGGTTAGAAATTGAATATTAATGTACTATATTATAAACTGGGGGGCAAAAGACCTTTCAATAGTCCTCCTCGTGGGCGCCCACTGTTAACGGCATTGTGTCAGACCGCTGACGGCCAAGTCGTAGCGATAAGACAGTTTGAAAAAGGCAGATAGCTGTAGCTGACCAACAGGTTCAGTAGGAAGAAATGATTTGTATAGTTGGAACTGCAACATAGTTGTGTGAACTCCAGCACGTTTATTAAACTATCTGAAGCAGCTATCTCCGATGCCACCCCCTGAATGGGGTTAAGCGTTTTGCTGACAACTCGTGCTTGTAAAAACCACTCCATGTCAAGAAACCTGGAACAAAAGCCTCGGATTGGACGGATCAACAACGACGACCACGCACACGACTAACGGATTATTGAAGAAACCGGGGACCGAGAAAGCCCCCCTTCAACGTTTCGAAAACTAAAAGCTAAGCTGTACTGCAGTCCAGGAAACAAATTGGTTTGGCAACGAAATCAATGACAAGAAATCGCACACAATTTTTACAAGTGGCAAACCATCGCGCCACAAGGAATTTGGAGAAGCATTTACAGTCAACAATCATCGCAAGCCGCACAATATTGACTTCAAACCCATAAATGAACGACTGTGTCATCAATGTGCACGCCCTCAGTGAAGTTAAAGAAGACGCAATAAAAGACGAGGAGTTCTACGCCCGCCTTGAGACTATCTTCGACTCACTTCCAACAAATGACGTCAAACTGCTGCTGGGAGACTTTAACGCCAAAGTCGGAAATGAAAGTTGACACTGGGCTGCCACTGTAGGCCACAGTCTCCTTGAGAAATGTAACGACAACCGCTAGCGAATTATCGACTTCGCCTGCAGCAGGAATTTGGTCGTAAGCTCTACGTGTTTCCCGCATCGTCGCATTCGCAAGCAGACGCACATACCGTCAAACAAATTGATCAGGTCCTCATTTGCAAGAGATGGGCGTCTACTGTATTAGATATCCGCGCCTATCAAGGAGAAAACTGCAACTGATATCATCACTTGATGAAGACGACCCACAGATGTAGAATTTCCTCAGTGCACCAATCGAGAACCAGCCCTCCTAAAATCTTTACGGTTGTTAAACTTATGGGCGATGATACGGACGGCGGTGGCGTATACAGCCGCCCTTGAGGAAAGACTATCACCTATGCTGCGCAAAATCAGCAACACAGGCGTCCATGGGTTCTGGGAAGAACTCAAGAGTACCATCAAAGAGGTCGCAGTGAAGGTCGTGGGATATAAAGCCCAGCGAGCGCGAAATGACTTATTCGACGAGGAATGGAAAAATTCACTTGTCGCGAAAATGAGACCTACAGACAATCGATCAACGAGGAACCAGCGCTAAAAGAGGAAAACAGGACAAGCTACGGCGAATATCGAATAGAATAATTATACGCAAGAAACGTAAATACTTTGACGAGTAGTGGCTGCGTAATAACGAAAACTTACTTAATAGGAACATCAGACAAGCGTAAAAATAGTAAAAACAATTAAGAACGGCTATTAACCCAGGACTAGCCTCTGTAAGGACAAGGCTGGAAGCATCATCAGCGATACCAATGACATTAACAACGGATGGGTCTCTTATTTTGAAGAGTTTCTTAATCTGCCATCTTACATCCCCACAGAAGAAGCTCTGGACGATATTGTTAATTTAGGCCCACCCATACAACCCCTGACAGTACAGGAAGTTGATCTCGTGTTGCTGTCACTAAAACGAATAGCCCCGGGCGCTGACGAGATTGCAGCTGAACTGCTAAAATTCGGTGGAACGGGTCTAGATAATGCCGTAGTGGACGAGGTGATCCCAGACGATTGGCGCAGAAGCTTTATTTGTCCAATTCACAAAAAGGAGATAAACTGCGGTGTGAGAATTACATGGGCATATCACATCGCAAAAGAAGTTGGACTATTGTACATCTCAACGAGGGTAAAACTAAAATAATGATGCAAACGAGGACAACGACGCCAGCACCATCGAGCATCAACGTGGGGGACTTCAACATCGAGTTCGTGAACGACTGACGAGCTCAAGCTACGGATATAGCTAGCTAATAAGATTTTTTCTCGGTTCTCCACATAATGAAATCGAAGCACGTGCACAGAAACCATCATATGACCAGTGCTATGGCTGCGAAACATGGATCCTATCTCAAGCCTCTGGAAATATTCTAGACACATTCGAACGTAAGGTTATGGGGCGAATTTTCGGATCTGTCTGCGAGAGGGACGGCGCATCCGGTACAAGTTGTATGAGTTGTTGAGTTGTATGAACTATACGATCAGCTGGAAATTTTGAAAATCGTCAAATTGCAACGACTTCAATGGGCAGGGCATGCACAACGAACGGACGATGATCGCATGCCCATACTACTACTTTGCCTTAACCCCTAGCGGGGCATAGCGCGTCAACTACTCCTGCGCGCCATCGTACTCTGTTCTGGGCAATGGGGCGCAACTCCCCAAAAGACTTACCCAGTACCTGACACTCCTTTGCCACAGATCGACGCCATGTGATTCGAGGACCCACTCTTGGTCGGCCTTGGTTGGAAATGAGGTTCCATTTCATGGCATGCATAGCAATGCAGTTATCACTCTTCCGCAATGTGTGACCTATCCACTGCCATTTTCGCCTGCGTATCAATTCGTCGATTGGCATCTGACCCGTACGCCGACTTAGCTCTTCATTTGATATTGTTTCGGGCCAGAAAATTCTTAAAATTCGACGAAGACATGAGTTGACGAAAACTTGCAGCTTTCTGGTAACTCCTACGGAAACTTTCCATGTACTGCTCCCATACAAAAGCACTGATAGTACCAGGGAGCGAAACAGGCCCAGCTTGGTCTTGATGCTGAGATAACTGCCCTGCCAGATTTTGGACAGCATGCCGTATGCGCGTTTAGCCTGGTTGATACGACGAGCGATGTCCTGCTCCGTACCTCCATTTTCGGCAACAATGCTACCCAGGTAGACGAAGTTGTCCACCTTCTCCACAGGCTGCCCATTAATATTGATGGCAATAGGTGTCGGATTTCTTTTTCGCAACGGCGGGCTAAGAACCTTGGTCTTGTTGGTATTAATCTTTAGCCCAACCTTGCTTGCCTCCCTCTCGAGATCTAACGCCATTGCGGACAGATCCATGATTTTGTGGGAGAGTAGGCATATGTCGTCAGCGTAGTCAAGATGTTGTAGATAAGATGTCAAAGTCCATTGAATTCCTCTGTCGAGTCCGGATAGGGCTGCATGCAACACATCGCCGATCACAATGAGGAATAGGATCGGTGAGAGGATGCACCCCTGCCGAACTCCACTGCGAATCTCAAAGTCCCCCGACACCTTACCTTTATGCAGAACGCGACATTTCGCGCCGTCATAGGTTGCCTTAATAATTGCCACAAGCTTCTCAGGGATATCTCTCCTGCGCAAAGCCGCCAAGGTCCGACGTAGGGCTCTCGCGCCACGATAATGATGATACTATTTAAACATGTTTTACTTAAAAAAGAAAAACGTTTAAATTCACTAAAAAACTATTTCGGCAGCATTGGTTTAAGTGGAAATAACGTAGAATCCTCTCACCGAGTATTTGTGGTACCCGAAGCCCAAATTTTTTTGCTGTGGCGAAAATTCTCGCTAAATGTAATAGAGAGAATATTTTTCTATTATTCGCGAAGCTGGAATATTCCAAAACACGACTTTCGAGTGTTTTTCGGAGTGGGACTTTTAGAATTCCAGAAGTTTGAAAGGGGTAAGTGTGCTCCATGGGGAGATTCGGAATTTTAAAGCTCTTCATTCCTTCCATTTGGAAGCAATTACAATATCTAAGATCACACTAATTTATGTCATTGATTATTTTACAGAATAATTATTATTGCGTTAACTCGGCGTATAACATAATTGTGTGCTCTTTCTGGTGCGCTAGTGTCCTTGGCAAAACCATAAAGTATTACTAATATTGCAATAGTCTAATGCAAATCTTATCCAAGTGCCGTTGATGTATTTAAGTATATCAATTTCAAAAAGGTGAGATCCATATTCCATCAACGAAAGTGGAGTGCTAAAGACACCATAGAGTAACTCAGCTTCAATATCTATAATTAAAAGGAAAAATAATTGTTCAAACACTTCCAAAAACACTACACATCTGCAACACTCACCGACACGAATGTCTGCAAGGTGACCGGAATTACTTTGGCAGCTACCATGACTCGCGTCTTCTGCGTCATCTGCATAAAAATAATCATAGTTCTCTTGAATTTCGGCGATTGATCAGGAAAATTACACGAGTAGATAGCCGTAACAGTTTCGTCAGTTAGAACCATGAATTGATTTGAATAGTAGCAGCATGGAAAGATCTGAGCAATTATTGCAAGGAAAATTACAAATAATTCCAAATGCTCCATCAAATTTTGCGGATAAGCCAGAAAAAGAACAGCTTCCATAGTCAACAACGTGGCCGTTACTATAAATTGAATGAGCATAACTTGAGAAATACTTTCCTGTATAATATCAAATATCCTGAAAGAAATCAAGGACTTAATTCTGAGACAGTCATTATTTTGGAATTAAAATTAATACGTACTTCATTAAAACTCGATAATCCTCAATGCAATTTATCAATTCGCTGTAGTTCTCCTCTTGTGTTTTCGACGAATCCCATCCGATGTTCCCGACACGATCCAGAAAGGCTTCAAGATGCGCATTCGACATAACGAGACACAATAAACCACATGCGTCGTTACTCGTATCCTGTAGGGTTTCAATCTGAAGAAAGATATATTGAAATAGCCATGTAAGCCAGTAACGCCAGGCCGGATTATGGAAATTATAAGGGATCCACACGTTCAAAATCAACTGTTCACGGTTTGTCAGAGCCGCGTTTATGGCTGAGCTTATTCCTACCACTCCATAGTAGATTCCAAGTGCTAGAGTGAAACGCTGATCTAATTTGATTGACTCACGAACCACATTCTCCTGATGATTTGACGAAATCCTTGAATCCAAATGTTGGAAGTAGGCTTCAAGCTGGATGAACTTCAATCTATATTTGAGAATCAGAAGAAATTTCAGGGCTCCTCCGATGACAGAAATGCAAAGGGTCAAACAAAGTAGCACCTCCTTTAATCCGCTGACAAATAAAAGCTGAATTAGAAAAGAGCAAATGGTAAAGACGTTGAAAATGAGAATCATCGAAATTAAATGCAATTTTTGGCGAGAATTGTAGTTTTCGCAGCGATAAAATCCCCAGAATGTCCACAAAATCCACAAAAAATGTAAGGTTTTCACAGTGTCAGGATTGTTGGAAAGAAAGTTTACTTTCATTTTGCACAGGAAAGTGATATACGTTGTGATTTGAATAAGGGCTTTTTAAGACTGACGTGTTCAATGCTATTATTGGTCGTACGGCAGCTAATATTGAACAATGGATTTTTCTTTGCGAAAAGTCCGTGGGAATCTGCAATAGTTTTACAACTGCTTATAGACCTGCCTATCGGATAGTGTTGCTAATAGGTAGAAAATTCGTCGCTTATGGCGGAAAATCGAGACAAGTCAAGTCAAGTTTGCCTTCTCCGATATTGTACCCAATGTATGTAACATCTTTATTTAACTTTTCAAATACAAATACTGAAGTAATAGGCATTGCAGACGACACAGTCATACTTGTAGTTGGAACAAACTGGAAAGAATGTTACACTAGAGCAAATAACAAGATTAAAGAAGCTATCTGCTGGTTAAAAGTGAAAAATATTCCAAAAATCATATCTTTGTAGAAAACAAACTACAAATTTCTTCTTCTTTTCTTGATTGTATTTTACATTCGAATAGGGTTGAGTTATTTACGATTTTTGGGTCATATTCCACCTCTTCTATACAAATTTTGAAATTCTAAACTTGTCTGCCGCGGGGTTGGTAACGGAATTTTTCTCTGCCTTTTTGCACTGATACTCGAGGAAGTGTCCTTAATTAAATGCCGTTCGAATCAATATTGTGCACACTACTAAGACCGAGCTATTTGCAATTTTTATGTCATATTCCTTAACTTTCGTAATACTCAC
Source organism: Chloromyia formosa (assembly GCA_964017055.1). Taxonomy (NCBI): domain Eukaryota; kingdom Metazoa; phylum Arthropoda; class Insecta; order Diptera; family Stratiomyidae; genus Chloromyia; species Chloromyia formosa. Next base: position 20,523,114 of record OZ024815.1, read on the forward strand.
ATTCTCAGTTTTCGATACTTTGAGCTCGTCTGCCGCGCTGTTGGCAACGGAACTTTCGTCTCTCTTGCGTTGACACTTAAGGGAGTGTCCTGAATCGAATGATATTCGAATCAATAATCTTGCACATGAGGAAGGTGGAGTTATTCGCGGTTTCGATTACGACAACATCTACTAATCGGGATCGCATGTATGATTCATTAAATGCGGATATTTAAAAAATCATCGCTTCGGGCGAAGCAAACCGCGTAGTGTTCAACGCTTCCAAAACCCAAAGCCGTCTTATTACCAATAAAGTATCTGCTCCAAACACCGCACATTACATCGTCGTCGACGGTGTGAGTATTTCTGACTCACCAGCGCTTAATATATTAGGCATTACCATCTCGAAAAAACTTAATTGGACGGACCACATTTTTTCCATTGCGAAAAACGCTATGAAATGTCTGGGATTGCTAAATAGATGCAAAAAATATTTCACGCCATCTGATTTAGCGCTAATATACAAGAGTCGAGACTCGAATATACTTGCCATTTATGGGCATCAGTTTCATGTTTCCCTACCGGCGTTGCGGGTTCGAATCCCGTCCACGACAACGTTCGTGACCATAGATGTGCAAGAGGTGCATGCTGGCAACTGTATTCTCTGAAACCAATTTATGCCAATGAAACGTCAGCTGGGCCACATGGAACAGTTGACGCGCTATGCCCCATAAGGGGTTAGGGCAATTAAGTATTTATGGGCCGGTGCGGGTCGCACTGCACTGTCGGCATTGGACAGAGTTCAACGAAAAGCTTTCAAACTTATTGGTGACGACGATATAACTTCTCGGATGGAATCACTTCAGCACAGGCGTGACGTTGGTTGTCTATCACTTTTTTATCAATACTTCAACCGCCGCTGCTCTGCTGAAATAAGTATGTAGTTTAATTGCCGATGTTTCATTTCCTGTATGCAACACCAGGCAGTCAAGTCGTGCCCACCATCTTACCATCGAAACTAGTGTCTTTCGAATGCAGAACAACTCGAATGTGGAACGCTTTACCATCATCTGTTTACCGTTGCAGTTACGACCTGCAGAAATTTAAACAAAATGTCCACCGTCATCTAATTTCGTCTAATCCAGCTCAACCCATCCCTCCTCTCTTACCTTAATTTCCCCACCTACTAAAGCTATGCTATTGCATTAAAGGGAATCCCCTAAGCTTTGGTGTTAACATAGAAAAAAAACGTGTTCCAGGGTCATTTACGCTAGCTTTAAATAACGTCCAAATTTCCGATTTGCAACATTTTGACCGCTTCGGCTGCGATGTTAGAAAAGGAATTTTGGTTTGTTTTTTTGTACTGACACTACGGAGAGTGTTCTAAAGAAAATGACATTCGGGTCAAGTTTGTATATTCGAGTAGGTTAGAGTTTTGTACAGTTTTTATGTCGTAATCTACCTTTTTTATTCAAATTTCAAAATTTTAAACTTGTCTGCATGGTGTTAACAATGGACTTTTTGTCTGTTTTTTTTTGCATTTAGATGTGTGGGTGGGTCTCTACCCAAATGATACTGAAATCAAGTATTTGAAAATTACTTCACTTCTGTCAAATTTTTACCACCTTTGGTGTTGTCTGCCACCATTTCAGCAACACCGTAACTGTCTGCCTTCCAACTTTTCGTTATACGTGGACCTGTAACTACTGCCATGCAAAAGACGAACCATTTGCAAATGGCTTGTCTTGCCTCGTTTTTTTTTACAACTTAAGCGACAAATTTCCTACCTGTTAGCAGACACACTTTTTCTTGTATATTTAATCAAGTACTATTCAATGGTACCTGTTAGAACTGTTGGCAAGTGACTTTCTTTTCGCTCGTTGGCTCTTAGACTATTGCTACCTAGTAATTTGCGCATTTATTATCATAGGAAATCGGAATTAGTAGGAAGCAGCATTTGATCAAATTAGAGGGGACAACGTGTTTGAAACTACCTATATATTGTTCCTATAGCGCTTGGGTTTGAACTGATTGTACAAAGTAGCGAATGCCGTTCCTTTGATAATATTTGTTAATTTGAAGGTTTTATACCCCTTGCAGGGATTTAATAAGAAATAAAATGCCTACAACTGGCAAATTTATTTTATTTATTTATTTATTTCCATGTACATCGACTCTTTTTTTACAGTATTCAAAATTCAATTCAAGGATATACCTTACCACAATGACATATCCAGGGCGTAGAAGGAAAAAAAAAGAAGTAAAATTAAACAAACCAAAAAAAAAAAATAAAAAATAGTAAGAAAAAATTAGAAACAGATTAAAAGATTTACTAAGTAATTCAATTTTGAAAATGTAGGGACATTTAGAAGTAAGAAAAATGTACACAATTTTATGTTATTATATTAAGCACGTATTCAGCAAGAGGGAAGAAAGAAAATTATAATAAGATAAAAGTAAGAAATTATATAATTTGTATTCATTTAAAGTAAATTTATATAAAATTTATTTGAAATTTATTTTATGTGAAATTTATTTTGAAGGTATTTCGGATTATTAGTATATATAGCATATGTATATACTTTGTTAAATATATTCTATGACCTGGCTATTGAAACGGCGGTTGTCAGCTAGTAAGTCACTTGGCAGTTCGTTATACCATAAGGGACCTAAATAGTTCAAAAAATCTAAAATTTGTTACAGTTTGCTTAGGATCGTGCGACGAATCACATGCTGAAAACCGTGTGCATGAATCCTGATCCATTCTACATTTGACAATTTGAAATGAACAGTCAAACTTATTCCGAGTTTACTGTATCTGAAATAGTGGCCTACATTTGGACCAAATTTAGAAAAATGGTTTGCCGGAAAATATGATTGATTAATACGAAAATTGGTAAAGTTCGGATCAGCTCATGATCGAAATGGATGGTGAATTCGGTACAACCTTTACATCCTTTGGTATACCAGCAAAATTAGTGCGACTGACAAAGATGCCGATGGCTAACTACGTCTCACAGGTCAGAATCCATAAGAGACTTACGAATTTCTTTGAAACACGCACTTGTCGGAAGAAGGGCGATGGACTGGTGCCGAAGCTCTCCAACCTAGCACTAGAATACGTTTTTCGGGCTATGAATATGGACAACAGCAAGACGCTACTCATCAAGTCGACACAATTAGCAGCGTACGCCGACGGCATCAACATCATGTCCCGAAGATTGGCCGACGCAGAAAAACTTCTGCATACGCTTAATGCCGCTGCAAAAAAAGTTGGACTATATCTCGAACATATTACACGTTTCCGCGGTAACTGTACTTTGAACATGAGTTTGATTGGCTCTTTGTTTTTGTATTTTCCAAGGATATTGTAATTTGGCTAAGTTTATTGAATTGTCATAAGAAATAAAAAAAAGTCTGACAATTACATTAAAAAATGCGAATTGAAGTCAAAGGACATGATTTTGGTTTTTAAGAATTTTTTTTTTTACAACCGTCGAACTAGAATTATTAAAAGTTCCGAGACTATTTTTTATTTCATAAAACCATATCTCTGGTTCCTGTAAACCCCTTGTGGGGCATAGGGCATTAACCACGCCGACTTTCTACCTCGTTCTGTTCGCCGCCATCACCTTCAGCTGTCTCCACGATTTGCCTAATGACTTACCCTCGACCCAACTGATCTTGTCCAGGTGTTTCTAGGTCGTCTAACGCGGCGGCTTGCATCGGTTCCCTGTGGGTTCCAATTGAGGGCCTGTTTAGCAATGTTTTCCGCCCCCTTTCGAAGTGTGTGACTATCCATTGTCACTTTCGACTTTTTATGGAGGTGTCTATCCTGTCCTGGCCAGTAATGAAAGGGAGGTCGTCGTTAGACCTCCGACCAGCGTATGTGTAGGATGCGCCGTATACACTGGTTTACGGAAGGTTGCAATCTAGTTGTTATCGCCCTGGTCACCTTCCAAGTTGAACAGCCATAAAGAAGCACAGATTTTACATTTGTTTCGAAGATCCTGAGTTGAGTACTTCTGAAGATGTTGTTGTTTTGCCAGAAAGGAGTCAAATTGAAAAAAACTGCCCGAGCCTTGTTGATGCGAGACTGTACATCAGAATCCGCTCCACCATCTGCTGCAACTACGCTTCCGAGGTAGCAAAAATTGTCCACTTTTTCCACCGTCTGCCCCGAAACACAAATTTCGCTCTGTCTTCCTTTATCCAAGCTCAAGTACTTAGTTTTGGCAGCATTGATTTTAAGCCCCGCATTGCCACTTTCGCGATGCAGGGCATCCGTCATTTGAACTAAATGATCCGATATATTTAAGAGAAGACAAATATCGTAATTCAGGTGTTGCGGCTACTACTAGATAACATCAACCGCCTCCACAAAAACATCACATTTACAATGGAAACAGAAGAAAATGGTGAAATACCTTTTTTGGACGTCAAAATTCTTAGAAATGGGGAAAATATTGATTCCGACATACATAGGAAAACAACAACGACACAGAGAACCATTCCGAGCAGCTCCCTCCACTCTTATCAACACAAATTCGCTGCATATCCCAGCATGATCCACAGGATGCTAACTACCCCCCTCAATAAATGCCGATACGAACAAAAATTAGCTTATGTAAAGGACACGGCCTCAAACAACGAATATAGTAGCAAAATCATAGATGCAATTTTCAGGAAAAAAAAGGCCAGAGTTGAACGGAAGAAACTCACAACGATGCCAAACAACAACTACGATGAAACAATCTTCAGATCCAGCTTAGTCTACAACACCATGTGGGGTCACATAAATAATGCGCTGATCAAATTCATCATCGAAATGGTACCAACGAGCAGACACCCGAAGCTGAAGGCAAAACTGACTAGCGAGAAAGACCCTAAAACATGCTCCTATGCTCCCCATAGCGGCGTATATAAAATCGAATGTCCTTATTGCGAGAGTGCACACATTGGTTAAACCAAGCGACTGGTAAAAACAAGGTTTGACGAACACATGGGGGACGTGGAATTAGCGGAAAACAACCCGATAAGGCATGTCGAATTAGCAGGGGCCAAACACATCATAGAAACCGGACACGTGATCACATAGGACAACGTCGAAGTAATAAAAAAAGTAAAAAAGACATACAAACTCGATACTGCATAGAGAGCCTTGAGATATTCAAGCGAGGAAAAAAAGGATTGCTCAACACAGGTGGGGGAAATTGTACATCGGACCTCTTCCAGGCAATACAAAAATAAACAAAAACAAAATAAACGAGATCTAGCTAAGTAAGTCGACATATATAAATAATTTAAGCTTACCCGACTCTGATTGAAATATTTATAAGAGACGAAAAATCATGTATGAAGTTATTGTGAAACAAGCACTGACCAAGGGCGCAAGTAACGCCCGAAACACGTGTCTGTGGCAATAAAAATAAATCTGCTGTATAAAGGGAACAACAGTCTTTTTATTTAAAACATTTAAAGAACTGCAGAAAACAAAGGAACTAACCTAGCAACAACATTCGATAAAAAGTATGTTTTCCTTTCTTTCTCGCAAGGTCGATTATGTTAAGTTGGACAGTTTCGATGGTTTTTCTTTAAACTTATGAAATTTGATTCTTTCTCCTTAATTTTAATTATGCTGCATAAATAACATACATATGAGTACGTGGTTTATTTATTTTTTTTACATTTTATATACCGTACTTCGAATTAATAAATTTTTATTGATTTTTGCGAGAAAAATATTGGCGACAAAAGCGCCTTGTGTTCAATAAATGTATCATACAAAAGTATTCCCACATTAATGTGTATGACCTCTCGAAAATCAACTCAATATTTCCAATTTCATTCAAGTCGATCTGAAAACTTTTCATAACCATCCACCACAATTATTATTCCTGACAGAAAACAAAACTACGAGTAACTTATTAAGTTTTAAAGAATTTCTCCACAACAAACTGGCACCCTAAATTAGTTTTCAGTCATTTAATAATTTCAACATTATTTTTTTGCCATTTTGTCCGTCAGAAACCAAAAAGCTTATAAAACTTGTAGGTTTGTCAAGGAAAATAAAGTGAAATGAAAAGAGTTTGCGAAACTTGTCCTTTGAGATGCGTCTTTCGAGGGCGTCTTCAAATTCCAGATAAAATATTGTACTCCAGTATACGAGTACATGTACCTAAAGAAAAAAAAAATATTGTAAGAACAAATTTTCTTATTTCCGACTAAAAGTTTTATTTTGATGTTTGTGAAAATTCAACCAGTTGCGAATATTTCCCTTTAACTATATAAATGGGCGTATAGATAAAATGGCAGAAGTTTCTATAGTTAAGTTCACTGTTTCACTGAAATTCAATTTGTTCGTTTCGTTTTGTGTTTGAAATTGACAAAAAAAGATGCGGGGCATAATAACGTCTGTATTCAAAGCGCGCCCCGTAAATCTAGCCGCTGGCAAAAAAAAAGTTCATAAATTTCTTTATTCTATGGGTAATTAATGCGCTCAGTAGCCGTGAGGTCTCGATCGCCACTCTGCAATGCCTGCATCTGAAAATCAGGGGTTTACTACCCTGGCGTATTAATATAATAAAAAACAAGCTAGCCTTCGGCTTGCGGAAGGTATGATACCCTCCACGCGTATCAAACTTTCATTTTTATTTACGAAGCATTTGCACTTTGAAATTAGTAGTAAAACTTGTTCCGATTTCACTGTTCCTATGAGAGGTATATCAAATATGGACCGATTTCAACCAAATGTGATTTGACGGTGAATCTTATTGAATAATATGAAATTTGGTAAATATATATTTAGAAAGAAAAAAAAAAATTTCTAACAAAAACTTGTTTTTGGAATGGTCGTCCCTGGGAGATACGCGAGCATAGCCATGTCTAGTAATGCAATTCCTTCAAATGATCCAATTCCGTAGATGAAAATCATCCCAGAAATACAAAAATTCCTTATTTTATTAATGTTCATATGATCCATGATAATCTTCCCAAACATATTTTAATAACAGACGCTACAATGAACTCAACGAAGATATACATATTTAATCAAAGTCTACAACTCCAGGAATGCCTTTGAAGTGCTCCCTTCGAAAGTCCATCGTGGCAGGGGGAAAATTTCAATTTAAGTCAGCCTTACACCACAACATTTGACCATTTAATCGGCAATATTCAGCCCTCTGTCAGAAAGATGTTTGTTCCTCTATAACATGTTGCTTGGAGAAAACCGCATGGAAATTTGAAAATTTCAGAGAAAATGAAATTTGTAAATTGACGATGAGTTTTTGTTCTTAAAAAATTTATGCAATCTTTCAAATGCGAGGGTGAACGGCGCAGCGCAGCGCTTAGATTTGAAGCATGAATAATGTGGTTTACAGGAGACGATAATATTCATATAGTGCCTAGGGATAAAATCAATAAATTTCAATTAAAACGAATTGGTCAAAATATCTTTATGAATGTTGGTTGGGTTAATGCCAATGTAGGGGCGTACATTTGTTCCCGTAATGACGCGTACATAGCCTAGGGCTCTCTGAATGGAGTCGTTTATTCGAAATTTTCCTAATATTTGTTATACTCGGATTCGTTTATTCGACTATTTGCCTATATGTGGGGGAGTTGTGGTCTTGGTCATGCTTCAGGTATGCCTTTAAGATAAAACAATTATCCCGGAGTGATTAACATTGAATGTATTGTACATAATTGCAGTGGGATATGTGCGAGTAGGGATCTGCTTCATTTGAATTTATTTCGATTAACGCTTACTCGATATAAACTCTCTATTCTTTTTCAGTTCAGTAGTCCGAATGGCACAACGGTTAGCACGTTCACCTTCCACGCACTGGGCCCCGGTTCTATTCCTACTGGATGCGGTAGTTTTCGATGAAAAAGGGGATTTACGTGTCGGACTATGAGCCCACTCAGCTGGTAAATGAGTACCCATTTATGCTGTGTTTTGCTAGACAGCGGCTGGGCGATTTGCGTCTGCGGCTCGAGAGCAATTGATTCATCATTCAATGTCGGGGTTTTGTATGAAAATAGTACTAGTATGTTGGGCAGGTTATCAAGGATTTTTATTTGTACGTGAGGAGAATGGATGGAAAGAGACGAATGTACTGTAGATGTAGAGTCCTTCGGTGGCAGCAAGGACATTCGAGAAAGGATATTTTTTGCAGTGAAGCGATATATGGGGAATATGGGTGTCATATGAATCGGGGTGGACACCCGAATATCCAGGAGTAGTGTAGATGGCATTTCGAGTCCTTCGTTGGCGAAAAGGACATTCAAGAAAGTCAAGTGAAATATGGGCAATATGGGTGTCATATGAATTGTGGTGAAGAGGCGAATGCCTAGAAGTACTATGGATGGCATTCCGGATCCTTCGGTGGTGACAAGGATATTCGAAAAAGGATACTTTTGGCAGTGAAGCGAAATACGGTCAATATGGGTGTCATATGAATCGGGGTGGACACCCGAATATCCAGGAGTAGTCCAGATGGCATTTCGAGTCCTTCGGAGCGAAAAGGACATTCTTGGAAGTCAAGTGAAAATTGGGCAATATGGGTGTCATATGAATTGTGGTGAAGAGGCGAATGCCTAGAAGTACTATGGATGGCATTTCGAGTCCTTCGGCGCCGAAAAGGATATTCGAAAAAGGACACTTCTGGCAGTGAAGCGAAATACGGTCAATATGGGTGTCATATGAATCGGGGTGGACACCCGAATATACAGGAGTAGTGCGGATGGCATTTCGACTCCTTCGGTGGCGAAAAGGACATTCAAGAAAGTCAAGTGAAATATGGGAAATATGGGTGTCATATGAACCGGGGTGAGGAGGCGAATGCCTAGGAGTACTATGGATGGCATTCCGGATCCTTCGGTGGCGACAAGGATATTCGATCGAAAAAGGATACTTTTGGCAGTGAAGCGAAATACGGTCAATATGGGTGTCATATAAATCGGGGTGAACACCCGAATGTCCAGAAGTAGCGCAGATGGCATTTCGAGTCCTTTGGAGCGAAAAGGACATTCACGAAAGTCGAATGAAAAATGGGCAATATGGGTGTCATATGAACCGGGTTGAAGAGGCGAATGTCCAGGAGTACTGAGATGGCATTCCGGATCCTTCGGTGGCGACAAGGATATTCGAAAAAGGATGTTTTTGGCAGTAAAGCGAAATATAGGCAATATGGGTGTCATATGGACCGGTGCGCAGAGGCGAATATCCAGGAGTACTATAGATGGCATTCCGGATCCTTCGATGGCGACAAAAATATCCGGAAAAGACTTTTTGCAAGTAAAGCAAAATATATAGGTAATATGGGTGTCATATGAATCGGGGTGAAGAGGCGTAGATGTAGATGGCATTTCGAGTCCTTCGTCTACTTGCGCAGCATTTCCTCGAAAATTGTGGTGCGGACCAGGACAACGGCCGTTCTATCAACCAGGCTAAATACGCATACGGCATGCTGTCGAAAATCTGGCAGAGCAGTTGTCTCAGCATCAACATCAAGCTGATATTTTTTCGCTCTCGGGTACTGTCTGTAGTTTTGTATTTGAGCAGTACATTGAAAATTTCCGTAGGAGTTACCAGAAAACTGCACTTCCGCGCGCCATCGTGCTCTGTTCTGGGGAATAGGGTGCAGCTTACAACAGACTTACCCAGCGCGCTACACTCCTTTGCCACAGATCGTGGCCATGTGATTCTAGGACCCCTTCTTGGTCGGCCTTGGTCGGAAACGGGGTTCTATTTCATGACGTGCAAAGCAGTGCATTTATCACTCTTCCGATATGTGTGACCTACCCACTGCTATTTTCGCCTGCATATCAATTCGTCGATTGGCATCTGCCCCGTACGCCAACTTTGCTCTTCATTTGTTATTGTTTCGGGCCAGAAAATTCTTATAATTCGACGAAGACATGAGTTGACGAATACTTGCAGCTTTCTGGTAACTCTTACTGGAACTTTCCATGTATCGCTACCATAGGCAAACGCAGAAATTATCAGGGAGCGAAACAGACCCAGCTTGGTCTTGGTGCTGAGATAACTCCTTTGCTAGATTTTGGAGAGCATGCCGTATGCGCATTTAGCCTGGTTGATAGAACGAGCGTTGTTCTGGTCCGCACCACCATTTTTGAGTAAATGCTGTGCAAGTAGACGAAGGACTCGAAATGTTATCTTCATCTACGCCTCTTCACCCAGGTTCATATGACACCCATATTGCCCATTTTTCACTTGACTTTCGTGAATGTCCTTTTCGCCACCGAAGGAGTTGAAATGCCATCTACACTACTCCTGGATATTCGTCACCCCGATTCATACGACACCCATATTGCCCATATTTCGCCTTACCAGCAAAAATATCCTGTTTCGAATGACCTTGTCGCCACCGAAGGACTCTAAGTGCCATTTATAGTGTTCCCGAACATTCGCCTCTTCACCCCGGTTCATATGACACGCATATTGTCCATTTTTCATTCAACTTTCGTGAATGTCCTTTTCGCTCCGAAGGACTCGAAATGCCATCTGCACTACTTCTGGATATTCGGGTGTTCACCCCGATTCATATGACACCCATATTGACCGTATTTCGCTTCACTGCCAAAAGTATCCTTTTTCGAATATCCTTGTCGCTACCGAAGTATCCGGAATTCCATCTACACTACTCCTAGACATTCACCTCTTCATCCCGGTTCATATGACACCCATATTCCCCATATATCGCTTCACTGCAAAAAATATCCTTTCTCGAATGTCCTTGCTGCCACCGAAGGACTCTACATCTACAGTACATTCGTCTCTTTCCATCCATTCTCCTCACGTACATACAAAAATCCTTGATTGCATAGACAACCTGCCCAACATACTAAAATACATGGTACTATTTTCATACAAAACCCCGACATTGAATGATGAATCAATTGCTCTCGAGCCGCAGACGCAAATCGCCCAGCCGCTGTCTAGCAAAACACAGCATTATGGGGTAAATAACTCGGTTGAGCGTGTTGCTGATCACACATCTCTGCACAAGACATACCGTCATGATCTAGAAAATGATATGATGCTAACTCATCTCGAGGCCATGGTTCAAATTGGACTGTTGTGCCAGTTATTTATTTTATTTTTTATTTTCAACCCTGATTTAACAGTCAAAATATTTGCAACATGCATTGGCTCAACTCTGTGATCATGCAAGTGCATCAAAACCCTTCAAATTAATAAGCTTTTAACCAACGTATTTTTCGAAAGCTCAGTTGAGTTACGGTGAGAGGAGGGGTGGATGTCCTGTGTCGGATTTGTTGCATGCATTGGAATTTTACTGTTATTTTGAGAATGGAAAAGCTCAGTTTAAAACAAGTCATTTGATCAATTAATCGCCTCTGGTAAAAATTTGGTAAATGCAGTGAAGAGAAAGGTAAGGAAGAATAATCACAATCTATGTACACTAAATTCACTGAAGCAATTTTACCTCATTTCTTCTGCTGAAAAGTAAACAGAGTGACACGAGCCCTCTACGCCGGAACACCGCCGCGGTCCATATAGTCCCGTACCAACCAGTGAAACTCACATTCCCTAATTCCATCTCATTTCCCCGGAACACCCGCCCGGCCCATATAGTAGAAGAACCAGGCGAAAACAATGTTGCCGAAAAATTGCTTCGTTTCTCTAGGATCATTTCATTACCTTATTTCACTCTCTTCTCTGATCAAGTGTTTCGCGCCCAAAAAAAAAGTTTTTACCTAAAAATCAATAGGTTTAGATGAAAAAACAACGTTGCTCTTGAGTCCGAATTACAAGATGATGGACGGACGCAATATTCTTTTGATCAATTTATTGCTCAATTATTCTCATTCACAGTGAATTTGGAACACACGACGTTTAAGCTTTTTCTCAAAACTATACAAATTCTATATAGTTACTTCCCTTGTAACCATTTGAGGAAAGGAGTCCACTAGTGCGTGAAAATACCTTTGAATTTCATTGTTCTCCGCGAAGAGTTGACGCCCACGATATACATATATCTTTTGCCTCCAAATTAACATATTTACTGATCAAATTGACACATTTTCGAATGAAATTGAAAAATTTATAAATCAAATGAACAAATCTGCGAAACTAATGAAAATTTTTGTGAACCAGATTTATATTTTTGTTAATAAAAACAATGCCTTTCTACTAATCAAATTAATAAATTTGTGAATCAAATGAACAAATTTTATCGATTATCGTAATCGTCATCATCGTGGTACAACAGCCCGACGTCAGGCCTTGGTCGCCTGGTTCGTGGTCCTCCAATTATCTCGGTCACGTGATCGCGTCCTTCAATCTTGAAAGCCCAGTAGTTGCGCGGCGTCCACATATACTGAGCTCTCCCAACGAGATATCGGTCGTCTTCGCAGTCTTGCTCGCTCCGTCGACTCGTCGCGCGTTCATTACTCTTGTTGGCTTGCGATCATCGTCCATTCGTTTTACATTAGTACATAGTACTTAGAGTACACTTGTCTGATTTTGCAGATTTTCAAAAGTCATCATACTCAGTTATCAGAAGCCAGCACTTCATTTCGCTATTCCAATCGAAAATAATTATTCCAGTGGCTTGTATTATACACATTTCTCCAACAGAAATAGAAAACCAATTCCAATATCCTGAATAGAGCCAGAATCACAAATTGCTCTGATGAAAAGTTCAAATCTCTATTACAATTTCCCATTGCAACGTGACGTAGCGTGCATAGGTGTCAAGGGTTGTGATTTATTTCCATCAATTCAAAACCAGCGTGGTTCATTTCGCCCATCTCGATTTGGTCGCAGTATCAATTACTCATGAGATAATGGCCATGGTTATCCCTTTGATGGTCATAACGACAAGCATGGAAATTTGAATGTTGACGAGCATCAGTCAAAACGGACGATGGACATCCTATCACTATCTGAGTATGTTTGTAGATTTGTCCGGAATATCGGCATAGCCCTGATGGGATGTTGTTGATGATACTATACGAGTAGGTCTAGAGTTGCAAAGGACATTTATCATTTTCACAGATTTCGCATTAGAATTTTACTGGCAATGCTTCGCCTCTTTTGCGTTACAAAAGTTGTGGGAAGAGGCTGAATCCAAGTCAAAGGGCGAGCGAGTCGATATTTCATCCTTGGCACTGACGACTTTATTGTTGTTCGGATGAAGTATTATCGTTTCTCGGTGATATTTGAATTTAAGGCGGTACCAGTTCTAGTTGAAACAAACCAATAGATAGTGCCATTGATTTTTTGTAGGAAATAGGAAAATGGTGATTCCAAATTTCGGCAAAGCAGTTTGTCTTTTTTAGGAGGTACAAGTATAACCCGTAGAAACCCCATTTGCATTATCCGCATATTTTTTGTGCAATCAAAAAACACACAACAAAGAAGGAAGGAATAAATAAAATAGGACATCCAGAGCAGCGTCAGAAAACGTGGAATTTTAACTAGGTGTTTCCAATATGCCACTAGGCAACATCGAATTGAGCAGCAAACAAATTTCAATACACAGGCTGTTCCGCGTTGTGCGGACAATATTGACATGGGGAATAGTACAGTCTAATGGGAAAACGATACCAAAAGAATTGACATATCTTTAACCGTTTGGAAGTTATCGCTCTTTTCGTGGTTGTCATCAAAAAGCTTGACTTGCCGAACAAAATCAAATTTTGTTCCCCGCCCAATCATTCAGTCGTGCTCGGTGGCCGTGGTCGTTCGGTCACCGCTCTACGATACTAATCTAGAGCTTGGAGTTCAAATCTCGGCGAGACCAAAAACTGCCTGGTGCGTACTAATAGAACTCTCACAGTGCTCCGAGCATTTCAGTATAAAGACGGCGCGGATAGGAGGTGCATGCTAGTTATGTATATCAAATTCCTCAAAAATAGAATCCGAGACTTTGAAGCAACGCGACACTGTCTTGAAAGACGTGAGAACGTCACCACCGTCTGGAAAGACGTGAGAACGTTCCGTACAGATGAACCAATATGCACTATGCTGAATACGCGCAAATCATCATCATCATCGTGGCGCGACAGCCCGACGTCGGGCCTTGGCCGCCTGGATCGTTGTCCTCCAATTGTCTCGGTCACGTGACCGCGTCCTCCAATTTTGGAAGCCCAGTAGTTGCGCGGCGTACACATATACTGAGCTCTCCCAACGAGATCTCGGTCGTCTTCGCAGTCTCGCTCCGTCGACTCGTTTTGCGTTCATTACTCTCTTAGGCATGCGATCATCGTCCATTCGTTGTACATGTCCTACCCACAGAAGTCGTTGTAGTTTGACGATTTTCGAAACTTCCAGCTCATCGTACAGTTCATACAACTCATGGTTGTACCTGATGCGCCATCCATCTCGATCGCAAACAACCCCGAAAATTCGCCGCAGAGCCTTACGTTCAAATGTGTCTAGCATGTTTCCGGAGGCTTGAGTTAGGGCCCATGCTTCGCAGCCATAGCATAGCACAGGACGTATAATGGTTTTGTACACGCGGAGCTTCGTGTTTTTGTGCACATGTTTCGATTTCATTATGGGGAGAGCCGAGAAAAAAGTCGTAATAGCTAACTGTATCCGTCGCTTGATTTCGTCAGTTTCGTTGGCGTCCCTTGACAAGTTGCAGCCCAGGTATATGACGTCGTTCACGGACTCGATGTTGAGGTCCCCCACATTGATGCTCGATTGTGCAGGTGTCCTTGTAGTCGATTGCATCATTATTTTAGTTTTACCCTCGTTGATACGTAGTCCAACTTCTTTTGCAGCGGTATCGAGCGTATGCAGAAGTTCTTCTGCGTCGACCAATCGTCGGGACATGATGTTGATGACGTCGGCGTAGGCTGCTGATTGTGTCGACTTGATGGGTAGCGTATTGCTGTTGTCCATATTCATAGCCCGAATAGCGTATTCCAGTGGTATGTAAGTGGAAGAGCGCCCATGCCAGTCCATCGCCCTGTTTCAGGACGAGTTAGAGGAGTTCGTGCGCACATAGCTGTCCAAGTTGCCTAAGGAATTCTTCGATACCGGCATCAAAAAACTTCCGGAGAGGTGGCAAAAATGTGTAACTAGTGATGGGAATTACCTAGAAAAACTGTAAATGTTTGTAAATATTTTCGATAAAAAATAAATGTGTCAGAGCGTTTGTCTCGATCATATTTGAAGCGCCCTCGTATCATTCCTTTTGAAGGCAGTGTTCTCCTATAGTTCCCCGATCTAGAGACTCGTTTCAAACTTGAAATCTTCCAGCAGTATTTTGACTTCTTTTGTTGTAAGTGAGTCTAACAATGCCTCCAGGCGGTCGTAAAACTCGTCTTTCACTGCTTTTTCCTTCACTTTAGTGGGAGTGTGCACTTCGATAGCCCAGTTGTTGAAATATCGAGTTTGAATGCGGACCGCATCCAACCTATCATTGATGGGTTTCAACTCAAAAACGTGTGGTTTGAGGTATTAATGCAACTTCAAATTTTCGTATCCTGATTGTTTACCACTTTTGAAAATTGTGCACCATTTCTTGTCGTTAATCTCGCTGTCAGGCCAATTTGTTTCCTGAACTGTAGAGATGCTCATTTTGCATTTCTCGACCTGTTGTAGGAGGGCCTTCTGGGAGCCAAGTTTGTTCAGGGAGCGAATATTTCGGGATCTGTAAGAACAATCCATTAAACCTTTGAATGGTTGTCGGTGTTGATCCGTCCAATCTGAGGGTTTTTTTTTCAGGTTCCCGTACATTGAATAGTAGGGTGAGTGGTCGGCCCACCAAAAAACCCTGCTTAGGTGGTCCATAACGTTCCGGACTTCATGCAACTTTGTTGTAAGTCTGAGTACGTGATTAACGCCACCCTAATGACCGTTAGGTGTTATTCAGCCCATCCGGATACAGCTATCCTTCCCTGCTCCTTTCACAATTCTGGCTTCAGACAGGCTTCGATGGAGTAAGTTAGTAGTTCAGTGTACCAATAATCGAAAAAACTGTCTTAAAAAATGGCCTAATAACAAGAATTGTTTATTGGTTAAAACCTTCGTACAATTTTCAACCTTAGGCGTGTGGTGACCCCTGGAACCCTAGCTTTGCTCAATTATGATTTGTTCTGATCAACAAGCTGAACATCTGCATTTTTTTCCTTGTTCCTAAATCTAAAAGTAAACGCCATAATTTTATAGAAAACGATTTCCTTTCGTCACCTTATTTTGCGTAAGAGTCGTACTTATAACAATCGTGAAGCACCCTCTCCTGAAGAATACTTCTATTCTCCTAGCCTAGATTATACATTTTTATTAACAATGTTATTTCCCTCCGAAGTAGAGTAGTAGTAAGTGCTCCTAGTGAAACAATGATTTACGAGTATACGTTTACCTAAAGAAGCCACTCCAGGACTCCGAACTGTCGGGAAATCAGATCGTTCGAACTACTCTCAACTACAGCGAAATCCACAAGACCCGCCAGACTAAAGTGTTTTCAAATATGAAAAGCGAAAATGGCGATAAATCAGACTGAGAGTATTATGAAGGCGCTCAACAAGACAGAGATAAAAGCTCAGCCATTCTATGTATTTGTAGTTTAGTATAGTAAATCCCATCCAGAAAACTACATTATATGTATTTGTCAGGAACCGGGAAGAGACTGTAGTATCTGGAAAAATGGAAACTTTTAACAAGTGAAAATAGTCAAATAAAAACATTGGCACGAAGCCAACATTACCATTATATCAGTGGGCTACGGGAGAATGAAGTGGAAAGGACAACGAGTGCCAACTTGATAAATATTTAGTTGCGTTGATCATTATCGTCATCATGATGGTTGTTTGTCTGATACGATTCCCTCAGCCGTATTATCTGTTTCGTTCGTTTGCTATGGCGAATACTATTGACTTCAAATATGAAATAAATTGACCTTTTTTTCTGATGTTCCTTATAGACTTATTTTTGGATAATGTTTTTCTAGCGAGTCCTTATCAATGATTTGTTGAAGATATAACGAGAAAATGATTTTGAAAAAAGAGGTTATACGTAATATTTTATATTCATTTGGAATTATGGAATGATTTTCATATGATTTAAAATTTTGTGATAGATTTTGAGCTGGCAAAATAGTTGTGCATTTAAAATGAAAAGAGTAAAGCTAATTCCATTAAAAAAATGTACATGGGGTTCAATAAACTAGGAAACATTCAATGTATGCCCTCCAGCTGACTGTTTAAATTTCGATCCTGTATCCTTACCTAAAGTACATTTCGTCCATCTTGAAAATCATAATTTCCGCAAAATGAACAAGAATAATTTCAAGTCCATCTGATTTAATTGTCCCGTCACGAATCATCCCAAGCTATTTATCATTCATAAAAAGCCCGGAAAAAATCCCAAAAGGATAAGAACGTACCCGACTATCCCCACAAGTAAAACATAGCCAACATCCATAAATGTCCTGAAAAATCACTTTGTCATGGCAATCCGCAATTATAATTAAGCAATAAATTGTTTCGTTGGTGTGCTGATTGAAACACGTCCTCTGCAAACAATGATTGACCATGAAAATTGAGTTGTGGAATTGTCCGAAATGTCTGAACAAGTCGACCAAAGGCACACCCGCTGCCTACAAAATGAGCTAATTATTTGCGAATAGCAACGTTTCATGCATTTAAATTACCCTTCGATGTTAATGTTATCCTTTTCGTATGGCTTGACTGGGGGCGGATATTTCGTAACGAAAAACAAAAGAGAAATTATGAAAATGTATTTGAGTATAATAAACGTAAGTGGGGTGCAAGAGAATTGTATGTAGGAAGAGATCTGGAATTTGTAAAATTTGGTGGCAACATAATTTCAATGATGATAGGTAGGTAGATGATAGTTTAATATATTGTTTTTTTTTAAGTTTGCTTAGTGATTTACTTTCAGATAATACCTTAAGCAGCGGGTGCCAATATTTAGTGATCGAAGGAAAAAAAAGAAATTTGAAACTTGGCACGAATGTTGGCTGATATCAGGAGTATATCATACTAAAAGTCCTCGCCGGTGGGGGGGGGGGATAAACTCGCGCGGGGGATGTGGTTAAAGTGAGTTTTCCAGTTTTTTGCTCATATCTCCGTAAATATCGATCCAAGTTAGAACTTTTCTGGGGAAAAAATTAAAGATCACAAAAAATACATAAAAAACCCTCTAACAATTATTTTTTGAATAGTTTTTGAGATTATCTTACTTGAAAAACACCGTTTGTCAAGTGCTCGGTTATTCCCACGAATTGGACAAACCATTTTTTTTTTCTAGATGTATTTCTTCAAATAACGGGTAAGAAAATAGTCCCAAGAAGAAAATGATACGGATCGATTTTTTTGTAACTACATAAATAAGATTTAATCTGAGATAAGTCAAATGCCGTGGATATAACCGTTACTTTGAAAAGGAGAAAAAAAAACAATTTCTTAAAAATGTTTGAAGAGCTTTTTTCGGAAAAGTTTTCCCATACGGAGCAGCTTTATTTATTAAATTTTTGAAAATTTAATATTCTTTCAAAAAGTTTTAGTTGACTTTTCGGTAGCACAGATGTCTTATAGTACTGGAGTTCGCTGGAAGAAAGCCTCCGTCATCTGTAGCCGGCTGGAATTTACACTAGTTGTATTTCATAGTACGAAGACTACGAAAACGTACGTCGGCCCAGTACAGCCCGGGTCTGTGACCCATGCTGACTATCAGAAAAACGCTCAACAGGGTCAGCAGAGGTCAGGGACCCGGGCAGGACTGGGCTGACGTACGTTTTCGTAGTCTTCGGACTCTTAGACTATGGTTTTTTTTTAACGATACAAAACGTGGACTTTCACAATCTCGATTATCAAAGTCGAGATTTTTTTGTATGGAACAATATTTCAAAATCTCCACCTGAGAAAATCTCTACAAAAAAATATCTCGACTGATGAAAATATCGACAGGAAAAGATTTCGATAATCTGGACTAATCCCGACTAATTTAAAATGAATTCAATGGTGAGGTGTAATAATCCATTTTAATAGTGACATTGTAACGGATGGTTTGGTGGGCATCCGAAATTGCCCGTGGGGACGGAGCCTAAGGTAGCATATTACCGTGAAGGTCGGGCCGCACCATCTGGCGAAGAAATAGGCCCCTCAACGAGCTAAGCAGCGGCCTATGCTTGCTGTAGCTCAGTTCGGGAGATGTGGGCGGGGTTTTCGACGCTCGTTGCCCCTGTCCTTTACGTATTAACAAAAATGCATAGGTCTGGGAAAGACAACACAAACAGGGGAGGTAAAATTGGGGAATAAAAAAAAATAGTCGATAAGGATGGAATGGTTGGCGGACGGATCAGACGCCCACGCGGTCGCACCTGGGTCCGGGTGTAATGGGACCCTCGGCCTCTGGTTTCGTACCACCAACAAATCACTACTCATCAGGTGCTGCTTCGATCTGCTGGTGGGAGCACCACTACCAGACCATAATATGGTTCGTTACAGGTGGTTCATTACAACATTGTCAATTGACTCAATTTCCCCTTTGAAAAATAAATAAGGTCAATTGACATTATGTCGCTTTTGCTCGCTTTAGTAGTGCGATTCTACTCCTACTACTAATATGGACTTATTTGAAAATTTCACTGAAGAACGAGCATTGTAAGTGTATTTCCTGAGGGTTAGGAAACATCACCAAAGAGCATAGCCCACACAAGAGACTGTTGCACCCTGAGCGCGCGAAGAGAGCCTTCATTTTTGCGCAATACTGAGGGTTGCGAGCGAGCGGAGCCCACACAAGAGACTGTTGATTCACAATAGTCTCTTGTGTGTGCTTGGAAGATTTAACCTTCATAAGGCGAAATTCACACACAGGACACCGCGCTGCACGACGCAGCCACGTACAATAGCCAAGTACAGTCGATCGTATCGCATGCTGAGCGATGAGTGTGAATCCGCCCATTTGATGCTGTGTATCTCGACTGAAATTTCAAGCAGTCGTGCAGCGCGGTGTCGTGTGTGTGAATTTCGCCTAAGCCCGAGAGGGGTGCAGCCGAAACACACACACATTTTGCGGGATATCTCCTAAAATATATTTTTCAATTTAATTTTCTCTGAGATAAGTTTCGGGAATATCATTCTAATATTGATTCCAAAATGTTTCAAAAAATTGCTACATAATGTAAGGAATTATAGAGAATTTTTTTGGTAGAGGTGCAGCTGTACCCCACTCTGTCTTTAACGTCGGGTATATATCATATTTCGCATACCTTAAAGACCAACTGGGGTACAATTGCACCCCAACGGGAAAGTATACGTGCCAGTTGATTAATATTTTAGTGCGTTTGGTACATTTATGTGGTGTGTTTTCATAGTAGTGCATATATATCTTTCTCTCTCAATTGCCCTGACCCCTTGTGGGGCATAGCGCGTCAACTGTTCCATGTGGCCCAGTTGACGTTTCATTGGCATAAACTGGTTTCGGAGAATGCAGTTGCCAGCATGCACCTCCTGCACATCCATGGCCACGAACGTCGTCGTGGACGGGACTCGAGCCCGAAACGCCGGTAGTCAAACATGAGACTCTCTCTCTCTCTCAATTGCCCTAACCCCTTGTGGGACACAGCGCATCAACTGCTCTATGTGGCCCAGTTGACGTTTCGTCGACATAAACTGGTTTAGGAGAATGCAGTTGCCAGTATGCGTCGTCGCGGACGGGATTCGAACCAGAAAAGCCGGTAGTCAAACATGAGACTGATGCCTCAACACACTGCGCTACCGGTCGCCCCAAAATACATATGCGTTTATAAAACTGAACGGAAGACAAAATAAACTTTCGGACAAGGAAATATTAGATATCCTAGAACCTAATAATTATGAGTCTTTTTGAAAGATTTAGCGTTAGAGGATCTCGCAAGTGGTAATGAAAAAATGGCGTTATAACTGGAATTTCCGAAGTAGATGACATTTTGATCGTAGCCGATCGTGAAGACGAGCCAACAGCTTCCACGGATGTGGTCAGACAATCAATAAACTGTGATACTCATGATGAAATTTATGTCAGTAAAGATAGCAATTAGTGTTAAAAGAATCCAATAAATACAAAATCAAAGAGAACAACACATAACATGCAAAAAGTAACCGAAGGCTTGACTTCTTACAGTTCCGGGTTTTCGACAATAAGAGAATCAATTGAGGGAACATTCCTGTTTCGGAAAAATAAGGAGAATTCTCTCTATTGGATTAGAGAGAAATTTCACTAAACCCAAAAAATTTCCGCTTTAGGACCTACAAATCCCCCCGCGTGGGTTCTAGGTTCCTACTACCTACACCGGAAGTGGACTACCTCTAGCGGAAATGCCGCAATGAAGGAATTTTAAGAATTCTCTCTAAATTCTCCTAATATTCGCGAAACAGGAATGTTCCCATTTGAGTTATTTTTTTCACCAGATATTATAGATTTGACTTTATTAGTGACGAATAGAAAGGCCACGTATTATTATCCAAGAAATAAAAAGACCTTTTCTCCAATAGTGAAAGAGGAACTGGAAGGATTTGTAGGATTACTTTTTAAATGATGCGCGCTGCACGCTGCTAAAAAGCCAATACGAAGTCAAAATCCACCACAAATAAATAAAATAAATAACTGGCGCAACAGTCCAATTTGAACCACGGCCTCAAGATGAGTTAGCATCATCTCATTTTCTAGATCGTGACGGTTTTTGTGCAGAGGTATGTGATCAGCAACACGCTCAACCGAGTTATTTACCCCATAATGGGTACTCATTTAACAGCTGAGTGGGCTCATAGTCCGACACGTAAATCCCCGGAATCGAACCGGGGCCCAGTGCGTTGAAGGCGAACGTGCTAACCGTTGCGCCATCCGGACTACTAAATCCACCACAAATTCATCCAAATTCCACCGATTCAAACACACTCTGTGTTTCCTACGATTTGACAATTTTGAAACAAATGAAAAAAGAAACCGCACTGATAAGTTGGTCCCAATCAGAGACGTCTTTGAAGGTTTTGTATCAAATTGCAAGAAATTTATGAATCCATCTTAAATACCTGTGCGTTGATGAGCAATAATTGGTCCCGTTCCGCGGCGAGGCGAGGCTATATTTTGGGCTTATATGAAGAGCAAGCCCGATAAATAGGCATAAAGCTTTTTGGTATGCCTGATTGACATTCCGCATACACGGCGAATATGCAAGTATATTTTAGGTTTAGTTATTTTATTATCAAAAAATATAAACATTTATTTATTACGGATTTTATGATTTCAGCAAAGGAAGGAAACCAACCAGAAAAGAGTTAAGAACAGAGTGTTGTTATGAACCTAACAAGCCATTAGTCTACAGGATATGGAGTGAAGAGCCACATTTTTTTTGGCGAAAGTTGAATTAACCGATAAGCTTCTAGGCAAAAATATCAATTTCAGTGGTACTCGTACTTTATGAGAAAATACTTTTAGGTATTTATTGTTTACTTTGACTTAACATTGTTCACTTTGTATCTTTAATTAATAAGTCTGTATGTTTTTGTAGAAAATTGACCCTGAAGATGGGCTTTGCCCGAAATATATTGGTCTAACGAAGGCTCAGACTTTCTATTATCGTCGTGGATCACTTGGAGGAAAAACAAGACCTATTCTATTTTATAAACAAACATTATTGATCCCGGCAACAAAAAAATTTGCATCTATAACGGATTAAATATTAGCCCCACGGGGAAAATGATTAGAACAGATTTTTTTTTTGAAAATTAGATAAGCTTTAATTTAAAATGTCAGAAGGCCTTAGGTATGAATGTTACCTAGAAAAGGGAACAACCATCTATTTGAAAAAATGGAGTTTTCCCTTTTACTACGTAACAACCATACCTACTGGCATTTGACTTGTCTCAAATTAAAGCTTAATTGGTTTTAAAAAATCGATCCTAATCATTTTCCTGGTGGGAGAAATATTTAACCTTTTATTTAATGAAATACATAAAAAAATTATGATTTTTTCACTTCATGAGAACAAAAAGGGGAATTGACGAAAAGTGTTCGGCAAATTAGATTAGCTCCGTTGCTATTGGTTGTAGAAAAAAAACTGTTAGACGAAATTTGTAGGAAGTCTTGTTCTCTAAAAAAAAAAGACAAAAAAAAATGAACGGGAACGGAGTTACTGGCAAATACTGATAAAAGTGTCCAGCTTTTTAAAAGATGGCGGGAGGAGAACACAGAATTGAGAGTGACACAAAGTTGAATTTTTCACTATCCAACCGACCTAAACTACATATGAATAATTCAGAGCTACCGCACCTTTTGTAAGGTAAAAACGGCCTATCCCTTGAGCTATAGGGTATATATTTCAATTTAGTTCAATTTTATATTTGCATTTCATTGCTTCAGTCATTTAACAACAGCTTAAAACAATAATAAAAAATGCACTTAGCACTTTCCTACTCGTTCATTAAAACCGACCTGCCGATGGTTCGATGAAAACTACCTACAGATTTATTGCCGCATGTATAAAATACAATATTCCATAAACTGGCGAAATGTCCCCAGGCAAAAATTAAAATTATTCACCATTAAAGTCACGTAAAAGTATTTATTGGACCTAATAAATTTTGCAAGTTGCATGATTGTATGAAAACGAGCTTCAGGATGCAGAACGCGTACGAATACCACCGTATACTGCAAATTCTCACCATACTAAATTTCCGATATGTGGCTGAATCATATTCTCTGCTGAACACAACCGAGCAACGCCAGGAAATGTGGTATATCATTTGGTTGGAGGTTCAGTAAATGGATGAAGTGGCATTGGTTGATAATAATAATTTATGGTTGAGGGCAATTTTGTCGATATTATGTGTTCCAGTTGATTTTGATTCAACACCCGTACAACAGCCATAGAAATTAGGGATTCGAAAAATGTTTAACCGAATGAAAAAATCAAATATTAAAACGCCGCGGCGCCCAATATGGGTTCGGAGAAAAACTTACGGAGCATTATTATTTCACCGGGCGATGCATCGTGATGATTGGATTACAGTGGTTTTACCCTGTACCGTATAGAGTGAGCGAAGCGAGTGTTCTAGGGCGACAAACTGAGGGTTGCAATCCTTAACTTACTTCTCCAAAACTTACTAATTGCATCCTTTTCTTACTGAGTAAAATTCTAAAAAATAAAACCATCCGGTGAACGGACAATTTGCAAATACCAAAGCGGCCTTAGACATTAACATTAGGCGTGTTTCTTGAATATCTAACCGGTGCATGCATTACAACAACAACTTACTCCTATACGAGTCAGTGGGGTGCACTCGATAGATTGTGCAATTGTATCAAAAAAACGCGCCTATTAGTATGCATTAGTACTACTACTCAATTGCCCTAATCCCTTGTTGGGCATAGCGCGTCAACTGTTCCATGTGGCCCAGTTGACGTTTCGTTGGCATAAATTGGTTTCGGAGAATGCAGTTGCCAGCATGCACCTCCTGCTCCCCCATTTAGCCGCTTACACAACAACACAAACATCCATGGCCACGAACGTCGTCGTGGACGGGATTTGAACCCGAAACGCCGGCAGTCAGACATAAGACTGGTGCCTCTACGCATTGAGCTACCGGTCGCCCCAAAATAAAAATCGGAACGGTTCACGATTTAGCGTGTCATCATTGCGCAGGGGCCATGCCAATCTTCTCTGTATCGTTCCAGTTTTAGTATACCTATATTTTCTCCGGAAGCAAAAACGATGATGCATTAATCAATATGTATAGTCCATCCGTAATTTAGGCGGCTGTATTCATAATTGCTTGTCACTTGAACAGAAACGAACAAATTTTAAAAGCAACAGTATATTAAAAAGCCAATCAATGTATTACATAGATGTCATGACATTTAAAAATGTAAAATGGAAAGCTGCCCTCGATCTTTTTTTTTTTCGCTCGACGAGTTATCCTGCCCTAACCCGTTGTTCAAAAAAAAAACCGCACCTATTATGACTCGAACCTGCCCGCTCTAGGAAATATTCGCGAGTGGAGATAGTACTTTACACTATTACTCCTATTTTCGCAGTGGGCACGTTGGGCCCATCGTTGTCTTACTTTGCGTTATTCAGACCTCGGAGTGCTCTTAATTTATTACATTTCTTAGGTCAGGGTAGACTTTTCTCCCATCTATAGAGAATCTTAAAGGATGTAACGGACGGTCTGGTGGGCATCCGGAGATGCCCCTGTCGGGACGGAGCCTTAGGTAGCATAATGACCGTGAAGGTCGGGCCGTGCCATCTGGCGAAGCAAAAGGCCCCGCAACTAGCTAAGCAGCGGCTTATGCTTGCTGTAGCTCAGTTCGGGAGATGTGGGCGGGGTTTTCGCCGCTCGTTGCCCCTGTCCTTTACGTATTAACAAAAATGCATAGGCCTGGGGAAGACAACACAAACAGGGGAGGTAAAAATAGGGAATAAAAAAAATAGTCGATAAGGATGGAATGGTTGGCGGATGGATCAGAAGACCACGCGGTCGCTTCTGGGTTTCGGGTGTAATGGGACCCTCGGCCTCTGGTTTCGTACCACCAACAGATCACTACTCATCAGGTGCTGCCCTCGATCTGCCGGTGGGAGCAGCACTACCAGACCATAATATGGTTCATTACAGGTGGTTCATTACAAGGATCCAAGATATTGTACAATTAAAATGTTCGCCAATTTTGTCGAATAGTTTAAGGGCTTTGTCCCTAATATATGTTTTCATGGGGCTAACCCAAAGGTCCTTATGTATATCTGTATTTCTAGTGTACCTTGGAACATTAAAGATTCTCCGCAGAGCTAGGTTTTGGCAAATTTGTAGCTGTTTAATGTTCGTATTATATAGTAGTGTCGCCAGTATCGAACAAAACATACTCCACGCATTCAATAGCCGTTTCCTCGTGCTGATGTATCTGCATGAAGTGTAGACACCCGTTTTATTCTATGTAGACTACATTTGAATTATTATATCTATGTTTAATGCATAAAGTCTTAGAAAATTCATGTTTACATAGAAGGAGTTATTTCAGTTTTTCAAATGGAGATGGCGGTTTTTAAAACGGATTTATTATACTATATTAGCGGGTTTTGAAAGTGAACACTTACAAATTTTATTAACAAAAAACTATCCAATCTTCTCAACACCATATAAAAAATATAAAAATATAAATGGTCAACGTGCTTGAGCTTTAGTTTATTGACTGTAGTACCCACTGGAATGGTTGGTTGGTAAAAGTGGTGGCTTAAGCAAAACCTTTCCATAGCCCAATTAGCGCAAGTAGCGCCGTTTTGAAGCCACAAACCTCGTGAAAATTTGTTGTTAGCTGATAGTCGGAAAATACAGGGGATGCTGCCTAAATCCAACCGGAGAAGTTAAGGAAGTGAAGCAACTCCCCAATCCTCACCCCAGACACATCCCCTAGGTTGTCAAGCAAGGCCTTACCCAATGTACGATATCTGGCCTTAGCAAGGCCTGAGCATTCGCATAGAAAGGGGGTGAAGGTTTCTTTCTCCTCTTCATTACCGCAACTTCGGCAATGCGTGTTGTTGGGGATACCGGGCCTGACTGCGTGATCCCCTATAGGCCAATGCCCCGTGATGACTGCTGTGAGCCTGGCGACATCTCTGCGCGATTTGGTCATAAGCTCCGACGTTCTCTTACTGTCATAGGAGGGCCATATCTTTCTTGATACGGCGCAGGTGTGCAGATTCCGCCATTTCGAATCCGCAACCTTGAGGTAGTGGTTGGATATATTGCGCTTAACAGTCAACAGTGGAATGCAAACAGGCTCCGCTTGAGATCTGTCTAGGGCGGCGCCCCTTCTGGCCAGGTCGTCCACCCTCTCATTACCTTCTATGTTCCTGTGACCAGGAACCCAGAGCAGGGTAATATATAGTTTGTGGTGTCATATTTCGTACTTTCTTTCCTGTTTCGCAAACATATTGTGGTGATCCAGCATCACTGCGATTCCAATTTTCGCACTTTGTGTTATTTTTTAAATTTGTTTTTTCTTAAACTTAAGAAACTTTTAGGAAAAAACAGTCATTTTCTACCGAATACGCAATCAGCAGCTCAAGTAAAATGCCGACTGACCGAAAATTCTGACAGTTCGTTTCATGTGCATTGACCGACTATAATTTCGTTCGGTTCACCTGTAAAACTATAATGTAAACAACATTTGGATCCAGCCGACAGTAATTTTAATGACAGTCGTTACATGCTGACGCCTATGCAGGCCTTACGAAATTTAAGGACGCAGTCACATGACCGAAACAATTGGAGGAAAACGATCCAGACAACCAGTGTCCGACGTTGGACTGTCGCACTATGATGATGACGAAAACAACTTGAACGGAGATAAAACATAGTTTCAACGTAAGAAAGATATCATTTTCCCCTTTGCTAAAATAATAGTAAACTACTCGTCACTTCAATTAAAGTAATTCAATATTTAGAATTATCGCCCTCATGTATCCTTTGATTTCACATTGCTCAATTTGTCCTTTGAGCCACAAAATCTCCCACTAGTGTCTTCACTTCGACCTCTCTCTCTCAATTATAGTGAATTACATGCCATGTTTATTATTCGAAAATTTCAGTAAATGATTGTACGTTGGTTTTGGGAACAACATCGGGTGAGTATCCTAAAAGCCACACTATGTATGCCATGTCATTCGATATTAGACCTCCGTGATGCCAATGATATTGTTCCGTGGTTTCACTCGTAAAGACCACTAACACAATGTTATTAGTCGCCATGTTAGCTGGGAAGTAACTAAAAGCAAATTGATCCTGCTCTCGTTGACTACAAGCTTCCTTTGAAGCAAATTCTCGCGGACATTTTAACGAAATATTGCCCCACGGTTACATGCAGTACTCAATGAGTTAGCAACAGCAACACGCCTTGTCCGTATGGCATTTGATCCGGTCGAAGGGGTAGGCGCAGCTAGTAGAGATAGTGAATACCAAGTTGTATGAAATACACGGATCCGCTAGAACGATTCTGGATAAGTGATGCCATAGTACACTATTTTTGGAGGTGTAGTTATTCGTGCTTAATCATCTGATAAAGCAAACGTACTCATATTTTTCAAAACATACACCAGAAAAAGTTATAGAAAAAATATGAATCTAAATCCTTTGGTTCCAGATTAACCAGTTGTTGGCCGTTGTTAATGAACGGGTCACTCCGTGCATAGGCCCGGCAGTCGTAGGATTGAAAACAGATGTCATATGAAGCTCATCTGAAATACTTAAACCTACTCTGAGGTGCCTTCCAAATTGTATTAAAACCTCTACAGATGAACAACTATAGTACTACCTTTCTGGGAACACCATTTTGGAAACCAGGTGTTGTTCAAGAGAACTTTCACCAATTGATGAGGTGAAGGGTTCTTTGAAATTCCACTTAAAGACTAAATTCAAGGATACCTCGTCACCTAGATTCCAAGCTCCTACGCTGGTACATCACATCTGTCTCACATTGGACGCTAAAACTTATTAAGTAAAAATCCTCGATGGTAATCAACAGAAGCTAGATTCCTTGTTAACGTCTCAGCGGCGTCGGTCGGTATACCGACAAAGGGATGATGGCATATAAACCAACTATTCGCATGTCACCTCACTCGTAAAGTCGCTGAATAAGGCTAACTAACTAAAATCTCTCTAATTGGCAGTTTCAATGAACATGGAAAGATACGGATATCTACTTACGCCATACGTTCATTCGCACTGAGAAACAAAAGGCGACTTCTGCATGCACAATTTCAATTCCCAGTATCCTGAAGCAACAACTCGCTCCCACCGATCTCAAAGCTTCAGCGTTCATTTACTTGTACAGAAATTAAACTAAGTCGACTACAACCGCCCGCAGTATCCTTGTATCCTTGTTGTTTCCGTTGCTGCAATCGTTCAGATTTCATACAATTCTGTATTTGCCAAACGAGATTTGTATGGCGAACGCATTGTATAAACTGATACTCGTAATTGAAAATAAATACGAAATACGAAAATGCCTGAAGCTTTCTGATAGAATGTAAATAGCGTAAGTAAAGCGTTTTCCAGCGAATGTTTATTTTCCTTGAGTGGGAAATTCAAAATCTCAAAACAATACGCCACACTGTACGAACACAAAATGATTGTCGCCACCACCGTGCAGTTCTCGCCTGGAACAACGGACCAGGCATTTCGCAGAAAGGACCTCATTCTCACGGTGTTCTCGCGAATTTGCTGGGTAGGCTTTCGATGCGATGGGTGAAGTTTTCGGCCAGTACACAATTACCATTTAATTAATTTTGACGGTGGCGCCAAACTCAATTCAAGATTATGTTACATTGTGGCGCTGAAAATTTTGATAATTTCGTCGAAATTTGCCTTTGAACAGGGAAAAGGGGCGATTATGATTCCTGGAATTTCGGCTCACGGTTTAAGATTATGTATATGAAAACGCGTTTGATAATTGAATATTTTAATTATCTCATTGTATAAGTTAACAATGTGTCGGACGAATAAACAGAGCAATTTCGACGAAATGATGAATGGGAAGTGAATTATTTACGTATTTGGTTCGCTGTAGGCGAGAGGACTATATTTTATGAGTGTCTAGCTTAGGAATCATAATCAAAAATATTATCAAAATTTAATAGGCTGATCAATACTCATTTGCCCTAACCCCTAGTGGGGCATAGCGCGTCAACTATTCCATGTGGCTTAGCTGACGTTTCGTTGGCATAAACCAGTTTCAGACGATGCAAGTTGCCAGCATGCACCTCGCATGCTGGCAACTCCGACATAGCTGCCTGCCTTCGACAAGTCATGAGATGTTGTGGCTTGTTTTTACGCCCCGCACCATAGGAGGAAAGCAACACAAACATCCATGCCCACGAACGCAGTGGACGGGACTTGAAACCGTAACGACCGTAGTCAGCTACCCGTCGCCTATTATCCTTAATTGCCGTCGGATTGTTTACAATTGGCTTGTTCAAAAAACAAATTGAAGCAGCCGATCTGCTTTGTATAAAAGGTGTAAACACATTACCCACCCAATAAATATTATGTTTACACCGAAAAAAAAACCTCATGATGTCATACTATTGTACCTATAGTTTGCCTTAACCCGTGTTGGGGGGCATAACGCAACAACTACCCCTACGCGCCATAGTACTCTTTTCTGGGCAATGTGGCCCCAAAAGACTTACCCAGCACCTGAAAGATCGACGCCATGCGACTTTAGGACCCCCTCTTGGTCGGCCTTGGTTGGAAATGGAGTTCCATTTCATGGCATGCAAAGCAATGCATTTATCACTCTACCGAAATGTGTCACTTATCCACTGCCATTTTCGCCTGCGTATCAATTCGTCGATTGTCTTCTGCCCCGTACGCCGACTTAGCTCTTCATTTGATATTGTTTCGAACCAGAAAATAAAAATTCTTAGAATTTAACGAAGACATGAGTTTAGGAAAACTTGCAGCTTTCTGGGAACTCTTACGAAAACTTTCCATAAACTGCTCCCATACAAAAGCACAGACAGTACCTGGAAACGAAACAGGCCCAGCTTGATCTTGATGCTGAGATAACTGCTTTGCCAAACTTTGGACAGCATGCCGTATGCGCATTTAGCCTGGTTGATACGACGAGCGATGCCCTGCTACCACCATTTTCGGCAACAATGCTACCCAGATAGACGAAGTTGTCTACCTTCCCCACAGGCTGCCTATTAATATTGATGGCAATTGGTGTCGGATTTCTTTTCCACAATAGCAGGCTAAGAACCTTGGTCTTGTTGGTATTAATCTTTAGCCCAACCTTGCTCGCCTCTCTCTTTCGAGGTCTAGCGCCATTGCGGACAGATCCATGATTTTGTAGGAGAGTAGGCAAATGTGGTCAGCGTAGTCAATATGTTGCAGATAAGATGTCAAAGTCCATTGAATTTCTCTGTCTAGTCCGGATAGGGCTGCATGAAACACATCGCCGATCACTATGAGGAATAGTAT
Source organism: Chloromyia formosa (assembly GCA_964017055.1). Classification (NCBI taxonomy): domain Eukaryota; kingdom Metazoa; phylum Arthropoda; class Insecta; order Diptera; family Stratiomyidae; genus Chloromyia; species Chloromyia formosa. Next base: position 20,554,077 of record OZ024815.1, read on the forward strand.
CGGTGTGAGGATGCACCCCTGCCGAAATCCACTGCGCATCTCAAAGTCCCCCGACACCTTACGTTTATACAAAGGTTGCCTTAATAATAGCCACAAGCTTCTCAGGGATGCCTCTCTGCGCAGAAGATTTCGGGTGGTGCAAGTTGCTGGCATACACATCCTGTCCTTTGTCGGTTTTAATGACAGGCCGTCAATGGGAAAGGCCGTGGTATTATTTTTACGCCCCACACTACAGGGGGAGGTTTCATCATCATCATCGTGGTGCGGCAGCCCGACGTCGGGCCTTGGCCGCCTGGATCGGCGGAATGTTTACCTCAGCCAAATCAGCGCACCGCCATCACTAGCGGCTTGACGTTTTTTAGCAATGGTCAGTGACCACTGCAGTTCCAGGGGGCGCCCACGCGGAGGACTATGGAAGGGGAATTTTAGCCCCCGAAATTTTCCCTAGGTAAGTAAATAAGCTGAAACGATCGCGACGGGGCTATGATATCGGAGTATTTTTGTTACCAGCTCGACACTATGGACTTGGACGATATGTGGTTCCAACAATGCGGCGCAACGTGCCATACAGTGTACGACACAATCGAATCATTACAGACCAAGTTCGGCGAGCGAGTTATCTCACGCAACGGTCCTCGCGAATGGCCGCCTCGTTCGTGCGATTTAACCCCTTTGGGCTTTTTTCTTTGGGGTTACATTAAATTGCTGGTCTGTGCCAATAAGCCAGGAACGTTAGAAGAGCTGCAGGCCAACATCGAACGCGAACTTCTTGGTATTCCGGCCGATTTGCGTGCTCGAGTCAATGAAAACCGAGTCCAGCGTATTAATTAGTGCCAGCGCTTCCGCGGGAGAAATTTGAACGATATTGTATTAATTAAATAATCAATTAATAGCATTAATTAGACTTTCCTTTGAAATAAAAACCATTTACATAATTAACCCACAAGTCTTTTAATTGAAAAAACAAAATGCGTCGTTTTATTTTCCGAGTTTTTGTCATATTTTTCTGAAAAAACATTCCAAAGAAATCAATATAACAACTGAAATGAGAAGATAGCGGCATTTGCAAAAATCACCTAATCACATCTATCTCCTGCATGCCCAATCCCCAATATCCTTCAAACAATTCCCTCTTTTAAACCAATTCCATTTACGAGCTTCCCTAAACAGAGAGAAAAAAAAACAGGAGGATACCACTCATTTATTATCAGCTCAGCAGCTCCGCAAGATTTCTTGGCGTGTCGCCTCCACGCCAAATCCGAACTGGGCCGTCCGTCCATTCGAGACACTGCCACCCGAGAGTAGTGGACACGCAACCAAGGAAATCATTAATTTTCCCAACATTTTACAATCACTTCTGTCTACCAAACAATAAAAGTATCTGCAAATATACGAATGTGTATGCTGATGTCTTTCGAAAGATTTTAGCCTGTCTCCGAACTTCATAAGAAAACAATTTTGGGCGTTGTACGCTGCTTTGTTCCTTGTAGTCGTTTCCGCTTGCAAAAATGGGAGCATCTTTCCTTTTCAATTTTTGCCCCGGATATACAGGGTAGAACAAGAAACGAAGAACGATAGTTTTTCCATTTTCTGGTACACAATGTATAACGAATACATTTTCTTTTGGCTCGATCTCACAATCATTTATCACTCGGTCACATTCGGTTTGTTGAATATTGTTGAGTGTTTGTTTGCGTCGCCCGACGGGAAGAAAATAGATTTAAAATTGTTGGAATTCTTGATGTTTTGTTTGCTGCTTTAATATTTGTGGACGGATTGAAGTTCTGAATGGTTTATGTCGTTATATTGCAATGGGAATTGGAAGCCTTCTTGACTTCCATCCGACAGATTCGACTGCAATCTATTTGGTGATTATCTGGATATTGTGTCTGACAAACATCATTTAAAATGTACATCTTCAAAATATACTATTTGTTTAAACCCCTAGTGGGCAGAGCGCGAGTTATGGCAACACCCACAACAGCAACTATATTATTACTAGATATGTCTAATAGCTTCATTTTGTAATTAAATGTAATCTTATAATGCAATAATTTTTATTTTATCAAATCATTTAATTCATTGGATTTACGGATTACGGCAACTCTATAATTGTAATAACTATATTGAACTATATACTGTAACAACATTGAATTCAACTTTTGTATGTATGCAAATTACTTTCTTTTTGAACTGAGTAGAATCACTCTCATTCTTGTATTAATCGTCATAGAGGCAAGACAATAAACTCTTATTTTTGAAAGAACCAGTTTTCATATTCGGATCCATAACTGGCGCAGTCTTGGAGACTTTTCACCTTATAACTGTTTTCAACTGGATTTGGTGCTAAGAAAGTCGAAAGCATATCGGCACATAGTAGTCATCAAATTGAAAAAGTTACAAAATATACCGAGGAACACGGTAGCGAAAAGGCATCTACGCTCTATATAAGAGGATACTGGATCGGAAAACAACGAGGTTCTTTCAATTTATTTGTAAGTTGGATATCGAATCCTATCATAACTACCTTCCTTTTACGTGTTACCTATTAATATAGTAGTCCCATATAAAAATACAAATGCTGTCCCACGTGTTCGAAAACTTAAATCTATAGTGCGAATTGGATATCAAAGTTAAGTTAGTTAATTAAGTTGGTTAGATTTTCGCTTTAAAATTTATCGCACTGATAAATTTTATAAAAAGTGTCTTCTGCTAATGCCATTTAAAGAAGCAGGAAAACCATACTCTACGGTATCTAGAAGATTTTTAGAAACGCGTTCAGATAGTGGTAAAACGAGTGAATTTGTGGAACCTTCTAATTATATAAATTTGTCAAATATGTCCTTAGAAAATAACGGTAATGATAATAATACTCGTATACTCGGTGCCGCCAATAATACAGTAACCATTAACGATCTCCTTAGTTCTTTACGTGTTCCGGACGCCATTAAAGACTTGCCGAAATTCGATGGCAATCCCCGGCTTCTTTTCGATTTTATCAATAACGTTGAAGAAATTATATCTATAATATCTATTACGGATGGAACCCCTTACGGAAATATTCTTCTTCGTGCTATACGAAATAAAATCGAAGGGCCAGCAAACGAAGTATTAAATATGTACGGCACACGATTAGACTGGGCGCAAATTAAAGAAAACTTAATCCTGCATTACGCGGATAAACGTAACGAAACGTCTTTAATTCGTGACCTTTACGGGATGAAACAATCTAACAAAACAGTTGAACGTTTCTATAGTGAAATAATCGAGATATTAGCCACAATGACAAACCATGTTCAGATTCATGAAACCGACAGCAATGTATTAAACTCGAAAAGAGACTTATTTACGGAGATGTGTTTGAATTGCTTCCTGTCAGGACTTAGGGAACCGCTTGGTTCAACCATAAGAGCTATGAAGCCAAAGACTCTGGCGATGGCGTTCGCGTTTTGCATTCAGGAACAAAATATATTTTATTCGCGACAAGGAGTTTTTTGTGAAAAATCTGTTTCACGTGCCAATTTGAATTCAGCGCGATCGACCAATTTCACTTTCCCTCAGCCAAGCGTCAGGTACTCTCATCCGTCGGTTACACCACCCATTACTTCGTACAGTCCGGGATTTCAGTCTCAAGTTCATCATAGTTACAAACGGGCAAACACACACAATATGAATCCCCTTAACACTAGCCGGCCCATATCTCAAAATACAAACTTTGCAAGACCTAGTTGTAGTCCATTCATTAACCAGACTAATAATTCGCATTCGGGAATAAATCAATTTAATCAACCTGAACCAATGGAATTGGGTTCAACCAATACACGCCAAACGCGACAAACATACCAACCCAATTCTGTCCAACAGATACTTTCACCAAATACCATTGGGTCAACATTTTCCAAACAAAATCGACACCAAGTACAACAGCAAATGACTCCGCAAAACTATAACCTTTTTCGACAGGCTAGACCTTCAAACTTTGTCACCAACGAAATGTTTAATATTTCCAGTGGTGAAAGACCACAAGAAAGTGAGCATTTAAATTTTCAACAGTTAGACTCCTATTATAATAATGCAATTGCAAATTTAGATGTTGTAAATACAGGTAGTACCAATTACTATGATCAAGAGTTTGAATGTCAACAAAATTGTGAAATAGATGACCAAAATTTTCACTTAACTGCCTCGAAGAACCCATCGGATACGTAGATATCAACAAACATGGTTGTGCACTACCATACATAAATATATCGTCACCATTTGGGCGCTCGCTGAAGTTCCTTATTGACACAGGCTCGTCATCATCTTTCATAAGCCCTGAATTTGTCAACGCCGAAGATTGCAAAGATATTAAACCAACAATTATTTCTACAATCCTCAATAAACATCAGTTGAGTAAAGCAATTACACTACCATATTTCAATGAATTCAACTGTCCCGGTGAAATTATCTATTTGATATTCAAATTCCATAGATATTTCGACGGTTTGCTAGGACTTGATGCATTATCGGCATTAGGAGCGACTGTCGACCTTGCTAATAAAACCTTGAATACTAGATCTAGCACTATTCCCCTTTATTTCAAACCGAACCTTATGTCTACAAAAATAACAATTCCTGCAAATTGTAAAATCATAGCCAAACTCCCTGTTGACATTAAGAACGGAGATATTTATATTAAAACAACCAGTGTCAAGCGAGGAGTCTACGTAAATGAAGGAGTATACAACTCAAATGACTGGTATAGTCTAGTTGAAGTCGAGAACTCCCTAAACTCAGAACAAGAATTTCTCTTGGAACAACCACTGAAAGTAGAACCTTTTTCCAATTATGTAGAAGTAAACCACTTTAGCATAGATTCTGAGACTACTAAAAATATATCTAGAGATATTACTAAATTCCTTCGCGTATCGCATCTGAACGAAGAAGAGAAAAACATCTTATTCGAAATTTGTCGCGAATATGATGATTTATTTTTTCGTGAAAATCAAAAATTGACTTTCACGAACCAAATTAAACATCGAATTCAAACGACCAATGACGTACCGATACATACCAAATCGTACAGGTACCCATTCATTCATAAGGAAGAGGTTCGAAAGCAAATTAGTGATATGCTAGAACAAGGCATCATCAGGCCGAGTTTCTCTCCGTGGAGCTCCCCAGTGTGGATAGTCCCAAAAAAAACTGATGCAAGCGGGAAACAAAAGTGGAGGCTTGTCATTGATTATCGCAAGCTTAACGAGGTTACAACAAGCGATAGGTATCCACTCCCGAACATAACCGAAATTCTCGATCGACTAGGCAGGAGTATGTATTATTCCATAGTGGATCTCGCAAGTGGATTCCATCAAATCGAGATGGATCCAAGGGATATTAATAAAACGGCTTTCACTGTTGAAGGAGGGCATTATGAATACGTCAGGATGCCTTTTGGGCTAAAAAATGCTCCGTCCACATTCCAGAGAGTAATGGACAACATTCTCAAAGAATTACAAGGAAAGATTTGTTTAGTTTATCTTGACGATATAATCGTATATTCCACCTCACTCCAAGAACATAGGGAAAATCTAAAGAAAGTTTTTCAAAAACTTCGCGAGTCGAATTTCAAAATCCAACTCGACAAATGCGAGTTTATGTATAAGGAGATACCATTTTTGGGCCACGTGATAACCACCGAAGGAGTTCGACCAAACCCTGAGAAGATCGAAGCAATAAAAAAGTTTCCTGTGCCCAAAACGCCTAAGGAAATTAAAAGTTTCCTTGGCTTATTGGGATATTACCGGAAATTTATAAAAGATTTTGCTAGATTAACGAAACCTCTAACAGAATGTTTGAAAAAAGGTAGGAAAATAGAACTTAACGATCGATACTTGTCCACATTCAATGAATGTAAAAATTTGCTTATGAACGATCCACTGCTCCAATATCCCGATTTCGAAAAATCATTTAATTTGACCACCGACACCAGCAATTTCGCCATTGGCGCAGTATTATCGCAAGGACCTATAGGTAGTGACCGACCGATAAGCTATGCGAGTCGAACCTTAACGGACACCGAAATAAATTATTCCACCGTAGAAAAAGAGATGCTAGCCATCGTTTGGGCGACTAAATATTTTAGGCCTTATTTATTTGGACGGAAATTTTATATTATCACGGATCATAAGCCTCTAACGTACTTAATGAGCTTAAAGGATCCGAACTCAAAACTGGTCAGGTGGCGACTCAAGCTGGAAGAATTTGATTATCAGGTTATCTATAAAAAAGGAGTTCTTAACTCAAACGCTGACGCACTTAGTAGAATCCGATTACAAGAACCAACTGTAGAAAATTATATTGATGCAAACATCACTGACTCTCTAATTGCGAATCCTACTCTTATCAATTACGGCAGCACCACAATTCATTCAACTGATGAGAACCTAAACGATGGAATACCCATTTCGGAGTACCCACTGAATGAATTCAATCATCAAATCATTTTAGATAAAGTAGATAGGAATCCTCGTGTGTCAACAAAAATTTTATTCAAAAGAAAACAGCGGAGAATTTTTCGGGATCTAAGTTTTACAGAAGATCGTATTACAGAAATATTCAAAGAATACTTGGTGCCTAATAAACTTACTGCAATTCTTACCGATGATACGACATTTCGCCAAGTACAAAACGTATATTCCAAATATTTTTCAAACTCAAAGTTATTTAAGTTAGTTCGCTGTATTAAAATGGTTACTGATGTGACTGGGGAAGATGAACAAAACAAGGTTATTCAAGAGTACCATCAAAAGAACAATCATAGAGGTATTAATGAGACGGTTTTACACCTCAAAAGAAATTATTATTTTCCCCATATTAAAACTAAAATAACAAAAATAATAAATAATTGCGAGATATGCCAGACCCTTAAGTATGACAGAAACCCACCTAATATCAAATTTCAACAGTCTGAGAGCCCACTGAAACCACTAGATTCTATATATGTCGATGTATATACCATTTGTTCCCAACCTATTCTAACAATAGTCGATCGTTTCTCAAAATTTGCTGCAGCCTACAACTTGGAAACGAAAAATGGCTTAAATATCGTTAGATCTATAAGACATTTCATTAGCCTCCATGGGATCCCCAGGAAAATCGTCGCAGATCAGGGTACAGAGATGACTACCGTAATTTTTCAAGACTTCTGCAAACAATATAAAATTGAACTCCACATAACATCCTTTCAGCAAACAAGTAGCAACTCGTATGTAGAGAGATTTCACTCCACCCTGACTGAGGCTTACCGAATAATTCTTGAGGAAAGGAAGAAACAGAATCTCGAATATAGCCACCTTGACATCTTGAACGAAGCTATAATTACTTATAACAATGCCATCCATTCAACAACCAAACTCACCCCATACGAACTATTTTCTGGCAGGACGCATGAATTCAACCAAAACGTTTCCTTCAACAATGAACATGAATACCTTCAAAAGCTAAACGAATTTAGGTCGGAAATTTACCCTAAAATCAAAAATAAAATAGAAAATTTGGTAAACAAAAATCTTCAAAAACTAAATAAAAGTCGTGAAAATCCCCGAAAATTAGATGAAAATCAGTCGGTTTATAGAAAAGAGTGTAGACGAAATAAAGTTACAGCTAGGTTTAAGAAACATAAAGTTAAAACTAACAACCACGTCACTATCATAACTGATAAGAACCAAAAAATACACAAAAGAAGACTTAAACGGAAACGAAAATTTCAAAACATGTATTCGATAAAGAACTAAGAAGATATATTTTAGGCGACCGTTTATAAATTCAAGCAAAATAAAACCCACTGGGCACATGTATGTACCTAGGTTCATGTAGGTATATAGAAATAATTACAAGATTCCATGAAAAAACTCAAATCAAGACTTAAATGGCAACAGCATAATTAAACCAAAATAAAAACTATTTTCAATATCCATTAAGAGCTGCTCATATCTGATTGTATGTTTATTGTAAGCACCCTTTATGTTGTCCTGACTCCTAAAGATATCCAACAACTTTACAAAATATGCAAAAAAAAGAAGCTATTGAAACTACACACTCAAGATTGCGTCAATTTAAATCAGTCAAATTGCAATGCAAATTACCATCCTTTCTTCAAAATGATGCCCTGGAAGTTTCAGCAAACACGCTGCTCTAGACACAGCACAAAAGATGCAGTTCTTGACCCTAGCGTATCCTTCTCGGAGGGGAGGAGTTATGGCAACACCCACAACAGCAACTATATTATTACTAGATATGTCTAATAGCTTCATTTTGTAATTAAATGTAATCTTATAATGCAATAATTTTTATTTTATCAAATCATTTAATTCATTGGATTTACGGATTACGGCAACTCTATAATTGTAATAACTATATTGAACTATATACTGTAACAACATTGAATTCAACTTTTGTATGTATGCAAATTACTTTCTTTTTGAACTGAGTAGAATCACTCTCATTCTTGTATTAATCGTCATAGAGGCAAGACAATAAACTCTTATTTTTGAAAGAACCAGTTTTCATATTCGGATCCATAACTCGCGTCAGCTAATCCTTTTAAGGGGCTCTGTTTCGCCAGAATATAACTGATTTCGGACGACGCATGTTGCTAGCATGCACCTTCTGCCCATTTATCGGTATACCGGGGCAAATTGGGAAAGGTTGTGGCTTACTCTTACGGCCTACACCACAGCAGGCAGTCCAGGCCAAAAACTATGGCCGTGGCGGGATCCGAAACCGAAGGCGGCGAGACATCAGACTGAGAACTAAACGTAGTGAGCACTCGGCCCCATCTTCATGATCTTGAATAAAAATTCAATCCGCTAGCAGTACATTCAACATTTCTCGAATCATGTTGTTGTTCGTGTAGGTTCTCCCTCCTCTTCTCGGTTGCTTAAAATAGCTATATCTCAACTAACAAAGCATTATCCTCGCTAAGAGGTAAATAAACACAAATCTTTTCGTAACATAACAAATCTCAATGAATCTCCTCGAATCCTTTCTATCCACCACACATTTCTTGAGCTGGTTGGAAAAATGGGATTCAAGTAGATGACGACGTCTTCTTCAGTCGGCCCTTCTCTTGTCTAGTCTAGCGAGGCAACTCGTCTTACCCTTTTTTTTGCTGAGGCACTTCAGCGAAACCAACTCAAATTAAAAGGACAACATTTAACGAAACATGTTGGTTGTTGTTACTCTACCCGTATAGTCAGAATTCCAACGGATGAGGGTCCCATGGTTTTCATTGTCGAATTACTGGATGGGGTTGTGGTATTGTGTGAAATTTCATACATGCTTACCGTTGCCAGAGTCATCTTGAGGCCTATTTCTAGGGTGGAAAATTTTCAAGATATTTCATAAACGCGCTTTTAATTACACCTCGTCGTAATGAGTGAACGTTTCAAGGAGCCCGGGTTGGAAATCGAGTCACACTCAAGTGCGCCTGGAAAGGACTACTTCAGAGCAATGCACGGCATATAGGTTGGCAAAGATTTATAAGAGTCACATATCAGAAAGGTGTGTGATGAAATTTAAATTTTTCTAGAGTATTATTGAAGTTGTTAACGGGGTGAGATGACGGTTCCAAATTCTCGGTTTGCCTGGTTTGTCTAGTTGAACTGTCTCTCCTTATCTTTTTTAAGAAAACGATTTTTGATCGATGGTTTTCATGATGTAACTCGCCAGTTTGAACAATAGTAAAGAAAAGAACACAAGCTTATGAGCTTTACGAATTATCTAAAGAACCAAAAAAAAAGAAATTATTACATGCAGAGAAAAGATTATCTCCGAAGAACAAAGGAGATAAGAGAGTGCCCCAAATTCGGAAAAGCGGTTTGGGAGTCCATCCAAGATGACCGTAAAGAAAAAAACTGGAACTGAATTAAAAAATGTCCTGGATGATGAAAAAAAAAACGTTCTGCCAAAGGAATAACTGTAATTCATTCAATGTGACGCCGACTGACTACTATATCCTGATCAAGTCTGGCTATAGTATGAAAAGGCAGGGCACTTGCTTTTGAGGGTTGTAGGCATACTTTTGCATGAAATCTCTCCGGTACAAGTTTTTACCTTTCATGAAGTTTTGTACGAGCTATGCTTCCTGGACTTTGATAGATTGATCACGTCAGTAAGCATCACTAACTTTTGTAATGCACTAGCAAAAGGTCAAAAAGCATGATGACAAACTGATACAACGGCTTGCCGGGGACGGACAGGGACAGGCTGCCTTAACTTTTGATGCTACATCAAGAGGAATTCGCCAATTTTTTGTGACGACGATGGACTTGGCGATTCCTCTATAACAACTATTTCAAGCATCCGATGGACCTCCTCAGCTTTTCGATGGAGGGAGATCGGATAATGTTCCTGCACTATTATCGTTACCGTCGACGTTGATGAAGTGAGATAATGTTTGTACGCCATAACTCCTCCAAGGAGAAGGACGGACACATTTTAATGCCAGTATTGAGACCTTCAGACCGTAGCCCCAACAAATATTGAGCAGGAACAAATAAGCCCGAAGCCAGTTCGAAACTGCGGACAAAATCGACCCCTAAGATAAAAATTCTGACTGAGAATCAGCATACGCAAGAACTCTATAGTTTTGGTCCATCCACGGATCGCGGCTTTCATAAGGATTCCCTCTTAAGCTGTATTGCAAGTGCTATCAGCCGAAGTGACTTTTAATCGAAGCCTTTCCAATGAATTACTCTTTAAGACTCCCGCAAAGCTGGAATGAATTACACTGCAGCAAGCACCTATATGTATAGGCTAATCAATGAGAGTAACTTCGACGTACGGCCGGCCTTTTCTAAAATCTACGACAGCACAAGATGGAACATTTTCATTGGAACCAAAAATTCATTGTCGGGTAGCCATTTAACTTTGCTGCCGATGCAATGGCGACATCCTAAGTAGTTCGGACGAGGAATGGGTTCCAGAGAAACGACAATGTCAGGAAAACCTTGCTTCAGTGAAGACGAATCAGACACCAACAAAAAAGGACATGTCGGACTAGAAGCAAAACAGGACTCATCCGAAGATGAAAAAGAGGCATTTGCTGACATAATGAGAAATGAGATGACTGCCCGGGTGGTACTGTCTGAATGTGCCGACCCCCAGTTACCCAATGAACTCTTCTACGAAACATTGTCCGTCAAAGTTCCGGCCCATATGTCTCTACCCGAACCCTTTCAGCCAAGGACACCTTTAGAAGGTTTTCTTCTGACGAAATGTGCTCCTTAGTAATTCGGGAGAAAAACAGGAAAGGTCAACAGGTCATCGTGAAACGTATCGAAGGAAGCCTGATGAAGGACACATGGAAACCGCTAACCCGCAATGAATTGGACCCCTTTCTGGGATTGTTGATAATCGCTGGGGTGTATCACTACCAGAGGGCTGCTCTACGTGAAATGTGGAGTGACGGATAGTTTCTTTCTTTCTTTCCAGATTTATTTCCATAATCAATTGTATTAGATTCGATAATGTTACGACCCACGATGTTCGATGATCTACTGACAAATGCTTTGAATTATTGAATTATTTAGAGCATGCCTAACGAAAATTTGACCTCAAATTATTCACTATCGGACTGTATCACGGTGGACGAGCAGCTGTATCCTTTTCGAGCTGGTACTCCCTCCAGTCAGTACATATCCTCAAAATCAGCCCAATATGGCATAAAGATGTGGTGGATTTGCGATGCGAAGAGTTTTTATCCGATGCAGGGAACAATCTACACTGGAAAAATGCCGACCGAGCCACGAGAAGTCAACCAAGAAAAGAACGTCGTCAAGAATATTGTTCAGATGTACAAAGCACTGGACGCAATGTGACATTGAACAATTTTTATATGTCCATAGCACTGGATTGGAAGGCTAACACTTTCCAGGAGTCAAATGCTAAGACGAACCAGGGAATGGGAGTGGGGGTGTACTCAGACAAGCTGAATTTAAACTTGTTACTACATCTCCCTGACTTTTGCTGCGTTCTTCAGGCGGAGATCGCGGCTATTTGGAAGGCTCTGACCTAGCTCGGGCGTAATGTCATAGGTGCTAGGGATTTCACCATCTTCACGGACAGTCAGCCAGCGATTAAATCCTTTCAGTCTGATATTACAAACTCGAAGATTGTTGCCGCATGTCGCACCTGTCTCCTGGAGATAGCTGATGGTACGACCAGTGTTGACATATACTGACCTGTACAGAGACCCAAATCAACAAGTCTACCCTACCATATGTAACAAATTGCAAACTTAACGTTTCCTGAAACATCAAATATAGGTGTGCCATATGACATACCAATGGAAAAAGGAGGCAGCTGGCGCTGAAGTCTCTGCACTGAAAGCCAGGATCTTAATACTTGGCCCAGCGTATTTCAGTCCTAGATCCATGCCATTCAGTCCTGCGTCAGGGGCTTTGTAGAGTTGGCATTGCTATCTGAACAGATAAGTGGGTAGCCAATAGTGCACTCTATCTTTTTGGACGCCACTAAGTGTGAAAACACACCGCATCAGACAAAACGTTTTTATCTCATAAGACAAGAAAACGTTTTTCATTGCAGCACACACCAAGCGAAACACAGTGAAACAAAGCAAAAGGTTTTTTTATACCCTAGTTATATTTAGACTTTTAGTATAGGGTATATTGTTTTTGTCACGACGGAAATATGTAACACCTTAAAGGAGGCTCCGGAGGTATAGCAATGTATATATATAAATGATCAGGGTCACCTCCTGATTCGATTTAGCCATGTCTGTCTGTCTGTCTGTCTGTCTGTCCGTTCGCACGATAACTTTCGATAGAATGAAGCTAAAGCCTTGAAATTTTGGTCAGATGCTGGAAGTATGATCTAGTTGGTTGCTATTGAAAATGGGCATGATCAGGCCAAGAGAACGCCTACCTCCCCTACATATGTAAAATACTTAAATGTATCCATAACTCACGATTAAATAAACATGAAAAGCTCTAGCTTTGGTAGATTGCTCGTGAGGGTAATCTTATACTCTTTTGGAAAAATAAAATCGATCAATTGAAAACTAACGGTAATTTTCTTACAAAGAGCCCCGTACTACCCTACTTTTCAGGTTTTTTGTCCATAACTCTTGAACAAATTGACGTAGACAACTGATTTTTGGTATGTAACGCTGAGGTGAAAAGCTGCTTGGGTTTTAGTAAGTTGGGTATAATCAGATCAAAGGAACGCCTACCTCCCCTACAAACTTTAAAAAATTAAATATTACTTTAATTACGATAACTTTCGATAGAATGACACTAGCGAGTTGAAAATTTGGCAGAACGTTGGTAGTAACATCCTGTTAGTTGGTATTGAAAATGGGCAAGATCCGACCTAAGGAACCCCTACCTCCCCTACAAATGAAACTTCAAATAAGCGATAACTTTTGATAACATGAAGCCAGCGACTTGAAATTTTGGTCGAATGTTTGAAGTGAGATCGCGTTAGTTGGTATTCAAGATGGGTTAGATCCTACTTAAGGAACCCCTACCTCCCCTAGAAATGGAATTTTAAATAAGCGATAACTTACGACAAAATAAAGCTAGCGACTTGAAATTTTGGTCAAATATTTGTAGTAGGATCCAGTTGGCTAATACTGAAAATACGTAAGAACCGACCAATGAAACCCCTGCTTCCCCTACAAATGAAATTTCAAATAAGCGATAACTTTCGATAAAGTAAAGCTAGACACCTGACATCTTTTTTTTAATGTTTGTAGGCTGGTCTAATTGGTTGGTGGCTATGATGGGCAATATCCGATCCAACGAACTTCTACCACCCCTACAAGTGAGACTTCAAATAAGCAATAACTTTCGATAGAATGAAGCTAGCGACTTTAAAAATTCGGCAAATATTTGTTGAATGGGTTAGTTAATTGATTTTTAGAATAGCCAAGATCCTCATGAATGTATGCCAACCTCCCCTATAAACTGGCCATATAGGAAACTCACTTTTAATGCATATGGTCGCTGACAATGGGTACTTTTGGTATCACCACTAGGTCTTTTTTGTCTTGTTTCGGTTGGTGTGTGTTGAGATAAGACAAAATTGAATTTGCAACGACGACGTCCATAATCTTCAAAATTTAACATACAATTACCAGCTATTAAGCTGAAACAAATTCTTGTTTCGAAAGACAACTGGCCGCCTAGTGGCAACGAAACATGTCTTTCTATTTTGTCTTGTCTTTTTGTTTCGTTTCATGCGGTGTGTTTTGCGCCTATTGCAATGTATACAAATATCGGCAACAACGATTGTCTGAAACGAGCTTGTCTCATTCGGTGTGTGTTGATCGTATTCAAAGACATGCATTATCGACAACCAGTCATAAAACGCATCGAGACAAAAACGTTTGTTTTGTTTCTTTTGGTGTGTGCTGCCTGATAAGAAGCAATGGTCGGTTGTTTCTTAAAACAAAAACAAACGTTTTGTCTTATGCGGTGTGTTTTCAGCCTAAATGAGATATCACCCCAGCCAGATGTCCAACGAAACGGAATTCGGCTCTGTTCGAAAGACGTAAATTTCACTAATCACTTGACTATATTTTACATGCTGCAAACATTTATAGTATTAAAGAAAACACCATTACCAAAATGTCACGGCGGGGTGGATAAATAATAAGCAGTTACAATTCGGGTTCCTTATCTGGTCCGCTGAATCCAAAAATTCTACCGATCTGGCCTTTTCGAGAAAAAGTTTGCCGACCCCTGTTTTAAAAAACGTTCCTCCCCTTTTCCTCTTTCTTGCATGAGTTTCATCTTTTCAGCACAAGGGGTTAGGCTCACTGCGCCTTCTAATTCAAAAGGAGGGTGGGAGTGTGTGCTGCAACGCCATCAGCGAGCATCCGTGTTAGTTTCAGGGACGTGTTTCGGATTTCGTCGGCCACCTTATGATTGTTTATCGTCATACAGGGACTCACCGTTTTGTTTCGGCCCTCGAACCTAAGCGCGAGTTTTTTTTTTATCTTTTTGTAATGATGTTCGAAGCAGTTTGTGACCAATTAACATCCCGCCGATAGTCGTAGCGCACGCCATACTTGCTCACTAAGAAGGTTTTGACACTTTGGTGACATGCCATGGTCTGAACGACCGAAGGCTCTGCCTTCGTCTCATTTGAGGCCATTCAAGCAACATTGGAGTTGCAACCAATCGACTTCCTGGGGTTTGCTCAAGTTGTCTGTACATTATGTACACCGTTCGTGTAGACAATTGTCAATTGTCTTCATACAAACTTTACGCGCAGACAATGACGTAGATTACCTCAGAGTAGATTACTTGCACAACGCTGGCTATCGAAACGGTAACAAGGCATAGTAATACAAGAGATGTCGACACGCCCATGCCCCAGAAGGGGACAAGGCAATTAGCAACATTTGTCGCAACTAATCTCATGTTGTTTAATTATGATAAAGATTCCAAATAAAAAAAATGCCTTAAAAAAAAAACAAAAATGTCAACAGTTAGCTTGTGTCGATCCAAAAATATTTTTTTAGTTTTTGCCATTGTCAGTTATAGGCTCACCTTCAAGGTCAAAAATTTGAACAGTGTCTTAGTAGCGTCATAGATAATTCTATGCCTTCAAAAATTTGATAAAAAAATATTTCCATTTTCATAATGGCACAGAAATTAATATCTTATTTAGGATTTTCAATTAAAGTTTAACTTTAAGCAATTAAATTCAACTTCGGTTTGAAAATTCACCTGTGTCAAAAATCCAAACTCCGATAAGCTCTCGAAATTGCCAAAACTGTCTTCCAGTTACTTCATGTGCAAATAATTTCCTTCATTTCAAAATTGTTTCCCTAAAGTTTCTGATTACACAGGATCTGGCAATCGTCTCCGGAAAATTTCGTGAGTAAAACAGAAATAGTCTGAAATATTATTCTCGTTTACGCACTCCTCCCAACCGCTCCTGCATGCATTCCCTAGGCAATTTTTTGAGTTGTCGTTGTCGGCTATTTTCGGTTTCAAAGCTTTCATTTGCTGCGTGTGAGCATGTAAACATGAAATTATTTCGGAGGAAATCCCTTTGGGCCACTCCCTCTTACAACTTTTAATAACAGAAATGTTTCGGTCGGAAAATTTTATACAGCTCAAGATATTCAGAATTATTAATATTTCGTAAAATGTCTACTTTTAATCAAAATGGAGGTACGAGATTGTATACGAGTCAATAGATAGGATGAACGCGCTTGACAATATTCGGAATACATATTTCGTTTTAATGAAGAGGAAGTTAGTTTAGAAATATGGCAAAAGGCAAACATACCGAGTTTGCGAAAAGTGTCATTCCATTTCAAGCTTGAAAATGTTTTGGGATTGATTTGAAAACATGAACGAAATTTAAATAAAGATAAGATCTCGCATGAATACTCCTCTTGTGCCTCAAGAAAACGCCCCGAATGAAATGAATTTCCAGACGTATACTATTCACTTTCTCCGTGTATTGTTGGCTGACGTAATTCATGAAGCACGGTTGGATTCCTCTCTATTTGCAGACATCATACTACGGAAGGTATCTCAACCGATGCTTTGCCAGCACACATACCGCTACCGTTCCATTTCACGCCATCTTTACTTTCTCCGGGCATCCATTCTGGAATCGTATTTATTTTCATTCTTCGGTGAAGGATCTTTCGTGTGGAAAAATTTAACAATCCAATGTTCCATTTTGTATTCGAGTCAATTCGAAATGACAACAGCTTACACAGGAGATTTCAAAGAATTTCCTATGCGCGCCGTCGACATTATTGTCCCTATTCATTGCACAGAAAAAAAAACGTAAAGGTTTTCATCTGTTATTATTTCTGATCATTGAAAGATATCAAATAAGACTGAAGAGGATGGGGGCAAAGGAAGACAACATTATAAAAGAGTCCTTTGATTTTGGTCTATTTTTGTCTCGTGTTCATTTCCATTAAAGTTAATTGGTTCAGAAAATTAAATTGAAGGACATTTTTGATTATAGGTATAGTAGTCCGGATGGCGCAAAGGTTAGCACGTTCGTCTTCCATGCACTGGGCCCCGTTTCGATTCCTACTGAATGAAGTAGTGATTCTGTACACCAATCTTTGTCATTGACCGATAGGCAAATAGTCGTAACTGGTGAGTCAGTCCCTATCCGAGGCATAGCTGATGTTTCGTTAGCATATAAAATATTTCGGATAATGCAAGTTGCTGGAATACACATCTTGTCCTTGTTTAGTCGCCGGGAAAGGCCTTAGCATTATTCTTATTCCCCACAGCACAGAGAAACCGAATCGCAAACGCATAGATCATTTAAAATTACCAGTTTTCTCTGTTTCCGGAATATAGCTCGCTCTCATAGATATGAAGTATCTCACAGTATTCCTAAGAAAAAATATGTTGATGCATTAAAAATTCAACCGAGTGGATAAAACGACGTGCAACTTTTTGAAATGCGAAAACACATAATTTTCCGTTGAAAATGAAGGATGCTTCAACTGCTGCTGGTGCTAGCTGCTGCGATAACCGAAATGCACTCGCCAAAAATCCAAACATCACCAGGGGGTCATAGTGCGATACGATAGTGCGGTAGAGAACACACACCATTATAAGAATTAATAAATCTCGAGACCATGTCGACCGTAAAGATAATAATTTATCATCATATCCCTGAAAGTTTTCTTGCTGTGTTACAAACGCCATTGAGACCGGAAGCTAGAAAAGCTGGAAAAGCTGAAGTATGCGGTGCGGGTACAAGTACAACTGGCATAAACTCAACGTCTGTACATATACACGTATTTGGGCGAATGTGTTCTAGAGTAATCCATAAATTCCCAATTTCCTAGCTATTTCTCGGCAACATAGTCACGACACGACCCCAGAGTTGACTGGCCATGGAAGTAAGTAGAAAGGGAGGAGTATTGCGTGGCTCTTCTTCACCGAAAATCTCGAAACGATGTGTTAAGTTTCGGAAAGATGCACGGACTATGGAAAAACTTGCACAAGCGGGAACATCTACATATTTCAATTGTTTGTCCGACGAGGCATTTTCTTTGGATTGTTGACGGAACATGTACACTTTCTGTATTAATATCAATACCACGGTGCTGGGTTACCAACTAAAATTAAGTACATACTAAAAAATTATTAAAAGTTCCAGGACTTGTGCAAAATGTGGTATTTAAGATATTAAATTAATCTACTTACCTACCCAGCCGGCGTTTCGAGTTCGTGTCGTGGACGGGATTCGAACCCGAAACGCCGGTAGTCAAACATGCGACTGATGCCTCAACACACTGCGCTACCGGTCGCCCCAATTCAGAACTCCTCGTGCTGTTACACTTTTCTACGATGGACTTTTATTTTTAAGTCGGTGGTCCAGTGAAGCCTTGTTAGCGTGATGAATTTAGAGACTATGGCCCGTTTTCTCAGTGTCCTGTTAAAATTTATCGTAGTTATCAAGTGTCCGTTAGCACAATTTCATTTTCTCAATGCGTTTTGCGTTCATCCGATCGAAAACGCCAAAGGGAACCTTATCTGCTCTTTAAATTTTAGAAATAAAATTAATCTTAAAAAATCCGCCACCAAGCCTCCGCTTAATCGTTTATCCAAAACAAAATCCCAATACCTTGCAGTTGCTATAAAAGTTTATTCTAAACAAAATCCCAACACTTCGTAATCGGCACACAGTATATGATGGTTTCATCTCCTTCTATACATATAGGCCCGTTTTCTCAATGTCCGATTAAACTCTTTGTTAACTAACAGGGACACAAATCAATCGAGCTATAAACAGCAGTTTCGTTTTCTCAGGAAAAATACCTTCGGCACCAGGTGCCTTAAAGGGTTCAAAGGACTCCACGGCCCAATTGACCTTTTCTTTACCGAAAATGACCTCCGAGAGGCTGTTTCACCGGCTAATAGGTACACGATGGTCGCCCGATGCAATGAATAAACAGGGTTCAGCTTGGACAGAACCAGGAAAATGTGTGTTTAGGAGGAGCTCAAGAGTTTCTTCTGGGCCTTCCGTGAAGGATCCGTCTTGTTTCTTTCACAATACATAGGTGCGAGATCAATTCGATTACGGAAATCAAAGTGTGATGAGTTTCGAATTTGTATGTATCTGACAGTTTCAAATCAAGAACTGATCAGATTGAGTATTTTGGAATCAAGTGTGAACTTTATATTAGGGTTGCTGTGCTTACCGCAGCACGCATGGACTGCAATAGGGATGGTTCTGTTACCACCAGGACCTCGTTAGGCTCCTTTCCTTCGACATCGTTATTTCTACAGAATTACAGAAGCACGAAGCCTTATGGGGTGCTCCCCAGCTATGACCCAGTTGTGACTCGCACCAGCTCTGATGTGTTGCCATTAAAGCCACAACAGTTTAGCGATGCGATTTGAATATAAATTGGCGACAACGGTTTTGTTGAGGGGTATCCCATTTAACCATCTGAAGTCGGTTCTTCTGATCGCTTTAAACTTTAGAGCCAGATTTTGGAAGTTGCGATAGATGTATAGATGATCTGACGAATTTGTGCATCATCGCTTGTTGCACCTTAAAAACTCAGCCCACCTGCTTTACAGTTACCAGCGAAACCACTGTGATCCAGAATCCGACATAAAAAATGCTACGTAAAAAGCATTGGGCAATCCATGGTCTTTGACGTAGTCAGCCCGATTCGAGAGATTATAATTACAACTTGGATGTCAGTGAAAAAAAAAATTTGTATTTCTAGCTCAAATTACGTGACACCCGAGCCAGGTCGTAATCGCCGTAACCTTGGGCTGGAAAACAGAAATTTAGATGAAACTCGTCAGAAAAACCTCAGATCTCTAATCCTTCATTCGTCTTCGAGCTATCTGCCTAAATTTCCACAACATAGTCAAAAGAAACGCGTTCTTTTCCTATTGACTGCGTTGTTCTATCAGGCCCACAAAATGCTTGTTTGGCGCATATTTGACAGAAGTGTAATCAGTCGATGCCGGAATATTTTAATATTTATTTCCTTGAACTTTACAAGATCAAGCTCCACATTCTAAATATTTTGGAAGGGGCTCGGATCCCACGGCTCCCTCTGGATCCGCCACTGAACGTTGGCGTTGGTTCTAGTTTAATCAAATTGGTAAATATTTTGGAGGCGCGTTTCATTCATGGTAGATCAGTGCGTTTGGGGGGCAAAAACTCCTCTTCCATAGTCCTCCGCGTGGTCGCCCCCTGGAACGGCAGTGGTCACTGACCATTGCCAACCAACGTCAAGCCGCCAGTGATGGCGGTGCGATGATTTGGTTGAGGTACCCCTGTGGTGTGGGGTGTGAAAAAAATACCACGGCCTTTCCCTTTGAGGGCCTGTCGTTAAAACCGACAATCAAAGGACAGGATGTGTATGCCAGTAACTTGCACTATCCGAAATCTTTATATGCTAACGAAACGTCAACTATGCCTCGGATAAGGACTGACTCAACGGTTACGACTTTTAGCTATCGTACAATGACAAAGATTGGATTCTGGAATGTGCGTACTCTCCTGGACAATGGATCAGAAGGTCCCCAGAACGCACGATTTCTTCAATTAGAGAGTGAATTTCTGAGGTACAAATTAAATATCTTAGGAGTTAGTGAGATAAGATGGTGGAACAGCGGAGAATTCATCTCTCCAACGGGCAGCACTGTAATGTTGTACTCCGGTAAAGCTACCGGTAGTCGTCGTGAGTCAGGTGTGGGGCTCCTTTTAACCAGAGCCGCGCGAAACTGTCTCTTATCCTGGGAACCGGTCTCTGACAGGGTCTTGACCGCCAGGTTCCGGACCAAAATGAGGAACATCTCAATAATACAATGTTATGCCCCTACTGAACCCGACAATGTCTTGGCAAAAGACTCCTTCTACGAAGAACTAAACGCCGTTCAGAGCAGATCACCTAAAGGTGACATTATAATGGTTATGGGTGATTTGAATGCGAAAGTTGGCGCTGATAACTATGGGCTCAGACATGTGATGGGGAGATAAGGTCTTGGTGATCGTAATGACAATTGTGAAAGAGTTCTGCCACTTTCACAGTCTCTTCATCGGTGGTACTATGTTTGAGCATAAGGACCACCACAAAATCAGTTGGTCCTCTGTTGATCGGCGCAGAACACAAAATCAGATCGACCATTTTGCCATTAGTAAAAGATTCAAGAGTTGCCTCCTGGACGTGCGAAACAAGAAGGGTGCCGATATTGGGATGGGAAGAGACCATTATCTTATGATCGCTAATGTTCGATTGCGTATTGCAGCCGTGCGCCGCCCCAGCGACGAAAGATCCAGGCCCCGCAAATTCAACACCGCTCGACTAAAAAATCCAGCTGTCTTACAACAATATAATGACCATCTTGCGCAAAAAGCGGCTGAGATAACTAGTCACCCAGATAGTGACATAAACGAAAACTGGGATGCCATAAAAAATGCGTACATTGATAGCGCAAATACCATCGTTGGCCCAAACCCGGATTGCCGGAATAAGCCCTGGATGTCCGACGCTTCATGGCAGCGGATTGTTGAAAGAAAGGAGCTGAAAGTTCGTTTGGCTGCAGCATCAGACGACAATCGAAGCAGCATCGAACTACTTTACCGTCAGAAAGCTCGAGAAGTTCAGCGTAGTGTGCGACGCGATAAAAGAGTTTATGCCAATTCTCTTTTAGCGTCAGCAGAAGAAGCGGCTAGAAGTAACAACTTAAACGCCATATACGGTGTCATCAAGGAGTTTACAGGTGGTCGTAACTCCTGCCAACATCTGGTGAAAGATAGTGATGGAAAGCTACTTATCTTGGAAGAAGATCAAATGAGGCGGTGGAAAGAACACTTCGCCGCGGTCTTGAACCGTGTAACCTCTGGTGAAGTTCCCCCTCATATAGATAATTTAGCTAACCATCAAAATGTGCGTATACGGTCCACTGCCCCGACTAAAGAGGAAATAGTCACTGCAATTATTGCACTAAAACGAGGAAAGGCCGCCGGACTTGACGGCATCCCTGCCGAACTTTATCAAGCAGCGCCAAGCGTAACTGCCGATTTGCTGCACCCACTTGTTGATAAAGCGTGGAATACAGAGACCTTTCCCACTGAGTGGAAGGAAGGTTTGATCATCAAACTTCCAAAGAAGGGTAGCCTCACAGACTGTAATAATTGGAGAGGCATTTGTGTGCTTCCTGCCGTTGCCAAGATAATAGCTAAAATCGTTCTGGAAAGACTAAAGGCCCACTTAGAAAGCACAATTGATGAAGAGCAGGCTGGCTTTCGATCCGGATTCTCCTGTGTCGATCACATTAACACCTTGCGAATCATCATCGAGCAATGCGCTGAATACGATTCTCCGCTTCACTTGCTTTTCATCGATTTCGAAAAGGCTTTCGATAGTGTGAACCGGGATTCTATATGGGTGGCCTTGCGCAGGAGGGGCATCCCTGAGAAGCTTGTGGCTATTATTAAGGCAACCTGCGTTCTGCATAAAGGTAAGGTGTCGGGGGACTTTGAGATTCGCAGTAGAGTTCGGCAGGGGTGCATCTTCTCACCGATCCTATTCCTCATTGTGATCGGCGATGTGTTGCATGCAGCCCTATCCGGACTCGACAGAGGAATTCAATGGACTTTGACATCTTATCTACAACATCTTGACTACGCTGACGACATATGCCTACTCTCCCACAAAATCATGGATCTGTCCGCAATGGCGTTAGATCTCGAGAGGGAGGCAAGCAAGGTTGGGCTAAAGATTAATACCAACAAGACCAAGGTTCTTAGCCCGCCGTTGCGAAAAAGAAATCCGACACCTATTGCCATCAATATTAATGGGCAGCCTGTGGAGAAGGTGGACAACTTCGTCTACCTGGGTAGCATTGTTGCCGAAAATGGTGGTACGGAGCAGGACATCGCTCGTCGTATCAACCAGGCTAAACGCGCATACGGCATGCTGTCCAAAATCTGGCAGAGCAGTTATCTCAGCATCAAGACCAAGCTGGGCCTGTTTCGCTCCCTGGTACTATCAGTGCTTTTGTATGGGAGCAGTACATGGAAAGTTTCCGTAGGAGTTACCAGAAAGCTGCAAGTTTTCGTCAATTCATGTCTTCGTCGAATTTTAAGAATTTTCTGGCCCGAAACAATATCAAATGAAGAGCTAAGTCGGCGTACGGGTCAGATGCCAATCGACGAATTGATACGCAGGCGAAAATGGCAGTGGATAGGTCACACATTGCGGAAGAGTGATAACTGCATTGCTATGAATGCCATGAAATGGAACCCCATTTCCAACCAAGGCCGACCAAGAGGGGGTCCTCGAATCACATGGCGTCGATCTGTGGCAAAGGAGTGTCAGGTACTGGGCAAGTCTTTTGGGGAGTTGCGCCCCATTGCCCAGAACAGAGTACGATGGCGCGCAGGAGTAGTTGACGCGCTATGCCCCGCTAGGGGTTAAGGCAAAGTAGTAGTCCGTTGAGGCGTCAGTCTGATGTCTCAGTATACCGGTTAGTCAAGAATTTGAGCCCCGTCCAAATCGTGGCCATGCATGTTTGTGTTATCTTGCCTCTGTGTTGTGGGGCGTAATAATAAGCCACAACCTTTGCCAGCTTGTCGCATGCGTTAAATGGGCAGGACATGCTAACTGCTAGCAACATTCATCGTCCGAACCCAGTTTATGATTACGAAACGTCAGCTAAGCCACATGGGAATAGTTGACGTGCTTAGCACAACTATGGGTTTTTTTGTGATAACCTAAAAATCAAAAAATATGGTGGACGGAATTGTATTTTATTTAAGAAACTCTGCTTACAGCATACTCTTTTCCTTATATTATGCATTTCTAACGGTTTCGTCAAAACAGCAATGGCAACACTGCTCATCCTAGGTGCAGACGAGAATTTCTGGCAACGGAACTCTCTCAGCTTTCGGTAAGCTGGTCGGCCTTTCTGACGATAACCAGCCAAAAAACCAGTCAGACTCAGTAAATCGCTCTTTGGTCCTGTGAATTGTTATATTCTTACAAATTTTCAGAAAACAAGAAAAAGGGGCGTTCACGCTTGCTTTAACAGAACGACCCAAATTCAAGCGGAAATGCAATGTAAGCATTCGTTGAAATGTTGATATGAGTTCAATTCAGGAAAGGATGTCTGACACACATAGCACTGAACAGGATGACTTTCAGTAATCAACGATGATTCTGCATAAACAATTTTAATAAATGGTAGTATGAAATAGTTGGCGCTTAAATTTGTTGTTTGAAATGTTCAGCATAGACCAGTATGATTTGAAATTGGGGACATGCAACCTACTGACGATGTGCATTATCGAGTTTTACTACGTACTAATCTAGTCATACATTCAGTCACAATGGATTTTATTGACGCACAATATACATACACAGTACTACCACAGTATAGCGCCGTTATCGCCGCAGTTCACCACGGGAATTCCCTTATCCGTAATTGAAACTGACAACCCATCCTTAACCACAGAAATTAAGACACTTACAAATCACTAGGTGATTTCTTATCTCGTTTAGCGTCCAATTTATTCTAATTTTGAAATTTATCTGTGGCGTCAAAGGGATATTTCCAATTTTCAGAAGAGAGTATGATTGATGAGCCACTTCATTATAGGGAAACTGCCAAGTACAAAACCAATTCGATTGTCCTTATTAGAGTTAAGTGGAAGTCCCTTCTTTTATGAGTTCGCCCACACCCATAATTGCATTTGTGTCATTGTCGAAAATGATGGAAGACTTGATGGTGGTGGCTCCGTTAAGTGAAGGAAGTTAATGCGAATTTTTGTTTGTCGGAATTCATGGAACATGGTTCCGTTGTGGCTTAGAAGTTGACTTTAGGGTAATGTAAGGAAATACTGTAAGAAGCATACATTATCAGGTGTACAGGGAATGAGGCAAGTATATCATCATCATCATAATCAGCTTTCTCTACCATTATAATGATTATGGTTCAGCCTCCCCTATATATTGACTTTTCATAGCCATCCATACTTGCCAATTTTTAGCCAAGCGGGTCCAAGTTGTGCCGGCTAGTTTTCTGATATAGTGGTCCCATCTGAGATTTTCGTCTTTGTCTTTTGACTCCTCTTGGGTACCATTCCGTCACTTTTCACGTCCCTCAATGGTCCGTTGTTCTAGCTAGTTGCCAAGCCTACTGCCATTTCAGTGTTCTAATTCTTGCTATGACGTCTGTCACCTGGGTTTTCGCTCTTATCCAAGTTAATCGCTTGGGATCTATTCTTGTGATGCCCAGCATGAATCTTTCCATCGCCCTTTGGGCGACCTGTACTTTCCTTATGATACTTGCTGTTAGCGTCCATGTTTCACATCCGTAAGTCATGCCGGGTAGGATGCATTGGTCAAAGGCTTTATTTTTCAAATGGGTTTCATTTTAGAGCTGAATATTATTGAGTTAATTCCGAAAGCGCTCCATGCTAGCTTGGTTCGTCTGTTTGATCCTGACTTGTGTAATATTTGACGGTGTAAGTTGGTGTTATAAATTGCTCTTGGTCATTGTACATAAACTTGGTTTTACTCAAATTCATTTTCAAGCCTGCTTTCCCACTGGCTACACAGAGTTCGTTTATCATCGTTGGCAGCTCCTCTTGACTTTGAGCGATAATGATTATGTTGTCTGCGTATCTTAGGTGGTTCAGGCGTTCTCCATTGATGTTAAGGCCTTTGTCTTCCAATTGTAGCTGTCGGAATATTTCTTCCAAAATCGCATGGAAGAGCCTTGGGGATATTTGTCTCCTTGCGTAACTCATCGTTGTGTGGGGAACTCGGGCGTTTCTTCGAATACTTTAACCCTTGCTTTGGCGTCTTTGTAGACGCTGGCAAGCGGGTCTACGTGTGGTTTGCCAATACCCTGATTTGTAAGCGCCTTAATAATTGCCTCAATGTATATATGAATATATAGTCAAAGGCCTTTTTGAAGTCGATAAATGCCAGTGTTAGAGGTAGCTCGTACTCCTTTGCTCTGCTCATCACCTCTTTTATTGTGTGGATGTGGTCCATTGTGCTAAATCCACTTCGGAATCAGACTTTTCTCGTAGCTGTGTGGCATCCAGGGCTGTTTGTATTCTGTTGTCAATTATTTTCGTGAATAATTTGTAGAAGACAGGAAGAAGAAGAAGGTCTATAAATTTTGATATCCTCTTTGCTGCCCTTCTTGTGAATCAATAGTATACTCGCGGTGTTCCATTAGTCGGGGATATCTCTGGATCTTGTAATGAATGACTTTTCTGATGGTCTATTCGCATTGTTGATTGTCAAATATTTTTCTAAAATAATTGCCACCTAACAATTCGAATTCTCCATCAGGAATTTTTCAAGAACGACAACTCTGTCATTCTATCACACTGTGGGTCGTTGACACTTGCAAACGCTATATTCTGATGGACTCTTATGTGTCCTGTAAGAATATACTGTTTGATCTGGTGTCATCGACCTCGCATTGGGATAGAAGAGACAAGCGGGTAGCGATATTCCATGTCGAGTTTCATGCAAACGGAGAATTCCGTTGCATGAAACTCGATTGACGAGATTTTTCAGCCGATGCCTGTGCTGTATCGAGGGTCGCGACCTGCTGGGAGAGCGATCGCTGGAGAGGCCACTATCACCCGTCATAGCCGTCACATCGGCACACCACCGGCGAGACGTGCTGTATTTTTGTTGAAGAGTTCACTTTGAACCGCCGCCCGGACCACATCGGGATTATTGTTGAGGGTCGACTTTCACCCGTGAGAGTAACCACATCGGCACGCCATTGCAGGGTCGCGCGAATTTTTGTGAGGAGCCCACTTACAACCGTCACATCGGAATATTAACGTTGGGATTGTGGTTGCTCCTATCGCATGACACGTCGCGACATTCTGATTAGCGAAATCGTTGTTATTCTCTCGCGAAGTACGTTGTGTTGCGATTATCCCTGTATGTGGTTTCACCGTATCAAATTTCAGTGAACGGGAGCGAAACTCACAAGAAGTGCGATACGCATTACACACGAAACGTAGTTAGTGCTTGCTTGCGAAAAATAGTGCTCTACATATATGAAAAAGAGAAGTAAAAATTCCCAAGTGGGTGTCGCGCGTTTCCCGAGAGAAAACAGCTTAGCAAGCGAAAGTGACCAGCCATATACATACATATTCAAATAAGTGCCCTATTTTGCGGAAATTTTTTTACAACAACAACATCAGCAGCGGTACCTAGACACCAATCCATGCAATGACTATAGTGCATGGAGTGATATCATGAACAAATTGAACTGTGCCAGCGTTTAAAATTAGGGTTGCCTTTATTGTTTCTTTTTTTTTTTCTTTTTCAAATGGATATACTCATCTCTTTCTTTATTTTTTTTGTGTTAATTCAAGTTCCTAGTTCCTTTCTTTTATTATTATTTAAATTCAATGATTGAGTTGCAGTTCCCTCAGTTTCAACGATGGCCATCGACGAAGTCTAAGGTGAGTGCTGTCAATTGTTTAGTTCTTATTTTTTTCTGTACTAATATTTTTTTAAATAATATTTTTTTGTATTCATGCTCTTAATTCATTCATTTCATTGTTTTACTTAGTTCATTTTTAATTATATTTAGTTCCGAGTTATTTTTTTTTTCTCATTAGTCGATATCTCATTTGTTGATTTTTTGTACTCAATGGCAACCGACTAATAAATGAATTTATAACGTGGTAAATATCGGGCTTTCCTTTGAGGAACTCCCCTAAAATTCCCCCATTCCAGGTCAGCGATGGTAGAACGAGGTAGCACCCTCATCGCTTTTCTTGTTTGGATTGGGAGGTACCATCAATTGGGCCAAGGTACCTCATTGGTAGGGTGGGTATAGAGGCCAGGGTCCGCTCCATCTGGACCCAGGAGTCGTGTCGAGGTACATGAGCCGGTCGACGGCCATTGCCTTTATGTAGTTTCTTTTTTTTTCTTTGCTATTTTTTTTAAAGGTCGTGGGACCTTTGGTACCCGTGTGTGTGCTGTCGTTGTACCTTAAGGCACGAGATTTTTTTTAGGATGATAATGGTACGGGGCAGCGAGAAGGCAAAAACCCCGCCCACATCTCCCGTCACTGAGCTACAGCAAGCTCGTGCCGCCGCCTATCCCGCTGAGGAGTTCTCGCCTGATGGCGTCGCCGGACCTTCACGGTCAATTCGGCATACTTTAACTCCGTCCCCATGGACACTTAGGTGTCCGCAACACCGGTCCATTACAATCTAATACTGCTTGTAAATATGTAGGCTAGTATTTTCCAAACTTTTCACCCGCATACTTCAGCAGCTTAGGCGTAATACCGTCGTTGCCAGCTGCTTTCCCATTTTTCATGGACTTTACCGCCAGTTCCACTTCTACTAGAAATTCTGGTGTATCTTCATCCGGTGTTAATGATGGTGTTACCAATTCTGGAACTCTGAAGAGGTCACGATAGTAGTTGGTAGTTATCTCCAATATTCCTTGCCTATCTGTTACTCTTGTATTTTTTTGGTGTTTTAGCGCGATCACCTGCTTTGTGCCGATCATTAACGCTCTTTTTACCTTCTTGAGGCATTTTTTCGATGGCTTTCTCTACTACTAGTTTTCCATTATATCTAGGGTTGTCTTCTAATACCTATTTCCTAATTGTTTTGCAAGTTTCTATGTAACTTATTTTTTGGATATTTGGAGATGTTGTAACGGACCGTTTAGTAGGCATCCGAAGATGCCCGTGGGGACGGAGCCTTAGGTAGCATAATGACCGTGAAGGTCGGGCCGTGCCATCTGGCGAAGAAAAAGGCCCCTCAACGAGCTAAGCAGCGGCCTATGCTTGCTGTAGCTCAGTTCGGGAGATGTGGGCGGGGTTTTTGCGCTCGTTGCCCCTGTCCTTTACGTATTAACAAAAATTCATAGGCCTGGGAAAAACAACACAAACAGGGGAGGTAAAAATGAGGAATGAAAAAAAATAGTCGATAAGGATGGAATGGTTGGCGGGCGGATCAGACGCCCAAGCGGTCGAATCTGGGTCCGGGTGTAATGGGACCCTCAGCCTCTGGTTTCGTACCACCAACAGATCACTACTCATCAGGTACTGCTTCGATCTGCCGGTGGGAGCAGCACAATCAAACCAGAATATGGTTCATTACAATGTTTTCATTTCTCTTCGTTTCCTGAGTAGTTCCTTCGTTTCGTTGGAGACCTTGTGGTGTCTATTTTCTATTCGTGGACCACCTACTTCTCTTGCACCTTTCAGGCTGGTCTCTGCACGCTCTGAGGTGTTGCTGCTTCTTAGTTCTTCTGCTAGTCTTGATTAGTATAGGCTCATGTTGTTCTGAATGTTGTCAGTATTCAAGCCTGGTTTTACTGACTTCTTTACTAGTTTAAGCCTTTCCGAATTCAGGTCAATAACATTTCTTGCTCTTACCATCCGGTGATCGCTTCCAGTTCTGAACCTATTGAGTGTGGAGATGACTTTCACCGTTCTCAGCTTGTCTGTTTGAATCAAGTCGATTTCATTCTTAGTGACTCCATTTGGTGCTTGCCATGTCCATTTCCTATTCAGGTTCTAATTGTAGAATGAGTTGGAAATGTGTAGGTTATGATGGTGGGCGAATTGGACCAGTCTCTCCACTTTTTCATTCCTTCGTCCCAGTCCAAATTTGCCTACCAGAGTTTCAGGGTCTTTCTTTGCTCCTACTATGGCATTGAAGTCTCCTATCAGATATTTGAAGTACCTGTTGTTAGTATACAGTATATACGAGTACATAAATTTTAGCTCAGCTGTTCAACTCCTCAGAAGTGATGTGGAAATAGGAGCCTCTTCTCCACCTAACATATTTCGATTTTTCGAAGATTGAACAACCCACAGAATGTTCCTTCTTTCTCGGACGTGCCTGCGAGAATTAGCTATACAAATAAATTGAGCTCAGTGTAACACAGACTAAAAATATTTTGATTCAGTCCCTGGATACCTCGAATCCCTTTAATCTCTTGAAAATTCCTAAAAATGTGTTTCCAGCTAAATCTGACCAACCAAACATGCAACAATTGACTGTTTGCCATCGCACGCAAGTGATATTCCTAAAATATTTGAAAATCACGATTGACCAAACCCCAAACATGGATTACCAAAGGTCCACCAATATGGTAAACAAATGACGTCGTTTTCGACACTGCTCCTTTTGTCGACGAAAATTAAAACATTCGCTTTCGCTTGTTTGCAGTCCTGTACCAGTCTTCTGTAGTCAAACCATATTCGTTTGTTGGACTACGTGGCATTTAACCTGTTTCCTACTTCGTCTAGGAAGGACAAACATGGCCTCATTGCCACCAAAACAAGAACCAGGAACAAGTCCTGTTTGAAGTTTTGAATGATGCCAGGAGATGGAACCAGTTGGTGGTAATTAAAATGTGCAGAATAACGATGACAACGAACGAGGACTACACAATTGTTTACATTGTCATTCACTTTCGGTGCCCGATTAAATATGCTGCCGACAGTCTAACGATCCAGCAGCAGTGGCTAGTGTAGGGGAATGTGTTAGCCCTTTTCTGAATCTGCGTTTACAAATAAATAGCAGGATTGCAGATTCATTTTATTATGGTTGCGTTTATTCCAAGCTCACTGCACAAACACGAACTCATCTTCCCTTATCCTAGAACTGAATTCAATTACCAATTTCTCACCCCTTGGACAATCCTAATATGAATGCATTCTCCTGTCCCCAGCTATTCTCTATTAACCGACACAATAGACTCGCAAAATCTCATCCTGACCTCGTACAATTTTCAGTTCAAGTTCTCTCTGAAATTCAAGCAGGAAAAAAGAAGTCGAATGTGTCCTATGACATGAGGTAGTTTGAGAAGAGTCATTTGAACCTATATTCTGCATTCCCGAGAATAGACAGCGATTGTCAATTCGGGAACGGGGACTACTAAAAAAAACACAACGAAAATCGTCCGCCACTAACAGCAACAAATTATGTTGCAAAGCGGCTACAAAAGTCCTGTTTGGTGCACCTCCGATCCTTTGTAAACTTTTCCCGAAGAGGGCTAGAAAAATGGGTTTCGGGTTTTAATTAGTGTCGGGCTTTTAATTTCACTTTGAAGCATGTTATGTGAATGTACGTATATTGAAGCGAGTGCATTCAAGGACTGCCCCATGTTTTCAAGAATGGCCTTTGTCTTTTTCGGTTCGTGTTTGCGAAATGGACGAAATTGGGAGCTAGTTGGTTTTGGTTGTTATAAAGTAATTTCATTGACATGGGAAAAAGGCTTGATGTTGTGTGAGTTCTATCGGAGTGATCTATTGCTGCTGTAAAATGGGAATTTGTAGAGAAACTGATATTACATACATGTGGGTGATGTTCTAATGCGTAGTACTTTTTTTATATGAAATGACAGTTTGCAGGCTCTATGAACTATCATACCAGGAACAATTGACCCAAAACGGAAATCAATCATTTTGTTCGAGGCGATTTCTCATTATAAAATTTTATCCTAAGAGGTTAAAGAGGCAGCTGCGCAGAAAACATAGACATAGACCACCACTGGGTCCGTTGAAATACATCATCAGTACAAAAGCCATGTGGGCCTAGTCGTCAAACCAAACGGAGCTGTCAACAAAACGATGTAGGTGACCTGCATTTACGCCTTTCAAGTCATCGAGGTCAACAAAATGGAGGAAGCCCAACGCATCCTTTCTTCAACCGGCCAGAGGAGGGCAGGTGCACGGGAAGTGATACCTATATATTGTCCTTTCTTATTCTTCGTCCCCACAGCTTTTGCAAAAATCATTGAATGAAAGTCGGAGACGCTTAGCATGCACACCTATCAGGCAATGATACTAAGAAATCTCTAAAATTTGGATTTAACACGATAATTTATCCAAGGCATCGCGCTCGGTGTCCGTGGTCGATCGGCCATCGCTCTACGATAATAATCTATAACTCAGAGTTCAAATTTCGGCGCGATCAAAAACTGCCTGTGGGTGCTAATACAGTGCTCCGAGCTTGTCAGTATAGAAGGTGCATGCTAGCAACTGCACTTCCGAAAATTAGATATGCTATCGAAACTAGAGATGTTGACGCACCCATGCTCTTGGAGGGGTCAAGGCAATTAACAACAACATCCAAGGCATAAGCCAAGGGGGCCATGTCTCCAAAACAAATACAAAGGAACTAACAAATTTTTAAGTAAATCGAAAATTTCAACATCCATATAAAATCCTCCGTGCAAAAGCTCATATCCCTTTTCAATTTTCCGTCACCCCACAGAATGCTTATACCGTTTTACAAAATTTAGTAGCGGAATTACGCCGTTTAATTTAATACAAAGAACAATTTATCTCCTAATTGCTCGATAATTTATTATAATGCGAGCCTATCTTCATAAATGTCGTAGTCGACGAGGACGAAATCGTCGTCGACGACGACAGACATTAGCCGGTGTATCTCGGTCTCATATGGGTTGATAGTGCGAAACATCCATTAAATTTGATGACAAAACACTTCTCTCGGAACTCTCGTATTGAATTCATGGCAGCAAGGACCCAGTCGTTTTCGTCGTCGGTGGGACTCGGCGTCGTTATTTCCGCCAATGTTCATTGTTCATGGCCTCCCTATTTCCACGCAGCCATTGTATATATAGAGAACGCTTTCGACACCTTTCCAAATCGTAAACGAGAATCGTCCATCTATGTGTACTATACGATTACTGGGGCGACCAGTGTTTAGTCCGCAGAGGCTCCTCCAGATCTGGGCACAATATTGTCTTCGTCGGAAATGCGATTAAGGTGACATATTGCCGTGATCTATCGTAGCAGAGGATTGGAAATTGCTCAGTGTTCCTTATCCTCGAAATATCCGGGCAGTTCGTAACCGGATTTGGTACACTCTGCAGGGTTTGAAAGTAACCGCCAACGTCGTAACATAGCTGACAAATAAGAAGGTTGGAATATTGTGCCATATTTCAAAATGTTCTGGAGGATGAATTGATGACCGACTTCAATTTTGTTTTCGAATATTTTCATGTTGTCTTTAATGACAAGTGTCATGATCTAAACCATGCACCTTGAACCCTTGGATGCTTCGAATCGACCATGCAAGGATGTAGCACTATCTCAAAATGCCATCCTTGGGAACCAACACACGTAAATGCAATGTGCATCAGCTCCGGATGATATATTGCAACTACTTCATTATCCCACCTCTCCAGCACACAAATGGCTTTTTATTGTCGAAGTGGTTGGTAATGTCCTTCGTTCAGTTGGGGGTTTTGGGTAAAATCCTTGTGGATAGCGTTCGTGAAATGGACAAAACAAAAAAGAATGGATGACAAATTTCCCATAGATGTAACCCGAGCATGGAGACAAATTTTCGAGAGTCGAATGAGAATAAATCGAAAAGGAATCATATTCACCTGAAAATGTATTCAATAAGGAAAATGCTGAGTGAATTTTCAGGAGAGATGTTATCCAGCGTGGTATATGAGGGGAGCTGTTTCGCTTGTCTTCAATTTAAATCCCCTATGCCGGCATTAGATCCGGTTCAATGCAGTTAAGCCTATTTGGTGGCAATTTGATCTAGAGCCACCATTACCGCCGGTGAAGTAGGGTGATTGCATGCTTGATACGTTAAACCGGGACGTCTGACACTGGATTTACACTACCGGCCAAACGACTTGATCTGAAACTGCCAAAAACTGTTACACACGGAGTGACACCACGGAGGTCAATGCCCTTGGGGGGATTCCCTCGTGATAAGGACTGGCTGGCTGGGACCGGTTCGTTGGTTCTGATTTTGAGCTGCAACTGAACTGTTACTGAACTGCTTTGAGCTGCAACTGAACTGATTTTCAGTTGCTGTTCAGTTGCAGTTCAAAAGCAGTTCAGTTGCTCAGTTGCTGTTCAGCTGCAGTTCAGTTGCAGTTCAAATGCAGTTCAAAGCAGTTCTATATATCTCTGTGGAGAAATCGGTCAGTGGAGGGGAGGAGAGAGCGTAATGATTTTTATGTATTTTCTTCTGATATTCAAAAGACTTCTTTCTACATTCGATTACACTCATCTCAATCAAAACCAATTTCTATTAAAAGAAAAATCGATGTCAACTTCTTTCTCTGCATAAAGTCCTGCATCATTGAAATTAAAAAGAAAATTGTTACTCTTACAGTAAAACTCAGTCTTACCGAGTTGTTTTGTTTTTGCGTTTACATTTCTAGCACTTCTGCACGTCAGACGCGGAAACAATTCGCTAAGCATCTAAGCGCCATATTTCTTCGTAGACAAAGCAGTTTCAGCGTTATGTGTACTCGTTGAAACTGAGAACAACAAGAGGAATGGAGAGCATAAACTCCTTCCAGTTATGAGTCAAGAAATTTGAAGGTTTCCCTTCATAATGCTTAATATAGTGCGGTGGTTCCGACTTCCGCTCTTTTCATACATGCCACTATCATTTTGTCTTCTAACTACATAATTCACAGATGTGAAGGCGGTCCTTTATGACACCCTTGCCTTGCTCGCTCCGTTGAAAGTTATTTTCCAGCGACAGCGAAAGTGCCGTGTCCTCGCGAGTATGGAATTATATTACTCGTATACATTTACTTTTCCTTCCGTTTTCAGACCTTCCATTTATGTTCTCTGAAAGGAACTGCAGGTGAAAAAAGAGTAAATGTGGATCACGGAAATTATATATTTTACAGATTGTAAATGCGGACTTGGTTCATCTAAGTTGTGCTTATACAATTTTAAATGTTACGTTGGGTCATCAAAGTTATGGTGATTGTAAGTATCAAGTTGATTCATTAATGTTGCAGCTATCAAAGTTGGGCTTATCAAAGATGTGGTCATGGAAGTTGGTCACAAAAGTTATTGCAATAGGGGTCAACAAATTGTTCATATTCACTTTTGTTGATATCCTCTACAATCCGAAGTGGATCATCATCAAGTGCCCGTATTTTTTCCGCGGACCGTCTGTCTACTCCCATCAGTAGTTCCACTGATTGGAACAATCTCCAGTGCAATACAGCAAGGTCTGGGTTCTGTACAGACAGAGCCTCAGACGCGTTGGAGTAGGGAGCCGCTACGCTGACTGTAATTTGCCTTCGTATGGATGACTCCTCCACTCCTCCAAGCCCGGGAGATCCTTAGCGATCCTTCCAGCGGTAGACCGAAGCCAATCCGCTGAGAAGACGTCGCTTCAGGTCACCGCTATATGGCGAACAATGTTGCTGCCTTCAATGCGGGGCGATCCCGCCTCCGGTGACATGGCGAACTCCAACAGTACTTTGGAGATGCCTCTAAGGACTGTTCTAGCCATGTCATCACCGAGCCGCCATTCGAGCTCAAATTTATTGACGACAGCCAGCTAGAGGTGACTCGCGGCCACATCCCTAAAGGAACGGGTCGCTATCGCGATCGTCGGCTCATGGTAGCTGGTGCTAGGATTGATTTCGTCGAAGCTTTCGCAGGTTTCCCCTTAGAGTTTGATTTCACCCACTCCTTGGCCGCATTCTTCGTCTTTCTCAGTCTAGCGTGTTGTTCGCTCCGTTTCTAGTATTTAGTACACCTAGCCGCCGCTCCCCTTCCGGCAGTTTGCGGTTCCGAGGCTCCGGAACGGTCCATCTGATTCACAGTACATACTGCTAAATGGAACAGCTACGTCCATTAGACTTACAGTAAGCATCAGAGTGAAGCTCTGGTGCACATCCAGAGTGAGCGATCTCTTGTTCAGCTGGCCCTATACCGGCGATTTTTTGGGTGTTTTCCTGCCAGGGGATTCGGCTGAAAGTTTGGATCTTCTTTGTTTGTCTTGAATTAGATCCATGGCGGGTATTTTTTGGCTTCAGGATTACTACTCAATTGCCCTAACCCCTTGTGGGGCATAGCGCGTCAACTGTTCCATCTGGCCCAGTTGACGTTTCGTTGGCATAAATTGGTTTCAGAGAATGCAGTTGCCAGCATGCACCTCTTGCACATCCATGGCCACGAACGTTGTCGTGGACGGGATTCGAACCCGAAACGCCGGTAGTCAAACATGAGACTGATGCCTCAACACACTGCGCTACCGGTCGCCCCTCAGGATTCAGGATTCAGGATTAGGCTTCCCGTTCTCGGACCATAGCCGAGGCAATTGCCATTATTTCGCCTCCCGCTACTCCCCGCACCTATAGGAATATCGTAGCGCGCCGCCCGTCCTTTCCTCTTGTTGGACCACGAAGCAGGATCCCTCTCGACGTCCCGAAAGTTTCGTAGACTTTGACGCAACGCTGCACCTGCTACACTTGATGCAGAGCAATCAAGGTTTCTCTCCTAGTCTAACAGGTCGCTACTCTGCAGACCGCGATTTATTAGATTGAAGGAAGGGGCCAAGTGAAGTGATGGATCCGGAACTCCGCAGGTGGACTTTCACCTCATTCACCAGCTTCATTCTATCACCAAGTGTCACCTATGCGGAGTGTCTCATAGGCGCCGTTCTGTCAGGTGCGGTCGAGGAAACCGTGTACACGACCAACACAACTGGTGATTGTACAGGCGTATGGCAGTAACCAGCTCCGTTAGTGATGACCATTTCAGTCCCTGGTCTCCTTCCTCCGATGGGCACGGTCGTGTAACATCCCGTTGCTGTCGGTAAACCACTTGAATAGATTATTGACGAATCCTTGCCCGACACTTGCGTTTCGGGACAATTTGTTTCTTAGCCCACACTCATATTCAAAATCGCACGACTGTCTATAGAAAAATAGGGGATTTTGTATACAGATAGTCGCAAACGATTCAGAACATTGTACATATGTCGATGTTGTAGCGCGTATATGTCTACATTCAGTTTCCGAGACATGGCATGGCAAGTGAAATAGCCATAATAATGTTTTTTTTTTTGTTTTCTATAGATTACGTTTTAGCCACATACAGCTAAATTGCACGCGGACAATATAGTCTTGATCTAAAGGCACATTTCTCTCTATATGCTGATGCGCACACGACGAAATGTTACACAAATATCTCAAGTTCCCCATCCGGGATGGGAAACCACAGAAACACGATATACAACCTACAAACATGTACATGCAAGACACTCTATTTGTTCTCGATTTAATTTAATTAATTAATTTGTATTTGAACGAAAAAAATCCGAGTCCGAAGCGTATATACCTTAGACCTATACAGACCTAGCGGTGATACCAAAACTTCAAATTTGTAACGACATTATGGGGGAGGTGGGCGCTCATTTGGTCGGCTCTGAAAATCAACTAACTAACCCACACTATAACCATTAATTAGACTAGATTTTCAAGTCACTAGCTCAATTCTATAAAAAGTTATTGAATATTTTGCGATAACATTTGTAGGGGTGGTAGGCGTTTCTTTGGTGGGATCATGTCCGTTTTACTAAACTGAAAATAAAAATAATAATTTGAAGTTTACGTATCAAAAATTTGCTCTCCACGTCAATTTGTTCAAGATTAATAGACGGAAAACGTGGGAAAGAAGGGTAGTACGGGGCTCTTTGTAAAAAAAAAATACCCTTTGTTCAGAACGGAGCTATCTCATTTTGACAAGGGAGTATAAGATAAGCCTCTATTCATCTTTTCACGTTTAGAGTATTAATTATAAAAAACCATAAAATTTATCACACCGCTAAGTCCATAAATTATAAAATGTAATAAAATTCGCCAATCAATAAGGTAAATTTTATTACTTTTCACATTTATTCGATTGGGATTTATAAATACTTTTAATTATTTTACATAATGTGGGGAAGTAGGCATTCCAGAATGGCTAAATCAATTGAGGAGGTGACCCTGATCATTTTCATATAAAATATTTTATATATTGCTCTACCTACGGAGCCTCCTTTAAGGTGTTCCGTAATTTCATTGCGACAAAAACAATTTAGGGTATATTGTTTTTGTCCCCACGAAAATAATGTTGGCCTTATAATGTCTAGGGTATAAATATTCCCATGTGAAAATATGATAAGGTTTTTTTTAATTCATTGCCTAATAACACCCTCCATCAAACGCTTGAGTACACTCATATCTACTACCCATACCGACTCCGGTTGAGCGTATCTCGCCGCCCCTGCCTCTGCTCGTCTTCGGCTCGTTCCATGTTCGTTCTCTGCTCGTCCTCTGATTCGAGTTATATTTAGATATCGTCACTGCAAAGCTAACAAGTTGTTTTGGTGTGATATCTTGGAAGACACCATTTTCAGCACTCGGTGGATTGATGTCTTTGTACGTTGAAGTTAATGGTGGAGTGGCCAATTTAATGGCTGCTACAGACAATGGCCCATCGCGATGGTGACTTTGATGGCCGCCATCATATACCAAATGTCAATTCAAATATTTTCAAATATTGCCCGTCCACATAATGGTCTTCGATGGGCCATCAGGAAATTGCGTATAGTGAAAGCTGTCGCTCTTTGCGTCACGGTAGCTATAATCAAACGGATCGCGTACGACAGACGGTCGATGATAGTAGCATTGCGGTAATTGTGTAGTGCCCTGTCAACTTAAATCAGCTGTCCAAAGTTGTGTACGCGATGGGCCATCGCGTGGAGGAAAATGGCTTTCGAAGCCATTTGTGCCAATCGGATGGCCCATCGCTGTTGACAGAAATGACGGTTACGCGGTATTGGCCACTGAACGCCATCCGCTCGTCTACACAATGGCGATGGCCCTGAATGGCCGGGGCTGGGGCA
Organism: Chloromyia formosa; assembly: GCA_964017055.1. NCBI lineage: Eukaryota > Metazoa > Arthropoda > Insecta > Diptera > Stratiomyidae > Chloromyia > Chloromyia formosa. The sequence continues at coordinate 20,592,780 of OZ024815.1, forward strand.
TTGTCTGTAGCAGGCATAAAAGATACAGTCAGGGCGTCATGAAATAGTGCATACTGAAATAGTGGATGAATGCACAATTTCGGGTTAAAACCGGATGTGTGCAAGCATGCAGAAATTGGTTCGGGTAGCCGCCGTTGCACCCAGAGCAAGCGGGGCGAGCTTTTATATCTGTGCATCCTGAGGGTTGTCAATCTCTTGTATGGGCTCCGCTTGCTGCGCACTAAAGGGATCATCACCTTCAATATCGCACAAACATGAACTCTCGCTCTGCTCGCTCTGTGTTCAACAGTCACTTGCGTGGACTCCGCGCTTAAGTGATTAAAACCCTTCTCTTCGTTCGTTCTGCATGCCACAGTCTCTAGTGTGCAAGGGCACACAAATGTCAATTTTTTTTTGTCTAGATACAGTACAGTATGCAGTATTTCGAATGGGCACTTGCGATATAGACTATTTCTGTGCACCTACAGTCAGTCTTAATTCCTAGTAGCTTATCACAGTCTTGATCATAGGCTAGCGCGCTAGAGTATTTCAGTACATATTTGATTGCTGCAACAGTGACCCTGAACAGTCTAAGTTTCCCTATAGTGTAAAGTGAGAGATTGTTAGTACCGGCTTTTCTATTTAAATTAATTGAACAGCAATATAAAATCTGATGGTCGATTGCATCTAGTGACAAAATACTTTGTATAAAAAAATCAACAGGTCTTATTAAACATAAATTTTCTCTGTTATGTAGTATAACTAAACTATGACAGTGTGAGGTGTGTTTAAGTTCGCAATTTTTAGCTTTTGTTCCCACAAACTAAAACCATTGAAATAACAAGCCTGAAAGTAATAAAACTGCCAGCCTCGTTCAGATATCGCAGTCCTTAACGAATTGTACTAAATTGAAAAGGACATTGAGATCCAAATTTGAAACCAAAAGTGATTTAGAGTCTTCAACCATACTCGTCTCGACATCTACTCGTCCTATTCTCCTCCTTGGCTTGTTCTCTAATCGCCCTCGGTTCAACCTCTGATCGTCCTCTGCAAGTTATTGTGATGCGTGATGTAAGACGCTTGTAAGACGTCATTTTACCCACTCGGTGGATTAATATCTTTGTATGTTGGAGTCTATCGTGGAGCGACCAATTTAAGATACACTCAGTGTTAATTCCTAGTAGCGTATAACGGTCTTGAGCATTAGCTAGAATCTTCCGGTACATACATACTCATATTTGATTGCTTATTGTGAACACTGATCTCGAACGACCTACATTTTCCTACAGTGCACAATTATGTGAAATATTTTTAACATTTTATTTACATGAGTTGAACGGTAATACAAACTCTAACGTTCGATACTTGGTACATGTATAACAAAAATCAAGAGGTCGTATTGAACATTAATTTGCCATGTCGCAGATAACTGAATTCATGTTCGCAATTCTGCACTTGCTACGCTCCTCCTCGGCTCGTCTTCTATTGTACTAGCTCACGGTTTGTCCTCGGTCGGCTTATGGGCGTAGCCACGATTTGATTCAGGGATGGGCAAAAGCACAGAATTCAATATGTATAAAGTATGTGTACGCACACAGCGAGCAATGTGGGGTGGAGTTAGCTTGCCTTGGCCAACGGTTCAGTATTACTCTGGTCTAAGTTCGTGGTCCGGATGACGCAACGGTTAGCACGTTCGCCTTCTACGCACTGGGCCCGGTTCGATTCCTACTGAATGCGGCAGGGGGTATTTTTAGTTTCCGGGGCCCGGGGTGAAAAAATCGTTTTTCACTCGGATTTTTTGTCACTTATCACTCGCGTCATCCTAAGACTCTCAAATTTGCATTTTATATTTTTTTTAATTTTTTTTATTTTTAATCTTAATTTTTTAATTTTTTTTACTTAATTTCTTTTCTAATGATTTATACTGAGTGTTTGGTGTGTTTAAAACTGATCAAAACGCTGTTGCACGCAGAGCGAGCGAAGCGAGCGTTCATGTTTGTGCGATATTGAGGGTTGCGATCCCTTAAGCGCGGAGCGAGCGTAGCGAGCGGAGCCCACGCAAGGGGATTTGCGAATATTTCATTTTCCATGCCTCCAATATTCCAAACACTCAGTATAAATTATGAAAAAAAAAAAAATAAAAAAAAAAAATTAAAACTTAAAACAAAAATTAAAAATAAAAATTTAAAATTTTTTTTTTTTGCAAATTCTCGACTTTTAGAGTGATGCGAGTGAAAAGTGACAAAAATCCGAGTGAAAAGTGATTCCCCCAGCCGGGGCCCCGGAAACTAAAAGGTTGCCGACATGGCTTTTTCGCCCAGATCCTTTGCTATAAAAATTGGATGGATTGGATTCGGGTTGGATGGCACTAGTTTGTGGAAAATAAATTTGTATGGTCTTTCCTTTTACACCCGGCGATGGTCTCCAGACCCACTCACACACACTGACCTGTGGGAGGTCCTAAAGATGTCGAACAGTGCCGCAGGCTCATCTAGGTGTTTTTGTTGCCTGCACGTGATCGGTCGTGACAGCGTGATATTAGTCGCCTCGTACGATCAAGGTACGACTCACCTAGGGGTGTATATTCCAAACCCGTCACTCCATGGGTTTTCAGACTCAATTATCTCAAAACTAGAAAAATGTGAGTTAGCTTGTTTTTGCAGTAACCCGACGATGTATACTTGTGTCCTATTTTTATTGTGAATCAACTGAATTGAATATGGGTGTCCCCCGAATCGAGCTAAAAGTGCCGATGAACATCATCCCCCTTTTTGTGGCATTCTAATATTTCTATTTAAAAAATACTAAATATTGTACACTGTAGAGACAGATTGACCTAACCCCCACATATGCATTTGTTACATTTTCAGAAGATTACCGCCGGGAACTCGATGACTCCTTCCTGATTTGTTGATCACTGTCCAGGACATTTTGGAAAGCAACCCTAGCACCACCACTATGTCACCCACCCGATCGTATAGTCGGTAGTGAAATCGTGACCTCGTCATCCGCAAATTGCGCACTACCTTTCAAAGTTACAGCAACCGCAATCACAGTATATAGTACTTCTTGGCGATCGCAACACAAGTCATTTAACAACCAGGTGCTAACTCTCAACAGCATCCAGCTACCTACGAGTCTATTCCAAGAGATCGTCAGGATTTTTACGTCACATCAAGCACACTGACTACGTTAACGCGAACCCCCAACGAAGGTGGTAGGGATACCCCCGAAGCTAATTAAAGCTACTCGTGCGTATAAATCAAATCGGTTCAAAGGGCATGATCGGAAGTATTACCTTTAAAATTATTGTATAGTCAATAATTTCCGAACATAGCCTCTTCGCAATTCGGCATCTGGCTGCAAATCAATTCTTCACTACTTATTACCAGGAGAAGGAAGGGAAGGAGGGATCTCGAATGCTAGTGATTCTGTTAGTGGCTGTAGTTGCTTAGTTTAAAACTAGCATACGATAAAGATTCCTTCGGAGCACGGCGCAGTGCAGGTTATATGATAAGAGGTAAAGGAGATCTTGAACCCAATGATCTTGCAATTATAGATTTAAGCTTGTCACTTCCAACAAGGTATCTAAGGACACTCGTAGACAAATATTTCCCGGCAAATAGCGCCGGTAATAGAGTATTATTGTTGCATGATTTTGTAAAGAATTATGGCTCGGAGTCTAGATTGTACTGATGTAAATCGCCTAGTTGCAAGTAGGAAAAATACGACAGGCAGTAAGCTTGGCCTTCTAACCCTGCTAACACGTTTGCACTTGCAATGCTTGGAACAGGTTGAAAATAAGAGGCGTGGTAAATTTACACAAGATCAAGAGAGGATTCTGTTTGAGAATATTCGAGATCAGCTCAAAGTCATCAAAAATGATCTAATTAGGTTAGATGTTGAAAATCTCAATTATATTGGAATAAGCCTACGTGACTATGAGATTGGGGGAGATGTTGATTTTAACAAGTTTTTAGTGAAATCTCTTCTTTCATCTTATAATGGAATATTAGAAAAAAACTCGGGAAAACCAATCCTTAAACGGTTAACGGGCCAAGAACAAATTCAACTTAACAGGGCTTGGTTTTCCGATGCCCAGGCTGAGATTGACAATTATTTAAATGTTAGAAGAGATAGTAATTCTTTACATAAAATCCATTCTATCGTTGAGTCATTTTCCGAAATCTTACACGAAGAGAAGAAATTTCCGATAGAGGAAAAAAGATTAATGGCGGAAAGAATATTCTATACTATCGGTGAATATCTGAAAAGCACTGTACAAACTCCTAATCTATCGCCTGATACTGTACGATCTCTAGAACAACAGATACCGGTTCGGGTCTTAACTAAATTTAGAGACGACTTATCGCATTATCAGATATTTCCTTTATTAGGTATGGATGATGCCAAAATAACAGAGTTGTTTCATGAAGTTTTCTCTCCTATTCTAAGCATTGTAAGGGATACGATAATTCAAAAGGAAAAAAGATTTGTCCAGGATCTCGTTAAGAATAGCTATTCCAAAATTGAAATTGATGTCGTTAGAGAAGGTATACGGTCTTCAAGTGAGATAAGTGTCAAGGAGCTTATACAATACATTGAACAAATTAAGGGAGAATATAGTGTGTATCGCTTGCCGAGTAATAAAAGCAAAAGATTCGTTGAGGAAATTTACAAAAAGGCCTTAAAAATGAAATCGAAGGATTTTACTATTGAAGATACGTTTGTTATTGTTACAAAACTATCAGAAATATCACATTCATTTAACGAAAACATACAGTATAATGAGGAAACTAGGCTCTTGTCGTACGAGAAGCTTAAGACGATGGGTTTACCAGTGGAAGCGCATGAAGATCTGGTACGAATAACAAAACTACTTTGCTTTCTTAAGAATTGTCCTTCAGCTTATGAATATGATGGTATTCTCGATAGTTTCCTAGATAGTACCAAAGTACTTGACAAAATAAAACTTTCCGGTGTTTCGCTCAAAGACAGGTTAAAACCATATTATGATCCGGAAGCTTTACGCAGTTTTAAAGTATATCGTCATCAACACGTGGAAGTTTTAGCTAAAGTGCTAAGTAAAGTCGAGAGAACTAGTGAAAATAGAAAGTTAATTAATTTTGTCGAATCCTTCATACAAATGAGAAATCTGGAAGAAAATTATATTCCACCCGACGAATATGAAGGATTAATTAATGGTTTGAAGATTAATGCTGACGATAAAGAAAAATTTCTTTTATTCTCGAATGAATGGAGAAAAAAGCGCTGTATTGAGTTGCTTATACAAGACCCACCTGCTGCTGCGTTGATATATCAAGATATAGCGAAAGATAAAAAGCCGCGAAGCGATTTTTTCGATCGCCTGTTTACTGAATATCCACCTTCCAGAGGAGGTAAAAAAGCTGTCGCACAGAGAATTCTGGCTTTAAAGGATAATATCCAGAACAAATTAGAAGATTTATACTCAACTAGAGTGGCAGAAGAAGTTGGAGTACTGAAATACCTAACAGATCCTCAGGCAGTGAAAGCTCAATTTATTCATATCTACTCATTATTAGAGAAATTTGATAAGGAACCTCATCCTAACTTCAGACTACTGCGTAATTATTTGTCACATGGTAATGTGTTGTTGGGTGGTGAAGAAGATAAGGTCTCAGCAGAAGTATTAGTTAAATTGAAAGATGACGTTCTAAGTGTAATAGAAGATCACGAAATTGGTATTGAGGGAGTTAAGGTCTTGATTCAATTTTTAGAATCAGATGACGCTTTGAGAATGATACCTAAAAGTATAAGTCGCCTCTTATGTATTTCTGGAAAAGTAAGAACTGCTAGGTCTGCAAGTGAGAGTTGTTTGAACTGGGAGGAAATAGATGAGTTTAATGAAGGAGGACCTGAAAATAGAGAACTTGATAACATTGTAATAGATAGTGAAAAGTTTGTTGATACTATTTCAAGTGAATTTGAGATAAATAAGGAGAAATTCGCTAATTTCATTACTTTAGCGAGTGCAAGCGATGTTGTAGGTAAATACAAAGGTCATGTTGATGTGCTTGTTAATAATCACAACTACCTTAATCACTTTGAAAAAGTAGGAAAGTTCTCTGGTCTAGTTATGCATGGAATGATTGCCAAAGATATTATAGGTGACTTATTCCGTGGTGATTATAAAGATGTTGCTATAAATGTGGGATTTTTGACTGGTAGTATGGCATTAGCTAAAGTTGCACAATTTGCAGCTGTGAGAGGTGCAGGACTTGTATTAGAGGGCAGAGTGTTGCTTGGTAACTCGTTAAGATTTGCAGCGCCAATTCTCACTAGAGGTGTGTCTGCTTTTATTGCATATGACTTATATAATCAAGTGCAAGCATATAAAGCAGGAGACAAGGATGCTTTAGTTCCGCTTGTAGGAGATAGTATTCAACTTGGTATCGATACTCTGGAAATTGGAATAGAGATTGGTGAAGTAGTGGGATTCGAAGCACTAGCGGGTGTTTCTGCTGTAACTGGTCCTATAGGAATGGCGATAGGAGCTGTCGTATTTGTAGGTACTCAAATTTATGTAGCAGTGAGAAAAGTTGAGAAAATTGATGAACAAATTCATTTAACAGGATGGGAAAGGTTTAGTCAGGGAATTCGCGCTTTTTTCGGTGGCGATGCTTCAGAATATTTAAAAAAGTTAGCCGAAGAGAAAGAAGCAAATAATCAGGCAGTAGAAAATGCAATAAACTTTTTAAAAGTCAATCCACACTTTCGGCGGTTTGTGTTTTCTAGTATAAAAGCGATTGATAGTAGTAATGTAGACAACGCTGAGCGGGACCCAAACCCTATTTTTGGTAATTTGGACTTTACGAAAGTCAACCCTGTACTAAACAGTGCAGTTCTACTTGATCAGAAGCTAAACAACATTAAATGGACAAGAACCAGGCCAAATAGTCGAAGTGAAATTAATCTATTTTGCCTACCTAAGGGCGATTGGGAATCTGTTCCAGACAGCGGAACTTATTACTGCGATGGTGCAATTGGTGTAGATTACTTAAATAATGGCGGGAACAATACCTTGATAAGCCTTGGTTACGGTCGTGATAGCGCAACGGGCTTTCCAGATAGTGGTAATATTTTCGTTTTAGATAAAGGAAATAAGGAAATGGTTGGAGGAAATAAAAACGATTACTTTGTTTTTCAGAAGACACTTCCTAGTATTGCTGGTTCAATTGATGGTTTTGGGGGTGTTGATACAGTTGATGTTAGTGCACTTCCACTCAATTATGATAAAAGTATCGGGGGAGGTATATGTAAAGTTTCTGCTGATTTTCGCCAAGAAGTTTTAAGGGATACATCTGGAAATCTCTCCCTTAAAATGAGTAATATAAATCAATTTATAGGGAGAAAAGATGGTGTAGATGAGGTGTTATCTGCTTGCAATACAAATCGTGTAGATGGTAAAGGAGGGGCAAATAAAGATAATTTGGATAGCATTATCATTCCAAAAGATGATGCATGTCCTTACCAGACTACAGTTGTGATTAACCCTTATACTAAGGTTATAAATAACGCTACTCGTGGTGACTTTGTCTATTATGTTGCAAAAGAAAAGAAAGGGAGTGAAGCATATGTTGACTTGGGCGTAGGATCAGGTTTACAAACTAAAAACACATTTGTCTTTAGTTATACACTACAGGATGTTGCTACTATTGGCAGGTCCCAAGGAAACATAACTTTTAGCTTTGTAGAAGAATTTCATAAAGGAGCAAAACAGGACATAGATGCAAAGGGAAGCTTTAATCTAACTATTAGTAATGCGCATAAGGATACAACCAAGTATCAGCTGATTGATAGTACTCAAGTTGTCGTAGGTAACAAAAATGTTTACGCAATGCAAAACACTGAAAAGCCAATAGCTGATCTCATACAGGACTACTATTCTATAGCCATTAAGTCACACATGTATGTCGTTGTACATTCAAATAATGAAGTTCTTACAATTGGAAATAATAATCACAATATCTTAATGAATGATCCTAGTGCAACTAAAACTTATTTAGTTGGCGGCGGTGGTGAAAATGTATTTGTAATTCATTCAGGACAGGAGGAACTTACTCTGGCAAAACTCCCAATCTCTGAGGTTATAATTTATGATTTGGACCAGAATAATAGTACAGATACAGTAGATCTACGTAAAATAAAGCAACAACTGAAAAAGGACATTGATCGCGAAATCGTTACAAGGATTAGCAAAATTGGTGGTGATTTGCTAATTAGTTTATCTCTTGATGATGCGTCCGAAAAAGAAATACTTACGGTAACATTGAAAGGGGCAGTAGAAAATAATTGGTATAATAGAGTGCAGGTGCTCACTGATAGTGAATTGTTGATTCAAGAGAATGAAGGTAATTTTGAATTAGCTCCAAGGCCTTTAATTTTCGATGACAGCAGTAAAGCAATTTATGTTGTAAATCCAACAGACGTGGTTGAGGGAAACAGGATAAAGATAAATAAAGCGATTGGACATTATAGTTTTGCCCGTGATAATGAAGCTTTAGTTATAACCAATTCTCTAAACGCTAATGCTGATAAAAATAATCCTTTTACAATTATATTAAATCAATTCTATCGTGGGAATAATACAAAGAAGATGCAAACTCTGAGTATAGAGTTGAATAATAAGAAAATCTTGTTAGGCGACGAAATGGAAAGAATAAGTCATGCTGGCCGTTTTAATGAATTGACCAAGAAAATAATGATTGATAGTTACAAGGCTATAATTGATTCTATTAGGCAGGAAATGTTGTTTGAGGCGATAGAGGAAAATAATTTTGACAGAGTTAAAGGGCTTATTAGTCAAGGTACTAATCCTAACGGCCGAAACGAAAAGGATGAATATGGTAGAAAACCTGTACATTTTGCTGCTGCAGGTAATAACAAGGAGATGCTAGACTTTTTTCTCAATAAGGGAGTAAGCATTAATGAACCCGATAGTAATGGTTGGACACCTTTGCATTGGGCGTTAACGAGAAGGCAAACGGATATGGTAAGATATCTTGTATTAAAAGGGGCCCATGTAGTTGCTAAAGATAATAAAGGATATACCCCTCTATACTTGGCTAGAAAAGGTCAAAATGGTTATCAAGATATAGTAGAATTTTTGAAAAAATCAGGAATTAGATTGGACTTAGATGATGAGTTGAAGAGTATTCTCGGTGAGACTTTCACTGATTTAGACGGCGCAGAGTCGCTCATAGATTTAGGTGCTGATGTTAACACAACAAATTATAAAGGAGAGACAATTTTGCATTTAGCTGCTAGTGCTGGTGATTTACAGTTATTAAAGCGCCTTTTAGAAAAGGGGGCTAATGTCAATGCAAGAGATGATGCTATGGATACACCTTTACACGATGCTATTTACTTTTTCGCATCTTCAATGGGAATAGTAAGATTGTTGGTAGATAAGGGTGCCAATGTTAATGCAGTTAATGCGTATTATCGGACACCTTTGCATTTGGCTACTATTTGGCTTAGAACAGACGTAGTGAAATTTCTTGTAGAAAAAGGCGCCAATTTTAATTTGAGTGATAAATTTGGGAACACACCTTTGTCCATAGCTACTAAGAAAGGATATAGTGACATTGTTGACTATTTTAGAAAACAGCTTCCTACAAGAAGAGGACGACGTAGCCAACGCAAGCGTCGCAATCACAATGAAGATCACAGTCTTCGTAATATGACACGGAAGCCTGTCTCCACAGACTTCGATAGTCAACCCCAAATAGCGGCAAGTGGTGCTTCAAGGCCACCTTCATGGATAAGAGATTTATTTGGTTGGGTAAACCAAGGGACTGAGAGAGTTAAAGGTTTGGTACGTGGCTGGCTTACTGACAATACTCCTACTTTTAAGTCGGAAAGTGGCGAGAAAATATCAGAAATATATACGTCAGCAATTGATACAAGTGAAACAATATTGCTACTTGATACGTTGATCAGAAAGGCTACCGGACAAAAACATATTTCCGACAATACAATGCATATCACTGAACTGGAGGCAAATGGTTATGCGATTAATATTGCAGAAGGATTTGAAAAACTAGTGAAGCGAGCTTCACGAAATAGTCAAATCTCAATGTGTCGATTTTCAATTGATTTTCCGAAGGTACAAGGAGAGATTACTAAAAAAATCATAAGTTGTAAATATGGTGAGATCTTAGGAGTTTTAGACTCATATGTACAAGATATATGTCAAGGCACTGAGGTGGATGGATTAAGTGTGGAAGAATTTAGTAAGTTTGTGAGTACTATCGAGAGTGGGCTAAGCATCTTGCTGAATCAATCAATGTCAAGAATATTGAATGGTAAAGACAATTTATTGGAGATCAAAGAACAACAAGAAAGCCTCAAGCGTCAAACTGGATTCGGTAACGTTTCTGCTTTAGGTCATGCAGCCAGGGCCATGGCCATGGAGAGAAAATCCGTGCCCGGGGGTATACCTATTCAGGGACCCAACTACAAATGTTCAACCTAAATTTTTATTTAAAGTATGTAATCAAAGAGAACAAAAAGTAAGTTTAAAAAATATAAATTTCCTCACCCGTTGATGTACTTCGTCCTTCATCTTTAAATAATTAAATATTAATAAAACGACTTTAAGCTTATGAATTGCATCCAAATTGAACATTTTATTCAAAACCAAGCGGCCATACTAATTCCATATCTATTAGAAATATAAAAATGCATTAGCAATTATTTAGTTGTAGTCGTTTGAATTTCGCATATTATTGAACGATCCATTGGTTCTTTTTTATTGCTTCTATTGATGTTATACTGTTACAATTCCTCCTAAGCTATTGTATCATTCAAATTGTTTAAAATAAAGTGTGTATTCTTCAAGCAAGTATCTTTAAATTTCCATTAACTGACCCAAGGTATCATTCCATCCAACGAATATTCCGTTAGGTTACCAGCAGCACGGCATTAAAGGTATTTGGCTTTGAAATCATCGAAAATAAAGAAAATTATTTGTAAAACGAAGTTTTAGATTAAGTCGGAAAAGATAAATTCTAAAGCGGCTATTCCACATTCCAAACATTTTGACGCGTTTGACATAAATTTTTTTGATTTTTTTCTTACATCAAATTGGTTTCTATGATAGATTACTACATACTACTTTGCCTTAACTCCTAGTGGGGCATAGTTCGTCAACTATTCCTGCCCGGCATCGTACTCTGTTCTGGGCAATGGAACCCCAAAAGACTGACCCAGCACCCTATACTCCTTTGCCACAGATCGTCACTATGTGGGGCCTTGGCTGGAAATGGGGTTTCATTTCATGGCATGCAAAGCAATGCATTTATCACTCTTCCGCAATGTGACTTATCCACTGCCATTTTCGCTTGCGTATCAATTCATCGATAGGCATCTGTCCCGTATGCCGACTTAGCTCTTCATTTGATATTGTTTCGTGCCACAAACATTCTTAAAATTCGACGAAGACATTAGTTCACGAAATCTTGCAGCTTTCTGCTTACTCTTACGAAAACTTCACATGTACTGCTCCCATTCAAAAGCACAGATAGCACCTGGGAGCGAAAGAGGCCCAGCTTGGTCTTGATACTGAGATAATTGCTCTGCCAGATTTTGGACAGTATGCCGTATGGCATTTAGCATGGTTGATACGACGAGCGATGTATTGCTTCGTACCACCATTTTCGGCAACAATGCTACCCAGGTAGACGAATTTGTCCAATTTCTCCACAGGCTGCCTATTAATATTGATGGCAATAGCCAATAGGTGTACGATTTCCTATTGAATTTCTCTATCTAGTCCGGATAGGACTGCATGCAACACATCGCCGATCACTATGAGGAATAGGATCGGTGCGAGGATGCACACCTGCGAATCTTAAAGTCCCCCGACACCTTACCTTTATGCAGAACGCGACATTTCGCGCCATCATAGGTTGCATCAATAATAGCCACAAGCTTCAAGGCCGCCTATCCTGTGCCAGTCCGCCCATATATTGTAGAATCCCGGTTCACACTATCGAAAGCCTTCTCAGTATCTATGAAAAGCAAGTGAAGCGGAGAATCGTACTCAGTGCACTGCTCGATTCGCAAGGTGCTAGTGTGGTCGACACAAGAGAATCCGGATCGAAAACCAGCCTGCTCTTCATCAATTGTGCTTTCTAAATGGGCCTTTAGTCTTTCCAGGACGATTTTGGCTATTATCTTGGCAACGGCAGGAAGCACAAAAAAGCCTCTCCAATTATTACAGCCTGTGAGGAGTGAGAGTCAGTGGGAAAGGTCTCTGTATCTCACGCAACAAGTGGGTGCAGCAAATTGACACCGTATGCGGCATTTAAGTTGTTATTTCTTGCGGCTTCTTCTGCTGAGGCTAAAAGAGAATTCGCATAAACTCTTTTATCGCGTCGCACACTACGCTGAACTTTTCGAGCTTTCTGACGGTAAAGGATTTCGATGCTGCTTCGATTGTCGTCTGATGCTGCAGCCAAACGAACCTTCAGCTTTTTTCTTTCAACAATCCGCTGCCATCAAGCGTCGGCTTATTGCGGCAATCCGGGTTTGTGCCAAGGATGGTATCTGCGCTATCAATGTACGCATTTTTTATGGCATCCCAGTTTTTATTAATGTCACTATTTGCGAGACTAGTTATTTCAGCTGCTTTTTGCGCCAAGATGGTCATTATATTGTTGTAAGACAGCTGGATTTTTTAGTCGGGCGGTGTTGAATTTGCGGCGAATGGGTCTTTCGTCGCTAGGATGGCGCACGGCAATACGCAATCGAACATAGCGATCATAAGATAATGGTCTCTTTCCATCCCAATATCGGCATCCTTCTTATTTCGCACGTCCAGGAGGCAACTCTTGAATCTTTTAATGTTAAAGTGGTCGATCTGATTTTGTGTTCAGCGCCGATCTACAGAGGACCAACTGATTTTGTGGTGGTCCTTATAGTCAAACATAGTACCACCGATGAAGAACTGTGAAAGTTGCAGAACTCTACAAATCTTTCACCGTAGGCGTTATGATCACTAAGAACATGGCTCTCCATCACATGCCCTAGCCCATAGTAATAAGCGCCAACTTTTGCATTCAAATCACCCATAACCATTATAATGTCAAATTTAGTTGTTCGTGGAAGTAGTCTTTCACCAAGACATTGTCAGGTTCAGTTGGAGCATAACATTGCATTATTGAGGTGTTCTTAATTTTGATCCCGAACCTGGCGGTCATGATCTGGTCGGGAAAGGCCGTGGTATTATTTTTACACCCCACACCACAGGGGCAACCAAATCGTCTCACCGAAATCACTGGCGGCTTGACATCAGTTAGCAATGGTCAGTGACCACTGCCGTTCCAGGGGGCGCCCCCCTGGGCCTGGCTTTATACATTTGGTTTTAAATTATTTTAAGTACAAGATTTGATTTTCCTTTTACGTCTAATAATTTTTAAAAATACTGCAAAACTTCCCACTGGATACAAATTCGATATACAGGCTGTCCCACGTGAGGTGGGCAATTGTAATAGACGTTATACCACACTTCGTTTGAGGAATATTGCACCAATTAAATTCGCATATCTTTAACCGTTACCACGATATAACTGTTATCGTGATTGTCGTCAAAAACCATGATCTGCCACAAGAAATGAAAATTTGCCACTTCCTCGATCACTGAACCTTTGATTTGACATCACTTTCTAAAACTACGTAAAATTTAATATAAAATCACTTTTTTTCCGATTGCGGAAATTACCGTTACTTCAAAGATACAACTATCCAAACTTTGAAGAAATTTGAAAATCTGTTTTTCTGTTTTTTCAAATGAAAATTTTGTAACGGTACTTTGAAGTGGCATATCTGCAAATTTTATAAAACTTGCCCTAATGTGTTGTCTTCCAACGGTATTATTTTCCTATAATAAAAAATTAATACATTTGGATTTGAAAATTTTCAAATAATTCACATTAAATTAAAAAAAAAACATGGTCTTCACATGAAACAAATTTACTTAAACTACGACTTGGCTAGTAAGAGTAGTTTTTTGAAATAATATTTAAAAAGTTAAGCCAGAAGTTAGTTACCCAAAGACCTACCAGTTTGCTGGAAACATATTTGTACAATATTAGTCTAAAATGAATGTCGTCTGAGAATTTGTAAAATATGATTGTTCGTTCATAAAAATAAAGTGTACACATGATTGATTTTATGTGATTGGAATTTTGAAAAATTGTCTATTGAGAAATTTTTACATTCCTTATTACTGCTGAATCATATAGCCATATAATTGGGGACCTTTTATATCAAATGCCCGGAGGGCTTTTAGCCCATGTCTGTGCTGCTCGCTTGCAATCAAAAACAACGTGGCTGTTCATTTTCACATTCATTAAAGTATAAAAACATAATAAACAATAACACGCGTGATCACGTTCCAAATTGACATAAATCCTAGAATTTAGACATTGGATTGGACCCTCTTCATTAGCCCACTTGGTCGCTTCAAATACTACAAGCTAGAATGTATTAAGCCCTTTTCAGAAAGGATTCGTTTTTATATTTCACCTTTTTATATGTGCACATGCATCGTACTTAGACACCCCTCACGCTCTCATTCCACCCTTTTTCTCTTCCGTAGGCACACAAATCTCTCAAAGGATATATCGTACCTTTTGGCTTGCTATATAAGTCCTAACGTGAAACTTTCAAGTGTTTGTTGATCAAACATTGTTTCCTTTATTGTTTCAGGAGGACCTCGTTCCAAGTAAAATTTTGTACGCTTCAAGTACTTCGAGTTTCGCTTCCAGTCAAACTAATTAGAAACTCTGAAGAGTGTTGACGATGAAGAAACAAACCTTCGTTTTTTTCTTCTGTCTCTCAACTTCATTCATCCCTGTGAGTGAGATTTTCAAGAGGGTTATTCCAAGGGATCACGGTGCAGTAGTATATGAGTGTGGAGAAATATGGGGTTGGTGTCGTGGTGGGTGTTGTGCGGCGACCTTGAATGGAATAGAATGCAAGGGACCTGAAAAATTATGAAAACTTTCGATAATCTATGTCTAAGATTAAGCTGCTCTGATGGTTTTTTCATGCATTATGGAATAGATATGAAATATTATTGGTTAAACTTAATAGCCATAGAAGTGATGGATCAGTTATGCAGCAGGCCCGTAACATGGTTGTCTGAACAATGGCACGTTACAAACTTCCTGAAGCGACCATTAACGTGGAAGTCCCTGTATAGGGTTAGGCGATGGCCAACAATTCGTCCTCGTAAAACTACACCTTACTACTTCTTGTCTGGAAATAACGCCTGGGATTAGACGGGGAAACAATGATGACAACGCAAATGACCTCGATTTGCATCGTCCCGATTTCCTTTCACTTTACGTCCCTCGATAATTTCTATACGTTAAATTTGTATTACGTCGTTAAATTTTCTCATTGAATCGTCGAATTTATCACTTCAATTTTCAATAGAAATTTATTTTATTTAGATCCTGGTTTCTCCTCCAAATTGCTCGACTATACAATGTAGACGTGATTCTGTAAATCAACCCATGGATCAGGGGATAATCTTAAATCTGAAAACCTATTACCCTTACAGGACTTTTTGAAAACTTGTTTGTCCGACTGAATATGTCAATAGGTATTAAGTAAGTCTTAAGACGCACTTGGTGGCCGTGTGCTCTCGGTCACCGTTTTACGATGCTACATCTAGAGGAGGATCGATCCACGGAGCGAACAAAAATTGCCTGTGGCAGGCGCATATTTACATATGGGCTATTTGGGCTATAGCCCAGGGCGGCAGATTTATAGGGGCGGCAAATTAAGGGACGAGAAAAATTAATGATTTTTTTTTTAATTTCATGGATGCAAGAATTTTGTCCATAATGTTATTTTTGTCATTTGCCAATTAAACAATTTTCCATTGTTCAAACAAGGAATTAATATGATTTATATAATACGATGAAATTTGTACCATTTATATAGGGTGTCTACTATATAAATAGCACCAATTTTATGTATTATAGTCGATGAAACAAAATTTGACTTTTCCGTCATTCATCCAAAACTTTCTGATGCAAACTCGTTTTCAGACTCTGGTGTATATTCTGGAATTCAGGCGAGAATAAAAGAAGTGTCTCCAACAGCGACATACATCCCATGCTCTGCTCATTCTCTTAACTTGGTTGAACAATGTGCAGTCGAGTGCTGCGAAGAAGCTATTGAATTCTTTTCCCTACTAAAAAATTTACACACCTTTCTTACTGCATCTACTCATCGCTGGAATATTTTCCAAAATCATTTAAAATTCCAGTAATGTGTCGCTAAAAAAACTGTCTGAAACACAATGGTCAGCCCGTTCAGACGCTTGTTCAAGCTTAAATAAAGATTGAAGCGAAATCAAGGAAGCTCTCAGCAACAGCGAAATGGAAAAATCTGCTACCAGGTGCGAATCTTCCGGTTATCTTCGGCAACTGCAGCGGCTTGAAAAAGCGATTCTATCTACTGTATGGGGTGAGATTCTGCAGATGTGACTAGCAAAAAGTTGCAATCAATCGATATTAATTTGAGCATAACTTCCGAACTCTATGGTTCTCTGGGCAAATATATAATTGTGTCAGTTTTATAACACTGATTCACCGGCTGACCCTAGCAATTCTACATTTTCGGGGACTCCCAAGAAATTCTGGTTGATGTTATATAATATATAATATATCTCACTGAGTATATTAAGTATGCCTGCTTCTACTTGCACTGTGGAGAGATCTTTTTCTGTGCTTCGTAAAATAAAAAACTACCAAGGCAGCAGTATGACTGAAACAAGACTCAACTCCTTAGCTGTCCTTTCAATAGAAAGCATACTGACAACAGTCGAGACAACAGTCTCGAAGAAAAGTTCTGAAATAAGGAAATACATACACAAATGGTTTTCCACCTGTACGGGGGCGGCGAAATTTCGATAGCCCAGGGCGGCAAAAAACCTAAATACGCCCCTGGCCTGTGGGTACTAGTAAAACTTCCACAGCGCTCCGAGTCCGAGCTTGTCACTATAAAGACGCGGATAGGAGGCCAAAACACCCGAAATGAAAGTAACCAACACATCCGAAAAGAAGGCAACCAATCCAACCGTAAAGAAATTAACCAAACGATCCGAGAAAAAGGGACCAACCGTGAATCCTGTTCCTAAAAGAAACCCAAGAGCCTCGACGAAAGGCGAGTGCAATAAACGGTCAGAAAAAGAGAAGAAAAAAGAAATTGAAGAGTAGACCGACATAGAAATACTCAAACAGGCCTAGTTTACCCCGGAGTTGAAAAGAATGGGGGTGAAAGTCATTCACATAAGGCGTAAAAAGGAAAACCTCTTTTTCAAATGAAGATACACAGCGATAATTCGGCTGGGCAGTACAAATTCATCGTGTTGCAAGTCTTGGGGAAGGCAAAAGAAGCTAGGACTTTGCACCGGCAGACTAGAATTAAGCGCCACGATCTAAATGCGATAACCATCAAAAGGACATCGGCACAATGTTACTGGAGCGGTTTTAGGTAGGCGACCAGTAGTTCAGTGCGTAAAAATGTCAGTTTCATATCTGACTACCGGCGCTTCGGGTTCGAATCCCGTCCCCGACGACATTCGTGGCAATAGATGTTTGTGTTGTCTTCCCACTGTGATGCGAAACGTAATAATAAGCCACAACATCCCCCGACTTGTCGCAGGTAATCGACTAAATGGGGAGCAGAAGGTGCATGCTCCCAACTGCATTGTCTGAAACTAGTTTATGCCAACGAAACGTCAACTGGGCTACATGGAACTGTTGACGCGCTATGCCCCACAAAGGTTTAGGGCAATTGTAAATGTACTTATTTACGCTAACTCCTAGTGGGGCAAAGAGCGTCAACTAGCGAAGTAATACAGTCATATCCCGATTTATGTTTCCTCAGTTAACGTATTTTCGATTCACGTTTCATAAATATTTGGAACCGTACCCCGAATAACGGAGCAATAGCTCTTCTACTGAAACTCATAAAATAGGGGATTCCCGGCATAAAAGTCACATACAGAACGCATCCATCTTGACTAATGCAATTTGATACTGTTCGCTGACCTATGTGCAGTGATTTTGATACACAAGAGGTTCAGTTAATAATCACTATTAACTTTGTAGTATCCGTATCCTGAATTGAATTATTTTTTATCGAAGTGGGTTTCAACGTAAAGGGAAATATGTGTTTAGTTTTATGGTAATGTGGAAATAATTTCGCAATCATAAAATCATTAACATGGCACGCAGCTAATTTTTAGATGTTGAAAAATGCAAAAAAAAACAGCTTCGGAAACAACTGGAAATTAAAAGACATTAACATTAACAGTGGCCTACAAAAAGTACAAGATAAGTTGATAGACTGGTTAACTAAACCGCCGGCAAAACTACACTGTGAAACACCACTCGTTTAAACTCTGTAGTTAATCTTAAGTTTTAGTTTACCTAAACGAAAGATTAAACTTGCACTGTGAAACTGGCCATAAGGCCACCTTATGAGACTCCTACAATTGAAGATATCATAGATGGATCTTCGCTAAGGACTCATTTATTTCAGTCAGATTGGAGTGCGGTAGAAGGCCATTCATTAGTGACTCTACATGGTCTCTAATCTTAGCACGCAAGAGATTTAGAGAACAAATCAACTCAGCTACTGACGACGCAGTCAAAGATCAACTTAGAGCTGAATACAGTTCTCTTCAGAAAGGCGTGCACAGAAGCGTAAGACGGGACAAACGCAACAATGCTGAAGACCAACTGCGACGGTGGAGACAGCATTTCATTGAGGTCCTCAACAACACCTTTGGACATTTGAACTCATCTTCACTAGAAGTAGAAAATATTCCGCAAATAGCCAGAGTTGGTACCAGCCCACCATCTAAACAGGAATTAATTGTGGTTATTAAATCGATGGAAGCGGATAAAGCCCCGGGGATAGATGGAATTCCGGTGGAACCCTTTAAGGAGGATATCGACGCTACAGCGGATATTCTTCTCCCGCATAAACAAGACTGTTGGGAAACCGACAATCTCCCTAAAGAATGGAAGAAGGGAGTCACTACCTGGTAACCTGAAGAATTGTAATAATTGGCGTGGAATTTGCCTCCTCTCCGCAGTCACCAAACTGATGGCAAAAATAGTCTTAAACCGGATCAAGCATACAGTTGACCGCACACTGAACGATGAACAGGCCGGTTTTCACGAGGACTTTTCATGTAGCGACCACATCAACACCCTCCGAATTATTATTGAACAATCCGCAGAGTGGAGATCCCCATTACATCTCATGTTCATCGATTTCGAGAAGGCGTTTGACAGCGTTGCTCGGGAATACATCTGGAAGCCTTTACGTAGGAGAGGTATACCAGATAAAATCATATCCATCATCAAAGAGTCATATAGCGGAGCTCAATGTCACATCTCACACAAGAGTAAGCTTTCAGATCCCTTCGAGGTAAAAAGCGGAGTGAGACAATGCTGGATTTTGTCAGCTATATTGTTTTTGATTGCCATTAACGGTGTGCTCTGCAGTGCGCTTCATGAACACCAGGGCAAAAGTATCAGATGGAATCTGTTTGAGTACCTTCACCACCTGAATTACGCTGACGATGTTTGTCTTCTTTCAAATATATCGGATCATCTATTTCAAATGACGGATGCCCTGCACCACGAAAGTGGCAATGCGGGGCTTGAAATCAATGCTGCCAAAACTAAGTACTTGAGCTTGGAATTCAGGAAAACAGAGCGAATTTTGTGTTTCGGGGGAGACGGTGGAAAAGTGGGCAATTTTTGCTACCTCGGAAGCGTAGTCCCAGCAGATGGTGGAGCGACTGCTGATGTACTGTCTCGCATCAATAAGGCTCGGGCAGCTTTTTTCAGTTTGACTCCTTTCTGACAAAAGAACAACATCTCCAGACGTACCAAACTCAGGATCTTTGCAACCAATGTAAAATCCGTGCTTCTTTATGGCTGTTCAACTTGAAAGGTGACCAGGGCTATAACAGCTAGATTGCAAACTTTCGTGAACCAGTGTCTACGGTGCATCCTACACATACGCTGGCCGCAGGTCATTTCTAACGACGACCTCCTGTTCATTACTGGCCAGGACAGGATAGACACCTCCATAAAAAGGCGAAAGTGGCAATGGATAGGTCACACACTTCGAAAAGGGCCGGAAAACATCGCGAAACAGGCCCTCGATTGGAACCCACAGGGAACCGATGCAAGTCGCCGCGCTGGGCGACCTAGAAACATCTGGAGAAGATCAGTTGAGGTCGAGGGTAAATCATTAGGCAAATCGTGGAGACAGTTGAAGGCGATGGCGGCGAACAGGACGAGGTGGAAAGTCGGCGTGGTTAATGCCCTATGCCCCACAAGGGGTTGACAGCATCCAGAGAAAGAGAGAAGCAGTTTTTCAAATTGATTAATGTTATATATGTAAATATAAAAGAGTAAAGAAACAACCGCTTAAAAGTACCTTGGGCCTATTTCAATAGCATTTACTTAAAACCATTTATTTCAAGTTTTTCTCTTCAATAATATAAGCTAGTTAAGCTGTGTAAAAACGGTAACAAATTTAATTTTACGAAAGATCTGAGTAATGGTAATTCCCAGTATGGAATGTTGAGGCATTTGAAAATTAGGTGAACTTTTATTATCTTATTTATTAACTAATTAATAACAATTTTGGATTCACTGCAGTCATTTATCGGCAGTTAAAACATTTTTACATTTAATTTTTATGTGGAGGTAGTTTCAAATTATGTATATTTAAGTATTATATATATTTTCACAATAAAAGTCCCACAGTGAAACAAACTGGAAACGCATTATGAATATAGAATAATCGTCTTAGATGTGTCTTAAGCCAGAATATTCTGGATTTTAGTCGTTTTTTGGATTTTCAATTTCAGCCACTACAATTTCGGGTGCATTTTGAACCATTTGGATTTTGGCCAATTGCTTTCGTTTCGCGTGTCTCATTTTTAAGTTTGACATCAAACGTACAGTGCAAAAGTACAACAATTCCACAATACTTAACGTCGAAACTCCCATAAATAAGCCCATAAGACCACCACAGCTGGCAAGGAAGTCAGTCATACCGTAAAGCTCAGACCGTTTTGAAGTAAGAAATTGATTCTCCTTGAAGAATATCGACAGGCGACCCATTTGTGTTCTGAAAGTTTAGAGCAGAAGAATTTTTTGTTTGTCACAGTTTTCAAGTTAGAAATTATACGTACCCGGGATTTTTTTGTAGATCGTCCGCTCGAAAAGATTGAAAAAGTTTGAAAAAATGAAAATCGGCCTGGGAAATTTCTGCTTCGTACGCGATAGACGTACAAGCCGGAAGACAATTACACTGAGTTTCGCCACGATAGTTCAAAGCTGATGTCTGTAAGCCCTGTTTGAACTCCATTGCAAGGAGATTGTCTTCGGCTTCATTGTAGCATGCAATACTTGCAGCTCCACATATTGGCGTCGCATCGTTTCCTATAAAAAAAAATAATATTTATAGAAATTACAATTAATTGTATATTAAAAAAAAAAAACAGAAATTACTCGGCATTGAAAATTTAACGCATCCACACTCCTTTAATGTGTAGTTCGCTAAACATTCTAATTCGCAATTGGCCTGCGTATAAACTTGAAAATATCTAAGATAACGTTCTTTTTGGAAGTAACACTGTCTCCTGCAGAAAGTAAGTATTCAAAAATTTCGAAAATTGATCAGAACTGAAAACAACAGTATTGGGAACGTGATAATGTACCTGTCCGGTGAATAATCTTTTAGTCCATCGGAAGTTGTAATAATATTCGGCTTTATTGATATCAAAACTTCTTGACCAAATGGTACCCTGAAATATTGTCTGGATACTTGCGGAATTTCTCCGGGAGTTGTTAATAAAATCTGAAATAAAAAAAGAATGAATGCGCCGAATTAAATTTAGTTTTGACATTTTCTGGTACTGGGAGTACTGGGGAAATGAAACATGTCAAATATTAAAACGACTAATTTGTTAACTTATCTATCGCCCAACTATAAACTACACCGGGAAAATACAACACAATCTGAATGACAGAGACAGCTGAGCTTTCAGTGAAAATTTTTCTCGTACATTTGGCACGAGAAAAAATTTCATCCTCGTGAAATCAACAAACTTGACTTTTCACTTCAAGGTAGTACACAGATCGGGTGGAATGAAATTTAGGTTCCACAAAATTCCACGTCTGTTTTCATCGGGGAAAAATTTTGCGATTTTGAATGGGATTTCACGGCACTTTTCATTTCGCGCGATCTGAGTACCGGCCTTAATTTGCAAAAGTGAAAAAAAAAGTTATAACTATCAAAATCTCAGCATCCGGTATGACGTGTTGGGTTCTTGTTTTAGATAAATTTTCAACCGGAAGCCAGGGGTTGGGTTTTGTTTAGATAAAATAAAAAATTAAACAGAGGATAGGGAAAGGTTAGTGTTTATCCGACTAATAACATTAACCAGACATTGAGAAAATTAAATTGTGCTTAACCCATTAAAGCCTGCCCATAGATCCCGCCGCGCGATTTTTTGAAATTGTCAGAAAGTTAACACTAGTTGTAAAAGTACATTTGCAAAATTTCAGATCGATTTGTGCAGAATGAACGGAGATATGAGATGGTTATTTAAATACCCAACAGGCTTTAACGAGTTCTAAATCTACATGATTTGCATACACTCGCTCTACGAAAATTGTGTAACGCGGGATATGGGACACAGCATGCTAGGATAACCTGACATTCCTGACATTGTCCAAGGAAAACTAACTGGATTCAATTCCGCGAACTAGTCAGCTCCAAAGCGGAACTACTAGTCAATCCCACCAACACTACAGGGGAAATTGAGCTTGCAGCTGATGAGCTCAATGAAATTTTAACTTCCTCCAACACAGATAGTACCGTTTCACATACGGTAGAGTCAGGGCGTAAAGTACCCTGGTGGAACGAAGATTTGACCCACAAGCGAGCCAAGGTTAGGAGAATTTTCAACAAAGCCAAGCGCTTCAATAGGTGGGATGAGTACAAAACTGCTTTTACCGAGTTCAACAAACTCATTAGGCATTCCAAACGAGAATGCTGGAAAAGACATTGAGAGCATTCAACCGCTACCGGAAGCGGCGTGCCTCCACAAAGCCCTATCCAAAGACTCAGCAAACGGGGTCGGCCTTCTATTGAGACCAGACGGTTCGTATACTGAAGGTCAGAAAGAAACATTAAAGCTGCTGCTTCAGACCCATTTCCCAGGGTCCGTACTGTCTGAAGGTGACCCCTGCCTAACTGCGGGGCTCCAACGGATTCCCGAACGCCGAGCACGCAGTTTATCGGGGTCATCTTTAACATAGACAAAGTAAAATGGGCGATATAGTTGTTTGAGCCATTTAAAGCTCCCGGAGTGGACGGCATATTCCCCGCTCAGCTTAGAGACCATAATAGCTCAGCTAGTTAAGCTTTCTAGGGTAAGTTACACCCTTGGGTGGTACCACTACCTTGGAGGAGAGTTAATGTGGTGTGCCCAAATCCTATAGACCAAATAGCCTTACTTCCTTCTTCCTTAAAACCACGGAAAAAATGTTTGATTTGCATATCAGGCACAAGATGGAACTGTTGAGGCCCCTACATCGTAGGCAATTCGCGTACACGAAGGGCAAGTCAACAGTGACCGGCTTGCGTAACCTTGTCAAAATAATCGAAAAGTTCCTCAGTGATAAGGAAATTGCGTTGTGTGCTTTTCTTGACATTGATAATACCGGTTACGAGTGCATTTCCAGAGCACTGGAACTCCATGCTTAATCAGCGCGGTTATCTTACTATCGGGTATGCGGGTGATTTAACTATCATAGTCAGGAACAAATTCGAATCTACCATCACGTAGGTGATGGGGTCGGCCCTTGACATAGTTCTACACTGGTGTGTTGCTGTGGGCTTACAGAAAATGGTCGTTGTGCCGTTTACGCGAAAACGAAATATAATATTGGTTCCAATTTCGTTAGGCGACACGACCTTATATTATTCCACATGTCAAATGTCTCGGGGTAACACTAGACTCCAAACTCACCTGGACTACTCACATAGATAATGTACTTAGCAAAGCCACACACGCAATGTGGGCTTGCAGAAGTCTCTTCGGACGGACATGGGGGCTCACCCCAAAGGATAATTGGGTGGTTATATACCGTGCTGGTGCGGCCCATGGTGACCTACACAGCGCTTGTGAAAACTCAGGACGAAAGTTTGCTTCGGTAGTAAATTTTTAGCCCTCATCCCTGATTGCTCTGAATGGGAATGGCACGCCCTGTCCAGACCCTAGATGTATTAAGTGGTTCAGCGATGCGTCTAAAACAGAATAGGGTGTTGATGCAGGTGTCTTTGGACCCCACATTGTTCTATACTGCTGAAAATCTCAGGCTGTCCTAGATTCTCTCAGTTATTTCCATGACCTAGCGCCCAGAGTGAAGCTTTCTCTAAAATTAACCACCGTGCCATTTAACATATTTCAGATAATAACATTTTGCGTGCTATCATCATTCCCCAAAGATTCTGCTAACCGTGTCCATTCACCATAATTCATTATTCCTTTTCAACGAAGACAATTAGGCGTATGTAACAATCCTGCGAAGGTGTGCCCGTACTATGTACTTATACGAGTATCTACATCATACTGATACTATAGCAATGCTATAGGGCGTAAAAAGACAAATTGCCGCAACACATTAATTGGTCGCCATTAATTACCTTAAAACCTTGCACGGGCCCACGACAAATATGGTCGTAATCAGATTCCATTCCTTTCACCAGCACAAAAAGTCCTGCTCGTGCTCCGGCGCCAAGAACTCGTTGCGGATACGTATCCGTACCAGCATCTGTAGAATAACCATCTTCAAGATTCCAATTGGATTTGCTATCGTAATTAACAGCGAATATATAGTCATCGTGTATGCTGAAATATAAATGAAGTACAATTACGATAGCCGAAATAGTGCTAAAGCCGGTAAAGTAACAAACGTATGCAATTACCACCTGGAGAGTATGTACTCGAATCAGGAAAATTGTATACTATTAATCATATTTCATTCAAATTATACCCATGAGCTTTCCGGTTGATTAAAGGTGCGTTTTGCTAGGTACCACTCTGCGCCGATCGCAGGCGACGATCAAAAAGATACATACAAATAGTGCTCAGTGTTCTATGATCGCTAATCGCGAACAATATGCGACGATCGTGTATCTAGCAAAATGCACCATAAAGGTGTGAGTTCCAAGGCCGCGACTAAGCGACTTGCGTTTGCGACTGTGAAAAAAATTACCATAACGGAGCACCATTCGTGTGTAGTTTTCGTGAAACAACAGTCGTACAGCTACAGCCTGCATTCGACCATCCCCCAAACTTTAAAATAAACTGGGATACTGCTTCGTTATGATAGTTTTTTTCACAGTCGCAAACGCAAGTCGCTCAGTCGCGGTCTTGGAACTCACACCTTAAGACGGCACTTACCTCTCATTTCGATACGTTTCGCTTGCATCGATTGCGTTAAACGTATAGCAGATCCCTTCTTCGGTGAGAACTTTTTGAAACAGCGTATCACATTGACCAGCTGAATTGCGCCACTTGCAGCTTATAAACGTTTCGTTAAATTCTACGGCCGTATTTTCCAATGCCTGGATGATTGTATTGTTGACGATTTTATTTCCGTAAGCCATGTCAGATATCAGATGTAGATCGCAAACTTGTGAAATTGCTTCCATGTTAAAATTTCTGTGTGGAATAAACTGGTTTAAAAAAAGGAACATTCCTAGTTGATAGGGCGATCCATAGTGATTCGCGGCTTTGACCTATAGCGGGGTTTAGGTTAGGTTGGGTTAATGGGCTGCTATGATACAACACAGCACACTTAGACATCTCATGGGTCCATTGTGATACCACCAATAACATTTCACCTCACTAAAGGAACCTAGGTCCTGAACCAGCCTGTGCTGGCAATGTAGCGATTGAGCTGTATCACGCTCATATCCTTGAAGTCCTCCAAGTCACAGTAAAACCAGGAGCCCAGGAATTTCTTCCTCCTGATGGCCAGTGCCGAACAGCGACGTAGAAGGTGCGAAACACTCTCTTAATTATCTGCATTGTCACAACTCCTGCCGTAGTC
Organism: Chloromyia formosa; assembly: GCA_964017055.1. NCBI lineage: Eukaryota > Metazoa > Arthropoda > Insecta > Diptera > Stratiomyidae > Chloromyia > Chloromyia formosa. The sequence continues at coordinate 20,618,990 of OZ024815.1, forward strand.
ATTATGAGGAAGACGGAGCCTCCAAACGGGCGCGCCGATGGGGCAGCGCTCTGCGATAGTCCCCACCACCCTGCCAATGTGCTTTCTATTCAATGCCAGCGAAGAGGCAGAGCGGCTAGAATCGAATTTCTGCCAAATCATTCTCATCGTTTGACAAGTACTGCTGTTGAGCCGTTTGGTATTGTCCCTATCCATTGCAGCGGACTTAATTGCCACTTTGCATGATGCAATTGGCATTCTAATGTCAATCCGATCCACATCGACAACGCCAGTTTTCCCCACATGAGCAACATCGTCCGTCCAGCAATTGACCGCAAAGCCACTGTGACTCGGTATCCAGCGAAGGGTAATGTTGAAAAAGAAACCCATTTCCATGAGGGCCGAGCGGCACTTCTGAATAGCTTTCGATGTAATAAGAACAGAGTCAAGCGAGGGAATCACAGCCTGACTGCCCGTATAGATAGTAAGGTCTCTTGTAGTCACGACATGGTACCTTAACCAGGTCAGAGCTTCCGAGATCGCCGAAACCTCACCCTGCAGGGCACTACAAAAGTCGGGAAGACGGTAGGATAAGTTTATTCCCAGTCCCTCCGATCCGAGCTCCGCGGCTTAAGGAAATGGCTTAACCCTCAGTAACAGCATTTGAACGGTCGCATCGCTCGTTCTACGAGTATACGCCACAGTGGTAAAGCCAATATTAGCCAAGACGCGAACCACGATGCGTGCGTCGCCCGGTGAAATAGGAATATACCAAAATTATTTCTAATACCTACATCACATTAGTAAATTTTTGTACAAATTTTTGAACAAAAACTTATAGCTCTAGTGTTTGTGCAAAAACATTGGACCAGAAAAGAGGTGTTTGCGGTTAATATTTTCGCACAAACACGAGAGCTTTAAGTTTTTGTTCAAGAATCGGCTAGTCTGAATAAGTGTAAAGATACGATGCGGTTGGACTATTTGAATTTTTGTCTCTTCACCATTCACTCGATTGTATGAAGTTTCATGGGTATGGAATATATCACTCGATTTAGATAAATTTAGCTTTTTGCAAAACGTGAAAGATTTTTTGTATTTCGACATTTTACTTGTTTTCATTACGTATATAATTATAATTCCATATTAATTTAGCATTTCCACTACATCCTGAGAATATTTTACATGCAATCGATAGATTTCCAAGAAAACTGCAAACTTCAACAAGTTTTGTAGCCTCATCGAGTCAGAATTTACAGGGCATAACCTGTCAACTACTCCTAAGATTCTTAGCTGGTGTTTCGTTATAAACTGACAAAGTATCTTGCTAGCATGTCCCTCTTGCCCGTTCAACCGCATACGGCGTCAAATCGAGACTTGCTGTGGATTACTCTTACCCCCACACCACAGGGAAAAGACAACACAAACTACAAACGCCACGCCGGGATTTGAACCCTGGAGTCCAATGAAACACACTTACTCACATCTCAACGTACTGAGCTAATGCAGTATTCCCCCCCCCCCCCCTTAATACCAAAAATATGGACCTACATCTAAATTTGGGATGGTTTATGGCCAATACTCGCATTTTTATCGATTGGTAGCATTGACCGGTAGCGAAGTGTCTTGAGGCATTAGTCTCATGTTTGACTACCGACGTTTCGGGTTCGAACCCCGTCCACGACGACGTTCGTGGCCTTGGATGTACAGGAGGCGCATGCTGGCAACTGCATTCTCCGAAACCAGTTTATGCCAACGAAACGTCAACTAGGCCACATGGAACAGTTGACGGGCTATGCCCCATAAGTGGTTAAGGTAATTGAGCTACATTGCCCGATGATGATTCACAAGGTGTTAATGTGATCAACTCAGGAGAATCCGGATCGAAAGATAGCCTGCTCTTCATCAACTGTGTTTTTTTATTAAGAATTTAATCTTTCCAGGACGAGAGGAAGCACACAAAAGCCTCTTCAAATATTACAGTCTGTGAGGCTACCCTTCTTCGGAAGTTTAATGATCAAACATTCCTTACACTCAGCGGAAAAATTCTCTGCACTCCACGCTTCATCAATAATAAGTGGCAGTTAAGCTCGGCGCTGCTTGACAAAGTTCGGCAGTGATACCGTCGAGTTCGGCGGCCTTTCCTCTTTTTAGTGCGATAATTGCAGTGACTATTTCCCCTTTAGTCGGTGCAGTGGACCGTATACGAACATTTTTATGGTTAGCTAAATTACCTACATGAGGCGGAGCTTCACCAGAGGTTACATGGTTCATGACTGGGGCGCCATCGCCTCATTTGATCTTCGTCCAAGATAAGTAGCTTTCCATTACTATCCTTCACCGGATGTTGGCAGGAGTTATGACCACCTGTAAACTCCTTGATGACACCGTATACGGCGTTTGAGATGTTATTTCTTGCGGCTTCTCCCACTGAGGCTAAAAGAGAATTCACATTAACTCTTTTATCGCGTCGCACACTACACTGAACTTCTCGAGCTTTCTGACGGTAAAGGAGTTCGATGCTGCTTCGATTGTCGTCTGATGCTGCAGCCATATCTCTTTTCTCTCAACAATCCGCTGCCATGAAGCGTCGGACATCCAGGGCTTATTCCAGCAATCCGGGTTTGTGCCAAGGATGGTATCTGTGCTATCAATGCACGCATTTTTTACGGCCTCCCAGTTTTCATTTATGTCACTATTTGGGTGATTAGTTATTTAAGCTGTTTTTTACGCAAGATTGGGTTTTTTAGTCGAGCGGCGTTGAATTTGCGGCGCCTGGATCTTTCGTCGTTAGCAATCATAAGATAATGGTGTCTTCCCATACCAATATCGACGCCCTTCTTATTTCGCACGTCCAGAAGGCAACTCTTGAATCTTATACTAATGGCAAAGTGATCGATTTGTGTTCTGTGCCGATCAAAAGAGGACCAACTGATTTTGTGATGGTCCTTATGCACAAACTTAGTACCACCGATGAAGAGACTGTGAAAGTTGCAGCACTCTGCAAATCTTTCACCGTTGTCGTTACGATCACCAAGACCGTGTCTCCCCATCAAATCTCCCATAACCATTATAATGTCACCTTTAGGTGTTCTGCTCTGAACGGCGTTTAGTTGTTCCTAGAAGAAGTTTTTCGCCAGTTTTTTGTTTGAGCGTAACATTGCATTATTGAGATGTTCCTCATTTTGGTCTGGAACCTGGCAGTCATGATTCTATCGTGCAGCAACCCCCTTGTTAAGGGAGGAATCCGGGATCCAGTCAGACCGACGGTGGCACCTGCTGGTGGGCAGCTCAGTTCGAGAGGAATTTTGGCGATGGGTCGGATCTTCGCTGACTGTTTGCCTACTACATTGTTAACATATCAGGTGCATTGGAATGGGAATTTTACCCTATCGGAGAAAACGATTGAAACAGGGAACGAACCGGAGACCGATACTCGGTGGTCTCGTGGAGTATGGCACAATGCGGAGATGACCTCCGCCAATGGCAAAGGCTCGTCATGACTCCCCGTTAAAGAGACAAATTGCAAAAGTATCTGCGTCGGAACGAGCCTTTGTAATGAAGTACTCCGTACTCATTGGCGGATGTCATCTCCGCATTGTGCCATACTCGACGAGACCACCGAGTATCGGTCTCCGGCTCGTTCCCTGTTTCAATCGTTTTCTCCGATAGGGTATAATTCCCAGTTTTTTTCCAATGCACCTGATATGTTAACAATGTAGTAGGCAAACAGTCAGCGAAAATCCGACCAATCGCCAAAATTCCTCCCGAACTGAGCTGCCCATCAGCAGGTGCCACTGTCGGTCTGACTGGATCCCGGATTCCTCCCTTAACAAGGGGGTTGCTACAATCGGGAACCGGATCCCAGGATAAGAGACAGTTTCGTGCGACTCTGGTTAAAAAGAGGCCCACACCTGACTCACGACCACTACCGGTAGCTCCACCGGAGTACAACTTTACAATGCTACCCGTTGGAGAGATAAATTCGCTTTCTATGCCATGAAATGGAACCGCATTTCCAACCAAGGCCGACCAAAACGGGGTTCTGAAATCACATGGCGTCAATCTATGGCAAAAGAGTGTAAGGCGCTGGGTACTTCGTTTGGAGAGTTACGCCTAGGGATGTCAAAAATCGGACGGTTAAACCGAGAAACCGGTACTGTCGAAACAATTAACCCGGTCTTTTCGGTTTTTATCTCTCACGGTTTATACCCGGTCGGTTTTTGTTCAATCGGATTAAAACCCGGAACAAAATTACCATTTGTTTGATCTTTTCCTTATCTCCATATTGATGCCATTCTCATTCAGTTCAGTCAAATGGTTCTGCCGGGGATTGCCCTTTAATATTTGCACTTACAAGGCAACCCCGTTTCTCATTTAAAACGACATTTTGCTCGCCTCTCGTTGTCGTTGTAGTCGTGAGATAGCGGTGTAGGTAGATGAAAGTGATTTCAGTTTTGTCCTTAACGGGCAATACCATACAAAAATGATTTGTGCGGGATCAGTTGATAGTTTTCCGGTTTCGGTTATATTTTTACACAGTGTGGTGTTAACGATGGCCCCTTTTTCCAATATATGAGCGCACTTTTCAAAATGTGTAAGTGATGAGGCTGATTGCCAAGTAGCGTTAAAATATTCAACAGCGACTGGAAGCTCCGTACCATCCGAACGGTTGGTTTCAACATGAAATGACGTTGTATCCGATACGAGAACCCGATTAACCAACGCCCATATTACACAGAGGGTATTTATGGGTATGGTCGATAAGAAATACTGGCTCGACTAAGTTCCAACTTAATGCAGACGGATTATTCTTTAATTTGCATATACATATATATATATATATATATAAAACAAATTCATAAAATTAACACTACATTTTTTTCACTTCTCTGTGCCATGTTCCTTTTTTTCAGTGATTTGGTTTCCGGACTAACCGCTAACCGGTACTTTCTGTCCACAAAAACTGGACGGTTTTTTTTTAATAAAAAAATTACCGGTACAACCGAAAACTGGTACTTTTTTAAATTTTGACATCCCTAGTTACGCCCCATTGCCCCAAACAGAATACGATGGTGCGCAGGAGTGATTGACGCGCTACGCCCCACTAGAGGTTATGGCAAAGTAGTAAGCCACTTCTCTCCATAAATGAATACTTTCCGACTTTTTATGAATTTTTTTTTTAAACACATGACCAAGCTCAAGATGTACCTGTTTTTTTTTACAGGGCAGAGTACAGAGCAGGATTATCAGCAAAAAAATTCTACAAATCAGATTATAGTAGCGAAGGCGAAATCGGGACACGTCTTTGCTGGGAGTGTGTCTTGTTGGTTTACTTTAGTATTTAAACTCCAACTCAAATTTCAAGAAGAACTTAGATCCTTAGTAAGTAGTTAGTAAATATACAAAATGAATCTGCTGCCAGGAAATTTGACCAATTGTATCTGTAAATTGGTCAAATTTCCAAGCAGCAGATTCATTTTGTATGTTTACTATTCCATGTAATTACACAAACTAACATTTTATAGACAGGAAATGAATTTTTAATGATTCCCAAACTGTAAACTGCCCGAAAACTTTGACACCAGCGCCGCCTGCATTTCAGAACGTAAAAATGCAAACGAAGCAGCATTCTTGCACTAATCTTCTATGGAAATTGTTAGTGTAATTGTGTGGTGCTAGCCGGCTCTGCCCTGCATGGCAGTTAAAAAAAAACCCACTTAATATTAATAATAGAACAACCGGGAAAAGAGTCGTCTTCACTGTGCATGAAAAAACGCAGGAATAGGCGATTTTCGAGATTCGGAACACTACCGCCAACAACTAACTAACAAAAACAGCCCACTTCGAAAAAGAAATACCGAATCTCAAGGATATACGAATAGAATATCATCCAGAATTATCCATAATTCACACATGTCAAACTACTCACTGTTCTTCCGTAGTCTCGTTTAATCTTTGATCCGTTAACATCCAAAACATTTCGGTGAAGTTGAACAAACCCTGACGGGCTTTGGTCTCCGGACAAATAGTCACCGATGGAAATGGAATTTGCCAAACGGGTGTTGATTTTTCCGCAAAACTTACAATGACCGGGTTCTGGTCCCATTTTACCCAAATGTTATGAGTGAGATGTCCACAGGTGACGATCGAAAGTAGGAACACTGCCGCCCAGAAAAGTCTGTACGATGATATATTTTTTTTAATATTGAAATACTATTCCTTCTAGGGTCACCGCTGAACTGGACTACTTACTTTTCAAAAATTGGTCTCTTTTCGCCCAAATATCGCAATCCATGAATCGTGCTATAGTTGAAATACTCCGAAATTATACCCCATGCAGCTTGAGCAGAGTTCCCATATTTGATCTTTTTGCGATTATCCAATTCAGAACCAGCTTCACTGGGAGCCATTGAGACATCGTCCTTGAAAGCGTGCATAGCTTTGTTATACATGGAGACGGATCGCCTGTAAACCAAATTCTGATCATTAAAGGCGATTCAAATGCACTTTAGATTTACGAGTATATCCACTTACCATGCATTTTTGGGGAAACTAGAACTCATTTTTGGTGGAAACGTGTCTTAAATTCCACGAACAAAAGGATGAACAAACTTATACTAAAACACCCTATCGGTTTCCACGTTTCCCGAATATCTATACAATCTTAGCTGAACTTACTGAATGGAACAGACTAACTGTTTGCCACTCAACTAACCGGCTACATGCACACATGTCATCGCGGCCTACTACACCCAGCTATTTCATTATGTAAAGTGGGTTGTGCTTTAGGGAGCACCGAAGTACAATATTCCGAACGCAATTATCCCACGAGAAACTTTGCGGAATTCCTTGAGGCATTTTTTCTGGCGAATCCATTGTCCAGATGGTACTCTTATGCAAATATCTAGCAGCGCACTATTTTACGTCAAAGTTAAACTATTATTAAACTACCAAAGGGCACATTTGTAGGTGTTATCAAGCCGCGGACAATATACAATGAATAATAACATTTCTTGTACGCTAATCATGTGACATGGTCCAATCTTAACCACCATACTACTCGTAATAGTTCACTGTTAAAATAAATTCGTAAACATTGAAGGATGTGTAATTGCTTCCAATCGCCAAAGCGATCAATAAAAAGGACATGCTTTTAGTTATGTTCATAGATAGAAATCAAATGTTACATCCTGAGCGAGGAAGGAGTGACACTTTGATACAATCGGAATGACAAACGATGGCAACGTTGAAATTAGCATTATTGACTTTCTCTGTTCAATAAGTTTAAACGATACTCATCATCATCATCATCAATGTACTCTCGGTCTTCCTTTCGGTCTGGACACCCAGATGCATGCTTTCAATATTTGTTTCGGCCATGCGGCTGAATATTCGCCGGAAGACGTTTCGTTAAAATGTGTTTAGCGTAATTCTGAAGGCTTCAGTTCCCCCTTCCTCAGAGTCCTCTCCTGATTCGATTTAGCCATGTCTGTCAGTCTGTCTCTCTGTCCGTCTGTCTGTCTGTCTGTCCATTCGCACGGTAACTTTCGATAGAATGAAGCTAGAGCTTTGAAGTTTTGGTCAAATGTTGGCCGTATGATCTAGTTAGTCGGTATTGAAAATGGGCATGATCAGGCCAAGAGAACACCTACCTCTCCCACATATGTAAAATACATAAATGTACCTATAACTCCCGATTAAATAAACATGAAAAGCTCTAGCTTTGGTAGATTGCTCGTGAGGGTAATTTTATACTCTCCTGGAAAAATTAAATCGATCGGATGAAAACTAACAGTAATTTTCTTACAAAGAGCCCCGTACTACCCAACTTTTCACGTTTTTTTGTCTTTAACTCTTGAACCAATTGACGTAGACACCTGATTTTTGACATGTAACCCTGAGGTGAGAGGCTGCTTCAGTTTTATTAAGTTGGGCGTACTCAGATTAAAGGAACGCCTACCTCCCCTACAAACTTCAAAAAAATCAAATATTCCTTTAATTACGATAACTTTTGACAGAACGACACTAGGAAGTTGAAAATTTGGAGAATGTTGCTAGTAAGGTCTACTCGGTTGGTATTCAAAATGGGCAAGATCTGACCCGAGAAACCCCCACCTCCCCTACAAATGAAACTTCAAATAAGCGATAACTTTTGATAGAATGAAGCCAGCAACTTGAAATTTTGGTCAAATGTTTAAATTAAGATCGAGTTAGTTGGTATTAAAAATCCGACCCAAGGAACGCCTACCTCCCCTAGAAATGAAACTTAAAATAAGCGATAACTTACGATAGAATAAAGCTGGCTACCTGAAATTATGGTTACATGTTTGTAGTAGGATGGCTGATATTGAAAACACGTAAGATCCAACCAACCAAACCCCTACTTCCCCTACAAATGAAACTTCAAATAAGCCATAACTTTCGATAGAATGCAGCTAAAGATTTGAAATTTTGCTTAAATATTCATAGCATGATCTAATTGGTTGGTGGCAATGATGGGCAAGATCTGACCCAAGCAACTCCTACCTCCCCTACAAATGAAACTTCAAATAAACGATAACTTTCGATAAAATGAAGCTGGTGACTTGAAATTTTGATCAAATATTTGTTGTTGGAATCTAGTTGGTTGTTATTAAAAATACGCAAGATTCGACAAAAGAAACCTCCACCTCCCCTACAAGTGAGACTTCAAATAAGCAATAACTTTGGATAGAATGAAGCTAGCGACTTGAAAAATTCGATAAATATTTGTAAAATGGGTTAGTTAATTGATTCTGCGAACAGTCAACATCCTGCTGAATCAGTGCCAACCTCACCTATAAACTGGTCATAAAGGAAACTCACTTTTAATGCGAATGGTCGTTGCCAATTGGTTCTTTTGGTATCACCGCTAGGTCTGTACAAGTGTAGGGTATATACGCTTCGGTTGGTTGATATTGAAAATGGGCATGATCCGATCAACAGAACGCCTATCTTTTCTACATATGTAAAATAATTAAATATATCCATAAATCCCGATCGAATAAATGTGAACAGCCCTAACTTTGGTAGATGACTGTAGGTTAGGTTAGGTTAGGTGGCGGCCTCACGGCCCCGCATAGACCACTTGGGTCCATAGCGATGCTACAAAGAAAACAACAGAGATCGTTAGGTGTTGGTATTAGTCGTAATCAACAAGTCCTTGTTGAGCTCGAAGGTTTTCGTCGCGCTTGCGAATCTTAGAAGATTCATTATGTTAAGGTTTGCTTTTAGGTTGCGGGGGAAGTAGGCTCCAAGACATATATGTATCTCTTGTCCTTACGAGAGCCGGGCATTCGCACAGGAGGTGCTCCATAGTTTCTTTCGTATTTGGCAGCTTACAATTCCTGCATCCGCTGTCTGTGATCAGTCCCAGTCTGTGTGCATGCTCACCTATTAGACAGTGACCCGTTAATAAGCCCACTAGCATTGCACATTTACCCTTGGAGAGTCCTAAGAGTACATCTGTTTTCTTAGTGTTGTATGAGTTCCAGAGTTCTCTCGTTATTCTGGAGTTGATGGTTCTGTTCCAATTTTGGTTGGCCAGTTGCATCATCTTAGAGTCCATTTTTGTTCTTAGTGTTTGTATTGGAATAGGAGTTACTATTGCCATTGTGACATCCAGTGCAGCGAGTCCATCCGCAATATTGTTGCCAAGGCAGCCGCTGTGGCCTGGTATCCATCGGAGTTCCAGCTTCCTTAAGGTGCCCACTCTCTGAAGAGTTGAGAGGCAGTTAAGCACCGTCCCTGATCTGATAGTATCCGACTGCAGCGCTTTCAACGCAGCCAGACTGTCTGAGTGAATGTAGATGTTGCCCATCCTGCGTGTTATTGAGACTAGCTCCGCAGATTTTTGTATCGCTACCACCTCCGCCTGGAAGATGCTGCACTCGTGCTGTCGCGACACGATGATGATGAATTGAATTAGGGTTCAAAAGGCATACCCTAGAGCGGGGCGCGAACTTACGAGTACTTTGGCAAGATTGTGTTCATATGAATCCTTTTTCCGACTGATGGGTTTTTCTTTGATGGGAAACTTTTTACAACAGATTTGCTTTGGGTCTTATTGCTTTACGGCTGATCATAGCCGTTTAATGTACCGATTTTGAAAGATTTTCAACTGTACATGACCACTGTAACTGCTGACGACAAAGCCTTTAGCAACCTTTCGAAATCAATGCATCAAAGGCTCATCAACTAATAAGGAATAACTTAAAAAAATAGAAAGCCTGAAAGTTACGCTTCTGAAAATCCTTCGAAAACAGTACATACGATTTTCAAAGTGAAAAAAAAAAACTTTTATTCGCCCTTAGTTGACGCTCATGGTTTTCAAATGTGTTGTACAGCCATAATAATTTGTAATCTCCTGTGTATTCCAGATAATTGGTGTTGGTATAACGGATGATATTTCTTATGATTTAAATTTCGATGCTCTAATTTCAGTATAAATTAGGATTTAACTGTAATTCTAATTGAGTTTCAAACTGGCAAACCGCAATTTGCTACCACTACAAATCTATGGGCTGGTTGCTCAATGCCCGATTAAAATTAATCTTAAAAATAAACTGCCATTTGGCACAATTTAATTTTCTTAGTGTCTGTGATAATCGCTATTTTTCGAATAAACGCTAACCGTCCCCTATCCTCTGATTAATATTTTATCCAAAACAAAACCCAACCCCTGGTTTCTGGTTGGAAGTTTATATTAAACAAAAACCCAACACCTGATACTCGATGCTGAGATTTTGACAGTTAGAACAGTTCACTTTTGCAAATTCAAATGAAAACGATGAAACTGGTCATAAAGAACAGAGTTCCTCGAAATTCCTTCGATGGAATAGAATTTGGAACAAACTCAGCCGTAAATGAATCTGCTGACAAACCGTACTGATACAGAATAGATTTGTGGACAGTAGAATTTCGCCAAGAAAATCAGCTGATTTGCCATAATTTGAGCGTTGAGAAGCGTTACACACATTTTGGATTGGTAATTTAACCGACGCCGTATGAGGAAATGGAAATATTTATCGGCAAGTTTACCGCTCGTATAAGCTCAAGTCCCCGTTAGTGATCGAGTAGTTTAACAAGACATTGAGAAAACGAGCCTATGGGTTTTATCTGGGGGGAGATAAGCTTGAGACAGATAAATTGTCTTTCTCTTCTTTTTCTTCTTTGAAAAGACATAGGTTACTGAAGGCCCCTCTCAAATTATTGTAATACATCAGTGGTCCAACGTTGAGCGTCATAGTTATAACGGTTGCCTGGAGGACGAAGTTGAGGATTGGCCGCAAAGTTTTAAGGACCCCAAAGGAGTAGAAAAGCTCTCTCTAATGACATACTATCCGTAGCGTGCACTGGTAGACCAACTCAAATGTCAGGGCTGATTTATTTTTCTGCACTTCGCTGTCTGCGCACTATTGACCATTATTCCCACCCTCCTACATCTCCGTGAACCATCGCAATAGGTATATATTTCTGGTATTTTACAAAAGTTTCTAATAGATATTGAAAATTGATTGGATTGGTGAGAAAAGAAAGGATGTAGTACTATATTATTATTATCTTCCCATCTACAAAAAAAAATAATTTGGATTCGAATTAAATTCAAGTGATTTGTCATCAGAGTCTCAGACTGTTGGTAACCCTACCAAACTAAAACATATTAATACTTCATTCACTTTTTCAGCATTTAATATTGTCAAATTACTTATTATTTGACACATTTGCTGCGAATTCCGTAATTGTTCTCACAACTTTTGAATAAATGTACTAACTTTCCTGTATTTCCAGGAACAAGAGAATCGTTGAACTTTCGCTCAAACTCAGTTTCGGTGAAACAAGTGTTAAAGTTCAGCTTCGGGTGACAATTGAGTTTTTCATAAAAGTATAGGAATCGGAAAACCGTATGAAAGGTAATCAACAGCATTTTCCACCACATTGTACTCCAGGTCATTAGCTGAAATGAAACGGGCGTTATGAATTGACCAGGTAATTTGAATATGTTAATACTCGTATAGAGTCAATGTGCGCTAATGATAGCTGCGTTTTTTTTTTGACAGAGCAGAATAGAGCAAGATAAGTGACAAAAAACCTATAAAGCAGATTAGAGTAGCGAAAACGAAAACGGGACATGTCTTTGAAGGGAGTGTGTCTTGGTTTAGGTTAGCATTCAAACGTCATCTCAAATTTCAAGAGGAAACTTGAATCGTTAGTACAGATACAATCGGATAAATTCCCTTTTGGTAGCAAAACCATTTTGAACGTTTACTATTCCATATGATTACACAAAACGAATATTTTATTGACAGGAAATGAATTTTATGTGCTTCCAAAACTATAAACTGCCCAAAAACTTCGACACTTGCTCCGCCTGAATTTTAAAACGCAAACTATTTAACAGACTAAAATTATTGCACTTACCTTCAGCCCCGAGCAGCTCAGATAAAATTTTTAGTGTAATGCTCTGCTCTGCATGGCTGTTAAAAATAACGCGCCTGATATATTACAACGGTAGTAATAACACATCTCTAACAAAATATGCACAAATTCCATGTCAACTTGACCTTTCACATTGAATTACATATTCAAACATTGAATATATTCACCTAATCATTTATCATTTAATGTAATTACAATAAAAGTAAAATTTTACATACACACAAGGTATATCGTATTGGATAATTTTATAAAGTATTAACTGGGAGAGCTCGCTTCGCTCGCACTAACCTCAATTATTTTTTTCATACATAAAGCTGACCCCGCGAACTCCATCCTGCGCCAAATCTTTTGGTTAGTCAACTGGTGGCGAGGTGTGTGATTCTAGAAATCGATTACACTGTGAGCCACGTTTGGTGTGAATGAATAAAACTCAATTTGTTTCGATTTGAATATATTAGTATTTCGATTTAATTCAACGCTTTGTGGTATATAACATTTTTCGTTTTGTTTTACGGTGCATAAACAAGTAGAGAAGCTGGTTTTCCTACTCGCGAACAGGCGACGTACAGTTATCTGTGCGAGAAACACGGATTTTCTAAATTAATGCCACACACATTTATCGACTGTCCTTGTGCCATGTTGACTTGCACTGGGAATCGTTTCAATTCGAATGGCAGATCAATCGTAATCATTGGAATTCGTGGAATCAACACGTGCTCGCCTTTGAATTTTCCTTTGAGAATTGTTGGTTCTATCACGTTGGACAACAACCGTTTGACAGCAAGTCTGTTTCCATTGCATATCTTCGGCTGGTTCAGGTTTCGAAGCATTATGATGACTGAGCCTACTTTCAGTTGCAGTTGATGTGGCGGGAATCCTGGCAGATCCAATGAATTGAAAAATTCTGTTGGGTAGTTGGCGACATCTTCTTCGTTGGTGATGGTGTCCATAGATTTGTATGTCATCATTTCACTAGGGATTTTCATTTGAACATTGAAATTCAATTCGTGGACATCGACATTCTTTGCTGCTAAAATAGCTCGTTCAGCCAACCATTCATGATTACTGTAATTCCGTACGATGTTCGGAAAAGCTTTTTCGATGAGTTGCTCCTTGGACTCGGTGAAATGACAAAAGTGAATGGGAAATTCACGGAAGCCACATTTTGCAATGTTTTCATCATGTTTGTTGTCAAAACGTGCAAAACGTAGTTTCACAAATGAGATGATTTCAAGCACGCGTTGTGTTGATCCGCAGATGTTGATCTCGGAATGACGGGCAGCGTTTGACGGAAATCGCCAGATAGCAGAATCATTGCGCCTCCAAAACGATTCTGATTATTGCCCAAGTCTTTCAGAGTGCAATCGAGAGCCTCCAATACGCGTTTATGCGCCATTGTGCATTCATCCCAAATTAAGATTTTCGAGGTTTGCAACACTTTAGCCATAGCAGAATTTTTCGAAATGTTGCAAGTTGGTTCGTCCGTCACTTGCAATTTCAAGGCAGAAGGAGCCGTCCGTCCTTCTTCAAGCAACGTGGCCGCAATAGCAGATGCCAACCCTATTTCACTTCGTGAACGAAACGAGGATCCTCCAGGCGCATCAAGGAAGAAAATGGCACCTTGTCCATCATCATGCATTGAACGAATGGGGGCCGGCATTCCTAATTTGCACAACAAATTTCCGCACAGCAGCAAACATATATCCTCTATCAAAATGAGCGCCTGGTTATGTATCCCGTCGCTCACTTGAAGCTAGAAATCGGCCGTTGAAATGCGAACTCTATGCAAAATATCGTCTGACATTTCTTCTTTGAATTTGTTCCACAAATCGTACGGATCCGATGGAAAACATGTCAATATGATGATGGCAAACAGTGTCCGAATTTGATTTGCGGGCGCAGCAGCAACAGCATCAGCGAGTGTGCAATCCCAATGAGTGTCATTTTCAAACAAATGCAATTGTTAGCAGGCATCTCGATATGTAGCGCACAACACACCATCGACTGTCCGCAGTGACTGAAATGATGTTGGTCCACGAACATTTTTGATTTTCAGTGGTTCCCAACCTTTAAAAAAATACATTTGTTAATAACTTTTTTTCTAATAGTGGGCAAACGAAAAATTTTCCTGGACAAACGTGGGCTAACAATGGGTAAACGATTTACTTAGTTTACATGAAAAAGAAATCATCTCGAGGTGCCAACTTCACAGACCTTAAATGAGAGCAGGAGGCGCATGCTGGCAACGGGCATTGTCCGACGCTGGTTTATGCCAACGAAACGTCAGCTAAGCCACATGGAATAGTTGACGCTCAATGCCCCACTAGGTGTTAGGGCAAATGAGTATCAGTGTGAGGTCGAGTGAATCTCTAGAGCAGCTATCGGACAAGAGTGCATGGCTCCAGCAAGTCTTTGGATTCTAGTCAAAGTAGTTCCACCGGATACGGTAATGGCTTTTTTCCACCATACAATCGCACCTCATTCTACTATAGGTCTGATAATCGCTTTGTAGATCCACAGAACTATGTGTGGTTTATCCCCCAGGCTCTGCCGACATACTGTTTGCAGATCCACAAAACTTTAATTGCCCTGTCAGAAGTCACTCTACGGTGATCTGCCCAGTATAACTTTTCGTCAAGAATAACTCCCAAATATTTTGCATTAGACACCAGTTGTATGGGTAGTTGTACAAGAGGGGGCACTTCAGTGTTTGAAGTTTCACTGGGTGATACCCCATTATCTCAATACATCGAGAGTTCAATCCAACTGGAACTGTTGATGAATCTATGTAGATTCCTGCTGCTCTTACGTCCTTTAAGCTATCCAGGTCAGTAAAGTAGAAGACTTAAGTGCCTCTCCTTTTACTGGCCATAGCGGGACACAAGCACAGTAAGTGATGGATGGATTCTCTCTCCTCCTCGACCCCACAGCTCCTAAAACAGTCATTGTATGGACGTTGGAGATGAATACACATGACACAATACATGAATACACCGATCAGGACTAAAAACTCGCAACATGACAGATATCGACGGTTAGCCCCAGGCAAAGTAAAATGATGATACTACGACAGTTAGTCAAGATCTCACTGGTAGATTCCGCGCGAGCTAGCTTTTCCGCGCAATAGTTAATACCAAAACCAATGTGGCCCGGAATCCAGCGCCGGCTGATATTGAAAAAAAAATTCCCAAATCCCTTACAGCGGTGTGACATACGAAAATCCGAAAGATGCCTTTGTCTACTCAGAAAGGGATTTTCGTAGCGTCACCAACGTCAACGCCCTCTTCTGTTTTTGGGCTATCATTAAAAATATTTATGGCTTCCTATTGTAGGAAAGTATTCACGCCCCACTCAACTCTCGATGGAGTAAAACTGGTATATCATTTTTGATAAAACCCTACAAATGCGAATTCTGCTTTTTAGTACCGTTTAAATCGGTTCATTGTCAAAACCGTGTAAAAGCGAAATCGTGCAAGAAAACTACCGAGTAAATTGGGGACAGGTGTATACTATTTTTTTCCAGATTTTCGGAATACAAAAGCTCTTTCCTGTTAACGAACGAAAAGTTGTCGCGAAAAATTCATTTCCTTGGCCTGAAATATGTTTTTCATCCTGTTGCTGTTGGTTTTTCTTAGGGGAATGAAAATTCTCCCCCACTCATTCTTTCGATTTATGAATGTTGCACTTCATACACCCGTTTCTCAATGTCTGGTTAAGCTGCCAACACTGACAACGTTTGTACTATCTCTCAGAATTAATTTGCAGCTGAGATGGTTGCAAATCCTCTTCCATTCAATTAATTTCCAGAACTCTTTTCTATTGGTTGTACTCGTATGCAATTATCGTCCAATAAATTTTTAACTGGAGGATGGGTAGCATTTAACGTTTATCTATGGAATAAACTCTAACTAGACATTGAGAAAACGGCTCATAGTGCTGAGATTTAAGTTTAATTTTTGCAATGCTACTCAATTACCCTAACCCCTTGTGGGGCGTCAACTGCCATGTGGCCCAGTTGACGTTTCGTTGGCATAAATTGGTTTCAGAGAATGCAGTTGCCAACATGCACCTCCTGCACATCCATGCCACGAACGTTGTCGTGGACGGGATTCGAACCCGAAACGCCGGTAGTCAAACATGAGGCTGATGCCTCAACACCCTGCGCCACCGGTCGCCCCGGTCTATACACCAAGTAAGGCAACGATTTCTTGTGACTTTATCCGGTTTACTTTAGCGTAACGAGCACGCATTACACAAACAAGATGACTCCTCTGAAGACGCTCGATGAAGCGAAACGCGTCAAGAATAATAAAAATCGTGGTGAAGACGAAAATAATAGTGTTTAATAATTTGGTTTCGGTTAAAAATTTCAACCTATAGGAAATTATACTCAATTGCTCCAACCCCTTGTGGGGCATAGCGCGTCAACTGTTCCATGTGGCCCAGTTGACGTTTCGTTGGCATAAATTGGTTTCAGAGAATGCAGTTGCCAGCATGCACCTCCTGCACATCGATGGCCACGAACGTCGTCGTGGACGGGACTCGAACCCGAAACGCCGGTAGTCAAACATGAGACTGATGCCTCAACACACTGCGCTACCGGTCGCAAAAATTATGGTAGACAGAGAATATTATGACCACAGATCATAAGATAATTAAAATGTTAACATATTTGTATTAACCTTTTATACTGAAACTTTGAATTTCATCCTCAGGTACTATATCTATCATTAAAAAAGTTTTATTCCTACTACCACTTGAGACAACAGATAGTCAAGAGGATGGAATTGAACTGAGTGGATGACCATAACAAAAAGAAAAACTTTTAAAATTCAAAGCAGAAAATACAAATTATAAAATAGTTATAGTAGGAGTATTCACTTAGTTTTCAGACTTTTAGGCACCACAATTAAGTATACACAAAAGTAGAAACAACGACTGAAAGGCACAAAATCTTACACTGAAATCCTCTAGCCTTAAAGCCATAATTGAGAACGAATTTCTTGTATTAATACGACGACCACCACATCAGGCCATCATGTCCACAATTTTGCCGAATATCAGATGAATATAAATCTGGACACAAAAACCAAAAAAAGAAAACAAAAATGTAAATGGAAAAACTTTTTCAATTAATTCTTCTTTTTTTTCCTGGTTACACAACCGAAAATTCACGAGTGGTCTCTCGACCGTTGTTGGTTGGATGGACGAATTGAAAGGCAGAAATTATAAAAAAACAGCAACAAAAACAAAATTTTTGCTAGCGTGTATTAAATTTTCTTGGACAAAAAACAACACGAGGTGGGGACAGTGGCACAGCATCCTTTCTATAATGTGTAGAATTGATTCTATTTTTTTTTGTGTTTGTTTGTTTTATGGTGAATATAAAATCAACTTCAATTATTCATTTTGTTATTTTTTCGAGTGGTTGAAAGAGAATCCTTCTGTTATATTTTTTCTACCATGATGTAGGGGTGCTCCTGCAAATCAAACAGCAAACAATGGGCTAACGAATTTTCTACATGGATGATTGGCAAACGTTAAATTCCTCTTTGTCGATGTGGGTCAGTGTAAATGGTACCTGATGGCGATACATATGAATGGGTAGAACGAAATATGAAATGGAGGAACGACGATAGTTTTTGTTCATGTCCCTTTTGATATTTTATGTATGCCAACACATCATTGTCAGTTTTAAGCGATTTTCGTCCACTGAATTGATTCGCAGAAAATAAAGTTGGTACATTTTGACAGCCGTATTATAAGGATGGATACCCAACATAAATATTTTGTTTATACTCCGATCAATAACCGGATCTCCCTCTACGGTGTCTGGTATAACAATAAACGACAATATTTCCCGCCTTTCCGTAGGGCGACAAAATGGACAGGGTGTGTACGCCAGAAACTTGCATCATCGGAAATCTTTTATGTGCAGACAAAACGTCAACTGTTGGGAGTAGTCGAGGTGCTATTCCCCGCAAGCCTGAGAGCTATGTAGTAAGTCAAATTTTACAGAACTAGGACGAACCTACGTACGTTCGTAGGGCGGGAGCCGAAAATTGAGTAAAGCCAGCTAATAATAATAATTGTATTCCAGGGGATAACCAAAGCAGACCACTAAGGTTTGGGTCCCTTTTCGCCCTCTCCCGGTCATCAGTGATTTCCAGAAGTCGACTGATAATTATCGACCTCTTTCTTTATGCAAATCACTATCACTGAGTCCCGTGTTATTCCTAACATTTCTTTGAGGCTTAGTTCACTCATGGCTTACACACATATCTTTTCCTTACCTGTGATCCTCAACCTCGTTCTAGCCATTGCTGGATATTCGCAAACAACGTGTGCAGCCGTCTCAGCCTCCTCCAGACATAGCCAGCAAACATCATCTTCCACGATTTTCACCCTGGCCAGATGAGCCTCAAAATGACCATTCCCTGTAACCAAGGCAGTTAGGATATTCCGTTTATAAATGAGAACCTTTTCCGCTTCCCTGCCTAAAGGGCTGACCATTGCATTCCGAGCTTGTTTGCAAGTGACTAACTCCTGCCATTTTCGTTGATGCATGCAGTCCATCCAGTTTTCGACCTTCGCTGCAATCACACCGTTCCCCAGAGCAACTCATAGTTCTGGTCCAATGAAAGTCGCCGCAGATCCCTGTTTAGCTAATGTATCCGCCGCCTCATTTCCTGTTGTACCTATGTGTCCTTTTACCCATATCAGTGTAACCTCATTTTCTGAGGCACACGTGTTGAGCTTTTGGACACACTCTAGTACCAATTTGGAGTTTTGGACACCATAGCAATTTTATATAAAACTGGTGGATCGTATACAAGTACAATATCTCTTTCTCTCAAACAATAGAGGAAACCAGCTGGAGTTCGGTGAGCAGATCACAGTTGCTGATTCTTCTTTCCATCGTTGCCAAAAATCATTAATTGTTTAAATCGATTTTCCATTTCTTCTTCCTAACGAAAGAATTATCTAATGTTCTTCTGAATGTTTAGTATTTCAAATTATACAGGTTAATTCTAATTACCAATTCAAGCCTAACTAGCATCTCCAAATTTGTACCATTTATCCTCAACAACAAAAAAAGCCCACTTCAACCATTCGTTTTATTTTATTTTCATCACTCCTACTTAATCCACCGTCATTCGTGCCCCATCAGGAACGATGCCTCTTCCATGGCACATATTTATGCTGGTGTTCTGAAAGGACACAAAGCAAAACTAAATTCGCCGGCAAAAATATTCAAGACCTGTTTCTAAGACCCTGCCAACGAACGGGCCATCCTTCATCAAATCAAATTGATTAGAGGTGACAAGATTGATTGTAGCCTTCAGTTACCTTTTCAGAATTCCGATTTCATGCTGCGAGATGCCTCTCCATGTCGAGTGCACGCCAACAACGAGTTCCCTGAACTGTATGGTATCCTTTATCATGACGCCACCTTCATCCCGAAATTCTCTCTTGGTGATTTTTTTTTTCTGTTTCGGGATTCCACGAAATATATTATTTTTGAGGCCTTTTTCTCTTCTGGTAGATTATACTGGAATCTAAGAAATTATTTGTTTCTGTTTTAGATATAATTTCGCTATATGTTTTGGGGGGGGGGGGGGGGGGGTGCTTACATATTTACTAATAAATATCTTAAATTCACCGAGAATAAAGAACACTTAGTCAAGTTAAACAGTGGAACGAATTTCCAAACAAACATCTAAATTTTAGTACTTACTTATTAGCTCCCAAGGCTATCCCTAGCCTAGCGCAGAAATTATAAAGAAATAGCCCACCTTGGGCGCAACCTATTCTACCCCATCGTTATAGGTAATAACGGTAACAACTAAGAATTTCTAACAACCCTACAGCCTGCACTCAGAGTACAGCGTTGCGTCGCCCTTCCAAACCTACAAGCAACAAAAGAATCTGTTGAAATTCTAGTCACATTAGCCGCTGTCATTTCTGTGACAAGAACATGAAATCATGGAATTTCACCCTATACCATGTTCCATGATAAGATACGGACTGCCACGTCTCGAACGAATTTCCAAAAGGATGATTGTCAGACAGGGATGATATATTGACAATGTTTGAAGCTAAACATTTCGATGTGTCGACATTGGTGGATAGACGGATGTACGCAGCCTACTAATTCAACTGCATACACCAACTTCAGCTGAGCAGTTACGGACGCGTGAAAGCAGGAGACTTTGTACGAAGCTTCATTCCAAAATGCTTTTAAATTGTGTCAGAGAATTATGCGAAATGTTCCATTGAATGTTAAGCACGTACCGTGCACCAGACTCGTTAGAGAGCAATTATTGTAGTCGTGATGTTCGTGATTGGATTTAATAATCTCTCACGAATAAAATACTCGTAGTTGAACAAAAATTGTAAAAGTTTGGAGTGCTAAACACATACGAGAATGAACTCGTCGATCAACGATCTACCAAAATTATTAACATGAAAAAGTGATGATTTGATCCGAAAAGGTACTACCCCGCATTAACCAACTGCTGTCCTTATTAATTTTGAGGGACGGTTAAATTAGCCACATGGTCCAAAGGACTTATCATTAAATCAAATCCTCATTGATTTGATTTGTGAACTGAAAACTAGAACAAGCTAGCAGAGTGAAACTTGTCAAATTGGTGACAGTTAGTAAGGACTATCCTCGTATTCAATTTCAACAAAATCCATTTTACGGTTAAAAAGGTACACGTATAAGACCCGTCATAAACTGTGCGGCCCATCGTCAGATCGATTTGACGATGGATCGCCACAAAATATCTGACGATCGAAATTATGTGGAACTGACGAAAGAAGCGTCAACGATAGTCACATGTTCACTGTGCAATCGATCTGGCGATCACAATATCGTCAGATCGATCTGACGACGGATTACATCGTGTATGGGGGCTATAAAACCGAAAAATTTTGAAAGCATTATAACTCCGTAATGGAAGAAGGTAGCTAGGTAAAACTTTTCCAGTTGGAGGGTGTTAGTGAGGACTAAGCTCGCACTGAATTTAGCAAAATCCATTAAACGGTTCAAAAGTAACAGCTATTATATATAGTGGCAACGTTTTGTAGGCAAAGTAACTCAATAACCGAAAAGGCGAGTTGGGTGAAACGTGTACAATTGGCGGATGTTAGTGGGGAATAGGTTCCGGTGGAGTTTCAGGAAAACTTACCGGATAGTTAAAAATCACAGTTACATAACAGCAAAAAGTTGTAATCAATTTATCTCTTATCTAATTGATGGAGCTTAACACAAACCTGGAGATAAATTCATAAAGTAACATCTATCGAACAGTTAAAAACGTTAAGCCTTTTAAAATATGGCCCAAATATTGATATACGAGTACATAACTCTGTAGCTTTTTGCAGCCGGTACCAACAATTGATGTTAAGTATCCCACTCGATGTTTTAATTTCACATCCTGAATTAACGCACATCAAAAATCAGTCCCTTTGGATTCACTGCGCCAGGTACATTTCTTATTTTATTTTTAAAGCGGAATGGAGCCTACCTAGATGAGGGCGGAGACTCATTCAAACTGTCCCCGAATTAATGCACACAAAAAAAACCTCGCGGTGTCAATAATTCAAAAGTAAATCGCCTGAGAGATAGAGACGGCAACACTTCAGTACTAACAACTGCCTGGAGCGTTTCATTGTGTGAATAACATGCGTGTTAGTCGACATTACCCCTTTGTGTACGCACTATGGGAACCAACACATATGCAACGACTAGGCACTTGCGTTAATTTGTGGGAAATGCAGTATCTTTATGTCTAATCTTTGCCGGCTAGGGAAACAGCCTCCTTACCGTTCAACTATCGAGCGAGCGTTGCTCGCTTCTCCACTCGATAGTCGGCCTCCTCTACCATTCAAACTACCGAGTGAAGAACACCGACTCCAGCCCATAGAGC
Source organism: Chloromyia formosa (assembly GCA_964017055.1). NCBI lineage: Eukaryota > Metazoa > Arthropoda > Insecta > Diptera > Stratiomyidae > Chloromyia > Chloromyia formosa. Next base: position 20,641,363 of record OZ024815.1, read on the forward strand.
TGCAACTTAGAATATCTTGTGTAAGTACTTTCACACGTACATTTTCGAATAGTATTTTATGGTCGGACAAATAAATAAATAATCAAAAATCAAACACCCTGTGTTCATATCGACTACTGAGCAATCGAACACTCTTTTTTCTTCCGTCTTAACCTAAAATATGGGTTGAACAAATCGCTCTAAATATTGTGGTCCTTTTTATTGCAAATGTTTAGATTCTATGTCTGCTTATCGTTAGTTGAAATATCGATGTTTCGGCTCGATTTCGCAAATCTAATGTACGAACAAGTTTTCGATCACATCACAATCGTCTGGGCGTCAAGCAATTATTAGCTTCTGTTCCTCTACCCAATTCTAATACAAATTCCAATTTAATAGCGATTCAACTTTAACAAAGTTCATTATTAAATTCCCTTACTCGATGCCGAGGTCTATCATCATCATATAAAACTGAAATTTATCCGGAATTTCACTTCAGTTGAGTTTACTTTCTACCCAAAAATATTTAGATTCAACAAATCCTCCACACAATAAGATTGCTTTATTAAAAGCTTTTGACCTTGAAATGAATTTGAAAAGCAGAGAACTTCCTTCTTACCTGAAATCAAATACAGACGTATCCTCTTACTTTTATTGCCCGCCCCCTGAAAAAAAATTTCTAGAAACGAAGAAAGATAGTCCTTGAAATGCAAAAAAAAAGTGTTCCAAATGACAGGAGAAAATTATAATTAAAAACCCTTATCTGCCTTTTTCGGTTGTTCTTAATTAGCCGAAACTTCCACATAGTGCTCTCGTCACGTCGCGTTGCGCCGCGTGTCGTGCCAGACCATCCAAACTCGTAGATGGAAACAAACGAGATATAAAATTACAAAGAATGAACGTCCTGAGATTGTATTTCTTTCTCGGCTTAGTTCTGATCTTTGCCAATTCCCTTCACCCTTGAAGTGAAATTTTGCTTGGGAAAATGTCCGGGAAGAAAGACAAAATGAATGAATATTCAGCAGTTGGTCATTTGGCATGGCTGGCAGTGTCGCAAGGAATAGCATCCTTTTTCTTTGACGATGCTCTAGCCAGAAACTCATCGGCTTCACTCATCAATTCTAATCCATCACATTAGCGTGCGCCAAACAGGCTGACGCTTAATAGGTTGACTGAATGTAAATAAACCATTCCGGAATCTTGGCAATTAGTGAATCCTGTAGTCATTTAATTAGCCAAAGAAGACTAATGTTTGGTCGTTTTAATTTCTACTTTCTAGGGTTTTGTAGTAAAACAAAACATCACAATTCAAACGGACATATTACTATCCGTATTTACCCTAACCCCTAGTGGGGCAGAGCGCGTCAACTACTCCCATCAGCATAGGCGCGGACTGGGGGGGGACTATACCTATATTCTCACTCAATTTCTTCGTTTAAACAATTAAACACTTGTTTAGCTATGTAGACATACATATGGCCCATGAGTATTGTCCTCTTTACCGCAAAGACCAAAATACCGGAGTTTCAACTCCCACAACTTAATGGCCACTCTTTAAAACTGTCACCCAACGTTGTGTCTCAGAGTCATTCTCCATTCGAAACTTAGTTGGAAGATGAACATTGAGCATCGTACAAAGAAAGCCTATAGGTATTTAGCCCTCTATACCCGCAGGATAACTTGCGGCAGAAGCTGGGGTCTTCAGCCAAAGATGGTTTTATGGCTGTACACGGCTGTAGTGCGACCAATTCTCGCTTACGGAGCACTGGTATGGTGGGCAGCTCTTCGTAAGAAGTATAATATTGACTTATTGAGCAAAGTGCAAAGAACCGCTTGCTTCACAGTCACGGGAACTATGCGTTCATGTCCAGCGGATGCACTTACATGCTAGGTCTTCTCCCTTTAGACCTACAAATAAAATTCAACGCGGTATGCAGTGCTGTCAGACTAAGAGAGTCTGGATGTTGGACGTCCAAACCATATGAACATAGCAATATACTGGAGTCTCTACCTGTCGGAGTTCGAGACATGTTGGTAACAGACTATATCGTCACCGAAGTAGACTTTGAAAAGCACCTCGTAACAAGATTCCCAACGAGAGCGAATTGGTGTAAGAGAGAGGTGCCCGGGGGATACGACTGCAAAATATTCACTGGTGGCTCTAAAATGGATCATGGAGTCGGTGCGGGGATCTTTTCTGCGGATCTCAGTGCGTTAATGTCTTTTCGCCTCCCAGGCAATGCAAGCGTATTTCAAACTGAAGTGCCGGCAATAAGGGAAGCGCGTAGGATGTTGAAGCACAACAAAGGAACCACTAGGAGTCTCGCCATCTTCTCAAATAGCCAGTCCGCGATTAAGGCTCTGGAATCAATAATAATCTCATCGAAAATAGTCAATCAATGCCGCAGTGAACTGACTGGACTGGTGGACCTCTTCAGAGTTTATCTTCTATTATCTTCAGGGCTCTGGGCTACACGAGTCCTACGTGGTGACCGTCCACCCTTCGTTTAGTGCCGTAAAAAAGAGATTCATACAAATTTCATGATACGGGCTAGTGAAAGATGGGGCGCACTGACAACGTGTGGCACGTCTAAGAAACTATGGCCGTCATATGATGCACGTAAATCTAAAGCCCTTCTAAAAATTATCCGTTCGGATGTCGCAAAAGTTACAGCGGTTACGACGGGGCATTGGCCGGTGGGAGTGCACGCGACCAGATTGGGTATACCTTACAACATGTTCTGCCGTAGCTGCAGGAATGAGGAAGAGAAGGAAACTTTAATCCATTTCTTGTGCAAATGCCCGGCTCTTGCTAGAATCAGACATCAAGAACTGGGCAGTGCTCTCTTCCAAGATATATCCGACATCCCGTCGAAGAGTATCGGCGAGATAATACGTTTTCTTAACTCCACAGGATGGATCTGAGGACGAATACCTCACAACATTCTTGATAGCAACGGTTTATTTCTCTTATGAGGCGTGTGGCATCAAAACGTCGCGCACCTAGCGCTACTTGTGTTTTCTTTCCCTGCTGGAAACAGCCACTCTAACCAACCTACCAGCCCACAGGTAATTATTTTTTTATTAACGCATCGAGGATTGAACCTCTGTGTCTCTAGATGTAGCATCGTTAAGTGGCGACCGAGACCTCACGACTTCCGAGCGCGTTTGGTCGTGGGAATTAACGTTAAGGCCAATGAAATAAAACCACTGACAGATATTCTTGACAAGCTGGAAGAATATCTCTTATTACTGTAAGCACCTGCCTTGACCTACATACCAGACCTCCCAAATATTGTCCGTTTCAATGTCAAATCTTTCTGCCTTTACCCGAAGTAAGTGAATTTCCGAAATGGAAATTGTCTGCTTCTACTGCCTTTGATTAGTTTTCTTCACTGCGATGTGATACTGTTCCGAATATTCACCATGGTGTTTAGAGGAATTGTACATAATAATTTTTTTCGGAAGATTTATCATTCCCAACAAAGGACTTACCAAAAATAATGAATTTCGAGCGAAAGAACTTTGTAAGCCATTAACATAAATTATCGACTGTCAATTACATAATTTTTTCAGTGATAACCCACTTTTCTATTTTTATTATCTCCTACTGTCCATGGAACACCGTTTCTGAAGAGTTGTATGTGTCAATGGCAGAACAATGTGATCTAATTTCGAAAAATTTATTACAGCAATATTGTAGTATTCAAGTATTTTCTCTGGCGGTATTCACGGTACGATGGACAACAGCTTCCATCAAAAACAGAAGACTCCCTACACATTCGTTCTTTTTATTAATTGGAAAAGATTCCATACGCAAAAAAGCAAATATTTTACAAAACCGCTGAGTTATCAATCAACTGGCGGAAAGCCATATTTCAAATTCCATTCAGTCATTTCGTTTTCAATTTCAAATATTTGACACAACCGAAGGCATGCAGTTTTTGTTTGACATCTTTAACGGCCTTTCCGTGCTCTCTCCGGAGTTTAGCGATATTAGAGGTTTTATTTTGCTCGGAGTTGTATTCCCAGCGGTGTAGCTTTTGTTCCAAATTATTCATGAGAGTTATTGCTAAAGTTGCTTTTTTTTTGCAGGGACAATTTGCATATCAGATAATTACCCACGGTCTTTTTTTGTTTGTTTGCTTTTCTGACCCGAAAGAAAGAATCCTGCGGCGAAATGTCGACGGAACCGAATCATAACAATTAAAAAATGTTATTTATCTTTTGATTATATTCGTCTGGTTGTGTTATCTGGCGAAAAGGGTATGACATTTTTGGTTTGACGGATTGTTTTCAATCTGTCTGGGACTTTGTTGCAAGATGATGATGATACATAAATTCGTACGTAAAATGGTACATACATCTGAAAAAAAGTAAAAATTTCACAAATGTGAAATGTGAAATCCAGACTGTAAGTTTTAGTGAATATAAAGCGGTACTGCATCCATTAACGATAAAATCTGATTAGGAGAATAAGTTATGATGCACAGCTGGTGAGTCTGAAGAATTTCCGGTTAAAGTCGGAGTTCACCAAGGCAGTGTATTGAATCCCATGCTCTTTAACATCATCATGCTCTATTTCTTCTCTTCTACTTCTCTCTGACGACCTGGAAATATCTTCTCTTCGCCGATGACGTTGTCCTTTGTAGCAAAGACATCGTTGCCTTGCAGGCTGCACTGACCAAGTGGTGTAAGATACTGGAGGATCATGGACTGAGGATTAGCATACCAAAGACTGAGTATCTTCGCTGTCCTTTCTCAGATCCAGAGAGACAGATACCAGATACATGTGGAAGAGAGATAGATGTACGATGTCGTCGCCGCAGTGAGTTCGAATACAACATTCAACCAGACAAGACGCGAGTTTAACGAGACGAGAAACCCAATCAAATTAAATGAACTTTGAAGAGACTTTTCTTTTGTTATAATTCTTATTGCCTTCAATCAAATAATAAAGTCACAATATACTCTTACGTCTGGTGTGATTTTTACATTCGGATTCCACATGGGGGCTCAACCGGGATTGTGACTGTAAACGCGAGCGCAAAAACAAACGAAAAAGTGCTATACGACGATGAGAGCACACAACGACGAGAAAATATAAGTAGTGAAGACGGCAAGCGACGTGAAAGGTGCTATACGACGATAAGAGCACAGAACGACGAGAACTAATATAACGACGATCAAATAATATAACGACGTGTGTGTGTGTTTTGTTTGCTATAAACTAACAGTGAAGTGCGCAAAATGAATTGCTTAAACGACAATCCTAAAATAAAAGATGCATTGAAGACTGGCCTAACTAAGACAATTAAAGTGCTGCATAAAATTGTTTTTGGTGATGAAGGCGATCGAGGAAATCGGAGCAGGCTGAGGCAATTCTCGGGTTTTGAGTTTCGTCACGGGTCGGCAGAGCAAATAGCAAAACACGACTTTATAAAAGAACAGTTTTCGAAGTCGCAGCTGGTGACAATCTGCAATCTATTAAGAATGGATTACGACGGTGAAAATGACGAATTGGCGAGTCGCATATGTAATGCACTTATGGATTTACATTTACTAGAAGTGCAAGAAGCGGACAGCGAAGAAGATGATGACGATGAAGAAGAAAATAACGACGCCGACGAAAGGGACGACGTAAGCGAGTGTGCGAGCGCGATGAACACCGCATCTATACACACGAAACCTCATAAGTTTGCAGTTACATTTCGTGACATAGAAGACTCGATGCAACAGTTTGATGGTGAAGGTTGCCAGGTGGTAGAGGAATGGCTATCCGAGTTCGAGGATATGGCGAAAATCATGCAATGGGATGATTTTCAGAAGGTGATATTTGCCAAGAAATCGCTGACAGGTATAGCAAAGATGTTTATTAGAAGCGAGAAAGGACTAACTACGTGGAAGAAACTAAAACGAGCATTAGAAAGCGAATTTGGAAAATGCGTAAGCAGTGCAGAAATACACGCTCTTCTAAGAGGTAGAAAAAGAAAAGACGGTGAGTCATTACAAGAATATTTCCTCAAAATGAGAGAGATAGCGAGTAGAAGCAAAATCGACGACGAATCTCTGATGTATTATACAATAGAAGGAATTCATGACAACAGTGGAAACACTATCAAGGAACAACAGGAAAAAGATGGAAAATTGCGTGCCATTAAGGAAATACTAAAGAATGGTCAATATGAAGATTACCTGGTGCAAGACGGTGTTCTGCTAAAGACGGTCAATGGGAAAGACGTGATTGTGTTACCAACAAATTTGCAAAGGGACGTTATACGGCGTACTCACGAGAACGGCCATTTTGGATTTAAGAAGATGGAAGCTCTCATCTCCAACGAGTTCTTTGTTCCTCATTTAAAGACGAAGATAGAAAATTTCATACAATGCTGCGTTCCATGCATTCTGGTGAAGAATAAAAAGGGCAAACAGGAAGGTGCGTTACACCCGATTGCCAAAGGCAACACCTCACTGAACACATACCACATCGACCATCAAGGGTCCATGACGACTACCGGAAAAGGGTATAATTATATTTTAGTCATCATGGACGAATTCTTTAAGTTCTGTTGGATTTACCCCACAAAATCCACAGGCGTGCGCGAAGTAATCGATAAACTGGAACTACAAGCGAAAGTATTTGGAGACCCTCATCGAATTATCACGGACAAGGGTTCGGCTTTTACATCAAAAGACTTTGAAGAATATTGCGTCGACCGAGGAATCGAACATCATGCCATTACCACCGGCGTACCTAGAGGCAACGGTCAGGCCGAACGGGAAAATCAAACTGTCACGAACGTATTGGCCAAACTCACTGTTGAGAATCCTTCCAAATGGTATCGACATCTGGATCGTGTACAACGCTGTATCAACTCTTCCTATCACCGTAGTATCGACTTATCCCCCTGTGAAGTTCTACTAGGAGTTAAAATGAAGAACAAGGAAGATCTGCGGGTAATGGAACTACTACAAATTGAATGGGCAAAAAGTTTTGGGCAATCGCGTGAGTATTTGCGGGACCATGCCAGAAGTAAGATCCTGGATATTCAAGAAGAGCAAAAGCGTCAGTTCAATCGAAGAAGGAAGCCAGCCAATACTTATAAGGAGGGCGACTTAGTGGCGATCAAACGAACTCAATTCGGAACTGGACTCAAGCTACGAGGAAAGTACTTAGGACCTTATGTGATAACCAAAACCAAACGAAACGAACGTTACGATCAGGAAAGAAGGGGATTCCACGAAGGACCAATGCGAACTTCTTCGTCAGCTGACCAGATGAAACCTTGGGTATGCGACTCAGGGACTGAGTCTGAGTAGGATGGCCGTGTGGAAGAGAGATAGATGTACGATGTCGTCGCCGCAGTGAGTTCGAATACAACATTCAACCAGACAAGACGCGAGTTTAACGAGACGAGAAACCCAATCAAATTAAATGAACTTTGAAGAGACTTTTCTTTTGTTATAATTCTTATTGCCTTCAATCAAATAATAAAGTCACAATATACTCTTACGTCTGGTGTGATTTTTACATTCGGATTCCACAAATATTTATTAAAGGAGAGCAGTCGAAGTCCTGTACGAGGTTCAACTATGTCGTATGTCTATGTCTACATCAAGGGCACACTGGGGTCTGCTGGAATCCAGCGTTAAAACTTTCATGCCGTAGAACATCTACGCAATCGCAAATCAATCCAAATGAAGCCCAAAAGTTGAGGAAAAGGTGCATATCTAAATTAGAGAGCCATAAGATACCAAGCCATAAGTACTTTTTTTTTTTAATTTTGGATTAAAATTTTTTGTGTGCCTCCCGAGGGTTAAATGACAAATGAGTCGATTCTTCTGAGCAATTCCTCATAATAGTAAAGCATAGGTAAAATGTGTCCAGTGAGAGTCAAATCTCTTCTAGACAAATGTGTAATGCCGGAACTAGACTGAACGCAGAAATCACCAGCAGCAGCAACAACACTAACATGTACATATTTTACATATATCTGCTTTCGCCGCTGTTGCTGTCGCTGCGTTCAATCTAGGCCGCGTAAGGGTTTCTAATTTGACAGTTCGCCGCCGCTGCTGCTATATTCTGCGCTCAATCTGGTTCGGGCTTAAGATATAAAATCATTCACGATTATAAAGTAAATTTTAATATTACAGGCTAAAAGATCAACACATTCCATCTGTATGAAGAGAGAACGATTTCACGTCTTATCTCGTGCTACATACGTGTCTATACAAATGTACATCTACTCAGCTTGCATGGCCGCATCCTTAGCTTTTTCCATCTTAGTGCATCCTGACGATATATTGTACATGTAGGACGAAAAGCGAAGACGAGTTATTAAAACTGGTTGTACTCATTTATTTGAACTTTTCATTTAGATATTAAAAAGTTACTATGCTGACAGTACGGATTCATCCTCTGAATTTAATATGGAAGGACGTGTAAGAACTTATTGCAAGGAAGGATGCCAGGAAGAAAAAGAACTCTTGAATATACGCACACTAGACACTAGATGACTTATAGCTAGCAAAAAGGATGGAAATTATAAAATGTTCGTGTAAACGTGAATCTTTTTCATTTTTTGCCATTCTATGTTTACTAAGAGGGCTCTATAATTTCAAAATGAATGCCTCAACGTTTTTCTCAAGGGTGCATAATGGTTTCACTACACACACGTACGACTATATAGATACATAAAACATATGAGGTAAAACTTTACGGAAATGTCAGCGGACTGTTGAGTAAAGGAATGAATGTTGACAACACCATGACGATTCGAAATGCTTTCTTGAGTGCACTAACGAGAAATTAGGGAAATAGGAAGTAGGAGAATTGTAATCATAGCGCTCTCTTGTTTGAAAAATGAGTGACATGGACACATTATGAGAATATTATCTCAATTATAAGAGTTTTGTGTAATTTTAGTTTGAGTTAAAATGTGTTACGGATAAGGGTTAAAGTCGAAACGATTTAAATTTATTATGGAAAAAGTGTTAATTTTCATGGATAAGGTTTCGGGTTTAAAAGGTAAGTGAACAATTTCATTTCCTACAACTCAAAGTTTTTCCGTGTAGGGATAATGTACCTCATTTACTTCGCGGTAATGCTGACTTCGATGACGCGCAAGACCCCCATCCCAAAAACATATCCATATTATAATTATTTCTTGGAGAGGTAAGGTCTTATTATAATTGCGAAAGTTTGCAACTATAGATAATATTCGGTTCTTTTCTTGTACTAGGACCAGGAAATGAAATAATGAAGCCGGAAAGTAGAGGGCTTTGCTCGCAATACGAGAGTTTTGTAGTATCCGATGCTAATAACCTAACCATTTATGTTCGGGCGAAATTCCAAATTGCAAGCTTTTAAAAAAAAACTAACTGAAGCAACAGTCCAATCTGGACTATGGACTCGAGATGAGTTAGCATCATCTCATTTTCTAGATCGTGACGGTGTATTTTGTGCAGGGATGTGTGATCAACAACACGCTCAACCGAGTTATTTGCCCCATTTTCTTCTTCTATTTCTGGCATTTTTTTTCCACTTTGCTGTAACTAGGACGGAGCGAGGGGCGAAATAGGCGAAAAGTGCTAGAAATTGCAATTCACTACAATGCATTGAATATCGTTATATATTAAACGATTGATATGAAACTTGCTATAACTATTATCTACAATATCGTTTATTATATGAGTATGCAAAAAAGCAAGCTAGTTAATAATGGTCGTACATAATTATGTGAAATGCAATGTACATAGCATTGCATTTCACATAATTACAACTTTTATTGAATATGTTCCCCGAGTTTTTGGATTTGTTCGACTCTTTTTGAACGATTCTTTTTTAACGGCTCAGTGGAGAGAGTTAGAGTGTATGTGCTGGTACAGTACAAAGAGTCAATATGCCCATCACTAGCTGAATGGGCTCGTTGTCCGACATAAAAATCTCCCTTCCATTCATTCGAACCGAGGACCCAGTGAATAGAAGGCGAACGTGCTAACCATGGCGCCATCCGGACTACCGGATTGCAAGCTTACATTTCAAAAAAGAGATTGTATGTGTAATCAGCTAGAATCACACAATCGGTGGTTTCTATGGCAGCTATATGACGTAGTGGTCAGATTCAATTGGTTCTGACATACATATATACAGCGTGCAATAGAAAGAAGACTTTGGACAAAATTTCACCTCGATAGCGTCTCATCATACCGGCCAAGAATATGTATAGTTTATATGGTCGGAGATGCTTCCTTCTATGCGTTGCAAACTTCACGACAAAGTTTATATACCCTATCACATCAGTGAGGGGTATAAAAATGGTTTTACATATCGTTGCTGTTTATTGCCTTGACCACTCTAGGGGCATAGGCACGTTAGCGTCTCTTGCATTACTATACCTTGTTCACGTTTCGGTCGCATATTATTTTTTCGGATGCTAGCACGCAAATCTATAATAATTAACATTTTAATTAATTAAATTCATTTTATCCCAACGGCATAGAATCTTATATCTAACCCCGCCTACACACTTTCAAACACAAACTCGAACGCGAACATGCTAGAAGTTGACCTTTTTATTCAAATTTGCGCAAAGTGTCATGAGCCATTCGGAAGACATTTGTACTATGTTCGAGTTCATGTTCGAGAGTGTGTGGCCGAGGTAAACGATTTGGGTCAAAATGTTCCCGCGGCAACCGGTTCTTCGTACGGAAACGACCCGTTTTTCAACGGCCAAAAGCTGCCAAACCCCCTCGATGCAGGTTTTATATCAACGGCATAGAATCTTATATCTAACCCCACCTACACACTTTCGAACACGAACTCGAACATGCTAGAAGTTGATCTTTTTATCCAAATTTGCGCGAAGTGTCTTGAGCCATTCGGAGGACATTTGTACCATGTTCAACTTCATGTTCGACAGTGTGTGGCCGAGGTAGACGATTTGGGTCAAAATATTCCTGCGGCAGCCGGTTCTTCGTACCGAAACGACCCATTTTTCAACTACCAAGAGCTGCCAAACCCCCTCGATGCAAGAAGAACTGCAGTATTTGAAGCTTCACTACCACAACAACAACATTTGGGTCAAAAGCTACATTTTCTCCCAGCGAAATGAAATTTATTTTTAGCGTCAGTCTAAAGGGCATACACATATTACATTATTATTTTGATATGGATATTTTATTTTCATTACCCCTCCGGCCGCTCTGAGGTCACGGCCCACCGGAGTTTCCCGGGGAAGCTAACATGGCCACTCCACCTTTACCAAAACCTTCGACGAGCGGTCAACTAATAACCCTTTCATAAAATTTTGATAACTGATAAGAAGGCTTTAAGTAATGCCAAAGTCATTTCCCATCGGGCCATAAGGTTAATAAAATGGAATTGTACCTATAAGAGGTACACCTTCATAGTACCTAGGCAAATTTTCAGACAACTTGGAAGTTACTGAATGTGATCTCCTCTTCTTATTAGATTGTTGAATTGTGGTCTGAATGATATATTATCCGAACTTCATCCGAAAAATATTCCCAGAAACTACAATCACAAATTGAGTATACATCTAGCAAATGAAGCTGTGTTGTAACGTTTTGGTCTTCTCTACTAATATCATCGAGTTTATATTTGCTTTGTTATGATTATTATTATCACATAATCAATAATTGTTTTAAATACAACTTTTTTCGTCGAAAGCGAATATCATGGACAAGTCAATGGCCTTCCTGAGTACTTTCCAAGCCTGGTGGAGGTACGTCTAAAAATCATTTGAAAAAACGGACAACATTAACAATTACAATCACACAATTCACGTTGGAACATTGAACCCCAATCTGACTTGAACTTTTTTGTTCTTGTGGCCAGCCTTTTGACGTTTCATCAAAAACAAAATTCCGAAACGAAAACTATCCTTTCTGCTCGAATTTCGTTTCGACGAACGTCCACAAAAGGCTGAAACTAATGGAATGCGTCAAAGAGAAATTTTAACGATTTCCTTTGTGCATTGTATTTTTCACGGCCCAAAGCGCATTCATTTGAATGTTTCTGAACAGAAATGTGATGATAGGCCATTCTACGGATACCTTTAGGTCTTCTCAATTTCGTAGTAGTATCACAAAATGAATTTTCTTCATTTTCTTCCATCTTCTGAAATAAAAATCTGATCAAACCAAAGGCGTATTTAAATGTAATTGAATCTCCATGTGTTGATGACCATTATTCAGCGATTCTATCTTTGAATTTCATTGGGATTTTATCGCTAGTACAGGCGTCTTAATAGTCGTCTTTAACGGAAATCAATTTTTCAATTGAGAAATTTTATCTCGACTCCTAAGAGGCCGCGTAGATAAAACGTCATGCGACCGAAGGATTCGACAATTTGTGACGAAGTATGACATGGAGAAGGGTGGTGTTATCGCTACTGTGACGTCACGTTTTTTCCATTTATGATTTTTATACTTACAATTTTTATACCCTAGACTTATATTATAGGGTATATGGTTTTTGTCACAACGCAAATATGTAACATCTTAAAGGAGGCTCCGGAGGTATAGCAATGTATATTTATAAATGATCAGGATCACCTCCTGATTCGATTTAGTCATGTCTGTCTGTCCGTCTGTTTGTCTGTCTGTCCGTCTGTCTGTCCGTCTGTCTGCCCGTTCGCACGATAACTTTCGACAGAATGAAGCTAGTGCCTTGAAATTTTGGTCAAATATTGATAGTATAATCTAGTTGGTATTGAAAATGGGCATGATCCGGCCAAGAGAACGCCTACCTCTCCTACATACACTGCGTAGCATAACTATAGCCGCATCACATATTCCGGTAATTTTAGTATTTTATGAGATATTTTGATGTAACTCATTACAGCATATTAAAGCGAAATAATTAACTTCTATTTTGCCAAATCGCAGCTATTCTCTAAATTGGTTTAATTACGGCATGTACCTTATTTTGTTAGTGTGTCATAACTATAGCCGCACTACATTTGTACACTGCAATATAGCCATATTTTTTGTTTTGCTCGAAGCAAGTGCAAAAGGCATTGAACTTCATTTACAGTACCGTTATATTTTCCGGGAAAGGTTCTGGCTTATTGTTACACCCCACAACCACAGGAGGAAGACATACCACAAACATCCATGGCCCCGACGCGACGTGGACGGAACTTGAACCCGTGCCTAACCGGAATTTTGAGACATCAAACCGATGCCTTAACGCACTGCGCTACCGTCCGCCCCCAATAAAAATTTTGCAAAAATTGTAAATTTTATTTTTTGAAATTGCTGACCGGCCAAGTTAGATGGCATCTACACCGCCGACATATTTCAGTGCCAATAGAAAGTGTTAATCTGTATTCCATGAATGTTATCACAGCATTGCATATAAATGAAAATGCTTCAAGACCCATCCGAAAACATGTTACCACAAAACACGAACGTAAACTTTAGCCAGAATAAAACCTTAATCAAAACTTCTCCTGGATAGAGCACTTGGACATTATTAGTCTCCTGTCTTGCATTGTTATGAAATTTTCCGTCCGTATTTACTTAATAGACTGAAACGTTATCTGCATTTTAAAAATACTCCCCATGCCAAGCTTTTGGTTCAGCTACTAGACAGGTTTCCGGTGAAACCTGCAGGATTTAGTTCAAACACAAACTGAGACAGCAGCGTGTAAAGCAAGAGTACGCTGATTTGAATTCCAGATTTTGTTAGTCCGGAAAAAGTCATGATACATGCAGCACAAATACACATCCACTAGCAAGAGAACCAAATAATTTCCTTCCTTTTTTGACAGTAGCGAGAGAAGAAAAAAGGTTTCCGAGGCGACATATATAAAAGAGCGACATGCTGTGAAGAGATTGTACGTCGTTTTCATTTGGAAGCCACTCCCGCTCTGGTAGAGCCATGGTCCATTGAATGTCGTCCTTTTTAGCAAGTTGGCAGTTATATACGAGAGGAAATGTGATCTGAATTTTTAGTACGAGAAATTTGCATGAGCTGCTCGCTCGTCCCTTTTTGTCGAATTCATTGGTAGGTACGCGGCTTCTGCCCACTTTCTCTACGACTATGTGTGAATAAACACTTTGTGTATACCATTTGAACGGCTTCATTCATTTATTTTGACGATGAATGGACACCGGATCAGAGTGGGGACGGATGTTGACATCCTACTATTGCTCGATGGTATGTCTGTTTGTCCGGACCGTCTATAAAAGTCTATCGTCAGCTACGCAAAAAGGACTTTTCTTTGAATTTTATTTTCACAGATGGACAGCTCTCTCCTGAAAGCTGAGAACTTATTTGATTTTATCTTCATGCCTATATGTGTATACTATACACCGTCAAATTTCAAATGCTTCTTGCCTGCATAAAACTTAACTCAGTCAGAGTCCGGGATTTGAAAGGATTTAAGCAGATGAAATGTTGGAAAATTCGTTTATAAATGTTTAAGTTTAGTTGCTATGTACGAAGATGCTTTTTTTTGTTTCATAATTGAAGTGCCATGATTTAAATAATTAAGGGCCGGGTGTACAATCGTTGTTTAAACGGCATCCGTTTGTTAAACCGTCGTTTAATCAACAGACTTCGATTAGGTCCGATGCACAATAGCTAAGCCACCGTTGAAACCTATTGATTAAAATTAAACGCTATTTATAGCGTAGTCAAATTAAACTTTGAGGCGAAAATATTTTCCATGTCGATGAAAGCCATATCATCGTGTCACTCATTACGTTACCAGCGAATTATGTAATTTAATTGTAAACAAGTCGCAAAATGGCGTCATAATGCCTAAATCATTCATAATTCCATATCAGTTTACCCAATCGACAAAAAAATTGGGCAATTTTAAAGTGAAGAGTTAGTTCCCTATGAATTAAAAGTTCAATGTTAATTCCTACGATTCCTATTATCAATAAAAACTCAGTAAATAATTTTAAATGTTTCGCGGCAATAAACATTATCCCACAGGCAACGGTGCCAACAACAACTTGTGTATACAAATCTGTGGTATGTTGACATATTTTTTTTTAGATCGGTATTTAGGTCTTGACTAAACGTTAGGTTAGGTTAGGTTAGGTTAAACGGCTGCCATGATTACCCACAGCACACATAGACCACATCTGGGATAGAGAAATCCCTGACCATCCTATACCTCGAACCAACCTGAGCACACAATAAAACGTTGTAACTGACCAACGTCAACGTTATCCAGGTCCGACAACTCGTTAAAATAGTAAGAGCCAAGAAATAACCTCCTCAGACTCGCCAAGACTGAGCATCCTCAAAGAAAATGGAAGGTACTCTCCTCTTCCTCCTCATCAGCACAACTTCTACAAATGTCGTTATACGGCAGCCTAAGCCTCCTGGCGTGCTCTCCGATTGGACAATGCCCAGTGATGACTCCAACGACAGCACCGATATCTTGTCTCCTAAACGACTGCAACTTAGCAGAGCGGGGCCACATCTGTTTAGTTAAACTACATGTGCCGCTGCTCAGCCATCTCGAGTTGGTCCTGCTGATCGCAGCCTGCATAATGGCGAATTTACATGAGTCGAAAGACATTTCAACCGTGCAGCGAGTACTTTCAGCTTCAGGCGTTGTACCCCGACGAGCCAGTTCGTCAGCTCTAGAATTGCCAACGAATCCATTGTGACCTAGAATCCAGCACACAGCAATGTCCAAGAAGCTACACAAGTCCGTTAGCGATATACGGCACTCCAATACAACCCTCGAGGTAGTAGTAAGTACGGATTCTAGCAATCTAATCGCTGCTTGGCTGTCGGTTAGAATCACAATGTTCCTCACAGATAGGACCTGGTGCCCCAGCCAGGCCAAAGCCTCCCAAATTCCTACCAATTCCGCCTGAAGAACACTACAGTATCCCGCCAGTTGTACCGATAAGTTTAAATTCAGTGAGTCGGAGTGAACGCCCGCACCAACTCCACGACCGGTCTTAGGCCCATCGGTGTAGATGTATATCGTGTCTGATCTTGTAAGCCAGTCTTCAGCCCATTGAGCTCGTGTTGGAATAAGGCATTTAAAGTTCTTGTCAAACAACGGCTTAGCCAAAGCATAGTCCGTAGTTCCCACGATATCACGATTTCTTAAAATTATCGAGTGCCCACTATTTAAAGTCAACCACTGACCTGGCTCACGAATCCGTATAGCCGTACAAGCGTACAAGCCAACTGTTCACCTAGAATATCCAAGGGGAGCAAGTTGAGCATCATGTTCATAGCATCAGAAGGAGTCGTTCTAAGAGCCCCACTGATCGCCACACTAGCTGCCCTTTGCATCTTCCCCACTAAATTACAGTTAATCGTTGTACTAGTGTTCTTGAAGCGTGCTGCTTAGTACATCATTAATGGCAATTTAAAGCAATATATGTAGGTGACGAAATACCTTCTCTCACTCCGCTATGCACCTCGAAAGGATCTGATAGCTTACCCTTATGTAAGACGTGACATTGGGCTCCCTGGTAGGACTCCTTGCTAATGGAAATTATTTTATCTGCTATGCCTCTCCTACGTTAACCCCTCCAGATGTATTCCCGGTCAACGCTGACAAACGCCTTCACGAAATCGGTGAACATGAGATGTAATGGTGATCTCCACTCTGCGGATTGTTCAATGATAATTCGGAGGGTGTTGATGTGGTCGCTACATGAGAAGACCTCGCGGAAGCCGCCTTGTCCATCATTCAATGTGCTGTCAACTGTTTGTTTGATCCGGTTCAAGATTATTTTTACCATCAGTTTGGAGACTGCCAGGAAAAGACAGATCCCACGCCAATTATTACAATCCGAAATCCGCCTTTTTCGGGAACTTAATAATGACGCCCTTCTTCTACTATTTAGATAGAGTTTCGGTTTCCCAACACCCTGCCAACACTTTTGGATAAGGTCATTTCGAACACCTATTATAAAATTAAATTTTAAAATTACATTGTCTTTCCTTTTTCAATATATGTAATTCAATACTAACAATCTATTACCTGACTTGTTTTCAGTTTGAAGTTGCTAATTGCCTTGACCCCTCCAGCGGCATGAGCGCGGTAACATCTCTAGCATTTCTATGCCTTGTTGACGTTTCGATAGCATATCTACTTTTTCGGAAGTGCAGTAGCTAACATGCACCTCCTATCCGCGCCGTCTTTATATTGACAAGCTCGGAGCACTGTAAGAGTCCACAGGCTGTTTTTAATTGCGCCGAGATTTGAACTCCGAGCTCTAGATTAGTATCGCGGAGCGGTGACCGAGCGACCACCGAGTGAAGATTCATTGAACAAAAAATCTCGTTTTCATACATTGAAAGGGCTTTAGTTGCCATAAATAAATTAATTAGGATAAAATGGCGTTAATGCGATTTGATCGTAATACAATAAAGAATTTATTTTTAAAGCCGAACAAGCACATAATGTATGCAAAAATTTGAGTTTAAAGAGCCATAGCAATTAAACCGTTCGTCCGATTTTCACGAAATAAATTTTGTATTTTAGTGGAATATCTGGCTGCGAGAAACATTGGAGTGTTCTATTATAGCTGGTGTGTTTTTAGTAGTCTGAGGAATGAAATTTTCACAAAAAGTGTAAATACCTTTAGAAGCTAAAGGGGTAAGGTTTCGAAAAAAAATTCCCCTGATTATTTTTCGCTGGAAACCACTTAGAAAATTACGTGGCAGGGCATTTATCCGGCAATTTACAAACACCCTATACATTTTCTTCCCCGAATACTAAATCTTATTTCATATTCTTACCCTCGATGCGGAGCAACTTTATTCGTAATCTGTTGCAACATTTTCCGAACGGAAGATAAGCTTCCATACAACGCCATCCGATTCGCGTAATAAACATCTGTAGTGCGGAGTATCTATCAAATGAATACCTTAGTGTGCACGGAGTGGGTATCTTTTTCCGAAACTCTTTAATTTTGCATTAACGTCTCGGCAAACGATTACGAAAATCGATACTCATCCTTACTGAACTTTTCCCAAAAAAACTATATTGAACATTGCCAAGCAGATAGTCTGCATCTTTGAAGTGTACTCGTAATCTTTATGAAGCCGCAATATAAGGAATATAATGTATGTATGTATATATCTCTTAATGGGGTTTACTATCTTTTATCTGACGAACGACCGAGACCGACACTTTTTGCCATGCAATTTTTTTCTGAAGGATGCATCTTCCTTATTCGACTATCGAACTCGAACCAAGCTAAAAACATGCTTAGCAACATTTCGTCAAAAGTAATATACCAACTATTGATAGGAGGGTTCAAAATGGATGAACGTCGGTCGATGCTTTCATTCCAGAATGATTTGGTAGAAGTATACGATGCGATACACTCTATCGTCCTGGTTGATACTCAAAGTGGTACAATTTATCCGATTTCAATTCATAAACGCGATAGACGATGAGTACACTCATTTCTTAGAGTCCTACGGTTGGAGGACATCAAAGGAGAATTTATATTGACCAGACGAATTCTCTGATAGAGTTGAATCCGTCGGGGTTTAATTCAATGTAAATTTGTTTTCTATCATGAAATACGTAAATATCTTTTCAATTTCAATCATTTGTTCTGTTGAATCAAACTCGTTGCCATCAATGTTGACAATATCATTTTAAATTTGATCGCCGTGTTAAAGTGTAATTAGAAATGCGCCCGCGATTCGAGGGTTTTGTAGTGAGGTCTTGATTTGACTCTCCTTCTTGGGAGAGCGCGGAGCCAAAATTTGCAAGCCAAGCCAAGTGGTAAGAACCACTTCAAATAAAGAAAGCATGAGAATTAAAATGTCATCGTAGTATTGAAATACACTCAATAAGATAAGATAAGTTCATTATTTCTATTTGGGGAGTTCAGCGGAACGTTCTTCTGGCTCGGAAACTAATGAAGGAACCGAGATAGGCGTTGTGGTCCCAAATCATTAGGTTTTCATACCTATGGGCAAGTCTGCTTTTCAGGCGGAAGCGCATGCCATCGAGGCTTGTGCTGAGTTATGCCTAAACATCGGCTACTACAACAAAATTTTGGCAATTATCACGGATACCCAGGCGGCTACCAAAGCTCTGCCAGAAAGGACAACATCATTTAAGATCGTATTTAGTTGCCCAAAAGCACTGCAAAAAGTAGGCTCACTTATCAGAGTAATACTACTCTGGGCCTCTGGTCATTCTGGCATCAGTCCGCCAGAACTCGATGTCGCGCTGTTGTGCAACGATGATGATGATTATGTTTTTTTAGGGTGCTGATTGATGTGACGTTCCCCACCAAAAAATCTTGTACTACTGTGTTGATAAGACAGCCCACTAACCTAACCGAAACTTTGTTTGCAAAACAATAATAGATTTCAGTAACTGCTAGATATTGGATCGAAAACTGGGTGCCCACCCAGCCCACACGGTACTTTCCTTAAAATTTGAAAAATACAAGTGTCAATAAGGTTAGTAAGAAAATATAAATACCATTTCAGCGATTTACTAAATATTTATCCAGGGCCATATGTTTCAGATTGAAAACAATCGATTTTATTACTATTATGGAGAGTGCGCTAAATACTTGGCACAGTTTATCAGTTGTTCTCTGATTGAACCCCGATTTAACACAAAAAAAACTTACCAAGCTAAATTCACAGTAGGAAGTTATTTGTAGACTATATGAACAATAGCCTACCATGTAAATTTTACGATAAAAATTTCGATATTGACCTACTACAGTCTTTCACGTAAGTGATTGCTAGCACTAATCCAATGCTTCAGGAATACTATAAAAAGAAAGATTCTTCAAGCTGCGCTATACTGTAGGCAACCGCATTTGCTGATAATCTAAGTGACTAACATGGCAGAAAATGGTGTTATAAAGTCTATTTTCATTCTTATATTTGCTTTACTCCAACTTTCCGACGCAAACCAGGTTTGCAATTTCAACCATGCTACACCGAGTGATATAAAAGAAATTGATAGAACATCCCTAACTGTTCCGGGCACAAAGTGGTGCGGGCCAGGCAATACAGCCAACAATTTTGATGATCTGGGCAAATTTATGGAAACGGACAAATGCTGTCGATCGCATGATAATTGCGACAATATACCCAGTGGTGAAACTAAATATGGATTGACGAATAATGATCCTTTTACAGTGTAAGTTTCTGGCTTAAATCTTTTGTTTTTGTCGACTATTAATGATTTGTCGTGTTTGATTGATGTAGATTGCACTGTGACTGCGATAAAGCTTTCTATGATTGTTTGATGAAGAGTGACGACGAAGCAGCGCCGGTAATCGGTGAAAACTATTTTCTTCTGCGATCTCGTTGTTATAAGGAGGATCATCCGATTAAAAAGTGTACGGATTATGATCGCGTGTAAGTATCGCGTTGATGAGGACAGTTTGAAACACAAGCAATAACAAAAATTCTACTCTTCTTACTCTTATGATTGTATGAATTAAGTATAAAGTCCACCATAATCAAAATCCGCCGATTCGAAATCCACAAAAAAAAATCCACCAGTTCAAAATCCAACGCCAAGTTCAAAATCCACCAGTTCGAAATACACAAGCTCAAAATTAATGAATTTGTGAATGGAAAAGTTCCAATACGAAATCCATCTTATATCATGCTCCTGTTATGCAGGTTCAGTGTCCGTTACCGCTTTAGGTGGTAAGCACCTTTAACCCTTACACGGTGTATTTTCAGTTCCTTAAGGCTGGTACTAGCCTCTTCGTGCGAAAATGTTGCACTTATTCTCCCACGGGAAAATGACAGTGTTGACTTGCACACAGCACATTACCGTGGCTCTCCACACGACACGTAAACATCTACTGAAAAGACCGGTTTTCAAGCGAAACAAAGTGCAAAGTAATTGATTTACCGTGAAAATTGTCCATAATGATATAGAGACTTTTTCTTCGAATGAAATATGTTAATTTTTCGTTCTTATGCAACTTTTGACAGTTTTTGTATGAGACTTCGCACGAAGAACTGATCTTAGTACCTAGCTTAAAGAGGAAATTCATTGAATGCGGGTTCAAAGTCCCTTTCCGCTTTAGGGACTAAAAATCTATTGTGTGTTGATCATATGAATGTCTTCACACGGGTGTGAATTTTGAACTGGTGGATTTTGAACTGATGGATTTTAATTGGTGGATTTGGATTTGCAGATTTTGAACAGTTGGATTTTATGCCTAACTGTATTCAAGAGCGGGATCCTAGGCAAACGGCAAGTTAATAAAGGAGAGAGAATTTTTTTTATCTTAATTTTTGATGCTGATTATCGGTCATGAATCTGGGGCTCGTCACGAAAAGTATTGATTAAGAATCACTTTTATAAAAAAGAAAATCATACTTAACTACTAACATACTAAACGAAATAAACAATATTTATTCGAAAAATCACTGCTAAGTCGATTTTGTAGTGGCAGTTGGAACGACGATCACATTAAAGTGTGTGTGTCTAATTCATCATTGCCAGCAATTCATCATTCACCGAATAATCATTCGGTTGCTGTGTCTGTCTAAGGTATAATCCGTTGATAATCAATCATTACCATAACATACAAGTACATACTTCAACCCAAAATACACGTTACACGTGGTTCCATATACCTATATATATATACATATATTTTCATATTAACAAATAAATGTCTACGTAATCTTATCTCAACTATAGACGGTCAATTCGATTTTGACTACATACTTACAAACCAAACTTCATTATATTGCGAATATTAGCTGCTAACATAATTACCGGCTATAGCTTATAACATGATGAGCAGCTTTTATCATTAGCAGTTAAAAATTGGCAATTAGCATTGGCAGTCGAATCAGAAATTAACAGATTTTCATGTTAACAGTGTCAATTTTACAAAAACGAGTAAGCTAAATACAGTTCTTTCTATAGAAAATCTGATCGGCTTCTCCCATGTATTCCCTACTCATCAATTAAGAGTTAAAACTGTTTTTTAGAGGTAAATCAATTTGTAGTCCGCATGGCGCAACGGTTAGCACGTTCGCCTTGTATGCACTGCGCCCCCTTTCGATTCTTACTCAATGCAGTAGTCCTCGATAAAAAAGGGAATTTACGTGCCGGATTATGAGCCCACTCAGCTGTTAAATGAATACCCATTTGGGGTGAATAACTCGGTTGAGCGTGCTGCTGATCACACACCTCTGGACAAAACACATCGTCACGATCTAATTAATAAGATGATGCTAACTCATTTCGAAGCCTTCGCCCAAAATGGGACTGTTGCACCAGTTATTAATTTATTTTTAAATCAATATTAGCATTAACAGGATACTACTACTACACTACTGGACTTATTAAAATTTAACATATTTTAACTTTGATAATTGCAGGCTAATTTTTCGAAGATGTGTCAAATATGAAGTGGATAGTTCGAAACCAAAACGTTATCAGTGGTTCAACTTGCCCTTCTACAGTGGCAAACCATTCCCCAATTCAAGACGTGGGGATTTCATTGGTGACATCAACACTATAGATGGTACCGATAAAGTGGATGATTGAGTTGAAATAAAAATGGTATACATTATCTAAGTCCTTTTATTTGTTGTTATTGTTGAATTGTTATATTTGTAAACTCGCTCAATAGCCAACTAGCAAAAGATTGCGTCAGATGTTCTGTGTCACTCGTGTTATCGCGTGTGTTGTGGTTTCTTTGGAGTTTCTTTCCGACTGAGCTTTGTTGTGTTCTGTTTGATTTTTCTATCCTTCACGAAGCAGGGTATAATAACTTTGTCATAGAATTTGCAATGCACAGAAGGAATCACCGACTATATAAAGTATCTCGGTCGGTACGATGAGATGAGCTTTGTCCGTTAGTCCGTCTGTTTCTACGGAGACTACTTTCTCAGCTTTAGAGGTATCGAGGTGAAATTTTGTAAAAGACCTTTTCTGTCGAAGCCAACGGCATCAGACCACTACGTCATATAGCTACTATTGGAACAAACGGTCCAAAAGTCTGAGTTTGAGGGAAAAAGTTTTTTTTGATTCTAAAGATAGATATCTATCGCCAAATCACATTCCCGAATTTGGCTGAAATTGGACTACTATATCATATAGCTGTGACAGGAACGATCGGTCCAAAAGTAAGTTGTCTTTAAAACAATTTTTGTTTCCAAAGATATTGTTTCGAAACTCGGCTTTGTCGAACCACCACTGCGACGAAGTTTTTTTTACCAGGCTGCTTTTGGACCGATGGGACATGCCCCGGCTAGACCAGCGGTGGACAAATATTTGCAACGTGTGAACGCGCTCTTAGAACTCCCACAGGACTCCAAGCTCGTCAGTAAAAGGTGGCTCGGATAGGAGGTGCGTGCTAGCAGCTGCACCATTCGAAATCAATATGCTATTGAAACGTCATCAAGGCATAGTAATGCAAGAGATGTTGACGCGCCAAGGCAACAATGTCAACTACGCAAAATGGCTTGGAGAAGACAACTTTGTAGCAAATATTTACTGCCATGTGAACATGCGAGAAAACTGCTTTGCCAAATTGATCTCTCTGGACAAATATCTCCTAAAAAAAAATTTGGCAAATATTTACGACGTGTGACCCTTTGTATTCCCAGGCTTTGTAGATAACATATTTTCGAGTTTAACTGACACTTTTACCTGAATTGTGTACATATATGTACTTATAGCAAATAAAATAGCTTGCTAGATAGTTTCTTTATCAATACAAAAATCAACCATTTTCCAAATGACAATATGCTGAACCATCCATTTGAGAACAAGGAACCCGAGACAACGTCCAATTTCTCAGCAAATCAAATTATCAGCTTTCAAATAATTTTCTCATTACCATCATTTTCTTGAACTAAGCAATAATTACTCCATAATCACCTTGACTTGTTCGTGCGCAAAGTGAGTACAAAGTCCTGCATTCAACACACAAATCTCGCTAGATGCAGCAGACATCGATCAACACGTTAATACTGCACAGAGCGAGAGGTGCAATCTCGATGTTGACGATGATGACGGTGCATTTGCTAAGGAAGCAACCGCCATCATCGTATCCGTATCCTGCTCAAAATCCTTTCTGAGATATACTTATCCCATCCAAGTCTGGCCTATTCTCAAACACAACGAAGCGCCCGTTCAAGTGTAAACTTTGTGGACTGTTAATCGTCTTCGGAAAGGATCCAAACCCATAGAGCTGCGACGATGGTCGTCGACGATAAACTTTGTACCGAATCCGACCACGCTCCTATTGGTCGATGCTCGTACACAGTTGGAAGGATGCACTCGTCGTTAATTACATTATTAATTTTCAAGAGTTGTGGCATGCCGGAATAACAATTCCTTGATGAATTTCTGATCATAGATTATAAAGTTTTCGGTGGAATTATCATATCTTGTTGAGGGCGGAACTATATCATAGCCGAGTTGAAGTTTGAAATGGTTGTTGCGAAAGAAAGTAACAAAGCTTTGGGACGAAAACTTCGTCGATGTAGGCAAATGTTAATTAAATCCTTTTTGTAACTCATTCCGGAATAAGCAAATTTCGTATAACTTCTCTGTTTCAAAGTTTCACTTGAAGTCTCGAACTCAATCGGGGAAAAATTATGAAAAGTGAACTATACAATTTTGAAATACTATGTAGATGTTCTGTTGTGGTCAACGTTCATGTTCGATTTGATATCAGGCTTTAAAAGGCTATATATATTTAAAAACCAGGTCAAAGAAAATTTCAATAATCTGAAAAGTGTCACTAAAGTTTCCTTCTTATTTGTATTCAATGTTCAAAGACGTTCGTCCTTGAATGAAAATTCGCAATAATAAACAATCATTCCAAGTATCGACCAGATGACGGGCATAAATAAAATAATGCAAAACATCTTTCCGCAATTTAACACAAGTCAAGCTCAACAGAGACCACATTCAAAAAGGTAATTGATTCATAAATATTTGATGATGGTAAATCACGCCAGTCATTAGCGAAATTCAAAAACACTTTCAACAAGAGCTGATTTATGTTCAGCTTGAATATTCGTCTATAAGTGAAGCCATCGACTTATTTATAATTCACAGGATTATTTTATGAAAGGATGCCGATGAAAGTATCTTAAATACTATGCTGGTAGAGTAGAGAATGGTCGTTGAAGTAAGGAAACTTGAGTAGAAGAATGTTGGAATTTTATTTTTTGTTTTTAGGGAACGAAAGGCTAACATTATCGTTAGTAGCTATGATTTTTGTTTTTATCAGACTAAAAATAGACGATCAAGACCCGATAAAAAATTCACTATTGGGTTTGTACATAATATAATTATAAAATATGAAAACTTTCTTATGGCGCGTTCTTTTGTAATCCAGTGTAGGTTAATTCGGGTTAGCAACACGCATTACAGCAATCTCTCTCTCTCTCTAATTGCCTTGACCCCTCCAGGGACATGGGCGCGTCAACATCTTCAGCATTTCTATGTCTTGTTGACGTTTCAATAGCATATCTACTTTTCGGAAGTGCAGTTGCTAGCATGCACCTCCTATCCGCGCCGTCTTTGTACTGACAAGCTCGGAGCACTGTGAGGGTTCTATTAGTACTCACAGGCAGTTTTTGATCGCGCCGAGATTTGATCTCCGAGCTCTAGTTTAGTATCGTAAAGCGGTGACCGAACGATCACGGCCACTGATCACGACTAATTAAAACGATGCGTTAACCGGAATTAACCTGAATAGCTCAGTAGATATGTGAAGTTATGGCACGTGCATCGCTGAATGGCAAATACATTATAGACAATTGGAAATTTTTGTAGTTTAATTTAAGTAATTATTTAGTATCGTAGATATTTTTCCGAATGTGATCCATATTTTTAATCTTGCGAGCACAGTCAAAAATGCTGTAAAACTAAATTGACGCCAAGGGTCCATTACACTTCAACACTTAACCGAGTAGATAACCCGGATCGTTTTTTGAACGCCGCTTAACCTACACCCGAATTAACCTGGACTGGAGTACAAAAGAACGTGCCTTTAAAAATTGAAGAAAACTGCTAAGGAGCCATTTATCTCCGCACCACCCTATTAGATGATAGGACATCTGCAGGTAACTTCAGCGCTACTCAAAATTTAGTGCGTCCCGCCTAGAAGCCCCCTGTCCCCCGAAAGGTATTCATAGCCGAATCAGTATACCGCCCACCGGAAATCATACCATCCGGAAGTTATTTTAATATATTCACCCAACCAACCGGTGTAATACTTCAGACAAATCTCATGAACCATTTTCTGTTGGCTGCCTCTATACTTTGTCCTGTCGGAAGTGATGAACTTTTCGTGCACACTTTTATGGGATTTTCATCTTTTCATAGGGTAGGTATTTGTATAGATTGTTAATAATACTTAATTAAGTCGATACTCCTTTGTAGGGATTTGGTGGAAAGATTAGAGCTCGTAAAGTGTTACAGACGGCAAAGTTAATGAATTTTCTTTCGTTCACTGCGTTTCCTTTGCCGAACTTTACGTTTACGGAGCCAAGTTTAAAATTAATCATGCCCGCCCATTGCGATGGAAAAGGATGTAGCCATGGTGTTTATGGAGCCAAAGTGGTAACATTCCAATACAAAATTATCGACACTTAAAAGCTGATTTGAAGCCATTTGTCTTGGACAAAATCGATTTGGGATTAGTCCTAATAAGAGGATTACAAGGGGTTTCGGAATATTGTTCAATGACGGTTTAAGCTTGAGTTTATATCTTGACTGATTATCGCTAGAGTGACCAATTTGTGATGTCAACATTTCTCTGATGGGAATGACAAAACTGATTAGAATTGGAAAATAAAAAATATGAAGGCGAATACTTTACACAAAAACAAAATATTGTTGATATTGTGAGGAAGCGAAAGTGTTGTCACGCGTCCCTAGGTTATCACGGAAGTTGTATTTATTTTTACAATAAGCTAGCTTTCAACTAGCTTGCTAACTAAAAACCTCCTAAAACCAACAAACTAACCCAAAATTTCGAGTCGTTAGCTCCATTCTATGGAAAGTTACCACATATTTAAGATGACATTTGCAGGGGAGGTAGGCGTTCCTTTGGTCTGATTATGCCCATCTTACTAAAACTTAGTAAGGGTAAGCTTTCAGATCCCTTCGAGGTACATAGTGGAGTGAGACAAGGCTGCATTTTGTCACCTATATTGTTTTTGATTGCCATTAACGACGTACTCTGCAGTGCGCTTCGTGAACACCAGAGCAAAGGTATCAGATGGAACCTGTTTGAATACCTTAAACACCTGGATTACGCTGACGATATTTGTCGTCTTTCAAATATATCGGATCATCTAGTTAAAATGACGGATGCCGTAGACCGCGAAAGTGGCAATGCGGGGCTAGATTGCAAACTTTCGTGAACCAGTGTCTACGGCGCATCCTGCACATACGCTGGCCGGAGGTCATTTCTAACGCCGACCTCCTGTTCATTACTGGCCAGGACAGGATAGGCACCTCTATAAAAAGGCGAAAGTAGCAATGGATAGGTCACACACTCCGAAAGGGGCCGGGAAACATTGCTAAACAGGCCCTCGATTGGAACTCGCAGGGAACCAATGCAAGTCGCCGCGTTGGACGACCTAGAAACACCTGGAGAAGATCAGTTGAGGTCGAGGGTAAGTCATTAGGCAAATCGTGGAGACAGTTGAAGGCGATGGCGGCGAACAGGACGAGGTGGAAAGTCGGCGTGGTTAATGCCCTATGCCCCACAAGGGGTTGACAGGATCCAGAGAGAGACTAAAACTTAAGCTGCTTTTCATCTGGAGTTTACATGCTAAAAATTAGCTCTCAACATAAATTGGTTCAGGAGTTATAGGCAAAAAAACATGACAAGTAAGGTAGGGGGCTCTTTGTAACAAAAGTAGCGTTATTTTCCAAATGATCGATCTCATTTTTACTGGATTTAAAAATACGGCAACCTTTTAGTTTCCGGGGCTCGAGTTAGGGAAATTACTTTTTACTCTGATTTTTTGTCACTTATCGCTCGCGTCACCTTAAAACTGTCAAATTTGCAAAAAAAAAAAAAAATTATTTTCAATTTTTCCCCTTATTTTTTTGTTTTAATGACTTATACTGAATGTTTGATATGTTTAGAACTGATCAAAACGCTGCTGCACGCAGAGCGAGCGAAGCGAGCGTTTTTGTTTGTACGATACTGAGCGTTGCGATCCCTTAAGCGCGGAGCGAGCGAAGCCCACGCAAGGGGATTTGCGAATATTTCAATTTTCCATGCCTCCAATATACCAGACATTCAGCATAAATCAAGAGAAAAAAAAAATAAAAAAAAAACTTAAAACCAAAATTCAGAAAAATATTAAAAATTTTGTTTTTTTTTTTTGCAAATTCTAGACTTTTAGAGTGGCGCGAGTGAAAAGTAGCAAAAATGCGAGTGAAAAGTGATTTCCCCACCCCGGGCCCCGAAACTAAAAGGTTGCCCCAGAAATTATAATTTTTATGTGGGGATTTTCGCTTGACGTCACGCTGGCACGCCACTTTCTTCAACTCCATACATCAACTACTAAATAAGCATATATTAAGAGCATTTTTTTCATCGTGGCGCAGCAGCTCGACGTCGGGCCCTGGCCGCCTCGATCATAGTCCTCCAATTATCTCGGTCAATTAACCGCGGCCTCCAATTTTGGACGCCCAGCAGTTGCTCGGCTTCCTCATTTACTGAGTCTTTCCAACGATCTATCGGTCTTCCTCGCAACCTTATTCCGTCGATGCGTCGTCCATTGAATGTTTTGTTTGTTTTGCATGCGGTCATCTTCCATGCGTTGTATATGCTCATTGTAGTCGTTGTAGTTTGGCGATTCTCGAAGCTTCCAGCTCATCATAGAGTTCGTACCGGACGTGCCATTCCTTTCTGCCGCAAACTGCTCCGAAAATTCGTCGAAGGATCTTACGTTCAAATCTGTTTATCATGTTTTCGGAGGCTTAAGTAAGGGTCCAGGTTTCGCGGCCATACCATAGCACAGGTCGTATGATGGTTTTGTATATGCGGAGCTTAGTGTTTCCGCGTACATGCTTCGATTTCATTATTGGAAGGACCGAGAGCAAGTCGTATTGGCTAGCTGTATCCATCGCTTGATTTCGTGAGTTTCATTAGTGCGCTTTGACTAATTCGTCGTCTGTAGTCCGGATGGCGCAACTGTTGGCACGTTCGCCTTCTATGCACTGGCGTTTCGATTTCTACTTAAAGGTCGATTCACTCACATCAGTCACGTCACGTCACAGTTCCGTCCGAACCGTCCGGTATCAGTCACAAAAAATATCGTTTCTTGAAAGTCAAGTGGCGCTGTCTACACTGAGCCGGCGCAGTCACGAATCCGAACCGTCAGTCGCGCTTCCGTCACCGAACAGTCAAATTCACATTTCCTCCCAACGATATTTTTTGTGTTTGACGGACGTCAGTTTAGAAAGTGAACATGGGCGACGACGAAAAATTAATCGAGTTGTTTCGAAATTACCCCGGTCTGTACGGTTTATCGCATAATAAATATATGGATATAGCATATAAAAACAGGATATGGAAGCAAATTGAAAATGAAATAAAAATAGATGGTAAGCAAAAAACAAGATTGTTATTATAAATAAAATACAATCAATTCGTTTTGAAAATTGAAAGACCAATACTTAAATGTATTTTTAAATTCTTGCATGTTGCCACGGTACACTCCCTTCCTCTGAGTTGAAATAGTTTAATATTTAAATCGAGGTACACTCGAGAGTACACGCAAAAAATGACTGAATACTGACGGCTACGGATATATGTGAATACAGCCGCAATTTTGACTGTGACTTAACGGCGACGGTTAGGATTCGGAAGGTTGACTGAACTGTGACGTGACTGATGTGTCTGAATCGACCTTAATGCTGTAGTTTTCGATAAAAAAATGGGAATTTACGTGTCGGACTACGCGCCCACTCAGCTGTTAATTATTGAGGGGTTATCGAGTGT
Source organism: Chloromyia formosa (assembly GCA_964017055.1). NCBI lineage: Eukaryota > Metazoa > Arthropoda > Insecta > Diptera > Stratiomyidae > Chloromyia > Chloromyia formosa. The sequence goes on from OZ024815.1 coordinate 20,671,321, forward strand.
AGGGTAGCCACCCTGCTAAGCTATTGAGGTTATTAATGTTGGTGTAACGCGTGTGTTATTTTACCCTCTCTCTTGTTCCTCTTAAACCCTGGTGGGACATAGGGCATTAGCCAATGTTTGTAGCCAAAAGTCGTCAGTCCGTGGTATCCGAGGCTCGTTTAATGTTTCGAGTTTAAATTGATTTCAGATACGCAGGTTACAAGCCCACATACCCAATCTGAGGTGAAGGGTTGCTTCCTTAGGTGTCCTAAGAGTCGCCGTGAGCTATTTTTTATATAGCGCAGAGGTAGGGCTCTCCAATGGTGTTCTTGATCGCGCATTCTTTTGATGATCTTTCAGCTGGGTGTGACGTGTTGGTGCTCTCACAACTATGTTGCAGCTCCACCGTTCGCCTACTTCCTGAGACGCACTGATGTTTGATGATCTTTCAGCTGGGTGTGACGTGGTGGTGTTCTCAAAACTATGTTGCAGCTCACTTCGTTCGCCTACTAACTGAGACGCACTGACGTTAGTGGCCATTCATGATGATCTTCGTTAACTGCCTCTACAAATGTTTTAAACTTCAAAACTTGGTTGGCTTGGTTATCCATTCCAAAAAACGCCCACGGGGAGGACTATAGAAGAGGTCTTTTGGCCTCCAAATCAAGTGTAGGGCAGCCACCCTACTAAGCTATTCAGGTTAATATTGTTGGTGTAACGCGTGTGTTATTTTACCCTACACCCGATAAATTCCCAAAAAAAAACATGCCTAAAGAACATTTTTATCCAACCGATGTAAATTGCAAAAATATCGTATAGACTGCTAACAAAGCAATCCTAACCAATTTCCTTTTTATCCATCTGCAGGGTAATTTCCAACGTATTCACAATGGTCTTGTTCAAAGGCCCTCACGTCTCCATCCACATGTTCTTAGTTATTTTTTTCTTTTTTTGCAAATCCAATTAAGTCAATAAATATTCATTCGCATGGAAAGGATTGAATGAATCTTCTTCCAACGTTCTGTGAATTCCAGCAGGATTAAGCCGCAATTGAGGTGGCCACGCTGGATTAAGCATGTACACATACATACTCATATATGAATTTCAAAAAGCCGCAACCAGACCACAATCTATTCTTCATATGCAGCAAGAATAAAGTCCGAAAGTCGAGACTCCATTCGCAGCCACCTTCCCATTATACAACTTCATTCATAAATTGCAAATACTCGTATGTACGAGTATGTGAAGTTCGCCCCAACATGAACGTGTACTTGTATACGATCTCGTCATCAATCAACGAACGAGTACTTTTTGAAGAGCATTCAGTCAGAGAAAAAAAAATTGAAAGCTATTGAAAACTGATAATTCCCCGGTGGAATTGAAAATGGATGATATGCCGTAGCCCCAGACCATATTCTATGAGGAAGAGTTTTAAAGAGCTTTACAATTGATATCCCATCATCAGCTTCAGAATCCTTCTAGATGTAACGTTTCAGTCAGATATTGCGTTTGCGACTGTTGCTGGCATGGTTGCTTCTTAGGAATCATAACCCCGTTTCCTTTTAACTAGAGCAGATAATCCCAACACAAACAACTAGGACATTCTACCATTCTGCTAGCTTGGTACTTTGTAAGTAAGTTCCCATTGTTTCTGATTTGATAATATTCCATGAAATCATGAAAACTACTTTCCGAATGAATTTGAAAACAATACCGGATTTCTAATCAGCGAATATTTGAAAGAGGATCGACATCCGTGAACCCTAATAAGAGCCAGAATACTGTTAAGCATCGGATTGACTTTAAAAAAAATCTTCCCAGTCTTTCTGGTGATAAAATACAACCACGAAGGTTGACCCTCCGTATGCAAGGTGACTAAAAGTCCCACCCCGTACATGGTGGGGTCAGACATACCTCAGAAGATATTTAACATAATATCTTTGTATCTTAACTATTCCGTAATTTGATATGAAACTATCGTTCAAGCATTCATAACAAATGGAATTCACCAAAAAATGGAGATGATTCCTGGTTTGTGTAGCTTTAATTTGACAATATATGAAAGTACAATTTTTTTAATTTTGCAATTTTGTCAGAGAAAATGCATTTTTTCGTCCGATTTGTATGGAAATTGTCATACCTATTGCGCTTTGAAGGCGTGTAATAAACTTAGTCTCCGGAATCGAACGGAGTAAATAGTTCCGGTCGGAAAGGAAACGTTGTATATCCAGCTACTGAGTAATAGAGCTACGGGGCGTATTACAGTTTAGTAATATTAGCGAATTTTCGATGGCTGGGGTCTGTCAGACGCCACCTTTTATACGGAGGGTTAAAATAACACTAAATATGCTTCCCGACAAGACAGGATGAAAACATCCTTAATCTTGTGGGGACAAAGTTCGTGCATGACATTCTGACAGAAATATTGAAAGGAAAAGTTTTTAAGTTATTTACGTCTGAAAAGTTTTAACGTCTTTTAAGATACGACGACAAGCCCCTCAATGGAGAATATCTTATGATTGCAATAATGTTTCAATGAAAAAGAGAATCTTTTATTATTTTCATTTCATGAATATTTCATTATTGTTCCCATCCATTGGTTAGAAGACGTGTAACGTATTTAAGAGTTTCCCTTTATGATTTTTTAATAGCAGTGAAAGATGTGTTATAGTAGAAGACGTTTCTTTTATGTAAATTATATCGACCGGGCGTTGAAGCTATGATGTTTAAAAACAGTTTAGCTACGCTTGTTTTTTTTTCATAGCTAAACGCTAACTGTAGCGAATGTGTGGGAATATGTAAATGGTCGCCCATTTAAAAGTTTTTATTCTTCTTAAAGTACAGGACCCCGATCCGGACTGCTGCCTTTCTCGCCGGCCTCCAGTCGATTCAGCTGTGAATGGGGTTGCGGATTTAGAAATTGAGTTAGGAGAGGGCCCGACTTTGTTACCTGGAGATCGTAGGGTATGTCCCCAAAAGGCAAGTAGATAAAATAAAAAACCAAATACACTCTCCTTGTCCAGCTCATCATAGCTACAGCGGATGCTATGCTGTGCCCAATGATGACTCCCCCAGCAACTCTGGTGTGTTGCGTTTTCAACAACAAAACTAAAGCGGTGCTTCTAGATCGTGATGGTGTGTTTTGTGGAGAAATGTGTGATCAGCATCACGCTCAACCGAGCTATTTACCCCATAAATGGGTACTCATTTAACAGCTGAGTGGGCTCATAGTCCGGAACGTAAATTTCCTCTTTATGTCTTTTTTCTTTTTTTTTAATGCGTGTTATTCGAGAATTTTCAAATCCAAATGTATTAAAGAAATATACCGTTGTAAAGCCAATACATTGCGGCGACTAGTGTCAAATTTGCGGATTTGTCAGTTCAAAGTAGGTACCGTCATTTGAATTTTCGATGCTGTATCTTTATAGTAACGGTAAATTTCGAAACCGGAAAATTGTATATGTTTTATGTTAAATTTTATGTAGTTTCAGAAAGTGAGGTTAGATCTCGGATCAAATGATTGGGAGAGTCGCAATTTTTGATTTTGTTCGGAAAGTCAAGCTTTTTGACATTATTTACAAAAAAATGCTTTAACTCTGTAACGGTTAAAAACAGAGAGTCCACTTTGGTGTCAATCTTCAACAAATGAACGGTACTTTCTATCACTAAAGTAATTATCATCTGAAGCGGAGAACCCTGCATAATGTTTTTTACTTTTATTTAAGTGGTTCATGTATGCTGTGATGTATTTTTGAACTTTTAAAGTTCATACCATTTTTTGTGAACCAAGAAGAAAAAATAATTATATAACACTAAAATAAGAGACTTTCATATTGAGACAATAAACTTAAATAAAAACAATTTTAACCTGAATGGTTTCTCAGTCGTTTTTTAAAGTAATTCTTTTTCTAACATAAGGTGGTTCATTTTGACTGTGACTCAATGTACACAGGGCCGTCGATAGGGGGGCGGAAGGGGCGAAACGCCCCGGGCCCGTGTTTTTCTCAGGGGCCCGAAAATTTGAAAAATTGAAAAAAAAAAACTATCTCCGCACTGACCTTTTGTTGTTTTTTTTTTGCTCCTTGCGCTTTCATACCACTCTCACGCACTGAGCTATCGGTCGCCATATATGGGCCCCAACCAGAAAAACGTACGGTTTGACCTTTTTTTTGTTCATTGAGTTGCCGGTCGCCATATATATGGGCCCCTACAAAAGTTGAGTACCGGGCCCGGATTTTCTCTCGACGGCCCTGACTGTACATACGAAGAAACTCTGTCGACGAAACCAACATAACAATATAGCATGTAAAGAGGAATATCCTTAATGTGTACGTCCTACAAAATATTGACGAATATCGAACAACCACTAAAAGCAGACAACATTATCAGCCAATACCAAGGTGGCTTCAGAGCCGGTAGATCTACTATGAATCAAATTTTCCCAGTTAAACAAGTACTCGAGAAATGCTCAGAAAATGACATCGAAGTCTTACAACTGTTTGTGGACTTCATTCAAGCGTACGATAGTATTGATCGTAACGTCTTGTATAAGATTAATAAGAGCCATTATGGAGATTACCGAATGCCAGGTACGGATACAAAACGAGCTGACACATAGCTTCGGAACGGAGTCAGGCCAGAAACATCGAGATGAGCTCGCACCCATACTCATCAACCTGCCTCTAGATCTAGAGTATGTCGTCAGAAAAGTGGACGCGGTAGACACGAGGAGCTGAATACTAATAAAATCTGCACAGATAGTAGCATAGGCAGACGATGTCGACTATGTCACCTGTGCTGCTCTGTGGATGCGAAACGTGAAGAAGCGTCAAAAGAGTCGATCAATACATTTGAACGAAAAATCCTGCGTAAGTTAATTGAAAAGAAGGAGTCGTTCAGCGAATCCCATACAAACATTAGTTTTTTGAACTGTTAGACGATTTATGCGCCTCGAAATTCGTCGAATTTCGGAAACAGAAATAGGCTGGCCCTGTCGAACGAATTCACGACGGCAGAATTCTGAAACGAGTGCTAAAGGGACAAGCCCAAGAAAATCGACCGGAAGGAAGACCTCGTGAGCGATGGTATGACACAACTGACACAGATTGCAGGGAGCTTCTACGACTTCCGAACTGGAGGACGCTGTCGGTTGATCGATATAGTTGGAAGAGCTGTATTTAGAAGCCTGAAGCCCGACGTGTGCTAGAGCACTAATGAGAATGCGAACTAAGATTGATTTAGCAAAATAGTTTAAGTATCCCGGGTGCGGAATCGTTTCGGATTCTAAAAAGCTACTATACTCCTCACCCCTTGAAATTTATTCAAAGTCGTCACGGCAGCAATCAAAATTTAATTAATTACGCAACTAACGCTATAAATATTCCACCACGAGAAACTACTCAATTCAATTCCATGCTTTGGAGAATCGGTCAATTACCTTATATTTTAGATAATGAAAACCATTTCACGGCAATTAAATGCTTTACAAGGAATTAAAATTGTCATGTTTGTTGATAATGGTTTCAACTATTTTCTAATTTAATTAATGTAACTCGTAAATGGTACGGTAACAACCCTCCAGAGAAGTAATACGACTTTCACAAGTACTCGTATTAACTGAATAAAATTCTATAGATATTGGTATGTGAAGAACTGTACTTTAGCTGCGAAATTCTTAACCCTTGCAGTCAATGATTCGTTCTGCGTACGGTTTTATTCAATTTTCCAGAATTTTCGTCAAAATTGTATAGGACAAACAGACTAGTGATATTCCCCTGTAATTCCCACACCGCAGGTTATCTCCCTTTTCGTGGATTGGACATATGATGCCTCTGCGCGAATCGTCTGGGATTACCTCGTCCTCCCATCAGGAGATGCCCGTGGGGACGGAGCCTAAGGTTGTATGATGACCGTGAAGGTCAGGCAGGGCAATCTGGCGAAGAAATAAGCCCCTCAACGAGCTAAGCAGCGGCCTATGCTTGCTGTAGCTCAGTTCGGGAGACGTGGGCGGGGTTTTCGCCGCTCGTTGCCCCTATCCTTTACGTATTAATAAAATTTATAGGCTTGGGGAAGACAACACACAAACAAAGGGACAAAAAATGGAGAGTATAAAAAAAGGCGATAAGGAAGGAACGATTTTCGGACGGCTCAGGTGTCCTCGTGCACGCTGCTGGGTCCAGGTCTTATAGAACCCTCGGCCGTCCTCGCCCACCCTACCATGAGGTCCTATTGCCGACAAAAACTATGTGGACCTCCCTTGACAAAAATAATTCACTAAAACTTAAACTGGCGTTTCTGAGTCATAATGCCGTCACTGGTTACCACGGTACGAATATAAATAAAAGTCTCTCAGTAGCAGTTTGACGTCGTTTGTTGGAAGTGATTCGAAGACAGTCTCAAGGCGGGCGTAGAACTCATCTTTTACTGCGTATTCTTTAACTTCAACGGAAGCGTGCACATCGATGAGCCAGAGGTTGAAGAATCGAGTCTTAATGTGAATCGCACACAACCGTTCATTTATGGGTTTGAAGTCAGTAATGCGCTTCTTGAGGTGATTGTTCACTATAAATGCTACTTCAAACTCCTTGCGGGCCGATTGTTTACGACTTCTTAAAATTGTGTGCGATTTCTTGTCATTGATCTCGCTGCCAAGCCAATTTGTTTTCTGACCTGCAGTAATGCTCACTTTGTACTTTTCGACCTGTTGAAGGAGGGCCTTCTCGGCCCCCGTTTTGTTCAAGGAGCGTACATTTTAGGATTCGAAAGAATAATCCTTAAATACTTTACGTGGTCGTCGTTGTTGAGCCGTCCAATCCGAGGCTTTTCTTCCAGGTTTCTTGACGTGAAGTGGTTCCTACAAGGACGAGTTGTCAGCACATCGCTTAACCCCATTCAAGGGATGGCCTCGGAAGATAACTGCTTCAGATGGTTTTATAAACGTACCGGAGTTCACACAACTATGTTACAGATCAAACTACACAAATCATTCCATCCTACTAAACCTGAGACGCTTAGGTGTTAGTCAGCCATTCAGGCTACAGCTATCTGCCTTATTCCAAACTAAGACAGTTTGAAAAAAAGCTAAGACTTGACCGTCAGCGGTTTGACACACTGCCATTAGCAGAGGGTACCCACGAGGAGGACTATGGAAAAGGTCCTTAAAATCTAGCTTCCCTGGGTTATATATCGTATATAATATATATATATATATATGTATATTATAAATCAGCAAACAATGATCAGAATCACAATACAATACCGCTTCCCAATTGATTATTCATTCTCGCACACACTCAACGATGCCAGTGTTCCGTCACTCTCGCCTCACTCAACACTCCTATTATAAACCTAGCCAATAATACAAATAAAAAAAATTGCCGCTAAAATCCAATAATAATTATTAAAATCACTTTACTTGCTATCTCTCCTGAAATCGCCGTTCCCCTAGGACGATTTTTCCACAATTTATCAAACTCGGACATAATTTACTTATTCTGTTGCGTACTGTACTATGAACTAAATGAACCTTAATAATAATGTCACCGATTCGGCCCAGTTAATTAACCTCTCACAATTCAAGCCCGAGAAGGAGTAACCACACTATCCAGACATCATTTGCCACAGGCTTGTCCACCTTATTTCATACGTCACATTAATATCCAGGTGGGAATTCAATTCATCATTAGCACGTTACATTCTGATGAATAACTCATACTGCTAGTTCCGAGGACTTTTCCCAAAAGGAGCATACGAATTTTTATTTAGTCTGCTGATGCAGTTTTTCAGATCATTTGAATAGTGAACATTCGTTCGGTTGGGTGTTGTGGCAAATACGTTATGAAAGGATATTCATCGGAAAAGATGGAAGCACGCGTTGACCAAAGTACGGGCGGTGGACAATCTTTACAGTGGTAACGATTTTCTAATAGTTGATTTACGTTTGATAAAAGTATCTTAATTTCATATGGTGTAAGGGTGATCTCTCAAAAGTCACGTTCGAATAGCCAATTTTCTGATGTTTCGACAACAACTGCGGTGGAGGCTAAGCAAAGTATCAAGTATGGAAATAGCATTCAGGCATCGTGGGGAATCCTGTTGGACTATTCACGAAAAAGTACCATACACGGTGTTCGATATATGGTGGCAAGGAAACGGTCGTGGTGGGAAAGGTAAGTATTTTTCAAGTCATTTAGGAAAATATATGTATAATGAGGTACATGGACTATGCTACATACTAAAATACGGTTTTGGTCGAGTAGAAGTCTACTCCTCCACACTGGAAAGCGTAGAAAACGGTCGATGCATATTTCCATTTAATGAGAATATGGTCAAGCTGCCGTCGGAAAATTTTATGAACTAGAAGTTAGAGATGGCCATTGACCCGAGAGAGGGTCAAGTCTCGCATGGGGAATTATCTGTTAGCATTTCCTTTGTGAAGAAAACAGTTTTTTCTTGCCAGAAGTTTCGAATCTAGCATTCGCAACATGAAATTAATCAGATTTCATGCTGTATAGTTTACTAGTCTTGTTTTCCTTGTATGCGAGAGGATTTTGTTGGCTGCTACAAAACTTGTTCCACAGTCACAGTAAATTTCTTTACACAGACCCCTTCGGGCGCAGAGTCTGTAAAATACTGCGATGAATACCGGAGCTGGGAGTTCTCTGACGGCTTCCAGATGAATAGTTTTTGTAACCATACAAACGAATAGAGAGATACATACACGTTTTTAGACCAGGAGCTGACCGTATGAGTATGCAAAATTAGGGACCTCGTTTTCTCTACGGATGCTTGTCTAGGAGTTGTTAGAGAGGGGAAGTGAAGGCTGCCGGCCGGAGATCGTGGTCGTTATCCTAGGAGGGAGATTAAAAGGTTAACTGGCGTTTAAGCATGATCCGGAAATAATCGCTCGTGGAAGTGGGCTTTGACTTTAGAATCGTTATCTCTAGTTATGCGGGAGTGGGAAAAGTGGATCTTACTGGCAGGACAAGCGGTGCCTTGGAAGTGGAGAGCGATGAAAATGAGCAAAATGAGTTCGGCGCTTAATTTGCTTGTTGTAAAACCGGCTGTAAATCGTGGATAGCTCTGCTTGGTCTGTTGTTGTTAATTGCCTTGACCCCTCCAGGGGCGTGGGCGCGTCAACATCTGTAGCATTTCTATGCCAAGTTGACGTTTCGATAACATATCTACTTTTCGGAAGTGCAGTTGCTAGCCTACACCTCCTTTGCTCCATCAACACAACCTCCAGCCCAAAGACACTGCTTTTCCAGCAACTTTAGGGCTTATTAAAGAAATTCAAACATTTTTCGACATTAGCTGGGTTTTTTTATACCTTTCACGGAAGTCATGGGTACATTAACTTTATCATGAAGTTCGCAACGCACAGAAAGAAGCATCTCCGACCATATAAACTATATATATTCTTGGTCAGTATTAATCCAGTCATTAGGAGCTCAGAAAGACTTGTGTGGAATTGTGGTGGAGTATTTTCTTTTTTTTTAAATTTTTTATGTTTTTTGGGGTGCTCAAAAAGGTTACATATAAATTAAAGAGCATAAAAATTTTGCGTCGAATAAGCTACCTAAACGTCAAAATCGGTCCACTGGTGTAGCCGCCGTCAGTCGAAAAACACAACAGAACCGAATTCGACGTTTAGGTAGCTTATTCGACGCAGCGTTTTATGGTCTTCAATTGATCCATACATAAAATTCTGCGTCGAATAAGCTACATAAACGTCAAATTCGGTCCTGTGGTGTAGCCGCAATTGACAGTCGTAAAACGTCGATCCGGCGACCGGTAGCACAGTGTGTGGAGGCATCAGTCTCATGTTTGACTACCGGCGTTTCGGGTTTGAATCACGACGACGTTCGTGGCCATGGATGTGCAGAAGGTGCATGCTGGCAACTGCATTCTCTGAAACCAATTTATGCCGACGAAACGTCGACTGGGCCAAATGGAACAGTTGACGCGCTATGCCCCACAAGGAGTTAGGACAATTGAGTACAACGAGCGATTGATGATTTACAACTGGTTTTCCACTATACAAGCGCACAAATATTTACTTACTTTCGTCCCCCTCCACTACGAGGGCACCGATTTTTCAACCATTAAGGGCCTTCATCCACCTGTACAATGCAATTGCAACGCAACTGCAACCCAAATTGTTTGCAACAGTTGTACGATAGTTGCGTTGGCCGTTCTTTGTCCAGTGACGCAACTCTTCCGCGACGTGTGATTCACTCACAAGTTTTTTCTTTCGTTAGTTTGTATCACAATGGCAAGCCGTGCGGTTTATAATGTCGTTATAGCATACTGGTATTTGAAAAGGGGTCAAACAGAAAGAAATTTTGAGTTCATCCTTTCATACGTAAAACGCGATCAGCTGTTGCTTTACCACGTGGACTTGCAAAAGACGACGAACGAAATTTTTTAAGAAATCCCGGGAATCATTCAAGGAGCTGGTAGAAAAACTTCGTTTAATAATCAGAAAGAAGGACGCAAACTCGAGGAGATATATCTCAGTGGAAGAAAAAAGTCGGACAAGAGTCGACACGCAACTGGATACCCAAGTCGTTTTGGAGTTGGTCATTCTCGAGTTGATCGAAGGTAGCGTTGCAGTCGCACCAGTGGACGAGATTCAGCGCAATAACACAAATCCAACTGTAATATGACTAACATCTAGCGCCTATTATCGCGCTCGGTGGCCGTGGTCGTTCGGTCATCACACTACGATACTAATCTACAGCTCGGAGTTGCAATCTCGGCGCAATCAAAAACTGCCTGTGAGTACTAATAATTAGAACTCTCAAAGTGCTCCGAACTTTTCAGTATAAAGACAGCGTGGATAGGAGGTCCATGCTAGTAACTGCACTTCCGAAAAGTAGATATGCTATCGAAATGTCAAAAAGGCATAGAAAGGTTAGAGATGTTGACGCGCTCATGCCCCTGTAGGAATCAAAGCAATTAACATAACAACATCCAACGACTATGCGCCTCTTTTTCAATTCGGATCGGAGTCGCGGTGCGTTTTGCTAGGCAGGCGATTGTCGTACATTGTTCGCGATTAGCGATTAACCCATAGAGCACGGAGCACTATTTGCGTGCATCTTTTTGATCATCGCTTGCGATCAACGCAGAGTAGTGTCTAGCAAAACGAACCTCAACATGCAATTTTCCCACCCTCGCGTAATTGGCGATGAATTCTGAAAAGTGAAACGCTAGTAACATTTGCTTTTGTTCAGGTGTATTTGTGACTTTGAGGCCTTTTAAAGGATATAGAAGACTTAGAATAATTTTCAATTTTGATTGAGTTTTGCAGGAAAACTATCACTATTTCGCAAATATGTCTTAAATTAAAAAAAAAAAATTATAAAGCATTTAGAACTGAACGATTTGATACTAAGTAGAGCAATCTCCGATATTCCAATGAGTGGTTGCGAGCTACGAAAGATTCCCTGCTTGTATCGAGTGGCCACACCCGCATCCTTTCTTTCATCTTCCTCCTGAGCTTCCAACATTTTCCTACTCTCCTAACATTTTCTGAAATGTCGCGTTCTGCATAAAGGTAAGGTGTCGGGGGACTTTGAGATTCGCAGTGGAGTTCGGCAGGGGTGCATCCTCTCACCGATCCTATTCCTCATAGTGATCGGCGATGTGTTGCACGCAGCCCTATCCGGACTCGACAGAGGAATTCAATGGACTTTGACATCTTATCTACAACATCTTGACTACGCTGACGACATATGCCTACTCTCCCACAAAATCATGGATCTGTCCGCAATGGCATTAGATCTCGAGAGGGAGGCAAGCAAGGTTGGGCTAAAGATTAATACCAACAAGACCATGGTTCTTAGCCCGCGCCGTTGCGAAAAAGAAATCCGACACCTATTGCCATCAATATTAATGGGCAGCCTGTGGAGAAGGTGGACAACTTCGTCTACCTGGGTAGCATTGTTGCCGAAAATGGTGGTACGGAGCAGGACATCGCTCGTCGTATCAACCAGGCTAAACGCGCATACGGCATGCTGTCCAAAATCTGGCAGGGCAGTTATCTCAGCATCAAGACCAAGCTGGGCCTGTTTCGCTCCCTGGTACTATCAGTGCTTTTGTATGGGAGCAGTACATGGAAAGTTTCCGTAGGAGTTACCAGAAAGCTGCAAGTTTTCATCAACTCATGTCTTCGTCGAATTTTGAAAATTTTCTGGCCCGAAACAATATCAAATGAAGAGCTAAGTCGGCGTACGGGTCAGATGCCAATCGACGAATTGATACGCAGGCGAAAATGGCAGTGGATAGGTCACACATTGCGGAAGAGTGATAATTGCATTGCTTTGCATGCCATGAAATGGAACCCCATTTCCAACCAAGGCCGACCAAGAGGGGGTCCTCGAATCACATGGCGTCGATCTGTGGCAAAGGAGTGTCAGGTACTGGGTAAGTCTTTTGGGGAGTTGCGCCCCATTGCCCAGAACAGAGTACGATGGCGCGCAGGAGTAGTTGACGCGCTATGCCCCGCTAGGGGTTAAGGCAAAGTAGTAGTAGTAACATTTTCTGAATCAAAAGAAAAGCCGCGGTTGGGGAGAATCGCATACTCAACTTTACATATCTTACATCTTTGCCTATGGAATTGTGAGGTTGTTTTAGGGTGTTTGGAAATATTTCTCAACTTTAGTCGGATTTTCCGGAGAAACCATCACTTTTTCGCAAGCATGACTCCTAAGCAAAATTGCGTAAGACTAAGTTGTGGAGAATTTCAGACCAAATACGAGTAACCGTCTATTATCCATTGAATCCCCCTCCCAAAATAACAAACATGATTTCGAGCCGGCACTCTGCACTTTCCTAGTCTCTCCCACTCCCTAGACAAAAATCCATAGAGAAACCGAGGCACTCAAATTTTGCATACTCAATCCGTATCAGCTCTTGGTCTCTCAAAAGTTTCGAGCTATAACCCAGCAAGACATTTATTTGTCTCCGATTCCAGTGGAATCGAAAAGTCTTCGATTCTATAGCGGTTCCATTCATCGGTTTGTCTCCGAAGCTGGAAAAATTCAAATGTTTTCGACTCTGGTAATCATTAGCCAGAAATTTGAATTCATAACGATGATTATTACGATTTATCGATAAAGGTTTGGTTAGTAGAGTCGGATAAAATTATGAGAATATTTCCCATTGAATTTGTTATCAGCATCCAGATCCAGAGCTTCTGCCACTTATTATCATTATTTTTTCATTTTCCATTTTCAGGGTGATGTGGATTTGTATCTTTATCGCTGCCATTGCTACATGTTCCCAACTAATTTCAAAAATCTGGCTTAAATGGAAAACAACGCCCGTCATTGTGAGTTTCAGCGAAAAAACGACGCCCATCTGGGAAATTCCATTTCCGTCAATTGTCCTTTGTCCCGAGAGTCGTACATCGAACGGAACATTCAATTTCACCGAGGCATTCTATCAAGTTATCGATAATCCGAGTGACAATAAATTCGACAATTTATCCACGACTGAGTAAATATTTTTGAAATTTTAATTATTTCCAATATTTTTTCGATTTTTTAATACGAATCAGAATGCTTCTCATTGTCATTATTTTTTTACTGAACTGGTAACAAGTGGCGAATTTTGTGTTTGATACAAAAAAAAACATATCGTTTCAGTTATGAATATTTACAAACTCTTTCACAAATATGCGATATTGATTTAGCGGAACGCTTGAAATTCCACAAGGACGAACCAATTGATGTGATAAGAACTATGATAGAGCTAGCTCCAACGATCAATTACTCTATGCCTTTTGGTATATGGAAGCGTAGAGTCATTTTTCCTGATGGATATTTCACGACCGTTTTAACAGATTTAGGTGTATGCTATCAATTCAATGGAATGCATGAATCCGAAACTCTACGTCATCCACGGTAATTATTAGTTTCTCCAGTTTGCGCTTAGCTTCACTGAATGTTATTTCCGTTAATAGAAACTAGCGATAAGTTTTAAATTTAATTTCTAGACAATGGAATATTACGATTGCGGGAGAAGTGCTGAAGACTTCAACATGGAGTCTAGATAAAGGCTACATGCATAGAACAAATGATAACGAAACGTATCCTGAACGCATTGAGATGTCCGGTAAGGGGGGCGGACTATTCATGACGACACAAGGTTTTGAGTATGATCTTGACTATATGTGTCGGGGTGCTGTACAAGGATTTAGTGTAAGTTGCCAAGTTGATGAATGTTTACATTAAATTTCTGATAGTTTATTTCGTAAGAGGAAATTAAAACATCTTTTTTAAGTGGATATGTTTTTCATCCTGGGAATGTACCTGAAATTCGCGTGGCGTCAGTTAAGCATTTATTTTACTTAGAAGCTGATGTCTTTTACTGACTTCACGGGAGTTCTTTTTAGATCACACGAAAATGTTGAGGTCACATTGATCTCAAAAATTTCGTGTAATTTAAAAAGCACTCCCGTGAAGTCGGCAAGAGACGTGTAATGTCTAAAGGTGTTAACCGAATGGTGTTTATGGGGAAGGAACCGTAAGGTTGCCAAAATGACCGTGAAGGTCCGGTGGCGCTAGAAGCGAATGCTCCACAACACGCTGAGCGGCAGAACATGCTTATTCTAGCTCAGTTCGGGAGATGTGGGCCGGATTTTTGCCCGTTCGTTGCCCCAGCCATCACGCATATAACATCATGTGCCGTCTTCGTCGGGAATGTCGGTTCAAAAGGTATGACGGCACGTAACGGCGAACAAGCACGAAACTGTCGGCTGCCAACACGTACGCTGTCGATATCTTGCATACAAATTGCCAACGGACGCGTTCCAGCGAGATGAACTGTACTCGAATTCCGGCAATCGCGAGCCGATGGGGCGAAAAGCCGACACGACTTTTCAGTGAAGGTTTGATGTTCATGCACCCGTAAAGGAAACAGATTCCAATTAGATCCATTTGGCGCCTTTGCCCACAACGCGTCGACAAAACAATGGCGGAGCCCAATGCCGGCGTTATTTACGCCTAAAAATCTAAAAAAAAGCACCAAAGATTGTGTTGACGGGTGACCAGCAACTCCCTATTTGATCGCCGTCAACGAACGTCACTAGTCACTCATCCAACCTAAAGTTACCGCCGAGTGACTGGTGAGTACGAGGTGGCCGTTACTGACGTCAGCGCCTAAACAAAATAAATGGTTAACTGACGCCACTGCCCAACGGATCGATGACTCAAGATAAGTAAGTAGCCCGGGTGCAGGCGGGCGCATCAACTATTCCCCAGCGGCGTAAGCAACGTTTCGTTAGCTTATAACTGGCTCCGGACGTTGTGTGTTGCTAGCATATACCTCCTGTCAATTTCGCCGCAATTTGCGCCAAAGCGAGATGGCTGTAGTTTACTGTTACGCCTTTCACCACAAGACAACACAAACATAAATGGCGACAGCGTGATTCGAACCGGCGAAAAACCAGTATAGTGAGACATCTCCCCAAAATGAGTTGGCATCATTCCATTCTCCAAACCATAATGGCTCATTTCCAAAAATCCCTTCTTTATGTATGTAGAATAAGAACGCTTAGTATCGACGCATTGCATTGCTCTCTTTATCATTACACATCTGCTCCTTACATCACCCATTCGCTCCTGATTCAATAGGCAGTCAGCGAGAAAAACGATTTGCTCTGCGTGGAGTTTGAACCAGTCACCTTTTACTTGACAAATTGGCGCTCTACTCTTCGAGCAACCACAGTTAATTATTTAATTAATTAATAATTCCAGATTCAGTTACTTTCTCCGGACGAATTTCCAGCAGCAAATAAACAATACGTTCGAGTGCCATTCAACAAGGATATTATGCTTATAATAAAACCAAATCTGATGACAACTTCTGAGGGTCTACGAAGTTACGCATGGCATAAGTACACATAATTTAATATTAATTTGATTAATGCAAAAATTAAAAAAATTAAATCTAAATTATCGTAGGCGACAATGTTTCTTCAATGAGGAACGCTATCTACGATTCTTCAAAACCTACACGCAGAACAATTGCAATTTGGAGTGTTTGACGAACTATACGCTTTCGAAATGTGGCTGCGTTAAGTTTTCAATGCCAAGTAAGAAAACTGTTTTTATTTTTGAGAGTAATAAATGTCGTATTGGACTTGATTTTAATATCTGTAGATGACACGTCTTCAAAATGATCGAATTAATTTCAGTTAGACAAGATATAAGACATAATTATTGTATTTGCTTTAAATCATGATTTGTACTAACTAAAAGCCGATATTATACTTGACGTGAATTCTATCGCCCAGTCGTACCTATCGAAAATCAGCGGTTTTTGTTGTTCACCTTTGACACGTATAGGTCATACGAACATAATTTTCTTACAAACTTACAATACTTCTTTAAATTAAACATAGGAGCCCGCTCAACAATAATTGCCGCCTTTAACTCTCATCTAGGAACCGACGACATGCCCATATGTCAGGCATCGGATATTAAATGCTACTATGCTGCCGAAGATGATCTTTTACGGGAACAATTTGAAGGTGGACTAACTAGCGTGTCTAAAAACTTGACAGTTTGTAATTGTTTACCAGCATGTACATCCCTAGTGTACGAAGTGGAAATTTCCGAAGCAAATTTTAACGTCTATAAAGTTTTGGAAGCATACAAAGAAACCTACCTGGAGGAGAATCCACAGTAAGGGCGCCTCCACATTGGATCGCGGTCGCGTGTTTTCCGTCAATCGTGTTGAATGTACGAATACACTTTTCAGGAAAGAAGCAATTCTCTCAATTCTACTCGATTATCATACATAATAAAATACATATAAACAAATCGGGTCGATTGTGGTACCTTACAACAGACAATTAGGTAAGAAATTGCCGAAATAAGAACATATGACTGGAGAAGAACAATACGTACACCGGGAGTGTACGCCACTTGAATAGGGACAGCCGCTTCATGAATTGTTGTACATACTTAAAACCTCCAGTACCTATCTATCTTGTGCACAACTTTGCTTCCGCCGTTTTCCGACAGACGGCTGCATCGGTGAGGGCTGGTCAAAATACGTAGTACAAAAGGGTCACAAAGTGAGTTTGGACGTCTGCGAACGTATCGACAACCCCGCATTAATAAAAGTTGTTCGCATTTTTAATAAGAGTCGCGATTCAAAATGTCTGTTTTCGAGCCAAGTTCTCGTCATTTGCGGGAAGTTTTGATCTTCTGCTTCCATTTGAAAAAACTCCAGCTGAGGCTCATCGAATGCTCTCAGATACTTATGGTGAGGTTGCTCTGAGTGACAGAACATGTCGTGAGTGGTTTCAACGTTTTGAAAGTGGCGATTTTAATGTCGTGGAGAAGCATGGCGGCGGGAGAAAAAAAAAAATTCAAAGACGACGAATTGGAAGCACTGCTCGATGAAGATTCGTGGCAGGTGTCGAAGTTTTCGGGCAGTTACAGTTTGGGAAACACATAAAATCAACTTCCAATGATAGTGCAAGAATCGCACTCCGTTAAGTAGTCTGCGATTTGAAATACAAGCGGCGCAGGTGTCCAAGTTTTCGGGCAGTTACAGTTTAGGAAACACATAAAATTAATTTCCTGTGAAAATGTTCGTTTTTTGTACTTATATGGAATAGTAAACATTCAAAAAATTTTGCTGCCTAAGAAAATTTGTCCGATTGTATCTGTGCAAAGGATTCAAGCTTCCTCTTGAAATTTGAGTTGACGTTTGATTGCTAACTAAACCAAGACACATTCCCAGCAAACGCATGCCCCGTTTTCGTGTTCGCTACTCCAACCTTCTGTCGATCCTTTTTTGTCGCTTCTCCTGCTCTACTCTGCTCCCTTTTTTGCCGCTTACCCCGGTCTACTTTGCTCTGGGCAAAAAAAGCGCAGCTATTGATTAGCTCTATTCTGCTCTGTGCAAAAAAAAGCGCAGCTATTGATTAGCTGCGTTTTTTTGCCAGAGCAGAGTAGAGCAGGATAAGTGGCAAAAAAAAGAATCGAGAGCAGATTGGAGTAGGAGAAGAATATTTGCGTTTAACACACTGACATACACTAATTATCACACGCTATCTTTCGACCAACTATTATAAATTCGGTCAAATTCGGAAAAAAGGCTATTTTAGATTTGATCGCTCAATACCGCTCGATTTCAAAACAAAATTTCCAATTGGAAATGTCATCCAAGCTACTAACTACTGATCAGATTTTAAAAACAAGGGAAGCCTTTTTGTTCCCTTGGTAGAGTTTCACGGACAGTGTCTATGTGACATGTGACATGTTTCTGTTCCTTGTCTTCTTCTTCTTTGGTTTAAACACACAACAATTAACACAATTGGTGATACGAAAACAGCAGAAAACAGACAGAGTTTCACTTTTGCTGAACAATGCAAGCACCTTTTTGGAAAACAAATGCAACCCATTGAAGGAAAACACGCGAACGCTACTCAATACGTGAGCAGCCTTAATTAAAACAATAAATTTATCAATAGATGCAATAAATTTCTAATTATTCGCTTGTTTTTTTTTCAGACTTATGATGGGTCGCACTTCAATCTTTTTTAAAGAACAACAATTTATCACTGTGCAACGCTCGAAATTGTATGATACAACTGACTTCTTAGCCGCCTCAGGTGGACTTTTAGGCTTATTTGTAGGTGTTTCAGCACTAAGTATTGTTGAATTACTTTACTTTTGTACGGTACGACTCATTTCCAATTTGCGTATGCGTCGCAACATTCAATTGAAAAAGAGAAATGAATATGTTGTAGAAGAGGATTAACGAGTTTATCCAAAAATGTAAATGTATGTAGGTACTTATGAAAATTTCATCTTATATTTGAATGAAATAAAATTAAATAAAAATAAGCCAGTTTAAATACAATTCAATTTTATTATTTTTTCCCTATGTGTGTGGAATACACTCGATGTTTAGTAGCAGGCAAACCAAAGTGGCGCAACAATTTGCCTTCATTCCGGTGGTAATGTTATGGCGCAGGGCAACGCCCAGACTTTGCACTGCATTTGGAATGACAAGGCACATTCACCTAACCTAAGCCGTGTTTCATTGTAACCATAGCAGAACAAAATAGCAGAAAAGATACCAAATAGAACAACGATCATCGTGGCGTGACAGCCCGACGTGGGGCCTTGGCCGCCTGGACAGAACAATGATAGGAGAATTCAATTGAAAATGGAGCGCTTCCTGGGTTTAGTGTGTTTTGGAATACTTAGCCTTCAAACCTTCAAACCCAAATGTCGAAGGAAAACTAGAATGTATTTTCAGTGAAAGTAGTTCAGAATGCGCAACGGTTAGCACGTTCGATTTCTACTCACTGGGCTCCGGTTCGATTCCTACTGAATGCAGTAGTTTTCGATAAAAAAGGGGATTTACGTGTCTACTACTACTACTACTAGCTATTTTTTATGGGGTAAATAACTCGGTTCAGCGTGTTGCTGATCAGATCACATACCTCTGCACAAGACACACCGTTACGATCTAGAAAATTATATGATGCTAACTCATCTCGAGGGCATGGTTCAAATTGGACTGTCGTACCAGCCATTTATTTATCCTCAGTGAAAATGCAATCTAACAAAAAATTTTATTTGAGCAGTAGATTTTTTTATTCGAAGCATTTTCAATCAACATTATATTCACCGAAGATAAACTGTATGATCAGTCTAAACTGCACTCCATTGACTGCAGCAAATTCCGAATATTTCAATCTGAAAAGCTGCTTGCAGTGTAACAAGGGCACAAACGCATACGCAGTACAGAGAGCTTAAAATACTGTAGGATTTACTGAGATGGTATGGAAGGAAAACTACGAAATTAGGCGACGCAACTTTATTGGGCGCATCCGGAAATCATGGAGTCACGAACTCCAATGACAATTTTACAATCGAAAGATATTTTTACAGGCTAGATTCTGTATGCCGCTCGTACCTCCTCTGGTGGCGAAATATGGAAATGGCTGCGTCGCTACAATACATTAGGTGCGTTTTTTTCGTACAGAGCAGAGCATAAGCGACAAAAAAATGATCCAGATCAATTTAACGGAGTAGGGTTTTGTCTTTGCTAAGGGAGTGTGTCTTGGTTTAGTTGGAATTCAAATGCCAACTAGAATTTCAAGAGAAAACTTAAATCCTTAGTATGTACATATACAATCGGACAAATTCCCTTTAGGCAGCAAAATTATTTTGTATGTTTACTATTCTAAATAATTACACAAAACGGACAATTTATTGAGAGGAAATGAACTTTATGTGCTTCCCAAACTGTAAACTGTTCTAAAATTTCGACGCCTACTCCGCTTGCATTTCAAATGGGGAACTATTTAACGGAGTAGAAATCCAGCACTAAAGTTCTATCGAGAGCAACTCAGATCAAATTGTTAGTGTAATTGTGTGGTCTTAACCTGCTCTGCTCTATATGGATCTTGAAAAAACGCGCCTATTGTTGTGAAACGATGCCAAACAACAATACACAGGAGCTCGCGTCAGTTTTACGTCGATTCCACCTGAACCATACCGATTCGAATGAAACAAAAATCTGTGAACACTACAGAAAAAAAAATACCCTTCTAATTGTATATATGATAATGTGTGTAATTAATCACCTGTAATGAACCATATCCTGGTAGTTTTGCTTCCACCGGCAGATCGATGACAGCACGTGATGAGTAATGATCTGTTGGTGATATGAAACCAGATGCCGAGGGCCCCATTACACCTGGACCCCGATGCGAGCGCGAGGGCAACTGAGCCATCCGCCAACCATTCCATCCTTATCGCCATATTTTTTTTATTCCCCATGTTGGCCAACTTCGCTTCAGGGAAACACCTTTGGACTATCCTTTTGTAAATTTCAATTCCCTCTTTCTTTATCATCGTAACCAGACGATTCACGCTCTTTTTGCGGTTGTCGATACAGATATCTCTCACTTTACGGTCGGTTTGGGGATTGATCAACTCTTTTCATTACGCATTTTCCTCCACGGTCCGCTTCTAGGGTCTTGTTTTGGTCGAGTTTTATTTTAATTCCGTTAACGATAGACACCAAACGACGACAATAGGTTGTTGTTGTTGTAGCGACACGCTGATATCCGATGAATGTGTGTGTCATAAGGCATGGTTGTCCATGTTTTCTTCAATTTCCAGGTGTAGAAACGCAGCTGCCTCAATAGGGTTACCCCATAGCGCAGTAGGTGTTAGGCGCGTGGGAGCTGCAGGATATCGTATGAAGTGAGCCCACAGGCTGGACAGGAGTTTGACAATAGGTGCTTTCTCTCGCTGGGAAATTCTGAAGTGAAGAAATAATCTTTGTACTTCTCTACGTTTTTCTGAAGACATGTCTGACGTCTTGCCCATACTAGAAAGTAAGTGTTTTGAGGTTGCCATGGATAACGGTTCACAAAATTGAAATTCACTCATAAAATTTTAGATCAATTATTCAATAAGAGACATTACTCACGTTGTAACTATTGCAGACAGGGAAAACTTGCAATAATGCAATGTCTTAAAATATTTTATACCAACTCACTATAACAACCCTTTTCAACAAACGAGAACCAGATGAGCACTAACCTCACTTACTTATCTAAAAAAGTAAAATTAATGATACCAGTAGCAATAATTAATAAAACAAACCTAGAAAACTAACTTGTTTGCTCGAAAAAAGACTTTTAAATTAGAAAATGCATGGATCTGTGTACTGCCCCTAATAATTTCGCAACCCACTCTAGATGAGACTCCAAAATATAAAGATTGCCTCTACAATGAACCAACATACAAATTTCATTTTTACGAATATATTTATTAACATTATTTAGGTTTGTCTATTAAACAAATGTCCGAATATACAATACGTTATAAAAAAATATGTACAATTTACATTTTTTCCGTCTCTTTTCTTTTTCCATAACCCCCCTTAATTCTTCTCCCACACTAGCATTTTATTATTCGATGGCAAATCATAAATTCGCCTGAAGAAAATTCCATTTTTCTCTCCCACCGTCTTCAAATCGCGCAAATCCCGGATTCCCCATTCAGGATTATGTTTTCGTAAATTTTCATCGAATATGCGATTACTTTCGGGTTCCAGCACTCCATCAATAGCCATGGCTCCGTAGTGTATAAGCAGCCCACCAGGTTTCAACACCTCTCCAGCCGTTCGAAAAAGTCCTTTCGTGCAATACCATGGACTGACATGTATTAAATTTACATTGAGCATGTAATCGTAAGTAGCTGCATGATCCTGAAGACATCCTGGTTGCGAAATATCCACAAATAAAGGCTGCCTTATATTTCCATGTTGACTCTCGGCGGCATAGGCTGCAACGCTCTGAAGTAGCACTTTATCGTATTCTGTCGGCTGGAATGTGATGTTTGGAAAATTATTGGCAAATCTGAGAACATGTTGACCAGTTCCAGAGGATATTTCTAGCAGTTGTAAGCCCGGAGTCTGGGAATCGAGCTCTGTCTTAAGCACCTCTAAAATTGGACCGCCATTTCTTTCTGCCGGTAAGAATACTTTTTTGGCACTATGGATTGTAGGAAAAAATTTACACTGAGAACATCCTTTGATGAACTTAAAAAATATACTATATTACCTCCCATCCTCAGCATCTTGAAATGCATACATTTCAAGATAACAAGCACCGCGTTAAAAATACGTAATGAAAAAGAAAACTATTAGATCTTTCACAGCACCAACTACTCACTAAATTCACCAAACTGAGCACACGCACTTGATGCAAACGAACGTCACAATCAGCTGTTTTGAAGATAAGAATAGTATCTCAACATAAATTTTAAATAAAAAGCTCTAACCCAAGTCCATCACCAAAAAAGCTAACTATGGATCGCATCAATTGTCTGATAAGCCATCTAGCGGAAAAATTAGGAACAAATTGTCTACAACTTACAGCGATCTCTCTTCCGCAGTAACGTATTTATATTTCAAACTATTATTGAAGAGATGGAAACATGCATGGATTTGCGGGATGTCTAAAAACAGTACATAATTCTATCGACTTCCATCTGATGAGTGGACGAACAAAGCAAAAAATGCGAATTGGATTTATTATATTAATATTAAAATTAAACAGACAAGTACAATTTATTATGTACAATATTATAGTACGACCTATTTTTATATACTATATAGGTACATAGGTCTTTACGAAAGCTAATCTTTTTTCTCTTCATACACCAGGGCCGACAGGTATACCTATAGAAAATTGCATTATATTGGTCGTCTCATATATAAAAGCACTGGATAATGGGAGAGGCACCATAGATAATCATTTCAAGCGACCCCTTCAAGGAATTGCCTGCAGTCTAAGACTCCTTCCGTTTCGTTCGTAACTCAGCTTTGTCCTGTAAATCGCTGAGCGATTATCTCAAATTCAGGGACATATTTAAGATTAGGTAGGATAAGGACGACGTGACGGACGCGCGGTATAAGCCATATGGTATAACGCAGGAAGAGGCACGACAGTTAACCAATGCGCCCATCCCCTATCTAAGTCACGTTGGGAGCCAATTTGATATTTGGAACGTTCGAATGCAAATTTTGCAGAAAGGCGACCAATTCCAATGTACATAGTACGGTATTTGACAAAACAAAAGCGGAAAAATATCATTTCCTTATTTCGGTCTAAAAAAGGTTCCTCCGTCAAAATTTTTGTCGGCAAACCTCTGATTCGTATTTATACCATTAAAATATTTTTTTTTTCAAAACAATAAAAGCAGTTAGGGTAAAATAACCGTCCAAAGGTTGGCAAAAAAAACGTTATTTTAGTCAATAAAAAAATGCTGAGCCGAATTTTTGTTGGCAAACTCCGAATTCGTATTCAGCATCCCGAAAAACTTAAAGGTATAAAAAAAGAATACTGCAAAACTTTTCACTAACTGAATAGTTAAGTCAGGGTGAAATAGCAAACATGCACAATTCGACTAAACTATTATACAATATTTAGTTTTTAGAGAATCGACTATGCGGTTAGCATAAATTTTTCTATAATATCATGGATATTATTTTCAGAAAAAAGGGTCTTCAAAGTTCATTAGGGGCGACCAGTAGCGCAGTGTGTTGAAGCATCAGTCTCATGTTTGACTACCGGCGCTTCGGGTTCGAATCCCGTCCACAACGACGTTCGTGGCCACGGATGTGCAGGAGGTGCATGCTGGCAACTGCATTCTCCCAAACTATTGTAGTTTATGCCGACGTACGTCAATTGGGCCACATGGAACAGTTGACGCGCTATGGGGTTAGGGCTCTCTTAATTGAGAGAGATGTCAAAGAGACATAAGTTGTCCTTATTGAAGACATCGACCCATTATACAATTATAAACAGCAATAATAAAATAAATAAATAATAATTTCCATGCAGTACTATTTTTCCGTACAATCGCTAAAGGTTCACCACGACAAAAACTTATGAAGAAAGTCATCAAATATGGGCGTTGAATGATATTATCTGGTAACTATAGTTTATTCTATTTGACGTGAATTTTGTATCAAACTATAATTAGTCAGCTGTTTATAATAAAAAAGGATGACCACTAAATAGAAAACTCCTTCATAACTGATGTTTGGTCAGGCTGATTTACATACATTCCGATTAACATATTCTTAACTTCTTGGTCCACCATCTCTTGACATAGACTAATAACTCCCCTCTACTAGCATGTTCCATAAAATTAACATAATTACATGAACGATATAGATACATCTCTCTAACAGTCTTTAGATTGAGTTTCGGCCAACTAGTGTTTTATCGTTTCTTGATTACGCTCATAATAAGCTAACACAACAATAAACGGCAAAACTATATATCCGAAAACTTTTCAGCCTTGATTCGTATCAATCGGGACTCGTAATTCACTAGGCCTTCCTATATTCACCACGAGCGCTTTCGCCCGAAAGTTGCCTCGATATATAGGCAAACGGACGAAGGAGGCGTCAAAGTCCCAACAGTTCTTTGGCTATCAACATGACCATAAAAAGGCATCGATAAGGCTACCATGTCTTTATCTCATGTTTCATTTTGTTTTATAGTCCCATATTACGCCCATCAGGCCTGACAGCAATTTCTCCAGGCTCCGCTTCAAATGCGAAACTGTTTTGGTTAGAATCGTAAATGGTACTGTGGGTAAAGGTTTTGATATACGTCCTTAGATAAATACATGTTCATTTTATCGGGCCGGGAACGGGGTTCGTTCGGCGAAATCGTGCAAATATGGCTGAATGTCTATTTACGAGTATAAATACAAAGTGATCCTTCAGACACTTCCGCCGTATAGTCCTTCTGGCTGTACTGTACGCAATTTACTGGACGAGATAAATAAATCTTACAGGAAATGAGACTGGATGTTGGCGCTTATTGCATGCTCGTATTAATATTTTCGGGGATTAAATTGAAAATGTGGTTTTTTATGAGGCGAAATTTGTAGGAAGTGTGTCAAGAGAATAATTGATGTATTAATCATACAGCTGGGATTATCTATGAGTGTGGGATATGTTGGATGATGCGATAAAGTAAGTGATAGATAAATTGGAGTTTTTTTTTCAGTAGAGACGGGTAGCACAGGTGTAATAATAAAACTAATTCCGGGAATTTACTTAAAGTAATTAGCATATTATACAATTACATACAAGTAGTATATAATGGGTGAAAAAAAAACGTATACATACCGAACACATAAGCTCTAATCGCAGTAGCGCAGTGTGTTGAGGCATCAGTCTCATGTTTGAGTACCGGCGTTTCGGGTTCGAATCCCGCCCACGACGACGTTCGTGGCCATGGATGTGTAGGAGGTGCATGCTGGCAACTGCATTCTGCGAAGCCAGTTTATGCCAAGGAAACGTTAACTGGGTCACATGGAACAGTTGACGCGCTATGCTCCACAAGAGGTTAGGGCAACTGAGTAGTAGTAATAGTAGTACAATCATATTTTCAATCATAATCATTGGCTGCGTTCCAAAAAAAAGTCGTTGAGTCAGCGCTTCACAATTACTGACCAGCACAGCGCATGTGTTTTAGGAACGCAACCATTTTCAACTACGATGCTGCTCTGTTCCGTGAGCCATGCAAAATCTCCAGTCGCAAAGTCCCTGAAAGATGAAAAATCCGCAAAAATAAAATTCCCAATGACAAAATCGCCAAATAATCTCTATAAACATTACAAATTAAGTTCGAAGTCTAATATATAAAACTAAAATTGAGATTTGTATGTTTGTCGCACAACAACTTTTAAAACACTGGGACGACCAGACGAGTATATTTGCGGAGCTGGAAAAGATAATACTCGTAAGATGGTTCGCGATCACATAAAGCTAAACCCCGTTTAACCGAACCCAAGAGGGTGGCGTCATTTTGGACAACGAAATTTTTCGAAAGTGCTTTCAAAAGGCCGGGGAAAAAACAAAGTCGTTCACAAACCCACAATGATGCCGAATACAGTAAATCCCGTTTAATCGAACCAAAGACGGCGGCGTAATTTCGGATATCGAAATTCGGTAGGGATTGGCTACAAACATGATCCACGATATGTGAGAAGAACATGCTTATTATTCTTCTAAACCGAGCACTGTCTGCTGCATGCTGCCAACATATTAGCGGGAAGCGCAAGCAATACCCATTAGAAGAAACCTTTGGAGGGGGGGGGGGGGGGGGGGGGGGGCAAAAATGGGTTTCCTTAGTTTTTCTCGCGGGCGCCCATTGAGACCAAACTATTTTCCATAGGCTCTTTCAACTAAGAACGGGAACACAAAAAAATGAAACCGGAATATAGAGGGCTACGCCCGCAATTCGAGGGTTTTGTAGCACGCGCTTGGTATCTAAATATTGGCTCCCTGCTCTTCTTGGTACCACTTAGCTGAATAAAAACACCATAACTAAATGTCTTACTCATGATATAGTATCTTCCATGCCAATTCACAAAAAGACTGCGTCTGTCACCTCTCAAAGTAATAGTTTTAATACGAGAAGCTGTAGATAGATATGTATGTATACGAGATAAACTGTCCTACTCTTCGAGATGCTTAACCATTCATGTTACGACGACATTGCAAATTGCAAACTGGTGTAACGGCTTCAGGGTGGCGCCGGCGGGGACAAATTACGGTCTAATATTTTTCCCTCCTCCACTGTTCCCCTTTCTACAAATCTCAAGAAAATGCCAAAAATGGAATGTACTCAACATTACCTTTCTCACGATACCCCACTTGGCTATACCAGTGGATAAAAAAAAATTGACCTTAATTTCGCCTCTATGTGGACCCACCCCCCCTCTTAAAGTTGGCTGATTACAACACAAAGCTTTCTCCAGCAAATTATAGCATTTCTACACATTCTCGCCGAATTATATGTGCAGCTTCAGCCGTTCGTAAGATATTCTATGAACAGACGGACAGATAGGTATTTGACCGATTTTGTAAGATTTAAGACACAAAACCCTAAAAAAATTAACAGTGTGAATAGTTATTGTTAGGATCACCAATCACCAATCTTCACCCTTCCAAAGTTGGTTTATTAAATAACTGCAATTCGCACTACGAAAAACAACATGAAAGTAGTACACGCATATCTATGCGTGAGGCCGGTAGGAGCATTTTTTGTATGGATAGTGTCAAAATGCATAACTTTAAGTCAATGTACTATTATTAAATATCATGTCATTGTAATGAAACTTAGAGGTATTATTGCCTATGATGTTAGTTATCATTAGCTATCAATATTTTTGTCCTCAGGTAAGCTTGAGGGGTGCAGGGGTGTGCTAACTGCAACTATAGAAATGTACTATTATTAACCTTTTTGGATGAGATTTAAAAATTCTATTATTTTTAGTTTTCTATGCTAGTGAGATGCCGCTTTTCTGTAAATTTTCATATGTCTAGCTATAACGGTCTCGAAATGCAACGGGGGGGGGGGGGGGACAAACTCGGACCACATATTTTCCCCGCTCCCTCTTTTCTCCTTTCTTCAAATTTGAAAAAAATTCCAAAAATGGAATGTACTCGACGTTACCTTTCTTACGATACCCCACTTGCCTATACCAAATGAAAAAAAAACTTCGACCTTCATTTCCCCTCTATGGGGACCCCCCGTTAAAGTTGACTTATTACGACGCATCGCTTTCTCCAGAGAATTATAGTATTTCTACATATTTCCACCAAATTTCATGCATGTAGCTTCACCGGTTCGTGAGATATTTCATGGACAGACAGACAGACAGACAGACGGACGCATGACCGATTTCATAAGGGTTTTGTTTTTATACAAAACCCTAAAAAACATCGTCGATTACGATTTGCGGAGCTAGAATAATATTTGCCCTAATCCTAATAGGGTTAGTTGACGTTTCGTTAGCATATAACTGGTTTCGGACGATACGTGTTGCTAGCATACACCTTCTGACCAGTGGCCGCATTTTGCGATAAATCGGGTATGACCGTGGGTTACTGTTACGCCCCATACAATAGGGAGAAGACAACACAAATATGCATTGCCACGAAAGGATTCGTACTGGACTGAGCAACCAGCTTCCCTTCAATTGCTGAAAGGACGATGGTTTTATTGTCGTATTCGCTCTTTTCTTATACGTATAGCAGTCGAGCAAGCTTTATGTATCTAAGCGAGGCGATAATTGCCACCTTCATCCAAATCTTCAGATAGCTCAAGTAGATATCAAGCACCCGTGCCATCTTGGACAGACTATTAAGGAAGTATTGGTGCTTTGGTGGCTCGAACAGTCTTAATGGCAGGTTTAGCCATCCTCCCGAAGTCCAATCCATTTTTTTCAAAATAGCGCCCAACGATCAACGATCAATTCTGTCACTACAATTATGGTGGACTAGAGTTGGCGGCTGTTTAGGATGTGCTAACTTCCTGCAATAGGGGCAGTACTGTAGCACTGAATGTCAGTTCAGAATGAAAAGTGTCCTGGAGGAATAAGGACCTCTCTCGCAAGAGTGTATAAGTTAGTAGAAAGTCCAAACCGCTCTCATCAAGTACAACAAACTCACAAGGCACTTCAAACAAGGATGCTGGAAAGACACTGTGAACTCATTCCATCCCTGCCGTGAAGCAACGAGACTTCACGAAGTTCTTTTCAATGACATGGTAGACCTGATATAAAAATCAATGATTCTTATACTGAAGGACCGGAGCAGAAAGTCGAAGTTCTTCAACATACCCACTTCCCAGGATCCGTCATATCAGACACCTGGAAACTACTGGATCTCCTCCGATCGATCAAATAGTATTTGTAGGGTTATCCTAGCAAGGAGTGCCCCAACCCTGCTGTTAAGGGATTACTTACTGCTACTATGGACGTGGTTTTCACTCCCAAATATATTAACTAGCAGGAGAATCAAATGATTTTTTAGTCAGAGCCCTAGAGATACATGGAATACTTCAATCAGGGTTACCGCTGTACCGAGCTGTCAACAAGGAGGGGTGGTCTTTTAACAGCAGTGTCATTAGTCATAAACGAGCTAGTTTCCAAGTTATGAGACCAAACCACGGTTATCTAGCGATTGAATGAGCATATGGTATAACAACAGAATCACTGAGTATCGATTTTACCCTTCATTCTCTGAAGTACTCAAAAGAAAACATAACCCATTAATAAAATTCAAATAAATACATACTATATATACCCAACAAGCTTTTATAAGCAATTTAAACTCTTTCTGCCAGTACGATTGATTACCCCCATTTGTTCGGTGGCATTATGCCTGTCCTACATTAATCTTCTATTAATCGATTCCCGTACATAATTTCATCCCTCGAAGACCCACTCATAATATGTTATGTCACAAAAAAAAACCTAGTCACTCGTCAATTACTCATCGTTGAACCCTACACCATATATCATTTTGTTGGATGCTTTCGTCATGAATACCTCAACATCAGCCGTCAGAGTATTTCATGCGAAAAGGACAACTCAATTTTTCTAAATCGATTTCAGCGCAACCTAGAGTCTTAAAGGACTGAAAGGATGTTCGATGAAATGTTGGAGAAGCCTTGAAATTGACGAAAAGCGTATAGCATAAGCGCAACGCAAAATTAAAACGAAATTCCCAGTGAACGATGAAATGTAATTCGCGGCTTTATGTAAACGTCTTAAGACGCGGGCCGCGTCATTGCCACCACCGTCGTCGTCGCCCCATTTGAGTCAAGTTGCGTAATTTAATTGGAAAACTTTTGATGTTCACCAGAGTGTATAGAATCCGTTTTCGGTTTTACCGGTAACTTCACCTGGAAGATCTTACTTCGTTTAAGGCCGGAAAGTTTCCCCGTGTCAGAGTACTTTTGGATTTGCTTAATCTCTAACACCGAGGGAGTTGTATAGTAGGAGGATTTCTTGGATTTCCGCATGTTTCGGATGTTACAGGATGTTCGCACATTATGAGTTCGATGTTAGCGTTGGATGGCTCGGATTGGAACTAGTATATCTGATAATGTAACTAAAAGATTTACATGAGATTTGTCTAGTGCACGTGAAAAAGACAGTGATTTGAGGCGCATAGTACACAAAATAATGTACACGCTTTCGTTTAGAAAATGATCAAATTATTTAAACAACTTACAATGGAAATGTTTTCAATTCTAATAATAGTAAAATGATTACAAGATGTATTTTAATATGATAATGAAATTTAGGCTAGGAACACATTATCTGGAATATAAGGACCAACCATAGATCTTTTAGAATACTTGGATTGTGCTTGTCCTTTAATTATTATCTATTGGAAAAGTGGCCGGAACATGTGGTTAGACTTTCTGTCAGTTTTAGACCAAAAATTCAAAAATTAACAAGTTGTCGAAGTTGCCAGCTGCCAGTTCTGACATTTCATTCTTAATTTATGTGACGCCAGTCATTACGAGATTGATGAACGGGTCGCGAGGAGACAACAAGCTGGGCAAAGTATCTGTAACAGTCTCTTCTTTGGTGTGATGCAGCAATTTCATTGCCGGCAGCAGCAGCACCGGCATCGCCTGTATCTTGGCTAATTAGAATGCACGCATTCGCCATGAGCGAATTACATTGGAGCAGCAACAGCAGCAGCATCGGCAGCGTTGCTTTTCTAGCAAAATTTCTAAAATGCTGATTTAGTAGCATCGGCGTGCATGGGGAAACTTTTGAAATGTTCGAAAGAAAAAAAGAGATTTTGTGCATTAAGGTGTCGAACGAAAGTTTCGTTTTGTTGTTAAAAATTATAAAACCTTTTCGACATTCACAACAACTCATTTTTTATGCAAAACAATGACAAAAATCGTTATTAACGTATTGGCGGAAGACGATATGGCATTACTGCTTTCAATGAGGCTTGGAAAGCACAATAGCCAAGCAAAGCCGACGTCGCTGCGATTGCTGCTACTGGCAATGAAATTGCCGCGTGAAACTCGTATGTTTTTATCCAGACGCACGTACCGTCAACCAAATTGACCACGTCTTCATTTCCAAAAGGTGGGCCTCCAGTGTAGTGGATATCCCATCCTATCGAGGAGCAAATTGCAATTTAGACCACCACTTGGTGAAGACAACCTATCGGTGTAGAGTTTCTTCAGTGCACCCATCAAGAATCAGCCCTCCCAAAATTTTCGCGGTTGAAAAACTCTTGAACGATGTTACGGCGCAGGCATATACCGTTGCCCTTGAGGAAAAACCATCACCCATGCTACACGACATCAGCAACACAGATGTACATGGGTTCTGGGAATAACTTGAGGGTTCCATTAAGGAAGTTACAGAGAAGGTCGTGGGACACAAAGCCCGTCGAGCGCGAAATGGCTGGTTTGACGAAGAATGCAGAAAATCACTCGAAGCCTACAGACAAAATATCCAACGTGCAACTAGAGTCAAACAAGAAAAATATGACGAGCTTCTTAATCCAAAATCAAATATCCCTATACAAGTAACGGCGTTATTATTGATCATGGTCCCACTACAGAACCTCCGACAGTAACGAAGTTGATCTCGCCCTGCGGTCACTCAAACCAAATAAAACGCTAAGCGCTAACGAGGCTCCGGCTGAGCTGCTGAAGTCTGTTGGAACGGGTCTATTAAATGCCGTACACCAACTACTTCTGCGAATCTGGGAGGACGAGGTGATCCCAGACGATTGGCGCAGGAGCATCATCTGTCCCATCCACAAAAAGTGAGATAAATTGCGATGTGAGAATTACAGAGGCTTTTCACTAGTCTGTCCTAGAAAGTACTGACGAAAATTCTGGATAATAGAATAAAACCGAATGCCGAGCGAATGATTGGCGAGTATCAAGGCGGTTTCAGACCTGGTCGCTCCACAGGTCCACAATTGATCAGCTCTTTACGGATAAGCTAATCCTGAAAAAGTGCTAGGAATACAACGTTGACGTGTACCAAATCTTTCGACTTTTAGCAAGCATACGACAATATCGATCGTGGTGTACTGTAATTTGGTATACCAGCAAAACTAGTACGACTACCAAATACGACGATGACCAACTCCGTCTCACAAGTCAGGATCCAGAACAGGTTGACTAATCCTTTTGAAACTTGTACTGGCTTAAAGCAGGGCGATGGACTGGCGCCGACGCTCTTTAACCGAGCACTTGCATACGCCATTCAGGTAATGGATACGGACACCAACGGAACGGTACTCATCAAGTCGACACAATCGATAGCGTACGTAGAGGACAGCAACATCATGTCCCGAAAACTGGTCAACGCAGAAGAACTTCTGCATAACCTTGACGCTGCAAAAGAAGTTGGACTACGTATCAACGAGCACAAAACAAAAAAAAATTATGCAATCAAGAACCAGGACGCCAGCACAATCGAGCATCAACGTAGGAACCTCAGCATCGAATTTATAGACAACTTCACAGACCTATGTAGCACCCTGTCAAAGGAGGCCAACGAAACTTACGAAATTAAGCGACGGATAAATCTAGCAAATAAGACTTTCTTCATGGTCCGCCCCATCATGAAATCGAAGCATGTGCACAGAATCACGAAGCTCCCCATATTCAAAAACATCATTCGACCAGTGCAATGGCTGCGAAACATGAACCCTAACCCAAGCCTCCGAAAACATGCTAAACATATTCGAACGGAAAGCCCTTCTGCGAATTTTCGGAGCAGTTTACGACCTAGATGGATGGCGCATCCGGTACAACCATGAGTTGAATGAACTGTACGATGTGCTGAAAGTTTCGAAAATCGTCAAACTACGCCTTCAATGGGCAGGGTACAACGATTGAACGATGTTTGCATGCCTAAAAAATAATGATCGGACTACGAGTCGACGAAGCGAGACTGCTAAGAAGACCGAGATCTCGTTGGGTGAGCTCAGTATATGCTGGCGCCGAGCGACTAGTGGCAAATAGTACAGATTCCATACATACAAATACAACATACAAATCTACCGCCGGAGGCGGAGTCAGCTTTCTTGTGAAGTCTATACAATTTGTCAATACATACAAATCTCCTGGCAGAGGGGAAAGTTATATGGAGTGATAACTCTTGTAGAATTATCAATCCTCTTTGCTAGTGGGCTTCTAAGATTGGAGGACGCGGACACATAATCGAGATAATGGGAGGACAACGATCCAGGCGGCCAGATCCCGACGTCGGGCTGTTGTGCCACGTAATGATGATGACTGTAATATTAGGCAAATCCAGTGGCGGATCCAGGATTTCGATAAGGGGGGGGTTCGGATTTGAAATGGTCAATGGTGTATCAAGTATTTCGGAGGGGAGATAGGTAACCTACTAATCTATCGCTTTTTCTATTGCCGCAAATCACAACTCATTACCTTCTGAAGAAAACTTTCTCTGTACAATCGTCAATCAGATTGACCTACATTAAAACCGTATCCCAATTTATGCAAAACGAAAACAAAAACGAATTCCGTATCGGCACCATATTAAAATTTCCATGAGAGTCACATCGCTTGATAAAGCCGCATAAATTTCTCAAACCCGATGAGGAACTACTCACAACTAAAGCATAAATTGATACGCTCTAAATTTGCATTTGTTGTCATATATCAAAAGCCTAATAACCATCTCTCAAATAGTATGCCACTATAAAGTCAGAGAAACTCATTATTTATTGAATACATTATCCTGTGCCCGTTATTATATTAAGTTCTCACAGAGAGCTTCCATTCCCACTAAAACGTCCTTTCCCTTTTCGGTGAAGTTTCAAATTAAGCATCCATTATCCTAGCACATACCAGGACATCGTATCGTCGATGTGAATTGCATGAATTTTCATCTGTATGAATTTGGCCAAAAGTTCGATGGTCAGAAATTTATGTAGATTTCTTATATACAATAATAATCGTACTGTGCACAGTAACAAGGCTCTCCAGGATATTCATGGTGGTAGGAAAAATCGCCTCGAGTCATTCCATTTCAGTGATTCGATACAATTTACATTTGCCTCTGTGGATGTCCATTGATCAATTCATGTAGCCAACGATCAAGTGCATCCACATACGCCGTGGACGTTCTTTTGGTTGAGTTTGCTCAGTTGGCTTTATATGAGAGCATCGCATTTCAATTGAAATATTAATTTCAACTTTAATTGGCAAATTGGAAAGCATAACGGAAGGATTGAGATGAAAGTTAAAACCGCGAAGTGTTGCATAAAAAAAAATATAAAAATATTCATTAAGGATTCGAATGAGCATATGGTTATTAATTAGAATTGCACATTAAGCTTTCGTGTGTTTTTCGCGAACGCGGGATCATTTCATGAAGGTGATTTTCTGATAAAATGCGAATTTTTAAATATACAAATAAAGTTCTTGAGGATGAAAATCATGATTCAGTGGTGTTGCATTCTGAATGTTACACTGAAACACTGGAAGTGTTACTGTTACCAGAAAGTTCTAACGAAGTGGCAATCATCAGACTGACGTCTCAACGCAACCAATGGAAATTGCTTGAACGAACGAACATAGATTAATAGATAGATAGAACGGTTCAGGCTACTAACCCTATTGATAGGCTTTGCGGCCATGGAAGATCTATTGTACCGTAGCCCTTATTATGGATGTCAGAAACCGGTCAGTTGAACGGATCAACCCGATTTTTCGATTTTTTTCCCTTGCGCTTTATACCCGGTCGGCTTTTCCTTCATCGGGTTAAAAACCGGAATGACATATTTTCTTGATCTCAATTGACCAGACTTGTCCATCTACGCTTCAAAAAAGTCTATATGGACCCGATAGCCTCAAGTCAGCAGTTACGTATTTCTGTACGGAAATGAAAAAAAATACGAATTGGGACATATATCTGCAAGACAACGGAAATCAACAACTTAAACAAATAGTTCGAATGAATGCAACAAAACGATATGATTAAACCACGACAAAAAAAAAAAAAGAAAAATCGTTCCGACATCTCCAACCTTTCCCGCTGAATTAGGTTAGGTTAAAAGGCTGCCGCGGATGACGCAGCACACATAGGCCACCAATGGGCCCGTTGTGATACCTACAAGGATAACTACCTACCCCATTGAAATTGCTATCCATTGAACCAGACAGAGCTGGCAATTAACCGATAAAGCCTGAGCGGGCTCATGACTCTTAGCTCTTCCAAATAAAGGAAGAAACAGTCCCCCAGTAAGACTAGCCTCCTCGCAGCCAAGGCAGGACAGGTGCATAGAAAATGAAGCGTACTCTCCTCCCCATCAGCATCCTTGCAGCTTCTTCAGAAGTCATTGTAGGGTAAGCGAAGTCTTCTTGCGTGCTCCCCAATGGGACAGTGCCCAGTGATAATATTCACCACCACACTAATGTGCTTCATATTTGGTGATAATATTGGAGAAGGAAGGCCGGAGTCCGCTGTGGGCCATAACCTCTTCATGATTTAACACGTACCGTCCTCAGTCTATCTAGCGCTCGCTTTATTTTTCGCGTTAGAGTTGATAATTTGCTTGCAGATTGTGAAAGGCACTCCGATGTCCCACCGACCATCCTCAATTGCCCCAGTCGTCCCAGCCCGAGCAAGTTCATCAGCCACACAATTACCAGCATAAGCACTGTGACTTGGAATCCAGCACAATATGATTTCAAAGAAACGTCCCATCTCATCAAGAAGCGATCGACAGTTCGTAACCATCTGCGATGTCGACAGAGCCGATTCAAGCGATTGAATTGCAGCCTGACTGTCAGTGTAAATAGTGAGTTTCCTACCAATTGCGACATTATATCCCAGCCAGGCGAGAGGTTCTGAAATCGCCAAAATCTCTGCCTGCAGCACGCTGCAATGATCGTGTATGCGAAAAGATAAACTAATCTTCAACGTCTCCGAAAAGATGCCGGCTCCCACTCCAGAATCCGTTTTGGATCCGTCAGTATATAGTATAAAACGATAGTCTGGGTGAGTGATTGCCCCAGTTTCCCACATGCCCTTTGAGGGAATCTGGCTCACAAAATTCTTGCCTAACATGTACTTAGGTATAATCCGTATATGCAGGGAGGTCAAGATTATTCAAAATAGCAGAGTGGCCGGAGCTTAGCGCACGCCGCTAACCGGTTTCGCGAAATCGCAATGCTATAATTGCTGCTTGCTGTTCAGCAAAAATATCGAGCGGTAAAAGATTTAGAAGCACATTTAGGCCTGCTGATGGAGTGGATCTGATAGCCCCGTTTGCAGCAATCGTCGCCAATCTTTGCACCGCTGAATTAACTTTGTACTTACAGCAACCGTTCGTGCCAAGAGCAGAAAACCAATAATACATATAGTATCTCCAACGCCGAAGTTGTTTCCTAACTCTCTCAAAAATTAAGGCCCAAATAAACCACGCTGATGGTTTGCGGAAAACGTTCGTTCGACAAGTCGTTGCGACGTAACCACTCACAACTCAAACAAAATTTTCACAGACCAAATTTTTCAGTTTGTTCTGAGATCACGATGTGTGCGGATTGTGTTGCTACTATATTGCTCGTTGCGGCAATAAAACGTAAAAATATCTATTAAGCCATTGCGAATTGGGAAAAATATTTTTCCGTATTCGTTTTTCTCAGGTCAGTATTACTGATGTTAAAAACGAGGGCCCCACAAACGAAAAATACTCCTCGATGCTAGTGAAACTCTTATTGTTTTCTACTTCTGGCTCCTTCTTCTGGCAGTTTCAATAAAATAGGTGAAAAAGTTTCTATGATATTACTTCTAACCACTGGCTGTCCGTATATTTTACAGAGAAAACCAAGCTTTGTCTCAATTTCTAATCCCTTCTGCACAAACCGAGCTCTACTATCATTCACCTATGCTTCATATGCTTCGTTACCATGATATTCTTCAGATTGGGCCCTTTCCATCATCGCTCTTTCTTTAAAAAAAACTTCGAAAATAGTTGACG
Source organism: Chloromyia formosa (assembly GCA_964017055.1). NCBI lineage: Eukaryota > Metazoa > Arthropoda > Insecta > Diptera > Stratiomyidae > Chloromyia > Chloromyia formosa. The sequence continues at coordinate 20,708,683 of OZ024815.1, forward strand.
TAGTTTGACGTTCCAATTTACTCCCTTTTTAACTTGCCCTTACTTCTCCTTTTCAACATTGTTCACTTTTTTTTTGGATTAAAAAAATTTGAATTATTTGTCACACTTAGTTTCATTCTGCACACCAGTATAATATACGTCTGCAGGTTAGCTCAGTAACGCATCGCGCATTTTTACTACTCGAAACACGGTCGACTGCGGTTCAAGCCCCGCAACGGGACCAAATACTTTTTTATTCTCAAATTCTCTCTGTTTAATTTCTCCAAGCGTAGTGGTTTCGTACGGATAGAAGCACTTATCAGGTCTTGCATCTTTGCAGCTATCCGTGTGCAAAACGACCACGACGACGAATTTTCTTTTAGTATAAGCCATGAAGGCGTGTTTTTACTTGAAAACTCAACAATGGAGATCTAGATGGTGTGAAGCACTTATATTAACTCACTAGAGGGGTTGGAGAGAGGGTGAGAAGTGGAGATATTTGTTCCCTGCAATTTAGTTCTATGTATTCAATATTCTTGCAAATGGATTTTTTTTAGATTGTTTTTAAATGCAATCTTGCTGCTCAACAAACCGCGGTGGCTTGTTTCCCTTTATAAACAACGGGTGCCGCTGCTCAAACCGCTTATTAAACCGCATCTTCTAAACGGCAAAGGCATTTTGAACATTCGATGAGAAATAGTGCCTAAAACTACTCAAATACACTCAAATACGAGTATGTACTTCCAAAAGTAAGAACGTTGAAAGCCACTGTACAACACTGAAAAACAATCCACGAAAAACACACTCAGAAGAGTTAACCGATCCAATGGCAATTGGGCAAATCGATTTTTGTAATAATTAATGTATTTCGCTGGACTTAAATTTCATCAGTGGATTTATTTAATTGATTTGCTAAGTGCTAGAATTGGCCACTGTACCCTCGTTACATTTATGGTCGCGGCCAGGATGGATAAAATAGGGCAGGACGAGTAGAGCGAAAATTGCAAAAAAAAACCTAGCCGAATGGCATATACTCGAAAAGTAATCGAATTTTTATTTAAATTATAGTAATGGCAGTATCGCGTAAGGACCATTAATTACGCCCAAGTTTGGACACAGGACTCGTGATAATTGGATAACAGTCTCGATGAAATTGAATCTTGGGAGGTTTCCCGTTGTATTTTATCAATTGAACCAATAAGTGAAGCCCAATGCATATTTACATTTGGTCGACGCGTTTTTTTAATAGCACGGATGGAGGTTATGTTTTTTTGTGGATTAATGCATTGTGAATTAATTTAAGAAGAAACCAGAACATTGAGGACTGCACCCGCAGTAGTTAGCGTTTTACCTGGGATGTGGACTGCTCGCCCACTCCGCTTGGTATATCATCATCATCGTGGCGCGACAGCCCGACGTCGGGCCTTGGCCGCCTGGTATATCAAATAAATAAAAACGAATACAAAGTTCCGCGTTGTTACCTTTGATTAGGTATCCTATGTACCAATCCTTAAAAACAGCATTTCTTCTCTATCTGCGTTTCAATTCACATGATGTGAAAGGACGCAGCGTGACTCTATATTATATAAACCGGGCGACATAATGTCGAATACGAATATCTGAAGTATCATGAATCATTCGGAGGAAATTTTAAAGCGTAGCTTGAGTAAAAGTGATCCTCAAAGCGAATGGTTTAAGGAACTTCACACAAATCACACATTGTAACCGTGTTCGTGTTCAGAGTTCGAGTGTAAGTGGCCGACTTAATTAAAATTGATATGCGAATGCGTGAACTGACGCAGAAAGCAGCAGCACCCCAGATAGCAATCGCGATGTGACGCCGATAGCTATTGGCGGCCATGTTCATGGCTTTATTGCCCGCAATGCATTTCTTCCTATCCGATTGAAAGTGACGCGGCATCAATTGGACGCTCATGTGCACCGGCTCTTAGACTAACTAACTAATTCCAGCAAACTCACCGCTATATGAACATATCGGATTAGTTGATTGGACTTGCTCTTAGCTTCACTTACAATGCGGTACTGAACCAAAAAATTTGGATGAAGTTTGTGTTTCCGTTGTTGACGGTTGTTTTTGTCGATGTTTTGTTCTAGTTGGTTTCTAGTTATAAAAGCGCTTTCCACAAGCAGTACTGGGGTCTCTTCATTTCTAAAATTTGTGCTAAACCCAAGTGATAACCCAACATCTGACACTTGCCATATTTAATACCGGTCGGTATTAACACTCCACGAATTAGAACTAAATCTAATATGATCTAGTTAATACTCCTTTTAGTTCCATGCAGCCATTAATGAGCAGTGCTATCCAAATCCACGAAAACACTGTATTTGTAAATCCTGACACGCTATTCCATCGAATCGCCATTGCAAAACAGTCAGGTATTGAGTTGACAGAGTTCCTGATATACGAACTGTCTCCCTACCCTCAATCAGTGGAACTTACTTGTGAGAAGATCAACCAAGAAGCAAGAAGTTCACTGAACTGATGGTGCCCACAGTTGCCTAACACACTTTCTTGACCAACTCTTCTAACAAAAGGAGCCTGATCCCAATGCTCATGGAGAAATACACAGAGTTCTAGATGAAGTGCGAGCAAGCCAGGGAAAACGCAGATACCCTCATAATCACGACAGCTCTCCCCTTGGCCCCAACATTTGAATCCGTTGCAGTGGTGGGAAAACACGTGGATCTTTTGGTCATTCTGATTGGTCTATGTACGCAAAGCATGCAAAACATTTTATTCCTCAAACCATCAAAAGGGAATGTTCCGCAAACCCTGTACGCTCCTCATCTCGCAATTGAGAAAATAATATCTCAAAACATACTATTTTTACATGCGACTCCATTAGTGCGCTGTTCAACCAGGGGAACAAGAAATTTCTCAACGTCTTCCGGAGAAATTCACATTTGCCAGCTGTCATAAAAGTTTTCCAAGATCCCCAGGAAGCTCGTTCAAGTATAGCTACGGCAGGAGAGGCCTTGCTGAAGGCGCCGTACGGCCAAAAAAACGCCACGTCACCGAATCTGTTGAGAAACAAAAGCTATGCGGCGTCCTCCTTCAAGGCGCGATTCAACATCGCCTCACTTCCATCAACTGAGGATGCAGCTCAGCAGCATTCGATGAGGGTATACCATAAAGTGCAGAAATGGGTCTGCTTTGACAAAAGGCCCGAATAATGGGGGTGGAAAATAGTCAACTCCTGCCTGAAACAATCACGAGGAATGCCGCACTAGATGCTGCATTGGCATTTCTTGTAGATGCAAGAAAGCATGTGTAGTACACAGTGGCTGCAAAAAAGGCAGGTCTACATTGCTCCCGACGACGGGAGCCTCGAAAAGATGTTGCAAGAGTCAGTCGATAAACCCCATCCACCAGAACCCAGACCACCATTCCCACAAACCAGTTCTTCCATAAAACTAAGGCTGTGAACCTGTAGTGTGTTTTTTATCCAACTTCTTGTAAATATACATGTAAACAAAACCTTCAATATTCAAATTGCTGGAGAATTACCAGCACCTACTAAAAAAAGAACGAAAATATGTTATAAAGGAACACTCGTTCAAAAACATGATTTTAGTTATTTCGAATTTTTAAATTTTCTTTTGATCACTTAGTGATGGGCATAATGACTCTATTCACTGTGCCAGCACATAAGCTCCGACTCTTTCCAATGAGTCGTTCAAAAAGAGTCATGCAAAGAGTCTGAAACTTGGCTAATAACATATTCAATAAAAGTCGTAGATGGGCAACCCCAATTTTTTTTTCTCTTTTTTGACCCCATATTCGGAGTTGGCGACCCCCCAATGCCCTTTAGTTCGAGCCAGCCCGATCGGACCAATATTTCCCATGAAAAGGGGGCTGCCAGCCTAGGATGGGCGACCCCAATTTCTTTTCTCTTTTTTGACCCCAGATTCGGACTTAACGACCCCCCAATACCCTTTAGTTCGAGCAAGCCCGATAGGACCACTATTTCCCATGAAAACGGGGCAGCCAATCTGGGGCGGGCATACAAAATCAGCTCGCACAAAAAGATTCGTTCAAAAAGAGCGATACAAAATCGAACCGCACAAAAAGAGTCGTTCAAAAAGAGCGATACAAAATCGAACCGCACAAAAAGATTCGTCCGAAAAGAGCGAGACAAAATCGAACCGCACAAAAAGATTCGTTCGAAAAGAGTAAATTGACTCTTTTGACTCTTTTTGAACGTGTCGCTCTTTTTGAACGAATCTTATTGTGCGGTACAATTTTGTATCGCTCTTTTTGAACGAATTTTACATAGAGAAGGGAGAGGGATAGGGAGGGAGAGGGCTGAGGAGCATCCAAATAGTGGGGATGGATGCTCCTCAGCCCGGATGGGGGATCTACAGGGGGGTCAAAATGGTGTCAAAAATGCGAAATTCCATATATTTTAGAAGTTATGGCCACAAAACAGTTTATTTAAAACTAGGGTATAGTAGTGGTGTAATTGCTTGAAACAGAATGATTTATGGGATAAACTAAATAGTGGTCGTGTGAACGGTCCACAACCCAAGGCAAAAGCAGTTCACTTTCCAGTCCACGCTCGATACAAGCATGAGATCGAAAGCGTGCCACGATGTCATGTATTGGCCCCGTCAGAACGCTGCTTTACACTGTAGCTGTAGTGGAAGTGGGCGCAATGGGTTTTTGTTTGGTTTCATCTAAAGTTGAGCTTGAGATGATGATACGTAAGACGAATACTTTTGTTTTAGAATGTTGGGATTGTTTTCTGTATTTGGAGAAACTTGGCTGTGCGGTGGGACGCGACGTAAGTAAATTATTTTTGATATGTTTGCATTTGCAGTCAGCAATCAGCATGGGTTGTTGCGTATATATTTAGAAGTATACACAATGCGTGCATTGCATACTGCATAGAGATGAATATGAATGGATTTAGATGGGATTGCTTTGGTAGTTAATGATGGTGGTTTTGCTTTTAGATAGATACTGGGATGGGATGTGAGTGAATGAATGTATTGTAGTACATTATATGTATTGAGAAATTAGCGTGAATTGGTTATGCGTTGGGTAATATTTATGCGATGGGCTAGTTTAATTTTACAGTGAGTTATTCTTAAATTGAACGACTCGAAGGCTATGTCGTTGTGCCGAATCTTTCGCTCATCCTGATGAGTCGTTCAAAAAGAGCGACCCGTTACTATGTTACACATCACTAGATCAAATTAAAAAGATTAGGTACTTTCTGAATGGCGAATTTTATGCTCTCCAACTCTCACTTGAAACATTTTTACGTATTAGTAGCCGAATTTAAGTTATAGACGTGCAAATGTTACCATAACAGGATTTTTCGCAAAGGTGAAAAAAATTTACGTTTTTCGACTGTTGATTGCGGCTACATCACTGGACCAAATTTGACATTTAGGTAGCTAATTCAACGCAGAAGACTTCTTCTACCTAGGATCCACAGTTTTCAAGTTATAAGCGAAAAAAAAACAAAAACAAAAAAGTACCAAACTTTCAAGGGTTTTTGGGATTTTGACAATGTTCCGCAAAAAAATGTTGGTGGGAAGCTCCGGATTCGTGTTCAGCACCCCAAAAAACATAAAAAATGAAAGAAAAAAATTCTCCACCAGAATTTGTTTCCCCAAATCACGCAATGGCTGGACTAAATTAAATAGCTTATACAAATACTACTTCACCACTAGTTAAAAAAAAAACACAAATTTATCCGTTGCTTTACTTTCTTTCTCTTATGCAACTGGACGCGTTTATTATGAGAAGTCCAGGTCCAGCGCCATATTGCTGCCATTGTGGCTTACCAACCGTCAACTGACAATCAAAAAAAAAAATGAATCTCCTCCGTATAAATGTAAGAGCATGCCGCAAAAATAGCAAATTACGACTGTGCATGCTCGTATGCAAAATTGAAATTAAAGCGGACGCATTGTATTTCAATAATTCATTGTACTAAATTAAAACATCCATTTCTGTTGCCATTTAAAATTTTATTTCGCACGTATACGTTACCGATTCGTTTGCTCCATCAATTATTCACGAATCCAAGATTTCACCCCACCGATAACAACAGACAAACTGAAAAAAGGCGCAGAGAAGCGACGGCGACATGTAATTTGTACATATCGTTGCTCTAGACTTGTTTCAGGGGTGCAAACTTCATGCATTTCGCTTCGCATCCAATATACGAGCGGCAGGATCAAAAACGGATTTTGGCGTCCTATGCTATATATGACAGTGTTTGGTGGAAGTGCGACAAAATGGACGTGGAAATGCAGAGACCAGAGTCGTGGAGCAGTGCGCTCGTTCCTTCCTGACGCCATAATATTTTAGGTTGAAAACCTGCAATGGAATTCCTAACGACCTCTGGACTATAGGGGGAGAGCGACTACGGCATGAGGGTAGTTTATAAAGTATAGGCAAACGTGCGAGATGCAAAGCTGGCGTCAGTTGAAAGTATGTACTTTTTTTTATTCGAATACGCTCAGGAGCGCTTTATGAAATATTCATATGACAAATAGAAATTTTCATTTCTGTCGGCCGAGTGCCAAAAAAGTGAACAAACAGAAAGTTTAAAACCAGGTATTGCTACCGGCGATGGGAGCACACAGATGCATGGCAACATTTGCCGACCGGATGAAATACGCAAAATGGCGTGACAGCAAATGTGCTTATAAAAATAGAGGTGCAAATTTTTCTAAATATATTTGCTTTTTCGAAAAAAAAATTAAAATTAATATCATACTATAATTACCAAAGTTTTCAAGCTTTTAGTAGGATAAGCGCAAATGTTTGAAGTCACGTGTAATGAACCACCTGTAACGAACCATATTATGGTCTGGTAGTGCTGCTCCCACCGGCAGATCGAAGCAGCACCTTATGAGTAGTGATCTGTTGGTGGTACGAAACCAGAGGCCGAGGGTCCCATTACAACCGAACGCAGGTGCGACCGCGTGGGCGTCTGATCCGTCCGCCAACCATTCCATCCTTATCGACTGTTTTTTTTATTCCCCATTTTTACCTCCCCTGTTTGTGTTGTCTTCCCCAGGCCTATGAATTTTTGTTAATACGTAAAGGACAGGGGCAACGAGCGGCGAAAACCCCGCCCACATCTCCCGAACTGAGCTACAGCAAGCATAGGCCGCTGCTTAGCTCGTTGAGGGGCCTTTTTCTTCGCCAGATGGCACGGCCCGACCTTCACAGTCATATGCTACCTAAGGCTCCGTCCCCACTGGCATCTTCGGATGCCCACCAAACCGTCCGTTACACACGGAAATGTATAATTTTCATTGATTGTTCTTTCCGGTATTTATATGCCAATTATTTCGGTGAAGTGACCGCGTCCTCCAATTTTGGACACCCAGCAGTTGCTCGGCGTCCTTATATACTGGGTCTTTCCAACGAGCTCTCGGTCTCCCTCGCAGCCTTGCTCCGTTGACGCGTCGTCCATTGAATATTTTGTTAGGCATGCATTCATGGTCTATTCGTTGCACATGTTCTGCCCATTGTAAACGTTGTAGTTTGACGATTCTCGAAATATAATAACACCGATAAAATTTGTGTTTCACCGTGACCCGTGAGTATAAAGATGCATTTTACTAGGCACACGATCGTAGCACATTGTTCGCGATTAGCGATCAAGCCATAGAGCACGGAGCACTGTTTGTGTGTATCTTCTTGATTATCGCCTGCGATCGACGCCAAGTGGTATCTGGTGCAACGGACCTTAAAGACCCCTCCTTTAATAGTGAGCAGTTCTGAAATTTTAAAAAGAAACAATAATTTTTCAGAAAACTGAAAGTCAATCCTATGATGATCTAATGATTTCGCAATTTAATGTCTTCCATATTAGATATTCCATTTAAAATAGAAGACATTAAATTGCGAATTAGTAAGTCGATAGTTTTCTGGAATGACGCAATAATAGTGAAATTTTTGTATCTTTGTATGTTGTCACAATTTATTCATGTCCATGTTCATTCAAATATCAGTTAAAACACATCATACTGATGCAATCGAATTTTAAAGCACCATCATCCGTTCTTCTATTACCGTCTATTACGTAGCCTCAATCACTTTTCTCTCTAATCATTGTATCTTAATTTTAGCTTGTCAACTTGACACCCGCATCATAATATAATATTCACAAGTTTGCTTGACCTTTTCGCTCTATCTACGAGATAATTTCACATCATTCCGAATACGTTAAACATGGCCGAGAGCTGAAACGTAAGCCGAAAGGAAACCTTTCTATCTCATTAGTAAAACTAATTATCGGCCGCATAGCTGGGTTTCCAGCTCATTAGTTCATGGTTAATGGAATTATTAAGCATCACCTACAAACTCTGAATGCGTCTAACCAGTCCATCTGCATGATATTAGACCGTATTCAACGATTAGTACGTATCCGTCTAACTCAACCTAATGAGAACACTGATACCATGACACCCTTAGAATAATCCAGAACACTCTAGCCGGTAGACCAAACTAGGGGCAGCTCCACCTCCACCTCCAAACTCGAATAATAATCGGAGATCAAATGTAGTGCAATATTATGGTGGCTCTATTTTCATTTTGCCTATATGGAATATTGTTATGTTAATTACGGTCCAAGGCCGTCTCGGCTCATACACAAGGCTGCCGGGGGAAATGTGTATGACAGGCCGGTTGATTAGGAAAAATTATGAAAATGAAAAGAATTAGATGAGGGTCAAAAATGTAACAGAAGTTAATATGGTGTGTATAGTTTATTGGCTGAACTCAATTGTTTCGTTGTGGAATATTTCCAATTTGGAATATTTGAAGATACTATATACTCCCTCCAACTGCAACCGAAGCCATATCAGATACGAGTAGGTGTGCATCTTAGCGAATAACCATGATCCAATTGCGGAGTTATACTCATAGCCTTCGTTCTGTAAGTTGTTCTCCTCCCACTAATTAAAGTATAGTTTGACAATCACTTAGAGATAGGGATCTTGTGCAATGGACCTATTTATCACAGATGCTCCATCAAGTTAGCCCATATCCAGCCTACAGTGTTTCATCGTCTCCCATCCAGAAACTGCAAAAGCGATATGCTTCGTTAATGAACAGTTCCACGATCAAAGATGAAGTCGGCAAATCCTTTCGCCCACTTGGACAGTATCAGCTTTTACACGTAAATCGGACTCACCAACAAACTGTATTCAAACTTCCATTTGAGCCCATGTTAAATTCGTAGTCAACAAGTCCAAAGACAAAAAATCATCAACTTACCGACTTTCATAAAAAAAGTTATAAAATTATTATTCGCACCGACTTTTCGTTCTCACCAACTTGACTCACTAACTCATCGTGCCCGAACATCCTTTTCAGCCCATGTTGAATCCATTAGTCAATAAGCTGAGCCAATGAGTTTATGAGTCCATGAGCCCAAAAACAAAGATAATGAACTCTTCGGCGCCAATTTTTGCAAAACTTACATTTCAGACCAGGAAACCCATCGGTCGGTGAGTCCAACAGCGAAAATAATGATATCTTCTCTCTCGCCAATATTTCCATAAGCGCCTGTGAATTCGATGGACGATTCCAGTCTCGACCGACTGAAAAATTAAACTTAAAAGACGACTTAAACTCCATTCGATTAAAAAACGGCACTGATGGAAAAAATAGAGCTCATCTTTCTCCTGCGAAGCCAATACGCACGCAAAGTAAGCTGTTGGTGAGCTTGCTGACTCACGACAAAGTTCACCGAACTCGTCCGCGTCGGACCTTAGTCCGAGTGACACAGAGACTTTGGTGTCGGAGGCGTTTCTCTTTCAGGGATGCTGTCAACCAATTGACATTTAATGAAAGAAGTGGCCTAGACGCGTCGTTTCAAGTAGCCGAAGGCCAAAGGCAACTCAAGACAAGACGCTCTTGAGATTGCACTTTCGGAACTACCTTCCATTCCTGCAGTGAAGAAAGGTCCGGCCGCGCAATATAAAAATCCCTTTCACTCTATACTGCTAAGAAGTCCAAGCAGTCTCATATAGAGCCAAGTAAAGCCTTCCTAGTCAGGCTGCCAGTACCAAAGATTGGACTTCTGCTCACCGAATGTCAATTCGCTCAGCTGCTTAGCGTCATTCCCGGTGCACTACAAACTGAAAGGATTCTTTTTCAAATCTGGGTATTGTTAGTCTGCCTAGACTACACAGCTGCAGAATTAGTTCGCAGAAGTAGAGGACATATTAAGTCCAAGTGCTAATACGATTTCGTGCTGGCTAAAGAGGCAGGTTTACCACAAACGCAAGTGTTTCGTAAATATTTCCACCACCCCGCCACCCTTGAACCGCGGATAGTGCCGTAATCTTGCCATCCATTGTGCCTGCTCTAGAAGCCTCGAACTCCACGAGTATTGTCCTACATACTTGGACTTCCAGCACATCCATCAAATGTAACACGACTCTCCCGACGACATGAGATCCTTCTAAAATCCCTTCTACAATCAAACGGGCCAGTGTTCCTCTAAAATTGTTCGGAAGGCCACTGAATGCTACCACCGACGCTGTAGATTGCAGGGATATACCTTCAATCAACCAGGGTATCATAACACCGCCGAGGACTTCGGGCCATATAGAGAGACCTACACCAAACACAGCATCACAACGGCCTTCAAAACATTCAACGCAATACCGCGCATAGCGGGCAGTGCCCTGGTAGAGGTGGAAAATTCGATGGGCGGCAAGTCTCGGCAGCACAAGCGAAGGAGCCTTGCCAACCGCAACATGGTCGCAATTAGGGTGTTCCAAAGTAACCCAGACCACACGAAATCTGCATCGGCCACACTGTTCAGGATATGTGAAGAAAAGGAGACTCCAGCACTCATCCAGAAGCCCGGGGTGGTCAATAGCCGAGTTGTGGTATGAGCAGTAGGCTGATTTAAATATCGGATGAGCCAAAGAATAATTTAAACCCTTAAAGGCACCTGGTGCCGATGGTATTTTCCCTGCTCTACAATAAAATAGCCCTGATTGCGTTACCTCCCCTTAAATCGTCCTTTTTAGAGCCAGCTTCACCTTGAAGTACATAACACGTTTATGAAGGGCAGTGAAGAAAACAAGCCCGATGAGCTACTGAAATCCCACAAACCAATATGCCTCTCATCGTTTTTTTTTTCTAAAAACTATTGAGAAGTCATTGGGTCTGCTCATCAACATAATCAGGGGTAAATTTCAAACAAGCATAACTGAGGTGATGGGTGCAGCACTCGAGCTAGTCCTAGTCTGTGAACCCTCATAAAATCGTCCTAGTCAATTTCACTTGGAAGAGAAACCTTAACTCAAGCTCGGTCACCCTGGGTTAGGCAGTACTTGAGTTCTCCCTCTCAAGGCTACATAAGCATTCTAGGGCAGATTTCGGACATATCGAACTGCTGGAGATCAGGTTACATGACTTCGGAAAAGAAAAAAAAACGGTCCTCATTCCTAGCCGCTCAGAATGCTATAATGAAAAACTCTCCCCTGATCCCAGATAAACCACGTGGTGTGTTTATCGATCGATCTATGACGAGACAGCAGTTGGTGCTAGGGTCTTTGCACCGAACACCAGGATCCCAATCGCCATGTATATGTCCCATGCCGAGACCCATGCTATTGTAGTAAACGCCGGGGAAATTATAGGTAAGAAGTTCCGTGGGGCTAACATTGCCTTCGGCAGAGACAGTTAGGTAGCCATTTAGGCGTTTTCTTCAAATAAATTTTCATCGGAATTAGTAAAGGAGTGTTTTGACATGCTTAAGTGTGTTACAAATACTAATCGGGTTACTCTATGTTGGGTACTAGGGCATCGATGGCAACGAAGCTACGGTATCCCATGATCGGCGTCAGACCTTATCTACGAAACTTATCGGGCCCGATCTCTACTGCGGTATTAACTGGGCTAAAGCCAGGGTACATGACTAACTAACTAACATTAATTTTACTAATCCCTACGGTCTTCAAAAAACTAGATGCTTGGCTAGAGTGGACGGTGATAATGGGGTACCTCATGGGACACGACGAAGTAAGATGTCATCTCAACAAAATGCGTCTGTCGACTGAGACGGAATGCCGGCTTTGTCTGGAGTAGTCATGGTATAGTTTTGCGGATCGGATCGAACATATGACTTAGGTACGAAAATCTAGTTCGGGGGATTAAATAAATGGAGAAATTGAATAGAGGGAATTTCAGAATAAAAAGCATTTATCCCGCTGAGGGGCTTGAACTTCAAACGATCGTGCTTCAAGTAGCAAAAAATACCCGGTGCGTTGCCGAGCTAAGTTAAGACGTCCCAAAAATTCTAATTTCACTGAAAATAATTCGCACTTGCACATTACAAGAACATTGAAAACATATCGTAGCATTGGCCGTATTTATGAAAAAAAAGTGTTGCCATTCTGGATGTCCTATTTTGTTTTTTGCAATTTTGACTTCAGATTTAATAAGCGACCCAAAAAAGCACTTACCAGCAGCTTTTTTCCCAGCAAGATTAGTTGAGTTTTTGAAAAAAAAGTTTTACCGTTCGGCGGCATCCTGTTAGATTTAGATTTTGTTTTAGAACTTTCACAATTTTGACTTTAGATTCGCAATCAGTGATCCAAAAGGCTACCTACCAGTTTTCTCCAGCAAGATTGACATAAATTCATTACAAAAAAATCAATCAATAATTTCTGGACTATTAAAAAGATTGCCGTTCGGGATCCCCAATACATAATCTACGCAGACCTGCAGACTTGCCTCACACATTCTGTTCTTTCAAAACCTGCAACCCTCCCTCCGATTTTCTGTTCGTTCAACCCTAGGTCTGAGTGAGCGACCAGGATTAGCTTTCCTGAAGATAACATCGTGACCACTGCTTCTACTAAGCGTTTGTGCTCACCATTAGTTTAGAGTTTCGGAAAGCTGGAAGCTCAATATACGAATGTACCTAGTATTGGGCGACCGGTAGCGCAGTGTGTTGAGGCATCAGTCTCATATTTGGCTACCGGCGTTTCGGGTTCGAATCCCGTCCACGACAACGTTCGTGGCCATGGATGTGCAGGAGGTGCATGCTGGCAACTGCATTTTCTGAACCAATTGTATGCCAACGAAACGTCAACTGGGACACATGGAACACTTGACGCGCTATGCCCCAAAAGGGGTTAGGGCAATTGAGTATGTATCGAATATGGATGACAAGGATTCAGACTGTCACGGCTTTTTTTTTCTGCCAGCACTTTGTAGGGCCATGATTGTGACATCTCGAACACAGCGAGTAGAGTACTCGTGCATCATAGTAATACTTTTTAGTAAAATACGTATACGAAAACATAGAATGGCTACGAAGATTTTTTGCTTTCTTAAACGAAAAAAAAAAAATCAATTGGATTATGTACACGATATCTTTGTATTTACTCTAATAATGAGTAAATGAAAATCTTAAATCAATCGCTATGCCTCCAACAAAAATCTACCCATTTCAATGGTTCTCTCCGCTTGGATAATCTTTCATTAAAAGACAAATTTTTGTGAATTAATCCAAAAAAAGTTCAATGTACGACAGTTTAATAATTACTTTCGATTGCACGATTTAATAGATACCACAGATTACAAATGATTATCGCAATAACTAACGGAAGAGTAGTCTCTTCCAGAGCATAGTCTATAAAGAAAATATTGAATATCCTGCGAATACGTTAGTGTTCCGTTCCGGCAGCACAAATCCAGAAAATCCCATTTGGGTACGATAAAGTTTCTGTCAGATTACAGAAGGAAGTAATATACCAGTTTCGTGCATGGAAGCTCATCGGGCTAGTACGTAAAAGTTTTTATTGAAAATTAATTTGGCCAACTGTTTAATTAATGAGCGAAATTGAAGCAATAGAAATTGTTTGTCCTGAGAAAGATTAGATGTAATGAAGGTTCGGCAGTTCGTTCCAGATAAAAGAAATCGAAGCGTGATGGACCTTTTTCCGTATTTTCACGAAATGTTTCTTTGAGTTCACAGTACAGAATAGAATTAGCAGTTAAGAAACAGTACAGAACAGTGTAAGGGAAATTTAAGGGAAAATGTGTCTTTGGTTAGATAGCCTTCAAACCTCAACTCAATTGCCAAAATATAGTACAACTTAAATTCTAGTATATCCGCAGTGAAAATACAATCTAATCCAATAAGTTCTATTTGAGTAACAGAACCATTTTTTCTTTCATTTCTGTTATTACTCAAAATCAAAATTTTATTCACTAAAAAATAAATTGTATGATCGGCTCAAACTACAAAACTACACTGCATTGCTTGCAGCAAATTCCGAATATGTATTTCAAATGTCTCTTACAGAACAAGTTTCTTACATCAGCTCTCCATCTAAGAGTATCGGAGACAATAGCTGTGTTTTTTTATGCACCGTGCAGATCATAGCTGAACAACAATTCCACGCGTTATACTAACATCCAGCTCTATCCAGAAGAATTTTATTAGTATAACGCAAATTGTTGTTCTGCTATGATCTGCACTGTACAAAACAAACACGGCAAATGTTGCCAGTGTAATGCGTGTATGTTGTTCTGATATGGCTACAAAATGCTGAAAGTATCAATAAATTAGCAATGCAAATGAAAAGAGAACTAAGAAATCGTATTTCGATGATAGAAAATATTAGCCATCTAAACCCCTAAATATCTAAAGTCAAAACGCTCACTTTATTATTCTTCCAAATAGTAAATTTAACTTCAAATTTCATTTGACGACCCCAATCTTCACACGTGTATCTTTCAGATACTTTTAGATTCGAAACAATTACCTTTCATTTATTAACCAAAATATTCGATTGGCCTCTAATATTGTACATTACGTAAACGTTAACATTCAAAATGATGCCACTGATTGCACCACTTTTGGTAAAGTGACCTCTCAATGCTGTCAAAATTTAAAGTTTATTGAATTGTAAATTTTCTCTATCTCGACTGTTTGTTTATATTAATCGGTGACACCCTCGCATTCTGATGAAAGTGAAATATGAATTTGCGTTATAATTTTGATAAAATAAGAAGACATTTTTTTCCAAATACAAGCAGTTTCCTGGGGGTTTTGTTGAAAAATTAAAACCTTTAAGAAATCGTTCAAATATCTGTCTGTCCGCCGGTACGTCTGTCTGTCCAGCGAATATCTCGTGAGCGGCTGAAGGTACATACAAGAGATTTGGTGGGAATATGATTACTATACACTGTGTCCGGAAATTTCCGGATAAACGCACTGCCACGTGATTCCACAAGTGATTTCCAGCGAAAAATATTAAGGGGCATTTTTTCGAAATTTCAGGCGGCCAAGGCCCGACGTCGGGCTGTCGCGCCACTATGATGATGATGATTTTTTCGAAATTTCAACCGTTTAGTGTTACACGCATTTACATTTTTTTTTTTTGTGAAAATTTCCTTCCACAGATTACTAAAAACACATTTCCAAAACTACTCTAGCTAGAACACTCAAATGAAAATTTTCTCGCAGCCAATACACTGCTCTAAAATACAAAATTTATTTCGTGAAAATCGGAAGAACGACGATTTTTTTTTGTGTTACTCAAAAATTCATCCCTTTTTATAAAATTTTTGCATATAATAATGTGCTTATTCGGGTTTGAAATTAATTGTTGTATTACGATAAAATCATTTTATCCGAATTACTTTACTTCTGGCAGTTAAAGAATTTTAAATGTATGAAAAGCGAAAATAAGTCAGGTAACAAATAGAAAGTAATGAATTATTTTGAATGAAAAGGGAAAGACAATTTAATTTTTAAATTTTATTTTATAATAGGTGTTCGAAAGGACCATCTTCCATTCTGAAACAATTTCATGCTCTCTTTGGAAAGCTTCGTATAGCTATTTCAAACATTCCTCTTGTAATGTTGGCAGAACATTGTTAATTTTGGAACAAACTTCATCTATATGCGTGACGTCCCCGCAGAAAATAGTCCAGCAAATTAAAATCAAGAGATCTTGCAGGACATCGTACCGGTTCATATCGTCCTATCCAGCGTTCATGATACTCGTTGTCTAGAAGCGTTGCTACTTCCCGTAAATTAGGTGGTGGTGGTGCACCATCATGTTGAAACCACCCATTCTTGTGTCAAGTGTCAAGTCCAATAAATCCGGCAGCAAATCCTCCAAAAATGATTTGTAGTGCTGGCCTGTCAAACGATTTGGTAGAATATGGGGTCCTGTAAGGTGATTGTCGATAATAGCCGCCTGAACCTTGACACTCCATCGAATCTGATGATGGCTTTCTCGCACCATATGGGGATTTGACTCACTCCACGAATGATAATTGTGGTAGCACTCGTCCGTAAATAAGATTTTTTTTCCAAATCTCGGATCTCGTCGAGTTTATTATTGTAGCCTTTCGCAAAAATTGATTCGTGCTGCATAATCCGTTTCGAAGAATTTCTTGCACTCTCGACTTTGAAAGACCCATTTCTCGACCAATTTGCCTTACAGTAGCTGCCGAATTTCATATTATGAAACTGATCACATTTCCCCGATAGTTTCTGAAATACTAAGCCGTTCCGCATCGTTTTGAGTCGGTCGAGTAAGTTGTCCTGTTTCTCATCCTCGAATCTCTAGCCTACGGAAAACATTCGGATGTCTTCGATTAGGAATTCGTCGCCTGTATTCAACCCTGCATAAATACTACGCGACGCATAGAAAATCCACGCTCATTCAAAATTTCTGATTACATATATGTATTACATTCATTCACATCCCATCCTAATATACATCTAAAACTAAAACCACCATTATCTATCTACCAAACCAATCCCATCTAAATCCATTCATAATCATCTACATATATGCAGTATGCAATAATGCACGCATTGTGTATACTTCTAAATATTCTATATACAAAACAACCCATGCTGACTGCAAGCAAATCAAAAATCATTAGCTTACGTCGCACCGCACAACCAAGTTTCCCCAAATACATAAAACAAGCCCAATATTTTAAAACAAAAGTAATCGTCCTGTATCATAATCTCAAGTTCAACTTTAGATGAAAACGATACCAAACCAACAACCAGGCAATTTCCTCTGTATACTGTGGCACGAAATGTGTTATTCGCAATGTGACTTTTGAGTTTTTAACACAATCAGCTCAATTCTATATTTCACTCACTCTGTGCTGTGAGACATACTGGGCTGTGGTGATTAGTAGCATCAACATTGATTATTTGTATAGTTCAGCATAGACTCAAATTCAGATGTCTCACTAAGCGCATACTTCAATTACTCAAATTCTCTGCCAAATGAGGAATTCAATTTTAGAACAGAGTAAAATCATTTGACTGACTCCGGATATAGGGGCAAAAAAGAGAAAAAACTAAACTAACTAAACTAAAGCGCATTGGGGGCCGCTGACTCAGAATCTGGAGTCAAGAAAGGCAAAAAAAAAATTGGGGTCGTCCATCCCAGATTGGTAACCCCGTTTTCATGGGAAATAGTCAAATAGTGGTCCGATCTGGCTGGTTCGAACTAAATGGCATTGGGGGTCACCGACTTCGAATCGGGGGTAAAAAATAAAAGAAAAAACTGAATTTTTACAAACTACGACTTTTATTGAATATGTTATTAACTAAGTTTCAGACTTTTGCATGACTCTTTTTGAACGACTCATTGGAAAGAGTCATTATACCCATCACTAATATGTACTAAGGATTTAAGTTTGCTCTTGAAATTTGAGTTGACGTTTAATTTCTAACTAAACCAAGACACGCTCCCAGCAAAGATATGGCCTGTTTTCGCCTTCGCTACCCTAATTTGCTCTCCATCCTTTTTTTTTTTGTCGCTTAACCTGCTCTTCTTCTGTTCTGTACAAAAAAAAACGCAACTAATATGAGGTTATAACGCCCATCGGCTATAACGACTTTATCTATTTCTATATTCAGTGTATATCAATATCACAATATATATCGAATAACGATATATCGCTGGCATCGATGATCCAATACAGGGGAAAGTTCCATTGAAGAGGGCAGCATGTTCCTTTTAAAGAAAATACCACTCTGCCTAAAAAACATCTATTCGACACAAAGGAAACAAAGGACGGTTTTTTTTTATGATATTAAACATACTGAAGTTGATGCACACCGATCACCGATGCCAAACCTAAAAAATAAATTAATTAAAGGGATGGTGTACAATTTGCTCAATGACAAAGATTCGCTAAGACATGAACGTTGGAAAGCGAAAAGTACAATGTTAAAATCGACACTCCGATTTTCTGGGAAATAGCTTTACATGTCTGCCAATATGTATTTCGACAGATTATTGCACTCTGTTGCAACAAAAAAAAAAAAAAGTGTTTTTAGACTCCTCATTTCTTCAAGTCGCATACGGAACCAGAATCCATTCAAAATATGATTCATGTGCATGTCGAACAATTCAAACCCAAATCCTACAATGCACTGACTTTGCATACTCGACATTTTTTAGGGAACTTTCTAAAACTCACAAAAAAAAACACAACAATCCTAAACAAATTGTCTTACCTGCAAATCATTACATGTTCAATTGCAGCAATATGATTAATAGAAATCGTTTCAAGTGTGTATCCAACAAATATGCGGTTTCATCTTTCGTCTTTCTTAAGCGTTAGATAACCAGCACAATTTTTAAATAAAAGAGGCTCACAATCCTGTCTGAATCATGCATACACCACTTGCTCGCCTCATCAAAAAAATAGTCCAAAATAAAAGACGTATTAAATTGATTTTATTTTTTCAAGACATTTCAAATTTATTAATAACAATAAAAAGGCATATGCACACCTTCACAGGAGTGTCATATGACACACTCTTCCACATCGACTATTGCCGCTAGCCAGGCTGCATAAGAGAAATGTCACTCTAAATGTGTCCCCGAAAATAAAATTTAAAATTTGATTAGATAATTTACGGAGCTACAAAATTGCAACAGATACGAGTACTCGTACGCATGTTGTACATGTCAATATCGTCAAACGCCCGCGTAATCTTCAAATAAAAAGAAAATTTCAAAATTCAGCGGAACCACCGGAACCAGTATTTGCAATAATCAAGTACTTGCACTTAATACCGAGCTAGTTGAAAGCTCTGCTTAGCGAAACTCAAAAAAAAAACCCAACATAAGTTGCAATCAATCAAATTACGCGCCAACGTTCACACCTTCTCAATTGCTCTGGAAAATTTACGAAATGATGGTAATAGACAAAAAAAAAACATAATAAACGCCTAAGGGAGCTTTTTTGGAAATACGCTAGTTCGGCAACCGTACGTACATATATTCGTAATGCTATAAGTTCACACACATGGTTTTGTATAGAAAGACAAGGGTAAAAGAGAGAGGCCAAAAAACAAAAATCGAAAATAGTTTTACAGAAGAACGCATAGGTAAGTGGGTGACGAAAAGCTGTGATGCATATAGGTGTTATAAGTGATGTACCTGCGTGTAACACTTTCTTGTACTCAAGATCACTTTTCATACAGAGGGTGACAATAAAATTTTAACAGTGTTTTTAACAAAGAGCTAAGCACGCCAGCATGAGTAGATGTCTAGCATGATGAGTGACAACTACAAAAGACTAAATGAGGCCACTCCATCCTTCCACGGAAATTCACTTTTTTCAAGTTAGAACTCTAGAGCCTACAGGTAACCTTTCTCATCAATTTTTTTAAATTATAGTACCAACGGAGATAGACGAAGTTACGCACTGATGTCCGCTGAACGCCGTAACTAGAGTTCTCCAATTGCGGGACGTGTAGCGATTCCAATTTTCATCCGAAATCAAAAAGGTTTTAATTTTACATTAGCTTATATTTTTAGAATATCAACTTCAATCCAGGTGAAAATAATGGAAATTAAAAATTTCGCAGGTGTTGGAAAAATTCTTTAAATTTTCACCATTTTTGCTCACTAATTATGGAAAAAAAAACACCCTTAAAAATATGATAACATAACAAATGTTGGTTCATGTTTTTCGTAATTTTATAAAAGGCGTGTTTTTTTGGGAATTTATCATGTGTACTCGTAGGATAAAATAACACACGCGTTACACCAACAACATTAACCTTCATAGGGTGGCTACCCTACACTCGATAACCCCTCAATAACTTCCACATGCATGTCACATACAAGGACGGTTCAAATATGATCGAGACAAACGCTGTAGATGGCGCGCCTGTATGTTTTGAAGGTCGCGGCTTGAGTATGTGATAGCTGGGTCCCTTACGAATAGTGTGGCGTGCGTGCTACGACCATGAGTGAACATCAAGTGCCGACCGCTGTTGCGCAACGTATTGTCATTCGTTTTTTGGTGTGGGAAGGCGTTAAAAACACGGAAATTCTTCGGCGTTTGCGAAATCAGTTCGGTAGTGAGTGCCTGAGTAGGTCTGTGAAATGAACCACATGTAAGGAACCATATTATGGTCTGGTAGTGCTGCTCCCACCGGCAGATCGAAGCAGCACCTGATGAGTAGTGATCTGTTGGTGGTACGAAACCAGAGCTCGAGGGTCCCATTACAACCGGACCCAGGTGCGACCGCGTTGGCGTTTGATCCGTCCGCCAACCATTCCATCCTTATCGACTATTTTTTTCTCATTCCCCATTTTCACTTCCCCTGTTTGTGTTGTCTTCCCCAGGCCTATGAATTTTTGTTAATACGTAAAGGACAGGGGCAATGAGCGGCGAAAACCCCGCCCACATCTCCCGAACTGAGCTACAGCAAGCATAGGCCGCTGCTTAGGAGCCTTTTTCTTCGCCAGATGGCACGGCCCGACCTTCACGGTCAATTATGCTACCTAAGGCTCCGTCCCCACGGGCATCTTCGGATGCCAACCAAACCGTCCGTTACATCTGCTGTATTTAAATGGGCCAAAGCGTTCAAAGATGGCCACGAAACCGTCGAGAATGAGCCGCATGATCGTCGACCGCGAACCAGCATAACACCAGACAACATTCGCCGCGTAGAACAACTCATTTTGGAGAACCGTAGGATGAATGTTCGAAACATTTCGGCTTTCAACCACGAACACCTTCAATATCGCAAAATAACGGCGCGATGACGCGATAACTGTCGAACTTCGAGCAAAAATTCATGCGGTTGGAAGTTTGTCCCCGCTTGCTGACGCGATACGAGGCAGAGGGGAACGGTTTTTTGACACGAATCTTCACTAAAGACGAGACATGGGTACACTATTACACTCCCGAAAGCAAGGTGTCGTCTAAAGAGTGGAGGAAGAAGGAGGAAGGGGCGCCAGTCAAAACAAAGACAACCGGGTCCGCGGGTAAGGTTATGTGTACTGTATTCTGGGGCTGGCGGGGAGTGCTGTACGTTGACTTCCTGCGCACACAATGTTCCATCAATGCTGCATACTACTCTAACCTTCTGAAAACACACGTGAAACCCGCTTATCGCTCGAAACAGAGGAGCATTCCAGCGCGAAGTGCTATTCTTCTCCAGGATAACGCGCGATCAGAATTGGGGTGGGAGGTACTAGAACACCCCCCCCCCCCCCCTACAGTCCGGATTTATCACCCTGCGACTACCACATGTTTGGACCACTGAAAGAAGCCCTCGGAGGTCAAATATTCAACACCGACGACGAAGTAGAGGAATTCGTGCGCACATGGCTGTCCAAGTTGCCCAAGGAATTCTTCGAAACCGGCATCAAAAAACTTCCTGAGACGTGGCAAAAATATGTAACTAGTGAGGGGAATTACCTAGAAAAACTGTAAATTATTGTAAATATTTTCGATAATAAATAAATGTGTCAGAGCGGTTGTCTCGATCATATTTGATGACCCTAGTGTCGTGTGGAATCTAATATGTTGATGTTGGTACGCTTGTGTTTTTGCCAATCAGCCAATTTCATCGGCAAACTAATATTACGTCTTGCTCTGATAGGCCCATGCCAATTGCAAAATAATATATTTTCAGTGATTATTAAATTCAATGATTACTAAAAATATCAATAGAACAAAATAAAAAGGAAAAAAAGCATTTTTTATGGTACCCGTGAGCTCTTCCCAGAACCCATGGACACCTGTGGTGCCGATGTTGTCTAGCATAGGAGATAGTATCTCCTCAAGGGCGGTAGTATACGCCACTGCCATAGTATCGCTCAGAAGCTTATCAACCGCAAACGTTTTGGGAAGGCTGATTCTCGATTGATGCACTGAGGAAATTCTACATCTATAGGTCGTCTTCAGTAAGTGATGATCTGAGTCGCAGTTTGCTCCTCGATAGGAGCGGACATCCATCACACTAGACACCCATCTTCTGCAAATGAGGACATGATCAATTTGGTTGACGGTATGTGCGTCTGGAGACTTCCAGGTCTGCTTGTGAATGCGTCGATAGGAAACACGTAGAGCTTACGACTAGATTCCTACTGCAGGCGAAGTCGATAAGTCGCTGGCCGTTGTCGTTACATCCTTCATGGAGACTATGGCCTCCAGTTGTCCCCCGGTGCCAACTTTCATTTCCGACTTTCGTTTCGTTTGTTGGAAGTGAGTCGAAGAGAGTTTCAAGGCGGGCGTAGAACTCGTCTTTTACTGCGTCTTCTTTAACTTCAGTGGGGGCATGCACATTGATGAGCCAGAGATTGAAGAATCGAGTCTTGATGCGAATCGCACAAAGCCGTTCATTTATGGGTTTGAAGTCAGTAATATGCGATTTGAGGTGATTCTTCACAATAAATGCTACTCCAAACTTCTTGCGGCCCGATATGGTTTGCCACTTTAAAAATTGTGTGCGACTTTTTGTCATTGATCTCGCTGCCAAGCCAATTTATTTCCTGGACTGCAGTAATGCTCAGTTTGTACTTTTCGACCTGTTAAAGGAGGGCCTTTTGGGCCCCCGGTTTGTTCAGGGAGCGTACATTCCAGGATCCGAAAGAATAATCCTTTAGTTGTTTGCGTGGTCGCCGTTGTTGATCCGTCCAATCCGAGGCTTTTCTTCCAGGTTTCTTGACGTGGAGTGGTTTTTACAAGGACGAGTTGTCAACACATCGCTTGACCCCATTCAGGGGTGGCCTCGGAAGATAGCTGCTTCAGATGGTTTAATAAACGCGCTGGAGTTCACACAACTATGTTGCAGGTCTAACTATACGCAAGTCATTCCATCCTACTAAACCTGAGGCGCTTAGGTGTTGGTCAGCCATTTAGGCTACAGCTATCTCCCTTTTTCCAAACTGTCTTATCGCCGTCGGCGGTTTGACACAGCCGTTATCAGGGGCGCCCACGTGGAGGACTATGGAAAAGGTCTTTAGACGGATAATTAAACTGAACACCTCAAAAACGCAAGCAGTTTACTCCACTAAAACGAGAAAAAAGAACTAACCTACCAAGCTCAGCCTTAAGCTTTCTGAATGATTCCATCTCCTGGCAGAATCAATTGACTTACCTAGGATTAACGATTGATAAAATTAATTAACAGGTCAGCTACACGTTGAAACAACTTCGGAGAAAATGAGGAAGACCTTTTGTTCCCTATACTCCCTCTTGAACAAGAAGTCCAAGTTATCTATCGATAATAAACTTCTTATTTATAAGATGATCATACAACCAATTGCAACCAACCAATTCCTAAACAACCGAATTAAATCAACAGAATTGATTACGCTAAATACATAATAGTTTACAGTTAAGGCTTCAGCCGGTATCTAGAGTAAAATAGTTGTTCAGGCACACAATGTACAATAATAAGATCCAAATAAATTTGAATTTGACTTAAGAAAGGAAAATTGCAAGTAGAGCGAAAAGGAACAAACAGTCTGAAAAGTTTTCAGAGTGTTTGTTCTTTTACGCTCTACCTACACTAGTAACAAAACCTGGAATTTTCCTTCCTTGCTCTTTTCAGTAGGAAGAATGGTGGGTGCGTCACTTTTTCTGCGGAGCAGTGTGTATTAATAAAAGTCTATTTTAATCAACGTAATAAGAAATTATTAAAATTTCAGAGTCCTCAGTATATGAGCAAACACATTTTTTGCTCTGTTACGTTTACATACATATTTTAACGAAAATGCACATTCAGAATCCCTTTCATAGAGTTGAATGGACAATTTTTACCACCACAATATGTGCAAGCGCACACCTGAATAGTTATCAATAAAAAAAAAAGATTGCCAACAAAAAAGCTTTGCTATTCTCAATCCACTTCGTTGTTACATACATATTTCAATTTTTCTTATTTAGCTTTTCCACACATATTCATATATGCAGACACGACATGTGCCGATTATGGGGGGTCTTGTAGTCATTCATACCTTCATTTTTACGTGTCACTTGGCCCCCGAGCGTCATCCAATCGCATTTGTTTTTATTTTTATTTAGTTTTTTTTCTTCGTTTTGCATATTGAGATACTTCTTACAAATCCGTTGAATTCCACCCAACACCAACCAACCACCAAAACACCGGCTTTTTTATATGAGCGTGAATACAGCGATCGCGGATTGGCGCGCAGTGCACACAATCAAAACAAAACAAAAATAAAGAAACGAAAAAAAAAATTAAGCAAAATTCAAGTGGTATGAGATACTCTGAACTAAACTTTTTTACACATTGAGCCGTTATATAAAAATCGATGCAATGCAAAAATTTCGACCAGTTTTTCGAGGTTTTCGGTTAATTTTTTACGATCGAAGATCTCAAAACGCCAACGACAGTTTACGTGAGTGTCACGACGACGGTTAATATAAATCGCATTCAATCTCGTTATATTCGGTAGAGGAAATTCGTATCCTTAACAGGCTAAATTTAACGTGCAATTGCATCGGTTTAATTAAAAAGTATCTTCGATTCGGGAAAATATTTAAAACTCTTTAGCTTTGCAAATACAATTACAGCAATATCCGCAATTGTTTCTGAATTACTACCTCCCGTACAGAAAAAAAACATATCCTGGACATTTTCCAATCCTTTTCCAACCAATCAGTGCTCGTAAAAACACAAACTTTTCCAACAAACTTCGCGTGCAATTTTAAAAACTTTCTCGGATATAAATAAAATAAATAGCAGAAAATTCGGTAAAGTGCATTTCACTGTGACTAGGAGATTTTTTTTTTGCCTGACAAAAACCTAAGTGCATCGTGCGCCCGACATATCTGTGACTATCGAACTATTAAATTGACAGTGTCCAAGAATCCGTGGAGAAAAAAAAGGACTTCCCGTGAGAAATTAAAAATCAGTTGCCAACATTTAGAGTGTCCTGAATTTGCATCTTGTCAAAGTGCCATCGTCGCCAACAACAGCAACCTAAAACGTAATTTTTAATTAATCGCCAAGTTGAAAGACTGCCCTACTCCGGTGTTTGTCCGATATTTTAATTAAAAAAGTTTTTCCCCGCTCTGACGTTATTCCGCAGCATTGAAACGATTGAATACTTGCCAATCGTCGTCCCTTCGCTGCCTTGATCCCTTTTGATTCACGTGCGAAAAAAGTACAACGATAAACCGGTACGCAAAGTAACCGATTTATAGCTGCTATTGTCATGTACGAGTATAATAAATTAATGTAAAATAATTGAGAATTAATTGAAAAGAAAGTTTTAGACAAGTGGTTATATGTTGAAGCTACCCGGACGTAAAATAAGGACAAGCATTGTTTTTTTTCGTCGGGAAAATAGAGCGGATTCGCGTGAATTAAATAATCTATACATAACGAATTAAATTCCAGTGACATCAATATCAGAATTGTAAGGCACATCTTGTGTGTGTTGCATTGAAAATTCGGCAAAACACAAAACAAACGAGAGTAAAAGTGCATACACAAAGATACATAAAGGTAAAGCACGTGAACCAATTTTAAAAAGAGAAAAAATATTGATCGTTATTTATTACCGTGTTTTGTTTCTTTTCGCATTGATTTTGGAGTGGCGTGTTTTAGGCTCCAGTGGCATTTGACCTAAGTCAAATGTAACAAAAGAAGTTATCATAACAAAAAAACAAACATGACGTGACATTTGAAACCGATTGTTGTTAAAAATGCATAATAATATCCTCATTTTAAAATTATTGAGATGAATTTTAGACAAGAAATTTCACGGAATTTATTAAATAAGAGTAACAATACTTAAAGTGCAGTTAACACGTGACCTCTCCAGGGGCATGGGCGCGTCAACATCTCTAGCATTTCTATGCCTTCTTGACGTTTCGAAAGCATATCTACTTTTCAGAAGTGCAGTTGCTAGCATTCACCTCCTATCCGCGTCGTCTTTCTACTGACAAGCTCGGAGCACTGTGAGAGTTCTATTAGTTCTCACAGGCAGTTTTTGGTCGCACCGAGATTGGAACTCCGAGGTCTAAATTACTATCGTAGAGCGGTGACCAAACGACCACGGCCATCGAGCGCGATAGGATGTGTATGCCAGCAACTTGCATCATCAGAATTTTTTATATGCTAACGAAACATCAACTAAGCCTCGCAAAAGGACTGACTCACCGGTTACGACTTTTGGCTATCGTTCACTGGCAAAAGTTGGTTTCTGGAATGTGCATACTATCCTGGACAATAGCTGCGTTTTTTGGCAGTCCAGATCAAATGCAGAACATCAATTGTACGCATTACACCAACAACCAGGTGTGCGCCATTTTGATGCCACAAAAAATCTCGCAAGAGAAAACCTTGCAAGTTGGTCGGCCCGCTCGTTCCCTATATTCCTGTGACCCGGAACCCAAAGGAGGGTGATTCTGTGGATACTGGCTATGTCGATCAACTCCCGACGGCATTGCTTTACTATTTTAGATGACATTGTCGCCGCCACTAGAGTCTTAATAGCAGCTTAGATGTCCGAGAAAATGGCGATGCCCATTGAGGCTACTGTGCTCTTCTGCAAGCATTGAAAGCTATATAGGCTTTCTTGATGCGGTGTTCGCTGTTCAGTTCAGAATTTCTCCCAGGCACTTCACATTAGTAAACACAGCCAGTGAATGTCCATTTAGAAGTGAGCATTTGAGTCGTTCCCATCTCTTGTGGGAACCACAGCTCCTACAAAGAACACTGTCTGCAAGCGCCAGCCTCCTAGCATGCTCGCCGATCAGGCAATGTCCTGTAATCACCCCAACAAGAGTTATCATGTTACTTATATTAAGCGCCAGCAGATCCGCATAACGCTTTGGGTCGTACCTAGACCAAAGTTGCCTAGTAACACTACAAGTATTCTCATTAATCCATCTGACATCAGCAGTAACCAATGCGGCATCATTTACCAGCGCTTTACAGGGTGCTAATGTGTTAATTGCCTTGACTCCTCCAGGGGCATGGACGGGTCTACACCTCTAGCATTTCTATGCCTTGTTGACGTTTCGATAGCATATCCACTTTTCGGAAGTGCAGTCGCTAGCATGGTCCTCCTATCTGCGCCGTGTTTATACTGACAAGCAGTTTTTTGGTCGCGCCAAGATTGGAACTTCGAGCTCTAGATTAGTATCGTAGAGTGATGACCGAACGACCACGGTCACCAAGCGCAACATTTTCGAGTTTGTGATAACAGATTCAAGGGATCCGGTCCCCAATTTGCTATCAGTTAAGATAAATATCCCTAGCAGCTATGACATTTTTCCCTAGCCAGGCAAGAACCTCGCCGACAGCCACAATCTCAGCCTGGAGAACACTACAGAAGTCAGGGAGACACACCGACATGCTTACCTTTTGTCCGTCCGACAACACACAAACTCTCGCTCCTTAATCCGTCTTAGATTATCAGATTATGAAATTTTCCCGCCCACTCACACCGTGAAGGAAATCGGCTTTCAAAATTCCTGTCGAACAGATATTTTAGCTGAGCATAATTCGTCCCTGGAGGAAGATTTAAGTTGTTAAGAATCGAGGAGTGACCCGTGAGTGATACAGCGAACTGCACAGTTTCCCGAAGACGAACGACTAGGTACGCAGTACCTGCTTAGCATAAATGTCCAAGGGGAGCAAACTCAGCAGTACATCAAGAGCAGCCACCGGCGTAGTTCTGAGAGCCCTCGTAATTCTGGGGTAAACCGCGAAGATTAGAGCAGTCCACCCATGCATAAGTATAGGCCGCAGAACCGAGACATATAGCCAAAGTACAACATTTGGAAGTAGATCCCACGGCGTTCCTATGGCCCTCCTACGCGAGTACAGCGCACCAGCCACCTAGCCAGTAGCTACTCTCTGCTGAATATTGGGTTCCCATGCCAGCTTCCGATCCAGGATGACACCTAAAAACTTGGCCCAGACAGAGAGAGTAAGTCTAACCCCGTTCAACGATGGTGGCTCAAAATTTGGTAGCCGGTGTTGCCTTGCAAAGAGCACAAGTTCCGTTTTATCCGGATTGACACCGACAGCTTCGGAAATAGGGAAACAAGGATTTTGAGGCAGTCTGTTCTGCAGCACGCAGCGGAGTTCAGCAGCTTGAAAAACCAGGCTTAAGCACACAGGGGACTTCCCAGAGATGGCGATATCGCCCGCATACGTGCTGACCGTGCGTTCGAAACATCGGTCAATTTTAGGGTTTTGTAGTAAAAACCATTATGAAATCGGTCAAATGTCTGTCTGTCCATAGAATATCTCACGAACGGCTGAAGCTATACATATTTGGAATTTCATAGGAATATGTGGAATTATTATAATTCGCCGGAGAAAGCGATGCGTCGTAATAGGCTGACTTTAAGGGGAGGTCCCCATAGAGGGGAAATGAAGGAAAACAATTTTTTTTCATCTAGTATAGGCAAGTGGGGTATCACGAGAAAGGTAACACCGAGTACATTCCATTTTTGGTATTTTCATCAAATTTTAAAAAAGAGGAAAAGAGGTAGAGCGGAAAATAAGAGATCATAACTTGTCCCACCCCCCTTGCATTTCGAGACCGTTACATTTAGAAATATGAGAACTTACAAAAAGGTGGCTTCCGAGTAGTATAGAAAACTAAAAATAATGGAAAATTGATATCCTATTGATATGGGACACTAAAAAACCCTCGGATTGCGGGCGAAGCCCTCTATTTTCCGGTTTCATTTTTAATTAGAAAGCCTATATAGCAGCTAACGAGTTAATAAATCGACAAAAGAAGGTTGAATGGCTTTTACTTAGAATTTTATGACCAATCATATGGTGAAGAGTTTATGCGGTAATTTTACAAGCACAAGCCTTTAGATTCCATTGAAACTTGGTCATGATATGTATTTTCAAATATGTTTCTCCATCCAACAATCATTTACAATATAACAGGTCGTACAAAACTAGATCACTTTAATAATTATTATAATAAAGTTATTCCAAATTAATTATGTTCAATAAATTTCAAACCTACTATACAACGCAAGTTACCCACCACTGCTTCACTCTAAAAATAAGGTGACACGCGAGCCTCGACTCCAAACTGCTGCCGATTTTGATTGCTTAATCTTTCGTGGGCGGCTAATATCGACAAAAATTACAGTTCAAATGTTTGAATTTTAAAAATATCAAAATAGTTCAAATAACGATTGCTTGTCGTCATATATTTATATTCATCAGCCACATGCTGACTCTGGACTAGTTTGTTTCTCATACTTTTCCCATAACACGTCAAATTCATCCAATTTGCATTATACACGCTCCAAACTACGACTCAAATGACTATAGTGACTCTATGGCTTGAGGTTCATTCTCATCGAGCTTTTGTGTGACCTTTAATTTATTCAAAACGACAATCACAAGGTCGACCGCTTAGGAAAAACTGAAAACCCAGTACGGGCTTTTCAGTAGGGGGCAATGTTTTGGTTTGGTAAACAGCCAGACACCCTGCGCTTCAAAAACAAAAACTTTTTATATAACACGGGGGTGTGTTTGACGAGGATGCTGCTGCCATCAGGCAGGCGAAAGTTCGGTGCCCAGGCATCGTTTGTAATATGCAAATTCTCTTGATTGTACACATAAATTTTGCATATGCAATCAATCTGTTTTGAAATTGTAATGACAATAGCCTGAATAGCTTTTTAACTATGCATTTTCGGGTGTAAGCTGTTTTTGTTGGAACTTTTGTGCACTTTCAATTGCAATTTTCTACATGCAAATTCGAAAATGTATATTTGATATATCGTTGATGGTGCTAAATTGAAGGGTGTATTTTATGGGATGATTGGGTGATTGTATCAAAATTTGTAATTGATACTTCCTTTAGAAGCGAAAGTTTGCGCTGAATGGAGTCTGTCATGAAAGATACTTCATAGAAGAGACACCCATAAATAAAAACAAATGAAGATTTAATCAATCAAGTGTTATTGACATCAATTTCATGAAAAAGAGTACAGTGATACGATGATATAAGCCCCCGTATAATTCTCACTATTTTATGCTTATTCAGGGTCGCTCCAGCATAAGTATGAGCACTTATGTTGTCACTTGACTCTTATTACCATAGATTGTATAATAATAGTAATAACGAGGTAGGACCCGTCGAATGTAGGGAGCGCAAAACATACAACGTGATCTTGAGTTCATTCTGTTACTATGTTGATATTAGATATCTTATTCGAAATGAACGCAATTCTTCCTACATATTTCTCACACTTGCCCCAGGGCTAACCTACTTTTTTTCGCACTTTAAGTGAATGGGTTGCATTTCAGTGAAAACGAGTTTTATTTTATCGTTTCAGCGGTTTCAGGACCATTAGCATAATGCGGCAATACAAATTGCAAATGGATAACATTTTATTTATGAAATCCGCATAAGAAGGCTCGTCATCTTCCAAATTCTTATCTTTGAAATAAATTGTAAAAATCCATATTGAAGAAAACAAGCCCATGTGTTTACTGCAATCGCCGACAATTCAAAGGAATTAATTAACCCCTGCAATTTGGACGAGGCTAGCCATATCGGTTCAGTGGACCTGAAACAGACCGGGTGGTGCGTTTCAGGGAAGCGCCCGTTGAGATATAATATTCGTACCTTAACCACACCGTAAAAAATCACCTAGGGAAAATTAACCGATTCGGTGTGACATTATGGGCTTAGATAGCTTTCGGTGGGGGAGGGGATATGTTAATATGTGCTCTAGGTGCAGAATTTGAATGAAAATCAACGCAGAGAGCTACCACAACTGGTCTTATAGATTGGACGGATCAACAACGAAGACCACGCAAACGACATACATTAAGGCGAAATTCACACACACGACACCGCGCTGCACGACAACGACATCAACAAAGTCATTAGATATTATAGTTGGATGATAATACTCTTGATGACCGAAGGTCTGGAATTGAACAGTTTTGTCGTGGAGGAGTAGCGCGGGAAGGAAAACTTCGTTGTCATTGTATATTACAAAAAAATTATTGATGCCAACCTTGTATCTATGTTCGAGTCTTGAGAATCGAGTTGAGTGGAGTGGGCCACGTAAGGTCTAAAAATGTTTCAGTTCTCTTGTCCCGTGACTAACGGTACCGGCGAGGTTATTCGATTGTTATCATCGATATATCGATTTCATTGATCAGATAAAATTACCCTGACCTCACATTGGGCGCCGAAAATTTTCACGCCTTTTCGATCACCTCGAACTTTTACTACGTTGAAAAAAAACGTTAAAATAACGCTAAGGTAGATAGTGATGATGTAATGTTTGATTTTGGTGATGATGATGATGTTTCGATTGTGATGTAATGTCAATAATAGTAATATTCCTGTTTCAATGACTTGATAAAATTACAACCACCCACCCCAATATTTGATGTAGGATCGTAACAGCCTTAGAATATCCTATCCGTTATGCCTTATGGTAGAGGTTCAAAAAGGTTTCGGTGTTTGTGTCTTATTACGCTTTGGTATTTTAGTCAAAAAGCAGATTTAGATTTTGTGAATTTCTTTGTTAGTTTTAGTATCAACAACACATACTGGCCAATTTCTTGTTTTAAAATCTAATTCCTTTTAAGGGGGGAGACCATATTAGGAAGTTAAAAAAATCCCAATTTATTGCATTAATTGTTAGCTGAACAATTCAAGAATACGCTGCCAGAATTTCAAAGCGAAATTCGCATTCGTTAAGATTTTATGAAGCTCCTTAGTTAAGTATTCTGAAGGCAAGCTTAACTCAATCTCCGTATGGAGCTAGTGTTCCTTCTCAGAATTAAATTTGACACAGATCTGATTTGCTACTATTGATTTTGCCTCCGTCTTTAGGTGAATGTGGAACGGTGAAAGACCGAGTAGCGCCTCAACAGCTACAGTGGAGCAGCTGCAAGTAGACACAGAAACTGTGAGACAAGCCAGCCTTTAAATCTGTCGTAATAAGGTCATACCCGCCAAGGTAGTCGCTCTTTGATATCACATGGTCCACCCCATATTCAATTATTGGTCCTTCGATCACACAAGGGGTGTATTTATGAAACGCGCTTCAAGGGCTTTTCCACGGGCTTGAGTAAGAGGGAGGTTGAATTGATTGGCTATGGGATTTACGGTTAAGAGCAAAGCTATTTCTGATAGATAGAACAAAGGTCTGTGAATCAAAGAGGTTCACAAGCACTGAGACCAGAAGGTCTGTCTTGCTTCCCATTCTGTAACAGAGTTTTTTGCTTTTTAACGCACCTTCGGAGCGACTCAGAAGCTGATGTTCTCCTGCCATCCTGTCTTTGTATAGAGTTAACTACTAACTTTGAATCTGGAATTAATTTTTTTAAGCATTTCGGAAAAATCATAAATACTTAAAAAAAAATAAATAAAACGAGACACGACAATTGTGTTTAATTATTTGCGCGAGTGGTATCGTTTTGAAGCCACACATCTCGTGGAAATTTGTTATGATGATTAAAATTTCAGGGTATGCCTAGATCCAACCGGAGGAGTTCAATCTTCACCCCAACAAATCGCTTAGGTTGTCAGGTAAGGTCTTACGCAATGCACGATATCTGGTCCTAGTCCTAGCAAGGCCCAGGCATTCACGAAGGAAGTGGGAGAGAGTTTCTTTCTTGTCTTCATTCCCACAACTCCGATAGACTATGTCCCACAA
The DNA here is from genome assembly GCA_964017055.1 of Chloromyia formosa. Classification (NCBI taxonomy): domain Eukaryota; kingdom Metazoa; phylum Arthropoda; class Insecta; order Diptera; family Stratiomyidae; genus Chloromyia; species Chloromyia formosa. The sequence goes on from OZ024815.1 coordinate 20,741,642, forward strand.
TAACCGCCGTGACCCTGGCGATATTCCTACGTGATTTGATCATAAGCTTAGATGTTTTTCTCCTATCATATCTTCCTTGACACTGCCCAGGCGAGCAAAACAGTCATATTGGAAGTTTTAACACCAGGAGTCACAATCGCAAGAGTTAGTTTCAGATAAAAAAAACTTTTCGAGTCTGGTTTTTGAAGGCAAACGTACTACTACACACACAAATTATCCTTTGCTTTTCTTTTCAATACCACACCTTTCCATTTTCCAACTTTTTCTCAGCTAGCCATTTCAATTTGAATCCATTTTAAACATTCTACTGACATTTCAAATTTACGGCTTGACCTTTAACTGTTGACCAACAGCCACTTCTCACGCCCGGTTAGCTTTGATTTCACTTCTAACTTGGAACTTTTATGCATTTTATATCCCCACGCCTATACTAAACTTCCCGAAACGAACCTATATAATTTTCAACCAATAAAACGAAGAACTCATAAACAATTAGACATCTCATTTGTCTAAACTCTAAAAGCATCCTCCCTTGTGTAAAAAGCTAATTTCCGAGGCACTCTCTCGAAAAGTAAGTATGGAAAACTTCTCCGTGCCGTCTTCTAAAACCCTAAAATTTCAACTGGTCTCGTGTAGGTTCAATAAAATTTCATTGAAGGATACACTCTCGAGAAAACAAGCACTTCTAACTTTAACTGTTATCCCGGGCAAATCCTTATCACACACCCTTATTTACCGTATTTGTATCTATCTAAGAGTGCTGGTCGGAGTATAGGTGTAAAAGCGCCCTAATTACTCGTCCTTTAATTTGAATTACAACCTCCAGAAGTTAATTTGTTTCCATATAAACTTGATAGGGGTCCTGGGGTTAGGCGGGAGAAGGGATTTTTTTCTGTAGTAGATATAGCCCTATTTTGTTTATTATCATGAAGATAGGACTAAGTAAGTAGACAATTTGAAAGTTACCCGATATAATTCAGACTAAAGTGGGGCAAAGGATGCAAAGTGGGGGCGGCATGTTGAAAAAAGGATATGACAATGGTAAGATTAAGAAGGGTCAAGATTAAGAAAATCAGTTTTAGATTTGTTCCAATTAGTAGTTGTCATCAAGGTGCCTAGGAGAGTAAGATAATGTGAATTTATGAGAAGAATTTACGAAGAGAGGTGGATGGTCTTAGCGTCAGGCGTTGAACAATATCTGGATACAACCTTGCGGATCGACGATTCGTTTTATTCGAAGAGAATATTGAAAAAAAATTGTAATCGATTTCGGGATTTCGAACCCAAAATAAGATTAAAATTTCTAGGCCGGCAAAATTGTTTTGATGAATTACAGAATAAACAGGACAGAGAGAAGGAAACAAAACAAAGGAAAAATAAAGATAATTTCTATACGTATAGAGGATGATATTATAACGGATAAGATTTCAGCGAGGCCTTATTAGCACAGAACCCATAATAGTAAAGGTTCGTTTTTACTTTTCAAATGAAGGCTCGAAAAGAAAAGCCCAGTTCAAATATGGACACAGGTTCAGTAACGAATACATTCAGTCACCCAAGTCAAATTATGGCCCGGGAAGACTTTGAAGCGTTCAAGCATCTTTAGCTTAAAATGCATTTAAAATTAAAAATCAAAATCTTCACTAAAAGTAAACTCATCAATCATCCGTGATCAGTTCAATAAATCGAAACCACTTTATTTCAAGACATTTTCTCAGCGGCGTGGAATTTTTCAGGGATTTATTCATGACGACAGCAACCAGATGGTTGATACATGGCTACCTTAAGGCTTCTTATGCTACATTAGAGAAAATTTACAGTAGCAAATAGGTGAAAATATTTGCGCCCAATGTGGGGTGCAATGTTATCAAGTGATCTAGTCAATAAAAACAATATACTCAATAGACTGTAGGTGTTGTACCGTTAGTTACAAGACACACAAACAAAAACCAGAATGATGGTGGACGAGGGAGGTTGCAGCTTACAAGGCGCTATGCAGGAAAAAATTAAATGTATTTTATTTTAGCTAAAACCTCTAAAATAGAGTCGGATTGGCTCCCGTATGAAAAAAACATCTTGGTGAGTACAAGAGCTGAGGAAACCAAACGAAGCTCATGGATGATTTTTTGCGAACGCATTAACGGATCGAGTGAGACCTCTAGACTGCGGAAGATCCTACTAGACACGCACCTTCCGGGTAGTTCATCCGTTATCACTCATTACACCCACGCACATAAAACCGGAATAGCTTCCTGCGTCTCCGATTGTATCATCTCAAAAGAAAAAGTTCTCTGGGCTATATGCAACTTCGAAACCTTTAAGTCCGCTGGGCCTGATAGTACCATTCCGGCAGATATACAACATGGTTCGGATCTTATTGCTCCATGCCTGGACCTAATCCATATTCCCCAAATATGGACGGAGGTAATTATGGTCTTTATTCCCAAGGCGGGAAATAGCCCAAAGGACTTTAGACCCATTAGTCTTTCGGCGGTCCTTCTAAAAACGAAACTCCATTCCAGTAGAATTACCCTCGTCCTCACAGCATGCCTATTGCAAGCGCTACACTCTATCATTATTCACAATGTTGACTTTTCTATATATCGAGGGAGCCTTTAATAATGTCTATCCAGAGGCAATTACGGGCGCACTCCTGGGGCTTGGCGTAGACCCTGGCCTGGTTAGACAAATTCACCTGATGTTGATGACCAGAGTAATTTCCTCTAATTTGGGGATATCCTCTGAACGCAGAAGTGTATGTATGTCCCCTGCTTTAGAACACAGAGGTCAACAGGCTGCTGTTGAACCTGGAGCAGGCGTGTTGTAAGGTGACAGCATACTCGGATGATATCTCTATTGCCATCTCAGGAAATTTCCCGAATACCCTTAGTGAGGTAACATAGCATGCCCTTACTATCTTGGTGAACTGGGCCAAAAACTGCAGTCTTAGCGTTAATCCAAAAAAAAAACTTTACTAGGAAACATCAGCTGCGTCCTGTTGATTCACCCGTACTGGACGGGGTGAGACTATCCTTCATGAACGCGGCGAGTTTCCTAAGTCTTGGACTTGATAGATAGCTAAACTAAAGGCTGAACATTCTAGAACGTGATAACAAAGCAACATAGCACTCTACTGTTGCAAGAAGGCCATAGGCAAAAAATTCGGTCTGCAACCAACAATGCTCTATTGGCTTTTTTCGGTCCTGCGTCCAACACTGCTGAATGGGGTGGTCGTTTGGTGGAATGCCCTACGCACAGAGACAAGCCGTAATATGCTGGCGAAGGTACAGAGAGCGGCATGCATGGCGATATGTGGGTCTCTCCGCTCAACCCCATCAGCTGCTTTGGAGATGATGCTTAACCTTCTTTCTGTGGAAGTGTACAAGTCGCTGCCAACACGGTAATCCGCTTAAGAGTGACATGTCAATGGAGTGACACACGCTTCGGTAATTTCAGTACTGAACAATATTGACATCCTCTCCTCTACGGACTATTATATACCAAAGTACTGGTTCAGTAAAAACTGCACATGTTTTATTCCACCAGGCAGTCAATGGGAAATGAACCCGACGGTCCTTAACCCTCTGTGTATTTACACAGATGACTCCAAAACCGACGATGGGGTAGGCGCTGGAGTTTTCTCCGATTGTCTTCGTCTTTCCGCCTCCCAAACTACTGTAGTGTTTTCCAGACGGAGATCCGTTCAATCAAAGAGGTAGTGGTATGGCTGGGCCTAATATCATATCTGCGAGACATATTACGATTTACACAGACAGTAAGGCCGCTATAAGACCCCTGAAATCCGTCCTGGTGTCGTTAAAAAACGTGGCAGACTGTCGAACACTGGGCCACATGGAACAGGTGACGCGCTATGCCCCACAAGGGGTTAGGGCAATTGAGTAGTTGAGTAACATATGCTCCAGCACCAGTTTCGAGAAGATCCATGCTTGAACGGAAAGGGAAACAGAAGAAAAAACAAGAAACCTCAAATACCAGTAGCTCAGAAGTCTAAATCTAAAGGTACTGATTGGACCGAAAGATCAATGCAAAAGGCTGAATCAAATGCAACCGTCATATTGCAGGAAGATGATATGTTGACTGAGATACTTCGAAACGTCAAATCTAATTGCAGTCTGGAGAACGAACGAATGATAAAACATTGCCCACATAAGTCGTACATAGAAGGGTAATCTATTACTGTACCTAACTAAAAATTCCCTGCAATGCAGGATGTAGGAATTGCCTTTCCCGGGTTGCCGTTAATGGCGAATAAATAGACAGGATGTGTAAGCCATGCATCAGCCGAAAACTGATATATGCTAACGAAACGTCAACTATGGCTCTAAGCAGCAGTTAGTCCGCTGTCCTACAAGAAATTAAGGCAAATAGTAACTGAAAACTAGTAGTGATAGAAAACGCTGCGTCAAGAGATGGCGAAACGGTATCGGGACCTAGATCAGACAGCACACTTGTTGGTCAAAGATCACTGAGGCATACATACTTATTTCCCTTATTCGGAATAATAGCGACTATTGATTCTTGAAAAAATGTTTTAATATATTCAAGTAACTTATTAACGTTTAGCAAGTCGCTCGGATTACTGAGACTATTTAAATTCAACCCTTAAAATAAAATAAAACTCAATTCTAAATACATAGGTTAAGTTATAGTTAGTTAATCAATGAAGTGCCCGGTTTCCAAACTGTATTCCCAAATACATTCGAGTATGTATGAATTGTCTCTTTAAACACCACAATCACAATTCATAAATTGGATAATCCCTGTCACACATTTAGACAACATGATTTCAGTAATCCAATAAATATTACACCAATCATAAATCATTATATCACTTCATCTATCACCACATTGATTTGACCGAATTCTTTTCCACCATTTGTTATGGTTATACAAGACACGTACAAGTACCGACCGGTAGCGCAGTGTGTTGAGGCATCAGTCTCATGTTTGACTACCGGCGTTTCGGGTTCGAATCCCGTCCACGACTACGTTCGTGGCCATGGATGTGTAGGAGGTGCATGCTGGCAACTGCATTCTCCGATACCAGTTTATGCCGAGAATCGTCAACTGGGCCACATGAAACAGTTGACGCGCTATGCCCCACAAGGGGTTACAGCAATTGAGAGATCTACAATCTTCAAGATATTCAAATAAAATTGATGCATAAGTGTCTTTCGCGCTCCATAAAATGATGTGTCAGAATATAATATACAAAGACACATACCACAACTGTTTAAAAATTATTTGCATGTAAGTTATCCGTTTGTTTTTTTATTTTATTTTATGCATTATGTTATCCGTGCATCTGAGTGAAATTATTTTTATATGGAAAATTGGGCTTGGTAAGATACTCCGCAGTGTCATGCATTCGACATTGTTACGAATCGGTGGTGTTGCGATGAATCAATGTATAAAACAACAACTAGCATCAGCAACAAAGAAAGTTTGAGATTGAATAATTCGATGGGACAGATCAAAAACTTCTGATAAAATTTTGATTGTATTTTACACCATTTTTATACCCTAGACTGTCTAAGTATAGGGTATATTGTTTTTGTCACGACAAAAATATGTAACACCTGGAAGGAGGCTCCGAAGGTATAACTATGTATATAAATGATCAGGGTCACCACTTGATTCAATTTAGCCATGTCTGTCTGTCCATTCGCACGATAACTTTGATTTGATCAAATGTTTATAGTAGGATCTAGTTGGTTGGCATTGAAAATGGACATGACCCGGCCAAGAGAACGCCTACCTCCCCTACATATGTAGAATAATTAAATGTATCAGTAACTCACAATTAGATAAACGTGAAAAGCTGTAGCTTTGGTAGATAACTCGAGAAGGTCAGTTTATACTCTCCTGGAAAAATAAAGTCGATCAGTTGGAAACAAACGGTACTTTTCTTACAAAGAGCCCCGTGCTACCCTACTTTTCACGTTTTTTTTTTGTCTATAACTGTTGAACCAATTAACGTAGACACCTGATTTTTTGCATACAGCCTAAAGATAAGAAGCTGCTTCAGATGGGCATAGTCAGACCAAAGGAACGCCCACCTCCTCTACAAATTTCAAAAAATTAAATATTTCTTGAACTACGATAACTTTCGATAGAATGACACTAGCAGTTGAAATTTTGGCCAAATGTTTGTGAAAGAATCTAGTTGACAAGTTTTGGTCATAATCGGGCCAGAAGGACGCCTACCTCCCCTACAAATAATATCTCAAATATATGGTAACTTCCCATAGTGTGGAGCTAGCGACTTGAAATTTTAGTCGAACATTTGTGGTGTGGGTTAGTTAGTTGATTTTGGAAATGCGCAAGATCCTATCTCCCCCATTAAGTTGTAAAAAGAGTTCACTCGGCTCAAATGGTACCCACCTTACCTACAAATGTTCTTTCATCGTAGCCTCATCGACTAACTTCTGCCCAAACCGATCATATAGGAAATACTATTTCAATGCAATACGACTGTTGCATATTTGAAGTTTTGGTATCACCACTAGGTCAGCACAAGTCTAGGGTATATGCGCTTCGGTCTGGTTAGTGACTGTGAATGCGAAACAACTGTTTTTGGCTGTTTGAGATACACGCAAGTGACTATAATATTTACGAATTTTAATTGTGTCATTGGCATTCGACAGGATTCATTGATGTGCCTCTGATGTGCGAGAATACCTCATTTTAAATGGCGATAACATATTCACACCACGCGGCATTTGACAAAATCACGAGATTTTGCCAAATCTTTTACAAAATCTACAAGATTTTCCATATATTTGAAAGATTTCCAAATCTAGATTTGAGGGCCGCCTGAAAACAAATCTCATTTGAAATTTCGCTAAATTGTGTTGGGGGCCTCTAATTTTTAGATTCAGCATACTGCCTTCGGGGGTAGCATGATAAGCCAGGGATTGAAAATCGAATTTTACTGTGAATCGCATACATCGTTTCATTGATGGGGTTGAAGGAAATGGTTGCGTTCTGGAAATTAATCTTCTTTCTGATTTATTTAATATCCAATTCTCCGAATCGCAGGGTTCGGATTGTCTGCTGAGCGACATGATTTCCGATTGTCATTTTTCGACGAATTGAACAGCTGACAGCTGATGATATTCCGCTTTCAACCTTTAAGAATAAAATTAATAAATTACTGGTGCAACAGTCCAATTATGAACCAAGGATTCGATATGAGTTGGCATCATCTCATTTAATAGGTCGAAACGCTGTGTTTTGTACAGAGATGTGTGATCAGCAACACGGTCAACCGAGCTATTTACCCAAAATGGGCACTCATTTAACAGCTAAGTGGACTCATAATGTTAAGTATTAATTGCCTTGACCTCTCCAGGGGCATTGGCGTGTCAACATCTCTAGCATTTATATGCCTTGTTGACGTTTCGATAGCATATCTACTTTTGGGAAGTGCGACTGTTAGCATGCACCTCCTATCCGCACCATCTTTATACTGACAAGCTCGGAGCACTGTGAGAGTTCTATTAGTACACACAGGCAATTTTTTGATAGCGCCAAGATTTGAACTCCGAGCTCTAGATTAGTATCGTGGAGCGGTAACCGAACGACCACGGCCACCGAGCGCGATAGTGTGACAAGTAAATATCCTTTTTTTATCGAAAGCTACTGCATTCAGTAGGAATCCAACTGCGGCCCAGTGCATAGAAAATGAAAGGGCTAAACGTTGCGCCATCCGGACCACAACTCTTTTGATAAAATTTTGAAGACAGAACAAATTGACGAGCGACGCCAGACTTTTAGCAACAAATAAGACACAAAACAACACGGGACTTTACACTGTTTACGTACGGAGCGACATAACTTGTCAAGAGTGAACTGTCAAAATGAAGAAAACCCCTAAGAACCTTTAATAGGGGAAATTATTGAAAAAGATTCCTGATTCAATTCCCCTCTTCATGGTTTTTATAAATCCGAATCTGTAACGTAAGTGTTCTTCAAAAAAATCATGAAACAGTTTCAAAACAGTGTTAAAATGGTTCTAATCCGGAACGCAGCCAATAATGTGCACTTTGAGACGTAATATATTTACGATAAATGCGACCCCAAACTCCTTGTGTCCCAACGGTATTTTGCTATGCAAAATTGTATGCAATTTCTTGTCATCGATCTAATTGGAAAGTGGATCAGTTTCCTGAACTGCGGTGATGATCAGATTGTTTTTTTCTTAACTGATGCAGAAAGGCCTTACGGAACAGTTTGAAAAGGACGGGTGGCTACCAGATCGTTGAACTCCTTTCAGAGAGTGCCTCGGTGATAGATGCTTCAGGAGGCTAGTAACGTTTCAGAGTTTACACAACTATGTTGCAGATCTGGCAATTTGAGTAAAAAACAGAAAAAGTTAGAACAGAAAACAAAATCAATATTTTAGCATTGGCGCGAGAAAATCGAAGTGCATGCGAAATAAGTGGATATTACTCAGCGGATTTATTCATGAGCGTACTATGCCATGGTTCTTGAAAGGTGTGTGCAGTTGGCACCCTCACATTATACAATTTTTCTAAATTTAAATTGTGCAGTTCGTTTGCCCATCGTAGGGCCACGTTAGCCCAGGAAAATTTTTCGTTTGCCCACCCTTGCAAAAAAAGTTATTAACAAAACAATTTTTTTCAAACTGGAAAAAAACGCGAATTATTGTAAAAAAATGGAAATTCATTATGCTGTTTCGTTTGGCCAAAGTTAGCACAGGATTGCCCACCCAGCATTTTCGTTTGCCTACCCTCCAGTTTTTTTATTAAAAAAAATTAAATTTTGATCCCAAATTGGGCGCCGCATTATACACCTTGACAATGATATTTTTTAATTTAAATTGTGTAGTTCATCAGTCCATCGTAGACCGCCGTTTGCACGAGAAAACATTTCGTTTACCCGATCTTGGAAAAAAAAGTTATTAACAAAATAAATTGCTTAGGATGAGAATCCCTACCTTGGCCCATTAAAGGGTAATTTTTTAATGCAAACTGGGAAGTTCGTTCGCCCAACGTAGGCCCTCGTTTCACTTCGACCGTTCCAGCGGCCATATTCAAGCTACAAGATTGACGCCGAGCGCAAAGCTGGGCCGAGATAAAAGATGCGAAAAATCTCCGATTATACTCGTATATTTTCACACAAAAACGCGTGTACATGTCTGAGTCAAAGCAAAGCAGCAGAGTAGACTTCGAATCATAAAGCGAGAAAGATGGCCATGACAAGCTTCTCAACCGAAGTTGCACTGAGCTGAAAGCTGATTCCGAAACGCAAAGCGGGACCGGTGTACTTCTCACATTCACCATCTTGTCGTATCAATAATCTCAGCTTCAAGTTTGGCCCGACCAGCGGGTATCTTGCATTCACCATCTACTCGCATCTGCAATCTCAGCTTCAAGCTTGGTTACCAACGTAAAAACATGGAGCGGAGCGGAAAGCTGAAACATCTGTAACGTACTTTTCCCTCCGCGAAATTTTGATTTTTTTTTTGTGCTTCCGATGTGAGGGATCGGTCTTCTGGTACTTATCAGAAATTCTCAATCTACCCATTCGAGACACCCACCAAACCGTATCACAGAAACATACCTTTGGAGAGGTGGTACAAATGGCGGATCCTGGCATTGAGTGTATTTTATAAAGTACTCGGAGAGAGGCAAAGTTGCATTTAATGCTACCGGCTTGCACCACCACAGACATAGCACATGCTAAGCTGGGAATAATGCACAGATGGCTTCAGCTTTGGATGCAGTTAGCTTCCTAGCTATAAAAGGCTGTGTCCGAAACCAAGACGGGGCTGTTTTTCGATTTGAACGGATGCTATCTCGCAGGTCACTCTCCTTGGAAATAAATAAAGACTTGTGATTGAACCCTGAGCAATTTACTTTGCTGGTTCCGCGCTCGCGGCCGCTAACCATCGAAGCGTTTCGCAATCAGTTAACGGCTGCTAGGGACACATTGCTTATAGCTTGAGAAAGCGGCTCAACTTTCTAAAGTGTATGGTCCTCGACAACGCCAATACACCAGCATGGAACACGGCAACGGCTGCGTGGCAAGAAATCTACAGTATTGAAAAGAAGATACGGGAAAGAAAGGAAAAAGCAAACTCCAGAAAGGAGAAGGCAGGGGAGAGCCACGAGGGAGACAAACTGATTTTCAGCAATTCTTAATTTTTGGGGGATTCTGATTAATTTTTCTAGTATGTACTTTTATTTGTTAGTAGACTTAGGTAAAAATGATATTGATCTTTTTTTCTAATTGAATTGAATTGTGTTTATTTTTGCTTGCCGGTTGCAGCCATTATGAAATATGACTAACTGATTATTTTGTATTCCCTTTTCCTTCCTTCTCTCGGGAATAATGGTGAAGTAGTATTAAAAATCGGGAGGATTGCAAACATGAGCACCCGGAATTCCGCGACAGGGAAGGGTTTAGAGTCGCGGGCCCTTGACACCAGGGACCCATAGAATGGATCGGACAATACCTTAGGTCATAGTAAACGGGAAGGTGGAAGGATCTGTCCTAATTGGTCGGCATTCCCCTGTTTAGAGATAACTTTGCTTGTAGATTGGCTGGTGCTGCCCCGTGTCCCTTCACGGGACCTTTGGTATGATTGTTGTTTTGTTTTTAATACAAAACCCTTATGAAATCGGTCAAATGTCTGTCCGTCTGTCCGTCTGTCCATGAAATATCTCACGAACGGCTGAAGCTACATACATGAAATTTTGTGGGAGTATGTAGAATTATTATAATTTGCCGGAGAAAGCGATTCGTTGTAATAGGCTGACTTTAAGGGGATGTCCCCATAGAGGGGAAATGAAGGTCAAAATTTTTTTTTCATTTGGTATAGGCAAGTGGGGTATCATGAGAAAGGTAACACCGAGTACATTTCATTTCCGGTATTTTCATCAAATTTGAAAAAAGGGGAAAAGAGGTAGAGGGGAAAATATGTGATCCGAGTTTGTCCCCCCCCCCCCCCCCCCTTGCATTTCGATACCGTTATACTTAGAAATATGAAAATTTGCAGAAAAGCGGCATTTCACTAGTATAGAAAACCGAAAATCGTAGAATTTTGATATCTCATCAAAAAAGGTTAATAATAGTATATTTCTATAGTTGCAGTTAGCATACCCCTGCACGCCTCAAGCACACCCAAGGTCAAAAATATTGATGGCCAATGATAACCAACATCATAGGCAATAACATCTTTCAGTTTCATTACAATCACATAATATTTAATAATAGTACATTCATTTAAAGTTAGGCATTTTGACACTATCCACACAAAAATTACACCTACCGGCCTCATAGGTGTGAGTACTACTTTCATGTTGTTTTTCGTAGTGCGAATTGCAGTTATTTAATTAATCATTTCTGAAAGGGTAAAGATTAGTTGGGGGCGCTGCGTCGTAATTGGCAAACTTTACCGGCTGGAAGGGGGAGGGGTCCACATAGAGGTGAAATTAAGGTCAAATTTTTTTTTATCGACTGGTAGTTATAGGCAAGTGAGGTGTCGTGAGAAAGGTAATCTTGAGTACATTCCATTTTTTCGCATTTTCTTGAAATTTGTAGAAAGGTGAATAGTGGGGGAGGAGAAAATATTAGTTCGTAATTCACCCCCCCCCCCCCCGCATTTCAAGACTGTTAGAATTATGAAAACTTACAGGAAGGTGGGTTCCGAATAGCATATAAAATGGAAAATAATGAAATCTGTATATCTTCTCAGAATAGGTAAATAATAGTTTATTTCTGTAGTTACAGTTAGCACACCCCTGCATGCCTTAAACACTTTCGAGGTCAAAAGTACTGATGACCAACGATAACCAACACCTTAGGCAATAATATGTTCTAAGTTTTGTTACAATCACGTAATATGAATTGGCATGTAAAATGTAAATGAGTAAGACATTTTAATTATGTTTTTTTTGTCCATCTGAGTGGTATCAAGAAGAGCAAGGAGCCGATATTTATATACCAAAATAAGCGCTTGCTACAAAACCCTCGGATTGCGGGCGTAGCCCTCTATATTCCGGTTTCATTTTTGTTGAGTTTGATGTACAGACATCACATCACTTCGGTAGGTAGTGTGAATATCCGATAATATGACCAATGAAGCTGACACTGATTTATTCAATTTCTAACAGAACTCATGCAACTATTCTTATAGAAAGATAAAATTAAAGATTCAGTCAGACATTCATCAATAACCGAAAATTTCAAAATATAAATTCATTTACCTGGAATTTCAACTCAACTAAAATACGTCATTGAAGTCGGTCTCACAGTTATAACCATGCAATGATTCATCGACCAGTCGATGTTGACTAATAGCAAATGGTATTCAATTAGTGAAAGTACAAGCATCTCAACGAATTACCCAGAAAAAAATAACTGGCAGAAAGTCTAGACCTACACCTTCGAAGAATGCTATCGCCGCCACTGCAACAACCCCGTGAATTGAGAGAATCGCGTCAGGTATTTTAATGAACTTCGTTCCCCGCTAGACCAGTCCCATAGCAGTCCTTGAAGTGCAAAATTTTAATTTGATAAAATTTTGCACTTCTCATTCAACGGAATGAGTACTCTGGCGAGGAAATTGAGTAAAATTGATGGTACTCAAACCGGTAAGATATCGACACAAGTGGTTGAATTTCAAAGAGACGACTACGGTTTAATCGTAAAAAATATGGAGTAAGAAAAAATAGTCCCTGCTTCTTTTGAAAGTAATCAAGCAGTATTTATAAAATAATCAAATGGGCGATTCCGATGCCTTCAGGCCACCGAAAATGGATAGTTTAGTTGGGTGTGATAGAGAGGCTTTTGAAATGGTTCAAACAATAATTTCAATCCGATAAAGGATTTATAATTCCAACAGATTAATTGCAATCATATTTTTGATTTTTTTTATTGGCTCTGCAAGACAATATAAGGAGGAAACGTGTGTTGTGGCCACAAGTGTGTCGCTGAACCGCTCCCAAAGCCAATCTTGGCCAACGCCATAGCCAAAAGTTGGACAACAGTTGAGCCAACAGCCGCCAATATGAAATGGCTAAGGCTACTTTACACTGTATATCCAGTGAATAGACCAACAAGACACACCTTCAGTACTTATGTTATCACTCTTCCGTAAAAATGGCGGACGTCGTTATCTCATTAACTAGCGCCGTTCCGCATGCAAATCAATATTTTCAAACTTTGGTTGGCCGGTCGACTGGCAAATGGGAATCATTTTTGCATAGTTAAGTACTCTTCAGCATCATGTCGCCAATTTGTCTAAATTGTTTTCGATGACTGGGCTTTTTCGTCATTTCTTCTTCATCGTGCTGTTGTTGTCGACCAAAATTCAAATTAAATTTAAAGTGGTGGTCGTCGTGACTCGTGAAAGAGAGGGCGTTGAGAGACATTTTGTGGCGGATGGGTAATGTTATTTTCGGGCTTTCCACGAACCAAACCAGACACAAAGGAGAGACATAGCGAATTATTTATGTAAAGAAGGAAATCCTGGCAAATAACACAGTGTACTAAGGAAGTGAAGAAAGCCTTGAAGGCTTTCATGCAAAAAGCCACAACACAAAGCGGATTTAGTTCAGTTGTTATATGTATTGTAGACGTTTTATTCTTCTGGCATGTTTATAAATTTGGGAATTTTAGCTTTTATAATGAAACGTTTCAACTTTTTTGTTATCCTAAATCTAGTTGCTTTTTTTACAAATTTCTTATTGAATTCTCAAATGTCTCAGTCATAACTCAATAGAGCTATCTTTGGCCTCCTATATACATAAATGACCGCCGATGCATGCTGGGTGTTTGTTTGTACGTTTATTCACGCACTTCCCGGGGTGCAATCTCAGCCAAATTTGGTACGTAGCTTCATCGGATGACGGTTTTTTCGCATTATCAGTTTACATATCTTACATATATGTTGTTGTAGTTGTTAACACCCTTACTTTGGCATTAGGAATGCCTGTTACCCACCTTTTCCAGCGGTTCCAAGCTCTCCTTATTGAAAAGGAGCAGGAAAGTGCACTGCAAGAGCCTCTTACTGTCTCCGCCTACCCAGGGCAACCAGATGCAAAGTCTCAGCCCCTCCGGAATTTCCGAGGCTGGGATGACAATGAGCTTAGTACCATCCCAGGCTTCACCAACCACCGCGGCGACACACTTCGTTAGAAATTCGAACGAGAACCTGTCCTCACATCTGATTACCCGGAAGCCACGAATTGTTTTTCTGCAGTGGAAGCACGACAAGGGTCCTCCCTCGTCCGCCAGAAGGTGATCCATTACATCTTCGACAACTTCGATTCTGGTTTGCCCCAGGCAGCTGCCACCAGTTTACCATCCTTGGTAAGCTCGTCCTGGCCGAACTTTGGCAATTGTACCCATCCGCCACCGCCTGGTATTCGATTTTGTCCGCCACGTCCCGCTCAAGAATAAATAAACCGCAATCTTTAATTAACAGGGAGTGGTAGTGTAGTAGTGATTAGTAGAAGTCATTGGATTACAAAACGTCATAAGTTGACTTAAAAGAGTTTAAAAGATCCGAAAAGTCCTTTCAAATAATATACTTTCGACTTTAGACCTAAGGTCTGAAGTAGATATTCAGTCGTACTATATATATTGTATTGATTCAATAATTAATTAATAATTAATTTCTTCTTCCAGATCCACGCTACCAGAACATCTATCTAACGATATCATGTTAATGAAAATTATATTCGTCCTTATTGCACACATTCTCGTACTGTACACAACCCCAACGTCATCTCGAGCACAGCGCCACAATGATATCAGACGTTCGTCGAGAGCTTTCCGTACTTTCAGCAACGGTGTATCCCCAAAATATACCATTTTCGACCCATTGTCGGACTTATCGAATCTTCAACTCCTAGAAGAGCGTCCTTTGAGTATGAACGTTAATGCCAGGGACTGTGGAACGCGTTCCGTTCGCTATAATCCGCAACGAACTGGTCGAATCATCGGTGGATCTGAAGCACCCTATGGTGCTTTTCCCTGGCAAGTGGAAATTGAAATGTTCAATTATGGACTGCGAAAGTTTGAGCACCATTGTGGCGGAGCTCTGATAGGCGAAGGAATCGTCTTGACAGCGGCCCACTGCTTACAAGTACCACAAGTGGAATATTTGCGCTTGGTGTTCGGTGACCATGTGCTCGACGAGAGAGACTTGTACGAGCATGGATTCAGAGTTGATACCGTCATACAACATCCCGACTACCGAAAGCGTATGTTCAATTGAATGCATTTGACGGAATGTATCCCATGCGAATACTTCCTTTTTATTTCAACAGATGGACCTTACAGCAACGACATTGCTATACTTACCGTTCGTACACCCCGTTCAGGTGGAGGCATTCCATTCAACACCCACATACGGACAATTTGTCTTCCGGAACCAGGATATATGCCACCGGCTGGAACTTGGTGCTCCGTGTCGGGATGGGGTGCTCATCAACGTAAATATTTGTTTTTGAAATTATTGCTGATTAAAAAAACGTATCCTTTTGTTTATTTAGCCGACGATTTGAATAATATTGCCGGATCTCTGCGAGCAGCGGCCGTTCCCATTTTGGATTTGGAACTTTGCCGGATGAGCTCGGTTAACGGTGGTAGGACACAAGAGATTTTGGATTCAATGATCTGTGCAGGTAAAATTTCATTTAGTAACTTTTTTTTATTTAATTTATATTAGATTCAAATGAATGAGGTCAGTGTTTTGACATGTATATGTCTTTTTGACTGGGGGTTAGAATAAATTTTCCGTAGCGTAACGATCGGTCTCGCCCTGGAAGCCAAACCTAGTAAATATGGGTATTTTCTGAATGGGGATGATAAGACCAATTCACCGGAGTACTGTTGAAAACATTTTGAGTGGTCCGGACATTCATTTTTTGAATCGAATGTACAGGAGTACTGTGAAAGGCATGATGTGTCCTTTGGTCGGGACTAAAGGAAATTTAAAATAGGATACGGTACGTGGGAAATGAAACGGTCCAGTTGCAACGATGAGGATATAGATGAAACAAAGGGAGCTAGAGTGTTGTTAAAGGCGTTTTGAACCCTTTGGTGTTGACATAAGCACATTCTTGGACATGAAGTGCAGCCTAGAAAATACCGGTGTCGTTCGAATCAGGGTGATGGGCCTAATGCACAGGAGTGTTGTTGAAGGCGTTTTTAACTCTTTCGTGTTGGTTTTAGATATCATAGCGATATCGAGGCAATATCAAAGCGATATTAAAGCGATGTCGAAGCAACATTAAACCGATATCGAAGCGACATTAAAGTGATTTCGAAGCAATATTGAAACGATATCGAAGCGATGTGAAAACGACATCGAAACGATAATGAAGCTATATTTATACTTATGATATCAACACGTAATTTCGATGCAAGATTGACACAATATTGACGTAAGGTTGACGCCACGCTGACGCATCGTTGACGCATAGTTGGCGCATCATTGACGCAATGTTGCCGCAATGATGATGTAACGCTTTTTTTACACGTTAACGCCAAAGCTTAGGGGATACCCTTTGATGCATTAGCACAGAAAATTAAAATAAAGGTGAAAGATGAGGGATGCAGTGTGGAGCACCGGATGAAATTAAATGTAGGTGAACATATTGTTTGAATTTCTGTAGGTCGTAATTAACATAAAATTTAACTGTTCGGAAGCCACTAGTTTCGATGGAAAGATGATGGGCACAGGTTGATTGCCGAGTGTCGCGTACGAGTAACGCAACATCAGCTATTAAACTGCTTATTTCAGTAGTGCAGTGGCAGTTAAATTATCGATAAAAAAGTGAAAGCAACCAACGTCACGTCCGCACACTGTCTAATGCCGAAAGTGCAATGCGACCCGCACCAGCCCTTAAATGGGAATTATATTCGAACCTCGGTCTTACGTGACTCTTGTATATTAGCGCTAAACCATTTTTTTACATCTCTTCAGGAAACCCAGACATTTCATTGCGCTTTTTGCAATGGAAAAATGTGGTAAACATAGAATAAGAGGCATTTGGAGCACATATTTTTTTTGGAAGCATTGAACCCTACGTGATTCGTATTGCCCCAAGTGATGGCTCTTAAAATATGTGCACGTGTTAACGCATCAAACATGCGATCGCGATTAACAGATGTTACGATCTCACGAGATTCAGCCACAGAACTAAAAGAATACGTGCAGTGGCAAGGGTGCTACCGTCAGCAAAACTATGTATTGGGTTGGAAGTTATACATAAAAGATCATTAATAAACAGAAGAAAGAGCGTTGGGGAAAAGACAGTACCTTGCGGAACCCCGGCATTAATGGTTTAATGACTCGATTTAACTCCGCCAAGAACGACTTGGATCGAATGATTATGCAGGAAACTTTGAATCCATTTTATAAGCTTGAAGTCAAGACCAAATGCATGAAGTTTAGCCAAGAGCGCAGAATGTCAAACTCTGTCAAAAGCTTCTGAAATGTCTAGGGCAATGACTTTAGTTTCACCGAATTGATGGATACAGCGATTCCATTGCTCAGTAGGAAAAGTGCCCGGTAAAGCGACCAGATCGAAACCCGTGCTTTAGCAGAAAACGCCGACCAAAAACTAGGTGAAGTTAATCCCTAATTTTGTAATGGACGGTTTGATGGGCATCCGAAGATGCCCGTGGGGACGGAGCCTAAAGTAGCATAATGACCGTGAAGGTTGGGCCGTGCCATCTGGCGAAGAAAAAAGCCCCTCAACGAGCTAAACAGCCATCTATACTTGCTGTAGCTCAGTTTGGGAACCGTGGGCGGGGCTTTCGCCCCTGTCCTTTACGTAAATATTAATAAAAATTCACAGACCAGAGAAAGACAACACAAATATGAGAGGCAAAAATGAGGAATAATAAAACAAAATGGGGCGATAAGGATGGAATGGTTGGCGGACGGCGCAGATTCCCTTGTGCTCGCATCGAGGTCCTGGTGTAATGGGTCCCTCGGTCTCTAGTTTCGTACCACCAACATATCACTACTCATCAGGTACTGCCTTCGATCTGCCGGTGGAGGCAGCACTACCAAAATATGGTTCATTACAATTTCCCCGATGAATTTCCCCTATTCATGATTTATATGAACCTGAATGTTAAATTACACAATCATAATGGCAATGTTTAAAATCCTGAGCTCAGCCAATATCGTCTTTGTGAAACAGATATACCTGATCCAAATTTTTTATTACTATAATTCTGTTCTAATTTATCGATAGCGTATAAGCGCTACGTTTTTTTTAAGTCATTCCTTCCGCGAACCTGATTAACTTCTATTAATTGACATTTTTAAACTAATTGTTATTTTTTTACTGGATATTATAGGTTTCCTTCAAGGTGGCGTTGATGCTTGCGGTGGTGATTCGGGTGGACCACTTTCATGTGAAGTTAATGGCCGATTTGTACTAACAGGAGTTGTTTCGTGGGGCGACGGTTGTGCTAAAAAGAATCGACCAGGTGTATATACCCGTGTCGAATCGTTCATACACTGGATACGAAATACAATGAAACAGCTACAATGAATCGTCCGTATAACAACTATGGCTGAATGGATATTGGCTTAATTCCAAAGTGATCTAAATTAGTTCTGTTAATTCTAGTAATATTTATAGATTTATTTTAGGCAATCTGATTGCTTATAATGGATTATACAATTTGATACTATGTATTATATCTTATTCGTTGAGCATTAATAATAAAAGAAGCTTGTAATGTTGCATTAAAAAAAATGTCGTTTTATTATATACAATAGTATAGTAACATAGGAGTACATATTGATTTGAAGTTGAAAGTCCTGTTCTTTTTAGCAAACACTGTAACAGGTGAATCAAGTCTGTTCTTTAAATAAATTGACTGGATTAGGTTAGGTACATGGACTGCCATATTTATTTTTATTTTCTTATTTATTTCTTACCAAGCAAGGCGTACAATTCAAAAAAAACATACATAAATATAATATACATTGCACTTACGAGTATATAAAACTTACATTATTAGTGAGGGAAATGGTTAAATTCAGCTTAAAAGTGGATTTGGAAATGGATGGGGAGTAGAGTTTACTAAAACTGTTAAATATTTTGCAGCATCTATTAATGGGCTCATTGTCAGCGTAGATTGTGTGATGTTGGTATTCATTTAAATAGCGTGTGTGTCTGGTGCGTCTAGAAGTTTCGTTAATCGTCATTCTGCTAGAAATTGATTCGACATTGACTGCCTTTCGGATAACGTCAAAAACAAAACAAGAGGTTAAAAAAATTTTCTAGCCGATAGAGTAGATAAATTAAGAAGGCTTAGTCGGTATTCGTAAGAAGGCAGGTTAGCGAAATCACTTGGGTTAAAAAGATGTCTCAATGCGAAAAGTAAAAATTGTTTTTGAACTGATTCAAGCCTATCGCCGTGAGTATCGAAAGATGGGCTCCAGATAATGCAAGCGTACTCGAGGAGAGGACGTACGAATGCAGTGAATAGGGATTTAGTGACCCACAAGTTCTTAAATTTTTTAGCACGCCTCTTAATAAACCCTAGCTGCTTGTATGCTCTAGCAATGACTTTGTCATAATGTAAATTGAAGCGTAATTTTCTATCCAAGACAACACCGAGGTCAACAACATGATCCACTTTTTTGAGTAGGGAACTATTCAGATAGTAGGCGTAATTGATATCCGTATTTTTACGATAAAAGCTTATAACATGACATTTTGTTACATTAAGGTAGAGTTTATTTTGATTGCACCCGTGCTCAAGTGCTTTAAGTTTAGATTGGACGAAAATTGCATCCGATTGTGACTTTATTGTGTGATATATTTTAAGATCGTCGGCATAGAAAAAATGGGGTATATCATGTAAAACTTTAGATAGGTCCGATAAGAAAATATTGAACAAAAGTGGACCGAGGTGGCTGCCTTGTGGTACACCGGAAGAAACGGATATTTCTTTAGAAAAAAGTCCTTGAAATTTAACTATTTGAGTGCGATCTCGGAGATATGACGTAAGCCATTTGAGAAGGGGCCCCGAAATACCAAAATGCAGTAATTTTGAGACTAAAATATCATGATCCACGCGGTCAAAGGCTTTACTAAAGTCAGTGTAGACTGCGTCGACTTGGCAACCTTTCTCCATGGCACAGAGAATATCCGAGGTTAAAATCATAAGGTTAGTAGTTGTTGAACGGCCTTTGCGGAATCCGTGTTGCTGTTCATTAAAACGAGGTTCTACAAGGGCGGTTAATTTATTGTGAATGATTTTTTCGAAAAGTTTGGGAATAACGGAAAGTATTGCAATACCCCTATAGTTTTCAATAAGGCGCTTATCGCCACTTTTGAAAATTGGAATTAAATGAGAGGATTTCCAGAAACGAGGAAAACTACCTAGTGATAGCGATTTATTGAAGATAATGTAAAGGGGTGATATAAGTTGACTCATACACTGAAGCAAAAACCTAGGAGGAAGTGAGTCCGGGCCTGGACCCTTGTTTGGATCAAGTTCCTTGATGGCATTAGCAATCTCTTCGGCTGTCAAGGTCAATTCTTCGACAAATGGTATTGGGGCTGTATGGGATTGTTGAAGGTTAAGTGGATGTGTGGAAGGACGATAAACCTCCTGGAAGTGATCAGCAAAATAATTACAGATCACTTGAGAACAGGAAGAACTAGAATTGTTTCTGAACATTGAGGATGGATATCCTGTTGTCTTTCGTTTGATATTAATGAAGTCAAAAAATTTTTTAGGGTCATGTATTATGTTTTCACCTATTGAACTAACATACATTTCATAAGCTTCGCGAGATTTACTTGTGAATTCGCTAGCCAGTTCATAATATTTGTTGCTAATGTCAGCACTTACGTTCACTTTATTTTTGATAATTTTGTAAAGTTTATTTCTCTGGTTGCGCAGATACCTAAGGTTAGCGTCCAGCCAGGGTTCTGAGAGTTTAATTTTCTTTTTTATTTTAGGAACATATCTTTCAACGGCGTCGAAAATTATACGATGGAAAGTTGATACCGAATCATCAAGATCTAGCGTGGAAAGATTGTTCCAGTCAACATTCTCAAGGTGGCTCTTAATGTTATCATAATCAGCATTAAGGAAGTCATATACAATGGAGTCATTGTACGATTGGGAAAAACTCGTTTCAGTTACGGCTAGTTCAACCGTAAATGCAGAATGATGGATGTTGTTAGAGAAAAGATGCTCTGCGTCATTAGTTGGACTAACCATAACTTCGTCGTATGAATTCGTGAGAATTAGGTCTAACCAGTTACCGTTTCCGTTGGGAGTCGGGGATATTTGCTGCAAATCGTTACCATAAAATGTACTTAGCAAGTTTAGGTCAATAGGGTTTTGAATGTTTACGGGAAGAAGGTAGCCATCATTTTCATCGGCGGTAAAAGACAAATTCGGGCGGTTAAAATCCCCTAATAATATTATCTTATCTTCCTCGGTTAGGGATGCTAAGACGGAAGTTGTCATCTCGCATATATCATCGTAAGTAGCTTCGCTGGAATTGGGTGGAACGTACACTACCGCAATGTACAGAAAACATTTGTCTAATTTCACGCGGGCTACTTTGTGTTCAAACGTCTTGTAGGAGATAGTTTCAACGTTCTCACTAGACAGAGAGTTGCTAATTGCAATTAACACTCCACCACCTCTGCACTGGCCAGTGAAGAGATAGTCTCTATCATTTCTGTAAATGGTCCAGTTTTCATCCAAGATCTCTTCATTTTTATATGAGTCGTTAAGCCAGGTTTCAGTGATAGCTAGTACATTAAAATGGCAAGATTTTGCGTCTAGAAAAAGCTTGTTAATTTTGCCTCTCATACCACCGCAATTATGGTAAAAGAGTTTCAGAGGTTTTATTGAGGGCTGCTTGTTAGGAACGATATTTTTTGTACTCCTCTCGAGCTTTTTGAAGCGAAGAAATATGCTTAGATCTTATATGCGAGCCGTAGGTTGTAAGGTCATTTTTTACTTGATCCGGCGACACTCCGAGTTGTTCATGATAACTGACGAATATACGATTCAGTGAGTCATAGTCAGTGGGTAAACCTTCCTGATGGATCATTACCATAAGATTGGTTTTTGTCTTGCCGTCTACACAAGTGGAATGTGGTGCGTTGTGCATAAATGCAAGGTAGAGTCGAATGCAGTCGAATAATTTACTATCCCTGAGCCGAGATAGTAAATATCTGCTCTCAAGGTCCGCACTAGAATTTAAAGTGAGTTTTACCGTAGGTGGCACAAGTGGATCCAGAAAACTGAGTCCCTTAACGGAAACAGTTCCAGATTGAGATGGTAATTGAATAAAGCCAGTAGAAGATGGAACTAGGGTCTCACCACGAACAAAATTATGGTACTGGGATGGTTTTGTAGCTCCATCGGCTGAAATTTGTTGCGATGTATTGCTTGCCGGTACAGTCGTCAGTTGGTGGTCAGAATTTTTATGGGTTTCAGTTTGCAGTGGTTCGGGGAAAAAAGTTGAGTGTAGATTAGAATTATTACTCATATCGACGCTTTGCCGCCTTTCAGCTATGTGGATGCCCTCATTTTGATTTGGAGATTCCCGCTGATCTTGAAGGGTGGAGATTAGATTAGATTTAGTAAATATAACAGTCCAATATTGTTTACCTTAACAGTGGCGTAGATGGCTTTTAGCGAAGGGAGGGAATCTGTCGTCCGCACTACTTTTTTTCCTAACTATAGGCAAAGCAAAGTTTGCATTTGAAATCAACATAAACAAATGTTCATTGATTATATTCAATATCTTAATCATTACTGCAAATTACATGTATGAGCTATTTATCACATGATAATAACAGACAAGCTCATCAGGCCACCTCTCTAATCCGCCGCAAGTTTGAACCTTATATTAACAATCAATTTAAATGATAAAATGCATACAAATAAGAAAAATTAGCAATTGTCATCGAAACCAAGTCATCGAGAAACAGCAATTCAAACCTGCAAGGGAGCAACAAAAAGTTCGCGGAAAGGAGTGGACGACGGCGGTTTTTTGAGTAACTTATTAAAAAATCAAATTTAAAAGAAATTGTGTTAATAACCGCTCAGTTATATTCCTTTCCTTTTGGGTTCAATTAAAAAAAAAATTATTTACAAGCCGACTGGGACACTGGCAGGGGTTTCCCAATATTCGCTTTTCGACCTTTTCAATATGTTCTTCAGTGTCCGTCTTGACCGGCTTCCCAGTCCTGGAATCGTCTTCATGTGAATATCTGCCTTGTATGAAATGTTTGCGTCATTTGAAAGCCATGATTTTTCCAGACCATAAACACTAGACATCTCTTCTAAGAATCTTCAGTGTTTCTGTGTTTGTAAGAAAATCAATCCGGATTTGCTTTTGACTGACCCTAGTCACCCACGGCTCTATCAATTTTTCATCGAACCACTTTTCGAGAGGGATGAGCTTTGATATTTGCTCAAGTATCTTCTGGAGAAAACAGCTGAGGTAGCTCGATGGGAAGAGAAGTAATCTCTTAATCGAAACCGAACATATTTTTTCATCATGACTTTGCTAATGACCTGGCTGATAAGTTTGTCAATGGCTACGGTCCTACAAGCGAATCAGGAACAGACTTTTTCGATTTCTCCTCCATATGCTTTCCCCTCCGGTAAAATATGTACCGTCAAAAATTGACAGTTGACAGTACACACCGGAGGGGAAAGCATATGGAGGAGAAATCGAAAAAGTCTGTTCCTGATCTGCTCATAGGACCGCAGCTAATGACACTCGTCGAGCATTTTCTCAGCTACGGTCTGGCCTGCCGAGTTTATCAACGATACTAATGTGTATGTTGCAAGGATTTAGTGCACAACGTCAAATAACGATATTGCCCGACAAACAATGCACTATTTTTCTGCATCGTTCACCGACATCCTTTTACAACATTCCGGAAAATTTCCAACAAAATGCTAAAATTCACTACTACACTAAATGACCAATCCAAGCACATCCTTTCTTGTAGAGCGCATTTTGCCTCACTAGGGGTTACGGTAAATAGTAGAGCCTCGACCACAGATCATCAGTGTGGCAGTTGCCACTGAAACCAGTATGGTCCAGAATCCAGCAAATGACAATATTGAAATACCGCCCCCCTCAATGAATGGTGAACGGCATTCAGTTACTATCTTATATTGGATGTTAATAGGGCGGATTCCAGGGATCTTATTGCGACTTGGCTATCTGTATAGATTGTGATATGTTTAGAGGCCACGACAACATGCCTCTCCAGCCAGGTTAAAGCCTCCAAAATAGCAGTTATCCCCGCCTGGAAGAAACGATAGTTTTCCGGGAGACGAAAAGATAGGCTTAAGTTAAGTTGATAGAAGCAAACGTCCGCTCCCACTCCGCCGCCAATCTTCGAGCCATCCGTATATATGCCTATAGAATCCGTCAACGGAAAATCACCCCCAATTCACTGATTTCGAGTGGGGATCATGCTAACAAAGTTCTTCCCGAGCATGAATCTAGAGGTGTGATCAGTGGCAGGGATGGTCTGGTAGTTCAAAGCCACCGAATGTCCACTACTCGACGAGCACCAGTACCCTGTTTCACGAAGGCAGATAGCAGTGCTTGCAGCAAGGTGCTCACCAAGAATGACTAAAGGAAGAAGGTTAAACATAGTGTCCAAGGCAGCAGAAGGAATCGTTTTTAGGGTTCCGCTAATGAGCAAGAAGGCTAGTCTTTCTACCTCATTCAGCAAGCTGCACAAAGTCGCCTTCCAAAGGGCATTCCACCAAACAATAACGCCATGCAAAAGACTTGGACGTACAATAGATACGTAGAGCGTAGACAACCTTAGGTTGAAGACACCAGCTTTTTACAAGGCAATGGTACCCTTCTTCAAAGAGTACACTGGAGCTTTCACACGGGGAGCGCGAGCCTTTACGTCGCGCGAGTGTGAGCCGCTACAGTTCATGTATTTCGAGCAGTGGCGTCGCGTCTCTTGACTAAAATGCAAAGCGAGGACTGCCGGCATTCACACGAGAAGAGCGACAGTCGTAAAACACGCGTTGCACATGTGTTATGACTACATATCTTCTTAACCGTCGACGTCGTCTTCAACGACAAAACATCAACGTTCCAGAGCGTATTGGGTCCATCCCAGAGGGTAGCGGGGACTGAGGAGCGAGAGCATTGGCGCTCTTCCCGTGTGAATGCCAGCACTCCTCGCTTTGGATTTAGATAAAGAGACACCATGCAACGGCTCGAGATGCACGAGCTGTACCGGCTCTCACTCGCGCGACGTAAAGGATCGTGCTCCCCGTGCACTTAGGAGAATCTAGAATAAGCTAATTGGTCTGAGATTATTAGGACGCGCGTGCGAACGACTCGCCGAGCCACGAGCCAACTGGATAAAACATTGTGAACACCCAAACACCGTGCGTCTCTCCCGTCCAGCGATTAATCGGGTGAACAAAATGCTCCACGAGTACTTGCTCGTCATTCGTTGCATTGGATGAAATTCGTTCACACGTAGGTGATTGGATGTACACAACGTGTCATCCACTTGGCTCGTGACTCGGCGAGTCGCGCATAATGTGATACGGGCATTCGATTTGGGGAATCCACAGCAATTTCAAGCTGGCCATAAAAATGACCTCAATTCATGGAAACATAATATCCGACGACAGATTGAAATGATTCCATCAGCAAAAAGGACAAACAAGGTGTAAGGCGAGCGTCTTAGGAAATGCGTCTTACACAGAATCTCAGGAGACCTCTAAATATAAATCGGGTTCGACTTTAGGTCGAAAGAGGAAGTTATCTCTCGTAATGACCTCGAGCTCAGCACCTGGCCATGTCACTCCTGGTATTCGAATTTCGATATCAGAAAGATCAGTCGACAAATTAACTGGGCCTTAATACCAACCACAGTTTCTGTCACTTAGGAGCAGGTTCAGGATGCTCTTGCACCACACTTCGGAGGTTCAGTGCCAGTTTCCATTATTAATTACCACCAGCTTAACCTATCCTTTCAACACTTCCATTTTCGATGAAGAGAACTGCATTCCCGACGGCTCGACTACAGATCTGCTTCTCCCGAGGGATTCCTTTAGTTTTCTCTGCTCATATGAACTATTTAGTAAGGAGCCATATAGACGCTTCGAACTACCTTGTCTCCTGAAACGAGTTTTGAATTTAGAAGGAGGCATACGAGAATGCCATTCTGCAAGCCCGCTTCTGTGAGCCAGATTTTGTTATGTGCGTGCTGGGGCCATGCAAAAAAATTAGTTACTAAAAAGTTTCATTCGGTTATTACTGAATAGTCAATACATCATACGAGTAGTTGCGATTTCCATTCAAAAATACCGAATTAAAATAAGAAACAAAATGGACCGATATTTTCTGATACTTCCATATCTTTTAGTCGCGGCATTATTTTGCCTCACTTTTAACAAAATAAGGAATATAATAACATTTAAATATTAAACATGATTTCATTATCGGTTAAAGTCAATATCGCCATAAATTTCTTGACTACCCTTATCCCAATGTTCTGCCATCACAAGTGTTAGTTATCAGTATAAAACACACAACATGCAAAAACATTTCCAACAATTGGGTCAATAATTATAACCGTATCAGCCTTGAGGTACATTCATCCTTGCGCAATCGCTATAGACAACGCAAAACTTTGATTATTCCCCCATGCTTTCTTTATTTCCCTTTCCCTTTCCATGACCTAATACCAGTCACATTTGATAACCAGCACCCTCGGCTCTTTTCCAAATGAGACGATATATAATTGACGCAGTCGCCGAAATCGTACAAACACTCCTCGTCCACTAACGATAAAATTTAGCGCATGAGCAAAAAATCCTCTTAAGGCACATAATATCCAAATTTCGCGCAAACTCACTAATTTATCGATTAGTCAACTGCATAATAAGCGTAGAAATAGCTGGTAAACGTCATGAGCTCGAAACGTTAATCGCCCCAATGTGATGAGAATTCTCAGTAAAAACGCATGCGCACCTTTGCATCCCCTAAAATGCTCGTCACACACATGTGCGTGTCTACTCGTGTGAGGTAAAATGTGACTCAAGGATTCTTTTCAACGGCAACCCTATGAAGACGTAGCTACTGAGTTTAAACCATTTTGGACAAGAGTCGATTCGGTGGCGTTGTTTCGTTTGTTACCATAAAGGATACTGCTTGGTGGTTGAGTGAGCAAGTGATTGAACGTGTAAAGTGAAAGTGCTCGGCGTCGATTTTTTTTTCTTCATTGAAATCAGGGTACAATGAGCAAGACTAGACGTCGCACGGAAATGTGGATTTCCACGAATAAATTTCTCACCGGTGGTTCCCCCAAGACAAGGCCAGCCTCTTTGACTAGCCGGAAGCACCATCCGCATCGTAATCCTAACTTTGAAGCTTCCGAGACGAAACTGCTTATTTCAATATGGGGCGATCCGAAAATTCAGAAAGCTCTAATTACCACCCACCGAAAGCATCCGGTTATAGCGAAAATTGCAGAACAGATGGCCCAACGTGGCTATCAACGCACCCCTGAAGAAATCAACACTCGCATTAAGAACTTGAAATGTTTCTACAATCGTATCAAAAAGGATTTAGATGCCGGCGTTATTCGCTATCCGACATGGAAACATTATCCGTCAATGGATAAAATTATGACGACCCCCGTCTTTAGTGCGCGGCCTGATGAAATGCCCAAACCGTCGCCACGTTTCAAAATGGAACCGGACTCGACGGCGAGCGATTCCAAGAGCGACGAACCAACTGACGATGAATCCTTCCCGGCCGAATTGTTGTCGACGGAGTTGACTTACGACGACGACGGGGAGGATGAGAATGGAATTTTCGGGAGTCGCGATTTAACCGAAAATGATTTGGATATTGACGTGGAAGAGGTGATTGTGCCGAAAGAGGAGCCCATCGAGGTGGACGATGATGATGAACAGATGCCCGAGGAGACGAATGAGCGTGAAAAGTAAGTTGATGTATAAGGATATTTTAATATTCGATGGATAGATGGGAATATTGAACATTCATCGGCATACAATGGCAATACGTACTATCGATGCATTTAGTGTGATGGAAAGTTGAAACAAGAGTTCTACTGTTAAGTAGTCTGCGTTTTAAAATACAGGCGGCGCAAATTTTTTGGCAATCTAAAGTTTGGGAAGCACATAAAATTAATTTCCTGTCAATAAAATGTTTGTTTTGTGTAATTATATGGAATAGTAAACATACAAAATGATTCTGCTGCTTAAAGGGAATTTATCCGATTTTATCTGTACTAAGGAATTAAGTTTGCTCTTGAAAATTGAATAGACGTTTGATGCTAAACTAAACCAAGACACACTTCCAGCAAAGACATGTCCCGTTTTCGTCTTCGCTACTCTAATCTGCTCTATAGCGTTTTTTTTCTACGCTTATTCTGCTCTACCCTGCTCTGTACAAAAAAAACGCAACTTTTTATAAGTCAGTTCAGCTGTTTAAAGATTATCATGAATTGCAATTAGTAAAACTCATAACACAATGTGTTGAGTAATGCCTTGTTCGCATCGGCGAAAACGAGATGATTTCGCCGGGTGTTTTCGAAAAACACCGAAGGCTTTTCACACTGCACTATACTGTGTACTAAGCTCAAACTTTGTAACTGTTTTTGTTGGAAAAAATCAGCCAAACTAGCTTCCTTCTCAATGGTGGCTATCCGATCAGACCTTTTTGTCTTCATAATTTTACACAATTCGATAAAAAACATGCTTCTCAAGCGTAAACTATTGTGACGGCGACTGACATTTCTTGTCAATTTCCAAGCTGTTCCTTCAGCACATTTTTGAGGTGTTTTCGGTCGTGTTTACGTGGAAAACACGGAAAACGAGATGTTTTCGATCTGTCAGATCGTATGGAAAACGAGATGATTTGGAGGCCGTTTTCGCCTGAAAACACGAAAGTGGACCGAAAACACGTGTTTTGGCTCAATGTGAACATCCTATAATAAGGACCGATGTAGACTTGCGGTTTTCGCCGCTGGAGCACTGGAGTGCAATACGAAGTAGACAACGACAAAATGGGCGAGGTGCACGTCCTTGCAAAGGTATTGTATTCAGTCGAAAATGTGGTCAGGCCTGTTTGGCAATCAGATTTCAGTACTGTATTTTCCGTTTTCGGTTTTCTTTTCGGTACTCGTTTCAATACCGATACTTAGGCCGGCCGCATATTACGTCGTAAGCAGGACAGCCTGCGCAGCGCGCACATGGCATTGTTGTTGTAAAATGTGATTTTGACACTTGCTACAACAACAATGTCATGTACGCGCTGCGTGGGCTGCCCTGCCTACGACGCAATGTGCGGCCGAGCCAATACCGGTTGTTTTAACCGTGAGCCAATTTTTGAGATTGTTTTCCTATTTTACCGGTCTTTCTAAACTATGAACCGATTCTTTTCCAGTATCAATTTTTTAATGGTTTGTAGTGACGGTGCTCAAAAAACCATGAAAAAGTAAAAAAAAACATTGGGTAGATTTGGATTGTGATTTGTGGCGAGATAAATAACAAATTGAAGGTGGATGGAATTGCTACCATTTGAAGCACGTATCGGACGTATAGGTTGTGACAGATGCACACTATGGCACTTGATGACAACCCGCCAATGTCCAATGCTCGTTTTCTCCTTCCTGAACGTATTTTATTCTCGGCTCGCGTATGTTACCCCATGCAATTGACAGTCGAGAAAACCCCACAGTAGATAAGGGAAACAAGGGGAAGCAAAATAATTTGTGATACAAACAAGTATGGGCTGTGCGTGATAAGTGCTGTCGCAAGTTTTCCTGGCGCCCGAAGAAAATTTGAAAATATGCGGTGGATATGGCACTACACTCTCTGGCAGGTGGTAACACAAAATCTGATGGATATTTTGGAAGTCTTCCTTTGTATCGAAGACGCTTTTAACAACATAAAACCGATGGCTATCACCGATGTACTCTCAAATCTAGGATATGACTAAATCTGTAGGCTAATAAACATGCAGCTGACATCTAGGGTGATCTGCTCACATCTGGGCACATCGTCTGCACGTAGGAATGTATGCGGGGAAACTCCTCAAAATGGTCTTCTCTCTTCCCTTGTTTGGAATCTGGCGGCCAATAGGCTATTTCGGAACTACAAGGCTTGAGATGCAAACCCACTGCATACCCGGATGACATTCATGACTTGATTGTCATTTTGCATGCTGCAATAGGCATTTTGATGTTTTCAAGATTCCCAGCCACAGTGCCATCTATACCCTCACGCGCAAGCTCGTCCGCTCTGCAGTTACCCGTAAAGCCACTATAACGCGGTATCCAGCAAAGTGTTATATTGAAAAATTACCGCGAGGGCTGAACGACAATTCGCAGTTGTTTTTGATGTAGTAAGAACCGATTAAACTGAACGTACTCTTAATACAGCTTGACTGTCCGTTAAAACAGTGACGTCTCTGGCATGACTGCCCAACCAGGTCAGAGCTTCCGAAATCGCCGAAACCTCCGCCTGGCGGACGGTACAAGAGTCAGGAAGGCGGAACGATAAATTAATACCAAGCCCGTCCGAGTGTATGCCAGTCCCAACCCGTCGTGCGTCTTAGTGCCATCCGTGTAGATGACCACGAAGTCTGACATTAAGGGTACATTATTTGCCCAAAGATTCCTAGAGGAAGTGGGGCTGGTGTAGTTCCTATCAAAAACGTGTTTCGGAGACGTGTAGTCAGTCTCCGAAGGGAGATCTAGGTTGCGCAGGATAGATGTGTGTCCAGTGAGAATGAGACCAAAGAATTTGGCTTTGTCATTAACGGCCAGTTTCCTTCCGTCCAAGTTGATAGGTTTGATAGGACGGAGCGTATACCACCCGATGAGAATTACCAGCTCCGTCTTGTTAACCTTGACACCATAGTGGTTTGCCCAATCGGTTAGAATGGATAGGGCATTCTGCAGTACTTCACTGAGGACGTTCGTAAATTTGTTATCATCCGCATAGGTAGTGACATTGTACCTCATTCTATCCACGTCCATTAAAAGTTTATTGAGGACCAGATTCCAAAAATGTGGAGACAATATACCACCCGGGGGTCCCTTTGCAAACGCGTCTACTCACAGATGATGTGCCCAGAGTGGTTCGAAAAGCCTATTCAACGACGTAAAGGCTCAAAAGCGCCTCCACAATCACACTGGGTCGGACATTATTGAACGGGTCCTCGATTTCGAGGTGGTGAATTGCTTGTGTTGAAGGCTGACCAGAGAGTGTAGAGCCATGTCCGTTGATTTGCCTTTCCAGGATTATTATTAAAAAATAATATAAATATTAAATAGGAAAGAAGACGTGACGGAATTGTGCTTGGAAGATGGATGTCAATCAGTGTCTCAAGTAATTTGAGCATGGTGGAAGCGAGACTGATGGATCTGAAGTCATTTAAGCGTGCGTGGGAACTTCTACCCACTTTTGAGATGAACACGACCAACACGTCCGTCCAGGTCCGAGGAACATGGATCAGCTCTAGGCAGACCGTAAGGAAGGCCTTTAAGCATGGATGAGGACTGCTGTAGATCCGTTGGAATTATGCCGTCGGGTCCAGCAGATTTGAAAGGTACGAAACTGGGGATTGTCCACAGAATATTGTCCTTGGAGAGAATGGCTGCGAAGTTACAATGCGCTATCCGCTGAGTAAAGCTATCCTCGAGCAAGGAAAGCGTGGAGCTACCGGGAAAATGCATGTCAGGCGGGTACTCAATAGTGTTTTTGCTCGGAGACGTCCATGTACTATCTGGCTTTTGTATAAAACTAGCCATAGATGGGTTTGGCGACAAGAGTTTGCGAAATGTGGATACCTCTGCGGGTCTTTCAATGCGTTCGCACAAACTCCTACATGAATTACGTTTACCAACCCTAAGCTCGTTCTTAAAAGAGATCAAGTGTCTTTTGTGCGACTGTCAGTCCGACTCCAGCCTGGTAGCCTTCGCCTTGGTAAAACTATTTCTGCACTTAGCCCTTAGATGGGAGATACTCCCGTTGCACCAGGCTGCTTTTCTTTTTCCTACATGTGAGCTGACAGGACACGATATAGATATCGCCGCATTAATTGAACCCGTCAGAGTATTCACCAAGTCATCCAACTCCTTTTCGTTAGTGGGCTGACTTGGTAGAGGTGATAGCTCTTCTAAAAGAGCTTTCCGGTACACAGACCAGTTGGTCCTTCTATCTCTATCGCAGAAATGCATGAACCGTTTAATGTAACTGTAATTTTCCTATGTTATGTTTTACCGCTTCCCTGCACATGTAGTGTAAAGAAAAAAATGTTCATGTATGTACATAGGTGTTCATGTTTGACGCAGTTTTTGCTTTCGCGAGTCTACTCTATTTTAATTTTTCAAAAACGTACTTGCGTAAAGATCATAAATATTTAATATGAAAATGGCACACGCCTTGACTTCCTTTCGGTCTATTCTAGTAACTTTATATTCTAATTACACCCCGTAGTAGCCTACAGTCAATACCTTCACTATGTACTCGAATATTACCACGATTCCATGAAAAAGCGCACGCGTTTCTGAACTTCGTATCCAGGGATGAAAACTAAACAAACGCGAAAAGCATTGAGCCTCGTATCGGGCAACAGTCAATGCAAAAACAATAAAATGCACCCCTCGGTACACACATGTACGTCTCCGAATCGTAAACCACCACGACCACCCCTAAAACAAACCACCCACTGGACTAAAGTTCCGAACTCGCCGATGCACGGATGCATTCCAAACGTGCCATGCGCAATACGAACCTGGCGCACAAACGCTCATTTTTGTCGGCCACTTGCACATGGTACGTATCGTGGCGCAACGCGTCCTTGCCCTCTATCGATTTTACTTACAATTAGTGCAATGCGCGTAGGATGGGAACGAACCACTACATGGGGTGGTTCGCGGTAGTTTGTCGATTCGCCTTAGTTTTCTTATACAAAACGAGACGTAAGCCAAATGCGACCTAAGCAAGCGATGAGTATGCCGCGCGCATGAGCACTACACGGGGGAAAAGAAAACAAAATCGAGTCGTCGTCGTCGACCAACCCCTAATGGGATTGCAAAGGATACAGTGTGAATGCGAAGCATTTGTACGGAATGCCATTTGAAAACTTACGACAGATACTCGTAGGCTCCGTTTAATTCAAAAGGGCATATACAGAATGCACACACCACGACGAAGAAAAAGTGTTTATAAGGAAATAAACTATAAATATAAAAGAAGGCGGATTTTTCAGTTAGTTTCCTGTAATAACTATTGATTTTGTGCAATTATGCATGGAATAGCAAGAGAGCAAGAGAGCAAAATGATTCTGCTGCCCAAATAAAATTCTTTAGTTACACTGGCGATATCATCATCATCGTGGCGCGACAGCCCGACGTCGGGCCTTGGCCACCTGGGCGATATACTCGTATAATAATTCTAATTCTTTCTCTAGAAATTTGAATTGAAGTTTTAGGGGTAACTAACCCAACACACACTTTGAGCCAAGGAAATACATACATACCTTCATTCATAAAAATGAACTGTCCAAAAACTTCGTCCCTCCACTGTTGTCATCCCTATAAATGCTGTTTCGAACTCGATATGCGTAGTCAGGGTGGATTTTCGTGTCGTACTGCGACAGCTTAAACTGAGCAAGGGCAGTTTTTAGTTTGCTGCGTGTCTTGTGACAAGTTTTGAACCAAGTGCTGTGCTCGTCCGAAAATTTCGATTTTTTAAGCAACTTACCTATAAACAGAATAACATCTCTTAACAAATTTGAACTTGTTTGTCGGTATCTCAAGTTAATTCTGTGTCAATTATTTACCGGCATCCAAAAGCGAGGTGTCACCAATGGGACCGAAGAGACGCAACGACTTCTGGACGTCGAACAATCGCGTCCTGAATGGCGGCAACAAGAAGTACAACGGTCGCAACCCGAACTTTGATACGGAGGAAACGAAACTCTTGATATCCTTGTGGGGCGATCCTAAAGTACAGAAGACTCTGATAACCGTTCACAAGAAGCATCCCGTCATAGCTCGGCTAGCGGAACAGCTTCGCGAATATGGCTACAATCGGACGGCCGAGGAGATAAATACACGTATCAAGAATCTGAAATGTTTCTACAATCGTATCAGAAAGGACATGGAAGTGGGAATCATAACGGAGCCAACGTGGAAGCATTTTCGCGCCATGGAGCGAATTATGACAAGGCCAATATTCAGTGTGCGACCAAATGAAGTGCCGAAGCCTTCGCCTCGTTTCCGAATGGAAGGATTAGCCGCCAACGGATCGGATGAAAATTGGTCAGGCAAGGAGAGCCGCAAAAAGAAAGCGGGTAGCGATGACTTGGAGATGGATGGTTGGAATGATGAAGAGGAGGATGACGACGAGTTGTTCACGCAGGAAATGCTTGAAGCGGAAGTGGACTGTGATATTGCAGAATTGCCGGCCGAAATGCGGGAAGCTATGGAAGTGGGGGTGGATGGCGAGATGACCGCGGCCATGGATGGCACGAAACCGAAAGGGAATAATGTTGAAATTAAAAAGGAACCTGTAGATGGAAAGGATGAAGAGATGATTAAGGCCGAGAGTGGTTTGATTGTGCCTAAACAGGAACCCATCGATGTTGATGATGCGGTTATTGAGGATAAAGCGAAACAAACAAAGGAAAAGAACAGGTGAGTTTTTAAAGGATGTGTGGAAATGTGTGAATACTTGGTAGAGGTTGAGGTTTATTTTGCCAGTTTTGTTTTTAAATTGGCATGCGGCACTGATCATTTAAATCTGATAGGTGGTATTGAAAAGGGGGAACTCCGGAAATTTTACCATGGAATTGAAATTTCGGGGGAATTTTGATATTATGTATAAGATTAGTATAGGTTGATTTATTTCGATTATGTTAGAATATCAGTGGTGCCAAATTGCGTATGATTTTTTTTAAATAAATAATATAAATAATAAAAATTCGTTAAAGTTTTAGATAAAGACATGAAAACCGTTTTGGTTGTTGTTGTAGCAATGGTCTGAATTCGGTGTACTGGTTAGTTACATGCCTACGGTTCGTCGTCATCCCCGATGTCGAGGGATAGAAAATTAACTGCCTCTATTCGGTTCTCCCACAGCGATCTGCGAGTCAGATGCGTGGATGCAGCTGGGCAGTGAAAGATGTAGTCCACGTCATGATGGGCTCCATTACAAGCAGGGCAGATGTTTGAGACGTCCTGGTCAATGCGGTATATGTAGGAGTTCAATCGTGAACACCAGCCTGACCGAAGTTGAACGAGTGTCGTTCTCGTTGCTCTCGGAAATCTTTCCTCTTCCGGAGATATCGTTGGTGGTATGGACGAGAGAACTGGATTTGGACCTAAACCTGCAGATTGAAGAACCTCCTCCTGATGTATCGCTGCGATGGCTTACCTGTGTGTGCCGCTATCAAAGGGAACTCTTTTTTACCTCTGGACATCCCTTTTTGCTTGGCAAGAAGCTGGTTGTGGTCCCTTAAAAGCATCATCCTAGTTACCTGATGTAGATGGTCCTGTGGTGACATCAGGAGACAGCCAGTGACAGTACGGAGAGCTGCATTTTGGCACGATTGAATCTTTTACCACTGTGTGTCACAGAGATTATGTGACCACACAGGAGCCGATAGAATTATTAGATAGAATTCCTCATTGAGGTACACCTTGTTTAATCTTCCTAAGCTTCGATTTACTGCTCCTGAGTTCGATATAGGATTGCCTGCCAGCAAGATAATTAGCAATCCATTTCACTACTTGCGTTGATGTCGGACAGAAGTGCTGAATAGTTGACAGTGTCAAAGGCCTTCGACAGGTCAAGCGCTACCAGTATTTTTCTTCGACATGGACGAGCCTGGTTTAGACCATTGTGGATGCGAGATGTAATGGCATCCAAGGCCGTGGTCGTACTGTGTATACTTCGGAAGCCGTGCAGGTGATCCGCTAGCTGGATGTGGGCCGTAAAAACAAGGTGGATTAGTGCTTCAAGCGTTTTGGCAACTGGTGACAAGAGAGTTATGGGACGATAGGATTCGCCGAGTGTCGCTTTCTTTCCAGGTTTTAGAATTGGGATGACTCTCCATTTTCTCCAGATTTCAGGAACGATCAGCGAGCAGACGGATAGATTGAAAGTAGCTGTGAGATAGTTGATAGCTGGCAGATCGAGGTGTTTGAGTCATAGTCATTGAAATGCCATCTGGTCCCAATGCTTTCGAGTTGGTCGCCTTCCTTACTGTTGCTGCAACTACTTTGTCCGTGGTGAAAACAGGTATGCTGTCTGTAATTCGGTTGTGGATCTTCTTACGAATTTTGCGCTTAAGTCTGTCAGGTGCGGGGTGTTTAATAAATTGTTTATTGAAACGACTTGCGCAGTGGGTAGTGTCACTTATTGAATTTTCACCGAACTGAATGGCGACGTTGCCTTTCTGTTTTGGCGGATTAGAAAGGGCACGGACAGTCGACCATAACTTGCTCAAACCTGTGGTTTGGTTGCAGTTATTCAAATGGGTGCGCCATTTTGACTTCCTGTATTCCGCTACTTGTCTATGGATCTCGCAGTTCATCTCGTGGATTCTGGGGTCGTCCGGATTTACGCTCTTGATACTATCTCTCTCGTCTACCAATCTGGCGGCAGTGGTTGGAAAGTTGGGCCGATTTTTCGAAATCTGTTCTGCAGGAATAAACTTCGCAGCCGCTTTGTTCAGGACTTTCCTTATGTTGGACTCGGCCGTACGTACGTACGTCGGTTGACGTTGACAGAACTAGGAATTTAGCGGTGGTGTAAGAGGGGAAACCGTTCCAATCAGCGTTATTCTGGTTGGCAAACGTGCGGTGTTTGGCAGATATGCTATTTGTAGGTTTGTCAAGCCTTATCACGATTGGTAAGTGGTCTGAAAATAGTGTTAGGACCGCCTCCCAGTGTGTTTCATTAATGAGGCTTGCACTGGCAATCGTGATATCTGAAGAACTGGAACATGTACCGGCGATGCGAGTGGGGTGACGTCATTTAGAGTATTCAGAAATCGGAGGCGTCAAGCTGTTCAGCTATTGAGATTCCTATGGCGTCGTTGTTAAGGTTGGAGTGCCAAAGTTCATGGTGAGCATTAAAGTCACCGAGCAGGAGGCGATGTTGACCGGTAAGGAGATGGTTGATATTTACATGGTATCCTGAGGAACAGCTGGATACCGGTGGAATGTATATGTTGTAAACTTCAATATCAACATTACCCGATTTTATGACCTGCACTTCCATAGTCTTATCATTACTAGCAAAATCAATTTCCTGGCATTGAATGGAATGGTGAATAATGAAGGCAAGCCCTCCTTCAACGTTGGTCAACCTGTCTTTCCTGACAATAGCGATGTTGCCATATGTGTTGAGGGATGAGTTGGAGCGCAGTTTCGTCGCCTGTATGGCTCCAACTTGGATGCGATGTCTATTCACGAATGATGCGAGTTCAGCAAATTTTGTTCTGCAACCCATTGCAATTAAGTTGGACGAGTGAGAGTTGTCGGGTTTAGAGAGATTTTCGTGTTCAGAAA
Organism: Chloromyia formosa; assembly: GCA_964017055.1. NCBI lineage: Eukaryota > Metazoa > Arthropoda > Insecta > Diptera > Stratiomyidae > Chloromyia > Chloromyia formosa. The sequence continues at coordinate 20,779,273 of OZ024815.1, forward strand.
TTGAATAATAAGACTGCCCGCGTCCGTTATTGGGAGTGTCCGTTTTATAGAAGAATTTTGTGTGAAGAAATTAATGGGGCGACGCCGGAAATCCAGAATTGTCTGGTTTTGAGAAGAGTCCGAAAAGGGAAGTTTCACTGTATACCCAAAAGATGAGTACCTGAAATACCGGGAAAACCGCTTGCAATACCGGTACTCAGAAAAATCGTAAACCTGTACTGAAATCTCAGTAAAACGAGTAGAATAATTGGTGAGTTGTCGCGCTCGGTAGCCGTTGTCGTTCGGCCACCGCTCTACGATACTAATCTAGAGCTCGGAGTTCAAATCTCGGCCCAATCAAAAACTGCCTGTGAGTACTAACAGAACTCTCACAGTGTTCCGAGCTTGTCAGTATAAAGACGGCGTGGATAGGAGGTGCATGCTAGCAACTGCACTTCCGAAAACTAGATATGCTATGGAAACGTCGAAAAGGCATATAAATGCAAGAGTTGTTGACGCGCACATACCCCTAGAGGGGTCAAGGCAATTACCAACAACAACAATTGGTGAGTGTTTCAGCTGTCTTTTCCATAATAGAGCAGACTATATAATTAGCACTTTGAAGTACATATTTGCAGTTGAAATTCCAGGAAAAGTCTTTCTGGTGCTTAAAGTGTGCACTCTGGATAACTGCTTAAAAATAAGCCAAGATATTTGGATTAAAAGCGATTTTGGGAAGAAGCAGCTTGGACGGTAGGAGTTTTGTCCCCGAAGATTTGCCTGCTTGACGTATTAAGTGCATCTGATGCCTCTTCCAAGCAGCAGAAAAGACTTATCTGGACATAGTAATGAGGCTACCCTTTGGCGGCTTGCTTATCTTCAAGATAACCAAGCTAATGGGTATTCGACCAAAAGGAATCAGTTATTTTCTTTATTTTTGAACTCGTTAAGTTCATAGCTTTGATCAGAGGAAAATACATGATGTTCGTAATTTTAACCTCTTTAAACACACGAAGTACCCGCAACTTTTAGTACGCAAGTACGCGGCTAAAGTATGCGCACTAAGGCACCTAAGAAAGCCCATTATGTGTGCAACTTTTTTTTTCATGTTCGGCTCGTCGTACAGCATACAGTGTCACTCGCCACTAGTAAACTTACTTTTATAATCTCAGATATTTTTTAAAGATTCTAAGCCACAATAGTTTGTTTTCGTATTGAATCCATAACATAATGTACATACATATCGTAGAGACCCCATAAAGAGAGTGGAAGATGGTGAGATGTTCAGTGGTCGGCTGTAGTTCTGATACGCGCGGTTCGTGCAATTGTAAGGGCCGTCCCTTAAGTTTTTTCCGGTTTCCCCGAGAAAATCGAAAGCTTCGAAACATATGGATAAGAAAATGTGGACGAACCGGAAAATTCAGGTGGAACACAAGTCGTGTATGTTCCAAGCATTTCACAAAACAGGACTTTGAATACATGAATCTGTTTGGATCGAGAATTCCCAGACGAATGCTTAGGGTGAATGCAGTGCCGTCGATAAAATTGCCGAAAATTGGCCGCAATGAGATTCATAACGACGACGATGATTGCAAAATTGTCGCTAGCGATAGTGAGAGTAGTAGTGGCGGGAATAGGATAAAAGATACAAGTAAATGTTCCGGATCAGAGGCAGAGTTATTAACAGATATTGAGATGTAAGTGTAGCTGCTCGGTGTTGTATTGAAGTATAAAAGTTGGAAGGAAATGTTTATAAGGGAGGTTGAGACGTTCTCACTGACCGCAATTGCAACGTTGTGTATTCAATCTTCAAAAAACTCTACCACGGACATTCAGAACTTTATTCACTTTCTTAGTATTGCTCTGATTCCATCTTTATAAATTAGCTAGTCTTAACAAAAGTTCATTTCGATTACAGGCTTTTTTTACCGAGTTCTCCAAATACTTAAACTAGAAGATGTAATTCATTTGCATAATTTATTTCATGTTGTTTCCTTTATTGCAGAGACGAGAATGATGCCAACGAAATATTTCCCAAACTCTCCGCCTATCTTCAGCTTGCCAGTAACAATGCATCCTCATCTTCATCCACAAAACCAAATAATAAAATCATTACAACTGTTGCTGGAACGGCAGGTACCAATACAACCGAAATAAACACATCGGCTTCAAATCCACTGAAAATTTCACAACCCATGGTACTGGCACAACAACAATCACAACAAGGAAAAATCTCACTGGTTCCAACAAATATTCTGCTCAAACCGCCACAACAACAAATGCAATTGCGTCCACAAACGGCCCAGCAATTTATCTATAATCACAATTTGGCAGGAAACGCGGGACTGGCAACATCAGCAGCGACCGGTCAAATGCCGAACGGAATGAAAGTTCTGCTAGTGAATACACTGCCGAAAAGTAGTGTCGGTTCAGTGAGCGGGCCCAATGATGCACAGTCGAAAATAATCACAACGAATGCCATGAAATCGAATTGTATAACATCGACAGTTCCCACTATAGGGGAAGTGAAATCGCGGGCAACGGAAGCAAGGAATCAGAAGTCAAATGGAGCAGCAGCAGGTACATATTTTAACATTTTAATTGTCTCGATTACGGTTTAGTTTCTACAAGCCATTGCAGAATGAGATGTTAGTGGAAAATTATTCTAGCATTAAAATGTAACATCGGGTGCGTTCCTGCGAACGAATCAGGTTTTGACATTTCTCGAATTCTCAACCATATGCTTTTCCAGTAAAATTTGTACGGACAACTGTCATGAAAATGTTCCTCTCCGGATCATAATACTTCTCACATCCGGATGGGAAGATTTTCATGACAGTTGTCCGTAGAAATTTTTACCGGAAGGGAAAGCATATGAAGAATTCGAGAAATGTCAAAACCCGATTCGTTCGAAGGAACGCAGCCATTCTTTCTAATATTCTTTCAACCGACCAAATATCTAATATAGTTTTGCATAAACATTTGATCAGATACATTGACTGTCTTTACCTCAGGTTTTCGATCGCTCATCACGCAACTGATACAAGTGCAATCACAAAATTTGGAAGTTTCACGACAACGTCTCGACGTGGAACGGCAACGTTTCGATTTTGAAAAATCCATTGCTGAACGTATAATAGCAGCGTTACCAAATCTTTCAAATATCTTTACGCCAACGACAGCGCCCGCGCCACCAACAGACGAGAGAACGCCGACACCAACGATGCCCTTACTAACGCCCAAAATTGAGAAAGAAGATTAGGCTGCGCTCCTTGTTCGTATCAAAACTACAAAAAAAAAGTGTAATGTGTACAGTACTAGATCTAAGATACTAGAGAAGTAAGTTCTCCTTGAAATTATTCGAAACATTCCGTTGAAACTCAACTATTTAACTTCCCTCTTTTCGTTTTATCCCCCCCGGAAGAACTGATGTGAAATGTGATAGTTCATATGTTCCAGCGTTAGTTATAATTTATTTTAATTAGTTTATCTTAAATTATCATTATTCTAATTTAATGAATTACTTGTCATAAATCAAACATGAAAATAAATTTTCTATAAAATAACGGTTTTTTTTTTAACTATTCAATTCAAATCTAGGAATAATAAATACTATTCATTCGCTCTAGATCGCGAATCTCCATAATGTCTGTTTTTAAACGTTGTTTGACGATCTCCCGCCAAATTGCTTCGCGATCACGGTTATCTGTGATGCCCATTCTTTGCAGGGAGTTGTCATTGACACGAAGAAGCGCCCGTCCAGTGATTTCATGCTGAAATTCGAAATTTTGAATTATTGCGTGTATTTTTATTTCTGAAAAAAAAAACAGGGAATAACCAAAGAGACAGAAACCAATTTTGATTTTTTTTTTCCCAGTTTTTAAGATCATTGTCCAACCATCAACGCCTCATGCCGCACATCATTCACTTCAGTTGACAAAGCCATCAATGAAAGGTTGTGTGCGATTCGCATTGAGACTCGATTTTTTTAACCTTTGGCTTATCAACGTGCACGCCCCCACTGAAGTGAAGGAAGGAACAGTAAAACACGAATTTTACGACCGACTGGAAACATTGTGCGATTCACTTCCAACAAACGACATTAAAATGCAGCTGGAGATTTTAATGCAAAAGTTATTAATGAGATTTGGCATCGGGGAACCTCAGGAGGACACAGCCTCTACGAGGAATGCGATGATAATAGTCAACGACTAATCGACTTCGCATGCAGTAGAAATCTTGACACAATATATACAGCCGGCCGTGCTACATAACATCGGCAACACAGGTGAGCACGGGTTTTGGGAAGAACTGAAAAATACTATCAAGGAAGTCGCAGAGAAGGTTGCGGGATATAAAGCCTGGCGTGCGCGAAAGGGCTTGTTTGACAAAGAATGCCAAAAATCATTAGACGCAAGGAACGAAGCTTACATGTATATAAAGTTAGCGAAACAACTCCCGCAGATGTAGTCGCTAATGAGCAATCATTTGCCGCTAATTAGGTTAGGTTTAAAGGCTGCCGCGGATGACGCAGCACACATAGGCTACCAAAGGGCCCGTTGTGATATCTACCAGGATAAACACCTATCCCATTGAAATTACTATTCATTGAGGCAGCCAGAGCTGGCAATGAACCGATAAAGCCTGAGCGGGCTCATGCCCCTTAGTACTTCCAAATGAAGGAAGAACCAGACTGAAGCTTCGCTTCGGCCTGGAGTCCGCAGCGTATATACCCTAGACTTGTACAGACTTAGTGATGATACCAAAAGTACCAATTGGCAACAACCATAAGCATTAAAAGTGAGTTTCCTATATGGCCAGTTTATAGGGAACGTTGGCACTCATTCAGGAGGATCTTGACCATTCCCAAAATCAATTAATTAACCCACTCTACAAATATTTGTCGAATTTTTGAAGTCGCTTCATTCTATCGAAAGTTATTGCTTATTTGAGGTTTCACTTGTAGAGGAGGTAGAGGTTTCGTTGGTCGGATTTTGAGTTTTTCAATATCAGCCAGCTGAATCCTACTACAAACATTTGACCAATTTCAAGTGGCTGGCTTCATTATATCAAAAGTTATCGCTTATTTGAAATTTCATTTGTAGGGGAGGTAGGGGTTCCTTGGATCGAATCTTGCCCATTTTCAATACCAACCAACTAGATCCTACTACAGACATTTGACCAAAATTTCAATACCCTAACCTTATTCTATCGATAGTTATCGTGCGAACGGACAGCAGACAGACGGACAGACAGACATGGCTAAATCGAATCAGGAGGTGACCCTGATTATTTATATATATACATTGCTATACCTCCGGAGCCTCCTTTAAGGTTTTCGTCGTGACAGAAACAATATACCCTATACTAAAATATAAGTCTAGGACATAAAGAGTTACCCAGAAAGATCCGCCTCCTCGCAGCCAAGGCCAGCTTCTACAGAAGGAAGTGTAGGGTAAGCGAAGTCTTTTTGCGTGCTCCCCAATGGGACAGTGCCCAGTGATAATATTCACCACCACACCAATGTGCTTCCTGTTCAATGATAATATTGCAGCAGAACGGCCAGGGTCCTCTGTGGCCCATAACCTCTTCATGGTTTGACACGCACCGTCCTCAGTCCATCTAGCGCTCGCTTTATTTTTCGCGTTAGAGTTGATAATTTGCTTGCAGATTGTGAAAGGCAATTCTATGTCCCAACGATCATCCTCAATTGCCCCAGTCGCCCCAGCCCGACCAAGCTCATCAGCCACACAATTACCAGCATAAGCACTGTGACTTGGAATCCAGCACAGTGTGATTTGAAAGTAACGTCCCATCTCATCAAGAAGCGATCGATAGTTCGTAACCGTCTGCGATGTCGACAGAGCCGATTCAAGTGATCGAATTGCAGCCTGACTGTCAGTGTAAATAGTGAGTTTCCTACCAATTGTGACATTATATCCCAGCCAGGCGCGAGCTTCTGAAAATCTCAGCCTGCAGCACGATGCAATGATCGTATGTGCGGAAAGACAAAATAATATTCAACGTCTCCGAAAAGATACCGGCTCCCACTCAAGCATCTATTTTGGATCCGTCAGTATATAAAACGATGGAGTCTGGGTGAGTGATTGCCCCAGTTTCCCACAGGGAATCTGGTTCACAAAATTTTTACCAAACATATACTGAGGAGAGATATAATCCGTATATATACAGGGAGGTCAAGATTATTCAAAATAGCAGAGTGGCCGAAGCTTAGCGCACGCCACTGACCGGTCTCGCGAGGTCGCAATGCTATAATCGCTGCTTGCTCTTCAGTAAAAATAACAAGCGGTCACATCCAGACCAGCTGATGGAGTGGATTTGATACCCCCGGTTGCAGCAATTGTCGCCAATCTTTGCACCTTCCCCAAGAGAGCCCTGTGGGAACCCATTCTAAGCGCCGTCCACCAGACAAGAATGGCATGCAAAAGAATGGGCCGAAGAACTGATGTGTACAGTCACAAAACTACCTTCGGCTGTAGTCGCCAGTTGCGTCCTATCGCCTTCCTGCAGGTGCAGAGTGCCATATGTGGCTATGTCAACACGTTCCTGAATATTTGGCCTCCATCCCAGCTGAGACCATGGAACTTAGCCTTGTCAAGAAATGCCAGTTTGACACCCTCCAGTACCGGAGGTTCAATTCCCGAGGGTAGGTTGTGTCTCCTTGTAAAGAGTACAAGTTCCGTTTTTTCAGGATTGACCCTGACACCACTCCGACTGGTCCAACTGACCACAGTCGATATAGCATTCTGCAGCACCTCACTAAGTCGCTAATTAGTTGTGGAAAAATAAATTTTGTCGTTGTTCATTTAAAAAAAAATTAGATCTTTCGCTAAGTTGATACGAAGTTGGCAAAAAAACAGTGAAAAGGGTTATCATATAAAATAACAGTAAGTCGAAAATTTGCCGCTAATTTGTCGGTAATTAGTTATGGAAAAATCAATTTTGTCGTTGTTAATTTAGAAAAAAGACAACTGGCGCAATGAAACCAGAGGAGCTGATTTTTAGCTGTAACTCTGGAACTGACACATTGATGTTACTGGAATTAAATAGGAGCACAGTCCTGACGATCGCCCACCAATTAAAAAAAATTCACTCAGCTAGCTACTTGCGTTATAGAGTTATTTTGCTTAGAAGATGGTCCTCCTTAACATCCACCAACTAGATAGATTTTGCCGAGCTAGTTTCTTCCGTTATGAAGTTATTTTATTTATAAAATTATGCAGTTATATAGCTGTAACTTTTTAACCGCTTGATGGATGTTTGCTGAAATTCAATAGTCCTCATTGACATCTACCTACTGGACAAGTTTGGTCGGTATGGAGTTATTAGGGAAAAAAAAAATACAAAACATGATGCCAACTACGTACCAAGTTGACGAAACACACAAACAAGTACAGGCCAATTTAACAAAGTTTCTAGCTCTGATTAGGCAGCTTTTTAGCCTCCGAAAACTTGCTAATCTCATTTGAACGAAAGGTCCTTCGGTGAATTTTCGGAGCACTTTATGACCGCAATGGATGGCACATCCGGTACAACAATGAGGTGTACGAATTGTACGGTGAGCTGGAAGTTTCGAGAATCATCAAACTACAAGGAGTTCAATGGGCATGGCATATGCGCAGAATGGAAGATAACCGCATGCTTAAACGAACATTGAAAGGACGCATCGGCGGAGCAAGGCTGCGAAAGCCAACGCCAGAAACTGTCAATTAACTGTCGTCATTCCGTGCTTTTACAATTGACAAAACTACATTTGTCAGTGGATGGTTTGATTATTTGTTTACAGCGTATCTGCCTTTTAATCCGGGCATTTTTATTCCAAATTGTGTTTTTTTTTATGGCAATGGTTTTTTCTTCGACACAATTCAGTTCGAATGTCACCCACCGGGTAGCGGGGTATTCGAATCTTCGGTGACTTTGGCGAGATTCAACTTGGATTCCACAAACGTCAGTTGGATTGCAGAGCCATCAGTTGACCCCCGCACACGGTAAGTTTTGGCTTCTAGCGAAGTCATTTGTACAATGGAATATCCGTGAATGTCCACCTTAAGCTTAAGGAGGATAATGATATTCATCTCGCTCAATAACCAGAGGCCAAAGCCACCGAACACTCGAATACACCTCTCCGTGCATGTCCACCACCAGGCTACTAGTCTCTAAAATTTTAGGTCTGTACGATTTTTATCAGGTTCAATTATAGGGCCAATTCCCAGTAATGATTTTATTAGATAACCGAACAACCGTTTAGAAAATATAAAAGTTTAGAGAGCATCCCTCCTACTTGACCGGACGACGCATAGTGGTTCGCGATCAATATTGGGTTTTAATTTGAGTGGATTTTTCACTTCCGGAGCGACTTCAATATCTGAGGCGCCAAATTTTGATGGGTTTCAATCAAATTTGGTCTGAAATGAACGAATCTGAAGTCTTTTATCGCGAATTCATAACCGTTTTGGAGATATTTACCTTTTAATTTGGAACTTTTGTATGAGAACTTACTATGATACATCATCATTTAATATTTTATATTTTCAGGCCACTCGTATTTTAGATTTAGCGTGAATGAGCCGCCCATCAAATTTGGCGCCTTAGATATGGAAGTTGTGCCGTAAGTCGTGCCTCACTTCCTTTTGCGCGGTTTAGAATTCTAGATATCAGAAATTATTGCAAGCAATAATTTCAGAGGTTCTTTACCCTTTTCCCTTATTGTTTCACGGAAAATGTCACAGCTCTATGCTAAAAGTAGATGGCAATGAATAAAAATGATCTGTACGCCCCAAGCCATCCAAGGAAAACTATAACACTGAGTACATATATTATTTGGGTCATTTTGATTACCTTTGAAAAGAGCTCCGCATATTTGCTATACTCCGCGCAATGTCGTCTGAACCACTTCTGAACGTCGGCAACTGTCCATAGATACACTGGTTTGGGACGCTTCACACGGGCCTTACTTTGCTGCACAGTTTCTTCGACCATTTTTCCTTTCTTTTTTCACAAATGATGAGAAATGTTTTCAAGTGGGCTACTCGAAAATTTCAACAATCCCAAGGGATGTAAACCATGTAAACAAAGCTGCTACAAGTCAATAGATACAGATGTCATCCTTGCATGATAAAATATTCACAATAATGAGCACTGGGAATTTTGGGAAAATGGAGCACAGAACCAATGGGTTTGGATCTTTTTATTTTTTTATGAGCCAAGGGTAATTAAAAACTAATTAAGCAATTCCTTTTCTTTCGTATTACATCCAGGTTAAAAGCAAATAATTCTGAACACTCATAATTGAAATTTATATCATTTTTCGATTCCACACCGTTCCTGGTAATCGAACTGCATTATCGTTTGTCTCATTTAAGACATTTCACCGTCCGTAAACTGTCATTCTGTCAAGTGCACTGCTGTTGTTTACGTCGTGAACTGTAGTAATTATCTTTAGCGAAAACAACACAATGGACGCTGGAAAAACCGCAGCTGAAAAACATCAGGAGCGTTTAGATCGTCTACGAAACCTACACAAACTGCGGAACGAAGCCCGAACTCACAATCACCAGGAAGTCGTAGCAGAAGACGCACGAAAGAAACTCCCCAACAACTGGGAGTCACGTAAACGGCAAGCAGATTGGATCCTGTCCGATGAAAAGGCTCGTACAGAAGCCGAGGCTGAAGGCAAAGACTACGATCGATTAAAACTTCTGCAGATATCCGCCATCGACGCGGAACGCATCGAAAAGAAGAAGAAAAAGAAAAATCCCGACCTGGGATTTTCATCGTACGAATCACAAACGGCGCGTCAGTACAGTCGTCTGGTGAAGAATATGCCGCCACGGGACATGGCCAAGTACGAGAAGCAAAAGGCAGAATTGGGCGAAGCATTCTACGGCGGGCCGAATACAATTCTCCATGGCCTGCACAAAGACACACCGGGCGCGATCAGTAACATGGTCAAGGATTTGGAGTCGCAGATCGAGAAGCGAAAGAAGTACTCGAGGAGGCGCACGTACAACGATGATGCTGATGTTGACTTCATCAATGAACGCAACTCGAAATTCAACAAGAAGTTGGAACGCTACTATGGTGAGCATACGGCCGAAATTAAGCAGAATTTGGAACGAGGAACGGCTATATAAGGTGCAGAAGGCGAAGCTTGAATTATGAATGTTGTTCTCAGAGTTTTTATTTGATATAAAGTGTAGGATTGAGTTGAATTAATAAATGAGTTGTTTTCTATTCATGAGTATTTATATATTCCTCCCCCCTCCCTGTGGTCCTGAAGTCGGAACATGGGGTTCGAAGTGTAGACAGCTTAATTTCGAGACTTGTGGGATTATGGTAATTTCACGTCCCACCTTTACTCAATTAATTTCAATTTATCAAATGAATGTACTCATCCGTAGCTCATAGGCCAGCGAGAAAGGCAGTTGCAAATAAATATAAATACGCTTGTGGCAGGAATTGACCTGCAACCCCACATCTAATAAATCGAAGTATTCTTTGTATTATCCATACCAAGTTTTCGACAGACTGTGCACTGTAAGATTAAGAGAATCAAATAATGGTCGCGGCTTGAAAGCCTGATTTTTTACCACTGGTTAAGTAAAATGTGTTTTGCTCGTTGCATCATAATTTCCATGGAATGGAACTCTTTTTTCCAACTCTTTCAACTTATACATACAAGTATACTCGTATCTCCGCCGGGAGCCCAATCACTTAAGCAAACCTCACACAGGCAAAATTTTCTACAAATGTTTGAACGAAAATTTTAAGTGCGAAAATATTAACCGTAAGCACCTTTATTCTGGTGCAATACTTATCCACACAGAGGGCACAAAGACGAAATCTTAAAATTTTTATTCGAAAATTTGTACGAAAAGTTATTAGTGTGAGGTTTGCTTTACAAGAGCATCGGAGGATATTCCTACAGGAAATATACTGACGAGAATCAGAAGTGCTGACCCGGAGCAGAGAAACATGCTGCCGATGTGAGTAGTAATAATGAGTATGCTAAAGGGTTTAAGGCCACGGGAAGCAGTAACAGACAGCGACTGTTACTCACTTTTTAAAAAACGCGACTCTACATTAACTTGAAGTTGATCTTATAGTGAGCCGCAGAATCTCTTTGAGCAAAGTTCCGGCGGAACATTTCATCTCTACGCTGCACTTGAGAGCGTATTATATTATTATTTTTCTTGAACCTGGAGCCGCTGTTATTGGCATCAACAGTGACAGTAGAATCCTCCAGCAACTTTAGCCGACGCAAAAAATTGTAAATGTAGCCATATATTACCACAAACAAGTAGACTGTCTACTTATCTGTGATGTTACTATTGTCTAACGTCTAACCGAATGTGCCACAGTATGGTGGTCAGATTAATGGCGGAATGATGTGCAGATCTAATGCTTTGTTTAGAAATGACGTAAACAGTGGTTAATAGTCTCACATCCCAATCTCGCTGATGTGGGTATTTCTACGCCCAAATTATTACTTACTTATTGAGTAGGTAATTCACACCAAATTTATCCAGCAGCGAATTGAACACGTTAGATTCAAACTGCTCCAAAATTGCTGGACCCCAAAGATTTGAAGTATTCGAATTTTGAGCCAATCGGTGAGAATCTCTGCGGTAAACTATCTGCCCACAAAATTGAACTTGGATAAATGGTTCAAGAGCAATAGTCATGTTGTTTTTTGTACTGTGGTGCAGGTTAATTGGGGGTTATCCAGGTTAACTTACACACATCACGCAAACAACATACCCTTGTTTGAAACGAGTTGTTTTTTCTATGTTAACTTGTAATTTGCTACCTTGAAGCCACTGTTGACAGACTTTCATATCATAATTGATAGCTTGTTCGGCATCATTTTTCCCTAAATGAGAATAAAGCAGAAGTGTACCATCTGCATAAGTTACATTCTTGGCGGTAAGGCCTGCGCGACTTAGATTATTCACGTAAAACAATTATAATGTGGGACCTAAAATAAAACCTTAAGGAACCCCTATATTCATTATTACTTCGCCGCTTATCTCATTACGGAACTCAGGGATTTGGTCTATCTTTTTATTTTTTTATTATCTATTTTTATTAGGTTATTCAACTCCTCTGAGCCCAAGTTCATACAAGGCTTCAGACAAGACTGTATGATTTACAGGATCCAAGGCTTTGATCATGGCTATCATATTTTAGTTGTCATTAGTTGGGTCGAGTTTATATTTTTATAAGCAATATTTTTCATTTTAATTGACTCGATTATTTCAGAATTAATCCATGACTGTTGTCTTGTGCGGACTTTCTCGATTCAGTCGTTGATTCAGTTTTGGTAGATGTAACGATATCACTCAGATGTCTGAAATCAACTAAATCATTATTCAGTCTGCTTACTTTAACTCTTATGTTTTCTTTGAAAGCATCTTTATCAAGTGCCTTTATAAAAAATAGCTTCCATTCGTTTTTTAACCGCAGAAACTACTTTTGTGTTTAGAATTGCAATTTTATTACCAAGCCGAGCTTGGCCATAAAATTGCAGTTAATTTGAAATTGAAGCTATGGGTGGATGGGTTTATTGAGGACACTATATGATCGATTAGTGTAGCTGAAGTGGCAGTGGCCCTTGTAGATTCTTTATCGTTAACAATATTCATCTGGTTCATCGTTGGCATGTCCAAGTATTCCCTCACAACAGTGGTGTTTGAGTCCAAGATGTCTACCTCTACTCTAATTGGCACTTCTGAAGTCGATAACTCCAATATTATTGAGTTATATTCGAGTGAATTTAAGATTACCTACAGTTCAAGGTAATCTTGCTATTGTTAACGTATATCACGGTGCCACCCCCTATTGTATCCCGGCAGTGAAAAGTAGCTGTGTAGCCCTGCAGAATGGAAAAGCCAGTTTCGTTGTCATATGCCTATGATAGCTGATTTTTCAACCACAATAGCCATAACTTCTATTTCCGAAAATTTATTACGTATACTTCTATCGTTTGCATAGAAAATTTTCAGTGGTCGCTCACTCATTATGTGCTTTTGATGAAATGTAATTAATCCTATTAATCGCTACATTCAATGCTGACCTATACCCAGGACAATCCTTATTACTATCTGCACTATGACTACAGTCAGACCTAGTCCTACCGAGGCAGTTGGAACCCTTTTTAGTCGATGTCTGGCACTCTGATGCTTGGTTGTTACCTGCACATTTAGGGCAAATGTCAAGAGTACTCTTGCAATATTTTCCTAAATGTCTATATTTTTGGCATTTGTAACACCATCTCACATCAAACACCTTAGCACGAAAATGACTGGCATAAACTTACTCAATTGCCCTAACCCCTTGTGGAGCATCAGCTGTTTGGTCCAGTTAACGTTTCGTTGGAATAAACTAGTTTTGGAGAATGCAGTTGCCAGCATGCATCTCCTGCTCCCCATTTAGCTGCCTATTTGCGGAAATTCGGGAGATGCTGTAGCTTATTATTAGGGGAAGACAACATAAACATCCATGGCCACGAATGTCGTCGTGGACGGAATTCAACCCCGAAATGCCGGTAGTCAGACGTGAGACTGGTGTCACCTGAACATTACTACATGGGCTGAAAAGTCCCGGAATTTTTCAATAGGTGGCACCACTAGAAAATGAACATGACTCATTTCGAGAGGTTCATCTATCACTAGTTTATGTATAAAGTTTCATGACATTTCGTCCATTCGTTTACAAGCTACAGCCGTTTGAGTGACGCTACTTTCGCCTTCGTAAAAAAAAAAATTGAAAAACAGGAATATCGCATCTTGATCAAACATTGTGTTTTGATGGGAAAAACTTCTGAGCAATCATTGCAATGGTTGCAGAAATGTTATGCCACATCTGCTCCTTCGAGAACAACAGTTTATCGGTGGTTTAGTGAATTTAAAATGAGTCGTACAAGCACCAAAGACGCACCTCGCTTCGGAAGGCGGAAATCTTAAAGCAAGTGCATCGAATCGTTTTGAATTATCGTATATTGCGCGAATTAGCTGAGGCCGTGGGTATCTCAAAAGAATGGGCGGGATACATTTTGCACGATCTTTTGGAGATGAAGAAGCTATCGGCGCGATGGGTGCCGCGTTTGGTGGCCGTCGACCAAAAACAGCAGCACATTGATGATTCAACGGCCGGTTTGGCGTTGTTGCAGCGTAATCGAACGGACTTTTTAGACGTTTTGTGATGATGGATGAAATATGGGTCCATGACCATAAGTCTGAGTCTAATAGACAGTCTGCAGGGTAGCTGGAAAACCGCGAAAGCACACCAAGCGGCCAAAAGACCAACGCTCGGCCGGGAGGTTATGGATTCCGTTTTTTGGTATGTGAATGGCATAATCTTCATCGATTACCTGCAGATGGGAAGAACAGTCACAGGAGAGTATTATGCAGCGTTATTGGACAAACTGAACGACGAAATAAAGAAAAAACAACCCCATATAGCGAATAAAAAAGTTCTGTACCATCACGATAACGCACTGTCACACACGTCCTTGAAAGCGATGGCCAAATTAGACCAATTACGATTCAAATTGGTTGCTCACCCACCATATTCTCCAGACTTGGCCCCCAGCGACTTATCTAACCTCAAACGGTGGCTCCAGGGAAAGAGATTTAGATCGAATGACGAAGTCCTCGCGGAAGCCTAGGCGTATTTCGAAGGCTTGGACGTTTCCTACTACAGAAAGAGCATCGAAATGTTGGAAAATCGCTATATCAAGTGTATCGCCCTCGAACTATGTTGAGGAATAAATACAACTTTGCCCAAAAAAGTTTCCATTAAAAAGCCCGGAACTTTTCAGCTCATGTAGTACATCTGGACTAATTCCATAATTTAGAGTTAAGATTTCTTGCTTAAGCTCATTTACAGAAGATTAGCTATTAATACCGTATGTAGCCAATTTTGGAAGACGTTCTTTTGACGATTCGATGGAATAATTGTTGTTCAATCTAACTTTAAGCCCTTCCAGAAGTTTCTTACAATTCTGTTCGGTGTAACTTTTTAACAGAACTCCCCCGTCCCCCACATTTCTGGTATAGGTGATGGGAGTTACCAACAAAAATAATAGCAACGATAAGAATATGTATTATAGTTAAGACACATAATCACTATGAAATACGATAGTTTGACGTGGTCGCTTTAAAATACAAATGACATTTTTCTAATTTAAAGGAAAGAGAAACAAACCAAAATGCAAATAGCGAGAAGTTTAAATTTTCAATTTTAAACAACAATAAGCTGAGATTCGACGACTGATTGATATATTTATGTGAACAGAATTTGAAGATGAACGAAGACAGAGCGAAGTATATCTGAAGAGGGGGGAATTGTTGGATTTCTGACTGGATTTGACGTTGTATTCTAGGCGGAACGAGATGTTTTTAATATCCATTATTTGTTTTCTATAATCTTACCATAAAGTTCCATTTCACTTCATTATAATTCACAGTGAACATTGCAGAGCGATCCATCGTTCAACGGGCAAACGCAATGTAAGTGAAACCCTAGTCTATTTATACCCTAGACTTTTAGTATAGGGTATATTGTTTTTTTTTTAAATTGATTGCTGAAATTGACTAAATTTTAATCTTATCTTCCTACTTCTTATGGTCCGCAAAATCAATTTGCTTTATTTTCTAATATTAAGAATTTTTCTTAAATTATCGAATTGCTTTCCATCGTTTTTCATTATTTCAATTTTAATTCATAATGTTACTTTCTGTTGCAATAATAATGTTTAATCAAATGAATTGCTACTTTTGTCTCTCATTGAGTTCTTCCGTATTCCGAGGAATGGGAACATTCCCTTCCCATGCCCGTTTTTATGTTCTGTTCAGGTGACTAATCTGGTCAAAAGTTAATTTTGGTGCAGTGACGGCGGCAACAACAACCGCTTATACAAATCTTTCTGTTTCCCAAAATAAGAATGCAATCTGATTTTTTCATTAAACTTTCCATTCATAAAAAAGGTTTCATCACAATACAAACATTACAATATACATACGTATATCCACTTTTTCCTTTCTCTTCTAAAGAAAATCTACATACATGCTCCTCTTGTGTAAACAAAAAAAAAATAAGAAAATTATTATAAAGAAAGATCATTTGACTAAATGGATTTCTATAAGGTACATGATAAACAAAAAAAAATAATTTATATAAATAAAATAAATGATTGCACTAAAAAATTGGGGCGGTTTTATACGATGTTTTGTTTTTTGAATTTACTACGATTTGTTTTATATTTACAGTATTTTTTTTATTAAAGTATATCACGGTGAAAGTGAAGAAAGAGATAAGACAGCTTGGATCTCAGCCATTTGTTTCCTCTCTCTCTCTCTCTCGTTTTCCTAGAAAGCGTAAACAAATCTTTGTCCGAATTCATTGACTCGCAAGTCTGCTGTTGATTGCAGTATAACCATAGTAGTGATGATGATAAGTCCAGTTCAAGTCTTGGGTAGATTTGATTTGTTTCTTTTATTGGTAGCGTAAAAGCGTATCTGATAAAAAAAATGACTAGCTTTTGATAGCACGAGCATGTTATTGTTGATAGTGATTGTCTAATTGTCAGGATAGAATCCATGAATGTGTTACTCCTGCAGGTAGAAGAAGAAATTCGTTTAATTGTTAAATTTATTCATTTATATAAACGTTTCGATTCTTTTTAGAAAACAACTTATACTCACTGTTTTCACCCGGAGATAAATGTATGTGAATATCTTCTCTACTGGTTACTACTGTGTCTGCATTATGTTGTCGATACCAAACCAACAAGAGGTAGCGAAAAAAAAGAAAGAGAAACAAAAATCAGTACTTAGACCCAAAGGTAGCTGTTGGGTTCCATAGTTTGATTAAAAGCGAGCCAATACAATAGTTAAGTGCAAACAAATCACACAAAACGAAAACACACTGTTAATTTTTAAATTTGAGGATATAAAAACTCAATCTAAAATATATTTCATCAATTTGGGAATATCTAGAAAATACATATATATCAAAATACATGCCATTTTGTTAGTTTTGTTTCAGACATTTATTCTTTTTTCACTTTAATTCGATGCATTTTGCAATCGTTTGGTAAAATATATGTGATATCAAAATATTTTGAATATATTCTCCATATAAAGTTGTATTTCGTTTGATTAGGTTTTGTAATACTTTGTACAGTCTAATTTCGAATGAATTTCAATTTCTTTCAATCCGCAATGGCTTGAAGAACATTGAGTGGAAGGCACACATGGAAGCATGGAATTTATTTAGTTCACAAAAAATTAAATAATTTAGTTAATATACCAGTCTATGAAGAAATTGAAGTGCGTAAGTGCCCTTTCTTAGACCAGGCGCAGAGTGATTCTCATTTTTATATTTTTTTCTCCCGTGCTTTTTCGAATTTGATTTATAAATTTTCATTTTTGTTCTCAATTCATTGCCTAGTTCAATATTAAAAAAGGTCCAGTCCAGTCTACACATTATTTTTTAAACAAACGTCGTAACAAACTATTCACGAGACAATTGGCTTTTAACATGATATAATAATAAAATCTTTACCGAGGAATGAAACTTGTATAGAAATCAAAAATACGATCAAGATTTTGACGAAACTATTAACAATAAATAGTCTTAGAGAGATTAGATAAAACTAATCAATTAAAAGCTAACTATATTCATAACATAATGTCTAATATAATCTAAAAGTAAAACTATGAACGTATCTGTCGGGAATACGAAAATATATATGCAGGGCTTTGGATTCCTTAAGTAACGGAGATCACAATAAGTAAATGAATGTGTATATCGTCTTTATCGTTGAATAAATTTGATCGTGTTGCTCGTTGCTCGATGCATTTATCAATCAGGTTATTACCAAATATTAAATGGTCAACGTATTGCACTAAGCGCTGAATGTGATCTACAATTCCAATACTTAACATGCAATGGAAAACATTGGCCCAATATTGATTCCCTCAATCTCCGCAATCACTGCTATTGTGGTACAACAAAATTTGGATTCATCACAGCTGGATAAGCGACAATTTGATGCATATTGGGCGATGGTCCTGGATTATTATTCGCTCCAATCGCATTATTATTACTGCTAATCACAGTTACCGGTCGATAAGGAAAATGATTATGATTACTAAGGTTCATGCTATTGTTATTATTATTATTATTCACAACATAATTGGCTATCAATGGTGCATTGTGAGTCGAGATCACAGGCTGCATTAGCGGTAAGGCATTAGGATTGCTGGCAAAATTACTAGCAGCCGCAACTGTAGTTGTAGGATGACTGGCAGGCACACGACTATCATTAACATTAAGGGCAGACGCAGACGAAGATGGAACAATTTGTACAGTACCAGGAATTATTCTAACATTATCGCATCCTTCGCACTTATTTAATAGGGGATAATTTTGGAATGTACACATGCTGCAAGTCCATGGTGGTCCATAATCGTCGACATAGTTGGCATTTGTATAGTCTGTTTGATCGTACAGGCCGGTGTTGACGGTGCCGTGATTAGGCGGCATTGCACCGCTCTGAAGAGGATATGATTGTGATCGTATAAAGGAATTTTGACCAGCGGCTAAATTAGATTGTTCTGGTAATGTGCTACTGTTAGTGTGCGGCGATGGACGTGAACGAAATCGTGATAAAGCTGGTGGTATGGGCGGTGGACGTTGTTGCGGCGGTATTGCTGATGGTTGACCGTTGTACATGTTTTCGATGACACGTTCAAATGAAACGCCTGCAAGAAAAAAAAGGAATTTTTTGGGTTAATAGATTTATCTTAATAATGTCAAACAATGTGAATATAGTCGAATAGTATATTATAAGCATGTTGGTCCATCGCGGTCGGCTCACAGCCCTTTTTAAAAATGAGCGTTCCTTTACCAGGTGGATAATTTCTTGACTCAATTATGCCTGCCGATGGAACGTGAGTGAGCTACACACTTCTGAGACGAAAACACAGCCAATGCACATTAGGGGCATTCTCCTCACCGTAAGCGAGAAAAGCCGCTTGACTCAACAAAAGCCAGCTGGAAAGTAGCGATACTAATCGGCAAGTTTGGCCCGTCTCGTACAAAAAAAAGATTCAAGCGAGAAATAGACGATTTGAACCTATACAAGTTTTATTAGGTAAGTTGATAATGAAAAAAGAAAAAAAAAATAGTATCACTCTCTCTCCACCCCCTCTAGTGAATTAATAAGGTGCTTCACACCATCTATACCTCCACGGCCGAGTTTCCAAGTAAAAATCACGCCTTCACGGCTTGTACTACTAGAATTTTCACATTTTCGTGGTCGTTTCGAACACGGATAGCTGCAAAGATGCAAGACCCGATAAATGCTTCTATCCGTACAAAATCCCTAAGCTTAGAGAAATTAAATAGAGGGAATTTGAGAATAAAAAATAGTTGTCCCGCTGAGGTGATACCTAGGTAGAGCCTGGCCACCTTAAATGCACCCTTGTGCGTGGATATTGTTTGAAGTAATGCTGAACTTTCATCGACCACCAACTGCTGGTAAGTTTGTGTCAGATCGAACTTGACAAAAACTGATCCACCTTCAAATTGACTCACTTACTTAAATTTTGTTTACTTTCAATACCCTCCTCGTCGCTAGTTTTAAATATCCGCGACTATTATTGTCTTTCCGTTGTATAAATGTACACTACACGGTGGTTGGGTTGGGTGCTTGATTCGACGTCCACGACCTGACTGATAGGTAAGACGGCTCGGCAGCCGGTAACATACACTAGAGTCGTAATGGCTGAGGTAACAAAAATGTTCTTGATGTCTACACATATAATACTATTTCCCTTAACCTCTTGTGAGGCACAGCGCGCCAACCACTCCTAAGAGGCATAGTTGACGTTTCGATAGGTTTTCTCTCTCTAATTGCCTTGACCCTTCCAGGGGCATGGGCGCGTCAACATCTCTAGCATTTCTATGCCTTGTTGCCGTTTCAATCTACTTTTCGGAAGTGCAATTGCTAGCATGCACCTCCTATCCGCGCCGTTTTTATTCTGACAAGCTCGGAGCACTGTGAAAGTGAAAGTATAAGTACTCACAGGCAGTTTTTGGTCGCGCCGAGATTTGATCTCCGAGCTCTAAATTAGTATGGTAGAGCGGTGACCGAACGATCACGGCCACCGAGCGCGACATAGGTTTTGGATGATGCATATTGCTGGCATACACACACACAAGTCCTCGAGTTGAGTTAGCATCATCTCATTTACTAGATCGTGACGTTGTGTTTTTGTGCAGAGGTGTGTGATCAGCAACACGCCTCAACCGAGTTATTCATATTGTAGTCCGACACGTAAATCCCCTTTCTTATCGAAGACTATTGCATTCAGTTGGAATTGAACCGGGGCCCACTGCATAGAAGGCGAACGTGCTAACCATTGCTCAACCGACCGTGTTTCGAGTATCAAAAAATCCTCCATGCGTTGCCGAATTAAGCTACTGACGCATACTAAGTTAATATGCGGAATTAAACCCAAGTGTCACAAAAATTCCAATTTCTCTGAAAAATAATTGGCACTTGCACATTGCAAGAACATTGAATAAATGTAGAAAAAACCGTTACCGGTAAGCTAAGTAAAGAATTTCGTTGTGATTGAACAATGCAAAGTGCTCGGACAGACACACAAACGATGTGTGAATAAATATATTGAATGGGCCACTAACTGCGGAGAACAATGCAGAACAAAAGGAGAGAAATTCTCACAAAGTGTGTGCCTCTACTAGACGCTAATGTCTGCCTAAACACAGTAACTCGGCCGCGACATGATTTTCAGATGAAGCACTAAACTAGTTGTGAGAGGGAGGTCGCACAAATCATATACGTTGAGCCATCGAGGCTTCCGGTAGGGTATTTACGTGACGCGAGTCCGGAAGGTCGTGGTCGGTGCCATGAGAACTAGAGCATGACAAGGGCATTCTAAATGACGACACATAGAAATGCTAATAATTTAAGTCAATCATTTCAACAAAATTTTTTCTGAGCAATTGTTAGTTTCAATCACCGTTATGTGTCTCCTAATCTGCCTAATCCATCCTCTCCGCCGAGAGATTCTGCAAAACCTGGAGCGTAACTCAAGCCTCCGATAACATGCTTAAGACATTTGAACGAAAGTCCTTCAACGCAGGTTGCCACCGATATGGACGGCCCATCCGCTACAATCATGAGCTGTACGCATTGTACGATGAGCTGGTAATTTCGAAAATGGTCATGCTACAACGACTTCAATGGGCGGGACATATACAATGAATAGATGACATTCGCATGCCGAAACGAATATTGAAAGGACGCATCAGCAGAGCAAGACTAAGAGAAAGACCGAAAGTTGGTTGGGGAAAACTCAGTGGATGCTGACGGTGGACATCTACTGGGCGGCCGAAACTGGAGGACGCGATCACTTGACCGAGGCAAAATAAACTGTTGGAAATAAAAATATTTACTTGAAAATTTCCTCGAGCATACCTGTGTTTCCATTTCGACTATTTATCTCTTGACATATTCTCTCGCAGTCCAATCGTAAAATTTCAATTTCACGATCCAATCGATCACATACATTTGGCGAAATTGGCGTTTGCAATATGTTAACTTCTTTATTCATTTCCTCCAATTGTTGCCGTCTATTTTTCACCTCATTCAGAAGTTTTGTTTTGCGGGCCTGTTGTCGTCGAATAATTTCATCTTGGGCTAAAATAGAAAAAGATGGAAATTTTCAAGTTAAAATAATATATTTATAAAATGGATTGAAAACTGTCGAAATAGATAGAAAGAAACATAGAATTGGCTAAAAACAAATAGAATAAAATCGCATGCACGTTTTCTTATTTCATTATATTTTTAGCAGTTTAGCAGGAATAGACTCAAGTTTAAGTTCGAAAAAAATAGACGCATTTCTCTGAATGAAATGTTGGAAATGTTTCTTTTTATGTATTATACGTATGCGAATAGCGTTACTTTTCCAGAGTAAATTTCGGTCATCACAATCACGAGTTCCCAGCAAATTTCGTAGTAGTGAAACTTTGAAAGAAGTCCATCGCTTAATCCCGGATTAATTCGTGGGATAGAAACATAGTGTTTTACGCACAATGTTGAAAATATGCGAATTGGACTTCTAAAATTTTTTATCTAATTAGTTGACCCGGTTTTTAAAAGTATGTTTTCCGCCAGGACGTAGTTCTTCCATTATTTCCGATTGAAATCCGGTGCTAAAATGAATTCATACTCTGGCGATTGATCGAAATACTTTGAATATTTAATTGACAGATATGAACAGTGAAAAGAAAATAATTATTTAATTAATAAATTGAAGTCACACTTGATCCGACCAAAATTTTTGCAGCTTTCATCCTCGTAGAAAAAAACGGCCTTTAAAGGGCCTAATCCTTATCTCCTCTTAATATTTGCATTTTATACTCAATTGCCCTAACCCCTTGTGGGGCATAGCACGTCAACTGTTCCATGTGGCCCAGTTGACGTTTCGTTGGCATAAACTGTTTTCGGAGAATGCAGTTGCCAGCATGCACCTCCTGCACATCCATGGCCACGAACGTCGTCGTGGACTGTCTGAGCTGGGCTACAGCCAACACGCTGACGAGGGAATGGTCTGCGGAAAAACACAGCGACACTGGAATAATTTCTTAGAACTGCGGCAATCCAAAGATTTTATTAACCACTACAGTCTCCGAGAAGCTAGCCGCCTGGGCAAAATCGGCCTGAGGTTAATCGTTGGTTACCTCACAAGACACCACTGAGGAATCTGTTAAAAATAACTGGCGCAATAGAAGCCCGTGACGGTGTGTCTTGTGCAGAAGTGTGTGATCAACCGAGTTATTTAGCTCATTTAACAACTGTGTGGGCTCACAGTCGGACACGTAAATCGCCTTTTTCACCGAAAACTACTGCATTCAGTAGGAATCGAACCGGGGTCCAGTGCGTAGAAGGCGAACATGCTAACCGTTGTGCCATCCGGACTACTGTTCTGATCTGTTAGCTTGCGGCATATAGATGAATGATTAAGGGGGAGCATCAACTCAGATTTATGAATGTTTTCCCCGATTTGTAAATTTCATACGCAATGAAATCGGGTTATCTAACAAACCCCTCAGAGAGAGAGAGAAAAAACGCACGCTACCCTCCGCCCCGATCCTAGATTTAAAATAACGAAAAAGTGGCGCATAAATTTTTTATGTATTTTTTTATGATCATTCTGTTTTGCCTAAGATTTTTTTGTCGAGTAAGGCGTTTCAAAAATAATTTCAAAAATTAAAAAAAATCATGTTTTATCGTGATTTTTCCGAAATTTTTTTGTTTAGACTAGTGTTATGTTCACACTTTAAAAAAAAATAAAAGAAAAAAAAACTTGAGCACTCATAATTAGTTCGACCAGAAACCTCGGCAGCGCAGTGGCGTCGCATTTATATTTTAGTTTCTTTCTCTCTCAATTGCCCTAACCCCTTCTGGGGCATAGCGCGTCAACTGTTCCATAGTGGCCCAGTTGACGTTTCGACGGCATAAACTGGTTTCGGAGAATGCAGTTGCCAGCATGCACCTCCTGCACATACATGGCCACGAACGTCGTCGTGGACGGGATTCGAACCCGAAATGTTACCCAACGCAATTGAAATCTATACAGATGGATCCAAAACGGAGGAGGGAGTAGGAGCTGGAGTGTTCTCTAATGGAATTGACATCAGCCTTTCCTTTAGTCTCTCTGTTTACTGCAGTGTACTTCAGGTCGAGGCTTTGGCGATTACTGAAGCAATGACTTTCGCTCGACACTTACGAAGATGAGTGACTTCTTTAATATTTACTTATGCTGGATTCTGAGTCACAGTGGTTAACTGTAGGGCAGATGAGCTCGCCAGGCAGAGTACAATAAGTGAGGCTGCACTAATTCATCGGACCATCTATACGTCTATGGCTGTTTGTAAACTAGCTCTGAAAACCGAAGCGGCTAACAGAACTAACTTAAGGCGGTTAAATGGGAACACATGTCTTTCAACAAAGCCGTTGTGGAGTAGATTGGATCCTAGGCGCTCCGCTAAATTGCTGTCGCTGAATAAGCAACACATCAGGGCTGTGGTGGGAGTCATCACTGGGCACTGTATACCAGGGGAGCATGCAAGGAGGCTCCGCCTCCCCTACAATGATTTCTGTAGACGCAATGATGAGGACGAAGAGGAGTGAATTTTTCATCACTGGCTGGTTCAATGAGTAGGATGGTATGGTCAGGAGTCCCCTGAGGTATCACAACGGACCCTATCGCGATTCATGTATGCTGTAGCCAATACAGCAGCCTTTGCACCTAACCTAACCTAGGCTAATTAAGGACGGTTGCGGCAGGATTTCGCTAGGCAACCCAATTTTACTTTATTGCGTTCTTAATGGTCTTTCATTTGAGTTACATCTCATCAAAAAACAGATAGGTACAGACTTTTGCAGACTAGTACAACAGAGGAAAATGGAAAAAATGTTAAGACAGTGCGCCGGCACAACCCCCGGTTGTTATGGCTAAACACGAATTGGATATCGAACTGATTGACCAACCCCCTTATTGAAAAGATCTAGACGCCAGTGACTATTTTTTTTTCTTATTTTAAGTGGAAAGTTTAGTTACGGTTAAAAACATATGCATCAAATGATGAGGTCGTCTCAGCCGTAATTACTGTTTAGGGGACTTGGGCGTCAAGCACTATTTGAAAACCGTTGTACCAATCTAAAAGGAAACTATGTCGAAAAATAAAATAATTTTTTTATTTTTCGAAAAATTCACATTTTTTGCACTTTTTTCCGAGGACTTTTCAGACCACCCTTTGAACTAGAAATAATTACCTAAATTAAGATAAAAAAGTAAAAAACATGCTAGGCTTGAATGATCAACACTCGTAGTCTGTATAGACTGTGGTTTTATCACAAAAAAAGGTGAGAATTCCAAGCCAACATGCATGATCTGTTCCAAGAAATTAAAAATACAGACGAAGTAAGATGTCATGAGAACATTATTTAATAATAGGCGCGTTCTTTTGCGTATCTATCGAGTGTCATGTAGGGTAACAAACACGCATTACACAAACAACGTGTTCGTTGCCCTACCCTACACCCGATAGATACGCAAAAGAACGCGCCTAATGATAAATCGACCACGATATTGGATCAATCTATAGTTACTAGTTCTGTCCCGATAGGTTAAAAATAGATTGCCAATTGAACAACTATTTTTTTAAATTCTTCTCCAAGGCGCATTTTGTTTACATGATATCCACATTCCTGACATACCAATTTCACGAGCCAAAAAAAAAAGACACTGCCAAAAATACGAAAAAAAAATGTCAAAATTTAATGTTTTTGCGAGAAACATGTGAAATTTCCAAACAATTTTCATTCAAGGGTCATTCACTCTTTATTGCGAAATACGCTTCGTCAATGTATTTAACAACTAATAACACCAAACATATTAATTTTAATTATCAACGGGAACCTACTTAAACGACATTCTGCTAATTTTAAGTGTTCATATATCATTCATTAGCATCTTTATTCAATAATTTGCGGGCGATTTTGAATAGACTGACGACATTTTCCGGCGAGAAATAGAAGATGCGTACGAACAAAGAGAATTGTAACTCCGGAGAAATCGAAAAAATATTAATTTTCTGTTTTCTTACATCTATTCGGGACTTTTTCCTGTGACCTTGATAATTTATTCTGTTGAAGAAAAAGACGGGACAGCGGAAAAATGAAAAATGATGAAAAGTCGAGTATTGGAGAAAAACTAAACTAAAACTTGACGAGTATGTTTAATAAGAAATGCTTGTTTTAATCTACTATCTATGTATCTACTCATATTTACGAGGAATTGACCCACTTGGATCGGTGAGATGGCCGGCTACTTCAAGAACTATTTTTTCTACTCACTCGATGGATTTAATTAGTGTATAGGTAACTGGGTCATATTTGACAGCGTATTATTAAAATTAATTGTGGTTGATCTTAGTGGCTGTCGTCGTGTTTTGATGAACTTTTCCAGGGTGTATGAAATGGAGGCCTCGCACTGATGAGAATTAGAACAGGTAGCAGTTATAATTCAATATTTTTCTTTTGTTGGAGGTGATAATCTCTTTTTAGACGTTTATGTGATTTTTTCCTCTGAATTAATGAGACGGCTTTATATGACTCAATTGGACTCAATTCAATTCAAAGTTTGTGAGTAGAGGTCGTCATGTTTTTGTATAGATTCAGGACAAATATTTTTACCTCTAAGGAGAAAATAGGAAAATTATTTTTGCCTTTTTACATCAAAGAAAATGAAAATAGTTTCGTACTAAATCTATTTACGCAAAAAAAAAAAAAATAGTATAATCGTGTTTCTGGCATAAAGGTGAAAATATGCTTTCATTGGGTGGTTTCAAAAAATACTATATGTTAAGTCAATTATTATATATATATATATATATATATTGGGGCGACCGGTAGCGTAGTGTGTTGAGGCATCAGTCTCATGTTTGACTACCGGCGTTTCGGGTTCAAATCCCGTCCACGACGACGTTCGTGGCCATGGATGTGCAGGAGGTGCATGCTGGCAACTGCATTCTCCGATACCAGTTTATGCCGAGAATCGTCAACTGGGTCACATGAAACAGTTGACGCGCTATGCCCCACAAGGGGTTACAGCAATTGAAAAAGAGAGAGAAGTCAATTATTTAGGATTAATAGATAAAGATAGGAAAATATAACCACCAGTTCGTGTACCCCCACCAATAAAGTTCGGATAAAAGACACATATCGCTCCCACCTTACATTTTGTGATCCCGCCAAGTGGTATTCACTTGGCGCGAACATTGTACAAACCCATACCTTAACTTTAAGAAATGTTGCCAAGGTGGCACCACCTTTAGGTCGGTTGCGTATATTTTAGAGGCAATTTTAGTTATTTCGTCATTCCTACACCATGTCCTTAACCGTTATAGCTTTTTTTTGTAAATTATGTCAAATAGCTTGACTTGTCGAACAAAATCATTGGATCCAATCCAAAGCAGTCTTCTGAATATATGATCTAAAGACTCCGTTGAGGGTCCAAAGGTACTTTTTCCCAGTTTTCGTAGAATATTTCAAAAACTATGAGTTCTTAAAAAAAAAGAGGTTTCAAAGGTTTAATTAAAGCCCATAATATTTCCTACAAAATGATATACATTAGACCATAAAATGGTACGTTATACCCTAGACCAGGGGTCGGAAAACTCCGGCGCGCGGGCCAAATCCGGCCCGCCACTGGTTTTCATCCGGCCCGCGAGTTAATATTGTTTTTAATGTGAACAATTATACTGAAAAAACATAAGTACATAAATAGATTAAAACAATTTTTTTTTGTCAAAACGTAATTTTTCAATACCTGCAAGTGTTGACCAAATGCTCGCCTAATGGTAGACCCAACCACATTACTGGGCAATGTGCATTTGCTTGGTGATTGGCGAGCGGTCGCAGCGTGTGTGTACGATAAGTATTTTCTCCCATTCGAATGACAATTCGATGTGTGTCCTTGCGAATGATCATTCGAATATCCTCCGAATGATAATTTGCGAATTACAATTGGCAGAGCAAACGCAATTCCTTCTTATGCAGTGCCACCTATCCGACAAATTGTCATTGTCATATTCACTCGTTGCTATGCAATAGAAATAATATTCACTAAGCGATATAAACAATATTTATTCGTAAAGTTTATCTATACAGTCTTCCCTATGTGCAATAAATTACAAAACATCAGTCATAGATTTATCATATGATATACCGATGGATTAAACATGGAAGAAGCAGCATCAGCTTGGTCCAGTGTATTTCAATCCGAGATCCATGTCATTGAGTACTGTGTCCACAGTGAGGAAATATTGTCTTTGTTTGAATTAGGTCGATCTTACTAGACGCCATCTGCGCGAATGTACAAAGTTGCCTTGCAGAGTAATAATAAGGAAGATGAGTCGACAAACTTAACTGATACTGCCCAATTTCTGCTGTTTCTTTGAGTGGTCTACACTGAGTTTGATGTGACAGAGAAATCAGCATTCTTGTGGACTTATTTAACCGTATTCAATTGCGCGAATTTTGACAGACCTGAATTTTCTTCCTAGCTCGGCCTGTCATACAACAGTTCGAAGGCATAACAATAAAAAAGTATAGTTGACGGCACCGCAATAGCTTCAAGTATAGGAGAAATGGTTCTCATTTCAGCGTGTATGTTGTAGATTAGTTGTGGAATTATTTGAGGTTTATTTCCTTACACCTTTTCTTTAAAAAAAGGCCCACAGAAAGGAGTCAGGGGTCATTCGATCTGAAGAACGTGGTGGCCATTCGATTTCTGACCGTCTCGGAACTATGCACTCTCCGAAAACTTCCGTTAGAAGCTCCATTGTGGCTTCAGCAGTATGGCAAGTGGCTCCATCTTTCTAAAACTACATTCCAGGGCGATTTTCGACTTCAAGTCGCAGAAAATTTTGAGAATGGCCTGATACCCCTCTCCGGTGATAGTCACAGCGTTGCCAATAGCATTCTTGAAGAACAATGGGCCAATAATTTCTCGAGACGTTATTCCGCGCCAAACTGTGCACTTAAGGGGTTGCAATTCCGTCTGGTGTCGTCTGCTGAATTTTCTGTGCTTCAAATTCTGCAGTACTTTTTTTTTTACCTATTCACAAAGCCACTGGGTTGGAAGTCAGTCTGATCGGAATTAGACAATTGATTGGTGTTTTTCAAAATTAAGTTATACAATTTTGGAGCGCTGTACGACTGTGAATATTCCCATGATAAATTTCTTTTGGGTCTCCCGGTATTCACGGAAACACCATTCCATATGAAAAAAATGTCAGAACTTAACTTAAACTACTGCTACAAAAGTATTTTTTCGGATCTTAAGGCAACTGCGCCCGAAACCTAGCATGATGACGCGAAGGAGTAGATAATGCGCTATGGACCCCCATCCATGTTAAAGTAAACTACCTATAGTAAACTCCATTTTACTGCATAATTATGGTGCTTCCGTCAAACCTTCAATTAGCAGCGGGTTGACCAGCCCGGTAAACAGCTATACTTTGAGAATCTGGCCCGCTTACCCCAAAAATTACAACGCCCCGGCCCTTTTCAAAAAAAATTGCCGACCCCTGCCCTAGACCATATATAAAAAAAGACTAATAAAAAGGTCTTTTGACCCCAGTCTACACTGAAAAAAAATGAAATATTCAAGAAAAAAAAACAGAAAAAATGGTCTTTAATCCCCTTGATCCTACACTTCCGGATCCTCCACCAACGGAAACTTTGGAGTATATAGGTATTCGGAGGCTCTCCATATCAATTGTGCCAAATTTAAAAACTACAAGATTTTTTCTTTTGCTTATTTTTCATCGGTAGCGTCGACTACCTGGTGTTGTATCTTTGAAGTAACGGTAAATTTTGCAACCGAGAAAAAGTCATTATAAGTATTTGAAATGTTATCTAGTTTTAGAAAGTGAGGTCAAATTTCGGATTAAGTGATTGCAAGAGTGGCAAATTTTGATTTTATTCTTTTCATCACAACTTACAAAATGAAACCGGAATATAGAGGACTACGCCCGCAATCCGAGGGTTTTGTAGCAAGCGCTTATTTTGGCATGTAAATATTGGCTCCCTGGTCTTCTTGGTATCACTCAGATGAATAAAAACACCATAACTAAAATGTCTTACATGTGATATAGTATCTTACAAGTCAATCCATAAAAAAAGACTCAATCTATCACCTTTCAAAGTGATAGTTTTAATACGAGAAGCTTTACTGTAGATACATAGATATGAATGTATACGAGATAGACTGTCCTACTCTTCGAGATGCTTAACCATTCATGTTAAGATGACATTGCAAATTGCAAACTTGCATAACCCCCCTCCCCTCCTTCCACTCCCCCCAATCTTTACCCTTACAGAAATGGTTCAACTACAATTCGATCTACGAAAAACAATGTGCAAGTAGTACTCGCACCTATACATGAGGCCGGTAGGTGTATTTTTTGTATGGATAGTGTATTGTAAAATTGCCTAATTTTAAATGAATGTACTATTATTAAATATTATGTGATTGTAATGAAACCTAGAGATATTATTGCCTATGATATTGGTTATTATTGGCCATCAATATTTTTGACCTGGGGTGTGCTTGAGGGGTGCAGGGGTGTGTTAACTACAAATATAGAAATGTACTATTATTAACCTTTTTTGATGAGATTTCAAAATTCCATTATTTTTAGTTTTCTATGTTAGTGAAATGCCGCTTTTCTGTAAATTTTCATATCTCTGTGTATAACGGTCTCGAAATGCAAGGGGGTGGGACAAACTCGGACCATATATTTTCCCCTCTCCCTCTTTTCTCCTTTCTTTAAATTTGAAAAAAATTCCAGAAATGGAATGTACTCGACGGTACCTTTCTTGCGATACCCCACTTGCCTATACCAAACGAAAAAAAAAATTCGACCTTCATTTCCCCTCTATGGAGACCTCCCCTTAAAGTTGACCTATTACGACGCATCGCATTCTCCAGAGAATTATAATACTTCTACATATTTTCACCAAATTTCATGCATGTAGCTTGAGCGGTTCGTGAGATATTTCATGGACAGACAGACAGACAGACGGACGCATGACCGATTTCATAAGGGTTTTGTTTTTTTACAAAACCCTAAAAATGATGTAACTTTATAACGGTTAAGGATAGACTGTCATTTTGGTGTCAATATTCCACAAATTACTACTGTACTATCTACCATTAAAGTATTAACATCTGAAGTGATACACCCTGTATATAAAAACTATTTTGTAAAAATATTGGGAGGGGGGGAGGTCCGCCTTAAGTTAGACAGGCTAGGAAAACGCTAAAATATATGTTTTTAGCAGTTTGAATCAAATCTTGGAATATTCGTATTTCGTAAATATGTATTAAGAGAATTCTCTCTATTCGATTATAGTCAATTTTCACAAAACTTAAGAAATTTCCTTTCTCTTTCTCTTTGTTTTTCTGTCGAAAAGTAATCCAAATGTTTAAAGAAATGGTAATATGTTGGCGAGAGGTCTGGTGAATATGGCGGGTGAGGAAGAGTTTCATAGCGCAATTTTTGGATTAGAAATCTCCATTCAACACGCCATGTTTTGCTCGGTAAGAGCATGCGGAACCCACTTGTCAATGTTATCGATCGATGGTCCTGGGTTTCCACGTGGCTCATTTCGAAGGTTCATATCTCCGGATCGAAATTTTTCAAGCCTTCTGCTGCCTGCAGAAGGAAGCTGAGATTATACCGCCAGAATGGGTGAAGTGCCAACACCACAGGCAGAGCAACGCGAAGCCGCAGATTGGTATGAAAGGGCAAGGAAGAAGAAGAAGAAATTTTTCAAGCAACCGCAGGGTGGTTAGTTCGTTAACCGTATCAGGTCCAAATGCCCTGTTGATATTCCTCGCTGCTTCCGTTGCGTTGTGCTCTAGGTTAAATTCGTAAAGGAAAAGTAGCCGTTTTTGACTCGCTTCCATGTTCTTTTTCTTTTTTTTTTGTTCACCGATCACCCTGAAGTGCAAAACCGAAATGACTCCATAAGCCAAGGTAGCAGTATTTATACTTCAAAATGTCATATCACTAGCGCCGCCTGGTGGCAGTTTGATACATAAAAATCACAGCCAAATTCATGTCATTGCAAAATCCGACATTTCATCTGCACCAACCTGATACTTAAGGTGATGATCCATTTGAAGGTCGTGTGACATTCACACATAAGCGAATTTTGTATATTCTTCTTCATTGCTTTAACCTAACCTTTCGATACCCCCTCGTATACATGGCATGCCCTTACTACCTAAGGCGCTGATCCACTTGAAGGTAACTCCACAGAGAATATCCACATTAGGCTGTTGCAATCTACCGTGTATGCTCCTATTTCTATGACCGCATAACAAAGAACAACGTAAGGCGCGCTCTTTTGCTTTTGTTAAACTATATAGGTTAGTGAAATAACACGGAATACAGCAACAATGCTACCCTATATAGGTTAGCGCTTAACCCGGTAATTTATCGAGGGCTAATTCTGACCTGGATGGCGCACAAAGCTTTTATTTAGGACGCATCTAGCGATCGATAGAAGAAATTCGTTCATTCCACGATTTCCACGCTATTTTCACCTCAGTTCACCTCAATTAGACTCAATGGAATTCCACATTTTTTTCCAATTGGAAAAGGGTTTTCTGTCGAAATATTTGGAAACTACTCGGAATCAATTAGTTTCTTCTATCACAGTTGCATTTGATAGGTTCAATGCTTGCTCTTGATGTAAACGAATGAAGTTTCTTTTTAATATTTTCCAATGAGTGAGATTATCCCACCACTTAAAATCTAAACTTTATCTGAGACAAAATCCATTTAATGTCATACATACTTTTACCCTGTATGGGTTAGATACATGGTTTTTTTGCAAAAAGCTCGGATTAACTACCCCTGACCTGGATAGCTGCAAAAGAACGCGCCTATAGGTTCGTATTGTCTAAAGTGGAAATTCATTCTGTCCACAACTTCAACTGCATTTCCGGTTTAGGAGGTACAAACCTAAAGCTACACTAAAAATTTATGAATTTTTTAATAATCGATTTTCAGTAAAGGCCGGTTGACAAGATCCAAGTCCACTTAGATTACTACTTGGGCCGAATACGTCTGGCCAAGTACACTTGGTCCAAGTTAGTTTACACGACTAGTGCGTGGACCATGTGGACTGACTTTCAAGTAGACGGCAAACCAATTTCGAAATGGACTAACATGGTTGAAAATCGTGTTTTTAATACTTGTTTGTACATGCAACTGATACTTGGCTCTAATAAACAATCAAATGTCATTCGTTCACGTCCGAGTGCTCCATGCATCCAGATAAAGTTGGCCACCATTGACCATCCTTCAATGTGGACTTGGAAGAACTGTTGACGCGATCCAAGTAGAGCCCAAGCGATTTCCAAGTAAAATACGTTTGATCCAAGTGTACTTGGATCATGTCATCCGGCCTTAAAATAACGTCGTTGTCTAGAGTATTCATTTATTGAATTAAAAATGCAATAAATCAAAGAGGAATCTGTGAATTGTGTAAAAAAAAATCCCTTAAGATATCGTATACATTATTACATTTCTAACTTTAAGAAAAAGTTAGATGCAATTAGCTTTTTCACAGATTACCGTGGAGAGTACATGAAAGAAATTAGTGTCAAATGACTGCTAATAATATTTTTTAAAAACCTAACCGCCCGGAAAAAATATATAAACAAACACAAAAAAAAAATCGACATTTCCGCCAATATGTCGTACAAGCTGTAAGCATATCTTTTATCGCCCATTGACAAAAAACTGTCTTATCCAAATAACAGAGGTCTATTTAAATAGTGCTTTATTTTTATCTTTTCTTATTTACGATCATTTGTACATCACACACCTAAATCACACCAGATCTTTTGCAGACTAAATAGCTTACAGAAACATAGCCACTGGTGTTGATGTTTAGTTAACAGATTCTGGATTCTGGATGAAAGCTTCTCTGTTGGATTTTATATGAATGAATTGAATTTTGATTCAGATTGAGTGAGAACAAAAGACATTATAATTCGCTGCTCTATTCTCCAATTTTCTGAAATAGCTTAAACGTACGTAGATGACGTTCGTCTCTTATCCACTTCAGTCTCTCCGTTCGGATTATCCTAGTATTTTTAAAATCAAATAATTTACGTATTTTTTTTTTAAATCCGATTGACGCAATTCCCCCTATATACACACAGGCGCAACTCCAACCTCTCCTGATATCTACAGGTTCAAAATTGCCAAAAAAAACATCTTGTCTTGAATCTCTCTTTTAACCTGAGTAAGATGAAATAAAGAATGGAACGCAGCAAAACAAAAAATAAAACATAAAAAAAAACATTTGCCAAAATTCACAATGGGAAATATTTTTAGTAAAAGTAGCCTATTTGCACACAATTTACGTAAATTGAAATAGTGTCTACTACTGTTTTAGGAGATGATTTCAGGACAACAGCTAATTTGGTGGCTGCCAAAATGGAATTATTGGCTCAATGAACGTATAGGAAACTAGTGTTTATTATTGCGATAAGATTGAAGATCTCAACAAAAAAGTTCGATGGATTTCTCTCCTAGTTCAAGTTCAAGGAGAAAAATATTGTAGTCCACGAACGGACTGATGGATTTCAACTAATGGCCGAACGGAATTTTTGAAAGAGTGGAGAGAAGGAAGAAATAAATTCTTTCCGTTTTTTTATTTATTAACAGACAATTTATTGACGTGATAAATGTGCTCCTTAAAATCTAATATTCAATTCATGATTTTTATTCTTCATTCTTCTCTTCGAATTATTATTTTTATATATTTATAGATACTCTAATCCTCGCTGATAAACTCTTCCGAAAAGATAAAATGACAGTTTAATCACATTTTTCTCCAATATATATAAATGTAATACATATTTTTTGTTAAATTATTTTTATTTAATTTCTGCTCGACTATTTATAAAAAAGTTCATCGTAATACTTTTCCCAAAATACACATTATGTATTTTTGTGTGTTTCAAACTCTCCCATGCACAAAAAAAAATATATTTCCGAAAATCGCAAACTTTCCAATGATTTATGAAGGTCTTCCTTCGAACTATGTAACACCTGCTCGAATTTTGTTTTTTTTTCATCGCAAGTATGACTTCACTTCTGATAATATTAGGTGCGTTCTTTTCACCTGGATTTGGATCAGTTTCCATACAGAACGACTGACTGGTCTTTAATCCAGACAGATCCAGATCTTCGGATCAAGGGCTATTTACTAAATTCATACATACTTTGGTATTAAAATCAATTTCCATTTGGAATGATTTATATTTAACATCTGAAATCCATGGCTTTCGATTCTTCTGTGAACTAGATCCGAATGAATCGAACACATCTATTGTATTTGCACTTTATAGAAAGCTGTGCGTTCTCAATATGACTCAAATGTACTCGTCTTAAAGTGGCAATCAGGAATTGTAAACAGTGGTGGTGGGTACGAGAAAAGGGGGAAATATAAATGGTTCTGAATATGTATAAATTTTATCACTCAACAAGTGAAAGGTCAGTGTCTGTTTGAAGCTTGCCGGAAGTGGGTCAGGCAAGCTTCCGTGAGACAGAATTGGTTTTTCGAAAAGAGGACACGGAGACATACTTCGCAAACCAGCCGGAGCTGACAATGAAACGATATAGCTGAACTATACTGATCACTTCTTCATATCATCCAAATCGGTGAAGTAGTAGGTCCCAAGGATGGCCTTCCTAACACTAGCCAAGGCAGGACAGGCACAGAGCAAATGAAAATAACTCTTCTCCTTATTCTCGTCATCAGAGCTTCTGTAATAATTATTGTGCGGAACCCGAAGTCTCCTGGCATGCTCTCCAATAAGGCAATGGCAATTCAACATCCCTAATGCATTTTCAACCCAGAGCAGCAACCCTGAAGACCGATAAGGGTTCAGTGTAGGCCACATGTGCCTATAGTTACATGGTATGTGCTGCCAATACTCTATCTGGTGTTTGCTCTGCCAGTCGCAGCAGCCTTTAAGGCCAATTTACAAGCTGTTGCCAGAAAGTATTCTTATGCCACAGAAGCTTTTGCTGATCGTAATAATGGTTGCGCCCTTACGAGCCAGCCCATCGGCCCTGATGTTTCCAAGAAAGTAGCTATGACCGGGAATCTAGCGTGTAATAATTGAAAAAATTGTCCATATCCCGGATTGAGTTAAGACAGTCCACTACTGACTCCGAATTGGCCGCCGGCGCCATAGCGTCAAGTAATTTAATCACCGATTAACTATCAGTATACAATATACAATCCCTAGCAGTCACGACATTACGCCCAGGCACAACAGGGCTTCATAAATAGCCGTGACCTCCGCCTGAAAAACACTACAGTAATCTGGGAGACGGAAATACAGGCTAATACCAACCATCTCCTAGTAAACACCAGCCCCAACACTTCCATTCGTCTTGGAGCCGTCAGTAAAGATGCTTATGGCACCCGATTGCACATATCAACTCTAAAGTTCGCCACACATTATCGCACGGAACCACGACCGAACTTCCATCGAACCATCAAATATCATAGAACGGTGGAAATGAGGAATTTTTTTTTTCTATTGAGTTTGACGTGGTTCGATGCATGCTCGCGACCAAAATGATTGTCGTGTGTGGCGACCTTGAACGTCCGGATAAAAAGTTCCCCTCATTTCCACCATTCTATGAAATTGATGGTTCGGTGGAAGTTCGGTCGTGGTTGTGTGCGTTCATGTGTGGTGACCAATTCCAGTGCGGAAAGAACATGTGATCGGGGTACTTTAAATGCGTCGGTCTTTCGGACTATTAACATTTCATCGCAGTCTCCCAATTGTTAATTGCCTTGACCCCTCCAAGCGTATGGGCGCGTCAACAACGCTTGCGTAGGTATGCCTTGTTGACATTTCGATGATAACATATTTATTTCGGAGAGTGCAGTTGCTAGCATGAACCTCGTATCTGAGCCGTCTTTCACTAACGAGCTTGGAGCCCTGTGGGAGTTCTAATAATACCCACAGGCAGTTTCTATTAACGCGCCGGGGATCCGACCCTTATTCTCTAGAATCTAGATGCAGCATCGTATAGTGGTCACCGAGACTTCACGGCTTTCGAGCGCGACAATCAATTGATCAACAGCAATCAACAGATGTTAATTTCCTAAATAGTAAAACTGTGTGAATCGTCTTAAGCCGACCATACAGAATCCGAAATTCCTGTCCGGAAAAACTGATGGGGCCTGGCCTTTCGATTTGCCTGAATATACAATAGAATACCCCATACACCATCCGGAATTCCTGCCGGAAAAACTGATCAGACCCGGCCTTGAGGAATTCCGAATCGTGTATGGCTGCTTCAGGCCGCCTTGAGGCGGCCGGATACACAATTGAAAATCGATCTTGTTGCCAGAGATTCAAGGTATCATTATATCTCTCTCTAAATTGCCGTAACCCCTTGTGGGGCATAGCGCGTCAACTGTTTCGTGTAGGTAGCCCGGTTGACGATTCTCGGCATAAACTGGTATCGGAGAATACAGTTGCCAGCATGCACCTCCTGCACATCCATGGCCACGAACGTCGTCGTGGACGGGATTCGAACCCGAAACGCCGGTAGTCAAACATGAGACTGATGCCTCAACACACTGCGATACCGGTCGCCCCCCATTATATCTACTGAATTGAATTTTCCGACATTTTACTTTTCGTGGCCTGATTTCAGATACATTGGTCTATTGAAATCAACTCCAGTAAAAATTCATTCTGGTCACGTAGCCGGACAGTTGGCCTTGAGGCGGCCGGATGCACAATTTAAAATCCAGAGATTCAAAGTATCTTTCTATCTATTGATTTGAATTTCCGGCGATAAGATCGATTTTCGATGCATCCGACCGCTTCAAGGCCGCCTGAACAGGCCATTCACGATCCGGAATTCCTCAACGCCAGGCCTGATCAGTTTTTCCGGAGAAAAATTCCGGAACGTGTGTGGTGGAGGTCTGGCGGGAACGATTTTCCTCCCGGCCGCCTGAAAGGCCAATCCGGCCATACACGATCCGGAATTCCTCAAGGCCGGGCCTGATCAGTCTTTCCGGATGGTGTATGATTTTAGGGCAGATAGGGCTTCATTTATTAAGAGAGATTTTCATCCTCATTCGCCATCCGTCGCCACTTTTTGAGTCCGATGGAGAAATTATGGACCTGCATGATGTCAATCTCACACACAAAAAACGAACTGGCGATGCCGTGAAAAAAATTCGTCGCACAAAGTGGCGAAACTACACGTCAGTGTGGGCATCCACGTTGCCAGATTGTTGACGCCGACAAAATTCCTTGAGTTTTTTCCGCGTCGGTGTCTGCATCAGTTAACGTCAACCTTAGCTCTGGTGAAATTTTTTGATACGACTGTTGCGAAGCATGAAATGAAATGCGGTTGCTTCTACAAGATGGGCGCCATCAATGAGGAAAGAATTTGGGCGACCGACAGCTCAGTGCGTAGAGGCATCAGTATCACGTCTGGTTCGAATCCCGTCCACGACGCCGTTAGTGGCCATGGATATCTGCATTGACTTCCCCCTGTGGTGCGGGGCGTAAAAATAAGCCACAGCATCTTCCGACTTGTCGCAGGTAGGTGCCTAAATGGGGGAGCAGGAGGTGTATGCTGGCAACTGCATTCTCTGAAACTAGTTTATGCCAACGAAACGTCAACTGGGCCACATGGAACAGTTGATGCGCTATGCCCCACAAGGGGTTAGTTAGGGCAATTGTTTATATATTAGACGCGTTCTTTTGCGTATCTATCGAGTGTACGCTGGTGTCGATGAAGAGACGATACCAGCAATCACGAAAAGAGAGCTTTGGATTATCGCTACTAGAATAACCAGGAGCAGAAGGAATTCCCAAATTGGTATTGAAAGCAGCAGTTCCCGAGAAGTTTGTCGGTACCTTTTGATCTCGTCTGAAAGAGCGAATTTTCGCAATACCGAAGAAAACAGGTCGGATTCGTCGACAACTTTAAATACCTGGGCAGAAATCTGTCAAAGGATGCAAGCGAGACAGACAACGCATACAGCTAGCCAATAAGATTTTTTTCTCGGTTTTTTTTTCAATAATGAAATGGAAGCGTGTACACAGAAACACGATGCTTCGCATACACAAAACAATCATACGACCTGTCCTACGCTATGGCTGCGGAACCTGGACCATAACCCAAGCCTCCGAGATCATACAGAACATATTTGAACGAAGGAAGGTCTTTCGGCGAATTTCCAGTGCAATTTGTAACCGAAATGGATGAGCTGAAAGCTTCGAGAATTGTCAAACTACAACGACTTTAATAGGCAGGGCATGTACAACGAATGGATGACAGCCGCATGCTTAAACGAATATTGAAAGGACGCATCAGCGGAATAAGGCTGAGAGGAAGACCGAGAGCTCGGTGCGAAGACTTAGTAGATTCCGACGTGGAACATTTGCTGGGTGTTCGTAATTAACCGAACCAATTGGGCGAAAACGATCCAATCCAGCCAATGTCCAACGTCGGACTTTCGAACCACGATGATGATGAAGGAGATAGAGATTGGTTCTTTTAATAAACACCAAAAAACAACCTGGCAAACCGAATTCATATCGTTAAATGTCAGTCCTTCACACTGCAGGGATATACTCGAGCGAATAATTGTTAGCAAAACCGTCGTTGCAGACGAAAATGGAGGCACAGTCACAAACGCAAGTCACTCAGTCGCGCGGCCTTGGAACTCACCCCTTTAAAACTAAACTGAGGCCCTAGTGCGAGTGATTGGGTTAGATACGTGGCAAATTTGAAAATTCCAGAACCAAAAACATATCGATATGCAAAATCAATCAAATAACAATTTAGCAAATTAAGATAAAGGAGCTGAAAACTCATTAATAATTCGTTACGAGTACCATAATCAAAGCGTTAAGTGAGTACGTTACATCAATCGATATGAAGAAGTCACCGATAACTTTATTTTTTCGTACAAAACACATAAACACACTTTACGAATTTTATGATTGTTTATGATACGGCGGCAATTTCACCTCAAACAAATAAATAATACAACAAACATCTCACCCATTTTTGCACTGTAATTTCACAATAACAAGACAGAGAAAAACACACTTGATCATTTAATGTTTTCGACAA
Organism: Chloromyia formosa; assembly: GCA_964017055.1. Lineage (NCBI taxonomy): Eukaryota > Metazoa > Arthropoda > Insecta > Diptera > Stratiomyidae > Chloromyia > Chloromyia formosa. Next base: position 20,819,104 of record OZ024815.1, read on the forward strand.
GAATAAAAATACCGAGCACAATATTTTTGAAGACGGAATTACGAGAGGAAAAAAAAACAACTAATTGCATTACAATATTGACGTTATTGGCGCGATTACCACGTGTTACCCTTTACCCTTTTTTCTAGCCAACTGGAAAACAATATATAAAATTAAATACAAAAATTGCGAGAGAAGCCCCGAGGAAAGTCTCTCTATCTGTACGGCGGGACAGTATCGGAAAGTATACTAAGGAGATGTGCTACCCCGTGTATAATAGGGGGATATCGCAATTGAACCAGCAATAATACTTCAGATATCTGTACGTTTAATTATCGCAAACCCCCTCACTTCTCTCCTGACATGGCACACGCTGTTACCACCAAGTTGTTAGCTTTCCGATAATAACTTTTTATATATATATTTTTTTTTACAAAATGTATTTCGAAAATCTCCAGATAATAAATCGATAGGCACATGCGCTGTACTTGTTTTCATTTCCAGCGCCAAGTGAATTCTCTGTGTTTTTCCAGATTCGTATCTTTGGGTGGGTTCAGAAGATACCGAGCAACTTCTGCTCAAGTGATTATAATCAAATGATCACCGAACAAGAAATATCTCTGCTCACGCTTTTCTTATTTTTCCCCTGACTTTCATATAAAGAGTGTGTGACAACAAGAGTGGCGTTCAGCAGGCGCAGATTTCTTGTGGTACTGATCGCGAGCGGTTGCGATTGCTCGGCAACTTCTGAACACAGCCTTTGTTAAGTTTAAAAATAAAAAAAAGTTCGCCAACACAATGGCGAAGAAAATCTAGTGTGAGAGTATTTGTGTAAGACGATGAGAAGAACGGGTTGGTGGCTTTTTAATGCCTGCGTTCACATTTTTGAGCGTTTCGGTTATTCAGCAATTTGAATGCATGTAAACAGAAAAATCAGTGATTTTTTCCGTTTACATGCATTTCAATTGCTGAATAACCGAAACGCTCAAAAATGTGAACGCAGGCAATGTTAACGTGTTTTGTTTTAAAGTAGAGGCTAAGAGATAATAAAGTTGAAAACGTGAGGCTACGGCATGATGCAACAAAAATAGTCGTTAGTGACATATCACTACAATTTGAGCGTGGAATGATAGTATGATTTTGAAGTACATACGAGTATACGTAAAAGTGTCAATCAGAGGATGGAGAAATAGAATGAAGTAAGGAGATGTAACCTTTATAAGAGTCTCCACTAAAATTCATAAATAAAATTAAAGAGAACCGAAGCCACAACTAAGAACCATAATTAAAAATAAATTACCTGGTGATGTCGCTATTCCTCCGCCATCCGTACGATAATTCACATCCGCAAATACAGGTGCATTCTGTGAGGCCACATTCGGCATTGAAATGCCCGTGCGTAATGTACACTGTTGCTGCTCGCCAGGAGCATTGCCCGACACTTCAGGATCGTAGTGACAACTTCGCGGTCGAACACGTGCCGACGTTATCGAGCCACCCCCGTCCGTAACCGTAATATGAAAATTCTGTTCACAGCCATTGATTGCGTCATATCGGGTACTACTATACTTTAGAACGGATCCAGCCGTTATATCGATGGGCGATTGAGGCGTATCACTTGGCTTACGTAACGTCAAATTTAGGGATGTGAAACTACGATGTGTAGTCGGTGTAAGCGACGTCGGTGGTGTTGACATCATGGCTGGATTCGCTCCCGCTATAGCTCTGGTGTATGCCGGCTCCGGTTGAACGGAAATCGTTGTAATACATCTTGTCGGTGTAGCGCTACTTCCGCTTAGGCCCCCTCGCGATCGATCTGTTGAACTGGGCGACAGGGAAATGTTCACGGAAATTTCAGATTCACTCGAGTCGGAAAAGCTCATGGGACTCTGAACCGATGCTGAACCCGACGAGCTGAAGCTTTGATTCGCGGTCGCAACTGGATCATTTTGTTGATGAGAATGGTGTTGTGCCGTCAGTACTGACGTATGGGGCGAAGGCGGTGGGGGAGCGGTTCGTGTGGGACGATTCAGAGTCCTTGGCGTTCTAACCGAATCGGGTAAGTTCAAAGTGGTTGGTCTTTGAGGTACGTTTGGTTTTTTAAGTGTGTCAGTATTCACCGCGGGCGGTTGCATATCAGTACTGTTTGTATTATTATTACTATTATAACTATTTCCAATGACGCTTGCCAGCTTATTGCCGAGTTCCTGTTTCAAGTGGTTCACCGTGCTTTTCAGTGTCTTCGGAAATGATTGGAAGTCGCCACTATTTTGAGTTGTTGGTTTCGGCGCGGGCCGTGCAGGGACAGCAGGTCTACGACTGGGTGTCACTGAATTCACAGGATTTCCAACACCATCCCCAGCACTAGCGCCGACAACGCCACCACCCCCCGTATTAGGGCCCACTGCGCTGCATCCACGAATCGATTGGGACGGATATGATTGAGCCGGTGTAGGATGTGCCGCCAGCTCGTTATTGAGGACTTTAATACAATTTTCCGGATCGTGACAATTTTCTATAACGCATTGATTTACAACGTCATCCGGAACTGTGGGAAAGATTTGCTTCATTTCATAAAATAATTGACGAATACTGATATTCGTACAAGAACACTCAGATCGGTTGTCGGTGGACGATGTTTGGCGATGGAGTGATTCTTCCGCTGCACTTTGTTCACTTTCCGATGTAACCATGCGTGTCTTTCGGTTGCTGCTGTTCGTGTCAGGCGGCTTTGGTGGTTTAGCCGCCATTTTTTGCCATCGTACAATCAATGCAAGACCTGTAATAGTGAGAAAGTTTCGAAATGTTATTTGAAATATTTTTGGTAATCGATAGTTTTTAAATAAATTCAATACGACAAAATATACCTAAAGACGCGAAGCTTTTACCTTTACGCTCCCTTAGCATCTGTAGTGATGACTGCCGGAGGACGAGGAGTACTGGTTGGCCGTGAAGGCCAAAAGGCACCAAAGGTGAAAAAAACCTCTCCAACATGCTGCAGGTAATGTGCGCTGGCAGACCAGCTCAGTTATCGGGAGTTGCGGGGTGAGTTACGCAGCTGTTGGCCTCCGTCATCAGCGTACAAAACAAGTATCGCACATCAGACCCGTTACAAAAAAAAAGAGACAAAGGCAAAGAAATTCAAAAATATATATAAACTGAAAATTAAGGTGCACGTCAGAACGGCAAACTCCCATCAAACAACAGCAAAATCCCGTGCAGGGACAAAGGACTGCATCAGTCAAACTACTCAAAAAAGGCACGAAGGCCGGATACACACAAAAAGAAACCGTCCAGTCAGGACAGATTCCTTTTCCCCCCAGGTTGCGTGAGCCTAAGATAGTGTTCGGCTCATATATGGGCCCCAGATGACATGGGCCCTGCGCTCAAAACCCTCCCGGCCGTGAGATTTCATGGCGCAACATTGTGAGAAATCTCCCAACTAAAGAAATCAAACCATGAGACGCCGAGAGGAGGGAGGGAAGGAAGAAAAGGCTCTACTTAGCCCTGCATTTTATTTTTGCTTAACATGGCGCGTACCAAATAATTCAGACAGATAAGCGCATGTATATATATATTTTTTTTTTTTTTTATTCAAAACTATTCGTTATTCGGCAAAATTCAAGTTATTCCTATTTACGATATAGTGTATCTTTCTTAAGTTTTTTTTTTCGATTTTATCCTTTTTTTTCATGTATTCAACTAATAAAGCGAGAAAGAAACGTATTCTAGGCTGAAGTACTATACATCGAGTTGTAATAGCACTCTAAAAAAAACATTTCTCATTATGAGATTCACAACTAAATAGAATTCTTTTCCTAGTAGAAAACATTTAGCTTCAACTCGCATACATCTGGGCTTCCAATACCGACGTTAAGTGGGCAAATTTGTCAGAGGTCAACAATTCCCCCCTTTTGCATTTAAATCCCCCATAAGACAATTCTTAGGACCAGCAGAAAATGATACAAATTGAATGTATTTATAATAAATTTTCTGTGAATTCAAATTTTCAATTGAATCGTCACAACAAAATAGAGACCAATAAAATGATACATCCGAACAAAAATGAATTATGAGAGTTATCGAGAAAAATGGAATAAAAAGAAACCTTATTTTTTTTCGATCTGCATATATGGGATAATTTACCCGAAAGTATATAGTACAATTGGAAAAATGACTTTGCTTTGGAACTGTGAACAGTTCCGAGTAGAAAACTCAAAATGATAATAAGAAAACACGAGAATATCACGTTGCTTTAGCATAACCCCGAATCCTGCAATACGAGTGTGCAAGTATTGATGATTTCTAGTTTGAGACTGACTTTATAACTTCATCTCTCATCAAAACACTCTTAACACGTTATCTCGCACCACAGCGTCTTATTAGAGAAAGTGGGATAGCTACTATTGGTACGGAGAACCTTTCATGATTGTTCTGCTCGTCGCCTTTGCTTTGGTGTTAGTTCAGGGGCCCACTTACCTGGGGGCTCCTGCGCTGGTGGCGGAGCCCTCCACACAATGGCACTTTTCTCCCAACGGAACGGACAGCGGACCACCAGGATCCCTCAACCACTCCCACAGTAACCGTTTTTCGCAATCTCTGTTTTCCGGGACTTTGCAAACAAGCGAACAAAAGTTCCCATAAAAATTCACGGACCGAACGCGATATGAATGCGAACACTCCTCGACACTCAATGCCACGGAATCAATTTTCAATTTTGTATTTTTCCGCCATTCACAGAAAAATACATTTCCACCGGATCCTAAGGCGAATCACGGATTTTCCCTTTTTTTGTTTTTGGTTTCCCGGACGCGACGCGATTCAAAATAATAAAAAAAAAAAAAAACGAAAAATTCGCCGGCTCCAAAACGGGCAAAAAAAACAAAGTACTACCGAGCGGACTACCCACATGCACGCCAACTCTTCAACGACCACTTCCCGAAACGAAAAACTCTCCCATGCCCGGCGGTCAGATCTCCGCACCTTTCGAGAGGCGCGCCAAAAAATGCCCTTTCAAAAGCCCCCGCGATGACGTCGGTTGCTCAGTGGGTCCGTTCAATTTCGTTCCAATAAGGCGGCATCTATTGCTGAAATTTTTGTTAGGTGGCAGCATATTCACTTTGAATAATTTGCGATATTACATCACAAATGGATCTTGGCAGTGTAATGTAAAAAGGATCCAACTTGATCTGATATTTCACTGCAAAGATTCAATTGAATGTTGAACATTGATTCATACAAGTATTGGTACAGGTCCTAAGGTTGCAGGTCCTTCGCGTGAAATTTTCCCACATATTTTCCTTCCATATTTATGATGTCGTAGCACGATTCACCCACTGAATTCCTCACCCTACCCTTAAGAAATATCGGCGCTAATTTGGCATTATAGTGTTCAGCAGCCTTGCTAGGAGCGAAGTTGCGATATCGTACGATGTCCCCGGCTTTGAAAGATGGTATCCTCGACCTAAGGTTGTATACCCGCGCATTTTTGTCACCAGCGTTTTTAATATTGCCTTGGATCTTTTGTCGAACAAGTTCCAGCTTAAGATCAGGTGTTACACCTGCGGTAGGGTCGGTTAGTTGTTGTGACTTTCGCAAGATGGCATAAAAGCTGCCGTGAAGAAGCATTGTTTGCCCGAATAAGGAAAAATAGGGCGAAAATCCAATGGTCGAATGATAAGCCGACCGTAGGGCACAATTAATGTTAGATACATTGACATCCCAGTCTTTTTGGTCCGACTTAACGTATGCTCGGACCGCTGCCAACAAGGAGCGATTTACGCGCTCCGACGCATTGGCTTGCGGTGAGTAAAGCGCTGTATAAAGGTGTTTGACCCCATATCTGGCGAGTAAGTTGTTGAATGTGTGCGCCTTAAATTGAACCCCGTTGTCGGAGACTATCGTCTCGGGAACTCCGAATACATGAAAAACCCTCTTTTCCAAGAACTCCACTATGACGTCGGCCGTGAGTTTCTTTATTGGTTCAACAAAAGGAAATCTCGATAAACCATCAAGGACTATGATGGCCCCCACATTTCCAGCCTTGGAACGAGGATAGGGACCTATTAAATCGATGTATAGGCGTTGGAACAGCCGATCAGGAACCGAAAACGTACCCATTGGAGGTCTTAAGGGGTAGTTTGGAGCCTTTGTCGACTTACAGATTTCGCAGTGGTTGACGTAGTCTTTTACCTGTTGGGTCATCTTGGGCCAATAAAACATAGTCCGAAGACGATAAATTGTCTTGCCAACACCACCATGCGAGCATAATGGGTGGTTGTGAGCTTTCTTAATCAGATCTTCAGTTAGCTCTTTTGGCACCCAGAGTTTCCATGCGAGTTCCTCTTGTATAATATTTCCCGTTGCATGTTCAGTACGCCTATACACATATCCATCGATTATTTTGAGGTCCGGGAGATGTTGTTGTTCCTCTTGTATCCGTTTTACCAAGTTGAGGTATTCCTCAGACTGAAAATGTGGCGAGTTTAAATCAATGTTCAAGGCGGTGTCATCCCGTACAGCAATTTCTGCAATAGCGCTGTCAAATGCCCTCGATAAGGCGTCTGGTACCAGATTTTCAGTTCCCCTACGATGACGGATGGAAAACTTGAACCCTTGCAGCTTGAGGGCCCATCGAGCCAATCGACCGTGTAGGTCCTTAAGGGTCATCAGCCATTTGAGTGAGGCGTGATCCGTCACAACCTCAAACTCTTGGCCTTCGACATATGCTCGGAACTTGTTTATGGCGGTCACAGCTGCAAGGCATTCCTGCTCCGTCACGGTATAGTTACGCTGTGCAGTCGTAAATTTTTGGGACATGAACGCGATAGGGGCTTCTACACCGTCGTCCGAAATTTGTACGAGCACGGCTCCAATTCCATCTTGGCTCGCGTCACACTGAATGGAAAATGGGCGCGAAAAATCAGGGCTATGTAGGACGGGTGCAGAAGAGAGGCTCTCTTTGAGCGCATTGAATGCGTTTAGCGCCTCGTCAGTCCACAAAAATTTACGACCTTTGCGTAACATATCCGTTAGTGGAGCTGTCATCGCAGAGTAATTGGGAATGAACCTCCGGTACCATCCACAAACTCCCAAGAAGCGTCTTAGATGTCGTACAGACTTCGGTAGCGGGAAGTTTGAAATGGCTGTTACCTTGTCAGGATCGGTTCTAAGGGTACCGTGACCGATGATATACCCCAAATACTTGACCTCCTTCATAAGAAAGTGGCTTTTTTCTACGTTAATTGTTAAGCCAGCGGCTCTCAAGCAAGAGGCAACCCGTTGAAGCAGGCTGTAATGCTCCTCAAACGTTGAAGAAACTACCAAGAGGTCATCCAAATAAACAAAGACCTGATGACGGATTTCAGGAGGAATGACCTTGTCCATAAGTCTCTGCATCGTTTGAGGGGCATTGCATAACCCAAACGGCATGGTGACAAACTGGTAGAGAGGACGGCCAGGAATCGTGAACGCAGTTTTATCACGCGAATCCTCATCTAGAAGAATTTGCCAAAAGGCATCCTTTAAATCTATGCTGCTTATGAATTCAGCTTTTGGCAGCCGACTTAGAATTCCATCTATTAGAGGAAGCGGATAGGCGTCCTTGATAGTTAAGTCATTGACCTTCCTTGCGTCTAAGCATAAACGAATCTTGCCTGGTTTAACAACCACCGTCACCGGTGACGCCCAACTACTCTCCGATTCTTCAATGACACCCATTTCCAACATCCGATCCACTTCCGCGAATAACAGTTTCTCGACCGCTGGTGATACTGCGAAATGTCGTTGTTTAACAGGTTTATTATTACCTACATCAATGTGATGTTTGATGAGGTTCGTTCGACCAAGTCCTTCTTTGTCGTAAGAAGGGAAGCTGGAAATGATGTCATTGATGATTGCAGTCTGTTCGGGTGACAAGTGGTGGCGGTTGTCTTCGGCAACAAGTTCGCTAATAATGGGGGTGACTGATGGCTTCTCAATAGGAAATAAATCCGAGGCGAGGTTAAATGTGCGAACAAAGTCAACCCCAAGATATAAGTTCTGGCTAAGCGTAGGGATTATCAAAAAGGTCATAGATTTCTTAATCCCTCGGAAGGTGATGTCCCCTGTTGCTTGACCTAGCGTGGTATGTCCTGTTCCGTCCGCTGTTGATATGGTGAGCTTAAAACGCTTCCACGGATGTTTACCATGCTCCAAGAATTTCTTGGCGAAATCCGACGCCATGCAAGAGTGTGAAGCCCCGGTGTCGATTAAACCCACGACTTCTTCACTGAAGAGTGAAACCTTAGCGTATGGTCTGAAATCATCTACAGGCTGATCCACCAGAGTTGCTGAGCAAATTTGTCGACAAGACTCTTTTACGTTTTTCCAGAACTGCCGTCGCCGAAGGGTGGAATATTTCGGTTTAGATTTGGCAGATTCTTCAACGCCAAAAATACGGTTACGAACTAATTCATAATTTTTCCGACGCATATGATATGGTAAGAGTGGTCTCACAGATTTTAAGCAAGACTCCGGGGTAGTTTTGACCGATGATTCAATTTCTGGTGAATCGGTTTGAACAGCGTGCGAGACCATTAGCCTAATAGGTGCTGAGTCGGAACGAGAGGGTGTGGTTTCTTGCGAATTGGGCCTGGCGTCTGGAGAAGGGGGGCTAGACGATATAATGGGTGACAAGGAACAATCCGGTGTTGTATAGTCAGAAATGAAAGTGGTAACTGGTGAGTTGCAAGTCCTAGCAGGTAAACAGGACACATCAGTTGAATTAGACACGGTTGGAATATCCGACAATTCGGGTGACGCAGTCTTCGCTGATTCCTTAGGGAAAGAAGATGCGTTTGGAGTACCCGGACACGAAAACGATAATTTTACGGTATTGGGTCGTACTGTGTCCCTTTCGAGGATGTTTGGGTGGCTTGCATCCTCCCTGCCGAGTTTTTTGGCTGGCTGCATTTTTCACACTGGGGCCTCAGGACATTCGCCGCACCGCAGCCGTAACAAAACCGTCTTCGTTCAGCGGAGCATTCGTCGTGGCGATGTCCTTTCTGCCTGCAGTTCCAGCAGACAAATGGTTTAGCCAATTCAGCAATTACGGGATGCTCGTCGCCTTCCTCCTGCAGAGCGTTTCCTTCTATGTCACCATGCGAAGGGTTTAGATCTCGCTGGGATATCTCAGAGATGTACGGACGTATAAACCGACGCGATAAATTACATCGCTTCATCTCCTCTTCAAAGTTCTCCGATTTTCGAACGAAGACGCGTAAATCTTGAATGGAGTATATAAAGTCTTGGTGTAACACATCCCAGCGATGGTCGGGACGAAGGTTTTGTTTCAGGATTTCCAAAAGCTCTTGTTCAGGCATGGGACGTGCTAGCCGGTCAGTTAGTCTAAGGACACTATCGTAAAAGGAGTCGAAGGACTCATTGTGACGCTGCTGTCTATTTCGTATTAGTCCCCTGATCTCCAGATCTGTCCGTCGATCGCGAAACTGGTCGCGAAGCGACTCACGAATGAACTCCCACTCTAAGGACCCGTGAGTACGGTGGTATCGCCAGTACCAATCGTTAGCTTTTCCGGCGAGCAGCACATGGAAGTGGTTTACCAATGTTGCGTAGTCGTTATGTAACAGTTGGTGAGTGAGCGTTTGTACCTTGTAAAGGAAGTCGTCAACCGTGACATTGGGGTCTTCCCCACTAAATTTCAGGTGCCACGACGCTAGAATCTGAGCAACATCGCCTGGTCGCCAATTGATAGGCCGATGGTGCGTGGCCGGGGCGCGATAGTGCCTCTGCGGTGTCGGAGCCGGAGTTACTAAACGGTTGTGCTGATCTGCCCTATGCGGTCGAACGGGTGGATCTGGTCTTAATTCCGGGGCATAAGGTAAAGGCTCTTGACCTTGTAAGTCAACCCTGGGGTCATAAACCCTTTGGGTGCGAGGTGGGTCAAACGAAGGTTGCCTAGGCGGCATATTTCCTACTGGCACTTGAAGGTTCGATTCGGGTATCGGGGTAATTGGGCTCTGTCGGACTTCTGCCAATTGTTCCCGGATGGTGGACACGATAAGGGTCTGAATTCTAGGCACTAGTTGCTCCAGAATGCGATCTTCGGAACGCCGCTGAGCTGTCCTGCCTTCGTGCCTGCGTGTAGCATTTACGTCTGCAGTTCCCTGGTTATCAGACCGGTTAGATTGCGCCGAGGAATTAGCGCTTGTAGCGCGGGTTGGTGGCACATCAGTAGCATTCCCAGCGGCTCTGGCTTGAGATCTAGTTAGAGGCCTTTGCCGTTTTGAAACTGCCCCTCTAGAAGGAGCTGGCGATGTAGGACGATTGTATCGTTCCACATTAGGCGGGTTGGCCTCATTCAGTGTGCTAGGCACTGATGGAGGGAACCAGGGGACCAGTTGTCCGCGCTCCACTCGTTTACGGCAGATCGGACAAGTGTTGCCGTTTCCAAGCCAATTGCTTAAGCAGGTTTGGTGGTAGGGATGACCACACGCAGTAGCTACTAGATCCTCGAGGGGGCGCATCTCTGTGTGGCAAATGGTGCAACGCACCACATCATCTCCAGACGCGTTCCCCTGTCTTGCGGGCTCCGGGCTGTGTTCAAGGGGCATTATGTGCTTGAGAGATTCGTACAATCTGGTAAAATATGTGATGAATTCTATAAAGGTGTTAGGACTAAAGTTGATTTAGGTCCTTCTTAAACGTCGAGGTGTCACGTTTGAAGGAATGTAGTACGATAAGATTTAAATCTACTGTGGTAATATCCGTATTTGACTTAGAATTTACAAAAAAAATTGAAGTCCCAACAGAATATTTAATTTCAAAATTGGCTGTAAGTCTGCTAACAGCCTCGAGTTTCAATATGCCAACACCTAACTATGTTTGTGCCGAACTCCTGAATTTTTAGTAGCTGAAAATCCAAATGTATTTGATATATTTATTATAATATATAATATAAAAAAAAGGCGAATAAATCGTATTCGAGTTAAATAATTCAACAAATTAGGTGGCACACTGAGCACATCCGGCTTAGTGCCCAATTAACAGCAAAATATTATAAATGTAAAAGAAAATCTTAGTTTGTATATATGTAGAGGAAAATGGTTAATGGAAATGTGTAATTAAATGAGTTCCAATCATTCATCCACGAGTTTGAGAATATTATAATAATCGTTGACAGGATTTTCAGTCAGGGCCTCTCGGTATCCCTAATCCCAATATGATTCCTACGTATAAATGCAGAAGTATAATATCTCGTCTCACGAACAGCCTCTGCGTCTCAATTCAGTTCCAGTTCAGTTGCTCCATGCGCAACAAACCAATATCCAAAAAGTTTCTTCAACCAAAAAAAAAAAAATACCTAAGAGTTTATTATCTGGGCACGTCGATTATTAACAATCCAATATCAAATAGTTTCTTCAACCCTGTGTAAAAATACCTAAAAGGATCGTATATAACCTGTGTACGTCGTTTATATATATATATAACAACTACGTATATAAATCTTCTAATCCCGAAAGTTCTTCCCTTCATTCCTCTCTCTCCATCTGCGCGTCATAGCAAAAATAATATTGCCTAAACAAAACGAATAATTACAGCAACCTGAAAGAAAGAAGAATCCATCCATCCTGGAGGCGAGAAAATTAAGGGATCAAAAAAAAAATAATGCATAGCCGCGATCGTTATCTTCCTTCTAACTAGTCGTTTACCATAAACGGAACCAAGTCATGCTACTGGCACCTTTGCCCATGGCATAGAATTCTCGCATTCCGAAAGAATGACAAAGTCGAAGTTAGAAAGAAGGACGATCCGGCTAGTGATTACAAGGGGGGTGAAAAGTTTTCGTTGAGAAGGACGACTGATCTACTACAGAAAGGTGGCCCTGTTTCTTCCTATCTTCTTAGTCTTCTAATCGGAAACCTACCAAATAGAGAATTCAAAAAGAAGACAGGAAGGCAGACACCACATGGTAACCTGTACCATATTGGACAACACCAGTAGATCAGCGTCCTGTTGGGTGAGGGCAAAGGGTGAATGATATGTTACTCTAAAAGGATAGGAAGGGAAAGGAGCATCAGTTCTATGGTCTGCATGGGCCATTGGCGTAAAGCCGAGTACCGAAAGGTCTGAAAATTTTTAGAACTGATGCAGTGGGACCACAGTTTTGTGAGGACTCAAGGTGGTAGTGAGTCCTCGTCGTCAAAGGACGAATCACAGCATATTTTTGGGCCCCACGTTGGGCGCCATTTGTAGTGATGACTGCCGGAGGACGAGGAGTACTGGTTGGCCGTGAAGGCCAAAAGGCACCAAAGGTGAAAAAAACCTCTCCAACATGCTGCAGGTAATGTGCGCTGGCAGACCAGCTCAGTTATCGGGAGTTGCGGGGTGAGTTACGCAGCTGTTGGCCTCCGTCATCAGCGTACTAAACAAGTATCGCACATCAGACCCGTTACAAAAAAAAAGAGACAAAGGCAAAGAAATTCAAAAATATATATAAACTGAAAATTAAGGTGCACGTCAGAACGGCAAACTCCCATCAAACAACAGCAAAATCCCGTGCAGGGACAAAGGACTGCATCAGTCAAACTACTCAAAAAAGGCACGAAGGCCGGATACACACAAAAAGAAACCGTCCAGTCAGGACAGATTCCTTTTCCCCCCAGGTTGCGTGAGCCTAAGATAGTGTTCGGCTCATATATGGGCCCCAGATGACATGGGCCCTGCGCTCAAAACCCTCCCGGCCGTGAGATTTCATGGCGCAACATTGTGAGAAATCTCCCAACTAAAGAAATCAAACCATGAGACGCCGAGAGGAGGGAGGGAAGGAAGAAAAGGCTCTACTTAGCCCTGCATTTTATTTTTGCTTAACATGGCGCGTACCAAATAATTCAGACAGATAAGCGCATGTATATATATATTTTTTTTTTTTTTTTATTCAAAACTATTCGTTATTCGGCAAAATTCAAGTTATTCCTATTTACGATATAGTGTATCTTTCTTAAGTTTTTTTTTTCGATTTTATCCTTTTTTTTCATGTATTCAACTAATAAAGCGAGAAAGAAACGTATTCTAGGCTGAAGTACTATACATCGAGTTGTAATAGCACTCTAAAAAAAACATTTCTCATTATGAGATTCACAACTAAATAGAATTCTTTTCCTAGTAGAAAACATTTAGCTTCAACTCGCATACATCTGGGCTTCCAATACCGACGTTAAGTGGGCAAATTTGTCAGAGGTCAACAATTCCCCCCTTTTGCATTTAAATCCCCCATAAGACAATTCTTAGGACCAGCAGAAAATGATACAAATTGAATGTATTTATAATAAATTTTCTGTGAATTCAAATTTTCAATTGAATCGTCACAACAAAATAGAGACCAATAAAATGATACATCCGAACAAAAATGAATTATGAGAGTTATCGAGAAAAATGGAATAAAAAGAAACCTTATTTTTTTTCGATCTGCATATATGGGATAATTTACCCGAAAGTATATAGTACAATTGGAAAAATGACTTTGCTTTGGAACTGTGAACAGTTCCGAGTAGAAAACTCAAAATGATAATAAGAAAACACGAGAATATCACGTTGCTTTAGCATAACCCCGAATCCTGCAATACGAGTGTGCAAGTATTGATGATTTCTAGTTTGAGACTGACTTTATAACTTCATCTCTCATCAAAACACTCTTAACACGTTATCTCGCACCACAGCGTCTTATTAGAGAAAGTGGGATAGCTACTATTGGTACGGAGAACCTTTCATGATTGTTCTGCTCGTCGCCTTTGCTTTGGTGTTAGTTCAGGGGCCCACTTACCTGGGGGCTCCTGCGCTGGTGGCGGAGCCCTCCACACAATGGCACTTTTCTCCCAACGGAACGGACAGCGGACCACCAGGATCCCTCAACCACTCCCACAGTAACCGTTTTTCGCAATCTCTGTTTTCCGGGACTTTGCAAACAAGCGAACAAAAGTTCCCATAAAAATTCACGGACCGAACGCGATATGAATGCGAACACTCCTCGACACTCAATGCCACGGAATCAATTTTCAATTTTGTATTTTTCCGCCATTCACAGAAAAATACATTTCCACCGGATCCTAAGGCGAATCACGGATTTTCCCTTTTTTTGTTTTTGGTTTCCCGGACGCGACGCGATTCAAAATAATAAAAAAAAAAAAAACGAAAAATTCGCCGGCTCCAAAACGGGCAAAAAAAACAAAGTACTACCGAGCGGACTACCCACATGCACGCCAACTCTTCAACGACCACTTCCCGAAACGAAAAACTCTCCCATGCCCGGCGGTCAGATCTCCGCACCTTTCGAGAGGCGCGCCAAAAAATGCCCTTTCAAAAGCCCCCGCGATGACGTCGGTTGCTCAGTGGGTCCGTTCAATTTCGTTCCAATAAGGCGGCATCTATTGCTGAAATTTTTGTTAGGTGGCAGCATATTCACTTTGAATAATTTGCGATATTACACATCATACGTTTTGCAGATTCACATGTGCGTTCTGGGAAAACAGCACGAAACTGCGCGAAAAATGTTCTTTTTTCGTTTTTTTTTTCTGCATGTTACTTCAAAGCTATGTATTAAAGAAAACGAAGCAAAAATAATCTATCTAATCTAATCAGTGGAATGATGGATCGCTAAAGACAGTTGAAATCTGTCGGAAATTTCAAAAGCGGTCAATTAGTAATCTAACCGCGCACGTTTTAGAGGAATCGGCTCACTTCTAACATCTTCATATGGCAGGTCCTCTTCTTCATTCGACATTAGTGTTTGTTCACTGACGTTATCATCAGTAGTATCCAGTGCGGGTATTTGTACAAGAAAAGCCTTTACAACTTCCACAAATGGCCGAACATTATTAATCCCTGCTTTTTTACAACTGGAACCTCCTCTACAATCTTCGCTGCATTTACAACCTATAGCGGGCAAAAGTGACTCCGGAGCAGGATGTTTCTTAGTGGAAACGGGAGCCAACTTATGCTTTCTACTTTGCCAACCCCAGTTTGCGAAATTCACTTTGTATCCTAACCATATTTTAGGTACACTCTTAACCTGTGTAGATGAGCTGCGTTTTACGTTGCAGGTAGGAAAGCCAGACTGAAGTTGACTTTCACAAGACCTCTTGCAAATAAATGAAGTCGTTATCCATACAGGGTTTCACCACTGTTACCCCATATAGTGCTACCAAGAATTGTTGTCGTGTATCTGCAACAAGTGTCCGGATGTGATTCTTTGAACATGAAAATTTCACTTAACAAAATTCCTTTTTCCCTGCCTATAAAATAACTAAGCGGTATCATACCCACTAAATGCGTGGGGCAAAACTTGAGCGTTTCTAACTTTTTGTGAATGCCGAAAACTGTTCACAGAGTACATGCTGTTCGGTATTCCACCCTTCCCTGGCTTCATGAAGTACAGCTTGGAAAAGGAACTGCTCCTGACTCATAGCTAAAGTCATTGACTCATTGAATACAATTTCTGGCACAGAGTCTGTTGGGACGACGAAGACGTTCTGACAATGCAGGAGGAATCCACCATCAATGGTAAATGTTGCACCATTTAAGCTCACGTTGTCTGTTGTAGGAGACAGACGTTTGCTGAAGAAACATCCTAGACTTTATTTGTATGAAATTTTTGTGTACATTTTTTTGCTTTAGTTGCCTTCATGGAAAAACTTTATAATTTTTGAAGTTATGTGCACAAAATTGAAAGAAGAGCATTTTTCGTGCAGTTTAGTGCGGTTTTCTCGGAACGCATACCTACGCGGCGGCGAAGTCATGGTGGGACTCATCTCGATTGATTAAGACAATAAAACTTTTACCGGGATTGTTTTTTTTTCGGAATAACGATTTTATTTATACTTTAGCAACTGGCCTAATGATCGGTTTACATTCTCGCCCGAGTGGATAAGGCGTGCATATACGGTGAGAATGCCCGAGGCAAGCAGCCTGGGCGAGAGCCGCGTTCACATTATCGCTCGAGTACGAGTACTTTGTCGAAAATCCCCAGTTGGCACTGTGTTCATGGTCATGACTGCCGTTACGGCAAATTGTGCATACCAATCAATATTAATGTTTCTGTTTATTATAAAAAGAAAATTTTCAAAAAAACGGGGAGAAAAAGGAGAGGGTGGATGTTGTCTGTACATAGAAATAGAACAAGGTAAATAATGTGCGCACGTGCAACGAAGATTTAATTTAATTGTATTTTTACCAACCATGACATGTGTTCCATGTAATTTTCCTCGAAAATTGTTTGCGTGCAATTAAGTTAAGCGAAACCACTCTCGCAACCCCCTACCAACTTTCTCTAGCCAGATTAACCGTATTTTTGAAAAAAAAGGGTTGTTCTTCAGAATCTTCTTTAGTTTCTGTTTTTTTGCATTTTTTTTCAGATTCGTAATCTGCGACTCAAATAACCCCGTACCAGTTTTTTTTCAACCAAGATTGGCCGTGTTTATAAAAAAATGTTGCCATTTTGCACCCCAAATTTAGTGTTTTACCATTTGGACTTCAGATTCGCAATTAGCGATCCACAAAAAAAAACCTACCAGCTTTTCCCAGCAACATTGACCGTGTTTTTCTTTTTTTTTAAGGGTTGCCGTTCATAAACTCTTTTAGTTTTTGATTTTTTTTTTAAATTTTAGACTTAAGATTCGCAATCAGCGGCCCAAAAAACTCCCCTACTAGTTTTTGCAGCAGAATTGACCGTGTTTATGAAAAAAGTCTTGCCATTCTGCTCTCTGAGACGGTTGAATTATACTGAAGAAGAACACAACTGGTGTCCGAAATGCGCATATATAATAAAACAAGAAATCATCCCGTCTTAGGAAAAACAACACACATGTCTTATAGTGTATATACAGGCGTGGAAAACATCGACAAAGAAACTTTTGGCGTTTTGCCATTCTGGTTACCCAATTTTGTTCTTTTTTTCGCAATTTGGACTTCAGATTCGCAATTAGCGTTCAAAAAAAAACCTACCAGCTTTCCCCAGCAAAATTGGCCGTGATTTAGCAACAATGGCTCTCGCACTGCGTTCAGTCGCAAAATAGACGTTGCACACGTGTTGTGACTACATATCTTCTTTACGGTAGACGCCGTCTGCAACGACAGAAACATCAACGTTCCAGAGCGTATTTGGTCTATCCTAAAGGGTAGAGGCGACTGAGGAGCGAGAGCCGCTCGCTCTTCCCGTGTGAATGCCGGCACTCCTCGCTTTGCATTTAGATCAAGAGACGCGATGCGACGGCTCGAGATGCACGAGCTGTACCGGCTCTCACTAACGCGACCTTAAGGCTCTCCGTGTGAAAACTCCAGTATACTCTTCGCATTTCAGTCTTACGCGCCTCTCTCTCACTCGCGAGCAAGAGCCGTGCGGCTCTTCGTATGAAAGAATGGAGGGTGGAAGCGGAAAAAGCTCTCACGAGCGAGCGAGAGCCGTGCGGCTCTTCGTGTGAAAGTGCACTTAGTGTGATGATTCTATTCAAATGAAGACTTAAAACTGAAAAGGTTCCAAGTGCCACTTTCTTCGGGTTATAGCGTTCAATGTTGTCTCGAAGCCAAGCCCAATAAAAAAAACATAAAAGAACTACGATTGGGGTAAACCCCAATCATGCAATACTCTAGATGAATTTGAACCTGGTTTTGAATCTAACTGATATTGTTAATTAAGTGTTAAGTACAAAATTTCAGCCCGATAAATTGTATAGGTAATGAGTAAATTGGCTTAACGTATTTCATGAAATAGTGCAGTTTGTATGGGAGGGGGTAGAAGGAGGGTGAGGATTACAATAAATTTTATAATGTAGGTTACAATTATCATAAAAGTGATATATTCAAAATTTCAAAGCAAGATGTTTTATAGTTTTTCTGAGAAAATCTGATTATTGTAAATTATCAAAAATGTGTCATTTTGTATGGGAGGGGGTAGAAGGGGTGGAGCGATTTAGCCCGTTCACGAACTTAGCCTTCATTTTTTGTCAAAAATAACGTGTGCAAAATTTGAACTTCATAGCTCAACGCGTTCTCGAGCTAGAGAGGTCACGGACAGACGGACAGACGGACATCCGGTTTTGAGATATTCGAGTGATAATATGAACTTCTGTATCATTCATTTTTTTCTGCGAGCCTTATTTCTTAGCGTTACAAACTTTGTGGCAAACTTATAATACTCTCAGATTTCATCTAGAGTATAAAAACAAAGATTAAGGTTCAAGACTTGCAGTTGTAACTTTCTATGGAGCTTACAAGATAGCAGACGGTTTAGCCCCAATGTTTGATTCTGTTGGTTATTTTTAATTTTTTTTATGTTTATGCTAAACTTTAATGAATACCCTTTGATGCGAGAGCATCGCCTTGACGGATAGGGAAATTGGGAAATTTTTGCAGATCACAACTGCAGGGGAAAATAAAAGATGGTAGGTGGTTCCACATTCGTGTTGTTCTGAATACGTAATAATCATAGAATTTAAGGCCGCGTTTATCCAATCTGCGGAAGCCGCTGTGGTTTACAAATTTAGACTGAATTTAAATGCAATCTCGCCGCTCAACGGTTTGTTCCTTTTAAATTCAATGCAAACTTGTAAAATGCCCAACGGTACGACTACTACTGAGTGCAAGACAATGAGAATGGGCACGACTCATGATACAAGGAAGACAAGACATGGCCTTGCGCATGCCGGCCCTCTGAATACCTACGTCACACGCTCATTCAATTGTATGAATACTTAGTTTTTGGCTTTTATCTCTGTAACTATAAGTCCTGGCAAAAACCTTTCTAAGGCGAAATTGAAGATCACAAAAATATACATAAAAAATATCTGAACAACTAACTCAAATAGTTTTCGAGATAATCTCATTCAATTCATTCATTCGCACGAAATTGAAAAAATCATATCAAGCAGAGCCAGCACAAGAGCATTGCATTGCAATCCTCACGACAGTATTGCTTCGCTTGTTGAGGGTGCAGCACGCGCACGATGCAGCGGCCTGTTGTGTGGGCTCTGCTTGATATGTATGTTATTTGAGAAGCAAATTTGCATCCTTTTTTGTTTATATCGCAATAACTATAACTCTGCAGAAGCAGAGAGTCCACACAAGAGACCGCGGCACCGTGCACCGTGAACATCATGCACCGTGCGCGTCCTGCACCGTACGCGAGCTGCTTCCTCAACAAGCGTGGCAATACAATCGTGAGGATTGCAATGCTGAGAGTTATGCACCACCAATCTCTCAAGTGTATATGAGCTTATGACGTGATGCGCAGAAAAATACTAAAATGAAACGCGGGAAGGCCATATCTGGTCTTCCTTGTATCATGGGCACGACTAGCTAGCCGGGTGCTACGCAAACGAAAAGCAAGCTCAGAAATAAGACTGGACATTTTGTTAGAGCAACGGCGGCAGTTGTAGTAGCGATAAAAAAGTGATAAACAACCGACATTTCGCCGGTGTTCAAGCGGCTCGATGTGAGATGTTATGGATTCGTCGCCAATAAGTTTGAGGGCTTCAACTTTGTCTAACGCGGATAGTGCAGTTCGAACTGCGTTGCCCATATGTCGGAATTATATTGAAGTCTCGGTTTTATGTGGGCCTAATAAATATGCGCCAAATCAGATGGTATAAAGCATGTTTTACAGCGATTTATGAAACCCAGCAATGTAGAAGATGTGGTCAGACCAGTTTAGTTTACTAGAGATGTTAATACCTAGTACGTTCAGTGTGGGCGAATCAGTAATGCTGACACCATTGACAAGAATGGGTTGGGCGCCAGATGGGACGCGTCGCTTATTGGAAAGAAGACAAAATTGAGTTTTAGAGGTATTCAACTCTTCGATTCGCTTTCGCCCATGCAATAATTTTTGAAATATCTCTATTTAGTGAGTCAGACATCGATCTCGGTTGATACATGTAGCATTTTGGCGGGAGTAGGCTAAAGAATTCAAAGTATTAAAAGTTAAAAACATTAAGTGCCATGCACCATATTTCGCGACAACGTGAGACTGTTTTTCAACCTCAATATGTATGTACGTCTTCAGGCTTCTAATCAAGCTTGACGAAGGTATGATGCCCTTCAATAGTCTCTGTTTCTATAAATGGTAAATTCAGAATGGATCAACCATATTAGCATTAAAACTTGTTCCAATTCTATAATACATTCGTGAAGGGTATAAAAACAAAACAATGAAGCGGAATAACGTGCCCGTAACTTTGTTTTGACTTTCAAGTCTTCAAATGTATATACGATAAGTTCATACAGCCAAAAATACAATATCATTACCGTGGTATGCGATACTAATCTATTGTGTATACCTTATAACAATAGATCCATACCGAGTAATAAACTTATTGCATAAAGCGTAAGTTCCATGTAGGAGTGGATTTTACCTTTCGGAAGTAAAAACCTCCGAAAAACTGATTCTCGTAATGCCTAAAGCGGATTGTATATGAAGATATACCCGCAGCCTAAAGCAAGTATTCACTTGACGGTGGGCTAAGAGTAAATTTTGAATGACATTGACTTAGATTGCGCTAATTTCAGCAACATCCTCTTAAATGCATTAAAAAAAAAACATTCTTAGAAACAGCAAGAAAGAATTCAGAATTTCTCGTGGTGCACAAGTCAGACCTCTCTATATGATCACAAAATCGAAATGTCAATTAACTCTTTTTCATCATTTCCAGTAATTCAGCTCAGCTGATAACGTTATCTCCTTCCAGTCTGCATAAAAAAGACAAAAGTATATTCGCTTTAGATAATTTAGTTGCGTACTGCCAATGTACTCGTACGAAAAAAGTGTGGAATTTCCGGTTTGAATTCCTACATTTCATAACCGTGAAATGCTTGTTGTCCGTCCCATAAAAAAAAACTACCCATAATTAATGCACGATGAAAAATAGCCAAAAGCACAATATACTCGTACACGACAAATAGAACTTACATATTTGTAGACTGCTTTATTCGATTCAGAAATAAATGCGATAATAGGAGTATGACACGCGAAGTGGGAAACCTGTGTACGTTTTTCGCTATACAGCGCCACACTTATACGCGCGTACTGATTTGGGGGATTTCGGTGGGTGCACTATGTATCTAATCACTTTTCACTTCCACGGGAATTGTATCTTTGGATTTATGAATGATTGATATGTAATTATTTTAACAAGCTAATTGTTACGATTAGGGATGAACTGAACTTCACTAATCGGGGCTAGATAAAAGAGACCGATATCTTGCTCTAGATTAATCGGGGGAAGAACTTTCTTTATCTTACACTAGTTTGATTGATAAGCACTTGAGCAGCAATCACAGACAGTGAAAGTAGTGAGCCACTTTCACTCGCCCCGCAGCACAGCACAAAACGGCAGCACAGTGAAAAAAAATCACCACCGATAAATGAATGGAAAGAGGGTGGGATTGATTCCAAGGTTAGACGTACGTTTGGCAGCACGGCAAAGTCAATCAAAGCGGCACAACATATTGTTTGAACCACCTGATGATAACGTTCAAGGTGGCGGCTCTTATCATAATAATTGTCAGTCCGTACCGGATGAGCGAGTGCACTAAAAGTATGTGGCCAAATTCCTCACAAGACAACCGTCCCCGAATAACTAAATTCAAATTTATCGCTCGGAACTGGTGGTGTCTAGCGAAACGAAAGAAAACATTTAAAGACATTCATCTCATTTTTCCTTTCGAGTATTAGTAAATTTGATTTTTGAAATTCTTTCAAGCTCCTTTTTTTTATCGTGGTATACACACATAATACACTCTCAGCTCTTCGTTTTTTCTCTTGGAGAAAATTAAAGATACTCGTATTAAACAAAAACTAGGGTATAAATACCACTGGGAAAAATACACACGTACGAGTATGTATTTCAAAAATATGGCGACGAAATTGCAACGATAGAACTGGTGAAGTTTTCATTATGTTTTGTATTTTTCCATTTCCATCGTTGCAATTTCGTTGCTATATTTTTGAAGTATGTACATGTGTATTTTTCCCAGTGGTATTTTTTGGTTAATACGAGTATCTTGCATTTTCTCCGAGAGAAAAAACGAAGAGCTGAGAGTATATTGTGTGTACACCACAATAAAAAAAGGAACTTGAAAGACAACACATTAGGGCAAGTTTTCTCAAATTTGCAGACATGTCACTTCAAAGTAGCGTTACAAAATTTTCATTTGAATTTTCGATTAAAACCAGATTCTGAAATTTCTTTAAAGTTTGGACAATACTCGTAGTATCTTTGAAGTAATGGCAATTTTCGCAAACGGAAAAAAGTTATTGTATTTTATATGAAATTTTATGTAGTTGTAGAAAGTCATATTAAATCACAGGTTCGATAATTGGGAAAGTGGCAAATTTTGATTTTGTGTCGCAGGTCACGGTTTTTGACGACAATCACAAAAACAGTTGCCTATATCTTGGTAACAGTTAAAGATATGCGAATTTATAATTGGGGAGCTGGTGGCCGTTTTGTTACGTTATAAGTACCAAGGCTAGAACTTTCACGATCGTTTCTTTGATATTTGTACCAGGTTCATGCTCGAGTTCGACAGTGCGTGGTGACACTTATGATAGTTTTTTTCACAGTCGCAAACGCAAGTCGCTCAGTCGCGTCCTTGGAGCTCACACCTTGAGGCAAGACGAAAATCGGCTCGCACGGTGGGTACGCACTGCACGGCACGTTTCAGTCAAACGAGCAGAAACCTTCGCAGCGCACCGCTCGGCAGAAAGTGCGCTGCATTGCAGTGCATTAAGTTAGAAAACTTTGCACTACAGTGCACTTTCTGCAGTGTGGAGCGCTGCGAAGGTTTTTGTTCGTTCGACAGAAACGTGAGGTGCGTATCCAACGTGCGAGTCAATTTAAGCCCGGCCTGAATCTCGGTTTAGGAGCTGAATTCCCAAAAGTTGGTGTTGATTTTGGTCCGGTGCACAGTGGATCGAGCTAGTGCATGATTGCGGACATCGGCCTAAAATCAGATTTCAGAAATTCGTCAAGAACATTTTTTTTGTCTATTTATTTGTTATATTGTTCTCTTTTGGAAATATACACAACTTGACTAAAAAATTTATGAATTATTTTTTATAGTGCATTTTTTAGGAGTATGTTTTTTTTAATAAAAAATAAAATAACGTATATTTTATAACTAATGAGATCTCTTAATTAAAATTTGATACGTATTGTTGCGTAATACCATAGTATCTAATTATTAATAGGTTATCAATAAAGCGCAAAAAGAAATTAAAAACCGCTCTTTAAGGGGCGTGTATATGACAGTGTCCGTTTTTGGACTTTGAGTAGGTACAAACACCTAAATATGTTCTAAGGTCGCAGTTGGTCGCAAAAAGTGAAGTCACCATCAAAAAGTAAACAGTCATGCCTTTCCGGTTTTTCAACTTTCAGACTGGGATCTTTTCAGACTTGGACGATATCGGAGATTAAAGCTCAAAAATTTAAATTGTCATAGACACTCCCCTTAAGCTGTGAGTTATAAGGCCGCGACTGAACGACTTGCGATTGCGACTTCAAAATAAACTATCCTAACAGAGAAGTTTTCCTGTGGATTTTAAAGTTTAGGGGATCGTCGAATGCAGACTGTAGTTATACGACTGAACTTTAACATAAAATACACACGAATGGTTCTCCGTTATGGTCTTTTTTTTTCACAGTCGCTCAGTCGCGGCCTTGGAACTCACACCTTTAAAGAACGATTTTTCTCTTTTTGCACTTTATTCGCAATAACATGGTATTGCACATCATCAAATTTTAATTAATAAGTTTCATAAGACCCACCATACACGCAGCGATCGATCCGTCGCCCGATATGGATATCGGCCGATGAATCGGCCTGTGTACGCGCTTATCGTTGACAATTTTTTTCACAGTTCCATATAATTTTGATCAGCTGATATTTTGTGGCGATCCATCGGCGGATCACTCCGTGTATGTGGGGTATTACTTATAAAATATAAAAAATCATAAAATTAGATTATTAGAAAAAAGAAACACACCCCAAAAAAATTAGCTATAAAAAATTATTTCATACATTTTTTAATAAGGACAATATAACAAATAAATAGAAAAAAATCAAGAAATTCGAAAATTTGATTTTAGGCCGATGTCCGGAACCATGTACTAGCTCGATCCACTGTGAGGCAGTGTCATTAGCTGGTACATTTTTCAAAATGAAGCTGGTGCCGCTGTAACTGTTATGTAAATTAGCGAATTTTTCCTGGTCTAATTTGGAAGATATGAATCTCAACGACATGTAGTTCTAGCAAGACGACACTACGTGCCACACAGCACATGCAACAATTAACAATGAATCTTCTGCATGACGAATTCGACGGCATGATTATCTTGCTTTTCGGCGACGTTAACTGACCATCGAGATCGTGTGATTTAACGCCATTAGACTTTTTCTTGTGGGGCTATGTTAAACCACAGGTCTATGTGTATAATCCGGAGACGATGGATGCCTTGAGAGTTAACCTTATTAATGCTATCAATGGTCGCGTTTACGTGCAGACCAGACCAGTCTAAAAAGACCAAAAAAACCAGTTCGGTCGCACGCATAAAAGTAAACCGGACCGGTTCATTTGTAAAATACTTATTTTGGTTCTGATTTTGGTACGAACCAAACGAAACCGAACCAGTCTAGTACTGGCACATAATCGGTCTTAGACCAAAACATAACCTACAATAGTGCTGGAAAACGCTCTGAAAAAACAAATATGCATAGATACAGTTAATTGATTAAGAAATTATCATTAATATCCTACCTTAATTTATTATTGTAAGTTTTCTTCTCTTTTGCTCTTCTTTGCGCAAACTTAAGGTCGCCACCCATTGACGAGCAGAACCACGACCAAACTTCCATCGAACCATCAAATATCCTAGAACGGTGGAAACAGGGGGAATTGTTTTTTCACACGTCCTATGATATTTGATGGTTCGATGGAAGTTTGGTCGTGGTTGTGCTCGTCAATGGGTGGCGACCTTTAGCGATGTGCAGTTTCAAATTTGCATCCATGATTGAAAATAATATTTAAAATGACAGCTTCAAATTGGTTATGTTGAAAAGCACACATAAATGCAAGACCGAAAAAGACCAAACCGATCTTTTTATACTGGTCCGGTCTGCACGTAAACGCGACCAATGACAGCCCGACCAAAGCCCGATTTATGCGATCGAATTATCAAGAATTGGACCTCTCGAATACGCGCCGCCTAGTCAAGTCGTGGCGGTCGTTTGGCCGATTTTATATTCCATCCATAATGTAATCGAATACCGACTCAAATAAAACAAAACATTTGATAATATTTTCTATAAAGCTTGTTTTATTCAAATTTAAAGTCCATATGCCCTTAATGGAAACCCCTATGTAATGGAATATAATAAACGAATCAGTTTTTGTGAATGAAAAACGTAGCTTTTCTCAAACTACAAGATTTTTCTTTTTTAATTGTATATTGTACATAGATACATGTATTTCGAGAGCAACTTTCTTCCTTCCTCAGTGTACAAGCTACTACTATACACCCAGTGACAAAAAAAACCCCGAAAGAACAAATTTACCGAAATTTGTTTTTTTTTTTTATCCGAATGTCAAAAATTATTGTCAAATTGTGGAAATATGTATTTCTTGTTGTGTTTGCTATACTGAATTGATGTTTTGACGATTAATAAATAATTTTATCTAAACACGTATTTGAGAGATATTGTTTTATTTTAGGAGAATTTAGTGAATGCGTACGAATTTGGATTTTTTTTAAACAAAAATTAATTAAAGCATATTAAAATTAATACATGTAAAAGCTGTTAATAATTAATGTGGCCGCCTTTTGCTTTAATGTCAGCTTTTATTCACCTGTTCATACTATCATATAGCGTGGTCAACGTATCTGCATTCATTTCGTTTTCTCATAATACTTCTTGGATGACGTGTTTTATTGTTCTTGGCTCTTTTTTCTTTATTTTCGATCCCTTTATCTGCCATGGATTTTCAATGGGGTTCAATTCGGGGCTATTTCCGGACCAGGGTAGGGTTTCAATCACGAGTTGCGCCTTATATTGCGTGATCAGTTATTGATAAATGTTACGATAACAGCGGATTTTGATTCAATGTCAAAGAAACTTACAGAGCGAGCTCGATGTGTTGGAGCAGAGTCATCCTGAAATATAAAATTTTAAATGTTTCTTTTCGGTCCCCAATTGCTGGAACAACACCTTCATTTATTATTTTCTTGTACGCTGCTGCATTCACAGATCCTTCTAGAAGGAGTAGAGGTTCTACGCGGTTGTACATGATGCATCCCCAAACCATAACGTAGGGGGAATGCTTTACAGTTGATTGAACGTAATCACCAGAATAACACTTTCCTATTCTAGGACGTACTCTGGCTGATCCATCGGGCCTAATCAAATTGAATTTGGATTCATCGGAAAAAATAACATGTTTCCAATCCTCCAAATTCCAATTTTCCCGCTCCTTGCACCACTGTACTCGAGCTTTCCTCATTTGTTTTAGCAAAAGGGGCTTCTTGGCAGGTCGACGGGAGCGCAAATCCATCTCATTTACCCTTCTTTGGATAGTTCGCTTCCTACAAGGCTTCTTCATCGAAGGTTCCAGATCAGCTCTTAATTTTGCAGCCGATTTGAAGCGATCCTGAAGTGACAAGAGCTTCAAATAGCTCTCCTCTCTTGGTGTAGTAACCCTCCGCCTTCTGCTGCCTGCTTTCCTCTCAACAGTGCCTCTTTCCTTCTGTTTTTTTATTATACTTCGCACTGTCCACCCATGGTATCTAACTTCACGAGCGATTTCGAATTTCGATTTGTTTTACTCGAATAAACAGCAGATTCGCAATTTTTGCTCCATAGTTAACTGCTTACGTTTTGACATTTTTATCGACTACTTGTTAATACAAAAGACAGAATAACACTGATGCAGCTATCATACATTTTCTGGTTTATGTATAGGTAGAGACCATAATTTATACCAGCAAAATTTCAACCGCTTACGAAAAGGATTAAAGGGGATTTAGCTCATTTACCGGGAAACCCCTAATTCGGTTGTCATTGGGTGTATACGTATACAAATACAAAAAAAAAAAAAATCTTGTAGTTTGCGAAAAGCGTTTTTCATTCACTTGAGTTATAACTACAAACATTGGACGATACAGATTATGCTCGTATTAATCAGTTTTTGGTTGTAAGGAACTGTAATCAATTAGTTTCATATTAATATGAATATTAAGTTGAGGCTCTGGTGTGGGCCCAAGATAAATGGAAATGATGATAATCAACTCACTTGAGTTTCGAGTCTAGCTAGGAAAATGTTCGTTTCTTATTTTATTTATACTCGTAGAAATAAACGCCTTTCTGGCGATTCGCTGCATATTAAATCATTCGATTATCTGTTATAAATAAAACATACTCACATATGTACATAATATAAAAAGTCTTCAGATACATATCAAATACATACTAAAATTAAAAAAAAAAATGTTTTAAGTCAGTTCCATCTTATCCAAACATCTTCTGTTTATTTTTTATAATCAGCCAATCCCCAAGAATTAGTCTATTTCGCGTAGACTTTTCGGGAACAAGATCAAGGCAGCCCAAATTCCAAAGAGAATACATATTGACAAAATATACGTATAATTGAAAAGAACAAAAATAAACATTTAAATGTCGTTTGTAGTGACATTGTTTGATGTCACCGACGATTGAAAGAATGTGCTAAAAATGCACCCAGAACGGCAGGTTAAATTGAAAGAATACTGACAAAAAAGAAAATTTTTTTTGACGTTATTTAATTTTAAAAATAGCTTTAATGCTTTATTACACACATATTTCTTTTGGACTAAAAAAAACGTAGACACGAAAGAAGGTTGAATGATTTTGCGAAAGTAGGATGATACAAATTGGAAATAATGTCCCTTTCACACCACAGGAGATTTGGATAAATCTCGCGATTTAAGCAAATCTACTCCCAAATCTCCACGATTTATCAAACATTTATTAATCTAGAGTTTGACCGAGATTTAAAACAAATCTTGCTGAAATCTTGTTGAAATATTTTTTTTTTGGCCTGAATATATGCTTTCCACATTTCACCACACTCTACGCGGTATATTCTAGTGAAAAAAAATGTATGTACGTGTACAGCACAACTGTTAACTTAACCTAGGTGGCGGAAGAAGAACGGATGGTGTGCATGGGTTTCGGGATTTGCAAATCTATCAAGATTTAAGTCTGGTGTGCACATACTAAAGCAAACTTTAGAAAATCTTTGAGAAGAATCGAATGAAATTCAATGTTTTTAACCATCAATTAAAAGCACACTTCAATTGAACATTTCGAAGAAATTTGAATGTGGAATGCAAAATTATTATGTCTAGCAGTGCTTCCTTCTGTGCGTTGCAAACTTCATGACAAAGTTAATAAAGCCTATCACATTCGTGAAGGGTATAATGATATAATAGCTAGTTCAATTTGTATTCTGAGAAATTCAAACGTGCGTATGTTTCCTGGAATTATAGAAATTCCAGTTTTTCGTCTCCTAAATACCACAGTAAAATCCAATTGATTGGCTACTATGAGGTTGGATTATCAATACACAGTTAAAATGCGCTAATCCGCTAAAATCACCTCAAAATAAACAAATTTTATTGAATATCGACTCTCATAAAAATACATAACGAAGTTTCTCCGACAGTTTGTCAACTCGCTGTAAAATGAATCCATTCAATTTAATCCTTTAAACGTTTGAATGACCGTTTGGATTATATTTTTTTTATATACTATATATAATCTAGATTTTACGACATGAGGATTTATTCCGCTATTTTTAGTTTAGGTATGCTAAAGACAATATCGTGGGCTGATTAGCATGCGAAAGTAAATATAAATCTTTCGCTCATATGATTTGTCATTTGGCTATATGTAACTTGTCATTAATAATTTTAAATATTATAAGCTTTCTGTGTAATATTACAAATACGGCACATAGGTACACTCTGTATGTTCAATGAATAATGAATGAATAAAAAATTTCGTTCCATGAGCTTCACATGTATAGTAAATTGAAGCAGGAAATGTGTTACTTTTGGCAGGCTATTGCTCTCAAATACTTACATAGAGTAAAGTCATTTGTAGGGCAGCTGGTCGTTATTAATTGTTGACAATGGCCACACAAAGGGATTTATCAAAACCAAAACCGCAATACAATGTTATTATTAATCAGCTAAAAACATCCCGAGGAACCCCCTTTTGCAGTCGCTATGATCGAATGCATCTGCATATAGTTTAGAAGAGGGTAATACCAATACCCCACTGAATTTCTTATAATGCTACGAGTATTAGCCCTAACTGCAATGCTCTTATGACATCTTAAGACTCCTTGTTCAATCTGGTGTTGAGTCGTCAAGATGATGTTAAATTTAAATAAATCTTTTGTGCTAACCGGTTATCATCTAAAACGGTGACGGCTTTAAATTTGAATTTGTATTTAATTAAAATTTAAATTATTATTTTGTATCATAAGCAAAGACAGTACGAAGAATTATTCCAGAAGTGTTTGAAAAATTGCTCTAGATGTTCGTATTCCATTCTTAAGGATGTTGATTTCAACATTTGACCCGATTTCTTTTACTTTTCAACCATAACGACCTGTTCTTTCTTCTTGTTTTTACATCGTTTTTCATCGCCCTCTAGTTTTCTTAGTATGTCTAACTAAAGGCCGGTGGACACGATCCAAGTACACTTGGATCAAACGTACTCGGAAATCACTTGAACGCTACCTGGATGATGGATTACTCCAAGTGGACTTGGATCGTGTCAACCGACCTTAAATCATTAAATGACTCGCATTTTTCCAAAAATAATATCAAAGTTAATTCATATTCAATTGGATTTTTTTTAACGGATCGAGACAAACACTCTGACACATTTATTTATTATCAAAAATATTTACAAAAATTCACTGTTTTTCTAGGAAATTCCCCTCATTAGTTACACATTTTTGCCACCTCTCCGGAAGTTTTTTGATGCCGGTATCGAAGAATTCCTTGGGCAACTTGGACAGCCATGTGCGCACGAACTCCTCTACCTCGTCGTCGGTGCTGAATCTTTTACCTCCGAGGGCTTCTTTCAATGGTCCAAACATGTGGTAGTCGCAGGGTGATAAATCCGGACTGTAGTAGTGTCTCTCACCCCAATTCTGATATTGTATCGAACGTGAGACGCGCGGTATGAGGGCGCGCGAAGTTCGACAGTTTGGGAGCCCATCGCGCCGTTATTTTGCGATATTGAAGGTGTTCGTGGATGATAGACTCTACACTACCAATACTAATGCCGACTTCAGACGAAATGTTTCGAACATTCATCCTACGGTCTTCCAAAATCAGTTATTCTACGCGGCGAATGTTGTCTGGTGTGATGCTGGTTCGCGGCCGACGATCATGCGTTCCCATTTAAACACAGCAGACCTACTCAGGCACTCACTACCGAACTGATTTCACAAACGCCGAAGAATTTCCGTGTTTTTAACGCCTTCCCACACCAAAAAACGAATGACAATACGTTGCGCAACGGCGGTCGGCACTTGATGTTCACTCATGGTCGTAGCACGCGCGTGAAACGTGCTTTCGCGACGAAACTATGCCACACTATTCGTAAGGGACTCAGCTATCACATACTCAAGCCGCGACCTTCAAAACATACAGGCGCGCCATCTACAGCGTTTGTCTCGATCATATTTGAACCGCCCTCGTATATTAGAAAGTTCACGGTATTTGTGATTAACAGTTCAGTATATTTTTGGTGATTTTTCGACTATCAATCAACTGATCGCTAAATTTAAATCTATTCTAGGCCCAAAATCTTCCGTGGAAGAGGTTAGAGCCTACTATAAATTTGATTCTGGAAAAGGTTTTAGTTCACAACACATTTGATCCACATGGGCTGGCGGCATGATTGGCTGCATTTTCTTAAAACGAATCCGGTGCCACGGTTACGTTGTATTATCAACCGACGTTCGCTGACATTTTTTTGGCCTTAGTTAGAAGCTATGGATCCATCGTATTTGCCCTAATCCCTAATGGGGCATAAACGTCGACTATTCTTAACAGACTTCGTTGATGTTCGTTTCCTTAGCCTATAACTAGTTTCGAACGAAGCATGTTGCATGCTCCTCCTGCCTATTTAGCCACATGCTGCGACATGTTGGGAATTGTTATGGATTACTCTTACGACCCCACATCACAACAGAAAACACAAATATACATATATAGTATGACTACGGCGGGACTCGAATCCTCGACGCCGACTATACATCAGACAGACGCCTCAACGCACTGAGCTACCGATCCCCCAATATACATAAATAATATAAGAGTATACACACCTGTCGTAAATATACAAGCGTTTATAAACTTATTGACAATAAATTTGAATAATTAAGTTAAATCACATCGCAAAAATTTCAACCATTTTCAAAATACATAGAACGATAAGTGGAAAAAATTTTAAGCATTTTTTGAATAATTTCCAATTTAAAGGCGTACATTCTTTCCTAATGCATACATTTAGCAAATGTAAAATGAACGATGAAATTTTCGTCGACAGAAGGTCAAAAAATATACGTTTTTATCGTTTATCGTTTTTATCGTTTTTTAATTTGACTCAAAGACATATATATACAGGGTGTGTTGACATTGACACACACGGATTTTACCACATGATTCCTCATGCTATTCCCAGCAAAAATATTAATTTATATAATTATTATAATGATATATTGTTTTTCGATTTTCTAGTTCATTAGCTGCTGCCATCTCACTTGAATTAAAACGAAAAAAATCGATGGAGTGTCATATCTTGTAAATGATTTATCTTGTTTTGGCGGACTAAATTTAAAATTTCATATAAACGAATTAACTGCGAATCAATTTTTATTGCAATATTCTACCTTACATAGCTATTGTGCCATAGCTTGCCCCTTTCTCAATCATTTAATTCGATATTTGACCTCACTTTCTGAAACTTCATAATATTTCATATAAAGCGAAATTTTTTCAAATCCAAATGTACTCGTTTCAAAGAAATATACCGTTGGAAAGCCAACACATTGAGGCAACATTTGCCAAATTTGAAGATTTGTCAGCTCAAAGTACCGTTGTAAAATTATCATTCAAATTTTTGATGTAAAATCGATTTTGAAATTTCTTTAAAGATTGAATAGTTGTATCTTTAAAGTAACGGTTAATTTCGTTTTATAGAAAAGGAGTCAAATTTCGGATTAAATGACTGGTAGAGTGACAAAATTTGTTCGTCAAGTCAAGCTTCTTGACACAATTTACAAAAAATGATGTAACTCTGTAACGGTTAAAGACAGAGTGTCCATTCGGGTGTCAATTTTCCACAAATGAATGGTACTATCTACCATTAAGATATTTACCATCTGAAGCGGGACACCCCGTGTAGCACTAATTTTAATAATTTCAGTTAATTCTCGCCTGCGCTTCCTTGTTTAAACCTGGTAGAATTGTATAACGGCCAAATGATAAAATACACACACAACGGGAGATGTTAAATAATTTATTGTGAAGAAAAATGTTTTGTCTTATATTGGGTGTCCAACTCTCTCGATGTTAACATAATAGGAAATGATTGGGGATCGCTTTCGGGTAGTTTGTAGCTGTGGTGAACAATACAACTCAACACAAAAATTAATTGATGCAATCAAGGCGCAAGCCGTAATTCATTCTTTATGCGATTCCTTGCCTCGCAGAATATTTGAACACCTAAATAAAAATGGCGGACTGCTTTTATTATTTGATCTCCTTGATACTTGCCTGTAATATTTTTCAACGGAAATGTCACACAAAATTGTAAAATTGTCCCTGAATCTAAGCAATTGTCGCACTAACATGGTCACTCTCTTTGAATCAAATCAATTGCTGTAGTTTCAAAAAAAAAAAAAATTTTTGCGGATTCAAACTACACTTGCGAGCCAAAATACTGAATCAAACCGAAAGCACTTGTATTTGTATGTATATTTTTAAAAGTACGTTATGTATCCCTGCAAATCGTATGTCATTTGAAAGTTTGAGATCTTAGCTGATACATTTTTTATCACCATTTAATGAGTGTTTTATGAATGAACGCTACCTGGCTCTAAAAAGTCGGGAAATTGAACACTTATGAATGGGTTAACTAACAACTAAGGCAAACTAACCCTATAAATGCATCCGCAAAGGGTTTTCAATGGTCAGTTGAATCTGGAAGGTTTATTGAATAAGTTTAACGCAATAAAAGTCACAATTTTGTGATTCATCAGCATGCGGCTCAAGTTGTCGCATTATTATCGGAAGGGCTTACTCAGAGAGCAGTCGCTCGTCAGCTGGGAATGAGTCAGTCTACTG
Organism: Chloromyia formosa; assembly: GCA_964017055.1. Classification (NCBI taxonomy): domain Eukaryota; kingdom Metazoa; phylum Arthropoda; class Insecta; order Diptera; family Stratiomyidae; genus Chloromyia; species Chloromyia formosa. The sequence continues at coordinate 20,852,535 of OZ024815.1, forward strand.
TGTCAGTCGAGTGTACAACAGGTTTCGAGAGGAAGGTACGGATAGCTACAATCACCCGGCCGCTCTAGGTGCACTTCCGGTAGAGACGATCGCTTTATTGTGACAAGTATGCTACGAAATCGGCACCTCACGGGAGTTGACGTGCAGCAGAATCTGAGGGACGTTCGCGGAGTAGCTGTAAGCGAGTGGACAGTGAGGAGACGACTAAAGGAAGCGAATTTGACTCCAAGACGGCCCGCCACGGGCCCAAAATTGACCCCACATCACCGACAAGCGCGACTCACGTTTGCCAGGAATCACTTAAATTGAACCCTCGAGCAATGGCGGTCCGTATTGTTCACCGACGAGACCAGAGTGTGTCTACATGGTAGTGACAGAAGAAGTCGGGTATACAGGCGTCCAGGTGAGCGATTTGCGCAAAGCTGTATATCAGAAACGAAAGCATACGGTTCGTGTGTGGTGTGGGCCGGTATCTCTGTGGATTCAAAAACGGAAATTGTATTCGTGACCTCTGGGGGTCGAGGAGGAGGACTGACAGCCGAACGGTATATTACCGGTATTCTACATGGCCATGTTGTTCCCTACGTAGCATCTATCGGCGACAACTTTACTTTAATGCACGACAATGCACGATGTCACACATCGCGGCAAGCCAAGCAGCTCCTGAACGAAGCTAATATTGCGACAATTGAGTGGCCTGCACGCAGTCCAGAATCCCATTGAGCACTTGTGGGGCGAGCTCAAAGGAAGAGTCCGATCCCGCGCCTTCGACTATCGACGAATTGAAGGAGGCCTTAATAGAGGAATGGAGCGAAATTCCTCAAGATACCATTAAAAAATTAATAATGTCAATTTAAAATCGATTACAAGCTGTGATTAGAGCAAGAGGTGCTAGTACCAGATATTAATAAATAAATAATTTTGTTATTTTTTCCAAAAATTTTGTTTTATTTAACAAAAACCTGACCAAACTCCATTTTCTAACATCTCCATTTTTCCTACTTTTTGATTTCAAGCCCCACTCTGTTAAAATCCATCTTCAAACATTTTTAAAAATGGTATTAATGTAAAGCTAAGATTTCAAGTTTTCAAATGATATACGATTTGTAGGGAAACATAATGTACTTTTCAAAATATGCATACAAATACACGTGCTTTCTGTTTGATTCAGTATTTTTGCTCGCAAGTGTACATATCTGCATTATTTCTGTTATTCCATAGTTTCGGCAAAAAAATATTAGAGAACCAGATAGTCTCTATTTTACCATCTCCTGGGAGGAAACATGGCTGAACCGGAGCATTTATCGCGAATACATACATAACATACATGATCCTATTAGAATGTATTTAAAAGAACATTATTTGACCGCGACAATATTCAAAAATATTTCTAGAATTTCCCATTCATGTATTCGAATTTGCTATTTTAAAATTATTCGTTTACTTTGCATAAAGCTTCTAAAGGAACGTACATATAGTATATGTAAATATAAAAGAACATGTGCACATACTATATATTTATAAATATCTTACAAAAGTATGGGAAATCAATTTGTTTACTTTTACTTTCTTTTTGGCACAATCAACACATAAGTATTTTTTTCGGTGGAATAAAATGTAGCAGGAATGCAGGTCAGAATTGTTTTTTAATAAAAATTACTTAAAGATTCCAATGAATATTTCAAATACTTTCACATACACATTTCGAAATATGTAATAGCCCCTTTCGATTCGGCCGAACAAAGATTAATTTTCATACAAAACTACTAGCCGGACTTGATCCATGTCTCGTAAGGGACCACATCTGAATCAGAGTTGAAAGTGAATTTGCTAAACGTCAACTTGTTTCACGGCAATTCGCCCCCTATACCTTTCTATACTGAGCCCGCAGTTCGCTCCATCACAGGTCGAATTATGTATCTGTATGGTGGCTGTTTGAATTCGCTCGTCACAGACAGTTGTAAAAGACGACTAAATAGACAGGACGTGTATACCTGTAACATGCATCATCTGAAACGTCTTATATGCTAACGAAATGTCAACTAAACCTCCAAAAGAGATCATTTACAATTAGTTTACTACTACTACTTTACCTTAACCCCTAGTGGGGCATAGCACATCAACTACTTCTGCGCGTTATCGTACTCGGTTTTGCATAATGGGGCGCGACTGCCCCACGACTTGCCCTAATCCCTTGTGAGGCATAGCGTGTCAACTGTTCCCTGTGGCTCAGTTGACGTTTCGTTGGCATAAATTGGTTTCAGAGAATGCAGTTGCCGGCATGCACCTCCTTCACTAGGAATGGGATCCCATTTCATGGCATGTTCAGCAATTATCACACTTCTGTAATGTGTGTTTTATCCACTGCCTTTATCGTCTGTATATCAGTTTGTCGATAGACATTATTAGTATTGTATAGTATTGTCCGACACAGAAATGCTGTCTCAAAGTGGTCAGACGGAAGAAACTTTGCGTGATAGATACATACATACGTAGTATAGTACATATTCTTAGGATCGTTTTCCCAATGCGTGGTGAAACTGCCAGTTAGCTATCTGGGACCCCGTCTAGGCCTAAGCCCTAAGCGTAGGCAACGTTAAAATGAAACCGGAATATAGAGGGCTACGCCCGCAATCCGAGGGTTTTGTAGCAAGTACTTATTTTGGTATGTAAGTATCGGCTCCTTGCTCTTCTTGGTACCACTTAGATGGATAAAAAAAAAAATGTCTGACCCATAATATAGTATCTTATATGCCCAATCATATTACGTGATTGTAATGAAACTTAGAACATATTATTGCCTATGGTGTTGGTTATCCTTGGCCATCGGTACTTTTGATCTCGGACGTGTTTAAGGGATGCAGGGATGCGTTAACTGTAACTATGGAAACAAACTATTATTAACCTATTTTGAGGAGATATACAAATTCCAATATTTCCCGTTTTATATACTGTTCGAAACCCACCCGCCTGGAAGTTTTCATTTTTCTAAGTGTAACGGTCTGGAAATGCAGGGGGGGGGGGGGGGGCAAATTACGATCTAATAATTTATCCTCCCTCATTGTTCCCCTTTTTTTCAAATATAAGTAAAGTAAACTCAACATTACCTTTCTCACAACACCCCACTTGCCTATACCAGTCGATAAACAAAATTTGACCTTAATTTTGCCTCTCACCCTCCCCTCCCCCGCCCTTTACAGTTGGCCAATTACCACACATCGCCCCCTACCAATCTTTACCCTTTCATAAATGTGATTAACCATAATATGTAACAATAACTGCGATTCGCACTACGCAAAACAACATGCAAGTAGTACTCGCACCTTTGAAGCCGGTAGGTGTATTTTTTGTATGAATAGTGTAAAAATGCCTAACTTTAAGTGAATGTACTATTGTTAAATATTACATGGTTGTAATGAAACGTAGAGGCATTATTACCTATGGTGTTGGTTATCATTGGCCATCAATATTTTTGACCTCGGGTGTGCTTAAGGGGTGCAGGGGTGTGCTAACTGAAAAAATAGAAATGTACTATTATTAACCTTTTTTGATGAGATTTTGGAATTCTATTATTTATAGTTTTCTATGTTAGTAAAATGCCGCTTTTCTGTAAATTTTCATATCTCTAAGTATAACGGTTTGGAAATGCAAGGGGGGGGGACAAACTCGGATCACATATTTTCCCCTCTCCCTCTTTTCCCCTTTCTTCAAATTTGAAAAAAGTTCCAGAAATCGAATGTACTCGACGGTACCTTTCTTACGATACCCCACTTGCCTATACCAAATGAAAAAAAAAATTCGTCCTTCATTTCCCCTCTATGGGGACCTCCCCTCAAAGTTGACCTATTACGATGCATCACTTCCTCCAGAGAATTATAGTACTTCTACATATTTTCACTAAATTTCATACATGTAGCCTCAGCGGTTCGTGAGATATTCCATGGACAGACAGACAGACAGACAGACAGACAGACAGACAGACAGACGGACGCATGACCGATTTCATAAGGGTTTTGTTTTACTACAAAACCCTAAAAATGATAATGAAAATGAAGTAGAAAAACCAGCTGATTTTTTTGGAAATTTTGCCACCTGTTTCTCAGCATAGCATTAATTTGTGACTGAGTTGGTTTCAAGTCCTTTTCCATCGAATGAATTTCCAGAACTCTGTTCTTTATGACTAGTTTAGTTGTGTCATTTGAATGTCTCAGTAGCCCGTATCAGCTGTTTGGAATTATCGTCAGATAAATTTTTAACTGGAGGGTAGGTGGCGTTTAGCATTTATCTGTATCTACATTATATATTATACATTGAGAAATCGACCCTTACAGTGAGAATATTATCTTCTCAACATGATTTTTATAATCACCCAAAATCCTAATCTTTACAAAAATCTCTAAAAATGTCTCGTGACCTAACCAAAAATGTTGCTGCATGCGAATATTCGGCGTGATCATATCAGTAAATAAATTTTTCGTCTTGTTTATTTTTATATGTACATATACAATAAATTATATCGTATATTATATATGTATGTTTGTACTTTATTTTATATATCTTTGTCGGAGAAGAAAAATCCCCGGGGCTTTTTGTATGTGAGTTTACTTCACACATAGGAGAATTGCGTGCTTTTCCAAATCATAATCGCGGACAAGATAAGCTTTAAAAGATAAGCATTCTACATTTAGCGAATAAATGCAGATACATACATATGTATGTACATATGTACATGTGGGTTTTTTTTTGGCAAATCATTTATAATATTTTCGTGTCTATGGGACAATGTTGTGCGGTAAAGGGATCTGCATCAGGCGTATTATGTCTATTTAGATCACAGAGAATAACTATGGAGGAGCAATCCGCATATACTCAACACTAAACTACTTGAAGCAATTCCAGTCGTAAAAAGTAGAGAGAGAGACACACGCCCTCCACTGCGCAACACCCGCGCAGTCTATATAAAAGCACAGGAAGCACGTAAGATGTCATCCCCTCTCCTACTTTTCCAATCGGAACAATAACATTCCAGTCTGTCTCTCTGCCGCGGAACACCCGCCCGGTCTATATAGAGCAAAAGAGATGTCAAATTTTCATCCCCCTTCCTACTTCCTCACTTGTGCCGAATTGCGTCGTTTCTCTCGCTCTTTTTCACTTCCTCTTATACTCTCTCTTCAAAGATTTAGATAAGAGCGAGCTGGTTAAATGTCGCTAAATGAATTGGATACGTGGGCGTATTTTGAGAAATATTACATTTACAAGCAGCGAAACAAATTCTAGAGGGCAAATGCTCCTCCATTCTTTTGCCCAGCTGGATATCGTTCTAATGAAGACGTCAACCATTTTGGTCGCGAGCATACATCGAACCACGTCAAACTCAATAGAAAAGAAATCTCATTTCCACCGTTCTATGATATTTGATGGTTCGATGGAAGTTCGGTCGTGGTTCTGCGCGATCATGTGTGGCGACCTTAAGCAAAACACAGAAAAACCGGCAACGCAGGGATGGTCAGCTGAAAGTTTCGACGAGGGAGCTTTATATCAACAGGGCCCAATCGAAGGACTAGCATTTCTCAAGACTGCGCAGATTGTGAACCAATTAGCGAAAGCAAGCGACGCATCAATGCCAATAAAGAAATTCAGCAACCAACGAAAAGAGTAGTAGAGCAGGACGGTTTCGCGGCTCTCGGTTTACTTTTTGTAATTTTACAAAAAGGTAAGGTAAGACCGGAGTCCTATTGTAGTGGCGATATCAAAAATACCGATTGGCAACGACCATTTGCATTAAAAGTGAGTTTCCTATATGACCAGTTTATAGGGGAGGTTGGCACTCATTCAGGAGGATGTTGACAATTCTCAAAGTAAATTAACTAACCCATTCTACAAATATTTGTCGAGTTTTTCAAGTCATTAGCTTAATTTTATCGAAAGTAATCGCCTAGTTGATGTTTCATTTGTAGGGTAGGTAGGGGTTCCTTGGTCCAGATCTTGCCCATCATCGCTTATTTGAAGTTTCATTTGTAGGGGAAGTAGGGGTTTGGTTGGTCGGATTTTACGTATTTTCAATATCAGCCAGCTGAATCCTAGTACAAACATGTAACCAAAATTTCAAGTCACTAGCTTTATTTTGTCGTAAGTTATCGCTTATTTTAAGTTCCATTTGCAGGGAAAGTAGGGGTTCCCTGGGTCGGATCTGGCCTATCTTTAATACCAACTAACTCAATCTTACTTTAAACATTTGACCAAAATTTCAAGTTGCTGGCTTCATTCTATCAAAAGTTATCGCTTATTGGAAGTTTCATTTGTAGGGGAGGTAGGGGTTTCTTGGGTTGGATCTTACCCATTTTCAATACCAACTAATTAGATTTTATTAACAACATTCTACAAAATTTTCAACTTGCTAGTGTCATTCTATCGAAAGTTATCGTAATGAAAGGAATTTTTAATTTTTTGAAATTTGTAGGAGAGGTAGGCGCTCCTTTGATCTGATTATGCCCAATTTACTAAAACTCAAGCAGCTTCTCACTTCAGGGTTGCGTGCCAAAAATCAGGTGTCTACGTCAATTGGTTCAAGAGTTACAGACAAAAAACCTGAAAAGTAGGGTAGTACGGGGTTCTTTGTAAGAAATTACCGTTAGTTTTCAACTGATCGATTTAATTTTCCCAGGACAGTATAAGATTACCCTCACGAGTAATATACCAAAGCTAGAGCTTTTCACGTTTATTTAATCGGCAGCTATAGATACATGTAAGTATTTGACATAGGTAGGGGCTGTAGGCGTTCTCTTGGCCTGATGATGCCCATTTTTAATACCAACCAACTAGATCATACTGCCAACATTTGACCAAAATTTCAAGGCTCTAGCTTCATTCTATCGAAAGTTATCGTGCGAACAGACAGACAGACGGACAGACAGACAAACAGACATGGCTAAATCAAATCAGGAGGTGACCCTGATCATTTATATATATACCAGTGACGTGCACTCGTAGTAAGCAATTCCAAACTGCTTGACTTACCGAAATAAGCAATTCAATAATAAACTTTGCTTACACCAATACACATATCATCATTTCAGTCAATGTTTTTCTTTAAGCTGAAGAATACATATTATCATTCAAATATTCCTTTACACATTCAAATTCTGATCCGCGCCTTCTTTTGGTTAAAAAACATTCGTTCAATTACTTTAGATAATATTCAAACCTCCCACATTTTGCACACCATAGACACCAAACTTAGAATAGGAAAATGTGCCTAGATCTTTAGATGCATGTACCATGTGTGCATCCAAATACTAGAGACATGTTGATTCCAAAAAATGGGAATCTTGGATTTCGGTAGTACATTGGGCAACGATTTTTTTTTGTTTTGTTCGCAAATTTATATGAGACAAGTCAAGCACTGGCGCGACTGCTTTTGTGTGTGGGATAAAGCCCAATGATGCTTGTTAATGAAATGTTGCCAATGCAGGGAATGTTTATGGGAATTTGATTTTTCCAGTAGAGCTTTTGTTTTTGTTATGTAATGGATTTTCCGTTGCAATTTAAAAGAGGAAATCAGAGCAATCGGGTGATTTTGATTAAATTGTGATTTGAAGTTTTTTTGACCGTTTGTAGTGATTTAATTGATTTGATTTGTGATAAAAGTGGTAAGTTTTCTTTTCGCATTATGTCGGAGTATTGCTGCGCGACGGATTTCGTACTAAAAGCGGGATTTTCAACTCTTTCCTTTGCCAAGAAAAGAGAAATTATAGAATCGGATAGACCGAAGCCAGATCTTAGTTCAGAGTTTAAATTAAAAAATATTACGCGAAAATTCCATATCGAAACGTATGAAAAGTACATTTGGTTAACGGGAAGCTGTAAATTAAATAAGTTATTTTGCTGGCCGTGTCTTTTGTTCACGAATGAAAAATCTGTTTGGAATAAAGCTGGATTTAGTGATTTGAATAATTTTACGGGCTCAGCAGCAAAGCATTCAAGTTCCGAAAAACATCTTCAGTCGTTAATTAAATTAGATAATTTTGGTTCTCAGCGTATAGAGTTTATGCTTAGTAACCAGGTGGCAATATCTGTTAGTTTGCATAATGAAAAAGTTGAGCGTAATCGTAATATTTTGAAACGTTTAATCGATACTGTAATTTTTTTGGCAAAACAGGAGCTTCCTTTTCGCGGAAATAATGAAGACTCTTCTTCAAATAATCGTGGTAATTTTATCGAAACCGTAAATTTCTTGAGTTTGTACGATCCGATAATTGAATCCCACATAGATTCTATAAAAGCAAATGCAGCGTTTTCGGGTTTGTCTAATAGAATCCAAAACGATCTTGTTTCCGCTATAGCTAATGTGGTTCGAAATAAAATCAATTTGGAAATAAAGGAGGCTCCATTTGTAGCTGTAATGGTCGACGAAACGCCAGATGTTAGCGGTCGGGAACAATTAACGATGATTTTTAGATATACAATATCAAATGAGATTGAAGAAAGATTTATCGGATTTTTGGATGTAAGCGCTAATCGTACAGCTACAGCAATAAGCTCTCACATTTTAAAACAATTGCAAAATTTTAATATCGATAAGAAATTAATTGCACAATGTTACGATGGTGCAGCAGTAATGAGTTCTCAAATTCGTGGAGTTCAGACTTTAATTCGGGAAAAACATAAATCGGCAATTTTCGTTCCATGTTACGCTCATTCACTAAATCTAGTATTGTCTAAAGCAGTTGAGTTTATTCCGGAAATTAAATTATTTTTCGCGCACATCAATAAAATCGCATCATTTTTTAATACATCCACTAAAAGGTCGGACCTTTTTGCAAATATAGTAAATCGTCGTTTACCATCGGTTTCCAAAACGCGTTGGCATTATCATTCGCGTATTATTAACGTTATATTTGAACATAAGCATGAAATTTGTACAGTTTTTGAGACAATTTCGAATGGTTCTCAACACTGGGATGGCGATTCCTTGACTTTTTCCGATATATACTTACAAAAATTCGCAGAGTCAGATTTTCAATTATATCTGTTAATTTTTTCTGAAATTTTTTCGAAAACTGATATATTATTTAATATTATTCAGAGCAAAGTGGTAAACATTTCATATGCAAGCCAAAAAATTATTGAATTTGAAAATTGGCTTGAAAATGACTTTTCTAAAAAGTTTGATAATTTCTATTCGACAGTTACAGCAGAATATCAGCCACCACGTAAGAAATGTAGAAATGCGATAGATCCTTTACAAAATTTACGGCGGATATTTCGGGAGATTATAGATGTTATTCTCGGGCAAATTCGAGATCGATTCCATTCGTTTAAAGATCTTTCATTTTTAGAGTTGCTTGAACCGAATTATTTTTCTAAATTCAAGTCAAATTTTCCCGATAAAAATTTTGACTCACTTATTGAATATCACGGTCAATTTTTCGACAGAATAAAGTTGAAAAATGAGCTAAAAGTTATTTATTCTTCAGATGAGTTTAAAAACGCGAATCCTAGTAAAATTCTCGATTATTTTCAAAAACGGCCTTATGTCGCAAACGGTTTTAAGCAAGTTCATATTTTAGCAAAATTATTAACGTCAATTCCAGTCACAGTGGCAACTGCGGAAAGGTCATTTTCAACACTAAAGCGCGTTCACACATTTTTGAGAAATCGCCAATCCCAAGAACGACTTTCGGATCTTGCTTTAATTGCGGTTGAAAAGGATCTTCTTATACAAATGCGAAGAGAAAACGATTTTTTTGATAATGTGATTAAAGAGTTTTTACTTAAAGAACGGCGCATAGATTTGGAATACAAATAAATGGCAATGGCGAAAGAATATTTATTTATTTCAAATACCCCTGAATTTTTCTTAGTCTTAATTAACATAATATTTATTTATCATTTTTTTTATTAGTAATATTTTATTTATTTATTTTTTTTTTGTATTCCGAATATATGTGCCAATATTTTATTTATATCTTTCCTGATTTCTTCTTTAAGGCTTAAAGCCGCTTGGTATAAATGTTTTTGTGACTGTCCATATTCTATTATACAGTCCATTTTTGTTTATGCTAAATTGGCTTTAGGGCGCCCAACTGCTTGACTATGAAAAATGTCCACTGCACGTCACTGATATATACATTGCTATACCTCCGGAGCCTCCTTTAAGGTGTTACATACTTCCGTCGTGACAAAAACAATATACCCTATACAAAAAGTCTAGGGTATAAAAAATCGAAAAAGCGTAAACAGTGGTGCAATTTACCATTTGGCATATACAGCATCCTTCTTCGTAGGGTCATGTTAGTCATGTCATGACGCTTTACTTCCCACAGACAAGATTCCGATCCTGGGGATACTAGGGGTAACACTGCGGTCATACACGGTGGTATACTATACTACGAGCGACCCGTAGTGTTCAGGAAAACAAATTTTGATCCTAACTAAGCAAATAAACAAAAAAAAAGACTCCGGCCTTCACGAGTCCTATTTGGTGATGACTCACGCACAACTAAGTGCTGTAAGGAGAGAGAAATCCATAGAATCTGCCTGAAACGGACTAGCAATAGATGGAGATCGCTGACAATATGTGTCACATCGACGACCCATCATACAATACACGAAAGATTAATATTCTTCTAATCTAAAGGGAACCCGTTCAGGTGTGGTCAGGGTCACATATTATTGTCGACGGAGCATTGGCCAGTGGGAAAGCAGGCGGCCATATTAAGTACTCCGCCCAACGCTTAGAGCCGGAATTGCACGGATGAGGCGGAGAAGTAAACTCAGCGGGATGATTTTGAGGACGAACCAGCATGGAAAGATTCCGACAATAAAAGTTTTCCTCCTACAAGGTGTGTGCTATCAAAGCGATGCATAACATAACATGCAGAAACAGCCACTACTTACTATAGCCAACCAACAAAGGATAATGTTTAGATTACCAAGTCGGTGGCTGGAAAATAACGAAGGCTGTAGCTGCTTTTTTTTCGTCCATATATTGTGTGCAACAGCTCCTGTGCTTCCGACTGATATGGAGTCGAGGGACTGCTGAAGAACGATCGCTTACTTCGCAATCACCCGGCTGAAACCCTGGAGCCGTTTCCATCCGCAAAATGAGACGAGATTGGATTTTTTATTTGGGGAAATAAAATCAAGGTCAAAATCAGGACTGAAAGAGATATCAACAAAGCCATACAGCGAGGGCTCGGATAGGTGAGCGAGAACCGAAGAAGAAACTCCTGACTGTTAAAAAAAAAAATTTTAAAGCAAAAAATGAAAAATCTGTCAATCTTCTTTCGTAGACAAATCATTGAAACCAGGGAAACTCACACTCATCATTCTAAAATATCAATAAAATACGATATCTAATAGAACTGGTTGTAGTAAGTAAGTAGTAAGTAGTAAGTATTTGCAGTATTTGTGGGAAAGAGCAATGAATCACTATCCAATTAAGGAAATGAGCGTGTCGTACGCAAATATTTTCCTAAATATTTACGAAAATTGCAAAAAGGCGAAGTATGTACATATATACCTGCCTGGTCATAATATTGCGGACAGAAAAAAAGCGAAATTTCTTTCTGTTAATCAAATTTTAATAAAAGAACTGACTTCAACGACGCTTGTGATTCACTGGAAATTCTCACCAATCCAACCAAAAATGTAAAAATTATATAATTGACCATTTCACATCCATCTGATCTTATTTACCATCAAAATAAAATACAATACAACCACAAGCACTACCCCATATTTACCCATAGTATGCGCACATTTTTCTCTAAATTGAAATTATTAAACCATAATTGAACCTATGACGAAAGCGAAACACGTACAATGCACTTTTTGGTCTCATTAAAAATGACATTCATGTCAAAATGGCCCCATCCTTAAAAAGTGTATAGCAGCAAATAATAATTGCACGATAACATGTTGATCATGTATTATATATAGAAAATGTATATTTAAACATTGAATACAATTCGGCAAAATGAAGAGGCGTTTTTGGGAATTTCGGACGTCACATTTTCTGACGTCATTGAGTGAAATTTATTGAATATCACCGGCGGTGTGGAGCAGCATTTTGCATTACATATACAAACACATTGTGGAACAGATTCGGGAAAAAATGGGATGTTTTAATTCAATTTCGTTATCGTCCGCAACAAAAAATTCTTATACATATTATTTAAGGGGAAAATGAAAATAAACGCTTTTTCTTTGTCTGTTTTTCTTATTTTGTATTTGCCGGACATCGTTTTTTATTTGGTTTGACTGCAAGGCAGAGAATATTGTTGTCACGAAATATTGTTTCAAAGGAAACACATAGAATAAACTTTCCTTTGCGACGCAAAAAAATGTCATTTAGTTGCGTTTCGTTAAAGGCCAGTTGACATGTTCAAAATACACTTTGCCAAAGCACGTTGACAGCCCACTTTAACGTTACTTTGAACGTGTGAACCCCTTTTCAAAACGATTTGAAGTCTTGCTACTCAATTGCCCTAACCCCTTGTGGGGCATAGCGCGTCAACTGTTCCATCTGGCCCAGTTGACGTTTCGTTGGCATAAATTGGTTTCAGAGAATGCAGTTGCCAGCATGCACCTCCTGCACATCCATGGCCACGAACGTTGTCGTGGACGGGATTCGAACCCGAAACGCCGGTAGTCAAACATGAGACTGATGCTTCAACACACTCGCACGAGGAGGGGTGAGGCACGAGAAGGTGAACATGCTGCACGCGCTGTGCTCCTTGTTACTTGTCTTGCCTCACGAGCACAAGACAGCCCGAGTGCTCCATGTTCACACTCTCGCTTCCTCGTGATGTTGCAGGCACATACGCGCAGTGGGAAATAATGCATGTACATATACTATCATCATCATCATCATCATCATTTTGTGAATATGTAAATAGTTTTTCGTCGCGCGTGGAGTTCGGGGTTTGAAAGATCAATAAAGTGCACTTCTGTTTCGTTTTGAAGTCCATTTAGATCTTTTCCTGAATGGCACCCGTTTTATCAATAGCGTAGTTATTTGGGTCGCTAAATTTGAATCTGATGTCAAAATTGCAAAAACTCAAAAACTAAAGAATTTTCCGGATGGCAACACGTTTTTTTCAGTGTTTTTTCGGGTCGCTCATTGCGAATCTGTCCAAATGGCCAAATACGAAATGGGGAGTGCAGAATGCTAACACTTTTCTTATAAACACGGCCAATCTAGATGTAAAAAAATGGCAGGGGATTCTCTGGGTCGCTGATTCCGAATCTGAAGCCAAAATTGCAAAAACTCGAAAACTAAAGAAGTTTCTAAACGGCAACCCTTTTTTAAACAGCCAATATTGTTGGAAAAAGCTGGTAGGGGTTTCTTGGGTCGTTGATTGCGAACCTGAAGTCCAAATGGCAAAAAATTGAAGATCCAGAATGGCAGCCCCTTTTTTGTAAACACGGCCAATCTTGTTGGAAGAGACTTGTGGGGGGTTGTTTGAATCGCTGATTGCGAATCAGAAGTTCAAATTGCACAAAAAAAATCTAAAACTAAATGAGATTCTGAACGGCATCCCTTTTTCAAAAACAAGGCTAATCTGTCTGGAGGAAGCTGGTAGGGGTTTACACGAATGATTTCGCTTCACTTAAGCGGGCGCAAACGATTTTCAAGGAAAATTACATAGAATTTATCATGGTTGGTAAAAATTCAATTAAATTAAATGCTCTCCGCGGCGAGAATGTAAACCGGCCATTAGCGTACCATTAAAGCGAAGTAGGACGGTGCCACTGTCATCTAGAGTACCAGGCCATCATGTCAAAGTAATGACGTCATGACACGCAGTCAACCATATGTAAACAAAGTGGCGAACGCGTGCGGTCGACCTGTTAAAATTTCGCGATTTTCGTGCGTACAAGTGAGTTTAGTGTCGTAATTTTAAGTGCAATTGAAAGTAGTGCTTGTCAGTGACATGTGGAAGTGAAACAAAAAACGCAAGGTGCCATGAACTACCGACCAAATTGAACTGCTCAAAAGTGCGAGGCATAAGTGTGGTTATGATATTAATGGTGCAGCACTGGCGACTAATCCTCGGACCGGTAAATTTCGCGGAAACTCTCGGAATTTCCCCAAAAAGTGACTGTAAAGTGGTTGTCAAATGACAACGTTCCAGGTAATGTCCGGCCTTTTCATCGGAATTCAGACGGTAAGTATACGTTTTTTTTTTGTGCTAACATTTTAGTAGAGTGAAGCGCTCGGAAATGCGGATCTTGACCACGATGTTTTACGGTGGATGGGTCAGCAGATCGTAGCCCAATTCGACCAATTTGGCCGTGGCGACGGCGGAGGTGTGAGCCCGTGAGTTGTTATGGTGGCAGAGCACTTTTTTTCGCCGTTTTTTCTGCAATTCGGCGTCGAATCGGCCCAATAATTCGGCATAGTAGAGCCCTGTGACCGTTTTGCCCATCTCCAGGTAGTCGATGTAGATCACACCTTGTGAATCTCAGAAAACGGTGGCCATCAACTTTCCGGCCGATAGGACAGTCTTCGCTTTCTTCGGAGCACGTTCGCTGGGTGAAGTCCACTGTTTCGACTGTTCCTTGGTCTCTGGTGTGTACCAGTGGATCCATGTTTCGTCGACAGTCACGAAACGACGCAGAGACTCCTTCGGATTGCGCTTAACAGCGTAAAACACTGCTCTGAAGTGGCCTAACGATTGCGCTTGTTGTCAGGAGTAAGCAAACGCGGCACCCATAACGCCGACAGCTTTCTCATGCCCAAAATTTCATGCAGGATATAACCCACGCGGTCTTTTGAGATACCTACTGTCTCAGCTATTTCGTTATCCTCCGTGGTAGCCGTTTTCGGGGCACCTGGGCGTGGCTCATCAAAAACCGACGTGCGATCACGTTGAAACTCGTTAAACCAATTTTTGACGGTCGCCATCGAAGGAGAAGAGTCACCGTACACAGCATGCAAGCGCTCTTTGATTTCGCTGCGCCATTTCCATTCCAAAAACAAAAATCGAATCACCGACCGATATTGCTCTTTTTCCATTTTTCTAAAATCCGCGGACACGCCCGCTTCCACACGCGGTCAAAAGAAAACTACGAGCCCGATTCGGCTGAAGTAGCCGTATACGAGAATGTACTACACGACAGTAAATTTCTCTTGCGATAGTGGCGCCATTAGGCGGTGAGGCTAAGTACTTATCGGACCGCCCTCGTATGTACATACCACAATACATATGTCCCTTTATTAATAATGCATTGATAACCAATTAGTTGATGTAAATATGCATGTAGCTTATTACAAATTATTACCTGGGCCACAGGCGCCGACTGTTAGAAAATATTGGGGGGGCGCAACAACTTTTCATACTGACGGCCGGATTGCCTTGTTGGGTGATTTTTTTGCGATGATATCCTCACAATTCTTTATAAACAATTAACGTATCTCTTACACTGTAAAAAAAATTTACTGATAGTGGGTTCACGGACAGAATGGCCCAATAGCTAAGTAATAGCCGCCATACATTATCCGATCCGTCGTCCGATCGATCGGCCGATGGATCGCCACAAAATATCTGCCGATCTCCACTGCACACACACTGAGCGATTTTCGTGCGATGCGATAACGAATGACAATTCAAAAAATAGGTTATGATTCACTCCCAATCGAACCTAGATTCATTTTTGTTAACTATTTGGATGTGTGTGGTATTTTCGTGTACCACATATTTGATATTTCAATTGCAGTGCCATTTAAATCATTAGAATCCTTCAAATTCCATCATTTAATAATTTCGTAATTTGACATTCACTTGCGATAATCACATACACTACCCAATCGATCGTCACCGATCGATCGCACGAAAATCGCACTAAAATATCGGCAGATCAAAATTGATCGCCCGATCGGTGCGATTTCCACATACACACGCCAATCCGTCGGCCGATATTGATTTCGGGCGACGGATCGGCCGATCGATCGGTGTGTGTATGGCACGTTTAAGTCGACGTCTTAAACGGATAAATATTTGATATCGATACGAATGTATAGTCTCATACAGTCAATCAAAATTGTCTCACGATTGAGGTGAACCAATTTAGAACCAATTTCTTCGTCAAGTCTCGAGTTGTTCGGTCCCGACCGTGCAAATCATCAGCGTTGTATGGAAATGGCGTTTGTTGTTTGTTTTTAAGAATGAAGCCAATTTTTTAAACATTAGTAAATGGAACCATAGCCTCACAGACTGTAATAATTGGAGAGGCATTTGTGTGCTTCCTGCCGTTGCCAAGATAATAGCTAAAATCGTCCTGGAAAGACTAAAGGCCCACTTAGAAAGCACAATTGATGAAGAGCAGGCTGGCTTTCGATCCGGATTCTCCTGTGTCGATCACATTAACACCTTGCGAATAATCATCGAGCAATGCGCTGAATACGATTCTCCGCTTCACTTGCTTTTCATCGATTTCGAAAAGGCTTTCGATAGTGTGAACCGGGATTCTATATGGGCGGCCTTGCGCAGGAGAGGCATCCCTGAGAAGCTTGTGGCTATTATTAAGGCAACCTATGACGGCGCGAAATGTCGCGTTCTGCATAAAGGTAAGGTGTCGGGGGACTTTGAGATTCGCAGTGGAGTTCGGCAGGGGTGCATCCTCTCACCGATCCTATTCCTCATTGTGATCGGCGATGTGTTGCATGCAGCCCTATCCGGACTCGACAGAGGAATTCAATGGACTTTGACATCTTATCTACAACATCTTGACTACGCTGACGACATATGCCTACTCTCCCACAAAATCATGGATTTGTCCGCAATGGCGTTAGATCTCGAGAGGGAGGCAAGCAAGGTTGGGCTAAAGATTAATACCAACAAGACCAAGGTTCTTAGACCGCCGTTGCGAAAAAGAAATCCGACACCTATTGCCATCAATATTAATGGGCAGCCTGTGGAGAAGGTGGACAACTTCGTCTACCTGGGTAGCATTGTTGCCGAAAATGGTGGTACGGAGCAGGACATCGCTCGTCGTATCAACCAGGCTAAACGCGCATACGGCATGCTGTCCAAAATCTGGCAGGGCAGTTATCTCAGCATTAAAACCAAGCTGGGCCTGTTTCGCTCCCTGGTACTATCAGTGCTTTTGTATGGGAGCAGTACATGGAAAGTTTCCGTAGGAGTTACCAGAAAGTTGCAAGTTTTCGTCAACTCATGTCTTCGTCGAATTTTAAGAATTTTCTGGCCCGAAACAATATCAAATGAAGAGCTAAGTCGGCGTACGGGCCAGATGCCAATCGACGAATTGATACGCAGGCGAAAATGGCAGTGGATAGGTCACACATTGCGGAAGAGTGATAACTGCATTGCTATGCATGCCATGAAATGGAACCCCATTTCCAACCAAGGCCGACCAAGGGGGGGTCCTCGAATCACATGGCGTCGATCTGTGGCAAAGGAGTGTCAGGTACTGGGTAAGTCTTTTGGGGAGTTGCGCCCCATTGCCCAGAACAGAGTACGATGGCGCGCAGGAGTAGTTGACGCGCTATGCCCCGCTAGGGGTTAAGGCAAAGTAGTAAATGGAACCATAATGCTTTTTTGTTTGATAACACAAAATAATGAATTAAATTTTAATCAAATTCAAACTCAGATATTTTTACCGTTCATGTCTTACCGCCTAGTTACATTGTGCATAAAAAACGTCCTCAATACGCAGCCAACGAAAATCAGCTGTTCAGCCTGTTATAGTTAAATCTTCTGTCCGCATTCGTTTGACACATTTGAACTGTGAAAAACTGACCTTCTAACAAAGTTGCAACATTTTTGTAAATTAAAAGTAGAAACCTGCACTTCAAAGGGCATAAAAGTAACTTAGAACAAAATAAATAGTCGCCCACAGTTTTAAAACACAAGCATATGTGAATTGCACTTGGTGGCGCGTTGATTCCGACAAAGTTGAACTCGTCTTCGTGAGCCACGTATTGTTCGCGCAGAGTATACTTATCGCCATCTGAAATACATTGGTTCAACTTTATTTGACGGGAGGTTGACGGCTGTCAAGCATTGTTTAAGGTGCATTACTATTAGGCACACGATCGTCGTACATTATTCGCGGTTAGCGATCAAACCATATAGCACGGAACACTATTTGTATGTGTCTTTTTGGTCGTCGCATGCGATCGACACAAACTGATGCCTAGTAAAACGCACCTTAAAGCACAGAATTCAGTGGTACAATCTTCATATATATGTCGATGCAAAACGATATCTGTGCCCGAAATATTGCCCCCCCCCCCCCCCCCAATATTTGGATTGAGGGGCAAAAAGTGCCTTGCCCCCCCCCATAGTCGGCGCCGGTGACCTGGGCACTTCCGTGAGTTCGCACAACGCTAGTTTTATTCTGTTCACGTTATCGCGACTTGACTGTATATTGTAAGTTATTTTAGTAATTGTGGTAAATAAAGAACAATAATGTAATAATATTTGTTTATTTGAAACGTAAACTTTTTATTATTCATAATAAAATTTGTTTACATTAACGAATTGGCTTGAAATGAAGGGTTCAATATTCACACTAAAAGTCGAGGTAGAGGTAATTTTTTTCAATTTCAAAACTCCTAGTAGTGAAATATTTTCGAAAGAAGGAGATCACTTTTTCAAAAAATGCATAAAACGTAGAATTTAAAGCAATTTTCCCCAACAGAAGTGCTTTCCATTTCGTAATTGACCATACCACCAACATGCTTTCATTTAAAGAAAAAACATCTGAGGTCATTTGCAAGAACACGCCTCCTTCAATCTGCTACCTCATAAACCATTAAACCACATGATGGACACAAATAATTTAGAAATAGCAACGGCAAGTCTTCTTTTCTTCATAAATTAGAAAGTAGCCCAGGTGTGGTGAAACATCTAAACCGTATTAAATCAAAGGAAAAAATATGGGGAAATATAGTCTCCTCTTGGAGGAGGAGGAATGTAGTCAAATTATTATGTATGCGATACGAATCGCACGTTTATTTTTACTTTTACATATTATATTATTTTCTGATGACACGGAGCAAATGCATCGACAGAGCTTCTAAGACGAGCGGGCCAAAATTTGTTTCGAGTAATTTTGAAGACAATGACTAATTAACGTAGGCGTACTTATCGAGGCGAGTAAGCGGTAGAAGTCTTTAGCGAGTATAAATTCGATTGGATCAAATATGATTGAATGAGAAGGAAAACATCAAAAATATAGGGTGATTCATTGGGAGGAAGTCACGGATATCTGCATCATCATCCACAATTGCGGATTATACTTATAATACATCCTCAGTTTTTATGACAAATATCCTCAATCCTCATGCGTGTTTGAGGATATGTATTGGGATATTTTTGACTCATGGCATCAAACCGATTTTCATGCGTTTTCTGATTAGAGAATGGAGACTGTCGCCGTACCAAAAAGTCGATTTTCATGATAGTACTGAGCCTATAGTCGAAGAGCCCGAAAGAAAGAAAGCAAGAAAGCCCTCGTCATCCGTAACCGGCTGGAATTTACACCGCCTGTAAAGCATAGTACAAAGACTACGAAAACGTACATCATCAGTTTATCTGTGCAGATATCTGTGAAAAAAATCTGTGCAGTTATCGGAACTGAAGATGTGTAGGCTACATTCAATTTTCGCTCAATTAGTTCCGATATTTTTCTTCAGTTCTATCCGTTTTGGCGAAGTATGCACATCGTAAGCGGCCGTTTTTTTTTGAGCGACCGGTAGCATTCGATGAAGGCCAAAAGCGCATCTTTTTTAGCCATAGCCATGGTGAAGTTTGGACGAGAACTGACCAAACTATGATAAACGTGATGGTAGCAATGAGAGAACCAAACTAACTATGCCCTGTGCGACACCGCTTGGTGGTCATGGTGAAATTTGGTCGGAAACTGATAAAACTGAACGATAAACTGTGTAATCTGCGCAGACTATCGTTGCAAAACAGGGTTCGAATGCACAGATCTCAGAGCTGCGTAAAAATCTCCCAAAACTGCGCAGTTCACACGGATTATCGTTCAGACATGATGTCACACGTGATAAACTGAGCGATAAACTGAAGGTGTGTAGTCCCTCTTATACAAACAATAAGTCGCTTGTTGTTTGTGTAATGCGTGTTTGTTACCCTACACTACATTCGATAGATACGCAAAAGAATACTACTCACTAAATCGACCTAACCCCTTGTGGGGCATAGCGCGTCAACTGTTCCATGTGGCCCAGTAGACGTTTCGTTGGCATAAACTGGTTTCGGAGAATGCAGTTGCCAGCATGCACCTCCTGCACATCCATGGCCACGAACGTCGTCGTGGACGGGATTCGAACCCGAAACGCCGGTAGTCAAACGCACTGCGCTACCGGTCGCCCTTTTGTCAATCTTCGCCAAATGAAAAATGAATTGAAAGTCCCGACGGTTCACCCGAGATGTACATCGACAAAGAGTTGCCACCTCGGTTTACCTACGGCACATACGCTCCGACATACCTCCTCGGTTTACACTCAAAATAATCGAAATTTGAATCTTCTATGGTCGCCTGTGCAGGTTTGGACGCCTGTCAATGGCTGCGTTCTGCGAAACTTACAGGATCAGACAATTTGACAGTGAGTAACAGAGATGTGAAGTATTGTATATCCGTAAGTTGAAGAGAGAGGGTCACTTATCTGTCAGAATCTTAAGAGGAAAAATTTACCGGAAAAATTTGTTGGTTCGTTTCCCCAGCCCATGATTTATAAACAAATACATCTACCACACTCTCTGTCTCTTTCGCTCTGGTGCAATTATTAAGAAACAGGCTTAACGAAAATTGGTTGGTTGTCATTCTGCTCTCTCGTGTGCGTCAAATGTGTGAATGTATCAGTTAAATGCATCTCTCTTTCACTTACGGATACACAATGCTTTGCTATCTCTGTTGCTTACTGTCATTTCCTTAACCGGTCAGGCTTTCAGGACCGCGACTAATATATACGTATATGTACCATAACGTGAAAACACTCGCACTGTACACGAACCTGCCCAATTTACTTGTACAAGCATATCTCTTTGATATACCGAAACGTCTATGGCCGGCCAAAAGGGTTAGGGCGCCCCGGTTTTTGCTACACCTGGCCCCAGTGGAAGAAGAAAAAAAGGACGACTGTTACTACGAATGGGTCAACCCTTTAATACGCTGCGGAGCTGGGCCAAATTAGCCTCACGGACAATCAGGAAAATGTTCTCCTCCGGATCTGAGAAGTATTCTGATCCGAAGGGCAACATTTTCATGACAATTGTCCGTGCAAATTTTACCGGAGGGGAAAGCATATAGAGGAGAATTCAAGAAATGCCAAAACCTGATTCGTTCACAGGAACGCATCCATTGGGTCAACACACACACAACGCAAGCAGAAGCAACCTTGTTTGTTGGACTTCACAGATATTTTTTCGGCTCATATGCCAATTTCAGGATGCGCGAGGAAATGCCCTCGTTATCGGATGCGGCCCGGAATTACTTTCAATGTGTTTGTCGACAGCAATATGATGGATACTGACGGTGACGGTGCTGACGAGAAAAGTTGAGGAAGTTGAGCTAGCGGAGGGAATGGAAAAAGCAATGGGATATTGCCTCTTCTATGTATCTATCAGCTTCGAAGCTGTGTTCTTTTCCCGCAACAAACGGCTTAACCCGGACGATGGGATGTTCCCCGATCGTGGAATGCTTTTGAGAACAAGGATCGCTAGTGAAAAGAGGAGAACATCGGACAGGTGGGACGATATATTTGAGGATATTTGAGTGTTATTAAGAAGGCTGCAATCCATGCTGCAATATCATGATGTAATGCTATTCGAAATATTGTTTTTTTGTTGATTCCTACTATCTTGTTTCAAGTTGTTCACATTTATGGTCTTTTTTTTAATTTAAGGGAGGTCCCCATATTTTTTATACGGCCGTGATAGGATGGGTATGGGAGGCCGTGGGTTCATTAACATCAGGACGCCAGCTGCATGCACGAGGGCGCCTGAGCTGTACGACAATCATCCCCTCCTTACCGCCTTATTTTTTTATGAATGCCTATGAATTTTTTGTAGGACAGGGGTAACGAGTGGCGAAAACCCCGCCCACATCTCCCGAACTGAGCTACAGCACGCATAGCCCGCTACTTTGCTCGTTGAGGTGCTTATTTCTTCGCCAGATGGCACGACCCAACCTTCACTGTCAATATGCTACCTTAGGCTCCGTCCCCACGGGCATCTTCTGATACCCGCCAAACCGTCCATTATACTACACTCGCTCCGTGCTTAAGGATTCACAACCCTCAGTATCGGAAATACATGAACGCTCGCTTCGCTCGCTCTGGGTACAACAGTCCCGTGTGTGGGCTTCGCTCGCTACGCTCGCTCCACGCTTAAGGGATCAGAACCCTCAGTATCACACAAACATGGACGCTCGCTTTGCTCGCTCTGGACACTGCATGGCTATTCTCGTTTTCTTTTTTCGCATGCCTTATTTCGATTTAAAGCCGATATTGTCCATACATGGCTTATTTCGTTTATTTTCTTATGGACACTTTCGGTTCAGAACGTAAGTATCCATATGGATTATTTCGGATGGCTAATTTCGGCGCCCCACCTAGAGCAAGCTAAGCGAACGTTTAAGTTTGTTCGCTACTGAAGGTTGTGATCCCCTAAAGGCTAGTACTAATATTTTCGTGCGAAAATGTCCCACGTATCTTTCCCACGAAAAAGTGATAATGGAAATTTCCACACAACACATTCGCGTCGCTCTCCACGAGCGATCACCAATGTGATGGTCGGTTTTCATGCGAAATAAAATGCAAAGCAATTGTTTCGCGTGGAAATTGCTCACAACGGTATGGAGAATTTTTCCGATGTGTGCAGTTTCGTGTGAAATATGTTATAGCTCATCTGTACGAACTTAGACACGTCGGAACCGCACATTTTTGTTTCGAGAACAGATGCGTTTGTTGCACCAGTAACCAACAGTTCATCACAATATGCGTAATCTTTAACGTAATTTTAATTCAAGCACTTTCATACATGCTCGCTTGTATTTCTTATCCCGGCACCACATTATGCGTGACTCGCCGAATCCCGAGCCAGGTGGAAAGCATGTTGTACACACCGTGCGTCTCCCCCGTCCAACGATTCATCGGGTGAACAAATGTTTGCTCGACATTTGTTGCATTCGATGAAATTCTTTCAATCGTAGGTGCTTGGATATGCACAACGTCTTATCCACTTGGCTAGTGACTCGGCGAGTTCCGCATAATGTGGTAGTACGGGCATTAGGGTAGATGCGAATAGGAAGCCGCTCTAACCATCTAAGTGTGGTTTTCATGAGCGGTTTTCTGGCGGTTTGCCCATGCATTATGTTGTTGGTGCGCAACAACAAAATTCATAGGAACAGTTTCATATA
The DNA here is from genome assembly GCA_964017055.1 of Chloromyia formosa. Taxonomy (NCBI): domain Eukaryota; kingdom Metazoa; phylum Arthropoda; class Insecta; order Diptera; family Stratiomyidae; genus Chloromyia; species Chloromyia formosa. The sequence goes on from OZ024815.1 coordinate 20,875,953, forward strand.
ATTTTGATCAGCTGATATTTTGTGGCGATCCATCAGCCAATCGATCGGGCGACGGATCGCATAATGTATGGCGGCTATTAAAGTGGCCATTCATGACCACCATTTGGCCGTGATTTACCTTATTACAGGCACACAGCACGAATCCGTGTTGAGTTGATCATTCGTACGTTCGGCTTGGTGTGCTCTTATCTTAAAAGGACGACAAGAAGAGGACAACCCTACTCGGGATAATTGTCAGGTAGTTGAATAAACCAGGACACATCCATGACACGAGCCACTTCGGTTATCTCCTGCTGAATAATCATTTCGTTTCACTTCAACACAATTCTGTATACTGCCGTGGTTACATGTAGAACGTAAAAGCGATTCGCCTTCCATCTTAACCATTCGCGCGGGTTATCAAACGCACAATTTTACGGCACAATATTTTAATTGTGCGGCGATTGCGCAATGTACTTGCAAATTAGAGTAATCTCTCGCGGTCGTCGTCGCCCAAAGACTCGGACTCGTAGCGCCGAAAAGTCCAACCCAAAGCAAATGGATATGGGAACGGGTGCGCGAGGTGAACAGCCAGGTAAGAAAGATGGATAAGAGTGCGACAGCGATTGCAATCGCACACGGCCAGGTAGCGAGCAATGAGAATGGCCCAGGGAACTGGCGGCCGGGGACGAACAATTCTCATGTTGTCGGACGTTTGCTAGCTACCAGGTAGAGACTGATAGGCAGGCGACGACCACACAATTAAGAACCAATGACCGAAAAAAAAATGAAAAATCACCCACTCAAACAAACGGTGGATGGAATTCGTTTGGCTGTGGAGATAAGTAGCTCCGATAAATCCTGTTGTGCGGACAAGACATCACTAAGCGGACATGCATTTGACCTAATTCTGGGGGGCAGAAAAGGAGGCGTACCACCGACGCTCGATTGTTGATCTCGAACTGTGACAACGCTCAGACGCACTTACCTCAAAGTTTGCTCTTTCGTCTTCTATCACCTGAGACGTCGAGAAGATTTCACTGCGCCCAGCTCGCTCGCCAAAATCCCCAATGCTGCACGGCTGTCGTGGAAAAAAGCACTTGAACACGTCAACAAAGCGCAACAATCACTTCTTCCCAATTAGGTTCCTCTTTTCTTTGTTTGTTCGCGCACTCCGCTAACTCACTAGCCTGTGGGGCTTTGCTAGAAAATCCTCCCGAGTCTTCGTCAAAAGTCCATTGCCACGGATGGTGCAATTTTGTTCAATGTCCTCAGCGCAATTACACCCAGAAACGGAATACACAACGCGACCGTAAGTTTATTTTCCTCTTTTCACAGAATCGCACACACACCGTTTTCCATTATTATACGGAAACGCGAATGACCGTCTTGCAGAGCGCACGGTAAAAATGCAAGTTTTCTGGTGAATTTTGCGACGCGAGGACGTCCAGCCAAGGCAAAAAACAGAGATAAGAGCCCGAATGAGACTGTACTGAGAACGACGATCTGTTTCATTTGACAGTTCGACGTGACGGTGCTGTCAAATGGTGTTTTTTCTGACTGGAATATTTCATGGCGCTGTTGCCATTTTTGCACGGACGTCATGGTGAAGGAGGAGCTATTCACAATTGCGTTAAGATAGGAGTGAAATTGGGCCAAGAGCAAGAAGCACTGGTGAAATTTCCCATATGGCAATAGTTAAATCAGCTGTTAAAACAAAACAAATCATTTGAAGTTTTGCGAGTTGATGTCTGCGACACGAGATTTCAAAATAAGCATTCAAATCTACAAATAAAATTAATACAAGTAGCACCTGGCAATACAACCCTGTTACGAGGATTAGCCAACCGACCAAGAACGGAGCCTCACCTGTGAACTTCTGATAACGTGAGGAACAAAGCACGCCTTGGTCAAAGGAGAAAAATAAAACGCACAACGTGATATTAGGGGCTCGTAGTCTCAGGAGAAAAAAAGGTAGAGCATTTGAAGCCCATTGTTGAAATATAATTGCATTCCGAAATTTTCTACTAGGCTCCTTCTTCAGACATGGAATTATACCAGTGTCTCACTGTCTGGGAGGCAAAACAAGTTTTAATTTCAAATTCTGTGTTTCAATGATTTCCACAACTGTAATTGTCTTTGGCACCCATTAGTTTCTTAGCTTATTATCTATGCGGGGTGGGTAAATGTAGTCCACAAAACCTATCACTTCCACTTGTTGCATTTTGTTGATCTACTCTAAACCTAAATCGAGTATACTTGTCTCTACCCTCCCCATCCCCTTATCCTTCCCTGGGAAATGGTAGAACCTGTTAAAACACTTGATTCTATGAATGATAGTGCCAAAGCCAAACTGCTGCCTTATTCTTTGTGAAGAAAAAAAAATTTATTAAACATCACCCACCCGGATCACTAGAATTATTTATTTATTCCAGAATTTGCCAATCATAAACTCCAATTCACCATGTCGCATCCGGCATTATTCATCAAAGCGGGGGCAACGCGTCGTGAGAGATTCTATATGCACAATTCTTTAGTAGCCATTCCGTTAATGCTAATCAATCATCCGGTTCTTATTGATTTGCGGAACGAGACATCAGTTGCTGGACGTATATCCGATGTGGATGCCTACATGAACATTACACTGACCGAAGTTGTTTACATCGATCAAAAAGGTCTTCACTATGAATTCGATAATTTTATGGTACGGTCGCGAATGCTTCGTCAGATACACTTTCCGGATTCAGTGAATGTTATGTCGGAACTGCGTAAATTTTTGAATATACTCGGCAGCAAACCAAGGCCAGCAAAACCGTTTAGAAGTGGGAAACATCGAAGAGCCGAATTGAGGCATAAGCAAACTGTTAAGGATTTAAATAAAGTGTAATTAAGAACAAAGAACGTTGGTTATTTCTTATTATATTGCAGTTCGGATGGCGCAACGGTTAGCACGTGCTATGGACTGGCCCCGGGTTTGATTCCTACTGAATGCACTAGTCTTCGATATAAAAAAGGGATTTACGTACATTCGGACTATCAGCCCATTCAGCTGTTAGAAATGAGTACCCAATCGGGGTAAATAATTCGGTTAAGCGTGTTGCTGATCAAACACTTCTGCACAAAACACACCGTCGCAATCTAGTAAATGTGATGATGCTAACTCATCCGAAGGCCTTGGTCCAAGTTTGGACTGTTGCGCCAGTTATTTACACTATTTTATGTTGCCTGCTGCAACATGAAATTTGTTAACTCCTTAAGGTTACCACACATGAACGCGCACAATCACGACCAAACTTCCGCCGAACCATAAATTTCATTGAACGGTGGAAATGAGGGGACTTTTTTCCTGCACGTTCTATCAAATTGATTGTTCGATGGAAGTTCGGTCGTGGTTGTGGTCGTTCATGTGTGGCGACCTCTATCCCTAACTACACGAATAAACAGTCAATCAGCTAGTACAGTAGTATCCCGCAGCAAGCATGCCGCTCAAACGTTTAAGCGGGGCATTCTTACCTCATTTTTTTCATATTAGGGGGGATTCAAGCTCACGTCGTAAACGTCGTATTTATCGTAAAGTTGTAAACTTCTGCAATTTTACTATGGGGATGACAGAAGTGTACGACGAATACGACATTCACAACACTGAGCGTGAATTCCGCTTTTATCCTATTTCTGCCAAGGGCCTGTTTGCGTCAAAGAATCATCACCTGATTAGCAAGGATTTTTGTTATTGGCGAATTGAGCGTTTTGGTTACGAATAATATAATAACTTGAAAGTCCGACGTCGGACCTTAAGCCCTGTTGACGCATTGAACAGAAACAGAGGCAGAATTCCTGTTTCTGTCTGTTGTCGTTCTTTGAGGTGTAACATATAACAGAAATGGAAATGTCATTCATTTATGCATGTTTTTCATCTAATTCAGAAGTGTTTTTCGCTATAATTCTTCGAGTTGACAGATGTTATTCGCTAATAATGCAATTTTTTTTTAAATTAATCAACGAATAGCAGCGTATAATGCAGCCACAATTAGTTTCGATGATGATTTCAGAGCATTGGTCGCCATTCTTTTATTATTTTGCTGCCGAACAAACGAGCGAACAAAAAAAAAGAAAAAGTCCGCACAGATTATACAAACGAAGAGCCAGCGGGGTTTTCAACGTTCTAGCTTATCAGCGTTTGATGTATGATGATATTTCTGTTGTAGACAGACAGAATAAAGTCAAAAGTACTTGTTTGTGTTGCTTATGTACAGAATTCTGTTCTATGCGACAACAAGGCTTTAACCGTCTATATCGTTTCCCTCCAATTGTCTCCTTTTAAGTAACGGTGTCCCCCAGTGGAGATACAGGGTTGTTGTTGTAACAACACCTGCTGGCGGTAGCCGGTTCTTCGTAGTATGTCGTATGATTGTTCAAAATCGACGTTATATTCCCAGCACTTTTCAAGAATTTGCAAGACCGTAAGCTGTCTGTATAAACCAGCTTTGATATTCGCCAATTATCCGCTCAGCGTACGATTTTATTGTACTTTCCAAAATTTTTGTCAATATTTTGCGAAAAGAAAATTCTCCTCATTTTCGCCGTTCTATGAAATGTGATGGTTTGATGGAAGTTCGGTCGTGGTTCTGCGCAATCGTGTGTGGCGACCTTAAGTATTCTTCGCACCGCAGTTTAACTCCCTTGGCCAAATGCGACTTCTGCGCCAATCATCTGAAATGACCTCGTCTCTCCGCTTTAAGTTAAGTGACTTTAGAGCAAGATATATTGAAAGGGAACTTTAGACGTAGGATCGCTGATATTTTCATACTTGCCTTTACAAGAGCTAGTTCTCTGAGTTGTATTTCTCAGCCCCTCCTACCATTCGTGTACATCTTTGTTGCGTTGGCGTCAACGCTAATTCGGGTTCTCATTTGAGAATTAGCCATATTAGCCAACCAACAAACTACATAGACTAATACATAGGTTTAACACATGACGGTTTGTTCTTCTATTTTATTTAGTAGAAGTTTTGCTCTTCCACGAATGCCGGTGCCCTATACTGCAATTTACTCTACCTGTCGGTGTACTGAAGCTCAAGGCTCCGACAGGCAGTAAATTCCGAGCATAAATTTGAGGGTTATATTACGTTTACACTATCCCCAGATTACTTCATCTGCGCGCTGATTATTTAATCAGGGCCTGATTACACAGCAGATTACTTCATCTGGGGAGCTTCATCTGCAGCAGATTACGCACTCTGATTATCTCGACGTAAACTCACCACACGTATGGTGAAAATAAATGACAAATTGAGATGTCAAAATTGTCAATATGTCAATTATCGTAAATGGCCTGGAATTTGCTAACATTTAAAAGATTTAAAATATTTTCGCAACGGCGCGGCCGCCGGCCGAGACATTTAGTTTTGTTGGTGTTAATCTTTAGCCCGTGTGCAGTTTGTTTTATGTGAATGTGAAGAAGGCAAAAGGCCTTTCGTGAACACAATAGTGAAATATTGCAATCGATTGAACACAAATGCCTAGAGGTTCAAGTGAAAAGTATGAACAGGTGTGAAAGGTGCGAAAGTCGCATGTTTTTTTTGTATCCATATGGTGGACATCGCCCGACATAAATTTTATTGTTTTGTGATTTACGATCACTGATGACATGCGCTCCTACGGGTTCCGGCAAAACGATGCCCTTTATTCGGGCCGTTTTACGCGATCTTAATTGACTGCAACGTAAAGGATTTCGAGCCACAATTGTCGCATCTACACGCGAATTCGAACAACAGATACATCTCACCGAAAGGCAGCCCTGACACACCTCATCAACAAAGTCGACCCGGCGCGGCGGAGCAAAATTTCGGTAGCAAACAAAAAAATTAAAATTCTGGTGTCCACCCAAGTGGAATGTGTTACTTCAGACTTGTTATGTCGCGATCCACCTGTTTTGGATTTCTCCGGGTGAGTGTTGTTCGTCGTTTGTTTGGCACATGATGGGCTTTGGGATGATTACAGTGTTTTATTTTGCAGAGTTGAATGGTTCATCGTCGACGAAGCCCACAAATTGCTGGAGGATGGCGTCAACAGCTTCAAGGATGAATTTGATTATTTTCTGGCAGCCTGTTTGAGTCCGTCCCGAAAAAGTAGCTTTGTTCAGTGCCATACAGTTCCGATGATCCAGTGGGCCATACGCAATCTGAAGAGGTTGATTCGATGCACGGCGGTGGACTTAAACCGCCGGTGTTGGTGTTCGTTCAGAGTAAGGTGAGTTAGATTGGGTGGGACAGCTCCGCATAGACCGCTTGAGTCGGTCGCGATACCACGTATTACCAATACTCATTGCGTTCTGGTGTTAATCATTGCTAAGAGATCATTATTGAGCTCCAAGGATCCTGACTCATTTGCGAAACTCCATTTGCTTCTCAAGCCACACTTGTAACTCCTTTTAGGTTGTTGAAGAAGTAGCCTCCCAGCCATTTTAATATTTTCCTAACAAGTTTTGGATAGCCGCATGCTTCAGAGTTTCCTCTGTATTACATAGCTTGTAATTCCTGCAGCCACTGCTAGTAATACTTAATCATTACGCATATTCCGCTATAAAGCAGTGTCTCGTTATTATGCCCACTAGTAGTGTTTACTGCTTTTGAGTAGTTTCAAGAGATTTTGGTAATTATTGGCGTCAGCGGCCTTTTAGTTGTCTCCCGGTCGGCCCTCTGCTTAGTCAGTCCACCTGCAATTTACCTAGAACCGCGCTGTGACCCAGAACCCATGATGATCCTTTGATTGATGAAACATTTTGGAAAATATCCAAAATCTTACGTATTAATTAATATACGCCAATCTGAGCTACACTCCATGCTGTGAAAAGTCTTTGATTTTTTTTTATCAATTATTGAATAAAGTATTTAACTGCTTCCCGTTCCAGGTCCGAGCCAAGCAACTATTCAACGAACTGACCCACAACGACATAAATGTTGACTTTATTTATGCCAATCGAACGCAAAAATAACGTGAAATTGGCGTGAAAGCTTTCCGGGAGGGCAAAATCTGGGTTTTGATCAGCACCGAATTTATGGGAAACGGAATCAATTTCAAGGGTGTCAATTTGCTTGTTAATTATGATTTGCCGCCAAACATATACCTGAACGCACCATCACATATTTTACACAGTATGATACGCCGAATTTTAGAAGGTAAGTTTCCTGGCACTCTGGATCTGTTAACTTCTTCAAACGTCGACTAATCAATAATTTCGCAACAGCATTCCGCAAATTAATAAAAATTCGGGTGGAACGGTTCCCAACATCATGTTGACCCTGAAGAAAACAAAGAAATTGGAAAAGGATGCTGACGAACCGCGAATTCCAGCTAAAGTGCAAACAAAAGGAGTTAGAAAAGCGAAAGGAGAAAAAATGGAAAAAGGAGTAGTCATCTAATAGTGCTAAAGATTCCCAGTTTAGTGATGCAAAGAAATCCAAGAAAAGTGGTAAAGAAAAATAAAAAATTTGTAGAGCCATAATTAGAAAAAAAGTTATTTTAATTCCAAATATGCAAAATATAATATAATGGGTATTTCACGATTATGTTTGCCTTAAGAGCAACGTTAAAGAGAGGTTCGATATATTTTCTCTTTGCTGTCTCCTTGTCTCCCATCATGTCGGAAATGTACTGCACCTATTCGTTGGACTTTAAACCATTTTCACAGCCGATGACGGAATGTCAATGTGCAGATAATGATCGAGAAGAACATGCGGAGAGATAATATCGTCATAGATGCTACAGCTCCTCCTCCATACATACTCCTTTGTTCCCAGATCAATCCCGGCGGCAAATGTGTCGATGCGTCCCTGCAGCGGCAGCTGGTTCTTCGTGCCGGAACGACCCGTTTTTCAACGGCCAAGAGCTGCCAAACCCCCTCGTTGCAAGAAGAACTGCAGTATTTTAAGCATCGCTACCACAACAACAACATGCGCCCCTGCCACTTCGCAACAGAACTATACCAATATGTAAAAAGCACTATAATGTAAGATGCAAATAAAAAATTTTACATAGTAAAATTACAGGGTTAATTCTTCTTCTGAAAGAAAACCCTTATGCCCGAACGAGAATGAACGCAGAATGCAGCAGCACCGACATGCGACATGAAAAGTTAGAAAGTATGCATTTCCCTGACCTAGATTGAACGCAGCGGCAAAAGCAGATCTACATGTTGTTTTTATTGTCGCTGCCGCTGTTGCTGCTTTCTGCGCTCATTCTGGTTCGGGCATTACTGTTACTATGTAATATCTGCGCTGCGAACACGGCAAAAGTACCCCCACGAAGGGAAATAACTTTTGAAATACAGATAAGACTCGCAAACTGTCAATCTATGAAATGTCATAGATGTGTCAAACGACAGATTACGCCGGAACAGTGTAAACACCTTAGCAATTTTAAACTCACCACGGCCGCAGATGAAGTAATCTGGGGATAGTGTAAACGTAATATTAATGAAAGGAATTTTCAAAACTGCAATAAACTAGTCTGTATTCAGATATAGCGGATCTCTACAGTTTCGTGTAATATTACGTTTACACTATCCCCAGATTACTTCATCTGTTGCATAATCTGGGTGTGGTGAGTTCAAAATTGTATGTATTTGACAGTCGCAGATTATCTCAGCCGGCGCAGATGAAGTAATCTGCGGATAGTGTAAACGTAATATAAATCAGCCGGCGCAGATGAAGTAATCTGAGGATAGTGTAAACGTAATATAATATTGCTAACAAAATTAAGGTTTGTAACGAATACGAACTGAATTTTTAGGCGGGCTTTTACATTTTATTTCCGTTGGAAAATTATATTGTGCTAACGCACCATAGGCAAGCATTGAACGTTCGAAACCGTGCACATTTGTCAACATTAATCAGCTGATTGTTTTCAATTGACAGGTTCTATGCGGTGTTGCTGTCACTTTGTTCCGAAAAGGTGGTCTTTCGGTTTCGGGCTTCCAACAATTCTGTTCATTTAAAATCCTACCGTGCCGGCTTATGACCTTAAAAATGACCGCAGTTGAGAAGCTACTGGACAATGAGATTGAAACGAATATCTTGTCGTCAATGACCCTGTCAGTAAAGCCAGAAATTTCAAAAGATGACACCGACCAAGTTCAGTGTTTGAAGTGCGATCGCTGTTTTGAGTTCCCCGAGAGTCAGGACGATTACTTGGCGCACATCTATCTTGAGCACCGACTCGTTATTGCGGATGCGGAGGACATAGCCGACTTGAGAGGCTACCTAGAATATTGGCAGAAGGCGTTTCAAGGTAAGGTGGTGATTTTTCGGGTCCCTTTTGGTGGTACGGAGCAGGACATTGCTCGTCGTATCGATCCCACTAAATGGCAAAGCAGTTAACTAAGTTTTCAAATCGAACTGGGCCTGTTCCACTCCGCTCCCTGGTGCATCCCTTGTTTTCGAACAGCACATGGAAAACAGCGGCCGAATACGTTTGGCCAAGTTCACTTGGTCCAAATTGGTTTACACGACCAGTGCGTGGACCAAGTGTCAATTAAATATATGTTCGTTTTGTGTAATCAGTTTTATAGTAAATATACATAAAGGAAATGCATGCATGCTAAAAAACTGATCGCTAACTATTTGGCTGGTCGTCAGTCTTTTTTTGATCTCAGCATCAAAATCATTTGCCAAATTGTTCATATCTTGGACCAAGGAGGTGAAACAACAACTGAACATATCAGTTGGAGACCAACCCATTACCACCGTTAATCATCCGCAAATCCTTGGTGTTACCTATCCAGTGTGGCACTATCTGCCCATGCTTTCACAACATGCGACAAAATATGAGCTCGAAATAAAATACTCAAAGCGCTCACTGGAAGCTCGTAGGGAATGGATATAGAGACATTGCTGGTAACGTATAAAGCCATTGAAAGATCGGTGGCTAATTATGCAGCACTACCTGGTCTCAGAACCTGAATGACACACACTGGAAGCATATGCAATCCTGCCAAAAGGCTGTTTTACGCACAGTGACAGGCGGTCGCTTGATATCATATCAGGATCACCTCCACTGAGAGACCAACATGCTGTCTATTAGAGGCGACAACACTCCTCACGAAGCAATTCTTAGTAGGCTGCTACCGAAATGATCGCCCGAACCACCAACTCGTGGACAAAACGCCGTCTCCGCGTAACATCAAACACAGCCTGAGAGATCTTGATAAAAATGTCCAGAGATTTAAAAGGGATCCATTCGACGAAGTCGAACTTTCACAGTGAGGAAGTGCAAAAATCCATTGCGGAGCTAAACTCCAACACATTACCGCAAGACTGACAACCTGCCATTTCTCCTACCGAGAACAGTCTACCTAGATCGACTAGAGCTTGCGTAGCTTCAATCTGGGTGGTAAAACAAAATAGCTGGCGCAACAATCCAATTTTGAACAAGGCCTGGAGATGAGTTAGCTTCTTCTCATTTACTAGATCGTGACGGTGTGTTTTTCTGTAGAGATGTGTGATCAGCAGCACGCTCAACCGAATTATTTACCCCAACCAAATGGGTACTCATTCAACATCTGAGTGGGCTCAAAGTCGGGTCGCGCTCAGTGGCTACGATACTAATCTAGAGCTCGGAGTTCCAATCTCGGCGCGATCAAAAACTGCCTGTGGGTACTAATAGAACTCTCACAGTGCTCCGAGCTTGTCAGTATAAAGACAGCATGGATAGGATGTGCATGCTAGCAACTGCACTTCCGAAAAGTTGATATGCTATCGAAACGTCAACATGGTATAGAAATGCTAGAGATGTTGGCGCGCCCATACCCATGGAGGGGTCAAGACAATTAACAAATCCCTTTTTTTTTATCGAAGACTACTGCATTCTGTAGGAATCGAATCAGGGCCCAGTGCATTGAAGGCGATGCTGCTAACGCCATCTGAACTACCAATCTGGGTGGTGCTCGCCTCTTAATTCGTACTTGACTCGCATCGATAACGACATTCCAAACATATGTTCATCTTGTAACGCTGCACTTCATGATGTTGATCACATCTTTAAATGCTCAGCACCTTCCACCTCACTAACACCCAGCCCTTTGTGTGAGGCTCCTATCGATGCCGCTGCTGACATATAACTTCCACACACACATGTATCTTACTCTAAGGCGTTACTACTACAACAACAATGATGCGGAGACGGAACGGATCTATCTGGTTACCCCTTTAGCTCTGGTAATAGAGTCAGGGCTATAGTCTAATATATATATAGTCTGGCCTCAGTGATGTGAACCCTCCGGAGTGCAATGTCCACGTTATAATGCAGTCTCAAATTCAACAAGCTTCGGATGTCTTTGGACACAGATGAAGTGACTGAAGTAACCGTAAATGATCCTTACCATTGGAAATCTAAATACAATATATACAAATGGACTGTTCGTTTTTTGCGGCCGAACGGCTCGATCGATTTCCATGAAAAGTTCATAAATATATCCGTTATGATCCAAAATTGGTTCTAGCGTTTTGCATTTTTCGATCGTGAACAAATGGACCAATATTAGTCTCAAATTAATAGTTTTTGGATCGGTAAGGCGAGACTATCCCCCCCCTCCCCCCTCCTTATATTAAGTGACTGTGAAAAAAGGCCAAAATGAACGAGCTTAGTATCAAACCAATGGTTTTCGAGGCCGCTGAGATGAATGATAGCAAAAATGTCGAAAATGACTAAAAGTGCGCTCTCTTTTGCGTATCCATCAAGAAGTGTAGGGTAGACTAACGAGCACGCATTACTCAAATAACAAGTGGCTTGTTGTGTGTGTAATGCGTGCTTGTTACCCTACACTACACGTGATAGATACGCAAAAGAACGCGTCTGAAGATAAGTGTCAAGTCAAACCAATGGTTTTCGAGATCGCTGAGATGAATGGTGGCGCCCCAAAGCCCCGCTTTCCCTGGGAGAGTGAAAAAAGAATGAAATGAGAAAAATTGTTAATAGTGAGCCCACAGCCCACCCTGCGAAAGCTCCGTTCATTCAAAATCGCGTCTGAATAAAAGCAATTCTGAATCGAGCCGTTTCGTATGCATTTCTCTCTATCTTCATCATGCTTCGCATTTTCTTGAATATAAATTTTAAAAATTATACTGTTGTTACGAAATTCGGCTTAACTATCTAATTCGTAAGTAGCTTCCAATATTTCCGAATGTATGTCATTTTTGTACATCAATTTTGTGTTTTTTTTTTTCATTTAAACACTTCAATTGGTCCAATGAACTCACCAACTTCTGTTTTCCTCTCTTCAGGTCACGAATTCGAAGAATACTGCACAACGATGCTTCTGGATCAACTGCCCGACGGAACACCATCGAAGAATGAACGATACTATCTCCTGAGTGACATCCTCCCACAAGATTTTGAGCTTAGAAAATCCTTGCATGCGACCCGCTTGGAAAATGCTCTCATCCAACACCAATTCGAGCTGACCGACCGGAATTTTTGCCGTGAATGTTTATATTGTCGAACCGTAGTCAAGGGACTTCGATCCGAGTTTCTCGAGCATCTCTTCACCAAACACTTCCTTCAACTGGGCAGACCCGAAAATCTCGTCTACGTTGACGAGCTCGTCGACGTCGTTCAGAATAAATTGGAAAACCTCATTTGCTTGTTTTGCGAGAAAGTTTTTCGCGATCGCGCCACGCTTAAGGAGCACATGCGAAAGAAAGGACATAAACGTGTCAATCCGGAAATTCGTTTTTATGATAAGTACTTTTTGATTAATTACAAATTGGAGAAACCCAAACATGTTAAGAAAATGCAGAAGCCTCGAAAAAATGTGACGAATGCAAACACAAATAAAGAAAAAGCCGCTCCCGGTGGTGCGATTGAGGAGAGTAAGAAGCCGAGCAACGAGACCGAGGAGAGTTGTAGTCAAATCATAAATGGTGACGATAGCGAATCGGATTGGTCTGACTGGGATGGCGAGAAGCAATGTCTCACCTGTCTGTTTTGTTCTACTACGGACAGTGATTTCGCCAAGTTAGCATCGCATATGGTGTTTTCGCATGGATTTGATTTCGAATCTGAAACTAGGCCGTGGAATTTCTACCAGAAAATCAAAATTGTGAATTACATTCGACGACAAATGCACATTTTGCGTTGTGTCACTTGCAACGGTCGATTTGATACCGGCGAAGAATTACTGAAACATCTTGATGGCGAGAAACATTATGGAGTGGGTGAGAAAAAGCAGTGGGATCAACCGGAGTTCTTTTTCCCGACATACGAAGATGATGGCATTCTGTGCCATTTGGATGATAATGGCGTTGAAGGTGGAAGCAACGAGGACGGTGGTGTAGTTGTGCTATCCGAAGATTGTAATGTTGCTATAAATAAGGACGCAGAACAGTTGTCTTTGGAGAATTTTGTATTGTGATAGAATAGAGTATGTTGGAAAGATGGAAACATATTTGGTTTTTTTTTTTTTCAACATAGTACGCTAATTTTTTTTAGAGTAGCTAAAGTTAACATACAAAATTCAAACGATAATTATGAACGACTCAAGACGTACTCATAAAGTTGTGTTGTGCTCCAACTTATCGAAATTCACACATTCTTTCACCACGAGTTAATTCAAAAACAAATTGTAGCGCGCAACCGTTCGTTTGAGTTCATGTTGGTGTGCAGCCTCTTCAAATCCATTCGACGGCTCACTGTGTTGAACATTCAAAGAAGCTATCGACCTTACGCGAAAATCATCACCCGAGTCGCGGTCGTCTGCTCCAGGCTAAAACAAAAAAAAAATATTTTTTCCAAGACGAAAAAGTTTGTCAGAAATCTGAAAACTTACTTCAACATTATAACATTCGTCTAAGTTTGATTCTTCGGGTATTCTTCGAGGCTTTACTTCGCCTGTAAAAAGATAATTAGATTTAATATAAGTAGCTGCAAAATGTACATTCAAAAGACGTACCCAAATTAATTTCGGAAGAAACAGCACTATTTGGCGAGTGAACGTTTGCAACAAGTGAGGTCGAAGTTTTCCGATGCTTCCGAGGCAAGTTAAGAACGTGGTGTTTCAGAGAACTTCCGCTTGAATTCCTTTTTCTTGATTTATTTGCAATCTTGGACCGAAATGGATTTTTATTCTGTAGAAGACAAGCAGTTGCCGGTTACATTAGTAAGGCAAGGTAAGGTGAACTCAAACAGTGGTGTTTTGAAAAGACAGTCAATCGTTCAATCGCTTATAGATCTTGGTTCAATGAACTTACTCCTTCTCCTTCTTTTTTCTTCAACTCCGAGGAAATTATTGAGCAACGAATTCGGTAATGATGACTGGCATCTTTGTGTATAATGCCTGAATTTTGAAAGTTTTGCAGTGATTGGTGAACGGTGGACTTTAAATTTTTTACAGGCTTCATATTTCGATTGGATTTCTTAACATATTGGAAAATTTTCGTGAACGACGGGCCATCGGTTTCTTGCATGTGGTAGGCTATAGCATCGAAAACATATCTGTTGATTTTCTGTGGAATACCATTTGAGTCCATTTGAAAAAATATGCTTGGATCTAGCTTGTGTATATTAATAGCGTAATATTATAAAAAATATGAAATGTGTAATAATATTCGTAAGGGAAAATTAAATGTGAATTGGCATTTAGTTCGCCGCTGTATCGATTACCGACAGAAAATGGATACTAGGATACTTAAGTAAACAATAAGACTCCGAATGATATTTTAAGGTATCTTCCCCTAGATATCATATATCTCAAATGATGTCTTATTATGATCGCAAAAGATAAGAATTCCATATTAAATGTCCAGTCAGAATTATATCTTACTTGCGTTGAAAATAAGATACGAAGAAATTATCCTAGTTTTCTAGGATCGATTACCGACAGAAAATGCATACTAGGATACTTAAAAAAAATCACCTCTCGTTGCTTTCAACTGTCGGTAACGGTAAATTTGCAAGAAACTTTCGATTACTTTGCAAAATAACCGAACCCTGATTACAAATCAAACTAGTCCTCAGGTGGTTGACAAGTCGAAGGCAAACATCTGCCCAAAGTGCAAAGAAGATGTGAGCAATGAATAAGAGGCTTTCTTTGCGACGGCTTTTGTCATAAATGGTTCCACATAGGCTGCATTAAAGCGTTAAGGGTGGTTGTTTGTGGCTCTGATAGCGATCGCAATAAGTGAACCAAATATATTAAAAATTAGTCCCTTGTGGATCAGCTAGTCGACATCACCACTCAAGTCGACAGCAAAGTAGACATAATAATACATCGACAGTTGAAATGTATAAACGGAAACATTACAACCGCCATCAAGAAGATAGATGTCAATAAGACAACAACTTCTATAACAACAAGCCAGGGTCCTAAGTCCTATAACTAAGGTGTCAAACCCTGAAGAGCGAACAAGATCAAAGCGTTGAATGGGGGGCTTGTATTAAAGTCGAGAAGTGCCCAAAACAGTGACATAACGAAGAGCCCTGAGAGATGGTGGGGTGCTGTTAAAAAGTGATAATGAAATGAACTGCAAAAAACTTCCAGAAGGGGTGAAAGCCAAATTAGGAAGCAACTACAACATAGAAAGTACTAAGGGTCGGCTTCCTAAATTGACAATACATAGACTGAATAAAAAATACACGGCTGAGGAGCTTAAGCAGGAAATAGTATCTCAAATGATGGGATTAGCCCTGAAATTGAATTAGAATATCTGCACTATAAACGATGTAGAAACAAAGAGGACAGGCATACAGCTACTATCCAGGTATGTATCAGGTGACCTCTACTACAGAATGGTCGATAAGTACATTAACATTGACTATCACAGTCATTACTGTGCAGAGGTAATTGATGTTAATGCTTTTAGTGCCAGAAATATGGTCATATATCAAAGTACTGTAATGGTTCCCATGATGTATGCCCGAAATGCGCAGGTAACCATCGAGTGCATGAGTGATTAAATTAGTTAATTTCTTTTAACGCTGTTTGGCGGGGAGCCTGCTTAAAATACAAACAGATAAGTTGGACAATCTGTGGAATGGAATGAATGAATGATTTTATTGAATTCAAATTTAGTAAATTAAACAAAATGTGAAACGGAAGATGAAATTGATTGAAGCAAAGAACATAGTAGAAAATATTATCTGCGTTTTTTGTGCTTGTGTTGTTTTTGGAGATCAAGTGTAGAACAACAATCATACTCATTGCACTAACAACCGGCTTAATCCGGAGCAATTTAATAAGTGTGAAGCGTGTAATTCTTGCTCCGCTCTGAACTGCGCTGCACACATAATATGGCTATTGTCCATTGATCACTTTGAGCCTGAAGTGCATTTCTAGTCTTTTATGTAGTGGGGAGCTTTATAAAGAGATTCGGGCGAGAAGACAGTACTTGGCATCAGAGCTTAAGCTCACAAAGCTCCCCGCCAATCAGCAATAGAAGAAATTAACCAATTTAATCAGGGTTCAATATGCATACCCTTTTTGCGGCTGATAAGTTTTTTGGCGGGAAACTTTTTACAATAGGGTTTTTTTTGGGCAATTTTGATTGGCTGTATGAGACTATTTATTCATATCGAAATCGAATATTTGCCTGCCAGAAACGTAGACACACACTTGCCTCCATTTGAATGCGGGTTAAAATGGATCCGCTCCGAGTGATCCCGATCCAAATTTCGGAGCGGATCCATCGCGAGCCAGACATCATTTTAAAACTCGATAACAAACTCAATTTTCTCTTATCCGATTTAATTTCACGTACCGTCAATTGGATTGAAAATGTTTTGAATAAATACCTTAGTGGCCGTAAACAAGCAAAAACGATTGTTACTATTTCACAGTAACAACACAAAACATAAACAAAATTTGACTTCGGTCAGTTCGGATTTCGTGTACAAGTATCGTGGCGTCGGGTTCGGGCTCGTGGATTTTGGCCGAGTCGAATATCCAAATTGGATCGCCGTGGATCACGGAGCCACCAGCTTGAACCTAAACACTACGGATTTTGGCTCAGATCGGGACCAATTTGGCTTTTCGAGGCAGGTGTGTGTCCATATTAGACGCCGACTTTTTTAGCTAGGGCTATAGGGCTGTTCTGTTCGTGAACCCATCATCAGTCAATTGTTTAGCGCGTCAACTATTCCCATATGACTTAGTTGATGTTTCGTTAGCATAAACTGGTTTCGAGCGATGCATGTTGCTAGCATATACTTCCTGCCTATTTCGCCGCATACTTGTGACAAGTCGGAAAATGTTGTGGCTATTGTTATGCCCCACTCCACAGGTGAAAGACAACACAGACTCGAACTCGTAACTGACCGGTAGCATGATATATCAGACTGACGCTTCATCGCACTGGGCTATCGGTCGCCTCAATACACAGAAAGTTCACACAACAGGTCGAGAATGAATCAAAGACAATAGAAAAAAAAATGTATTTTTTAACAGTTGGCACCTCTGCCTTTCAATGTAGGAAAACAGGCTTTTTTGTGCATTAGAGCGTTGAGTACTTCGCTGATCTTTCATCACTTAAAACCCAACAACTGGAGAACTTCGCAAGCTAGAAAGGTCATGTCATTACCGAATGTCAGCTAATATTTTGCTCTTATGCCTGAAATTTATCCCATGAAATTCGGAAGAATAATTTGTTGGTTGTACCGCTATGAATCAAGTTTTCGTTTTTATTTATTTCAAATCATGCATTTTTAACGCTTTTTCTCGAATTTTCCAATACATAAAATTCAAGTTCGCAAAAATTAAATCTCTATTTTCTTATGGTCAAATTATACTCATATTATTCTACCTTAATATCTTAATTTGTGACAGTTGTAACCCTACCCAGTAAACAATAAGTTTCCGAATGATATTTTAAAGGTATCTTCCCCTAGATATCATATATTTCACATGATATCTTATTATGATCGCAAAAGATAAGAATTCCATATTAAATGTTCAGTCAGAATGATATCTTACTTGCGCTGAAAATAAGATACGAGGAAATTATCCTAATTTATTCCTTAAAAAGACTTTCAAGAGATATATTTTCAAGATTCATGTTCGCGACTCGTGTATGTCGAGTTTTAACCTTTGGCCGGACCTGCCTCTGCGAAAGCATGGATTTACATACATAGCCATCTAAAGAGAATTTGATTCGTGGAATTAGTTGAACGTACGTATACGACGTAATGTTTAATTTTCCGTGCTTTTTACTTTGCAAAATTTTTCATATTGCGCATATCAAAGCAGGTAACATTTCCTCATGTCAATTTAAATGTGAAAATTTCATTTAAAACATTTGAAATTATACGTTTCTCGTTAGTTTCATTCAGTCCTTTAATAATAAATAAATTAAAACATTTTGAGCAAAATTATTGTTATTTTCGTAAGGATAATGGATTCATATGGTGTTCCGCGTAAAATCAATCGTCATGTACTCAAAGCTATCAACTTTTATATGAACCAAGGAAATGGTTCACGCTTTCGTGAAATCTACCATTTCGTTCGACTCTACAATAAGAATTTAGTGCCGGTAATACATTTGAAAGAGGCGGTTTTGAAATCCTTGAATAATTTGCAACGGTTCGGTTTGGTAAGAAAGGGCGCTAATCAAAAATTCAGAATGCGATCGGGAACTGGTACCAGAAGATTGCGAAAAGTGAGTTGAATTGGGTAAAAGTAAAGTTTAATTATTAACGAAATTTTCTTTTCTTAATGTTTCTAGACTCCTAAAGTTAAAAGGAAGAAGACAGCACGAAAGGTGTGAAATGGATTAAGATCCTATGCTATTCAATTGGATTAGTAATGAGTTTTTTTTTATTGTTTTTAGGAGTCCAAGATGAAGAGATCTAGGGAAACACAAAAGGTAAGTTTTCAACAAGAAATATTTTTTTTTATCTTCTTAAATGCAGCATTGCTTTTATCGTGTTAAAGTTTTGATGAAATCGTAATTTTAAAAACAAAATACATTATAAAAAAATTTGTTAAATTCTCTCAGAAAGTAACTGAATTAGCCATGAAGTACGCATCAAGAGAAAAAGAAAAAAAAACAGTTAAAAATCTTTTCATATAGCGTACGTTATAAAAAAACATATTGCTCTTAACAAATGTATTTTCTGCTTTTGTCGTAAAGGATATTAAAAATACCATTAAACGGGATACTGCTACAACGTCACGAAAAAGAAGTGCCAGCATGGATGACACAGGAAGCGAATCTAGCGTAATCAAACGTTTACGCGGTGATAAGAAAACTACCGTAAAGGACAGGAAGGGGAAAAAAGTTGAATTGCCACATGCCCGAAAATATCGACAACAAAGTGATGATCATGTAATCCCTTTAAACAAAGCTGAGTTGGGAACAGATGGATCGCCAATTAATATACCAGGTACAATAAAAAAAACTGTTCACTCTTTGTTAGTTTTGTCCTTCTGGTACGAAATCCCACTGCAAAAATCTACACCTATCTGTTTTATGAGAAATATTTCAAATAAATGATCATTAAAAACGTAATAAAGTGAAATTGGGTTGCCTAGCGAAATCCCGCCGCAACCATTCTTAATTAAAAAAAATAACATAATTGTAACCAAATTTTTATACCAATTGATTTAATTTAACTTTTTATTATTTGATTTATATATTTTTTTCCTTAAATGAAACATCATTTGCAAGAGAATTTTGTAATGATTAGTAAACAAATTGGTTGCCAGCTTTCTACCTGCTGCAATCCTTGCTTAACAAAGGCTCTGTTGGGTTTATGCACTTCGAAGAAATTATACCAGATTCAAATTTGGACTAAGGTATAATATTTTTTTGTATCTACCTATAAATCTGTGATTGCTGTGTGATCTATCCAATCACACAAACATCACTGTGTCGCTACAGCCCAACGTCATCCTCGGCTGTGTGGATCATTGTCCTCCTATTATCTCAGTCAAGTGACTGCGTGCTCCAATTTTGTTTTGCGTCAGCACGCACTAAGTCTTCCGAGTGAGCTTTCGGTTTTTCTCGCAGCCGTGCTCCGCTGATCGAAGGCATGCGGATATCGTCCATTCGTTGTTTATGCCTTGCATATTTGCCGTGTAGTTGAAGTTTGGCAATCCTTGAAACTTCCAGCTCATCGCACAGTTCATACTGCTCATGGTAGTATCGGATGCGCCATTAATTTCTGTCACAAACTGCTCCGAAAATTTGCCGAAAAGCCCTTTCGTTTTATGTGTTTAGCATGTTTTCGGAGGCTTCACTTAAGATTCAGGTTTCGCTGCCATAGCATAGCACACTCGTAGGTATATTGCTATTTCACCGGGCGACGCATCATGGGTCGCGTCTTGGCTAATAGTAGGTTTACCGCTGTGGCATATAGAGCGAGCGCAGCGAGCCTTCTAGGGCGGTATACTGAAGGTTGCAACCCCCTAAGCCCATGCAAGGGTAGTGAGAAATTCACTCCGCCTTGAGGATGCTTGCAGGCCGTCTGAACCGGTCAATTTCGACATACACGATCCGGAATTCTTCAAAGCCAGGTCTGATCAGTTTTTTTCGGAGAAAAATTCCGGAACGTCTGTGATGAAGGCCAGGCCTGATTAGATTTTGCATCCGCCCGCCCGAACCAGCCAAATTTCGACATACATGATTCTGAATTCATCAAGGCCAGGTTGATGAAATCGGCCCATTATTTCATACACCTCTCTCTCATAGGAACAGCGGAATCGGAACAAGTTTTACTATTAATTTCAAAATGGCAAATGCACCATAATGGCGGAACCAGAATGAACGCAGAGTGCAGCAGCGGCAGCGGGAGCGAAACATCAAATTAGAAAGTACGCATTTCCCATACGCGACCTAGATTGAACGCAGCGACAGCGGCGAAAGCAGTTCTCAATTTTGTTGTAGTAGCTGCTGCCGCTGCATTCTGCGCTCATTCTAGTTCGGGCATAAGTCACAACGAAGGAATGATACCCCTCACGCGAAGCTTTAAATATAATAATAAACAATAAATATGAGTTTATACAAAATGACAATAAACCTGCTCAAAGCAATATTTCATAACGAAAGACTTAATTCGTGATTACCCTTTCTGTGGATAATGGCTGTGTTTCTATTTTGGACCGTGTTGGCACCGTGTCGACACGGTTTCATAGGGCGAGTTTTCAAAACGGATCAGTTTTCTGATCCGCGGATCTTTTTTCTGATTTTCTCAGAAACGCGGTCCGGTACAATGGAACATGTTCCAGGTTACGCCATTTTTCGGATCATACTTTTTTTCCGGTCCATTGCACCGGTCCATTTTACCCAAACTTCTGACAGCTCACAGCTGATACATGTGGACGCGTTTTTCACTTGTTGTGCAGTTCTTCAGTAATGCGGTCGCAATTTTCTCTTGTATTGTATGTTGTAAATTGTGAAAAGATACTTTTTGTGCTGAATTCCTTTTATCGTGCGGTAATTTTTCATGCGTTCATTTGTTTGTTGACTGACAGCTGATGGATCATAGCCCATAGCCGTTTCTGAGACAACATATGTTCCACGAACCCGGGGGTAGATTGGAACTGGACCACGTTCCTGCTCTTGGTGTTTTGGGACCGCGCCCATAGATACTTTGCGGAAACGCTACGATTTCAGACACCGATACCAGAATCTTTGTGAAGGGCAAAAGTATCACGAATTTCTTCCGATCCGATTACCCCTTTAACGATTCCAATAGTTTTGACAGTTCGCTCTTGACAAGTTCTGTCACTCCATTTGTAAACAATTCTTTGTTTTCGTCAAAGTGTCTATAGTGATCGGAAAGTCTGTCCTCCTTCGTCGCTTCGTTCGGAAATTGTTTTTAAAATTGTAAATATCCCTTATTAATTGGCGTATGTTCGTGTGAAATATATTCATGGCGGCAAGGGAATCGTCACGTTTCCCGGAGATATCACGAATCGGAGAAGAAGCAATGAATACGGAATACCCAATGTAACCTCTTGCGTTCGCCCGCAAAAAAAATCAATCTTTAGTCAAATTTCCACTACTGTATATCATTTTTAAATTATAGTAGGTTTAGTAAATTTTTATTTTATTTTATTGACTATCCGTACCTTCAACGACTCAGTTCAGTTTCCTTGATATGTTCCACAGTCCAGGGGAGACATTCCAGCCCTGACGAACTGCGGGAAGCTGAACCGATTGATGTAGCACGACCACAAGAGGCAATATCTGGAACTAGTTCACAACATTCGGTAGAAGCAAATGGTCCCGATCATGTAGAATCAAATAGCCCCGGTAATCGTTCAAATATTAGCATGAAGTCCGAAACCATCTCTCATAGTTCTGACCTGGAAGAAAATTCTGGCGATCCTATGCAAAATTCAGGTATTCACTCACATATTATTCTCTCGATTTACCTAGTGTAAGGCAAATCCATAAAGTAAGTACTACTAGAGGTGGAACTTCATACGATTTAAGCAAAAGCGCTGTGCCAATTGAGACGCAAATTCAAATAAAAGTCATCTTTAGAGGGATAGGGACGAAAACACTTGATAAAGCTCTTCCAATGACGACTGCCTATAACGTTTCATTGTATGAGTAACATGCTTGTTATTCAGGATTACCCCTTCGTGTACTGATGGAATTCAACACATGTGCAACTAATAAATCGTATGGAGTCCCACTTCTTGTTAACAATCACTATTCTTTGGCAAATCCATTTGAATATATTGCTCTTTCAGGATAGGCTGGCAAACTGCGTTTCTATTAAATCACTATTCGTTATTGTCCGCACTGTTGGCAGCTTTTGCAATATTGAATAAATGCAAATGATTGTGTCAGTTTAAATAAAACTCTGAACATTGCAATCTTTGTGAACTGTATTTTTCTTTATGGGATTACGTACTTCTCTTGAAATCAACATTCTAGAGGCCGCACAACATGATTCGTCACGTCACGTACCAAAGCAAAAGCACCTTGTAAAATACCCAAACACCTTAGGGGGATCCATTCTTACGTCGCAAACATCGTATTTGTCAAAAGTTGTAAACTTCTGTCATTTTACTGTGGAGATTGCAGAATTTTACGACGAATACGACGTGACATATCCGACATTTGTGTCTCTTCCGTCTAGCGATTTATCGATTGGACAAATTTTCAAAACCTGCAACGAACGCCGAGCAAATACTCGTGGTATCCACACGCTGCGGATATTGCGAACAATGGCCAAAAGCGGCGAAATAGCCGGACGACGATTCCCGCCGGTTCTACATTTACTCGATAAAAAAAATCCATCTGGTGTAATATGAAGACAAAAATCCGTATCTTTATTTGAAATGCAATTTACAAAGCCCAGACACGAACATAATCGACCTGCAAATGCGAATCTGTATTTCCTTGGTTATAGTAATTCCAACTGTTGAGCCAAGCATGGCGACCATGATAGAAATCGGTCATTGCGGGTCCACCAGCGTTGGACCATGGCTTGGGATCTGGATTCCAAGCATCATCCGGGAAGAAGTTGGTTCCACCAACAGCCAAGTTCATTATAATATGGAACTGGAATTAAAAGAAATTATTCTTAATACGCATCCGCTTTTGGATATTATACAATCTTACTTCTTGATCGAATGGTGCATCACGTCCTGCATTTTGCCATGGATTACTAAACCATGGAGTATTTTGAGCAAAAGCGCCACGTGACCAGAAGCCATCACCAACCCAAACAGTTCCCAATTCAATGTCATCAACCTTGAACACCATACGATCTGGGGCCCATTCCATTTGATAGCGATGGAAATCATTATTGTATCCTTGTCCTGGAGCCGAATTTCTTACATAATGTGCACTTCCCCAGGCATTAGCCGTCCAGTCAGGTCCAAAATGCAAGGTGGATCCCACTTGTTCGGTACCAAATGGAGTGCCATGCAAGACATAGTTGCGATTGCCTCTCGATTCCATAATGTCAATTTCACCAGATCGGGGCCATCCTCCGTAAGCCCACCTAGTTGGAAGCATCCAAATAGCTGGCCACAACCAATCACCGGCTGGCAATTTAGCACGAATTTCTAGACGACCGTATTTGAAACTGAACGAATCCACTGTACGAATACGGGCACTACGAACTGGATTAATCACATTTATCGGACTTCCATACCGTATACAACCATTCCATTCTGCATTTGTACATTCAGCACCAAGGTCGGCAGTGCCCGAGGTCACGAAACCTTCCCCAAAGACGTCGTCTGTAAGGGTTGGTTTGATGTGAAGGACACCGTTTTGGGTGAAGGAGTTCCTACGATCATTAGCATACCATTGGAATTCATTGTTCTGTAAGAAATAGTGCAATTATTGTTGATGCCAATAAGGAATGTTGTAAGGACACTTACTCCTCCACCGCCCAAGGTGACTTCATGTTGCCACTTGCCTTGATCCAACCAGTCAAAGTTGTCCTCGAAAATTAACTGTCCCGAACAGAAAGCTGTTAAACATTGAAATTAGATTATCTCACGGATATGTACGAGTTTGCACTCACGGGTCGGCTCGACCTAGACTCAGAGCCTGTACGACTGATTCGTAATCGACGGGATATTCTTTTCTCCGCACACATGTATAGGTAGACTTGGAATCGGCGTAGCTGCGTCACACAGAAATCATCAGCTACCATCATTAGGCGCGTTTTTTTCAAGATCCATATAGAGCAGAGCAGGTTAAGACCACACAATTACACTAACAATTTGATCTGAGTTGCTCTCGATAGAACGTTAGTGCAGGATTTCTACTCCGTTAAATAGTTCCACATTTGAAATGCAGGCGGAGCAGGAGTCGAGATTTTGGAACAGTTTACAGTTTGGGAAGCACATAAAGTTCATTTCCTCTCAATAAATTGTCCGTTTTGCGTAATTATTTGGAATAGTAAACATAAAAAATAATTTTGCTGCCTAAAGGAAATTTGTCCGATTGTATATGTACTAAAGATTTAAGTTTTCTCTTGAAATTCTAGTTGACATTTGAATTCCAACTAAACCAAGACACACTCCCTTAGCAAAGACAAAACCCTACGCCGTTAAATTGCTCTGGATCGTTTTTTTCGTCGCTTAACTTGCTCTGCTCTGTACGAAAAAACGCACCTATTGTCTTGCCATTAATATTTAATCTTCATCATTGCAATAGGTGCGTTTTTTTCGTTCAGAGCAGAGCAGAGCAAGTTAAGCGACGAAAAAAACGATCCAGAACAATTTAACGGAGTAGGGTTTTATCTTTGCTAAGGGAGTGTGTCTTGGTTTAGTTGGAATTCAAATGTCAACTAGAATTTTAAGAGAAAACTTAAATCCTTAGTATATATACAATTGGACAAATTTCCTTTAGGCAGCAAAATTATTTTGTATGTTTACTATTCCAAATAATTACACAAAACGGACAATTTATTGAGAGGAAATGAACTTTATGTGCTTCCCAAACTGTAAACTGTTCTAAAATTTCGACGCCTGCTCCGCCTGCATTTCAAATGTGGAACTATTTAACGGAGTAGAAATCCTGTAGCAGTGGAGTCGTTCAATTAATTTACACTGCAGAGTCTGAGTCGAGGTCGATTTGCCATGTGAGTAGATTCATTAGTTGGTAACAAAATGCTCTATGAAACAAATTACGGAATAAACAATTTACTCTGAAAAAAAATCTGCGCCGCATTTTACCTTTTTGCAATCACAAACAACGAAAGTGTCACGTTCAGCTCTGCGTTGCACTGCACAGAAAGGTACGTTCTGATTCCGTTGAGTGAAAATATAAAATTTGCAGAAATTATTTTGGAACGGAAGGAAAGCGAATATGTGATTATAAACTACCTCCTCATTTATATTTCTGCAAGCATGGAAATTTCGAGAAAATAAGAAGGTACGTATACGTATATAATATTCGACGAAGAACATTCTAATGCTGTTTTTACACGCATTAGACCGTCCATTAGACCGCGTATTAGACCGTTCATTAGACCGCGGATTAGACCGTCCATTAGACCGCCTGTTAGATCACGTATCAGAGCAGCTACTTGATTATAATGATTAATTTTTATAAAAATCAAATAGCTGCTCTGATACGTGGTCTAATTGGCGGTTTGATGGACGGTCTAATACGCGGTCTAATGGACAGTCTAATGCGTGGTCTGACGCGGGTAGTTGGTCTAAAGGGTAAAAACAGCATATATGTTTAAAGTCGACATTCATTACCGATTTTTTGGCCACACCGAACTACGTTACTTTCACAGGAAGGTGAGATTTTTTTTGTACGTTACCTCTAGAGATTTTACGAGTTCAGTGAGTGGCCTTAGAAACTGAATATCGGTAACTCCAGCTAAAGCAAACTAGGTCCAAAATAACGAAAGTGATGCACTTTTAGCTAGCTCTGTTCGGTATTCAGATTTCAGTACCATTTTTCGTTTTTTTTACCACCGGTATTGCAAGAGGTTACTCGGTATTCTCGGTACTCCTTTCAGTACCGGTTTGTTTTAGTACGTTTTTTTAACCATGAGCCGGCTTTTTCGGGATTTTTTTTTCAGTTCTTAGAGGACAAGTTTATCCGTTTTTTAAGTACGTAGTTTTTTTAACGTTTTTTCCCTGGATTTTTGAGTACCGCTTTTTTTAAGCATGAGACAATTTTATGATTTCCGGTTTTTCGTATTTTTATGATTTTTAGTACGCGTTCTCAAAAAACCGATACAAGTACCGAGTAGTAGAAAGTGGGTGGATTTGGATTGTGATTTCTAGCGAGATGAATATCAATTTGAGGTTGGATGGAATTACTGTTATTTGAAGCACGTATTACTACCGAAAGGATATACGTGGAAAAGGGTAACCCGAAAAACAGGGGAAAAACCAGTAGTAAAAAAGTCCGGGGAAACGGTATTCAATAAAATGGCTAGTGTTTTAAAAAACCGGTACTGAAATAAAACGGTACGAAACCGGTATAACGGTTATAGGAACAGGTCTACTTTTAGCCAATTGCTAATCTCTACTTTCTCTCGATAATATCTTACCGTTTCCATTAACTGCTGAGCCACTAGCTGTTGTAATAGATACTGGACAGCGCTCCTGTTTCGTTTCACCTTCGGTCAGCGAGTTGCCAACCAAGGCCAAAACACTTAAAGCTAGTAATAACTTCATATTTTCACCGAACTTCACTGCACGCTCTTGTTCGAAACGACAAGATTCGCCGGTCGATTAAAGATCGCGTGCACAGGTACCGCTTTTTATAGGAAATGCATATAGACGCGGCTAATTGTTAAATATAATCGCCATGTTACATATATCGCTTATCAGGGATTCTGAACGTTTGCTGTTGTTGTTTATTATCTACTACAATTGGCCATTATCTAACGAATTAGTAAGAAAAGACATGTAGACTGTGACAAACGTTTATTTACTTACGCTGTCAATTAAAAGAAGGCTCATGTATTATCTTCATAATTTCTTTTCTTTTATATTTTTGCATAAATTATGAATTAATTGATTAGTCCTGTTATCGTAAGAAGTAGGCTAACTGACGAGCATTTATTGATCATACTCATTTGCCTTAGCCCCTAGTGGGGCATAGCACGTCAACTATTCAATGTGGCTTCGCTGACGTTTCGTTGGCATAAACCAGTTTTGGACGATGCACGTTGCCAGCAAGCTCCTTCTGCTCCCATTTAGCCGCCTACCTGCGACAGGTCGGGAGATGATGAGGCTTATTATTACGCCGCGCACTACAGCGGAAGAGAACACAAACATCCATGGTCACGAACGCCGTGGAGGGGACTTGAACCCGTAACGACCGTAGTCAAACATGAGACTGACGCCTTTACGCACTGAGCTACCGGTTGCCCAAGTACAAGTATATGCACGTATATATATGTATGTATATACATATATCCATCCCCCCTGTGGTGTGGGGCGTAAGAATAAGATAAAGCCTTTCTAAACTTGTCGTAAAAGGCGACTGAATAATAGGGATATTATTCAAAATCAATTCTGTGCTAACGAAACGTCATCTATAGAACTTAGGAGTAGTTGTCACGCAATACCCCATAAAGTGTTGCGGCAAATGTATTCGAGTATATGTATTGCTATACCTATAAAGCCTCTTTTAGGCTGATTGCATATTAGATCGGTTCGCGTGTTTTCCGTCAACGGGTTGCGTCTCTTTGGAAAAAAAAAACGCTTGTTCTGTTCGAATCCCTGACCTCATAGATTATCCATATTACAATCTAATTTCTTCTAACTGGTGGTAATTGACATAAAGGCACAGGTTGTTTTCTTATTACTCTTGTGCCTAAATTATCCGCTTCAAATTAATCTGCCTAAATATTGGTTATGCCGCGCCAGCCCGGGGTTCACCTCTTTTAAGCGGAAATTTGGAGTATTATGTGCGTATACTTCAAGTGGATACCAACCAAAAACATTGCCAAATTTCAAAACTTAGCCACTAAATTCGTACTTGTCTCGTATTGACCCATCAGTTGAAAATACTGGTCCAGCGTGTGGCGACGGCACCTCCACGGTAGACAATATGATATTTAAAAATTTAACCTGTATCGAGGGCAGCTCGATCACTTTTTTCACCACGAGTTAACTTACCCTAACCCATTGTACACAAAACGCACATATAACCATGTTGTTCTCTTATGGCGAAAATTCAGTTTATCGAAATATGAAATAAGAATATATTTTCAGTGATTTACATTTTTCCATTAATTATTGTTCTGGACTATAATAGGCTACATTCCGCTACATGTATTGTATAAACCCATTAATATTTTTATATATATTTAATCAAATGCTTCTCTTTTTGGTCAATGTTTCTTACTTTTAGTCAACATAAATTTTCCACGTTCGCCTAAACTAATCCTCAAGGGTTTAATTAACAATCTTCCCACAACTAACATCAATTGTTGCATTTTGATAAAAAAAAATATATTGATCATGACTTGCATGATAACTTATATCAGCAAAGCTTTTTAGCTACAAATGTATATTATTTTTTTTCATGATTGATTTAGTAGTAATACTTTGATTTGTAATATATTTTAACTATGTACGAGTACGTTGAATGTTGATACCACCGATTTTAGATAAAATCTTTGGAATCAATCGTTTTAAAAATTCAGGAAAGGTGGTCGTTTAAAAACGTCATCGAAACCCGGGGTGAGCTCTTTGCGTTGATAATTTCATATAAAGAAACTTTAAAACATCACATGCGCGTATCTTCGGAAAATGATTATTATATCGAAGAAATTGTAGATTCAACCAGGGATATTTTAAAAAAAAAAAAAAAAAAAAACATATCTAAATACGCCGCGTACACACACCGATGAATTCTCATCATTCAATTAATTCTAACAGAGGAAAATGGTTACGCAGTAGACTGTTTCTATC
The DNA here is from genome assembly GCA_964017055.1 of Chloromyia formosa. NCBI lineage: Eukaryota > Metazoa > Arthropoda > Insecta > Diptera > Stratiomyidae > Chloromyia > Chloromyia formosa. The sequence continues at coordinate 20,905,284 of OZ024815.1, forward strand.
AAACTAGATTCATAAAAAGAACCCTTTTTATTGAAAAAGAAAAGACTCGGAAGTTTCGGAAAGATACCATCTTATGATGGGTCTAACTATACCCCGCCTCCTATTTTTAGGAAAATATCCCTAAAGCTGATATTATAACAACGCGAACAACGTTGACAAATCTCAGCTATCGAAAATCAGTCACTTGCCTGTTATAGTAAAATTTCTTGTTCACGTCGACTTCACATATGTGACTGTCGAAAATAGATCTCCCCGCAAACATAAAATATTTGTATGAATTGAAAATAGAAGACTCCACTCTCAAGAGCATGAAAGTAACGTTGAGAATTTTCGCCGACTGAGCGTCGTCTTGGATGCATCGAGTATACTCAACGCCATTTAAAATATATTAGTTCAACTTTGTTTTACAGCAGAATCCATCTTTATCGCGCTAACTATTGTATTATTCCCGGGTAAGGGCCAAAATTTCGTCGGTTGACAAAAGTCATTAACTGATAAATCACCGTATTTTATCTCCCTCTCCTGCTAGAGCAGCGCTTGCGGAATGCTTCTTTTCAGGGGACAAAACTGGTGTGAGATCCCTGAAAATAAAAGGAGAGGCATGCTAAAACCCATCTACATCTAAAAGACCATATCATCATCATCATCGTGGCGCGACAGCCCGACGTCGGGCCTTGGCCGCCTGGACCAAAAAGACCATATACACTGAGCGATTTATCGCCCGATAATGTGATCACCCGATGGATTGCCCCAGATATACGAGGGTAAGGTGAAAAGTTCTCGGTCTGACAATGAAGGACTGCGATTTTCAGTTAAAAAATGATTTTATTTTTCTAAATAATCTCCCTTGACTTCAACACACTTGGTCCAGCGTTTCTGCAACATCAGTATTCCTTCCCGGAAGTGAGAGTCTGGAAGGCTGAGAAAATATTCATCTACGGCCCTCTCAACTTCTTCATTGGATGCGAAGCGCTTCCCAGAAACAAATTTCTTCAAGTTTGGGAACAGATGGAAGTCTGAGGGTGCCAAATCAGGAGAATAGGAGGGATGGTCAAGCCAATCGTACCCCAAATTCCGCAGTTTTTCCATCGCCAACGCACACTTGTGTACAGGTGCGTACAAGCCTCTTCTCGCCAATTTTGGCTTCCAGCTGGTCAAGAAGCTTGTAGTAATCATCGCCTGTTATTATTCTGCCTTTTTCAAGGTAATCAATTAGCAGGATCCCTTTCGCATCCCAAAACATTTTTTCGGGAGCTTATGGACGTAGAAATTTTAGCAACTTTAATTTGCTTTGCTTTCTCTCTTAGGATGTATACTTCGGGAGATATTAAGCAAAAATCGGAAAAAAACAGGTATGGTACCCTTCACGCGAAGCGCTGTGACTTATGGTGCATTTCTCACTTTGAAACCAGTAGTAAAACTTGTTCCGATTTCACTGTTCCTATAAGAGGTATATAAAAAAATGGGCCGATTTCAACCAAATTTAAGAACGTGGTTTGACAGTCATAATGATTGAATAATATGCAATTTGGTAAAGATATCTTCAGAAATAAAAAAGTTTTTCTACCAAAATTTTGCTTTTGGAACGGTCGCTCCTATGACAGCTATATGACAGAGTAGTTCAATTTAAACCAAATTCAGTAATGTGATTTGACTAAAGATTGTATTTATTAGTGTGAAATTTGAAAAAGATATCTCTAGAAATAAAAAAGTTTTTCTCACAAAGACGAATTTTTGGACTGGTCGTTCCTATGGCAGCTATGTGACGTAGTGGTCAGATTCCATTGGTTCCGACATATATACAGGGTGCAATAGAAAAAAGGCTTTGTACAAAATGTCAGCTTGATAGGTTTAAAACTGAGGGACTAGTTTGCATAGAACCAGACAGAGAGATGGACGAAACTTAATCGACTCGTCTCATCAAACTGACCAAGAATATGTACGATATAGTTTATATGGTCGGAGATGCTTCCTTCTGTGCATGAATGCCGTAAAGGGTTGTCCACAAGGTGGCGTTCTGTCACCCCTTTTGTGGTCCCTTGTCGTAGACGAACTGATTTCCATGCTTAATGAGCGCGGTTATCTCACTATCGGATACGCGGATGATTTAACTATCATAGTCAGGGGCAAATTCGAATCTACCATCACTGAGGTGATGAGGTCGGCCCTTGACATTGTTCTACGCTGGTGTGTGGCTGTGGGCATGTAAACCCACAGAAAACTGTCGTTGTGCCGTTCACACGAAAACGAAATATAACTTTGTATCCAATTTCGTTAGGCGGCACGACCTTAGATTATTCCACTGAAGTTAAATGCCTCGGGGTAACTCTAGACTCGAAACTCACCTGGAATACTCACATAGATAATGCACTTGGAAAAGCCACACGCACAATGTGGGCTTGCAGAAGTGTCTTTGGACGGACATGGAGGCTCACCCCAAAGATACATAATTGAGTGGTTATACACCATGCTGGTGCGGCCTATGGTGACCTACGCAGCGCTTGTGTGGTGGCCGAAAACTCAGCAATTTTCTGTCTTACTGAAGTGCAATAAGCTTCAACGCCTTGCCTGCCTTGGCATCACTGGAGCTATGCGCACTTGTCCTACGCCAGCCCTTGAGGCGATTATTGGACTTACTCGGTTGCATATATTCATTCAAGAATCAGCAGCTCTAAATGCTGTTAGACTTCGTCTAACTTCCGACTTGTAGTGAAGAAAGCGGTCACATGAGCATTCTGAATCAAATTTCTGACGTGCAGATCTGCTTGAGATCAGATTACATGATCACGGAGGTTTACTTCGGCAGAAAATATTCAGCCCTCATCCCTAACCGCTCTGAATGGGTAAATGGCACACCCTGTCCAGACCCTAGATGTATCAAGTGGTTCACCGATGGGTCTAAAACAGAACAGGGTGTTGGTGCAGGTGTCTTTGGACCCAACACCAGGATTTCGATCGCAATGGAATCTCGCCCAGCGTTTTTCAAGCTGAGATCCACGCCATTGAGGTCTGCGCCAGGGTAATCTTGGAAACTGGACTTCGCGGCGCTCACATTGCTATCTACTCAGACAGCCAAGCAGCGCTCTCCTCATATAAGGTCTCTTCAAAACTGGTGAAGGAGTGTTACAATCTCCTTCAACTGTTGGCAACCAATAACCGAGTCTTCTTGTGTTGGGTGCCAGGCCACCAGGGCATTGAGGGGAACGAGGCTGCGGATGAACTTGCTAGACAAGGATCATCCAGTCGTTTTCATGGACCTGAGCCTTACTGTGGCTTTGGACTGGCCTCCGCCAAACTGCGGATCACAGATTGGTTTGCACGATTGCGTCAACAGTACTGGAATAACCTTCCAAGGCTTCGTCAATCAAAGGAGCTGATAATGCCCTTCCGTCACAAGGGTACTACTCAAATGAGTAGAACCCACCTAAGGCTCCTAGTGGGGTACTTATCTGGCCATCACTTGGTCAGATATCACCTGAACAAGATGGGGTCAAGCGAGACTGAATGCCGTCTTTGTCTGGAGGACGTGGAAACGACCATGCACATTTTGTGCGAATGTCCCGCCATCGCGCGATTTAGGATGTCACTTCTCGGGCAGGCTACTATCAGCACTGCAGAATTCAGGTTGATTCCTGCTAAAGACTTACTGCCCTTTATTAGAAGGGGGGACGGTCTTTTGGATTAATGAGCTACGGCACAATAGATCTTTATGGTCGTAGTGCCTTCCTGCTGGGAAAGTAGCTCGAATCTTATATCTATCTATCTATCTTCCTTCTGTGCATTGTAAACTTCATGACGATACCCTATCACATCCGTGAAGGGTATAAAATAAATTGAAAAATGTTTTCTGACAATATGTGAAAATATTCGTTGTAGTGAAAACAGCTTTGACAAGACAAAACCGAAAAAATATCATTTCATTATTTTGGTCTCGAAAGTATTGCATAGTATTGTATTGGCAAAGCTCAGATTCGTATTTAGCTCTCCAAATACCATTAATTTTTTATCAAAACAATTAAAATAACTATGTTAAAATCACCGTCGAAAGTTTAGCAGGAAACCAATTTTTTGCCAAAAAAAAGAGTTCAGCTAATATCAGAAAAACTAACAATCTTTCAATAATCAATCTTTATTCTAGTGGAAATTTACAAAGCCCAGACACGAACATAATCGACCTGCAAATGCGAATCTGTATTTCCTTGATTATAGTAATTCCAAGTGTTGAGCCAAGCGTTGCGACCACGCCAGAAATCGGTCATTGGGGCTCCACCACCGTTGGACCATGGCTTGGCATCTGGATTCCAAGCGTTATCAGGGAAGAAGTTGGTTCCACCAATAGCCAAGTTCATTATAATATGGAACTGAAATCAAAAGAAATTATTCTTAATACATGTATCCCTCTTGGACATTACGCATTCTTACTTCTTGATCGAATGGTGCATCGCGTCCTGCATTTTGCCATGGATTACTGAACCATGGAACATTTTGAGAAAAGGCGCCACGTGCCCAGTAGCCATCACCAGTCCAAACAGTTCCCAATTCAATATCATCAACCTTGAACACCATACGATCTGGGCTCCATTCCATTTGATAGCGATGGAAATCAAGATTATATCCTCGTCCTGCAGCTGAATTTCTGGTATAATGTGCACTTGGCCAGGCATTAGCCGTCCAGTCAGGTCCAAAATGCAAGGTGGATCCCACTTGTTCGGGACCAATTGAAGCGCCATTCACGACATAGTTGCGATTGCCTCTGGATTCCATAATATCAATTTCACCAGATCGGGGCCATCCGCCGTAAGCCCACCTGGTTGGAAGCATCCAAATAGCTGGCCACAACCAATCACCGGCTGGCAATTTAGCACGGATTTCAGCACGACCGTATTTGTAGCTGAACGAATTCACTGTACGAATACGGGCACTACGAACTGGATTAATCACATTTTGTGGACTTCCAGTACGCACGCAACCATTCCATTCGTCATTTGTACATTCAGCACCAAGATTTGCAGTGCCCGAGGTCAAGAATGCTTCGCCGAAGACATCTGAGGTAAGGGTTGGTTTGATGTGAAGGACACCGTTTTGGGTGAAGGAGTTCCTACGATCATTAGCATACCATTGGAATTCATTGTTCTGTAAGAAATCGTGCAATTATTGTTGATGCCAATAAGGAATGTTGTATGAACACTTACACCTCCACCGCCCAAGGTGACTTCATGTTGCCACTTGCCTTGATCCAACCAGTCAAAGTTGTCCTCGAAAATTAACTGTCCCGAACAGAAAGCTGTTTAAGAAATTTAAGTTAGATTGATTGAGCATATGAATTGATCGGTAATGAATGACGCATACGGAGAAAATATATGAAATATGCATTCTACTCAAAGTAAAAATTTATTTATTTATTTATTTATTCGATCACATATATCAATACATATGATGAAAAAAAGTAAAAATACTCTGACCCGTATTTTACGTTTGCGTCGTCAATATCAATTTTTTTTTAAATATCTGCTCATTATTTCATGATATCTATAATGAACACTAACATTCATAAGAACCCCTGTGTATGTACATTCAACAGGTTATTCCGCCATCAATGATGTCACATACGTATTTTCTTTCTGCACAGAAAATTAATCTAATTTGTCATTAAAAGTTTACTAACATGACAACTATATCAATATTTTCCGCTAAGTAAAAACTATAGCTAGGACTATAATTTAAATTTAAATCATCTGATAAATTAAAACTCCATCCTCTCCTCCAACAGAAAAAGTATTTTCCCATTTCTGCTGGCGTGGAAATTTCGTCAAAATACAATAATAAAATAGTATTCAAATAAAAACACTGTATTTACCTAGTTGTTAAAGATAAAAAGGTAAACATTACATAATCGTATATACTCGTATATACAATTGAATTCTCATAAACAGTTGCACCTGTACAATGTTATTATGCAGTTGCAGTTTATATAAAATAAAAACAATGGATACGAACTGAGCAGAGACGACTTAATCGAGACAATAAAAAATTATTGTATTATTCATTTCCTCTAGGGTTTCTATAAGTGCATTGAGTACATAGATATAGAAGCTGATTATGAAGGGCGTACTTAATTGGGCTGAGGCAACCCAGAACGAAAATAGCCAATTAGCCAACTGCAAATCCCTACTTTCTCTCGATGATAATCTTACCATTGCCACTAACTGCTGATCCACTAGCTGTAGTAATGGATATTGGGCAGCGCTCCTGTTTCGTTTCACCTTCGGCCAGCGTGCTGCCAGCCAAGGCTAGAACACTTAATACTACTAACAACTTCATATTTCCACTAACTTCACTACACGATCTTGATCGAAAAGACCAAGATCCTCGATTAAAAAGTGAATGCAAAGCTACCTCTTTTTATAGGAAATGCATATAAATGCTGATAATTGTTATAATCGCTTATCAGCGATTCTGAACGTTTGAAGATAATGAACAATAATCTTCTATTGGCTGTTATCTAATGAATTAGTAAGAAAAGACAAGTAGACTGTTACAAATGTTTTTTTACTTATATTCGCCGTCGATTAAAAAGGAGGCTTTTGTTTTATCTTCATCATTTCTTTATTCTTTATTTTTGCATAAATTAGGAATTGATTGATTTGTCCCCTTATCGTAAGCGTTATTCGAAAAATATTTTTTAGCCGCAGGGACATATTGTATATATATTATTGATGCGCATACATACTCGTGGCGTAGATAACTTTTAGGGGAGGGAGGGGATATGCCATCGGCACTGCATTTTTTTTTTGAAGAAAGAAGATAATTGAGTAAATATCAAACCAAACACCATGAGTTAGCTGACGACATTTTCCAATATACTCGTTTGAAGTACTCATTAGGTTCGGTTAGCTAGAGTGGCAGCTTAACCGCTGGGGTCCATAGCGATACCACATATTTCAGGTACTCATCCCGTGTCGTTGCTAGCTCTTGCCAGAAGATCGTTGTTGAGCTGGTAGGAACCTGGCTCATTGGCGAAGCTCAAGAGGCTTCTTCAACTGAGTCCTGCAACTCCTGGAAGGTCATTGAAGAGGTTAGCTCGTAGGTTCTTTAATCTTTTTCTAGCGGGTGCAGGACATTCGTATAGAAGGTGGTTTGTAGTTTCTTTCGTGTTTGGTATCAGACAGTCCTGCAGTCATCGCTAGTTATTAGCTCTAGTCTGCATGCCCACTATCCACTAATAGTGCACACTGACTTCTGGGCAGTCCTAAGAGGCGTCTGAATTTCCATTTGTCATAAGAGCTCCAAAATATTTTCGTTATTCTGGAGTCGTTTTTGTTAAGCCAGTTAGCATTGGCTTTTTCGTGCATTCTGTCGTTCAGCATCTTCTTCCATATTTGTATTGGCGTCGGCAGCCCTTGGGCTGTCCCTCGTTCGAGGCTAGCCCCATGTTTGGCTAGTCCGTCCGCTATTTTGTTACCTAGTATTCCGCTATGGCCCCGGAACCCACCGGAGTTCCACGTTCCTAGCTGATCCCAGTGCTTGTAGAGCTGCTGGCCAGTTGTGCACTGTCTTCGACTTGATAGTAACGGACTGTAGCGCCTTTAGTGCTGCTTGACTGTCCGAATATATAATGATTCTACCTTTCTTCCGGGATGATATCATCATTTCGACTGCCTTTTCAATCGCAAGCACTTCCGCCTGGAGAATGCTACACTCATTCGGCAGTCTGTGGGATCCCAGTGGGACATTTGTCTCCGATCCCAGTGGAATCGCAAAGTCTTCGATTCCTTACCGGTTCCATTCATCGGTTTGTCTCCGAAGCTGGACAAATTCAAATGTTTTCAATTACGTATCGAGTTAGCCTGAAATTTGAATTCATTTGAAAGTATCTGGCATTTGGCGACGCATGTTGTCATACACTTACATATATGAAATATGGAATACGGAATATGTTTTTTTCTGTAAGCCTTGAATACAATCCGCCGTTAAATTAAAAGTGCCGTGAAATCAATACAAAAAGATTTCACGACACTTTTAGTTTCTGGACGAATTGTATTTATCAGTCTTAAATAGATTCAACCCATTTATACAGTCATCGATCCGATTTCGATCTCAGTATCGATTCCTCGTTGGCTACAGTCATCGGTCCGGAATCGATTCCAGTCATCGATCCGGATTCGATTCCACATTGGCTACAGTCATCGATCCCAATTCGACCCCAGTATCGATTCTACGTTGACTCCAGTCATCGATGCTCCATCGACTACAGTCATCGATTCCGGATCGATTCCTGTCCTCATTTTGGGTATCGCAAAAACGGCCATGCCCATACAAATATCTCCAACGTGTCTCCGATAAAGTCATCGATTCCTTAGTAGACAGTCATCGATCCAGGACCGATCAAGTGTCGATTCTTGTCCGACTGGGATAATTTGCATGGAAGTTCCGACGAATAGACTACTGCTCCAACTATTGGGTATATTGACTCCGAAGTTTGTATTGAAACCTACTTGTGGTTTCGTATAGTCAGTATCATTAGATAGCAAACTAATGCTGCGGTCGCCATTTGACCTTTGACATGCTCGGCCTCTCTCAGCCTTAGGACGCATTTACCAGCCTCATTCCTCAAATGTGGATCAATCGGAGGGACGGTTTCGAAGTGTGTTCAGAGAGAGCGAAGATGCTGTTCTTAAGGCAAGCAGCATAGTCTTTCTACCCTCTCCATTTTCTGTATGTTGCTTTTTGTGTTGAGAGCTGTCCACCAGATCACAGCTCCGTACGATCCGCCCACCTAAGTAACTTACTGAGAGCCATAGTTGTGAGTTCTGACAGTGTGCCCGTGTGCTTGCCTGATACGAGTGATACCGCGAGTATTCCGGGCGATGATAGGGATGTTAGTAGAGTATTCCGTACGCGTATCCATAGGAGCGACGATAGTACTCCTCCTTACGGAGTGCCTCTCATCCAACTCTAGGTGGCTTTAGCACCTCCCCACTTAGACGTTATTAGTCTGTTTGAGAGTAGTGCTTCGATCCATTTCATTACAGTTTCATTCACCTCAACAAGTTCCAGCGTCTCGATAGTTGCCTCCATGTTGACATTGTTGAAAGCCCCTGCTAGGAATGTATCAAGAGCGAATTCTTTGTATTGAAGAGATATTTCAGTCGTGGAGCCCACTTCGTATAGAACAGTTTCAATCGATTTCCTTTTCATATAAGCGTGCTGAGCTCTAGGGAGTTATGAAGGGTGGACGGTCTTCCTATTGTGCAAGCTATACATTTTTCCATCGTTTTTAACAGAAAGGACGTTAGACTGATAGGCCTAAAATCCTTTGAATTGACATGGCTACTCTTACCTGTTTTGGCGATGGAGACTTTCTCCACGCCAGAGGCATGTAGACTAGTCGGAGACATCCCTTTAGTATGGCAACAACCCAAGGAGTTATTGTGTCCGTGGGTTTTTGCAGCATTGCCGGTATGATTCTGTCAGGACCTGCCGAATTATACACGTGAAACGAGCTTATCGCCGATTTTACGCGTCTGCACATGATTAGTCCCGGGATGTTGTTACTTGTCGCGTCACAATTTCCTATCTTTAGACGTATTACGAGGGTGTGATGGTCCTCACAGCCAGGGAAGTGTGCGTTTAGAAGTTCAAGTACTCATTATGAACGAGTAGTTGATGAAATACGCATCAGGAGGTTTGTAGTGTTATCCTTAAGGTAAGGTTTAAAAAGTTTTCGGTCCATGTACTTTAATCAATGGTACTACGCGCATATTCGATTGCCTGTTGACTAGATAAAGTCACATAGTCCCCACGTTCGGCGTCGGATACTTTCATGCTTCTCGGGTATTTTTTACCGTGAATTCTCACTGATGTAGGATAAAAAAAATGTCCTGAGATAACCTTAAGGTAGCTTATGGTAACCTTAAGGTGGATTAAGGTACCCTGAAGGTATCGTCGAAAAACGTTTTTGTGTCTTGCGACTAACGGTACTATGCACCTATTCGACTGCCTACTTCGGTTTCATTAAGTAAATAAATCACACCGACACCACATTCGGCTTCGAATATTTCAGGCGGTCTAAACCGGCACTATACAAATATGTATTTATATCAATCAGTGCTCCGCACCAAACCGATTTTACATTTCGCTTTCATTTATTCGATAAAATAACACCGACCGCCCACTGAATGGGCACAGTGCGCTCTATATCCCACACTCTAGCCCCACATTGGGCGCCAAATCTCTTCGGAAATTTTCTATTGTTAATTTTTTTAATGACGTAGTATCAAAAAAGTCATAACGTAGCCATGCTTCAGCCATCTATGGTTATGTCATCATGAATCAATGGCTGAAAAAAAACCATGCCACAGAGAAAATATCGTGAAATAAAGTGACTTCGACAAATCGGACTGATGGACTAAGGAAGTCGATACTCAATTGCCCTAACCCCTTGTGAAGCGTAGCTTCTTCATAATTTCTAGTTAAGTTTTTGTGTTTCAGTTTTAATTAATTTTGAGTTTTAAGTTAAAAATCAGCAGTTGGTTTCAACAACACAATGAATGGTAAATTTCTAGTTTCCACGCAAAGTCCATCTTTTTCATAACAGTTATCTGTACTGGTTACGTGAAGATACGTATAGTATAAGTCGCCAATTTTAATTTTAGGGTCGATTTTATCGCGTATATGTCTCATATGCATTTTTCCTATTTATTGAATAGGACGCTAAAATAGTTACAGCAGGTACTTCTCAGTCGAGTAGTCCAAAATTATTATCCTCAAGCGCAGTCGAACTGACGAAGCTTGTATGCATTTTATACTCCTGTTAATTAAAATTGTATTTTTGTATGTTTTGTATTGAAATTGTAATGAATTCATTTTTGTGTCTGGATTTTAGACAGTTTTTTTTCAAACTCAAGATATGCATAACATTGAAATAATTTTTAATTTGCCGTTCACATTGCCGGCAGAAGCATAGCAACGGCAACAGTATCGTCTGTGTCTTGGGGAAGAACAATTCTTCCTTGTAGCTTTTGAACAAAACTTTTGCTCATGTGCGGTATGTGCAAGAAAGCATATTGCCTAAGGCCGCGTTCAGATTGCCGAGCGATAAACGTGCGTCTGAGCGCGTAAGCGACTAAAAAAATCGAATGCATTGTTTCAGACGTAACTGTCCAGATTGGCTAGCGCGTGAGCGCGCGATATTCCTAAGCACGTTTATGAGCTCAATTGCTCGCGCGCTTATCGCTCGGCAATCTGAACGCGGCCTAAGACACATTTGATTCCGCTGCTGCTGACGCTGCTATGCTTCTGCAGGCAATGAAATTTCCGCATAACTGAAAAAATACATCTGGTCTAATATCAGAAAAACTAAAACTCTTTCCATAATCAAACTTTATTGAATTTTCAATTTACAAAGCCCAGACACGAACATAATCGACCTGCAAATGCGAATCTGTATTTCCTTGGGCATAGTAATTCCAAGTGTTGAGCCAAGAATTGCGACCACGCCAGAAATCGGTTGCTGCGTGTGCTGCATTGTTAGACCATGGCTTGCCATCTGGATTCCAAGCGTTATCAGGGAAGAATGCAACTCCACCAACAGCCAAGTTCATTATAATATGGAACTGAAATCAAAAGAAAATATTCTCAATACACATATTCCTTTTGGATATTATATGTTACATTCATACTTCTTGATCGAATGGTGCATCGCGTCCTGCATTTTGCCAAGGATTACTGAACCATGGAACATTTTGAGCAAAAGCGCCACGTGCCCAGAAGCCATCACCAACCCAAACAGTTCCCAATTCAATATCATCAACCTTGAACACGAGACGATCTGGGGCCCATTCAAGTTGATAGCGATGGAAATCATAATTGTATCCTCTTCCTGCACCGGAGTTTCTTTCGTAATGTGCACTTGGCCAGGCATTAGCCGACCAGTCAGGTCCAAAATGCAAGGTTGATCCAATTTGTTCGGGACCAATTGGAACACCATTCATGACCAAGTTGCGATTGCCCCTGGACTCCATAATGTCAATTTCTCCAGATCGGGGCCATGTACCGTAGACACTTCTGGATGGCATCATCCAGATAGCTGGCCACAACCAATCACCGGCTGGCAATTTGGCACGAACTTCAAGACGACCGTATTTGAAGCTGAACGAATTCAATGTACGCAGACGGGCGCTACGAACTGGATTCAAAACATTTTCTGGAGTTCCAGTACGCTCACAACCATACCATTCGGCATTGGTACATTCAGCCCCAAGATTAACAGTGGCCGAGGTCAAGAATCCTTCGCCATAGATGTCGGATGTCAGGGTTGGCTTGATGTGAAGAACACCATTTTGAGTGAAGGAATTTTTACGATCGTTAGCATACCATTGGAATTCCCAGTTCTACAAGAAATGGTGCAATTATTGTTGATGGCAATAAGCGGGATATTGTAAGCATACTTACACCTCCACCGCCCAAGGTGACTTCATGTTGCCATTTGCCTTGATCCAACCAGTCAAAGTTGTCTTCGAAAATCAACTGTCCCGAACAGAAAGCTGTTAAAAATTAAATTAGATTGGTTACGTCTCGGGTATGTAACTTAAACGTCAGTTGCAGATCGTCACAAACAAATCGACCGATCAAAATTATATGGGACGATCAGCAAAGTCATCAAACATAGAGGATATACGGTGCGATTCGTCGGCCGATCGATCCGTCGATGAATCGCTCAGGTCTTTTAGGCATAAATATTAAGCATACGATTGGTTGGTAAAAGAGCCCGCTTTGAAAAGTGATTATGAAAGTTACGTTTTACTCGGAGTAGAAATATTCTGACCCGCATTTTATATTTGTGTCATTAATCATTTTGTTTTTACATCTGCTCATTGATTCGTCATATATCACAATCAACAAATTCGCAGGAACCCATTCTATTGAATTATCTAATCTTTCAGGTGTACTGTGTAATTGCCGACATCCGTAAACATTGTTTGGAGCTTCCGTAAACTATGTTTTTGATAGTAATATCTATAACTGATTCACACTCAGAAATACACAGTAACTATTATTTAATGAATGAAAGGTATTCTTTGTTCATAGCGATTTATACTGATACGCACACTTTTGGAATATGATGTATGAATTTCGCTTTAATTTAATCGACGATTTTTTAGTGTTTGCATTTTCTGATGGAGTTGTTCACTCTAATTGATAATTGAACGGAATCGATTCTTATATTGTCGGTGGAAGCAATGTGCAAAATAGGTGCACTTCTAATGTGTCGCAGATCCCCTTTTCTTTCCCGATGATATCTTACCATATACCTGTTCGGTCCTAATATTTCAGGACCGGTTTTAGTTTTTATGAAAACCGGGTTTCCTAGCGGTCAATCGGATTATTAAAAAAACCGGCTCATGGTTAAAAAAAACCAGGTTAAAAACCGACTCATTAAAAAACCGATTCACCAGAAAACCGACACTAAAAACCGACTTGTTAAAAATCGACCGACTCCGACGAGTTAAAAACCGACTCATTAAAAGTAGAGAGTAGAGTAGAGTACTCGAGTACTCGAAAACCGACCGGCTCATCGTTAAAAGAACGGGGTTGAAAACCGACTCATTAAAAGACCAATTCACCAAAAAAAAAACGGTTTTTAACTCGTCGGAGCCGGTCGGTTTTTCGGTGAATCGGTCTTTTAATGACTCGGTTTTTAACTCCTTTTTTTTAACCATGAGCCGGTCTGTATTTAACAAGTCGGTTTTCGAGTACTAGGTCGGTTTTCTGATCAGTCGGTTTTTGACTCGTCGGAGCCGGTCGGTTTTTAACATGTCGGTCGGTTTTTTTTGGTAAATCGGGTTTTTAATGAGTCGGCTCTTTTTACCGGTCATGAGTCGGTTTTTATGGCCATAAGCCGGTTTTTTAATGATTCGGTTTTTTCGAAACCGGTACTTGGGATTCTCGGGACCGGTACTAGCAGAAGACCGGTTTTAAACCGGTGGACCGGTTTTAGGAACAGGCCTACTTACCACCTCCACCAACTGCTGATCCACTAGCTGTAGTAGGCGATATGGCACAGCGTTTTTGTTTCGTTTCACCGTCGGTCAGCGTGCTGCCAACCAAGGCAAGAACACTTAACGCTAGTAATAACTTCATATTTTCACTAAACTGCACTGCACGCTCTTGATCAAAACGACAAGATCCGCCGCTCGATTAAAGATCGAATGTCAGGTACCTCTTTTTATAGGAAATGCATGCAGATACGGCTAAATCTTGGATGTAATCACCATATTATATCGCTTATCGGGGATTCGGAGCTTTTGTTACTGTTAATTATCAACTGCTGTTGGCTGTTATCTAACGAATTGTGTGGTAAGAAAAGACAATTAGACTGTTACAAATGTTTATTTACTTGTATACGCTGTCGCTTAAAAGAAGGCTTCTAGTTGATCTGCACCACTTTTTTTTTGCATAAATAATGCATTGATTGATTAGTCTCGTTATCGTAAGAACTAGACTAAGATTTTCGGGTTTTTACTGATTAGATATTTCAATGTTATGTATCATACATACATGAAATAAAATAGAATAAAGAAGTGCGACTATTTACCCTCATGGTGGGCACTGCGACCATGGGAAGTATATTGTGCCATAGCCCTTGAGAAAATTATAGAAAGACACCCTCCACAAGAGCTGTGCAATGAAAATTTGGCGCCCTGGGCGAAGGAATAGTATGGCGGCTCATATACAGGGTGTCATGCAACTAGAACATAAACGATACGCTAAACGATTCCCCATGCAATTCCGAGCGAAAAATAAGCAAACATTCTCGATTTCATAGCCCTTTAGCTAGTACGGGCGTTAGCATTTGTTTTTGTAAAATAATAAAAAAAATTAGGCGACAAGGATGGAATGGTTGGCGAGCGGCTCACTTGCTTCGCGCTCGCATCGGGGTCAATGTATAATGAGACCTTCGGTCTCTGGCTTCGTACCACTGATAGATCATTACTCACCAGGTGCTGCCATCGATTTGCCGGTGAAACCAGCACCACTAAACCAGAATATTGTTTATTACAGGTTGTAAAACGGGGTTGGGTTTAAATTGGCGGTTGACTTATAGAATGAATGAGGTGGTCAAAATACACTGGAGTTCAGCTTTGGAGGTTCTACTGTAGTGTTTAAAATCCGCTCTATGCAGTTTTCCAAGTTCGAGAATAGCTAAATTTATAATGTCCTGGTTGCTACTAAAAAGATCCCCTCAACTTTTCTTAATTTTGGGGAACAACCAAAACTCACAAGGCTCGATTCGGTGAAAGTGGTGCTGGGCTAATTTCTTCTATGGCAGAAGGCGCAATTGAGTTGCCTATCATTTGAGCAGTATGCTCTCGAGAATTATCGTAATGTAGGAAGTATTCCCGTAGTTCCCTCATTTATTACTTCTAACTTTGTACGGCCTGTATCTCGATAACGACTTGTTTTAGAAACAAAAGGCATTAATCAAGTAAAAAAAATTAGGGAAAAAGAAGGCACGTGGTCTCCGAAACAATTGTATGCTATACAAAAAAAAACTTACAGTATAAGAAACACCCTAATTTTTTTACTTGATTAAAAACCTGTAAGAACAAACATGGACAATAATTTCAACCCAAAAGGCATTAAATCATTTTTGTAATAAATTTTAATAAGAAAACGCCGCATTTTAAATAAAAAGTGGGCCGCGCTGAAGCCGGAAAATAATACCGCGGTAACAACTAGTAATAACGTCGCGATAATACCTAATTACGTCGTAAACAAGTCGTCGGTAGAGTTCACGGAAAAAGAACTTATGATGCTGAACAACGGTTTGGCATTCGCGTTGCCCCCAACAAAAATAATCGAAGAAACAGTAGTAAATATCGAGGCCGGGATAAAACGATTAAATAGCGCCGCGAAAGACGATATCCGATCGGGAATCAGTAAAATAATACGTAATAACGTACCGCCAAAGAAACCCCACCGCGACGTTAATATCATACGCGAGCTGCGGGAAAAACCGGTGTACTACCTCAAAGCGGACAAGGGGAATAACGTTGTAGTGTTGGAAAAGGACGCTTATGACAGCGCAGTGGTAGATAAGCTATCGAACGGTAACTACTTCGAATTAAGGATTGACCCGTTGCCACGCTCAATCACGAGAGTGGACAGCGCCCTGAAAGAAGCTAGTGCTGTTTTTGAGGGTATCACACGACTGCGCATGCCAAACCCGTCCTTGCCCAGGATTAGATGCCAGCCAAAAATTCTCAAGGAAGGTGAAGAGATGAGGGAAATTATTGCCGACTCAAACTCACCAACCTATAACATCGCGAAGTGGCTAGTGAGTGAATGCAAGGCCCTGGGAGAGATTCACAGCAAGTACGCAGTGAAGAACTCACAGGAGCTTATCGCGAAACTCCAAACAATCGATAGAATTGATGAGGGGGAGGTGATGGTGTCGTTTGACGTAAAGGCATTGTTCCCCAACACGCCGGTAAATCAAGCTATCTACCAATTCGAGCGATGGCTGAACAATCTTGGTACTGCCCCGGAATGGAAGAAGAAAGTTAAAATTTATACAAAGCTTGCACGGCTTTGTATGAATGAGAACTACTTCACGTCCCGGGATAAGTACTACAAGACCACTTCGGGAGTAGCGATGGGCAACCCGCTTTCACCACTACTAACGGAAATGTTCATGACATCAATCGAGGAAGATATTGAGGCAAGGGGAATAATGCCTAGAGTATGGTATAGGTATGTTGACGACGTGTTTGCCGTCGTTATAGGGGATCAAATAGACCAGGTCCTCTCGAGCATAAACAAGATTCACCCCAGAATCACGTTTACGACTGAGATGGAACAAAATGGAGCAATACCATTCCTGGACTTGATGATCCTTAATAACAACGGAAAACTGGAGTTCGAGATTTACCGAAAACCTACGGCTACCCAGCGAACGATACCATCTACCTCTTGCCACACATTCTCACAAAAAATGGCGGCATACAACAGCATGGTCCACCGACTGGTCAAATACCCTTTAACCGAAGCGGGATACGCGAAAGAGCGCGATTTCATAGTAGATACCGCTTTAAAGAACGGGTATAATGCTCACGACATCGAGAAGTTGATCAGGAGGAAAACCATGCTCGAGTATCGATCCTTACATACAACGTTATTCACCCAAGCCAAAGAGGAATCGCTGAGACGTATCAGCATCCCCACATCTAACCTCTTCACTAAAATTAAAATTTTTTTGGTTTCTTTTAATTTACAGGTAGTGGGGTCGAGCAGAAATGCATCCCTCAGGACATTACTGGGCAGCGCGAAAGACCCGGTGAATTTCGACGAGAAAAGCGGGATATACCGGATCCATTGCAACGACTGCAGCAAATGTTACATCAGGCAAACGAAGCGAATAGTCACGACTAGATTCAACGAACACATCCGAGAAGCCGAAAACTCCAAACGAAATCCGAACCGAACAATTCGATCGTCAGTCGCCGCGCACATCATCGAAAAAGGACATACCGTTACCCGCTAAAACTTGGAAATACTTCGACACATCAACAAGCCGTACACCCTGGATCAATGGGAAAGCCTCGAAATCATGCGCGAAAATCCGGAGGAATTATTAAACACGGACCAAGGAAATTGCACTTCGAAACTAATTAAACTCGCCGCGAATAGATGTAGAAAAGCAGGTAGTAAAGGACCCTAAACTGGTGACATATGGCCCCTCACTTTTTAGGAGACAGGTACACTTTTTATGGCTCTCGACTACCTGCAAGGTTAATGTTAAGATTCTTAAATTGTTCTGTAATTTTGCCATTAGGTTTAGTAGCTTGTATACTGAGGAAGGGAGTAAGTTGATCCCGAAATACATGTATATATAATACACACAATAAATCTTGTAGTTTGGGGAAAAGCTACGTTTTCTCACTTATTTAAATAACAACTACAAACATCGGACGATACAGATTATAAATTTTACAAGCTAAAAATTTTTTCCTTTTATTTTTTTTCTCGAAAAATGCACAGATTTCGCGAAAATGGCTGAAAACTTAATTTCACCCTATTTCAACCCCTACATCAACAATTAAAAGGGACAATAATATAAACGTCCACAAAAAATCTACCTTGTTTGCAATTATACTCCTGCAAAAGACACATTAGACTTCGTAAGAATGGTGAAGGGCACTGCCGTGCGAAGAGAGGGGTGAAGGGGTGACCGCCCCGGGCGCTATAAGCAGGGGGCGCTTTAGACAATCTGCTTCTGCTCGGTCCAATGATGTTAGACATTGAGTCTTGCCAAGCAAATTCATCCGCTGATTCATTTCCCTTAACGCCGCAGTGACTTGGCACTCAGTACAAAACGACTTGGTTGACGGATATTGGACAAGTTCATGACATTCTTTCACCAGCCTTGAAGAAAGCCTGTTTGAAGAGCCTTTATGGCTGCCTGGGTATGCAGATAGCAATCTGACTGCCTCTAAGGTTTTTAATTTACATTTTTGTGGGCATGCGAAGATGCCCGTGGGGACGGAGCCCAAAGGTAGCATGATGACAGTGAAGGTCGGGCCGTGCCATCTGGCGCAGAAAAAGGCCCCTCAACGAGCTAAGCAGCGGCCTATGCTTGATGTTGCTCAGTTTGGGAGACTTGGGCGGGGTTTTCGCCGCTAGTTGCCCCTGCCCTGTACGTATTAATAAAAACTCATAGGCCTGGGGAATACAATACAAATATGGGAGGCAAAAATGGAGAATAATAAAAAAAAATGGGGCGATAAGGTTGGAATGGTTGGCGGGCGGCGCAGATGCCCTCGCGCTCACATCGGGGTCCGGGTGTCATGGAACCCTCGGCCTCTGGTTTCGTAGCACCGACAAATCACTACTTATCAGGTGCTGCATTCGTTCTGCTGGTGGAAACAGCACTAGCAGGGTTTGGTTCATTACAGGGGGTTTCTTTAGAGGTTCTTCTCCAGAATTATCCTGGCGCAAATTTTTAAGGCATGGATCTCGGCTTAAAAAACGCTAGGCCAGGCTCTCATAGCGATTGAAATCCTGGTGTTAGGTCCAAAGACGCCAGTACCAACTCCCTGTTCAGTTTTACACGCATCAGTGTACCATGTGACACATCCCGAGTCTGGGCAGGGATTGCATTGTCCCATACCGTGCAATCAGGGATGAGGGCTAAGATCTTAGGCAGATTTACATGCCAGAAATTTGATTCTGAATGCTCATGTGACCGGTGCCACCAACAGAGAAGAAAGATGTAACATAAGAGGGTTTTGAGCTGGTGTTTCTTTAATGAAGATGTGCAGCGGGGTAATTCCAAGAATCGCCTCTAAATCGGACTTATGACATGTACTCATTGCCCCAGTTATATCAAGTATGGCTGAGCTCTGTTGAATCTTGGGGGACCATACATACTCAATTGCCCTAACCCCTTGTGGGGCATAGCGCGTGAACTGTTCCATGTGGCCCAGTTGACGTTTCGTTGGCATAAACTGGTTTCGAAGAATGCAATTGCCAGCATGCACCTCCTGCACATCCATGGCCACGAACGTCGTCATGGACGGAACGTCGAACCCGAAACGCCGGTAGTCAAACATGAGACTGATGCCCATGTATAGGGGGGGGGGGACCATACATACATACATAGACGAGATCTTTTAAAAAGAAATAACGGAACTTAACAGGTTGTTAATTCTTGTTTAATTTCCGAGTTATTGCGACATGAGTGCGACGTGTTTCAGTATTCGTGGCGATTTTCGTAATGAATGAATCACGATGCCAAAATTCAACTTTCCATAACATTTTCAACTGAAATTGATCGACCATGCAAGATTCGCGCCCAGCGGTGGATCGATGAGAAGAGGGGAGTTTTCAATGAGTTTTCAAAGCGGTAGAGCTAATCGCATCTGTGCATAACACATTACCCGAAGATGTACTAATTTGCCCTAATCCATAAAGGAGTATAGCATGTTAACTACTCCTACGTGCCATCGTATTAGGTTTAGAGCAATGGGATGTATCCGTCCCGACGACCGTTCGAACAACGCACACTCATCGACCACGAATCGACGCCATGAGCTTCAAGGACACGAATAAAGCTGTATGTAACACATCTACATCACTGAGGGCAGATTTCTCAATGTCTGGTTAAAGTTTAACGTGACGATAAACGCTAACCGCCACCTATCCTCCCAAACAGATGATTTCGGCTGCTGAGATTTTGACAGCTAGAGCTGTTTACGTTTGCACATTCAAATCAGTCAATTAAACTGGTCAGAAAGAAGAGAGTTCTAAATATTCATTCGATGGAAGAGGATTGGGAACCAAATGAATGCTGAGAGAGGTGCATGGGAGCGTCAACATTTCTAGCTATTCCTTTATGACGTTTCAATAGCGTATTTTTCCAATAGTGGAGTTTTTAGCATGCACTTCCTATCCGAGCAGTCTTTTACTGGCAAGCTCGGAACGGTGTGAAAGTTCCAGTAGTATCCACAGTTAGTTATTATTGACGCGGAGGATTGAATCTATGTGTTTCTAGATGTAGAGTCGTAGAGTCGCGACCCCTGTCTTGGTAATCTAACCTCCTTAAAGTAGCTCGATAATTCTTCGATATTTGTCTGCCGTTAGTCGATGCAGCAGCGTGCCTTCAGCTGTTTTCTCTCAACGATCCGCTGCCATGATACGTCGGAGGTTTAAGCTGGCAATTACGAATATTTACCAAGGATGTTATCTGTGCTATCACTTTTGATAGCATCCCAGTGATCGTTTATGTCACTACTTGTCTGGCTTCTTATCTCAACTGTTTTCAGATCAAGATAGTCATTGTACTGCTGCCTAAAAATGATATTCCTTGGTCGGAAGAAGGTGATAATTTCCGATGACCAGTCAATATTGTGTTGAGTTTAAGCTTCTAAGGCGATTAACGAAAATTGGCTGAAAATTTCATTAGTCTGTGTGTTTGCAATGGGTTTGGTGTCAGTCCTTTGTATGGGAATGAGCTTTTGTTCTGGTGAAGAGAACGGTTAATATCTCCTCCAGGTACCATCAGGTCTCAGAAATAAAGTGCTCTACTACATTCCGTACTCCATGTGCCACAAAAGAACGGAATACTTAACTTTTATTAATTTCAAGCAAGTTTAGCGGATTAGAAATGCAATCTTTGGTCTATCAAAGGCTACGCTCCGCTAATAACAAGAAGACTGATAAGTAAGTATTCGCATTTCAATATTTGTCAATATTTACATATTTATTTTTACATTTTATCAAAAAATTATATTTGGTTAATTTTTACTATTTTCATACGATTTGAGTTCGTGACGTTCGCCTACTAATCCACGAAGATTTATTTGAAGGTGGTCGCATCACCTAAAATCAATTGTTGCATTTTGATAACATATTTTCCCGTGTATTGAATCTGACATGCATTTAAAGTATCAACAAAGCTTTTCATGTTGATTGATCTAGTATGATTGATTTAGTGCTAATACCTTGATTTGTATTTTAACTACGACGAATTTTGACGCTACCAAGTTAAGATAAAATCATTGGAATTGATAACTTTGGAAAGTCCGTGGTGGTCGTTTAAAAACGTTAATTTAGTTAGAATTTTATTCATCAACATTCGTCATAATCGGAAGTCCTTTGAGTCGATAATTTTACAAAAGAAACTTGAAAATAGAAGGTCAGGAACAGGAAACCATCGGTCCTTATGAATCCTAATACCCATATTGAGATTTCCGCATACCTTTGAAAGGTTTCAGTTGCCCTATCTTTTTTCATTCATTTTTATAAAAAAATGAATGACGCATAAAGTAGTCATGTTGATCGGCAATTTGGGGCCGCCCCATGCAAATAATATGTCCCAAAAACAATCCTGTTGTTAAAAGATTCCCGCGAAAGAAAAACCTATCAGCCACAAAAAGGATTGATATGAGCATAATTCCGCCAAAGTACTTGCGCCTGGCACTAGGATATGCATATGAAATCCTGATTAACTTAGTTAATTTCTTTTAACGCTGAGTGGCGGGGAGCTGCGTGAACTAACGATCAGAAGCCAAGTACAGTCTTCTCGACCGGATCTCTTTATAAAGCTCCCCGCCCCATAAAAGACTAGAAATGCACTTAGGGCCAGAAGTGATCAATGGACAAGAGCTGTATTGTGTGTGCAGCGCAGTTGAGCGCAGAACAACAATTACTCGCGTTACACTTACTAAATTGCTCTGGATAGAGCCGGTTGTTAGTGTAATGCGTACGATTGTCTCTGCTGTACAAAAAAACGAAGTCAATGTTTTCTACTCCGTTCTTCACTTTAATCAATTCCATTTTCCGTTTTATTGAGCAGAATTTGTTTAATTAGCTTAACCTTTCAATGCAATAAAATCATTCCATGTTATTTAGATTATCCAACTTATCTCTTTTTACTTTATACAAGCTCCCCGCCAAACAGCGTTAAAAGAGATTAACTAATTTAATCAGGGTTCAATATGCATACCCTAGAGCCAGGCGATTACCGATGTTTTCTCTTACGCAATACCCAGCAGCCTATTCGTGCCCACCAACTTACCATCGAGGCTAGTATCAAACGAACTGTAAAATGGCATGATTCCTTCGTATGCAGGACAATCCGAATGTGAAAAGGGTTTACCATCGTCTCTTTTTCCCTGCAGATACGGCCTGCAGAAATTCAAACTAAACGCTCCCCGACATTTAATTCTGCCTCATGCAACTCAACCCATCCCAACTCCTTTACCTCAATTTCTCTTACCCGCCAAGGCTATGCTATTTCATTAAAGGGTATCTCCTAAGTTTTGGCGTTACCATAAAATGACCCAAAAGGGGCGATTATGTTCATCGGCACTTTAGGTCCGTCCCATGTAAATACGTTTCACTTTCATCCATTTGTTTTTAAGTTGTACATGATTTGCTTTGAAAAATGTTGTCCCAAGGAACTTATTATTATATTTAGGTGGACATCATTGATTTTCGGTCCTTTATGTCTGTTGAGTTATTTATATGCAAGGCAGACAAACTGGCTCGGGCTGGTAGGACTAACATGGATATGGGATGTTTTCGAACTGTCGATATACACATAGAATCTTGCAAGAAGCTAGTCAAGACAGGAGCTCTAAGTCGCGCTAACATCAGATGGCTAAATGGAAGTACCTGCAACATTACGAGACAGGTCTGGCCGAACTTCAATCCTAGCCACTCCTCAGGGCTGCTGATGCTGGAGAGGAAGCATCTTAGGAAAGTCGTGGGGATCATTACGGAGCATTGCCCGATGGGTGAGCATGCAAGGAGTCTGGGGCTTCCGTACAATGATTATTGTAGAAGCTGTGAAGACGAAGAGGAGGAGGAGACTATACATCATTTCCTTTGTACTTTCCCTGCGCTGTCCGGTAGAAGAAAGGACACTTTGGGGTCCTTCTATTTTATAGACCTAAAGGGCGTAAGTGCTGGTCATCTACATCGATTCATTGACAGCTCCGGTTGGTTCGACGACTAGAATTTCATGGTTTTGAGATGGTGAGGTATTACAACGGATCCTTGTGGTCTATGTGTGCTGTGCTCATGTACAGCATCCTCTATAACCTAACCTATTTATATCCTACATGTCCCTTAAGTCGAGACCGATATTTTCTAGATTTGGTTTCTGTTTCTTTTATGCCTAAGAAAATGCTGTTTTCCTAACTAAAGGACTCAAACACCATCAACAGTACTCTAGTGCATTCGCGCCACGACCCCCAGTCGTATGATATTCACAATGCCTTAGCTTCCTCGCCGAGAACATCCTTTTTCCTCTAAGGGATAATAGGACTAAAAATGCCTTAAACAGCAGTCCACTGAATTCACTTCATCAACCCCCATCATATGGCACTCATCTTGCCTAGATAACGCTTGCTTGCCAAGAACATCCTTTTCCTGCAAAAAGGACTCAAAATGCCTTTACCAGTAGTCTACTACATTCGCCTTATCACCTCCAGTCATGTGATGCCCATCTTGCCTAGATATCGCTTTCTTTCCAAGGATATAATTTCTCGTGTTCAAAGGACTCAAAATACCTGCAACAATAGTCTACTGCATTCGCCTCATCTCCTTCAGTAATATACTACCCATCATGCCATGATTTCACTTCTTTTCCAAGAATGTCCTTTTTCTTCTTCAAAAGACGCAAAATGCCATCAGTCCTGACCGAAGCACTCAAAATGCCTTTAACAGAACACCAATGCATTGGAGTCAGAATATACCCATAAATACCAACCAGGTTTGGTTTCTGTTCCATTTTATGATTAAGAGAGTCCTTTTGTCCTGACGCACATCTCTAGCAGCACCAAAATATAACTATGTGGTACTTATAAAAACCAAAGGAAGCTATGTCCCATTTTTAGTTGAAGCACGGACCAAGGGTAATGCCTGGAAGATTTTTTCTTTCATAACATTGCAAAGACTTAAGCGAGGAACTCTATAAAATTTCAAATTTTTGGATGAATCACAGCAAATAATAGCCTATGCACACCCTTGGGATGCAATCAATCTGTGAGAAAAGAAAGCGGATCTCGATACGCTCCCTACGAGGCTGTAGCCTTGTCAAAGGACAACGAGAACAAGAAAAAATTGAAAAATAGCGATTTCCAAACTGCCATATCTCTGGTGTTTTTCGTAGTATCGACTTAAAATTTGCAGCACTTCGTATCGTAAGACGACCGGAGGCAATGACCATACTAAATTTAACACCCCCCCCCCCCCATTCCCCATCACCCGGGGCCGGAACTATAGAAGTCCGAAAACTCGCACTTGTTGTGTCGCGTAAACATAATCTTGGTCACTTTTTATCGATATCGTTTTATTTTTCCGTTTTTTTTCCTTCTTCTTTGGCGGGTGGGACGCTCCTGGGTCCCTAAATATTGATTTATTTCGAGCAGTCTATGTAATGATTTAGATTGAAACATTTTGTCTCCAAAGAAGCAAATCTTTGGATGCGCCGTCTAGAGCAAATGTACCCTTGAAATGACTTCGAAACCTTTATGGCCATGGAGGCCCTTCGTGTTCATTGTAAGTTGAATTCCTGTTCCAGACCAATATGCAGAAACATAAATCAAAGCGGCGCCCAACGTGGAAAAAAAACTGGATTGGTCAAATGTTGGTAGTGGAATCTAGTTGATTAGTATTAAATTGGGCATTATCTGTATATGTAAGATAATCCCGATCGCATAAATGTGAAAAGCTCTAACTCTGGTAGATAAATGCAGAGGTTTACATAATACTATCTTGTAAAAACGAAATCGATCCGTTGGAAACTAAGTGTACTTTTCTTACAATGTTCGTTGTAGTAGCAGTAGATCCAACCAAATGAACGCCCTCCTCTCCTATATGGTCGTTGTAAATCTGTAACTTTGGTATCCCCATTAGGTCTGTATAGGTCTGGAGTATATATGCTTCGGACTCGGTATGTTCTCGTTTTATTTATTTTTATTTCGAATTCATTAATTAAATTCAATTTTTCTAATTAAACTTAAAATTACTTTGCGTTTATCGACTAAATGATATGGTCCCTAAAACTCTATAGAAAACCAGAGGCTCGACTCACCGTGGCGACTGATTCTCATAGACGAGTCCGACTTAGTTACAAAAACTTAAAAAAATGCATTTCTTTTAAAAAACAACAGCTAAAGTGCCCACACACGAACATAATCAATTTGTAAATGTGAATCATCATTTTCCGGGTCATGATAATTCCACGTTTTCAGCCAAGATTCTCGGCCATCCCAGAACATTGTCGCTGCATGAGGTGATATATTACTCCATGGTTTTTTATCAGGATTTGTTGCCTTATCATCAAAATAGATTGTACCTCCAATGGCCAGATTGATAACGAAGTGGAACTGAAAAATTAAAACAAATCAATTTCGCAAAACAGTCATAACAAAGATCCATAGTTACCTGTTGATCGAATGGAGCATCACGATCACCATTCCTCCACGGATTATCATTTGCGGGATGAGTACGACCGAATTCACCGCGTGCCCAAAAACCTCCTTCCTCAACTTTTATGGTTCCTAGCTCCACGTCATCTACCTTCCACGTGTAATTATCCGGGGTCCATTCAAATTGATATCGATGAAATTCGTTGATAAACGTACCCGGCGGAGTAGCATTCATTGCGAAAATTGCATGTTGCCAACCGGTTGCGATATAGCTGGGTCCATAAAGTAAAACTGTTCTGATTTGCTCCGCACCAACATTAACTCCATTCAAAATATATTCTCGATTTCCACGCGATTCGACAATATTGACTCCGCCTGATCGGGGCCAGGCGCCATAGGCGTTGAGTGTGGGAAGCATATAAATTGCCGGCCACAACCAATCACCCGCTGGCATTTTGGCCCTGAACTCGACTCGACCATATTTGAAGCTGAAGGAGTAGAAAGTTCGAATGCGTGCACTACGAACCGGATTTAAAATATCATCCTTAGTTCCGGTACGGGTGCATCCGTGAAATTCCCCGCCTGTACATTTTGCACCGAGCTCGATCTTTCCTTTGGTCAAGAAATATTCGGTGTACTTGTCCGACATCAGGGTAGGCTTAATGTGGAGTATTCCATCTTTGGAGTACAAGTTGTTCGGATCATTGGTGTACTCTTGAAATTCGTTATTCTGAATGCAGATATTTGGTATAAGATCTGTAGTACTAATTAAACATGTTCAGACTTACTCCGCCACCGCCCAATGTTATTTCCGCTTGCCATTTGCCGGGATCGAAGCTGTCAAAGTTGTCCTCAAAAATCAAGTCACCGGAACAAAAAGTACCTAAAAATATGGGACATTGTGTAATATTCTGAATCGCCATAGAGAACCTAGTGGAAAGGAGAAAATGCATTCACATCCACTCTGTATTCCCACCTCTTCTAATGCAGAGTCAGACAAATACCATCTCTATCTTATGATCGCCACACACAATCGGGCACAACCATGACCGAACTTCCATCGAATCATCAATTTCATAGAACGTTGAAAGTGGGGAGAATTTTTTGTGCGCACCGTACTGTGAAATTGATTGTTCGATGGATGTTCAGTCGTGGTAGTGTGCGATCGTGTGTGGCGATCATTAATGCAATTTTTAAATCATATATGCTAAAAGAATAGCCCTATAACAACAACCGGTTCAGCAAATATTGTAACATTAATATTTGCTGAGGCAACGGTCCAGCAAATATTCTCTCTCAATTGCCCTAACCCCTTGTAGGGCATAGCGCGTCAACTGTTCCATGTGGCCCAGTTGACGTTTCGTCGGCAATCAGGGGTAATCAGGGTATAGTATAAACGTAATAAAAAATAAAATTATGAACGTCAAATGTAAGATAAAAGAAAGTTTATTTTTAATCTGAAAAATATTTTTTTGTTAACATTTTGCCAATTCGCCAATTTATCCCCGTCGCGTTTCACTTTCTTGTTGCCGACTAGATTCTCAGTTTCTCCTGGAAGTATCGCTTTCGGTAACTATTTTTCCCCGAGGGGGGGACTTCCGCGATAAGATGGCGATATTTCCGGCGATAAATTTATCTTCCAACGCGAACCGCATTCTTATCGCGGAAGATAGAAATTGTTTGTTGAGTATCTTCGATTAAAAATGATAAAAATGATACGAACCATCCATCCATCCATCCAACCATTTGCATCCAAATGTCAAGAAATTGTTTAGTATGACGTCAAAGTACTCCCCCCCCTCCCCCCTCCTTAGAAAAATGTTACAATTTTGCCAGATGCAACGTCCGTCGGTATTTACGCGAACCTCAAAGCTACGAGTACAAGCCGCTTGTTTATTTGAAAAACAGGATTCAAACTTTTTGCCCCAAAACAATACGCTTAGGTGCAATATGATTCACAGAAAAGTATTTTTAATGAGAAAAATATCAAATAGTCTCTATCTATTAACTTTACTACTTACTGATAACTTTTTTGGAATTTTTAATCCCATAAATGACTCGAGTATTGTTACTGCTATATGCCATGCAAATGCATACCTATTTACATATTAACGCATATCATGCTGAGTTCACGTGTCCAATAGTCGTAGTATTTTTCGGATCAATTGTCACCCCTTATCGTGTATATATAAAAAATACTCGTATTTAAAATAAACCAACGTATTACAAAAATGCGTATCAGAAAAGATGTTTTGTTTGTAATCCTACTAAGTCTTGGTTTTTATTAGACAAAATTTGATTAAAATTGATTTGATGGTGGTGATTTGAATTGTGAAAGCAGCTTCTAAAAATAAATTTTTAACACCCAGTTAGCGTAAATCCGACAGTAATATATTTACGGTGTATAAAAAAATGCATATAGCGGAGATGTGCAGGTAATGAAGTCCTTAAAAAGTGCAGTTTACCTATTAGTTTCCAGCTGATCTATCTCATTTTTACAAGAGAGTAAAATATAGCCCTTTACCGACATCTACTACTCCTGCGCGCCATCGTACTCTGTTCTGGGCAATGGAACGCAACTCCCCAAAAGACTTACCCAGTGCCTGACACTCCTTTGCCACAGATCGATGCCATGTGATTCGAGGACCTCCTCTTGGCCGGCCTTGGTTAGAAATGGGGTTCCATTCATGGCATGCAAAGCAATGCAGTTATCACTCTTCCGCAATGTGTGACCTATTCACCGCCATTTTCGCCTGCGTATCAATTCGTCGATTGGCATCTGACCCGTACGCTGACTTAGCTCTGCATTTGATATTATTTCGGGCCAGAAACTTCTTAAAATTCGACGAAGACATGAGTTGACGAAAACTTACAGCTTTCTGGTAACTCCTACGGAAACTTTCCATGTACTGCTCCCATACAAAAGCACTGACAGTACCAGCGAGCGAAACAGGCCCAGCTTGGTCTTGATGCTGAGATAACTGCTCTGCCAGATTTTGTAGGAGTAGGAGTTTTTATTAGATCGGAAGTTATTATATTTAATTATTTTACATATGTAGGCAAGGAAGATGTTCCGACTAAATTCTCCACCTTGTGAAGGGCGTAAGAGTAATGCCACAGCCTTTAACGGTATGTCGTAGAAGGCGACTAAAAAAGGACAAGATATGTATGCCAGCAACTTTCATCCCCCGAAATATTTTACTATATATGCTAATGAAACGTATTCCTCGGATTAGTACTGACTCGCCGGTTATATTCAAAGATTGGTTTCTGGAAAGTGAACTGCGCGACCAGTAGCTCAGTGGGTAGGGTAGAGTCATCAATCTGATGTCTGACTACTGGCGTTTCGGGTTCGAATCCCGTCCACGACGACGTTCGTAGCCATTTATGTTTGCGTTGTCTTCTCCCTGTGGTGAGGGGCGTAATAATAATCCATAGTCACGTACATATGTACTTAACATGATGTATATAACATATTTATTTCGATTGATTACTTAATTCTTTGTTGCTTCTGGATTTGGAGGGGGTTGGCTGTGATGTTATTGCGTATGCGGATGATATTGCCATTGCTATCTCGGGAAAGTTTCCCGGGGCTCTTAGTGAAATTCTGCAAAATGTCCTAAATATTCTACCTCAGTGGGCTAGGCAAGTGGGTGTGGGGGTCAATCCGTCCAAAACAGACCTTGTTCTCTTCACCAGAAGGAACACTCTACCTTCATTGATACCACCATTGCTGGAGGGGACGAGACTGGCACTTAGCGAAAAAGCCAGATTTCTGGGACTTACATTTGATAGACAGCTCACCTGGAAGGCAAATATCGAGGAGCGAGTTGCTAAAGCAACATTTGCTCTGTACTCTTGCAGGCAGGCTTTTGGCTTGAAATGGGGCATGCGACCAAAAGTGGTATTTTGGTTGTACGTATCAATCGTACGCCCTATTTTAATGTATGGGGTAGTAGTTTGGTGGATTGCACTCAACAAGGCGTCCGACAGGACTCTATTGAACAAAGTTCAAAGATTATCCTGTATGGCTATCATTGGTGCTCTCAAGACCACACCAACTGCTCCTCTTGGTGTAATGCTTAATTTGCTTCCCTTGAACATCTTGGCCGAACAGTTGGCTGCAATCACGACCATCCGTCTTCGGGAAACGGGACAGTGGAAAATGACTACTATTGGCCACTCGACTATAGTCGATAATCTTGATATTCCGGAAGAAACAGATTACACCTCGCCGGTGTACTCCTTCGACAAAGGCTATACCAGCCTAATACCCTCTCTACAAGAGTGGGGCGTAAACAGTACTCCAGAGTCGGAAGCTATAAGCTTTTTTACGGATGGCTCGAAAACAGAAGAAGGTGAAGGCGCTGGTATCTTTTCAGAGGGACTGGTTTTAGCGTGTCACTCCGTCTTCCAGCATTCTGTAGTGTCATGCAGGCGGAGGTCACTGCAATTGCCAAAGTTTTGGCTTGGTTGGGCTGCAATGTCGTATCTGTTAGGACTATTATTATCTATACCGATAGTCAGGCTGCGATAAAATCCCTGGACGCTGCATTTTCTACTTCGAAAACCGTGATGATGTGCCGCTCTGCTCTCAAGGAAGTCAGCGACTTTCTCAACATCACTTTGTGCTGAATACCAGGGCATAGTGGTTTCAGCGGTAACTGCCGGGTAGACGAGCTGGCTCGGGTGGGTACCACCAATGTGGACATAGAGTGTTTTCGCCCTGTCAAAATACCGATGGCAGTTTGTAAGAAGGTGATCAAGACAAACGCACTAAACCGTGCTAATATCGAATGGCTAAATGGAACTATTGTACATGCAATATTACAAGGCAAATTTGGCCGGCCTTTAATCCTAGGCGCTCTTCAGGGCTGCAGATGCTAGAGAGAAGGCATCTAAGGAAAGTTGTGGGGATCATTACAGGACATTGCTTGATAGGCGAGCATGCCAGGCGTCTTCAGCTTCCGTATAATGATCACTGCAGAAGCTGTGGAGAAGAGGAGGAGAAGGAGGAGGAGACAATAGCTCACTTCCTGTGCACCTGCCCTGCTCTGGCCGGTAGAAGAAGGGATACTCTTGGTTCCCTTTACTTTCTTGACCTGGATGACTTGAAAGACGTAAGTGCTGGTCATCTATATCGCTTTATTGATAGATCCTGGTGGTTTGAGGACCAGGCTCTTATAGCGTTGAGGTATCACAACGGACCCATTGGTGGTCTATGTGTGCTGTGTTCTATACAGCAGCCTTTTTAACCTAACCTAACCTAATTCTTTGTTGTTGTTGTTGTATTGTAAATATTGCAAATACTCGTATGTACCCGTCTATCAAAATTGCTTTCATGTTGCAACTGATAGCGAAATTCATGCCATTGGATATTAAGATTTCAATCTATTTCAATCAAAAATACATATTACACTCTTAAACCATGTACAGACCTGAGCGCCGAGTGCCATAATGCAACATACACGGCATCCCCATCGACTTTCGATACCGCGGTGAAAATAGAATGAGAATGTTGTATTTTTTGTTGTTGCCTTTACCTCGGCACTTGACCTGGTGTCAAGTCTGTACGTAGCTTTAAGAATTGCATTTAATAGGATTTTGTAATGATGGACCACGTGTACTATTCTTAAATGTAAATATAGTAGTATCAAATATGTACCTGTAATAATATAACACTCTACGTGAACAAAGGCACAGAGGTCGTATCAGTGCCAAAAGAACTAAACAAACTTCTTAACTAGACATTACGCACAATGATATATCGGACGCGGTGTTTACTGAGCACTGAGCTTAGTTATACAATGCATGCTATTCAGCCACTAAGCGAGAGAAAAAGAGAGAAATTGAGGGAGATAGAGATAAAAAAGAGAAAGAGAGAGCTTGTGACGTCTGTGTTATTTCATATGTGCGTGTTGCGTTATGTAGGGAATTTCATTCTTTCAGAAAGAATAGTTTTTTTTTTTTTTAATCAGATCTTGATAAAATTTTGACCGTTTAACCAGAACAAAGGTCGACAGGGTCGACATGTAATGTCGGAAAACCTCCCTATCCGAAAAAAAGTTGCACTCTTCTTTGCGTAACTTCCAATTTTTGAATCATGGTCGAACATTTATTTATATTAGTACATATTATGACACACTGACTGTTGTCCACAATTTCTTACGAGTTGTTATATACGTTACCGTGATTAAAAACTCTCGGTCCACTGGCCTTTGTCAACGACTTTATGCATTGTTTCCCATTTGGTTTTGAATTTTGAGTGAGTAGAAGAGCCAACCAAATAGTGGATGAAAAAGCCATCAGTATCAGTACTATTACAGTTTTCCACTTTATACTTATTTTTGACGGTTTGATTGAAGGAAACACACTGCTTTGAATAGACGCTTGATTACTTCGGGATAGATTTTTATACACTGCACGAGTATACTTCCCACACATTGTATCAGTTAATAATCATATAGCTTTCCGTCATTTCCTAAGAAACTTCTGAGATTTTTCATCTTATTTGCAGTATAATGTTCAACACAGCTTTTATACAAGAGATGAAATACCAGTTTTGATTCCAGTTCATTCATTTATCGCTAAACATGCGCATTTTCTACGAATATATTCTGCCAGGCTGGTTCTTTAATATTATTTGTTTGACACGAAAGTTTTCTCATAGCCACAGTCGACGACGAAATGAAAGATTCGATGTAACTGAAATTAGCTTCTGGTCAATTACATGTAATTGAGATTTGTTTTTATGCGAAGCATTATTCTTTTCTTAATATATATGAGGCCGCGGTAGATCGATAGATAGTGCGTCGATTTACCAAGCGAGAGGTCGTAGGTTTGATTCCTGCCACGAATATGTTCAAACAGTTACGTTGAGTAAGTGAGTGAGTGAATGAATGAGTGTTCTACTCTACTTCATATCTCACGTAACGATTTGGAACAGAAAGGAGAATATCTAATTTGTTATCTATATCCATAAAAGTGAATGTGTTTATGTATGAACGCCTGTACTATCTAAGCTGCTGCATAGTATGACGTGTCACACATTATGTCACTGCATAGGTTACAGATTTGGTTCGAGCTGCCAATTCTTAGTAGCTATGTTGTGAAAATATGTAACCTAATATGTGTACTTCAGCAATTCCGATTCATAGAAACCATAAATGCACCGTAGACTTTATTGCACTGCTACTTTACTCTTTACTTCGCTAATGGGCTGCTAACATGCTGTTAATTAACTTAATTAATATAATACCATACCTCCCGTAGAATCGGAACAAGTTATACTATGCTAATTTCAAAGTGGCAAATGCAGAATGGATCATTAAGTACATAATATGCGTTTATATATACATATAACTTTTACTTTTCATTTTATTCATATTTATTCTTTTATTAATAAAAATGCAGCGTTATCACAGATATGGTGCCATATGTCATACTTTCGGCATCTAAACTGAATATATGTAAAAATTCAGTATCATGCTATTTTTATGTCGCATGTCGTATGTGAGTGGTACATACATTGTATATAATATTGAGACATTGAAATTCAAACATCTCAACAAGATATAAAGTTATCAATGAATACTACCTACATACTCGTATGGACGAGTGTATCATATACAAATGTTCCGCGAATTTGCTAAGGAATGATAATTTCCCCCAATTTGGTTTTCTGCGAACGAAAAAACTTATACGTGAATAGAAAATTATTAACTCGAATTATAAAAAATGAAACCGGAATATAGAGGGCTACGCCCGCAATCCGAGGGTTTTGTAGCAAGCGCTTATTTTGGTATATAAATATCGGCTCCTTGCTCTTCTTGATATCACTCAGATGGATAGAAAAAACGTAATTAAAATGTCTTACCCACTTACATTTTACATGCTAATTCATATTACGTGATTGTAACGAAACTTAGAACATATTATTGCTTAAGGTGTTGGTTATGTTTGGCCATCAGTACTTTTGAACTCGAACGTGTTTAAGGCGTGCAAGGGTGTGCTAACTGTAACTATACAAATAAACTATTATTGACCTATTCTGAGAGGATATACAAATTCCACTATTTTTCATTTCATATGTTTTTCGAAACCCACTTCCTGTAAGTTTTCATAATTCTAAGTATAACGGTCTCAAAATGCAGGCAAGGGGGGGTCAAATTACGAACTAATATTTTCTCCTCCCCCACAGTTCCCCTTTCTATAAATTTCGAGAAAATGCGAAAAAATGGAATGTACTCATCATTACATTTCTCACGACACCTCATTTGCTTATACCAGTCGATAAAAAAATTTGACCTTCATTTCGCCTCTATGTGGAATAAAGTTGGCCAATTAAGACACAGCGCCCCCAACAAGTCTTTACCCTTTCAAAAATGATTAATTAAATAACTGCAATTCGCACTACGAAAAACAACATGAAAGTATAGTAGTACTCACACCTATGAGGCCGGTAGGTGTATTTTTTGTGTGGATAGTGTCAAAATGCCGAACTTTAAATGAATGTACTATTATTAAATATTATATGATTATCATGAAACTTAAAGGTATTATTGCCTATGGTGTTGGTTATCATTGGCCATCAATATTTTTGACCTCGGGTACGTGTAAGGGGTTCAGGGTTGTGCTAACTGAAACTATAGAAATGTACTATTATTAACCTTTTCTGATGAAATTTCAAAATTCTAGAAATCTAGGTTTTCTACACTAGTAAAATGGCGCTTTTCTGTAAATTTTCATATTTCTAAGTACAACGGTCTCGAAATGCAAGGGGGGGGGGGGACAAACTCGGATGACATATTTTCCCCTCTCCCTCTTTTCCCGTTTCTTTAAATTTGAAAAAAATTTCAAAAATGGAATGTACTCGACGGTACCTTTCTTATGATACCCCACTTGCCTGTACTAAACGAAAAAAAAATTTCGACCTTCATTTCCCCTCTATGGGGACCTCCCCTTAAAGTTGACCTATTACGACGATTCGCTTTCTCCGGCGAATTATAGTAATTCTACACATTCCTACAAAATTTCATTTATGTAGCTTCAGCCGTTCGTGAGATATTCCATGGACAGACGGACAGACGGACAGACGGACAGACAGACATTTGACCGATTTCATAAGGGTTTTGTTTTACTACAAAACCCTAAAAACGGATGAATTAAATTATTAGAAATATTTTTCAACATTAAGATCTAAATGTAAACAAGAAGCTAAAATAGATGTACAACGTTACATCCATAGAATTGAACGGCTGTCTGCGATTCGCATTAAGACTCGATTCTTCCATTTCCGCCTCATCAATGTGCATAACCCCACTGAAGTTAAAAAAGACGCAGTAAAGGACGAGTTCTACGCCCGCCTTGAGACTCCCTTCGACTCACTTCCAACAAATGACGTCAAATTGCTGCTGGGAGACTTTAACGCCAAAGTCGAAAATGAAAGTTGGCACAGGGGGACCACTAGAGGCCACAGTCTCCATGAAGAATGTAATGACAACGGCCAGCGACTTAGGCGAAATTCACACACACCACACCGCGCTGCACGACTGCTTGAAATACAGCTTCAAATGGGCGGATTCACACTCATCGCTCAGCATGCGATACGATCGACTATGCTTCGCTATTGTGCGTGGCTGCGTCGGAGCTGAAAATGTGGCTAATCTGAATATCGACTTCGCCTGCAGTAGGAATCTAGTCTTAAGCTCTACGTGTTTCCCGCATCGACGCATTCACAAGTAGACTTGGAAATCGCCAGACACACATACCGTCAACCAAATTTATCACGTCCTCATTTGCAGGGGATGGGCGTCTAGTATGATGGATGTCCGCTCCTATCAAGGAGCAAACTGCGACTTCGATCACTTGGTGAAGACGATCTACAGATGTAGAATTTCCTCAGTGTACCAATCGAGAATCATTTGCGGTTGTTAAGCTTCTACACGATGCTACGGCGGTGGCGTATACTACCGCCCTTGAGGAAAGACTCTCGCCTATGCTACACAACATCAGCAACATACTCACTACTCAATTGCACTAACCCCTTGTGGGGTATAGTGCGTCAACTGTTCCATGTGGCGCAGTTGACGTTTCGTTGGCATAAATTGGTTTCGGAGAATGCAGTTGCCAGCATGCACCTCCTGCACATCCATGGCCACGAACATCGTCGTGCATGGGACTCGCACCCGGAACGCCGGTAGTCAAACATGAGACTGATGCCTCAACACATTGCGCTACCGGTCATAGGCGTCCATGAATTAATTCCTCTGAAGATGCTCGAGAGAGCGACACGCGTAAGGAATAATAAAATAAATCGTGGTAAAGACAAAACATACTGTGTTCCAAATATAAATATCAGTAGTTTGTACGTCGACGGATACAGTTAGCTAATAAGACATTTTTCTCGAAATTTTCGGGGCTGTTTGCGATCGAAATGGATGGCGCATCCGGTACAACCATGAGTTGTATGAACTGTATGATGAGCTGGCAGTTTCGAAAATCGTCAAGCTACGACGGCAATGGGCAGGGCATGTATGTACAACGAATGGACGATGATCGCATGTCAAAGAGAGTAATGAATGCAGAACGAGTCGTCGGAGTGAGACTGCCTACACGACCGAGATCCCGTTGGGAGAGCTCAGTATATGCGGACGCCGAGCAGCTACTTGTCTTCCAATATGGGAGGACGTGGTGACGTGACCGAGATAATTGGAGAACAATGATCCAGGCGGCCAAGGCCCGACGTCGGGCTGTCGCGCCACGATGATGATGATGAACTCAATATGCTAATGCCAGCCAGTGCTCCTGCTCCAAACTGTATTTGATGGAGATCTGATTTGCTTTATGTCTGGTGTGCTGCTGTGGAGCGTATAGTAAGTAATTGTGAGACAAGCAAGTCTCTGGATCCTAAAAAAGATATACTTCCCCCGCTGGTTTTTTTTTTACCAGATGAATGCCTAATATTTAATTTTGGGGCTTTCGATCGCCTGTTAGATTAGATCCATACGCCTATTCCAGGACTTGTTCCCCAAGTTTTCCCTTCAAACTGACTACAACTGCCTTAAATTCTCCCCTAACAGTTATTACCAAGTCATCATCGTACCCTTTTGTTGAATGTAAGCTGACTTTTACGATGCACCATAGGAGATGATCTAAAATCTAATAGCCCACATTGCGGACTGCCCGTAGTGGCATTTGCTGTTGAAGTATTGCATGATAGAATATTTGTATATCTGCAAGAATTTGGAAGATTCAATTCATGCTAGTTGATTTGAATGGGTCAAAATAATCAATGGCTCATTCGACTTAAAATAAAATAGAAAACATGTTTGGCGGTACTCCAGTCTTAGCGGTTCGCGTTGTAATGCACCACTCCGGATCGACTAATTACCTAAGTCATCTTCTAAAGTCTCGCACCCAGGAAAGTGAGTACCCAGAGGTATGTTCCTTGAGCTCTCGGTATCTTCTGTGATACTATCATCCAGAGTGTTGACTTGATTGGTACCTTTTTTTTAGCGAAACAACGAAGAAGTCTAGCTGCAGTATTGTCTTCAAATTTTAAATTCGAATGTAAAATAATTTAAGTCCTCAAATGATTTATTTTAATCAGCAATTAAATATATCCGTATCGGGCTGAACCTATTAAAATTTCCGCCTTTGAAATACACTCTATCGCTACTTCCAATTAAATTGATCGCAATCAAAATACAAAAAGGCAAATCAGTTACAAAGTATTGTATTGTTCACATATAAATCAGTCTCGAGTTAAATATATATATTCAATAATTAACGGTAATAAATATCATTTTTGAGAATCCATGAATCCATCTTCTATTCTAATTTCAGCTACTGTATATCAAATACGTATTATCTATTATTTTCTTTTCCTACTTACGATCTAATAACCTGAATTAATACTGATAGCTTTTAAATAAATGTTTAATCCACTAAATGATGCATTGTTTTTCCTATCCTTTACATACCTACATACATTTTAATGCATATCATGCTCGGTAGACGTGTTCAGTAGTCGTAGCATTATTCGGCTCAATTATATCCTCTGATTATAAAAAAAATATATATATTTAAATTAATCGGATAATCTCCGTATTACAAAAATGCTTATCATAATGTGGTCTTTGATTTAAATTTATCGCTGGGAAAATCCTTGGACTTGGATTTGAATACTTTATAATCGTTGCACTTTTTTAATGATACGTTTTTAATACGTATTTGTATTTTGTAACAATAGCTGCCTTTCTTTGCACTCTGTTCTGGATCAATTCTCCGCATTACACTACCAAATTAGGCGCGTTCTTTTACGAATCCATCAAGTGTAGTGTAGGATAACGAACATGCATTGCACAAACAACGAGTCGCTTGTTACACTACACCTGATAGATACGCAAAAGAACGCACCTATTGTACCCGATAGTTCTCGATGGAGTTCTGAAGCAGGGGTATTATTCTGGTACTACGGTTCATGGTTAAAAAATTAAATGACGCAAACATCGCATTATGATGACTTCCGCATCAATAATTATTTATTTTTGTAATTGTAACGCATAGTACACACTGAAAAGATTCTTTCGCGTGTTGTCAGAAGCTCGCCTGCCTCGACTCATTGCAAAATGCAGAAAATACATACAAAATTCACCGCGACAATGAGTCAAGGCAGGCGAGGTTCAGGCGAGACGCAAAATAATCTATTCAAAGAATCCCAGTGCGTACTAGGCATAAGGAAGACGTAGTACACAAATGCACGGATTCTACTACCCCGATGATATTTACCAAATTACGAGTATAATTGCATCCAGAATATACCGGAGTTTGCGTTTACTGTTAATTTTTGTATGGTTTCGTGACATATTGGGAACAGCTGGTTCCACGGTCCACGCTTCTGATATTTCTTGTTCTGGAACTGTTCTGTACCGTTTTTTTATCCTATTCTATTCTAGTCGGTTACAGGGAAACTCGGCTAATACCAACATGACAAGGCACCAAATGACAGGGACTAACCATAAGTAATATTGGGTCGTTGCCAAAGAGAAAATGTCCCACACCAACGCCTTACCATCCCACTTACAACGACTTCAAAGGGCAGGGCATGTACAACGAATGGACGATGATCGCATGCCAAAGAGAGTAATGAATGCTGAACGAGTCGACGGAGGGAGACTGCCTAGACGACCGAGATCTCGTTGAGAGAGCTCAGTACATGTGGACGCCGAACAGCTACTGGGCTTCCAAACAAAACCCCATAGGTCATCTTTGTGGTGCCGAAATTTCTATCTAGAATGTCTTACTGCCTGGGGTAATACCTTGTAAGTTTTATATGCACAGTGGTGCTCCAGTGTAAGGAAAGATATAATGTCTGAGGTCGTTCACTATATCGAAAAGTTCGTTAAATCGGTAACACAGATTTGATTTTAATATGGTATTAAAAATAATTCCGTTTGTAATAGACGCAAATAAACGGTGCGATTTAATCTAATGATTCGGGAATTGAAGAGACAAATGTTTCAGCTCAACGGTTCCACAATTCAAACGTTTGATTCACACACTCGACGTTGGACGCTTGATGGTTTGTAGCATCGTCGAGCTATGCGCTTCTAACGTCAAGTACCGGACGTTCGCATCGGTCGGAACACGTTCACTCTGTTAGCGATTTTTGTGTCCAAGTCAAAGGGCCTGGATCGTTCCAACGTTTAAATCAAACAACTGCCGCGGTGTTGAGCAGAAACATTTGAAGGAAGCGAGTCTACAAAGCACGACGCATTTGGCTAAAATTATCCCCAGCAGCCAAAAATCGCGAAGTACAATAAATGTAAGACGTTCTTTCCTTGGAATTGTTATTCCCTTCTGGTTGTTTTTTCTATTTTTAGACAAATTTTTTCTTCTTCCACAATCACCTGGACCTTTGACAAATTGGCTCACACCGTCAAACGTTTGATTCAAATGTTTGGATTGCCGCACTGTTGAGCAGAAACATTTGTTTTCTAAATTGCCGAACCATTTGATTAAAACGTTGGATCAAACTTTCGACGCATCGTTTGGAACCGGCTTTGAGCTGTTTTTCTTGTTGTTTTGGATTATAATTTATAAATGAAACCAATGTATAACAATTTAAAAAAAAATATATTGAGAAAAATGGTACTCTTTTGAAAAAGGTTTTGTTTAAAAATTAGTCCAAAATGTTTAACAGTGCATGCTTACAAATTCAAAATGTTCGTTAAATTAGAATACTTAAAATTTCAAACTTCTCGAGGCCATGGAGAGAGATTGAACTGTTGTGCGAGTTATTTATTTTTTATTTATCAGGCAGCCTTAATTTTTTAATTTGGAAGCTGAAGTACCTTGCACCTTTCTAAATATGTAGTAAATTCCTAAAAAACAACAACCCTTGCAGATGGTCTGCTCCGTCAGCTATATTTGCAATTAAGTCTCTCTCTGGTTCCTGTTAATCCCTTGTGGGGCATAGGGCACCTGTTCATCGCCATCGCTTTCAGCTCACTCCACGACTTGCCTATTGAGGCACCCTCTCTCTTAACCGATCTTCTCCAGGTGTTACTAGATCGTCCAATACGGCGACTTGCGGCGGTTTCCTGCGGGTTCCAATCGAGCGTCTGTTGAGCAATGTTGTTCGTCCCTTTTCTTAGGGTGTGACCTATAAATGTTCACCACCCTCTTTATTCTCAAATTCATTTCAGAATTATTAAGCGTTTTTGAATAATACAAAATGATTAACGTGTTGTCAAAGTAAATGTCGCCACACACGATAACGATTTTTGTCATGAGCCGCCTTCGAACCATGTCAAAATCAATAGAACGTCCGGGAAAAGAATCTCCTCATTTCCACTGTTCTATTGATTTTGACGTGGCTATCTACGCCACTGGCGTCAACAATAATTTATAACAGGGCGATCTCTTATTCAGTTTTCTCATAATCGTAACTTCCTTCTCTTAACTAACATTTACTACAGCATTACCAAAGTGTACTTCTTGAAAGTTACAATCCATACAATTTTTTCGTACTTCTCTGTCACACATCTAGCAATAAGCCAAGCTATTCAATAATTGTTTAGAGACTAGTGTTCAATCGTTAGTATGGATGGCAATTTATTACACTTGTAAATACCAGTAAGACTCAGTTGACAATTCCAATGGAGTAAAGAAGGCTCAAACATGCTAATATAAACAAGTAAGAAAATGCCTTCTTTTAATATAATTATAAAAGTGAAAGCATAATGGTATGGTCACATACACGTGAACTAATTGGCCAAGCTCCCACCTGGAAATAATGTGCGCACTTGCGAAGAACAGCAGAATAATTGGATTTGCTTTACCATCCATTTCATGTTGCATTCATTTTCAAATAAAACAAAAGTTCAATTTATTGTTCACTCTATAGATGAACCACAAACGTCAGGCGTGATGAAAAACTATTTACATGTATACATTATTCCCCACTGCGAGAAAATTGTTTAGATGGCGGCCAACAAGGTGACCGCACCATAAAAGTTTGTCACGCAATAACTTCTAGGCCAACGGGGCGATTGTCACCAAATGCAGGAGTACGCCTGGGATGCCGACGCACTTAAATGGGAATAGCTCGGAAACCAAATTATATAAAATATATTATATTTTGATCATACCTTGCATGCCAACAAATATTATATTTTCGGGAAATCCAGTTTCATTTACATATGAAAATATGATTGCTGGAGTAAAAACAAGAAGAAGGATTCAAATTTACCGTGGATGCAGTACATTTCAATTTGAACTGATTACTGTTTGCATGTTTCAACTTTTCAAAATAATGAACCTTATTTGGTAATAAAAACATGCATTTTAGAAAATGTCTGGTAATACATATACTCGTATATTCCTAAACCAAAAAATAGAAAAGTTGGCGTTATTGGAATGACGAAATGTTTGTTCATTTATCAAATGCCAAATTCTATCACTTGAAAATTCGAATGAAATTTTCACCACACTCACTTTAAATTTTATCTAAATCTGAAGAAGCGTGCAAATTAAATTGTGTTGTATTTATTCAAGTAATTTCACACATTTCTTCGATTATCCGATTTAAAATGGAACCGACAGCCGCCGAGAAATTCACCTGTATAGGACGAATGTTTTCATTAGACTAACAAGGCCGAAATTCGACATTATAGTGTTAAACTATATATTAAACATTAGTAAGAGTAGAATTCATATATTCTCTGCATACACAATAATATCTTCTAGCTTCTACTAACATTATCTTAGAACTTAAGATATTTTTCTCTTCAGTGTCTTTTATCATTTATGGGATACCTGTTTTGAGTTAAATCTCATTAAATACATGTTATACGGATATATGTACATACTTATTATATTTATCTGTGTTAGTATTTACGATATTTTCATTTATCTATATTTTTTATTACAATCCGCAACAAAATGATGGATCCGATAAAATAGTCCCAATAAAATAATAACGTGTTTTTCTTATTATTATTTATTCTTGTTTTGGGTGCCAGGCCACCAGGGCATTGAGGAGAACGAGGCTGCGGATGAACTTGCTAGACAAGGAACATCCAATCGTCTTCATGGATCAGAGCCATACTATGGCGTGGGACTGTTTTCGGCCAAATTGCGAATCAGCGACTGATCTGCACTATTACGTCAGCAGTACTGGAATAGTCTCCCAGGGGTGCATCAATCGAAGGAGCTGATAATGCCCTTTAAATATAAGGGTACTAGTCTAATGAGTAGGGCTCATTTAAGACTACTTATCGGGCCATCAACCTGGTCAGATATCACATAAACCAAATGGGTCTGTTCAGCGAGACTAAACGAAACTCTCTGCCTGGAGGACGTGGAAACAATTAAACACATCTTGTGCGAATGTCCCGCTATCGCATGTTATAGGGTGTCATTCCTCGGACAGCCCGATACTATGAAAACTACGCAGGCTAAAACAAACAACAACACTTAATGGGTAAAATATTTTTTTTTGTTAAACATTAACAGTTTAATAGATTTAAGCCCCTTTTCTCAAAGTCTTGTTAAACTGTCTGATAGCTAACACGGAGAAGAGCTTATCCAAACGGTAAACTTGCCGATAAATATTTTCGTTTTCTGATATGCCCGTTAAATTACCGATCCAAAAAGGGTGGAACGCGTCTCAAAACACAAATTATGGCAAAATCGGCTGATTTTCTTGGCGGTAGTCTATGGTCCACAATATTATACTCAATATATGTACAGTCTCTCAGCATATTGATTTGCGACTCAGTTTGTTCCAAATTTACTTCTATTGAATGAATTTCTAGGAGCTCTGTTCTTTATGGTCGGCTTTATTGTTTTGATTTGATTTTACGAAAGTGAAGAACTGTCCACTTTCGGCTGTCAAAATCTCAGCATCGGTATCAGGTGTTGGGTTTCTGTTTTGGATAAACTTCCAACCGGGCCAGGGGTTGGATTTTGTTTTGAACAAAAGATTAATCGAAGGCAAGGGGACGTTTTAGCGTTTATCCGACACTGATAAAATCAAACTGTGCCAAATGGCAGTTTACTCTTAACATACATTTTAATCGGGCATTGAGCAACCAAGCCTTAACAGTTTTTATTTCATTATCTTTTTCCCGATTGCATATTTATACTTTGCAATGATTTTTAAACATGATTTAATTGAAAAGGACCTTAGATTTAGTTTTTTAAATAAAACTGAAACGTCTTGTATATATAATTTTTGAAAAATTTATTGAACTGGTAAAATATTTACACAAAAAATATAAAATATTTTCTTTACTAAGCTGTACCTACTAAACTATTTCCCCTAATATTTGGAGGTGGTCATACATTAGCGAGTAATACCGCGGTTTCGTATCATGTATCGCTAGTGTATCAAATTGTTTCGTTACTCTCGGGTAATTTCATTTGCTTATTTCTCTCTCTTCTCTGGTCTAAACATTCTCTGATACAGGTTCACAAAATTTCTTTGATTTTATTAATAAATTGTTTTTTTTTTGTAGATAGAGGACAAACAATAAACATTTTTTTCACTTTTCAGTATTCTATATTACTACTATTTGCCTTAACCCCTTGTGGGGCATAGCGCGCCAACTACTCCTCAGAGGCATAGTTAACGTTTCGTTAGGATATAAGAGGTTTCGGATGATGCATGTTGCAGGCATACACATTAAATATCCTACATATATAAAAACTACGAGTAGATTAAAGTGCCCAAACACGTACATAATCAATTTGTAAATTAGTTTCGGTATTGTTAGGTTCATGGTAATTCCACGTCTTCAACCAATCATTGCGAGCGTTCCAAAAATCATTCATTGGATGTGGTGCATTGTTTGCCCAAGGTTTCTTATCTGGATTCGTGGCGTTATCCGAAAAATAGCCATTTGTACCGCCAATTGCTGTATTAAAAACGAAGTGGAACTGTAATGAAAATTGAACGACCATTTAGTACTCTTCATAATTAGTATAATTTCGTGTTAGTCTTACTTCCTGATCGAATGGAGCATCTTTTCCGCCATTCTCCCAAGGGTTCTGGAACTTCGGGAATCGTTTAGCAAAGTCTCCTCGCGCCCAGTAACCATCACCAACCGGGAAAGTGGCCATTTCAACATTGTCCATTTTGAATGTGATGTGAGTTGGTGTCCATTCCATCTGATAGTTGTGGAAATCCTGATTGAATCCCTCTCCGTTGGATGCATTTCTCTTAGTGTGCGCCGAATAATCATCTGCACTCGGGTCCGGTCCGCAATGCAATGTAGCCGATGATTGTTGTGGTCCAATTAGGACTCCTTTGGACGTCAAATTTCGATTACCTCGTGTTTCCATTATATCTATTTCACCTGATCGTGGCCATACTCCGTATACATTTTGTGTCGGGAGTAACCAAAGAGCTGGCCACAAC
Source organism: Chloromyia formosa (assembly GCA_964017055.1). Taxonomy (NCBI): domain Eukaryota; kingdom Metazoa; phylum Arthropoda; class Insecta; order Diptera; family Stratiomyidae; genus Chloromyia; species Chloromyia formosa. Next base: position 20,950,152 of record OZ024815.1, read on the forward strand.
CAATCACCTGCAGGTAGCTTAGCTCGAATTTCCACGCGACCGTACTTAAAGCTGAATGAGTCCTTGGTACGAATGCGGGCACTCCGAACTGGATTCAAAATGTGATCGGGAGTTCCGGTACGTTTACAGCCATTGTTAAAATCATTGGTACACTCTTGTCCGAGATCAATTGTACCTTCGGACAGAAACTTTTCATCGTAGGTATCAGACGTAAGGGTGGGTTTAATGTGAAGCACTCCGTTCTCAGTGAACGAATTATTGCGATCGTTCACATACCATTGGAATTCCCCATTCTAGTAATAAGAGCAGACATTAGTTTAATGAGAAAAGTGTGATTTTAAGAGAACTTACACCTCCACCGCCCAAATTGATTTCATGCTGCCACCTACTCTGGTCAAAATTGTCAAAATTATCTTCGAAAATCAGCTGTCCTGAACAAAAGTTGCCTGAAATTTGCAGAAAAAAAATGAAATCAGCACTCATAAACAATTATTTTTATTAAAATGCTAGCCTAGTTAATGGATATGAATTGAACTGATAAGAGTGTTTTTGTTGACTTCGTTTTTATGGCCCATTCAATGGTACGTTATCCTTACTGCTTTTTTGCAAACTACCATCATAATCGCAGAACTAATAGGTACTGCGAAATTTTTATCGCAAAGACAGACATAAATAATTTTATATATATATAAATATATATAATAAGGCATTTTTTTTGTAGCGCTGTCACGAGGAGCGTTCACTGTTAACATGTAATGCACCACCTGTATTGAACCATATTACTCGTATGGTCTGGTAGTGCTGCTTCCACCGGCAGATCGAAGCCAGCACCTGATGAGTAGTGATCTGTCGATGGTACGAAACCGGAGGCCGAGGGTTCCGTTACACCCGCACCCCGATGCGAGCGCGAAGCCAGCTAACTATTCCATCTTTATCGCCCTATTTTTTTATTCTTCCGCACTTTTGCCTCCCATGTTTGTGTTGTCTTCACCAGGCCTATGCATTTTTGTTAATACGTAAAGGGCAGCGGCAACGAGCGGCGAAAACCCCATCCACGTCTCCGAACTGAGCTACAGGCCACTGCTTAGCTCGTTGAGGAGCCTTTTTCTTCGCCAGATGGCACGCGCCGACCTTCACGGTCATTATGCTACCTTAGGCTCCGTCTCCACGGGCATCTTCGGATGCCTACCAAACCGTCCTCTACAAATATTTACTCGTCCACAAAAAATAAACATGTTAATTCAATTCCGGATTTACATTCAATAAAAACTATGAATAGGAGAAATAAATCACAAGTTCTTTTCCAGTTAATTTTTCCTATTCATGATATTTATGACGCACTCGTTAGCCGTGAGTTCTCGGTCGCCACTCTACAATTCTGCTCTTCTGTTTCTGAGAAACATAGGTTCAATCCTCGGCGCATCAATAAAACTGCCTCTTGATACTACTAAAACTCCCGCAGCGTACCGAGCTTTTCAGTAAAAAGACGGTTCGGGTTGAAGGTAAACGCTAGCAAGTGCACCATCCGAAAATATGCTATCGAAACGTCAACAAGAAATGTTGCGCCCATGCATCTGACAACAACATGATAGTTCTGGATAGGCAGCTGACATAGGAAATATTTTCCGAGTGCTATTTTTCAGGTTGAAATATTCGGAATTCGCTCTTTCTGCAGTGGGCGGTAAAATTGAGCAAAATAATTCTTATTCTGCTGCAGGCGCAGCTGATATCAGGTGAATAAAATGTTGATTTTGTGTAATTTCCAGAGTAAGTGTACAACTTTGCTTCCGCCGTTTTCCGACAGACGGCTGCATCGATGAGGGCTGGTCAAAATACGTAGTTCATAAGTGTCACATTTGGTGGGACCAGCTCGGTGTGATATACTACGAGCTACTGAAACCGAATGAAACTATCACAGGAGATGGGTACCGAACGCAATTGATGCGTTTAAGTCGAGCATTAAAGGAAAAACGACCATAGTACCAAGAGAGACACGACAAAGTCATCCTCCAGCATGACAATGCTCGGCCACACGTCGCAAAAGTGGTCAAGACATACGAGTACTTGGAAACCCTGAAATAAGAAATCTTGCCCCACCCGCCGTACTCCCCAGACATCGCTCCTTCCGACTACCATTTCTTTCGTTTCATGGCGCACGGCCCAGCTGATCAGAATTTTCGTTCGTACGAGGAAGTCAAAAAATAGATCCAATCATGGATCGCGTCGAAAGACGCCTCCTTGTTTCAAGATGGAATCCGAAAATTGCCAAAAAAAATGGGCGAAAGATATCGCTAGCGATGGACAGTACTTTGAATAATACATCTGTAAGTACTTTTTGACAATTAAGCTTATAATTCTAGGAAAAAAACGGTGGAAGCAAAGTTGTACACCCAATCTGCAAAACAAGAAACAAAATTATTCTTCTCCCTCCGAAAAGTGTTTAAGTTGATTGGTAAGCAGTGAATGTTAATAGACGATCAATCAGGTGCTGTTTTTCGAAGTGTTAGAAAAGTGAATTATGACGCATAGGCAAAAGTAAGTATGTATACTCGTATGTGATGCAATTACATTTTTCAACCTAATAACCTTAAAGATATACCAAACGGAAGGTATTGTTTTGTGTGTTAAGGCTGGTACTCAGATCGCGTGAAATGAAAAAATTGACAGCATCACTTTTCATCGGCGAAACGGCTCGTTTCCAGCTGTAAAGCGTACTGAAGTGGCTCTGTTGATCTACGTGAACTTGTTTTCAATTCAATGAGGCGCCTCAGATTCGAGGAGATACTCCGCTCCCTTCACTTCGAACCGGATTTAGTACCACCTGCTGATAATAAAGACAAATTATAGAAACTGCGTCCAATAACTGTCCATCTAAAGTGGAATATGCTAAATTCCAGCCGTCACAGCATTTATCGTATGACGAAAGCATGATCGCCTACTACGGTCGACGTAGGATGTAAACAATTTGTAAAAGGCAAACTTGTCAGGTTTGGATATAAAGTTTGGTCTTTGTGCACAGACTCGGGCTACATGACCAACTTCGAAATATATCAAGGCAAAAATCCTCTTTCAAATCCAATATATGAAGAAAGATTTGGAAAATGATTGACGACTTCCCAGAACATGTTAAGAATCTTCCATTTTCATACTATTTTGATAACTAGTTCACAGGGTTGCCACTGCTTACATACCTAAAAGGAAGAGGATATTGTGGCACAGGAATGATGAGAGAAAATCGCATCCTAGCATCATGTCGGCTCCCCTCAAAAAAGCATGAGTCAGAAGTCTCGTGGATCCTATCAAGTGAACAGTGACAATTAACAAGACTGATAAAAAAGTGACGAAATGGGTTGACGACACAGTTGTTGTTTGCATCGCTTCAACGTGTTACGTATATGGTGGATTGCCAACATCACACGCTTCTCGTTACTCACGAGAAGCGAAGAATGTATTGTAATAAACATTACGCGACCAAAGGCAGTAACTGAATATAATAAGTACAGGGCAGGAGTAGATCGATTAGATCAAAATGTTAACAACCATCAGATAGGCTATGGAGGAAAAAAGCGGTGGTCGTCAATATTTACACGGTGGATAGACGTAGCCGCAAATAATACTTCTTCGCAGTTGCAACGAGGTGCACAAGTGCAATCTCAGTTAGTGTAAGCACTATGGAGAATTACTACATCATTCAGCTCCAAGGCGACCAAGATGTGGAGAAAATCCGACGAGAAGCATTCGCTATGACGCAGTAAATCATTTTGTTAGCCCAATGTCAACCAGGAGGCGTCGAGTGGGTGATGAGCGTTTAACTTCGGGAAGAACGAGCTGCATCAAATGCGATGTGGAACTCCGTGTCAAATGTTTTGCGTAATATCACACTCCTTCGAATAATCTTTAGATTTTTAAGTAGAATATATTGTGATTGGATTTAAGATTTTTTGTAAACTTCATAATAAGAAATGATGTTATAGCATATATAATAATAAATTGAATTATTATATAAAATTAAAATTAAAAATTATATAAATATGTTAATTGTCTTGACCCCTCCAGGGGCATGGGCGCGTCAACATCTCTATTTCTATGCTCTGTTGACGTTTCGATAGCATATCTAATTTTCGGAAGTGCGGTTGCTAGCATGTGCCTACTATCCGCGCCGTTTTATACTGACAAGCTCGGAGCACTATCAGAATTCTATTAGTCACCCACAGGCAGTTTTTGGTCACGGAGAGATTTAAACTCGCGAACGACTCGAACGACCGCGGCCACCGAGCGCGACTTATTGTAAATATGCTATTATACATATTATTAATTTAAATTAGGTTAACCTGTACTCTATCGGTGCCAGCGTTACCATATGGTAAAGGCAGAAAAATCACTCTTGGTTGAACGTTTGGGACACTTGAACAAAATAAATGGTTTTTTTCAGGACAGGGTAGCTTAGTCCATAATCCCTGCGAAAATTTAGCAATTTCCATAAAAAAAAAGAAAATAATTTTGGTGCCATTCGGGTTAACCAAGAAAACACTAAATGATCGCCCAAGTTCTTCTTTCGTCGTTCTTTATCGTTTTTAGCGGCTACTTTGTTCTGTTGTGCCCGGTTGCACAAAAAACGGCTGTTATCACTATACTTTCATTTAATCTATTCTCTCACCATTGCCAATAACGTCAGGTCCACTGGCTGTGGTAATTGAACTGTCGCACCGTTTTACAATATGTTTTGGTGGATAGTTGCCCAATACCATGAGAAACCGAAGCGCTGTAACCGACACCATCCTTACTAACTTAACTTTCACTAAAGTAATCACTAACGGCTAACGCTTCTGAACACTGGTTGGAATGTAAAGGCTGAAGCTTATTTGATGTTCGAAGCTTAGATTGAGATGTTTATATGCATGCGATTTGATAGGTTTTTTTTTAGTTTGCGACACAATGTGGCTTTTAGCAGAGGTGTTAGGCTTCCCTCACACCAATACGATTTATTCGCTGCAGATTAACAACAATCACACTGATGGATTTTTTCGCCAGTGAAATGCAAACATAACTTTACTGAAATCCACACAGTAGTCCATCGAATCGCGAATGTTCACGGAGAAATAAAAAATCGCAGCAAATTCGCGTCGCGTTGCTCCGCTCCGGGCCGAAAAATTCTATTAGACCATACGTTGAGAAATTTGCGAATTTAGTGTGAGGGAAGCTTTATAAAGATTGGTTGTTCGGAGTAAAAACTATACGGATATGTGTATGCGGGGTATGTATACGAGTATGTTTTATCAGTAAGCCGGAGATTGGGTGGTTCATGCCAATGAAGTGATTCCACAGAATGTTAAGTTCTTAGTGTATATTATCATATTTCATTTCGGTAGGGTGGTACTTTTGAATATTTTTTTTGTATCACACTATTTCTTCAATAAGATTTTTCTTCTCCTCACGACTTATTATACTCTTCATCATAAATATAGCTTAGCAAAGTACGATCTATAAAGATACTTGCGTGATTTTGGAAAGGGGATTTTTTGACATCAACATCTCGATTTGTGTGGAATACTTCTGTTTTATGAATAATAAGAGGATTATTTTAATCACATTTTGCGAGATTTTTCACAACTCAATGAATTTTCGCGTTAGAAACCATGTGTGGGTCCAAGGTTTTTGCACCTAACGCGGAAATACACTTTGAAGACGTACTTACTCAAGGAATTTTGAAAATTCTCTCTAAATGCAATAGAGAGATTTCTCCTATTATTCGAGAAATATGAATGTTCCCTCCGCAACCCAGCAACCAATTTTTATCCTGCGCGAGAAGAATGCATTTCCTCTTGGATGGTAAATTTATCGCTTGCAATATGATACATAATTATGTTAAATTACGAGTAGATCTAATTTTGTTTTAGATTCCCTTTTTTACGGAAACAACGGCTAACATTAGTAGGATGCAAACTAGGTGCCCTCGTTCAGAGGACATTAGTGCTAAGCGTTGCGCTATCTAGACTACATACCTAATGCAATGTATGGAAAACGAATAAAAGAATAAGAAAGAACTGAGGCCTCAGCGCAGCGAGATACTCTTCCGCGCCATATTTTCTGTGAAAGTGAGGCCATTGTCCGTGTTCGGAAAGTTTGTTGAAAGCGTGTTGCTTTTCCAAAAGAACAGAAAACGCTATTCCATAATGATAGCGTTATTAAAAAAAGGGCTGTAATGAACCACCTGTAATGGTGTTGTGTTTGTCTTTTGTGGTTTAGCCACGTATTTAAGGCCTCCATAAATGCTTTGAATTGCCGGCATTTGGAGCATCTTCGGTGACCGGACAAAGCGCGGAGGAGCCCTGGATACCTTTTTGTTTGCCAGGATTGTCCTTTTAAGTAACTTAAAAAAATTTCTTTACACGATATTGCATTTTTCTTTTATTCATGTGCTCAGCAGCTTACAGAGTTTATGAGTGAATTACGGCAAGGAATGCAGTGTTGCGCCTCTGCTGGCCTTAGAATTCTTTGTAACCTGTTGATCATCTGAATAATTGAGAAATGTAGTATTTTTTTTTTTTTGGTTTGCTAATTTTTCCCCTCTACAATGGTTGTCGGCTGACTCCGGTACCCAGCTCGCTTTTATTTTTTTTTTCTATTTTTAGCAGCACACTTTGTCCTCAGCTTCTTCTTCTTGGCAGGCCTGGAAGTAGAAGCTGTCCTGTAATGAACCACCTGTAACGAACCATATTATGGTCTGGTAGTGCTGCTCCCACCGGCAGATCGAAGCAGCACCTGATAAGAAGTGATCTGTTGGTGGTACGAAACCAGAGGCCGAGGGTCCCATTACACCCGGACCCAGAGGCGATCGCGTGGGCGTCTGATCCGTCCGCCAACCATCCCATCCTTATCGACTATTTTTTTTATTCCCCATTTTTACCTCCCCTGTTTGTGTTGTCTTCCCCAGGCCTATGAATTTTTGTTAATACGTAAAGGACAGGGGCAACGAGCGGCGAAAACCCCGCCCACATCTCCCGAACTGAGCTACAGCAAGCATAGGCCGCTGCTTAGCTCATTGAGGGGCCTATTTCTTCGCCAGATGGCACTGCCCGACCTTCACGATCATAATACAACCTTAGGATCCGTCCCCACGGGCAACTTCGGATGCCCACCAAACCGTCCTTTTACAGGGCATTTTCCAATAAAATTATAATTTTGTTTCATAACCAGATAATCAATTAAACAGTGCTTTACAGAAACAGCAGCTTCAACAAGTTATACTTAACAGTGGTTCCACAGGCTACCTGGTAAAGATAATCGTATTTGTAACGCAGAAGCGGATGACAATGCCTATGTGGTCGGCAGTACCCTTCTGGTAATACTGCGAGTGACATTTTCATTACCAACGGTGGTATTCGGCCCGGTTATTCCACCACGGGCGTCATAAACTGGTTTCGAAAAATGCAGTTGGCAGCATGCGCTTCCTAATTTCAATTGCATTGACTAGATAAAATCAACCCGCCTTGGACGCCGAATATGTTCTAGCCTTTTCGACCAAATTTCAACAATTTTCCACTGTAAATATTTAAAAAAAAAGCAATGAAGTAACCTTAATGTTAGTTAGTTAAGCTTATGGTAGATTTACGTAGTCCAATGCTATATTCCAAAAAGGTTTCGATTTTTGTATCTCGCGAATAACAGTACCACACGCCTATTTTAATGGCCCATTTCAGAGATATTAACTTAACGATAAAATCACACCCACCCCACATTGGACGCCAAATATTTGCAGGCCTCATCAACCATTTTCTACAGTAAATTTTCGCTGATGTAATATCTAAAATAGCCTTAAGATAGAATTAAAATTTCCTTCGAGTGGATTATGGCAAGTTCTTAAAAGATTTCGGTTTTTGTGTCTTGTGACTGATGACATTACTTCTAGTTAAGCTTTTGGATTTTAGTTAAAAAGCCGTATTTAATATTGGCTACTTTAATAGTTGTAGTATCAACAACTCAAAAAAAAAATCTTCCTTTTTTTAAGTCTACCTTTGATACAACAACAAAAGGTTTTTTTATTTGCTAATGAATGCTAAGTTTGATGGTACTTTTCTACAAATGAAGAGGACAGTGAACAAAGCTTCAATTTTAAAAAGTACAAATATTTCGAAGCAGAATGTTCAGCACATGTCTAAGTGTCACCATTCACTGTCGAACTCGAAGTCGAGCACGAACCTGGTACAAATGTCCTCTGACACACACATACACTTCACATAGGTGTGAAGAAAACCGGTCCACTTGTACTAGGTTCGTGCTCGAGTTCGAGTTCGACAGTGTATGACACTAATACGCATTTTCGATGACTAAGCTCAAATATTACCTATTTATTACCTATTTCTTATACATATTATATATTATGGGGCGACCGGTAGCGCAGTGTGTTGAGGCATCAGTCTCATGTTTGACTACCGGCGTTTCGGGTTCGAGTCCCGTCCACGACGACGTTCGTGGCCATGGATGTGCAGGAGGCGCATGCTGGCAACTGCATTCTCTGAAACCAATTTATGCCAACGAAACGTTAACTGGGCCACAGGGAACAGTTGAAGCGCTATGCCCCACAAGGGGTTAGGGCAATTAAGTAGTATACATATTATATAAGATGTCATAAGGGGGGAGGGATTGGTCCCCTTAATCCCCCTTCCCCCTAATCTACGCTACCGCCACAGCGTACCAAACTTGTCAGTAAAAGACGTTTCGGATAGAAAGTGCATGGTTTGCTACCATCTGAAATGTATTTGCTATCGAAACGTCAACTATGCAAGAAATGTTTACGCACCCATACTGAAGGGCTCAACGCAATTAACGAAACAAACTATGCTAAAGCCAACTTTTGAACCAGCTTCAGATCCACCAACTTTCTTCGATTATTAATACAATATTTTAAAGAGATAAAAGAGAACAACAAATTTAGGAGGTAATACGTTTTGTACTTTTCAATACTACAGTATATAGGAACTATGAATGGCTTAAAGTGCCCAAACACGTACATAATCAATTTGTAAATTAGATTCACTATTCTTAGAATCATCATAATTCCAGGTCTTCAGCCAGGCATTGCGTCCGTTCCAGAAATCATTCATTGGATGTGGTGAATTGTTGGCCCAAGGTTTCATATCTGGATTCGAGGCGTTATCAGGGAAATAGCTATTCGTTCCGCCAATGGCCGTATTAAAAACGAAATGGAACTGTAATGAAAATTAAATTAGTAATCTTCAAACTTATTAAAACCCCTTCTGTAAGTCTTACTTCTTGGTCGAATGGAGCGTTTATTGAGGCATTCTCCCAAGGATTCTTGAGGTGCGGGAATCGTTTAGCAAAGTCTCCTCGCGCCCAGTAACCATCACCGACTGGGAAAGTGGCCATTTCAACATTGTCCATTTTGAATGTGATGCGATCGGGGGTCCATTCCATCTGATAGCAGTGGAAATCTTGATTGAATCCTTGTCCACTGGGTGCATTTCTTTCAGTGTGAGCCGTATACCAAGCATCCGCTGTCCAGTCCGGTCCAAAATGCAATGTAGCCGATGATTGTTGTGGTCCAATTGGGACTCCATTGGACGACGTCAAATGTCGATTACCTCGCGATTCCATCAAATCAATTTCCCCTGATCGTGGCCATATTCCATACGCACTGCGTGTCGGAAGTAACCAAATAGCTGGCCACAACCAATCACCGGCAGGCAGTTTAGCTCGAACCTCTACTCGACCGTATTTAAAGCTGAATGAGTCCTTGGTACGAACGCGGGCACTTCGAACTGGATTCAAAATGTGGTCAGGAGTTCCGGTACGTTTACAGCCATTGTTAAAATCACTGGTACAATCACGTCCGAGATCAACTGTACCTTCAGATAGGAACTTTTCACCGTAGACATCAGACGTAAGGGTGGGTTTAAGATGAAGTACACCGTTCTCAGTGAACGAGTTCTTGCGATCGTTCACATACCATTGGAATTCACCATTCTAGTCATAAGAAGCGGATATTAGTTTTAAAATGAAAAAAGTGCTCTTATATTATAACTTACACCTCCACCGCCCATGTTGATTTCATGCTGCCACCTATTCTGGTCAAAATTGTCAAAATTATCTTCAAAAATCAGCTGTCCCGAACAAAAGTTGCCTGAAATTTGCAAAAATAAAATAAACAAATGAAATCAGCACCCATCAACAACCATTTTGATATAAATATAATTCAGTGTTTTTTTTTCAAAACTATCACAAAAAGCGTTCACTTTTTATATTATTATTATGTACTATCATTTACTATCTCACCATTGCCAATAACGTCTGGTCCACTGGCTGTAGTAACTGAACTGCTGCACTGTTTTTCAATATCATTTGGTGGGGAGTTGCCCAATACCATGAGAACCCGAAGCGCTGCAACCGACACCATCCTTACTAACTTTCACTAACTAGCTTCTAACGCTTCTGAACACACAAATGGTTACGATGTAAAGGCTGAAGCTTAATTGATGTCGAAGTTTAGATTGAGATGTTATTTATACGCCAGACATGCTAGCGATTTGGTACTTTTTTTTCTGGTTTCCGTCACACAGCGTAGCTTAATCGGGAGCTCTTCTCGGATTTATTCTTTTTCTCGGCAGTCGTGTAATCGATTTTCGGATGAAAAGATCGGTTCTTCCGTTTCATAACTATTCGTATACGTGCGCGAGATGTGTTACTTACACTTATCAGTAAGCTCGGGTGGTTTCAAGCGAACGTAGTGCTTTCACTGAATTTTCTGGTTAAGTTCTTTATTTACTTAAATTCGATAGGGTGTTTTTTATTAACATGTCAGAACATTTCCTAAATATTTTTTTTAAGAAGAGCACATCGTGACAGATTACTGATAGTGCCAAAACTGCATGGTGTTACATATTATGTTCGCGAATATGTTTTCGAAAATTGATCTAATGAATTGTTAAATTTCTAGATTGTCTTGCAATTTTTTGTAAATACTGATGCAATTTATTTATATTATATATTATTTATAAAAAATCTAATTGGTGACGAATTTAATGTCGTGTTTTTTTTTAATTTACATATCCAATAGAGAGTGTCGGCTATATCGAATTTCCCGAATTTCCTAAATATTTTATGGGTACGGTTAAGATTACTGATTGTAATAAATTTAAAGAGAAATCTGGAACAGTGACTATGTAAGGGAAAGGAACCCAAAGCTGTGATGAAATTTGATAAAATTGAGTGTTGACTACTATCAGCAAATGTTACAAATAAAACCAAATGTCAAACCTCTTCAAAGCATGACATGTTAAAGTAGTTGATGTCGATGTTAAATTATGATCACTGATTTTTAATAGTGAACAGATATGCTTCGTCGACGCCGGCAGTTAACTTTTTAAAATGTATATCTGTTTCCTTTTTTTGTTATTGTATAGCTATAGCCGTTATCAAAAAATTTCGTCGACGATTCGACGAAACATGTCCTTTGTGTGACTTTTTGAACATAATATTACGACTTGAATAACCACAATTCGCCAAAGTGTTTAAGCCCAATTCCGCAGTAAACCATATAACAATAACGAGCAACTAAATCTTTATGAGCCGTTTTCACAATGTCTGGTGAAAGCTTATCCTATAGATAAACGCTAAACGGCACCTATCCTCCAGTTAAAAATTTATCGGATGATAATTTCAAACAGTTGATACGGGCTGCTAAGATTTTGACAGCTTGAACTGTTTATGTTTGTGTATTCAAATGAGGCAATTAAACTTGTTACAAAGAAGAGAATTCTGGGTATTCATTCCATGGGAGAAGATTTGAAACCAGTTCAGCCGCAAATTAATGCTAAAAAACGGTACAGACGTTGAATATAATAGAACAGGCGGCAGAACTTCGCCAAGAAAATCAGCTGATTTTCTACTGCATTAGCTGATTGTTCTACGGCATTATCCTATTTTGAGTGTTGCATACGCTAAGGTTTAATTTAGTGTCTCGATAGCTAATTGGCAGACATTGAGAAATCGGGCCTATAACTCACACTGTTGTTACCGTAGTTTTTACGTACCGCAAGGTGTAGGCCTTTACGAGAAAAGAACCCTCCGGTAGGAAAAAACTGCGATAACTGCGGTATGAGGACCCAGACGAGTTGACTCGGCACTTGGAAAAAGCCACACTCCGCCGTGACTACTACTCGCAGGCTGATAAAGAAGAACAAGACATATAGTACATGTGCATCCTTGATCCGTTCGAACAGAAAGACAACAACAAATATGTGCATCTGAGGAGGACTTTTTTACGGATGGTTCGGAATCTAGTCATCCCACTTTACAATTTGAAATTCTTGTACTTCGTACATGCCACTAAAACCTGTCTGTGCCATTAGCTATTATAACTTAACTATAGGCAAGGGATATCATTATGTAATGTTGCTTATTACAATGGGATGTAACGAATAATTCTTTAGCAGATAAGGACAGCAAAAAAATTTGGAACTTGATGATGCTGGTGAGGACAAAGGCATGTTTGTTAATTTGTTTCTATACAAATACCGCATTCCGATGAGAACAATGCCTCAACTCAAAACTTGCAGTAATTTTAATTTTAATTAAAAAAAAAACCAGTTGAGCGGAAGCTGAACAAGTATTGTATTAATTGATTGTTTAATTCCAACCATCAATGAAAATCAAGTAATGGTAAATTGCACATATTTGATATAATCAATTTTTAATAACTTTGGGGTTTTTAGCCTTCCAAACGGCTCCGAAACTCATTGTAGACGGGGCACTGAAATCAGCCATGGCGAAAGTGGCCATCCGAAATAATCCATATGGATACCCACGTTTTAAACTGAAAGGGTCCATCGGAAAATAAACCAAATAAGCCGTGCATGGATAATATCGGTTTGAAATTGAAATAATAGAAAAAAAAATAGAAAAAAAAAACAAAATAGCCATGCAGTGTCCAGAGCGAGCGTTCATGTACCTATGTACGATACTGAGGGTTGTGATCTCTTAAGCGCGGAGCAAGCGGAGCCCTCACAAGGGATCGTTGTGCCCAGAGAGAGCGAAGCGAGCGTTTATATTTGTGTGATACTGAGGGTTGTGATCCCTTAAGCGCAGAGCGAGGGTAGCGAGCGGAGCAACACAAGAGACTCTTAATTCACAATCGGAATTCACACCAAAGACTGTTGCACGCAGAGCGAACGAAGCGAGCGTTCATGATTGTGCGATATTGGGGGTTGTGATTTCTTACGCGCACAGCGAGCGGAACCCGCAAAAGGGACTGTTGATTCACAACCCTCAGTAAACCCTGTAATCGAAATTTAACATTCAATACGAATCGAAACTAGCTATACATGGTTACTTTCGGATTCAGTCGAAATTGTTCAATAATGGTTGACTTCCAAATTTCTTAATTTCATGATGCTATTATAGACATGTCCGAATCCCCTGAAAAGCTGATCGCTTGGCAGGGAAGCAGGAGCCGGGGGGTCAGTGGAGGCGGCTGCCCCTGCCATATTTTCGTTGGTGGGGTAAGCAGCGCATTATGCCCTCCAAAAAATATTGTCTTCACTAATAAATTATACGAGACATGTCCAAAAAGTAGATAGATAGATATAAAGATTCGAGCTACTTTCCCAGCAGGAAGGCACTGCGACCATAAAGATCTATTGTGCCGTAGCTCATTAATCCAAAAGACCGTCCACCCTTCTAATAAAGGGCAGTAAGTCTTTAGCAGGAATCAACCTGAATTCTGCAGTGCTGATAGTAGCTTGCCCGAGGAGTGACATCCTAAAACGCGCGATGGCGGGACATTCGCACAAAATGTGCTTGGTCGTTTCCACGTCCTCCAGACAAAGACGGCATTCAGTCTCGCTTGACAGACCCATCTTGTTCAGGTGATATCTGACCAAGTGATGGCCAGACAAGTACCCCACTAGGAGTCTTAGGTGGGTTCTACTCATTCGAGTAGTACCCTTGTGACTGAAGGGCATTATCAGCTCCTTTGATTGACGAAGCCCTGGAAGGTTATTCCAGTACTGTTGACGCAATCGTGCAAACCAATCTGTGATCCGCAGTTTGGCCGAGGCCAGTCCAAAGCCACAGTAAGGCTCAGGTCCATGAAAACGACTGGATGATCCTTGTCTAGCAAGTTCATCCGCAGCCTCGTTCCCCTCAATGCCCTGGTGGCCTGGCACCCAACACAAAAAAGTAAGGGTACTACATTTTTATATTTTATAAAAAAAAAGAAAACATTTATTTTTAAAAAAATTACATGACATTGATATTATTAAATAATAATATCCACTATCTTTAATAATTGGATAACAATACCAGTGATCATATATCAACTTGTCAATTGATATTATGTCACTTATTTTTCAACGTAGTCGCCTTCCCGTTCTATGCAGGTTTTAAGCCGTGGCAAAAGTTTTTTGATTCCCTCCTCGTAGAAATCTACCGCCATCTCCTTCATCCGCTTCAAGACCCATCCATGTGAGTTTTCAGGAAGGTGAAAAAAATAAAAATCTGAAGGCGCCAAGTCAGGGGAGCATGCAGGATGGTTCAACATTTTCTAACCAAATGAATTTAAAAGCGCCTTATTGGAGTTAGCTATGTGCAGGCGGGCGTTGTCGTGCAGCAAACACACTCCTTTCGTCAACATTCCCCTCCGTTCGTTTTGAATTGCTCTCTTGAGGTTTCTTAGGGTCTCACAGTATCGCACTGCATGAATCGTCTCCACCTGGGGTAAAAATTCGATCAAAATGAATCTTTTCGGTCCAAAAAACACGGATTTGTTTGCCCGAAATTGAAGTTTTTAATTTTTTGGCAAATGGGGAATCAGTGTGCTGCCGCTGTGAGGACTGTATTTTTGTCCCAGGGGTATAATGAGCCATCCATGTTTCTTCACCAGCTCAGCAAATCCTTACGTACCAATTCCAATCGATCAAGAAACTCGCGAGCGCTAACGACCGGATTCAATTTATCTGCTCTGTCAGTTGCTTTGGGATCCATCTTCCGCACAATTTTCGGAATCCTAGCGTTTCCGTAATTGTCTTGTGTAAGAGAGTTCTGGAGATTTGTGGAAACGTTGCAGACATTTTATCCACTGGCAATCGGCGCTGGCATGTATAATAAATTATACATTTTCAATGAAATTAATGCGTGATAAAATCCTTCGTACTTTACTATGAAGACGTTTTTTTTACGAATACCGTTAGGTATGTATGTATATAGTCAAACTAAACCTCTAACTGCACACACAGTAAATAAACCTCTCCTAACGGACACTTCTCCTTACAGATAATCTTGAATTTTTGAAAGAACTTGCAAGACGCCAAACTCAGAAACTACGCAAACATCGAATTGCATCTAATTATTAACTAATTTAATTTAAATACGATAATTTACTATTTACATGAAATTGCTCCATAAAATGCAAAATGTTGTTAAAATTTTGCAAACATTTCTCATTTTCTACATACATAGCAGGGTGATTTTATTTCCAAAAATTCAATTTGGGTTTGATTGTAGACAAACAGTGTTAACATCATTTTATCTCAATTTCTTCGTTTTTCTTTGATGAAAGTATCTAATGCGCTTAGACTAGACTTTACAATTTGGTTTGGTTGGTAACCAAATTGTAAAGTCTAGTAGGTCGACGCAAGGATTTATTTTTCATTTGGGTCGCATGTGAGCAGCTATTGGACATGTTATAAGTGGTTTTAAAGCAGTCGTCAATTTCGTCATTTGACGTCCAACTTGTAGCAACGACGATGAAATTGATTAAATCGGCGGTTCTTTTGATATGACATCTCAGATGGGTTTTGGCTGCTACATATTAGAATATCATTTATTTGATTTAGTAGCTACACACTTTGATGCTAACAACAAGAAATAGCAGATACAAATTTGCACTTGAGACCATACACTCAACACTCTCATGAGTTTGTGCTAGCTTGCCAGGCTCAGCTTATCACAATTCCTAATTAGTTCTTCTCTTAACTAAATTAGTCCCTTAACAAATTAGCTATTAACCAAATTAACTCTCCCATTAACGACCGACATAACTGTAATGAACTACCTGTAATGAAACCTGTAAGCACTACAAGGATGGTAGTGCTTCTTCGACCGGCAGATCGAAGACAGCACCTGATGAGTAATGAACTGTCGGTGTTATAAAACCAGAGGCTGTTGGTCCCATTACTCCAGGACTCCGATGCAAGCGCGAGGGCATTGGAGCCGTCCGCCAAACACTCCATCCTTATTGCTAATTTTTTTTATTATCCCCCAGTTTTGCTTCCTCTGTTTGTGTTGTTTTCCCCAGGCCTTGAATTTTTGCTAATACGTAAAGGACAGGGGCAACGAGCGGCAAAAGCCCCGACCACATCTTCTTGGCTGAACTACAGCAAGCATATGCCGCTGCTTAGCTCGTTGAGGGGTCTTTATCTTCATCAGATGGCACTGCCCGACTTTCACGGTCATTATGGCAACCTTAGACTCTGTCCCTACGGGCATCTTCTGGTAACCACCAAACCGATAATGGGACAGTTAATTTGGTTGAAGCGTACCACAATTTTTTACCCCTAGTTTTAGTATTTTTTTTTTGATAGTTTTAGTTTATAGTTTCAGCAGAAATCTGGATCACGATCTAGAAAATGAGATGATGCTAACTCATCTCGAGGCCATGGTCCAGATTGGACTGTTGCACCAGTTATTTATTTTTTATTCATCAGAAGAAACGATGTTTAAATTCAAAGTATTGTTTGGCCGTCACTCCTTTCACGGCATTTACAAATAATGACGTACCAACGTCAACGAAATCACCTTGGCTTGAGCAAATTGCTCTTCAGCACGGTGGTACTGGCAAGACAACTTCCGAAGTTTGTATAAATTGTTTTTTTTTTTACAATATTTTAACCATGATTGGAAAAGTTACCGAACTTTACTCAGATTCCAAGAATCGCCAAAACTTTCAAATTTCTCTTTCGGATCTAAAAATGTTTATCGTAATTTGCTTATTAGAGGAAAAGTTGTCCGAGTTGGTATTAAAGTTTCTTCAGTTTGAACTCCATTCAACACACCCAATTTACTCAATTGCCCTAACCCCTTAGGGGGCATAGCGCGTCAACTGTTCCATGTGGCCCAGCTGACGTTTCGTTGGCATTAATTAGTTTTTCGGAGAATGCAGTTGCCAGCATGCACCTCCTGTACATCCGTGGCACGAGCGTCGTCTTGGACGGGATTCGAACCCGAAATGCCGGTAGTCAAACATAAGACTGATGCCTCAACACACTGCGCTACCGGTCGCCTCAAAGGATATTAGCTGTATACTAAATATTATTCGATACTGGGAAGAGACCAATTTAGCCAATCGTTAATATAACATGAAATTTCTGAGAAATATAATGAGATTATTTATTTTTTAAATAATTGTTTAAACAATGAATGCGTACTGGCATTTTTTTCTTCTATGAATCTAAGTAGTGCCTTATCTAATCGTGTCTTTTTTTGTGCCAACCAATTTTAAAATCCGGGGAAGTACTTATACTTTAGTAGAAACCATAATTTTACGCTTCGTTTCGTGAGACCTAATTGGCAATATTGTCTGTATGTCTGTGCAATTTGATGGTTAAATAAATGCATTTCTTAGCTGAAGAGGTTTATTATTTCGAGTCATAAGGATCAAGAGAAATTTGTTCCGTATCTATGAAAATTAAAATAAATTTTGTGAAAACTCTATCCGAATTAACATATGTACTAATCCAAGCGATCGAACAATATCTTGATCATCAGTTCATTATTCCGAACGGATCCATCACTCAGATTTCGTCATTAGAATAATTACACTTGCTTAGTAGACTATGCTTTTACTATGATGTGTTATCATATCATATCGTAACCGAGTGATGTAAAGTCTCTTCATTTTTTTTTAATCATTTCATTGTTAAACTATGTGGAATCAAAAAACATCTATACATTTTCCATAATCCGCGAAACAGCTTACATACTTAAGATGCTTACACGGTAGACTAAATTGACCGACCAACAATGTAATAAACTACCAGAGACATGTAATTAAACTGTGGGAAAGTTACTATGATAATGCGAATAATACATCATCATTTAATAATTTAATATTGAATGGAATTACGTCAATAAATTATTAATGGGAGGGGGGTGTGATCTGCAGCGGTTCATCATTTTAAGGTTTTGTAGTATAAATAAAACCCTTATAAAATCGGGCAAATGTCTTGTGTTTATCTGTCCGGCTGTCGACAGAAGAACGAACGGCTTAAGCTAAAATTGTATGTTTATGTGAATAATAAGTTTTACTGCAGTGTGTAAATGACTCAGCAGTGAAATGATGACCTTGTCTGAGTTTTGAAGTTCATCCTTTGCTCGTGCGACTTTTTTGTATGTAGGTTGGCAATGGATACAGTTGAAAAATATGAAATTTGGCTAAGATACTCGTATCTTTAGAAACAAAAAAGTTTTTCTCACAGACACAAACTTTTGAACCGGTCGTTTCTATGACAGCTATGTGACGCAGTGGTCCGAAGAAGGTTTTGTTCAAAATTACAGGTCGATAGCTTTAAAACTGAGAGACTAGTTTGCATAGAAAAAGAGAGATAGACAAGGCTAAATCGACTTATCTCGTCATACTGACCAAGAACATTTACATATATATTTTAGTATATACCTATAGTTTACATGGTCGGAGATGATCTCTTCGAGGGAGTTAGTGGGCAAGTACCATATGAAAGGTGACGCCGTGTACATTCAATATCTGATTTTTTTTTTTCAGATCTAAAGAACAAAGGTAGGGAGTGAAAAATATGAGGTTTCCTCACCTTCGATTCACACTTGCGGACGCGGAAGAAATACCTAGCAGATTACATCTTGCTGTAAGTTTGTAGAGAATCAATTTTTCTACAAAATGGCATTATTATTTTGTCCATTGATTAAATTGAGGTGGAATTACGAATGATTCAGGCATAACGACGTCACTTAGCGATGCGTTTTTAATTAAATGATATAATTTGCTGGTAACGTAATAAGTGACACTATCTTTATTTTGTTCGGGGGAGTTTTTCCGACACACTAATTTAACTTTCATCCAAAGGAAAATTACTGCGACCTCACCATAAAGAAACTGTCTAGAATGATTAGTCTAAGTGGGGCATAGCGCGTCAACTGTTCCCATAAGTGATGAAAGTCAGTAGCTTTTCTAACTATTTTACAATATATTTTATTTCTGTAAATACGCGTATTTCGGGGGCGATTCACTCCCTTCATCAGTACAATTGCTACTAAATCTATAGGGCGACTACAGGGTCTTACATTACACAATTTTTAAAAAACTACTAGTTGCAAAACTGAAACAATATTGCATCTGAACCATGTAAGTAATAAAAAGTAATTATCGTCGTCGTCGTCGTCAGCCGTTTACTTTCCCCGTCTACCTGCTAAGAATTTGACCAACTTTGAGGCACAATTTCCCTCATCGGTGTTGAGTAAATTTGGCCCGGTTTTCCCGCAATATTTCTAGGCTTTCCTAAGCATCCAGGGTACTCTGACGCTTAACGTGTCGCAACAGCTCTAGATTATTGATGCCGACACTGTGATTCTCGTCGACCATATGTGCGGCTACCGATGATCTTATTATCGTGCTCGTTGAATCTCGTGGTGATGAGACGTTTCGTTTGGCCGATATATTGTTTATCACAATCGTTGCAAGTTATACGGTAGATCCCGCTCTTCTCAGATGCCGTCATAGGATCCTTTTCGCGTCCGAGACGCCGTTTTAATGATGTCGGCTTACTTGATCCAATTTACCTGAATTTTAAACTTCTTCAAGTATGACTTTATCTGGTAAAAGTTGTTCGATATAGGGATGCTCATTCTCCTGATTTCTATATCTTCGGTGGATCGGTTAAACATTGTAGAGTGTGTCTTTCTATGTCCAAGATAGGCTCCAGATTAGGCGTTCGATATCTTGAACTCGGTATCCATTTTTGGTCGCAGTGACAAGGATATATTTCTCTTTTTGGAATGCTTCGTTTGTTAAAGGATATGTGGTCAGTTTATGAACCATACAATCAATTGCTGCCATTTTGTGTGAGAGAATGTGTGGTTTGGTGTCGCTGGTATGGTCCTTTGTGTTGCCGTTGGTTTTCGGTATATTTCGAATTCTAATTGGCCTTCGATATTTAATATTAGTAAGTCTAGGAATGGGATGCTTCCGTTAGACTCTTTCTCCACTGTAAATGTTACCTTGGGATGGACGCGGTTGATTGCTGCTAGAATGTCCTCGACCTTATCTGTAGGAACCACGGCGAATACATTGTCTACATATCTCAGCCGCACTTTCGGCATTATCCCTTGTTCCTCGATTACATCAACGTCCTGTTGAGTATGAAACGCAAAAAAAACTCACAGAAATTTTTTTTGGGGTACAGCACTGAACTCTAGTACACCAGGGGTCAACGCACAACCCTAAACAGCCAAAAAAAGCTATCACTATCCTTCATGGAAGGGAAATCAAGGAATTTTTCAAAAATTTTGATTTGAGTCCACTACAGGATCGTAAACAGAACTGAAAACCACTGCACCACCTCAAGGAGTCACTGTGAGCTTCGAATTTGCAAAAATTGTAATTTGAAGCACTACAAACCCCTAAAAACGACTTGGGCTTAACGCAAAATCCTAAGCTTTCACTCAGTAAAATAACACGTCATGTTAAGTATAAAAAAAATCAAGGAGCCACCGTGTACTTTATATTTGCAAAAAATTGCAATTTGGAGCACCACAAACCCTAAAACCCCTTCGGTTCAATACAGAGCCCTAACATTTTACTCAACAAAATAACACATCCAGGGTAAGTATAAAAAGCAAAAACAAAAAATCTTAAACACATTTTTTTGGGGTAAAGTACAGAGTCCTAGTACATTATAGAGAGACCAACACAGAATGTCCGTTTTTTCACCAAAGGACTAAAAATGCCATCAACAGTACTCCAGTGCGTTCGCCCCATCACCCCGATTCATATGACACCCATCTTGCCCATATTCGGTTTCACTGCCGGGAATACCCTTTTTCCTCATCATAGGATTCAAAATACCATAACAGTAGTCTAGTCCATTCCTCGCTGTTCATACATTCGCCTCATGTACACACAAAAATCCAAATACGCTCATAGCTTGCAAACGTGCGATGCCGTTGCTAGTCGTAGTAGCTTCTAGCAAAACACCTCCATATAAAATGCACTAAAATTGTGCAACATGCTGCTCGTTTGATCGGAAATCGCACAGTCGCAACCTGAGGAATTTACCAGGAACTATTATTTCCGAGCGGAAACACCCAGCTCACAGTTCACGGTATATTTATATTTACTCGTATAATATACGAAGAATATTCAGCGACTTCTCAAAATTACTCGTATAGTCGACATAGTGAAATCCCCTGAATAAATATGTGTGACATTTATTGATTAAAACTAAAACACAATTTAGTCATTTCGGTGTTTATTTTTCAAGGTAAATCATTTCAAAAATAGGACACTTTACTCGTATACACATGAATCATTCCAAATGATGTACATACGCACATTAAAAATATCAACTTAAATTAACGAACTATGCGTTAATTTTAATGAGATTTTATGAATATGGGTCATGTATCAATTAGGTTGAATTACAAGAAAATCAACACCCCGACGTGACGATCCAATGGTCCGTTTCCAAACTGAAGGGGTTGATGGAAATGGTATTACCTCAGCGAACTTAAACTATTCTTCGCGTGTATTAGATATCGCTTGTTTATTTTTATTTTCTTTTAATATAATACATAATTTAATTTTTCCTTGATTAAAATTTCTGCTGTATGATTGATTACACTGCAAGTGAAGATAAACATTAACATAGAACTATATGTAAAAAGTAATGTCCTTATGTACATGAATGTACGAATTTCAATATGCAATTAGCAGATAATAAAAACAGATTCGATAACATACAAATATCAGATATGTACTTAAAAGGAAGCGATAATCCAGACGCTACTTGTACTTACCAGTATCTCACAGAAAAGTCTTCGGATCTAATCAGGCGGCGTCTTAATTCAATTTGGTGTACTTTTAATGTTGCTATCTCTCATTCACATTAGATAGAAAGAAGCTGCAAATCGATTTATTAATAATACTTTAAATCTTTTTACTACACTTTAGATATCCCAGTATTCTGACAATGTTGATAAAAAACAATCACAAATATTCCAAGATGTTATCAGATGGAAATATGCTTCTCGATTGAATATATAAATAGGGTAGTGCTGATGGATCAGGGAGTCATTCGATCGTCGACGATTCTTTAGGAGGAGTCGTTCGAGATTGTATATTTTCATAAATATCTTTTCAATCCCAAGGTTCACGGATTTGGATCATTAAGTGAAAAATTGTAATAATGAAGCAATTTATCGCTTTAAATCTATTGGCAATTGTTGCTACAACAATTGCGGCTGAAACGCGTTGTACACCATCCGTGACCACTGCCAGCGGTTCTAGGGCCAGCAAAAACAGTAAGTACACTATCTGTATGTAGTATGAAAAACACTTAAACTATGTTAGATTTTGACGTTGCTTCAATTATTCGAATCTAGGTGAAAAAAAAAACAGAACTCCAAGCTCACACAAGCAAAGTTTATAATTGTAGGAAATACGCTTCTTTTTTTTTTACCGGTAGCGACCGGGAGACAATTATCATAGTTAGCTGTCTAACACGAGAGTTGCAGAAAAATATTAGTTTTGAACTTCAGATACTACTTGCATGAAATGTTTACTTAAGGTCGTCATTCACTAGCGAGCTGAACCACTTCACTTCATAGGTATGTGAGGAATCAAGAGAATGATTGAGAAAAACGGTTCGGCTAGTGAATGTCGACCTTTACGATTGACGAGTTCTTTGTGTAGCAAAGCCATTTGTAGGAGTCACATCATTCTAATATGTATTCGCATATATTTTTTTTTTGTATGTAGTTTTACATTTGTCAATTAACCATTGGACCAAAATGGGAAAACACTTTAATTAAATTTGTCAATCAATTTCGCAATTTGTTTCAGTGCTTTTATTGAAAATTATCAATTATTAAGTATCAATGATAGAACGTTTATTGAGAAGTACTTCTAATTCTGTACTATTTCTAATCTAATTTGTGTTTCTGCATATACTTGATTGACAGTTATGCTGATCAGCTTAGATTTTTGATAATGAATAATGCTACTACCCGTATTTCACTATTATTCTTTTTGAATCTACGGAGAGCCACAGGCTATTGTCGAGAAATTCGAAATTCGTTCATCAGTGGTCTTTTCCGGTACATGGAATTTTAGAGTCTCTTTTCTCAATACACATACTTCAAGCGTTAATTGAACTGCAAAAAATATGGAAAATTTCTATTAACTAATAATAGAAAATTTCTCGCAAAATAATTTTACATAATATGCAGGGAGTGTAATCCGCTTTGTAATCAATCCATCACTATTCTGCAAACATCTTCCATTGGGCTCACTTCTCTCGTTCATTGCATTGAACAATTTAAAATTGTTCCGGTTGTTGCTACAATATACCAATGAGTCATCGGAAACATAGTTTTCAGTTCCTCTACATATTATGGTAGTTAAAAAGAGCTTAACAGATTTTATTTTAGTATATCTACCGATGTGGTATGACGTAGAGATTCTTATTCTATATTCTGCGGCATTATAGCGTATAGGTGTTACGAGAGTTTTAAAAAGTGATTACAAACTATTTACGAGAACCGCTCTGAAAGTAAGTACACTAGCGGCCGTACCAGATAAATTAATCTAAACTGTCGCATGCACAGAAATGTGACGTTTCAGATGAAAGAATCTGCCAGATTAAGTGGTGATTCCAGTGTAGAAAAACATCAATAGATTTTAAGGTGTCCATTATTTAAAAAATATTATCTTTTTCCAATTTCGTGTAATTTACGGTGAAGTTTATTTGGCGAATCGGCATTTCTCATTAAGATTTGAAAAACATGCTATATTTATAGAAAAAGTGCATAAGTTCGTTCAATCAGTGTAATTAATTAGTTATAAAAAAAATAATTAGTTATAATGTCTTCAAAAATATAGTAAAAATTCGATAGTTACAGAATTATCGAAAAGAAAAAGTTTCACCTGGTGGGCTCGTGACAAGTGCTTTAAACATTGGAATTTATCGAGTTTCCTGTGCAAAAAAAAAATATTAGCGGACCGTGTGTGAGTGAGACACAAAAGTGCACCTATATATGTGTAGTTCAAGCAGCAGAATTCGCAGTAATTTTAAACTTGTGTGCGCCCTCTTAACTTTTCGCAGATTAAAGCTAGTTCAAGCTAGCTCATCGAGCAGTTTCTAGTGAATTCTGATGTAAGTGAGAGGTTATAAGTTTCAACCCCTTCTCTGAAACCGTGTAGTGGTAGTCGTTAGACCGGTGGTTGGGATTTTCCAAACATTTTTCCTAGATTTCGTCTGGCTCTGCATCGTTAATTGAAGGAAGATTATTGAATAAGTAATTCATCGTTATAGTGAAAGGAACGTTCTTAGAAATTCAGAAATTCAGTTGAAGTTTAGGCGAATTAGGTGATCTCACCCAAAGTGACATAATATTTAATGCTTATCAGTAATTTTGATGGTTATGCAACGTTTTAGTGTGAAATCAGTTCATTTACAAAGTTACTCAGTAAATCAAAACTGAAGACATAGTTTCGCAGTAATTGATTAATAGCCAATTTGTGCAATTTCACTTTCTCTATTGAGTTAAAAGTGATCAAAGGATTGTAAATGCGCATTTGTTGCAATTGTGAGATTCAGTGCTGTGAAACATAGGATTTATAAAAAAAAACTCTTCCCGGTAATTTAAAATAAAGTCGATTTCATAAATTATTATAGAAAAAAATAACGAAGCAGAAATAAATTTCAGACAAAAAGAGAATTTACCCAAATAAAAAAATCAAATAACAAAATTAAGTTAGTCAAATAAGGAGACATTCAAAATAGTGATTTTCAGTGGATAAAAAATACGATGCGTTATTGGTCTATAATGTTTCGTAATTTATATCAAATGTTTGCACCACCTGTAATGTTAACTTGATCTGAAATTTAGTTTGGAATTTTATTAATTTGATTTTGAAAAGTATGAGTTAATTTTGAACCAAAAAATGCAGTACATATTACGGATTTTTCTTTGTATATTTTCTAACATATTAATTGTTGAAACTGATAGTACAGTATGTAAGTAAACCTTTGTTCATTCGGAGTTTCTTATTCGCAGCCTTCTTAGTCGAAATTGTGACTTTCTTGATTTAGAATCCTCAATCGCCCAAGTTCAGTAGCGGTACCCTACCGTATTTTCTCCTAAGAACATGTGACTACTTCCATAGTATTTAAGCCTTTGAGGCAGGCCCAGATCCAAGATTTTTTCTATGGTGGTGTTTGTCGACATCCTGGTCAGATGTTCATAAATCAAACGAAAACAAAACGTAGTTAATTGTTCAAATCAATTTTAAGCAGCTTACGATCAGACCGAAATGGCGCCCAACGTGGGACAGTTTAGTAAACAACCTTTCTTAGGGACTATGCCTTGGTTGGGAAGGCAGTGCCTGAACTTCAAATTAATTTTTAATACAATTTTTAATGATGGACGGCACATTCATGGGTTGTTTAATAAGCATAATTTTGAATAGACCTCCCTCGTAATGAGAACCTTTTTTTCGGATTTAGAATCGGACTAGAGGCATAAATTAAAGTGCCGCCCAATGTGGGGTGTGTGGGGAAAAACCCCATTTCCCATGACAATGATTTACCTAGCAAAACCTTGAAAAGTTTAAAAGAAATATACCGCCAAGATTCTTTAATTGTTTATCATGGAGATATACCGTTCAGAGAAGCCCTGTGCTGAGCAAGCCAGCTTTTATGTCAGTTAACCAGCATACATTTAAGAATCTTTCATTTGATGTATAATCTTCATCCTAAACACGGTCCAGAATGTCAGGGGAGGAGGCGGAAGCGAAGGACAAATCTGAGTTACGAAAGAAACGAAAAAAGTCGGAAAGAGTTTTAAGCTCAACCCAAATCCTCGGAGGGGTGCGAATTAAGTGTTATGGATCGCTTATAATATCAAACAACCAATTTAATTAAATTTGTTATATGAATCTTAATAGGGGGAAACACCATGGTCTTTTCCTATGGAAGGATCTAGGATCCTTTCACTTAGCCTTCAATGGTCGTATGTGCTATAAAATGCAAACAAACCATTAAAAGGATACAATACAAAGGTGAGAGAGAGGTGTATTTGGCTAAGGCCCGTTTTCTCAATGTCCGGTTAAACTGCCAGTTAGCTATCCGGGACACTAAATTTAACCTTAGCGCATGCAACGCTGAAAATATGATAGTGCAGTCCATAGCGCTGCTAATGCAGTAGAAAGTCAGCTGATTTTCTTGGCGGAATTCTGCCTCCTGTTCAACTCTATTCTACGTCTGTGCCACCTCTCAGCATTATTTTGCGGCTGAGTTGGTTTTAGATCCGTTTCCTTCGAATGAATATCCAGAACTCTGTTGCTTGTGACCAGTTTAATTGTCTCATTTGAATAAGCAAACGTAAACAGTTCTAGCTGTCAAAATCTCAGCAGTACGTATCAGCTGTTTGGAATTATTGTCCGATAAATTCTTAACCGGAAGATGAGGGCCGGTTAGCGTTTATCTACAGGATAAGATTTAACCAGACATTGATAAAACGGCCCTAAGTGACATAGCCCGACAGGGTTTCAGATTGTAGAGGCGTTCCGATTAGTCATATGCACTGGCGAAACGAACCTATGTATTTACCACCCGTGCTTACTTCGAAATTACGATTTCACTAAAGGTTAAATATACTGAAAATAACTAGAGAGCGAATGAAATTTAAAGCTCTTAAAGGAGACCGACACCATCACCTGTCAGACTGACCGCGTCGACGGCGCGGCGGTACGTTATCCCAGCTATCTACACAACTAGAATTAACATTATGGCCCGTTTTCACAATGTCTGGTTAAACTGCCAGTTAGCTATCCAGGACGCGTATTTCTAAAACAGTATTCAGTACGTCCCCAAGCCACTGACTAGATCGTGGGTTTTTAGTGCCTAATTGGCCAAAAATCCGTATCCTCTCGTCTCCTTTGAGGGGACGAGACCAAGTAGGGTTTTAAGAGCATTTGTCGTCTAAAATTTTCATTTCTTGAGTGAAGCTTCAGAGTGCAATTGCGCTTTCGGTGGTAAGAACACAGAGTCCACACACACGGGGATTTGTAGTTCCTGAAGCGAAAATTCTTATCACCTAAAACGGAAATACACTCTGGAATTTCCACTTTCAGGACTAAAAATCCCCGTGTGTGGATTTTAGGCTCGTACTACATGAAGCAGAAAGGGACTGTAAGCTCACACCCAAGGATTTTCTGCTTTAGGGACCGCAAATTCACCGTGAGTGCATCATTAGAATGGATTCATATAGAATCAGCTAGTTTGGGAACATACTAAAAACGGTTATGTTGCCATTTTAGACGACAAATCCTTCAAAAAAAAAAAATGTTTCGGTCCAGTCCAGTCAAAGGGGCTGAATTATCATCCGATAAATGTTTAACTGGAGGAAGGATGCCGTTTAGCGTTTAGGATAAACTTTAACCAAACATTGTGAAAACGGCTATATGTTTCACCATCGAGCGAAAGTCTCTGCTAAAGTTCCCGATGCTTTTGAAGGAGTTTGAGTGGAATATAAAAAAAAAACAGATCTCTTGCAAAGGCTTTGCTTTGTCCTTTTCCAATTGACTGCGAAATCGCGTCTAGAGTAGGTACAGAGTAGACGTTACTGGAACTGCAATGGTGATGGTATAGTGACGTCGACCACATTCGATTTGAGACAAATGCAATATCCAGTTCGGAAGATTTGTGCTAAATGGAAGCAAGAATGCGAACCGAAAAACAAATCCGGTATATTCCTATTTCATCGTGCGAAACATCGTAGTTCGCGTCTTGGCTAATACTGGCTTTACCGCTGTAGCGTATAGAGCGGATGAAGCGAGCATTCTAGGGTGTTATACTGAGGGTAGCCAACCCTTTACCACTTAAGTCGCGGAGCCCACGCAAGGGGAGAGCGAAATTATCTCAATTTAAAACTCGCTATTGATTGACATTTTGTTGTGCTGGCTATAGCGGTTTCGCTGGCATTGCGAGGCTGACGAGCTGGCTCGTGCAGTGACTAGGGAGATCGTGATGGAGCCTCACGAAATTGGAATGTCCATGCTGCTTGCAAAATGAAAATAATGACAGATGCGATTGACAGGACTAATAAAATATGGAGTATCGGCAGCACCTGCCAAGTAACAAAACTGATATGGCCCAGAATCGATCCTGGCCAGTCTTCCAAACTTCAATGGATCAATGGAAAGAAGCCATATTAGCGTGTTGGTGGGAGTTATCACTGGCCATTGTCTGATCGGCGAAGACGTCAGAAGACTCCAATTTCCTTACAATGAAGACGCAGCTTTCCCAAACTACACATTTTATTTACATATTGTATATTTCGGGAGTGACTTGCCACCTTCTTCGGTATAAAAGCTAAGTACCTTTTTCAGTATAAATAGAATTTGTAATTTGGGAAAGCTGCGTCTTCTTTGATTTACACAGCAAATCTTTTTTCCAGTAAAGTTCAACTAGAGATGATCTAGTGGAAACTTTCTACTGATAAACTAGTGACAAATGTCGATTGCCTATAAATCTAGTGAAAATATCTAGAAGTACAGTTCGTACCCAAAAATCAAGTGAAAATAACTAGAAATACACTTCGTCTTGTCAATTCTTCTGTTTTTTCTAGTGGTCACTACTGTGTTTCTAGGAAAAAAAGTGTTGCATCTAGAAAACTAGATAAATTTACTGTTAAAGCATTGACAAAGGTGAAAAAGTGAGCTGTTTGTGCTTTCTCTACACATGCCATCCTATTCGCAGTCGGTGGCCGTATTCGTTTGTTCCCCGCTCTACGCTCAACAGAATGGAAGTTCGATCCTCGGTGCGAATAAAAAACCGCCTTTGGGTACTAATAGAACTCTCAATGCACTCCGAGCTTGTTAGTAGGTATAAACACCGCGTGGCCAGGAGGTGCATGCTAGTAACTGAACGTCTGAAAAGTAGATATGCAATTGAAGCGTCAACGAGGCATAGAAACTCTAGCGATGTTGATGCGCCCATGCCCCTGGAGGAGTCAAGGCAATTAACAACACTTTGAAGTAACATATCAAAATTAACCAAAAACATGGCTTCGAGCAGAAAGTTAGTTACGCCCTTTCAGCATTAGAACGAAAATATATACATATCTTTATATATATAGAGGTCCTACCGTCTACTCAGTTTAGTTTGCTAGATTACCAGTGTTTCTACCTGTGGTACTACTGTCTTCTCAGCCCCATTTGCTAGATTACCAATGTTTTTCCTACTACATTTTTCTCAAAACAACTGAAATACTAGTAAATAGAACTAGATTCTCGACAAGTTTCTGATAGAAAATCACTAAAATAATTTCCTGATATTCCAGTGGGTACTTAATCACTAGATCTTTACTAGAATATCTAGGAGCTAAATTCTAGTTGTGTTTAACTAGAATCTAGTTGAAAAAAATTTACTGTGTAGTTGAAAACTAAAAACGTCGGACAACACCTAATATGTTCCTTACAATGACTTTTGTAGGAGTTGTG
Source organism: Chloromyia formosa (assembly GCA_964017055.1). NCBI lineage: Eukaryota > Metazoa > Arthropoda > Insecta > Diptera > Stratiomyidae > Chloromyia > Chloromyia formosa. The sequence goes on from OZ024815.1 coordinate 20,979,919, forward strand.
ATGACAGGGATGAGGAGGAAAGTACTTTCCATCTTCTTTATACCTGTGCTGCCTTAGCCGTAAGGAAGAATGAGATTCTTGGGTCTTTGTCCTGAGAGATTTGGATGACCTGAAAGATATGGATGTCAACAAGCTATTTCGTTATCTATGCAGGTTGGTAGATACCGTGGGTATCACAACGGACCCATTTGTGGTCTAAGTGAGCTCTGATAATTCATGATAGCCCCTCTAACCTAACGTAACCTATTGATTAAAGAAGCGAACCACTAAGCGTCGTCCGGTCAACTAGGAATGTTTCCTAGTTGTGCCCCACGAGATGTTTCTTGAATATTGTATTGCGGAATATCTTCAAGTCATTTCGTTCTATAGTAGGTTTCAGTTATATTCGGAGTAGTTCCATAGGTTGCTACCTCCCAAGAGGAGGTCCACCCTGCCTTAAAAGAATATGTTAAATAATTATTTCAATAAACATTGACTGAGCGTTTATTGAGTTTAAAAGAAAGAAGATCTAAAAAAATAAACAAACCGACAATGTTTTTGTGTTCGTCTTAATATATTTGTGCTCATTACTTCTGAAAATAGAGTATGTATGTTAGTATGGGCCGTTTTCACCTTGTCTGGTTAAAGTTTATCCTATAGATAAACGCTAAACGGCACCCATCCTCCAGTTAAAAATTTATCGGACGATAATTCCAAACAGCTGATACGGGCTGCTGAGATTTTGACAACTAGAACTGTTTACGTTTGCACATTTAAATGAGACAGTTAAATTGGTCACAAAGTACAGAGTTCTGGAAATTAATTCGATGGAAGAGGATTTGAAACCAACTCAGTGCAAATTAATGCTGAAAGAAGGTACAGACGTAGAAATGATTCTACTGCATTAGCTGATTTTTCTACTGAATTATCATATTTGGAGTGTTTCATACGCTAAGGTTTAATTTAGTAACCCAGATAGCTAACTGGTAGTGTTGAGAAAACGGGTCATGAGGGATGGGCTTTGTGGTGTTGAAGTTCAATGATCAGTTTTTAGTACCTATTAACTGAAAGGTGAAATAAGAAGGTCAATAAATATTTTTCAGGCGATTTTTTCTTGAATTTGATCCACCCTTCGCATCATTGCGTTGTTGATTCTTGTTTCATTCGTCTTAGCTTAGTAGATAAATTTGCATAGCCGACATGTTTGATCCGCTTTTAAATAATAATTCAGGTGTAGTGATTATAACTTTTCAAACTGAAAACCATTGCCAAACTTGGCAAAATTAACAAGAAATTGGTTCAACTCCATAAAATGAGTTTGAAATTTCATTGAAGAAAACAAACAATCAAAAATAATATTTCTTTTTTGTTCAGTGTAAATAAAGTTCGTTGTACTTTTTGGGCATATATTCGTATACACCACAAAAACTTAAGCGAATCTCAGAATCTCGGTAGACTTTAAATGTTTAAGTGTTAAGATGACTAGTCAGTTTATAGCCGTAACTGACTTACCCGCCCACTTATTCTAATTGCATAATAGTGTACGCACTACGCTACGCTAAAAAAGGCTAGGAAATTAAATTGTTACTACATTTTTATTAGAATGAATCATAAGTGAGTAGTGAATGGTGGAAATCCTAGACAATGACATGTAACTTTCATCGCATATCCTTTTACGGGGCTTCCACTTGGGAGTTAAGTGTTTGATTAGTTTCGTAGTATTCTAACTAACTAGAAGAAATGGTATATTTCTTCTGTGATTGTAATTCGGACAAGTTTTTTTTCTAACTGATGATAACTGATTATTGTACATGATTATCTGAAGAATTATTATAATTACGTAAATACTCGTAATTATAAAATAATTATAAGATTACTTTGAAGGGAGAATTAGTAGAAAGAAAAAAACGAGCTCAGCCGAATATCAAACCATATTATTAACCATTGACCATGAAATTTTTATTTAAGTCAAAGGTTGCATATCGAAGCACGTTAACGTGTTTTCTGTTACCGAGTCTCATCTATGAGGTTCACCCATGGCGCAATTCTGTCAATTTGACAAATACTCGGTTGTTATTTTATCAAAACGTTGTGATAATTAATTGTTGTATGTTAAAGTAAATAATTAGGTAAGAAATGTGTGCAAAACCAACGACGGAACAATAGTAAGACGTATATCAGCACATATTTCTCACTAACTTTTTTTTTTGTTTTAACATACAACACAATTTGTTGATACGGTTGCAACGGTTGTCAAGCTCACAAAGTTGCGTCTTTGCTGAATGAAGCAACTGTCTGTACTGACAAACCTCTACTGAAATCAGTTGACAGAACGCGATCCGAAAATGAGGGCACCCTCAAGATGAGTAAACGCACGCAAAGAGAGTGAGAAAACCACTCAAATTTAAACCCACTATTGGTCAAAGACGCGAACCACAATGCTTCGCCCGGTCAAGTAGCAACGTTCCCAATTCTATCAAGTACCCACAATCCATATTGCAAGAGGAAAATAAATGGTTTCGACACCCATATTTGTGAAATTATTTCGGATCATTACTTGTTTATTGAGTCAGGATGATGTAACTGAAACACACATGACATTTTTAGGGAATCTTTACGGAAATCACCCGGTAGAATCTGCAACGAGGTCATTTAATAAATAACATTAACTTATAGTAGGTAGAAAAAACCCTCTATGATAGGACATTAGAACATAGAGTTCAAATCATTGATTAGAATTAAGTTCTAAATTTCTAGATTGTTGTGATCTCACTATTTTTATTTTTACTTCTAGGTGGTTTCTGTCCAGGAGAACTGATTTTCGAAGATAACTTTGATTTCCTGAACTTCAAGAACTGGGAGCATGAAAGCACTCTTGGCGGTGGTGGTGTAAGTATACTGATTTAAGGAAGTCCCAAACTCAAATCTACACCGTACCCTTTATCCCACTTGATCATTTGCAGAACTGGGAATTCCAATGGTACACAAATAACCGATCAAATTCGTACACTGAAAACGGTGTCCTTCACATCAAGCCAACTCTTACATCCGAAATTTATGGTGAACAATTCCTTACGTCGGGCACGTTGAGCATCCAAGGCGACTGTACCAACGCTGCCTTCTGGGGTTGCGAACGTCAAGGATCGCCTAGCAATGTTTTGAACCCGATTCGTAGTGCTCGTCTTCGTACGTTGAACTCGTTTAGCTTCAAATATGGACGCGTTGAAGTTCGTGCTAAAATGCCAGCCGGTGATTGGTTGTGGCCCGCTATTTGGATGCTTCCCACGGAAATGGCCTACGGCACATGGCCATCAAGTGGAGAAATTGATATTATGGAATCGCGTGGCAATCGTAATTTGATACAGCATGGTGTTCAAATTGGCACGGAACAAGTTGGACAAACTTTGCATTTTGGTCCTGCTCCCGATTTTAATGCCTACTCGACCGCTCATTTTAGCAGGAACGCGGCTCCTGGTCATGGTTACAATCTTGATTTCCATCGCTATCAAATCGAATGGACTCCCGATCATCTCATTTTCAAAGTGGATGATGTTGTAACTGGTACGGTTACGTCTGGATTCTGGGAACGTGGAGCATTCGCTAGCAAATATCCAGGACTTATTAACCCATGGAGGTATGGCAGCAGAATGGCGCCATTTGACCAAGAGGTAAGAATATTGAGGGCTTTCCGTGGCAATGGGTAACATGCATTAATTGTTTCCGTTACAGTTCCATCTCCTGATCAACTTGGCTGTTGGTGGAGTCGCCTATTTCCCAGATGATGCTTCCAATCCCGGTGGCAAGCCATGGCACAATCAATCGCCAATTGCTTCTACCGAATTCTGGAATGCTCGTAACGCATGGTTGAATACATGGAACTACCATTCTCCCGGCAATACTGATTCCCATTTGCAAGTGGACTATGTCCGAGTTTATGCTATCTAAAGCGATATTCTGAAAAATAAAATCATTTGAAATTTATATTGTTAACGACTTTCATTTTGGCAGTTTCCCTTATTCTTATTATGTATTCTCCTATCGGCTGTGATTGACAAATATCCTCTCTTCGAAAAGAACGGCTTATTTGATTTTTGATGCCGTAGTGAAATATCATTGAATCACCGTGTTCATACTTAACGCAAAGAATGCGACGAGCCTTCGTTTTAAAGAGAATTCGCCGATGATGTGTACTTCCGCGAACGCTTGAAGCATTAATGTACATAAATTTCAGCTTCATAAAATTTAATGTCTTACAAATATTGTTCAACACACACATATTGCGGGGTTTACCATTCGATTTTCCGAATTCTACTTGATTTTAAAGAAAGATCAATATGCAGAGACTATGCAAAGAATTTATTAACTAACGGACTCTCGTTATGGGTAAATCCAATTGAAAATGGTAGTCAAATCACGTACTTGATTAAAGTTAATTTTCTAACCACCAGCACTGCAAGAGGGAGTTCATCTGGATATGATGCTGGTAATTTTAAATTTTGATGCAGAATTTTATGAAGAAATGTTGGAAATTCAATATTATATTACAGATTTTAATCGGATGTCAATCTTTGCCTAGTACGACTTTCTGCTGTTTTAGGCTTACTCCTAACAAAAGCAAACAAAGCAGATCTTTGCTGTTCCCAAGATGCTGATCTAGCAACAACGAAATATAATCATTGTATAAGTTTTTAACTCAGACTCAGTTTTTGGCCAGTCCCATATATTCATATGATGAACGGCCATATATTCGTAGTCCGATGCATGCTGTGCGTTTGTGACTTGATTTTCGAAGGTGGCAGCAATCTGCTCTCCAAAATTATCGAGAGGAAGCAGGTTGATCAACATCCATAGCTCCAGTTATGAACACACTGGCTAGTGTTTGAACTTTGCTCAGCAAGCCGCCGTAGCTCGCTATCCTAAGGACCTTCCATCAGACAATGATTTCTTGAGTAAGTATTGGGCGCACAACAGATACATAAAGCCAGCAAAGGACTTTAGGTTGCAGACCCCAATTTCTGCCTATTGCTTTCTTACAGGATTACCGGGTAATGGTAACCCGAAATCTAACACCACACTGAGGAGTAGTAGACACGCTATGTTAATTGCCTCGACGCCTCCAGGGCATGAGCGCGTCAACATATTCAGCATTTCTGTGCCTTGTTGACGCTTCGATAGGATATCTACTTTTCGGAAGTGTAGTTGCTAGCGTGCATCTCCCATTCGCGCCGTCTTTATACTGAAAAGCTCGAAGCATTGTAAGAGTTCTATTAGTACCCACAGGCAGTTTTTGATCACGCCGAGATTTGAACTCTGAGCTCTAAATTAGTACCACATAGTGGAAATCGAACGACCACGGCCACCTAGCGCTATGCCAAACTAGGTGTTAAGGCAAATTGCTAAAATCTATTTGACTGCATAATTGTGGTGCTTCCGCCAAACCTTCAATTAGCAGTGGACTGACCACACCGGTGAACAGTTACAATTTGGGTCTCCTATCCGGCCCACTGAGCCCAAAATTCCAACGACCTGGCTCTTTTTTGAAAAAGACTGGACTAGACTATTGTTGAAGTAATTTTGAACACTTTGGCAAGGAAAAACAAGCTATCTTTCGGCTAGCGTGAAATATATGAAATAGTGGGCCGATTTCAACTAAATAAAGGAACGTGGCTTAGCAGTCAATCTAATTGAATAATATGCAATTTTGTAAAGATATCTTCAGAAATGAAAAAGGTTTTCTGACAAAAATTTGCTTTTGGAACTGTCGTTCCTATGACAGCTATATGATAGAGTAGTCCGATTTCAGCCAAATTCGGGAATGTGATTTCACTAAAAATGCTATTGATTATCGTGAAATTTTAAAACAATAACTTAAGAAATAAAACCGTTTTTCCCACAAAGACGAATTTTTGGACCGGTCGTTCCTATGGCAGCTATATGACGTAGTGGTCCGATTCCGTTGGTTCCGACATACATATATACAGCGTGCAATAGAAAGAAGGCTTTCACAAAATTTCAGCTCGATAGCTTTAAAACTGAGGGACTAGTTTGCATTGAAACAGACAGACAGACGGACAAAGCTTAATCGACTCGTCTCATCATACTGACCAAGAATATATATATTGTAGTTTATATGGTCGGAGATGCTTCCTTCTGTGCGTTGCAAATTTCATGTCAAAGTTAATATACCCTATCACATCCGTGAAGGGTATAATGACATTCTGGTGAATTAGTGTTGACAGCATTTTATGTGCTTTGGTAAGGAAAAAGGACATTCTTGGCAATTAAGTGATATACAGACAAGATGGGTATCATATGAGTTGTGTTGTGGAGTTATGGTGAAAGCACTAGACTACTGCTGGTGGCATTTGGAGTCCATTGGCGAGGAAAAAGGACGTTTTTGGCAAGGATGGTACCGATAAATATCATCGCTATTTGTGTCGTTCTTTATTAAATAATTTTTTTTATAGCCTTAATGTTTTCGCTCCTTCGGCGGAGGTCCTGATTTCATAAATTGGTATTTGCTTTTCTAACCCGTCCCATATATTAATATAATGGACGGGTATATAGTCCGATGCAGTGCATTTATCCGTTCGTCGGTTGGTCCGCTGGTCCGGGCACTTCCGATCTTAACCGAATTTGATATGTTGCTTCCTTGGGTGACCCTTAGCATGGTCCCGTGGCAGCAATTCCGGTTATCGACTGGACTAACGGTGTATTTTATTGTGTTCAAATCAGAGTTTCTCGCCTAAGTCTAACATCTTTTCTCCTGGCGTTTCTCTTGATTCGATTTCAACCAAATTTGATACACAGTTTGCTTGGGTGATTTTAAGCATCACCCGGTGACGTTTTGGTGCTGGTGCAGGTGCACGGTAGAACCAGTGGCGGCGATAAGGGCCCCGGCCCAAGGGGGCCCCCGGGCCAAGCGAAAAAAAGTACTAATGATTTAAAATTGGGAGAGTTTGTAATAAATGTGCCTATTTCTTATTTCAGTAAGGTACGGCAGTACGGCAAAAGCAGGAAAAAATATCCAAACTAAAACTTTAACCAAAAATAAATTAATATTTTTGAAATACGCGCGGAGTTCCGGCACCCCCATGTTCCATATCACCTACGCCATTGATGAAAAAGAGTGAGATAGCCTCTTATAAGCAAAATGGTTCCAGAAATTTTCTCTATCTTAATTTCCTGTCAGTCTTTCTATTCCTTGGTATTCATGCTAAACATTAGTTTGTGTGTATTTTGTTATTGCTAGTTGACGAATGGTCATCGCTGGCTACCGAAAAAGCGAAATTCATTCCAATTTCAATTTTGTTGTTTATGTTCCGTTATACACAATGTCCGTAGAAATTTCGTGCACACACTTTGAATGTTCATTAAAATACGAGTGAAAAACTAATGACTGAGCCATGTATTCGGCGCTAAGTTATAAATAATATATATAATATAGAAATATATAAATAATTAAATTCTCACATGAAACAATAGTAGAGAAAAGTAAGGCTCTGGTGAACGTGTATCCTGGTGACCTTTCTACTGAACTGTCTGAACAAGTAATATCTTTTAAAACTCTGATGACTGAAGAAATTGTAAAAATGAAAAGTATTTTAGAAAAAAGAATTTACTGATTGAAGACAACAGCTGCCTCATGAGTTGCCTTCGAGACTTAACTGCAGCATTGCAGCTTTATTTAGCTCTACCCGTTACTACAAATACAGCCGAAAGAAGCTTTCCTAAACTTAAATTAAAATAATTAAGTCATACTTGAGAAGTACCATGGCCCAAACTCGGTTGAGTGATTTGGCTTTATTAAGGATCGAACATGAAGAAAATCAATGCAACGTCCAATGCCAATGGCTAAGTTTATATCACACAACAGTTGGCATACTGTTGCCAATTTGTTTCATGAACTCTCTCCACTGAGTTTTTTATGGACGCAACATGCTGTGAAAAATTTCATTTCCTGAATCACAAAAATTTCTCCGCTGGCTAGGACCAGCATATGATGACAAACCTGAAATGATACTCGCGCTGTCATATTCATACGATTTTTCGACAGTAGTCAGTTTTGAACTGGAAATTTGACAATTGATGGATGACTAGATGCGAGTGCAGTTCAGAACACAACAGCGTGTTGCAATGCTGCTTCGATACTGTTGCCACAGCATGTTGCGATTCCGCTGTGTGTTATGAACTTAGCCATTGTGATTTTTACTGAAAAACTGTGAAAGTGAAGTGAACGGTTAACTGTAAATAACAAGATCTACGAGAATATTTTTCCCCTACAGTCTACTTGTGTTTGGAAAATGGGTGAGTTTGCAGATATTTTTAATTTTTAATATATAATACATATAAGTTGTGTGAATTTTGAAATGTTTTTCTACCCCCCAAAAGCAACACAAGGTTTTTTAATGCGATAGAATAGAACACAAGTTCGACGTTTATAATGCCGCAAACTACACTTTCTTAATCTTAAAATCGTATTTAGATTTTTATATAAAATTTATTAAGATTATAGGAGGCCTACGATTTATTTACATTTATACAAACATAGGTTATATAGGGGCCCCCAAAAAAATTTCGCGGGAGGGCCCCCGAATCGTTAGCGCCGCCACTGGGTAGAACAAAAAGACCTTCTTCGTAATGAAGCAATATCTAGGCAGGATGGATATGATCTGATGAGGCGATTGCACTACATTACTGTTGAAAGCATTTTGAGTCCTTTGGTTGGGAAAAAAGAACATTCTTGGCGAGGAAGTCGTATCATATGACATGGCGACCGGTAGCTCAGTGCGTAGAGGCATCACTCTAATGTTTGACCACCGGCGTTTCGGGTTCGAATCCCGCCCACGACGATGTTCGTGGCGATGGATGTTTGTGTTGTCTCCCCTTGTGGTACGGGGCGTAATAATAAGACACAGTACGTCCCGACTTGTTGCAGGTAGGGGAGCGGATGGGTGGATGCTGATAACTGCATTCTCCGAAACTAGTTTATGCCAACGAAACGTCAACTGGGCTATATGGAACAGTTGACGCGCTATGCCCCACAAGGGGTTAGGGCAATTGAGTAGATATGAGGAAAATGTACTTAACTACAGTGTGTGACTATAAATATTTCTCACAGTAAAACATTTTATATTTTTAATAGCTATTTGTCACCCCAGATTTCGATTGATACTTTAAAAAAACTTACAGAAAATAATTTTAAAATTTCTGCATGCGTCTGAATGGTGGACCTTGTATTGTATAAGACATTTAAAAGTAAAATGACTAGGACCGAGATGAAAATGCTATGGATGTCAGCCGGTGTGACCCAAAAGGATCACTGTATACTCATTTTCGTAGTTTGATATGCTACACACACGATATGACACCACTTCCTAAGAAGTAAGTAAGTTTTCTCCAGTAATATTTAATAACATGAAGGTTAATAGCCCAAACACTCGTATGTGTGATTTTATGATTCCTAGGATCATATAATTTGAGTATGTATGTACATACATACAGACATTGTTTTTCAAGGTTAAATAAGAGTGAATAATTATCACGAGGCAGTTAATAATCAACGCCATTTTAGTGCGTTAAGCTACTAATTGAGTAATTTCACAGTCATTTAATACTGATTAAAACCTCGTCCCATTTTGTTTCCAATTTTCCTTTTTTCTTTCTGTTTGAAAAACAAATATCCCAGCAAATTTTCTCAGAATTGCAAAAACAAAAGTTTGTAGAATTCCCTACACTATTCACACCAGAAACACTATCGGCATACCGCCGCGCTTCATCAATTTCAATATGGGTTAGATTTCGTTAGTCTCGCATTGTTTGGTCTGTAATGAATGCTAGTAAGTGATTCACACTGACTTTCAACAAGATCGACGTATAGTAAAACTGACCTTCCTCAATTTAGAAGTTCAGCTAGCCAAGGTTATATTATACATATACATTTTTGCATACATGATGCATTCAGCATGGGGTCTCTAGTAGAGTAGTGTAGATTACGTGTGAATGGCGCCTATATGGACACTCTACAATCAAAATTTTCGAAGAAACACTAAGCTATAAAAAAAAACACGGACTCATCTTAAGAAATAAGATAACCCTTGTACTCACAGGCGAACCATTCAGCGAACCGAGGGTTACCAATTACATATATACTTTCCTTATCATCTGACTAAACCATCTCTTCATTAGAATTAAATTTTGTCCCGCATTGCATCCGTGAATAAATTCTTCCCCAGATACAAAAATTCAATCCGTAGAACTACGCGTGAACTTCCCCTAGTTCCGATTTGCGTCACTTAGTTCCCACTTACACCAGCATTGTCGATGAATTTATTAATATTGTATGTATGATATCTATTTCGGAAAAAAAGAATTCAATTGCAAACTACTCGTACTTATTCATTCATAGTTTTTACTATTATGATTGCACTCCACTTGCCCGTATATCACGAGTATAGTAGGCACGTGTGCTGGTTTGTGCTGACTGATGTTTCCAAGAAGTTATCCTAAGCCTAGCATTCAAGCGTTATTTTAGCGCGAACGCTGGGTGAAAAAAAGTTACTATTTAATATCAGTTGGACGTTGAAGACTCTCAAGTTTAGGGGAAAAACGGAAGGTAGTGTATGAGAATTAACATAAAATGTAAATTTATTTCCAGTTCTTCAAGTTTTTATGCAGAAAAGCTGGCGGTCTGTTATCTGCTTCACGTGTTAAGGCCAATGTTAAACGCGCTTATCATGGATCATTGATATAGAATGTTTTTTTTTGCTGGTGGCTGCTTTTTGTTTGCCCTGCATTCGGGGATTTATTTTCTTTAGTTTTCATGAATGAATTGCGATTTCAATGAAAGCTTCTCGGAATATGTTTTCTACTGTATGTCTGTATCTTGCTTATTAGTTTTGCTTTCGAGTTATTGACTTCGTAGTTTAGCTTTAGATCCGTGATTTTTTATATATTATGTATTTGTTGAAGGCGTTATTATTCGAGAAATCTAAATTTGAGTAGAAATTTGGGGAAACTGGACAACTTTTTTTTTCTTACAGCAAGTTAAAGACCATTTTAGATCTTTTTTTTTCGAAAACACAAATTGGTTTGTTTAATCTCATGAGTGTTTATAAGTTTTTGTAGAAAAATTAAGTGTGCGAACTGAATACAATGGCGCGCAGGAGTAACTGACGCATTATGCGCCGCTAGGGGGGCAAATTTATAGAAAAATCATAACCTTTATCAAATATTTTTCTGTTCATTTGTCCAGAACAGTGGTTCTCAAATTGATTGTGGACCCAACGCACCAAATCTTATAGTAAAAGCTTGACCATGAACCCCCAAAGGAAAGAAATCAAAATAATTGCATAATAGAAAAATTACAAACATTTTGATATTTGATATTTTGTATAGATCCCAGATCCCACTCCAATACAAAGACTTTTTATATCTGAGCACCCGGATGCTGACCTTAATTTAGTATGGGATTTCATACAAATTTGTGGAAAAGAGGATAATTGGGTAGATTTGAAACACAATAAACATTAATTGGATATATTAACGCTTTATTATTAATAATTTAATAGTTCTCAATTTTCTGTCGTTGTAGATTTAAAATACCGAAAAGTGGTGGTAGCTGAGTAAGACTTTCTTAAAATAATTGGAAATAAATAAAAAGAATTAAATTTTTTTTTTTTGATTTTTCAGAGATTCCGTTCATTTTCGATTTTTTGGGACTTTTAGTGAATGTTCTTTCGAACACAATGTCGGCGTCGTGTATCATCATCACTGTGGCGCTACAGCCCGACGTCGGGCCTTGACCGTCTGGATTATCGTCCTCCAATTTTCTCGGCCAAGTGACCGTGTCTTCCAATCTGGGATGCCCAGCAGTTGCTCGGCGTCAGTACCCACTAAGTCCACACGGCGAGCTCTCGGTCTTCCTGCCGACCTTGCTCCTTCGACGCCTCCTTTCAATATTTTATTAGGCATGCGGTTATCGTTCATTCTTTGTACGTGGCCCGCCCATTAAAGTCGTTGCAAGCTTGACGATTTTTGAAACTTGCAGCTCATCGTATCGTTCGTACAACTCAAGGTTGTATCGGATTCGCCATCCATTTCGATCGCAAACTGCTCCGAAAATTCACCGAAGGACCTTTCGTTCAAACATGTTTAGCATGCTTTCGGATGCTTGAGTTCCACGTTTCACAGCCATATGATATATGGTAGTTTTGTATATGCGGAGCTATGTATTTCTGTATTCATGTTTCAATTTCATTATCAGAAGCACCGTCTTATTTGCTAATTGGATCCGTCACTTGATTTCGTCTGTTTCACTGGCGTCCTTTGACAGGTTGCTACCCAGCTATAAGAAGTTGTTTACGAATTCGATGAGGTCCCCGATGTTGATGGTCTGTTCTTCATTGCAGCATTATTTTCATTTTAGCTTCGTTAATAGGTAATCTAACTTCTTTCGTAGCCGTGTCAAGATTATGCGGCAGTTCTTCAGCATCAGGCAGTCTTCGAGACATTATAGTAATGTCGTCTGCGTACGTTATTAATTGCATCGACTTGAAAAGTGATGTGCCACTGTTATCGGCATCATCCGGATGGCGTATTCAACTACCAGGCTGAAGAGCGTCAGAGTCAGCCCATCGCCCTACTTCATTATGAGTCTCAAATGGGTCAGTCAGTCTGTTTTGAATTCTGAGCTGAGAGACGGTCCACTTGTACCATGTTCGAGATCGAGTTCGACAGTGGATGGTGACGCTTAGTTTTGATGGTATACCAAATTGCAGCAAAATATTATGTAGTACACTGCGATCAATACTGTCGTAAGCCTGCTTAAAATCGACAAAGATTTGGTACCCGTTGACCTTATTTTATATTCCCACCACTTTTCCATAATTTGCTTGACCGTATAAAGCTGGTCGCTTTGTTATTCGCTAATGATCCACTCATGGGGCGACCGGTAGCGTAGTGTGTTGAGACATCCGTCTCATGTTCGACTACCGGCGTTTCGGGTTCGAGTCCCGTCCACGACGACGTTCGTGGGCATGGATGTGCATGAGGTGCATGCTGGCAACTGTATTCTCCGAAACTTGTTTATGCCAACGAAACGTCAACTGGGCCACATGGAACAGTTGATGCGCTATGCCTCACAAGGGGTTAGGGCAATTGAGTAATGATCCGCTCAGCGTACGGTTTTATTCTATTTTCCAGAATTTTCGTCAGTATTTCGTAGGCGCCGTGTATACCCAGTCAAAATGGTCTTAGTCCTATCCACAAACATTTTAACGTTTTATTTTTTCATTAAAAGTATACCATACCAAAGTCCTAAGAAAATACGAAGTTAACCTTAAGCAGTATATAAAATGAAACCGGAAAGTAGAGGGCTTCGCCCACAATCCGGGATTTTGTAGTGTCCCATGCCAATAGGAGATGAACTGTCCCTATCCTTGGAGATGCTTAACCATTCATGTTAAGACGACATAGCAAATTGCAAGCATGCAAAAAAAAATTGTGTGAATAATTATATTTAAAAAGGAGAGTATCTTTCTCATGATACCTCACTTGCCTACACCAGACGATTTTTTTTTTATTTCGACTTTAATTTCCCCTCTATGGGGACCCCTAGCCTATTACGACGCATCACTTTCTCCGGCAAACTATAATATTTCTACACATCCCCACCCAATTTCATGTATGTAGCTTCAGCCGTTCGTGAGATATTCTATGGACAGACGGACAGACAGACATTTGACCGATTTCATAACGGTTTTGTTTTTACTACAAAACCCTAAAAACGACGTTTTTGGTGTTTAGAAAATATTTTGAATCTCCTAATATTTAATATAAAAAACCTATCTCCATGCCGTACGTGACGTGCAGGTTTTTTCAGAGAAAGCGCCCAAATAAATCGAAAATTTTCGTTGATAAATAATTTTGGGTGTGGTGACACAGTTAAATAATTAGCTCTAATTAGAGATACACTGAACGTCTGTAGGGACAATAGTTACCTAGAAGGTGGCGAAACCAATATTGTGTTTGTGTAAAACGGAGACGTTGCTCAATGTCTCCTAAAACAAGTACATCACTGAAAAAAATCACCTCCACTTTTTTTTCAATAACATTAAATTTGCTTATCAGCTATGTACGTTCAAAAGTTTTTAAGAAGACGCTCGCAGAAAACTCGAAAGTTTTTTTTTTCAAAAACTATCCTGAAATTATGAAGCACAATAAATATTTTTGTTCATGTGAGATTATCTCGAAAACCATTGAAGAGAGAGAAAAAGTGTTGCAAACCTTATTATAGTGTTCCCCGAGCATCAGTTAAATAAATTAAATTTGATCGCATTCTGTCTGTACGGCAGTGGTTGTTGACCATTGCTAACCAACTCAAGCCGCTAGTAATGGCGGGGCAATGATTTGGTTGAGGTAAACATCCCCCTGTGGTGTGGGGCGTAAGAATAATGCCAAGGTCTTTCCCTGTGCCGGCCTGTCGTAGAAACCGACAAACAAACGACAGGATGTGTATGCCAGCAACTTCCGAAATCTTCCATACGACCTCTTGAAGTTGTGTGATTTCCAAGGCAGTGACTGAGCGACTTGCGACTGTGAAAAAAAATATCATAACGGAGCACTATTATTTTGTAGTGGTACTGTACTTTCAGATAAAATACACACGAATAGTGCTCCGTTATGATTGTTTGTTACAAAGTTGCAAACGCCAGTCGCTCAGTCACTACCTAGGAAATCACACCTTCAAGAGGTCGTAAGCAACGACGGATATTATATGGTACAATAAAAATGATTAAATGTACGGAAAATCAAGAAAAATAACAAAACCAAAAGAAATTTAATCAAATCATTGTATTAAATATTAATACTTTAATCTTAAAGTACATACACATCAAAATCATATGTCAAAAGTACACAAATACAAATACAAACTAACAATTCCAATATTACAAAACTATCTTGTAAAATATCTTTCGATTTCATCGAAACTCTTACCAAATGTTTCCGGTAGAAAAATATAGGTGTATGCAACTCCTAAAAAGCTAGTTGTTGCGAATAAATAGAAAATACCCTGTACACCAACTAAATCCATAGTGAATGGAAATACTTTAACGACACCAAACATTATCACATACGCAACGGCTACAACTAAACCGCCAAGCTTTCCTTTTACTTCGGTGGGTAGTACTTCGCCAATCAATGTCCACGGAATCACGAGGATACCAAGCGCACTCATGCACACATAGCCGAGTAAACATACTAGAAGGAATAGATCATCTGACTGGCCTGGTAAAACGCCTGTGTCCTTGATGTGTTCCTGTTCTGTCAATTCTTTATAGTACATGTAGAGACCGGCCGTTAGAGTGAATATGGTCATACCGATACCGGAAAGGAACATGAGCGGACGGCGTCCATATTTTCGTGAACATCTGAAATATAATTAATAAATGACAGCTTGTTGTTATTGTAGTTTAGGAGTTGTGGGAAATAAAATGGGGGACATAGAGAAAGGCGAACATTTTTTTTTAACTTTGCTATGCGTAAGTCATGTTTTTGTTGGGCAACGGAGTGGATCAATCGCACATACACCAACAAAAGTTCTAGATATGGATATGATGCAGAAATTTTACTCTGTTGAGTGTAGGACGTTAGATGGCGCTACTTTTGTGATTGCCAGGAATAAACAAATCAATTTATTTGATATTGTGTTTTTTAAGTCTCTTGCACACTACAGGAGATTTGGATAAATCTCGAAATTTAAGCAAATCATTCCCCAAATCTCCAAGATTTACCATTCATTAAGTTTACATTAGGAGACCGGTAGCTGAGTGTGTTGAGGAATCAGTACGATAACTCTTCCTACTGGTTGATTTATTTGAGTCCCGCCGAGACCAAGTTTTCTCCTCTCTCTCTTTTCCTTGGAAAAGTAGTCTCTAGTTCTTACAGGATATAAGTGAACTTGATCCACTCTGCGTTGAATGACGTTGGTTTTTATTAGATTCACCTTAACTTTGTAGATGAATTTTCCCGTTTCCATAAGAATCAATTGCCGAATAGACAGTTTGTTGTACTGTATGCCGTAAGTCTTGAGGATCAAGCAGAAACATAATACATAATCTTGATGGCTTTCGTCAAATGGTGGAATTCTGCCGCCTGTTCTATTCTATTCTACGTCTGTACCGTCTCCTAGCATTAATTTGCGGCTGAGTTGGTTTCAAATCCTCTTTCATCAAATGAATTTTCAGAACTCTGTTTTTTTTTTTATGAAAAGTTTATACTATATAATTGTATCATAAAATGTGCAAACGTAAACAGTTATAGCTATCGAAATCTCAGCAGCCCATATCAGCTGTTTGGAATTATCGTCCGATACATTTTTGATTCGAGGATGGGAGGATGGGTGCCGTTTAGCGTTTAGCGATAGGGTAAACTTTAACTAGACATTCAAACACCGGTCCATGGGTGTTAGTTTTTGGCCTAACGAATTAAGATAAGGGTCCCATTTCAGCTTATCGTTCATTACCATTACAAGATAGATCAAGATCATATGACATGATCGACTCTGTTAATTACTTGATCTCTAATGGAGAGTTGCAGATCTACTGAAGGCTTATTTTTTGATGATAAAGCATATGCGTTGTTTTTGCCGTATTAATCACAAATTTACTATTGAGCAATCATTTAGGGTTGTTTTGAGGTCAATATTTACAACGATCAGTAAAGTTGATTATGATTATGGAGAGAGTACAGCAGTAGAGTGACATCTGCAAACACTACCGTCTTCGTCTCGAGTCCAATATACTCGATTGATTTGACATGCAAAAGAAAAAGCAGCTGGCCTAGTAAGGAGCTCTGGGGCACGTCGATGTTAGTTGCTTCTGAGTTGCTCAAAACGTCGAAACCGGAACCTTTCCAATAAAACATCGTGGCTCATGGTGCAAAGGCTTGCGCAGATCAACAAAAATTGCTTCAACATGATGTCATTTCATCTTCTAATATGTACCTATATATAAAAGTGAAGATGATATTTGTATGTTTGTCGTGTAAAAACTTTTAAACCACTGGGGCGATTATCACCAGATTTTGCAAGAGTATATTTGGGAAGCTAGAACAGGTAATAAGGTGGTTTGCGACCACATACAGTAAAACCCTGTTTAGCCGAACCCTAGACTGCGGCGTTATTTTGGGTAACGAAATTTTTCATAAGTACTTTCGGGAAGCCGAGAAGGAAAATAAGGTGGTTCGCGACTCCAAAATAATACACCATACAGTAAAACCCCGATTAACCGAATCAAGAGAGCGGCGGCATTTCGGATAATGAAATTTTTCAGAAGTACTTTTTGGAGGCGGGAGACGAAAATAAGGTGGTTCGCACCCACAATGATGCCGAATTGAATAAAAGTATCCGTCATTTCGGATAGCAAAATTTGACACGAGTCAAGGCGTAAAGTGGCTGCTGTGAGAAAAAAAATCAATTCAATTCACTCAAAATGTAAAGGATGTGTAGAATACTTCTTTAGAAATTAACGCGTATGTCTAATATGCGTTGAGCACAGTAAATTCGACCTGTCAACAGTCTTGGCTCATTGGATTTCGAATTACATTAATCTTAAATAAAAACAACAACAGTCAAATTGGGACCAAGGCCTCGAACCGAGTTAGCAACATCTCATTTACTAGATCGTAACGGTGTGTTTTGTGCAGAGGTGTGTGAGGAGCAACTCGCCCAACCTAGTTATTTACCCAAAATCAATACTCATTGAACAACTGAGTGGTCTCATAGTCCGACACATAAATCCCCTTTTTTATCGAAGACTACTGCATTCAGTAGGAATTGGACCAGGGCCCAGTGCAGAGAATGTGAACGTGCTAAACGTTGCGCCACCCGGACTACTAATTACACTAAATAAGGAAGCAATCATAAATATTTGAATTATGTATACTGAAATTTCGATCACTTACCCTGATGCAACAATTGACATAATAAATCTGATCGATCCTAGTAAAAGTAGCGCACCATATTCGTCCAGTCCTTCACCAAAATTGCCTCCAATTTTTAGGAACAAATTCACCGCATAGAATATAATCACATAAGCACCGGATAATTGTTGAAATAAAAATAGAAAAAGTAGCATCAGCAGTGGTTTGTACACTCTGGGTTCTAAGTAGATTCTGTATCCAGGTCGCTCTTCAGAAGCCTCTTTTCCGCTTGTATTATTCACTTGGCTATGTTTCGATTCAATTATTTTCGATAATTGATATTCGCTGAGCTGAAATCATAAAATATGATTGTATAAAGTTATTTTCATCTACTTAACAGAATCATCGCGCAACGTTACCCGTGAATCCTTATAAATCCATCGCAATGATCTTCGTGCACCATCTATTTGATTTTCCCGAAACGTGATGAGCCAATAAGGTGATTCAGGAATAAGTAAAATGAATAAAATACTGACACCGCTAATACCAGCAAAAATCAGTGCAATTGTTCGCCATGTGAAAAACAGACCTGAAAATCCGATTTTATGAGATTACGAAAAATCGTATACTAAAAAGTAACATACTTAAAAAACACGTTAATAATATTCCGAAGGAAACAAAAACACTGTTGAGACCAAGAAGCATGGGTCTCATTTGTGGATGAGTTACTTCACTAGTGTAGACTAGAGCTACCGTAGTTAAACCTACAAAAAAATATATTATACGAAGATGAACGGATAGATCGAAAAAAAATTATGTACCTGCAGCGGCTCCAGCTAATACTCGTGCAACATATATCGTGTAAATACCTTTTGCCGTTCCAATTAGAAGCCAACAAAAAAAGAATGGTATGCAGGACGCAATCAAAATTGTTTTGCGACCGAACCGATCTATCAATGGTCCTACAGCCAATGAGCCAAGTGGCAAAGATATTGTGACTAAACTGGCTAAAAAGGAAGACGGAGGAAAAACAAATTGCAGGCAAATTATGTTTTAGAGTGAAATAAGAAATGCTTACCAATCCAAGATGCTTCATGTTTTGTGATTGGTATAGGACTGGACGGTTCCTGTAACTGAGGTAGTAATATTGCGGAGTAGGCCATATTGATTCCTGCAGGGATGACTGTTAAGCACGCAATCACAGCTGCCATTATCTGAAATGTTATAATTTACATACAGTTTCGGTGTAGTATGTCTTAAACAATATAAATTTATTGGAAGGCATGGTCTCCTTCCAGTTTTAGTTTGTCAGGTACGGTGAAGGATTTCTTTTATTTGTTTTTAAGGAATCTCAAGAAGTGGATTCCTGTTTATTGGTAATTGTATTATTTAAATTTAGATTCCTAAAGGAGTGTACAAATGCTCCGATACAATCAAAGATAATATTTTTTTTTTCACAGGAGATGAAGGGATCAATGTGCTAAGACGCTTTCTTCATAATGTCAGTAAAGTTATATTATCATTTTCTTTTGATGGGAAAAGGGAAATGGAGGAAAACCAAAACAAAAAAAAAATAGAAATGTCTATAGATACAACAAATGGAGCTAAGATTGGATTATAGATGGCTGGACTACATACATGTTATTTGGGAAAGAAATTAGTAGGCTCCAAGGACACAGACACAGAAAATAAAACATTGAAATTAGATTGAACACTTGTTTTGTCTCCCAGACAGTGTAGAAACACTGGTGTTAAGGGAATGGGAAATAATTATTTTTCAAAACAAATATATTTGGTTTGAATTAACGCGGTTGACGCTAACTAAACTGTGGTTGGTTGGTATTAGTGGTGGCTGAGGCGAGATTTGATTATTAGCGCAGAAAACGCCGCCACAAACCTCGTAAAAATTTCTTATTGGATGATAGTCGAAAATTCAGGGGATGCCTAGATTCAACCGGAGGAGTTCAGGAAGCAAAGCAATTCCTCAATCCTCACTCGTGACACATCCCCGAGGTTGATAAGAACGGCATTGCCCAATGCACGATGTCTGGCCCTAGCAAGGCTTGGGAATTCGTAAAGGATGTCAGTAATGGTTCCTTTCCCATCGTCATTTCCGCAACTTCGGCAATGCGGATTGCAAGGGATACCCAGCCTGACTGCGACATCCGCTATAAGCCGATGTCCCGTGATGACCGCCGTGGCGACATCTCTACGTGATTTGGTTTTTGTTGTTGTAGCAACGCGCTGATATCCGATGAATGTGTATGTCATAAAGCTTGGTTGTCCATGTTTTCTTCAATGGCTAAGTATTGAGAGCAATAGCGCCGACATGTGTTGCTCCCAATTTTCAGAAAAAATGAACAGTCAAATTGTGTGACATACACATAGATCTTCCCTCTTGCATCGAAGGGGTTATGGCAGCTCTTGGTCGTGTGACGAGGTTGTTCCAGGTAACACGGGTCGCTCCGGTGCGTAGAACCGGCTGCCGTAGGAACGACGTGACTTGATTTGGTCATAAGCTTCGATGTTCTCCTTCTGTCATAGGAGAGCCATATCCCATATCTTCCTTGATACGACGCAGATGGGCAGATTCCGCCATTTAGAATCCGCAACCTTGAGGTAGTGAGAGGAGATAAAGACCTAAGAGCCAACAGAGGCAAGCAAACAGGTTCCGCATGAGAGCTGTCTAAGTATCACCATACACTGTCGAACTCAAAAACGAACCTAGTACAAGTGGACAGGTTTTCTTCACACCAATGTGAAGTGTATGTGTGTGTTAGAGAACATTTGTACAAGGTTCGTGTTCGAGTTCGACAGTGTATGGTGACACTTAGGCGGCGCCCCTTCTGGCGAGGTCGTCGGGCTTCTCATTACCCTCTATGTTCCTGCGACGAGGAATCCAGAGCAGGGTAATATTAAGCCGTCTGCCAAGGCAAGCTAACTTCTCGCCACATCGCTTGACAGGATGTACTTACCGAGTTCATTGCGACCTGGCTGTCTGAGCAAATGGCGGCGCTGTGGTTATCTGGCAAGCTTTCCTGATTGTGATCGTTTCCGCCTGAAAAATGCTGCCATAATCTGGACGGCGGTAACACTCCGAGATATTCAGTGAGTCAGAAAAGATCCCTGCACCGACGCCGCAGTCCACTTTGGACCCGTCGGTAAAAATCGTCATGTCGAAATCCTTCAACACCTCACCTCCCCTCTCCTCTATTCGACTCTAGTGGGGAATTTGGCAGAGAAGTTTTTCCCAAACCTCAGTTTGGGAACAGTGAAGTCTGCTTTCACGTTGACTACATCTCGTGGTAACCGGCTGAGGATGTCGCTATGGCCGTACGGTTTGGCAGTCCAGACTTCCGACTCTTTGAGCCGGACTGCAGTGCCCGCCGCCAGTTGTTTGATAAAAAGGTCGAAAGGTGGAAGATGCAGGATCACGGTTAGCACTTCCCTCGGGAATGTTCGCATGGCACCAAGACATACCGTTCTTTGCACTCAACCAAGTTTTGTGACGTTACATTTTTTTTAGCAAACGCTGGCCACCAGACCAACGATCCATATGTAAGAATCGGACGGACTACTTCTGTATACATCCAAAGGACCATATTTGGCTTCCATCTTCCGAAAAATTTCTTACAGGCGCAGAAAGCTATGCAGGCCTTTTTTACCCGTTCTTCAATGTTTAACTTCCAGCTGGAATTCGTGTCTTAATAACATTAAGGGTAAAATGTGGTACTCTGGTAAATAGCATCAGCTCAGTTTTCCCTGGGTTGACGTCACTAATGATAACAAGTGGAACTAAGATTGGATTGCAGATACCTGGACCCCATACATATATTATTTGGGAAAGAAGTTAGTAGGCGCCAAGCACACAGACACAAAATAAAATGTTAAAACATTGAAATTAAATTTAATACTTTTGTTACCTCCCAGACAGTGTAGAAACACTGGTGTTAAGGGAACGCGAAATAAGTATTTTTCAAAATAAATATAATTGATTTTAATTAACGCAGTTGATGCAAACTAAACCATAGTTGGTGAAAGCAAGTTGCATCGGGGATTAATTGTAAGTTTAGCAATCTGGTTAAACTGTAAGTGTTGCCTAAATCTTTCTAAGTTTCGTATGATGTTAGAGTACGAATCTCCGTGGGTAATGAATTAAAACATATAATCTATGATCTAATTAGGTCGGTTAGCATTTTGTTATTGTTGGCTGATCATGAAACTTCAAAGCAATAAACTTTGATAATCATCTCTAACCAAAATTAAGCATTGAGTTGTCAATGAAGTGCGACACATGGTCGCATTAACATAATAAAAGTCTTCTCAGTCCATGTAAACATTAAAAGCATAATGTTAACACAGTCAACGGCTATTTCAGACAAATAATGAGTCTATTTTTAACTAACCGAAAAGTAACACTCGATGAAAACTGTTCATGATAATCACACTCTATTTACCTGGGGCAAAGCATCCGTCCATCTTATATTTTTCGAGAGATCTCCCAAATTGGTGGATTCTCTGTTGTCTATCTGATTAACAATACATGACGATGCATCCGAGATGGCATCTTCGCTCTTATCGCATTGCAGTGTAGTGTAGATTCGAACAGTTCTCTCATTATCGTTGATTAGAGCCGATGATGCTCCGGTTTGCGTGAAATTACTATCAACAGTCTTCATCTGAAAATAGATAATGCAAATAAGAAGTTGCGAAATGACAAAAAATATATATTTTAGTACGAGTACATATACAGTAGTGTATCTATAGGGAGATTGATAATTAGGTTTGATTTTCTGATAAGTTCATGGTTGATTGAATTGCAAATCTATGGGAAAAAAGTGACTTTCGTACGCAATTCTAAGCCAAACTTTACTAGAGAAACTAATTGGAAAGAAGCGTTTTGTATTTACGAATAACGAAATTGTTGGTGATTTAGATCAAATATTTTTCCGAAATGATATTTGCAGATAAATGTATTCAACCAATTGTCAAATCAATAAGATCAATTAGTGGTGTTATTCGCGGATCATGTTGATTGTTCGAGTCAGCTTGATGTATGGCTTTGCAATATGTATACATTACGTTACAGGGCGCATACGTATGCACATTCCAGAAATCAATTTTTGTCGATGAGCGCGTTCTGGATCTTAAGCATTGCATAAACGTTGCAAGTATTCAGCAATTGAGATGCAAGTAAAACGCTGAAAGGGGAAATAAATAAGAACAATTTTCGAACTTATTTCCTCAGTTTTACATGCAATCTGCACCTGGAATTGAATTGAGTTGTAAGAAACTTGCAACGTTTAAGGTTTTTCCAGATAGCACTCATATACTCATTGGACGAACGATAGCCAAAAGTCGCAACTTGTGAGTCAATCCTTATCCCAGGCATAGCTGACGTTTCGTTAGCAGATTTCGGATGATGCAAGTTGCTGGAATACAGATCCTGGCCTTTAGTCGACAGGAAAAGCTGTGGCATTATTCTTACGCCAGATCACAGGGGAATCTGTGTGTATTGAGCAATAACCCATTTCGGTGCATATAGCACTGCCTCTTAGCATCAAATACGAACAAAATCATGATGATGCGTAAATCTGTATAAATAAATCTAATATTGTAAATCATACCCAACGTAATCTCCAGTTGTTTCTTATCATCATGGACGAGTTTTACACAAAAAAAATCAGATCTACAATTGAGTGAACTGTACAAAATGATTACCTCTGGATTACACTTCAAAACTGAAACTGCATATGCATTGATTTTCCCCTAGAATCAGCAGGGTTCAGTGTGTTATGGTCACAGCAGACGATCGACAATTATCACAAAAATATTAAAATATGTTATGTATTACTTAATTTATAAATGATAATGCGAATTATCAGTGTACCGCTTTTCAACACTAAATTGACCTTTGATACGGTAAGTATGAAATATATTCAATTGTATACTTTTCACTGAACTCCGAGTAAATCAAGAAGACGCAACATACTTTTCTAAAATGTTAGAAATGCACGGGTTTTAACCGGTTTCTATTGTACTAATGACCAGCGTTCATGCCCGTCCAGCATTTGTATCTTAACTAGCAAGTAAAGATTGTCCAAAACTTTTCATGAGCGAAGACAAACATACTCGTATATCTTTTGATTGCCCAGACAGAAGTGAGTAATTAAATGTATAGTGAAGCTTTCGTACGTATTCGTATTGTTTACATTTTATATTGTAGATAAAAGGTAAACCGAAATGTGGTTACCAGTTAGAAATACATATGACAATAGATCTGAGGAGAGTAACATATTTCGTAGAATGTTTGAAATATGAAGATCGTGGGAGTTCGTTGCGATATTATAAAGAAACAAATTTGAAGGTTTCATTATCAATTTAACTAATAATAGAGAAGGGTAAAACTCAAACAAATCACAACGATTCATATTCGTTGTATGTAAAGGGGGGGGGGGGGGGGGGGGGGGGGGGGCGGTAGCGCAGTGTGTTGAGCCAGAGGCATCCGTCTCATGTTCGACTACCGGCGTTTCGGGTTCGAATCCCGTCCACGACGACGTTCGTGGCCATGGATGTGCAGGAGGTGCACGCTGGCGACTGCATTCTGCGAAACTAGTTTATGCCAACGTAACGTCAACTGGGCCACATGGAACAGTTGCCGCGCTATGCCCCACAAGGGGTTAGGGCAATTGAGTATATACATATGTACATATATTTATCATCATGTCAAAATTTTATATGAAATTGTATAACATCATACACTTGATGTGTATATTATTAACATATATATGGTAGTGTAATATCACTCTAAGTGTCACCATACACTGTCGATCTCGAACTCGAACCAAGTACAAATGTCCTCTGAATAGCTCAAGATACAAACACACACACTTCACATAAACGTGAAGAAAACCGGTCCACTTGTACCAAGTTCGAGCTTAAGATCGACAGTGTATGGTGACCCTAAGACATGTGTCCTGCTGAAAAGTAATTTACAACTTTTTTAAAAAGTATTAAATTTCCTAAAATTTTATATATAAAGATGCTCGGTTCATTCAGGCTTTTCCGAAAAAAAGCTCTTCAAACGTTGAAACTACTTTTCGAAAAGCGACAAATCTCCGTTGTAGTGATGCATATTGTCAAATATTGTAATTTGACTTTCATTCTACCTTCATAACCAGTCGTCTTGTGTTGTTTTTCAAAATACATTTTCCTCCACCTTGTGTCCATCTTTTGGAGTGCCTCAAGGACCTATTGTGGGTCCGCTACTCTTTCTGTTTTTTTTTGTAAATGATCTTCGTCCGCTTCTTAGTAGATCTTGTTCTTTTATTCTATGCCGACGATTGCAAACTCTTCTCTTCCGTCTGTTGTCTTGCTGATTGTGTCGCTCTATAATCCGATTTGGACTACCTATTCTCCTGGTGTATTCCGAACGCACAGTGCTATAAGGGCGTGTTCGAAGAGGCTTTTCCAGTCTTCAGCAACATTTTTGGAAATTTTAAATGGACGTTCCAGCACGAAATTGCCTCGATTTACAACACCGGGTAGTTAAGTCGTGAATAAGAAGCCAGAATGACAATCTTTCGGAATGGCTACCTTATTCATCGGACTGGAATATTATTGAGAACGTCTGGGGATGGCTTGCTCGAAGTGTGTATGGCTGGTGTGAGGCTATTACAAAGGGCATGGTCGACCATTTCGCTGCAGTATATTAAAAACTCTATGACTCTCTTCCCAATAGAGTTTATGAATCAATTCTAAACAACTCATTATTAAAAATAATTTAATTTGTTTAAATTTGACTCAAATCTAAGAAAGAAAATATGTATGCTTTTTTTGTATCTTACGATATTTTTTTTTAAGAAGTGTTCTATTCAAGTGTCGCATTTGTCTTACAATTTTTACGATTTTAATAATAAAATATTCAAGAAAATTTTATATCTACAAATTTGCCCCAAAGATTGACAAAAATGAAAGAAAGCAAAAAACTTGAAAAAAGCTTCACTTAAAATTATAATTTTTTTTTTTGAAAATGTGCGACTTTGAGAAGTATATATCTCTTAAACGTGCCATACACGCAGCGATCGATCGGCCAATCCGTCGCCCGATATCGATATCGGCCGATGGATCGCTTATCGTCAAAGACTTTTTTGACAGTTCCATATAATTTTGATTAGCTGATGTTTTGTGGCGATCCATGAGCCGATCGATCGGGCGACGAATCGCTCCGTGTATGTGGGGTATTCAACTACAAAAGAAACAAAAAGAATGTAATACGAGTAGGACATTTTTGTGGAGAAATTAGTGCTCTTTAATTATTGTGTCATACAACTATGTATTTCTCCTACGGCGAACGGTTTTAGAGATATAGGGCTAATGTCGTGTGTGGCATTAAAAGTCAATATCCAATTTTGTTTGTGGCAACTCGTTCAGCTTATTTTTGGGCTCTCACCTTGCGCTTGAGATTACATAATCTAATCTGAATTTAAATTAAATGCAAATCTTTTCAAAACCGTAAGAATTTTCCCTTAAAGGTGATTGTGGTCAGACTGCACGGAAGCCCATACATTCGTTCAATATATTAAACTATATTGAGGTACCTGAAGAACATTGGTGTTCAAAGTGTCTGTTTCCGTTGATTATTGGAGTACTTTTTACTTCATACGTTCGTATTTTTTGTGAAGGTGGGCGTATGTTAGAATTAGACGCGTTCTGTGATTTTCAAGCTTCAATGGTATTGCATCCTATTGAAGACTATTTTAAATGCAAAAGGTTCAAACCATTTTTGAATATGAGTTATTTAATGAAAAATGCTCTGTTGGTGTCCCTGCGTACGACTACACAGAAAATTGTGTCAAAACTGGTCATAATATATTAAAAAATAGGAAACAAAAGATCAATGTTACTGTGATTTTCAGGCAAGTTGGTGTCATGTCCATCTCCTAGGGTCAATATCCAAATTCATATGTCCAATTTAAATTATATGCATTCAATTAAACAGAATATTCAATGGTATGCAGTATAAGAATTTAAACCACAGGAAAGTGCAAATGGAAGTTCAATTTTAGCGCTCGACAACTTGTTTTCGTGGTTACATTATGTATAAATAGCTTAATTATTTATTAATTTATTCAAAGTGGGGAAAGTATGATAATGGGATTTATAGTTACATCCTCCCGAAAAAAAAACTTCTTGTGGAAAAAATTTAATTGAAAATATAGTATGTTTGTGTTCCCTTTTCTTAGCCCTCCCTCATTATAAATGAAATTTTCTGTTTCCGAACTTCCCTTTAATGCCGGTTGACACGTTCAAAGTTCACTTTGGCAAAGTATTGTACGTTGACAACTTACTTTTCATCAAAAAATTCATGGTAAATCGGTAACTTTACAGAAAAAAGTTGTTAGAGCGGCAAATAATGAGATGTTATTTCTAATGATGTTTATGGTGGGCTGAATATTGCGTTTTGGTGCGACTTCCTGAAAATGTTAAATCTGGCGTTTTTGGCAAGTGACAAAGTGGTAATTCACAATGGTTGATATTCTTTCCAAGTCAAACTTTGGCAAAGTGTACTTTGAACATGTCAACTGGCCTTTACACAATTTTTGCATGTGTATTTACAAAAGTCCATTCTCCCACTGCAAAGTGATGGCGTGGATATAACCTGTGAGCTGTCAAAGTCATTGCCACGATATGCTCGGCAGAGAAGAAATATTTTCTGCTCGGTGAAATCGGAACATGTTTACCTAGACAGGGGAAATTTACCCCATTGTTCCGATACGGTTCCGTCCTCTGAACTCATCCATTGATTCATATTCAGAATGTTATCGTTAATATATCTGGTTAAGTGACTGTGCATGATATTTTCAAATATTTTGCTACAACTGTTGAGCAGTGCTCTAGGCGAATAATTGATCTGTTCTGGTAAAAAAAAAAACGCAGTTATTGTTTGATTTTATTACGTACAAAACTAGCTGTGCTCAGTATACTCACCTTTTGACACTAATTTCGGTTGTTTTGAAAAAAATTTCACGGTAATTTCAGGGATTATCCGTAAATTTCGTACACTGAGATGACGCCGACCTTTTTAATACAGTCAAATTGGATTTTACTGAATGTAAGAGGGGTTCTACTAAATGTGGTCGCCAACCACCATATCTATTCCAGCTCTCCAAAATATACTCGTGCAAAATTTAATGACAATCGCGCCAGTGGTTTAAAAGTTTTGGCATGACAAACATAGAAAAATGATCTCCACTTTTATACTCGTATATATTAGATTTACAGGATGACCAAAACACAAAAAAAAAATCAACAACTGGATAACGCAGTAGAAAGTACAAAGTGACAAATACCATATCTATTGTTGTTCTACTTCACTGGTAATGCAATTCTGTAATATCTTCTTACAGCCCACATATACGATGCAATTCGTCGTCAAATCGATCTGACGATGGATCGCCACAAAATATCTGACGATCTCCGCTGCACAGACACTGTACGATTTTCGTGCGATGCGATAACGAATGACAATTAAAAAAATAGGTTATGATTCACCCCCAATCCAACCTGCATTAATTTTTGTTAACTATTTGGATTTGTGAGGCATTTTCGTATGCTACATATTTGATATTTACATTGCAGAGCCATTTAAAATCATCAGAATCCCCCAAATTCATAGTAGAGTGATTTGAAAATTTGACATTCACTTGCGATAATCACATACACCATCCAATCGATCGTCAGACCGACGATTGCAGTAAAATCGCACCAAAAAATCCGCAGATCAAATTTGATCGTCAGATCGGTGAAATTGTCATCACGATCAAAATATCGTCAGATCGATTTAACGACGTATTGGATCGTATATGGGGGCTATTACATTTACTCCCACTAGACCTACAGATAGAATTAAATGCTGCTTGTAGCGCGGTAAAATTAGGGCGTTTATGAGCTGGGCTCCCTGACACTATGGCCACGGCAGCATCCTGGAGTCCTTACCCAGAGAAGTTCAGGACCTAAACAGACTACATCGTCACTGTAGACGACTTCGAACGACACTTCACAAGTGGCTTCCGAACAAGAGCGGTATGGGGCAGAGGGGAAGTGATTAGGAAGTACGAATGCAAAATTTTCTCTGATGGCTCAAAAATGGCATGCGGGGTCGGCGCGGGGATCTTTTCCGAAAATCTCGGACTATCAAAATCCTTACGCCTCCAATACCGCGCAAGTGTGTTTCAAGCTGAGATACTGGCGATAAGGGAGACGTGTCGATCACTAAAGCGCACCTCTGTCATCAAAAACGACGTCACCATTTTCACCAACACCAGGCTCGATCGTCAATTTCAATCTCATCTAAATTAGTAAAACAATGCCGCATTGAGCTGGCAGAATTGACTCTATAACATCTCTTTTATGGCCGGTGGGAGAGCATGCGGCCAGACTGGGTAGTCCGTACAATGCACACTGCCGGATCTGCAAGGATGAGGTGGAAAAGGAAACCCTGATCCACTTCCTGTGTGCATGTCCGGCTCTGGCTAGAGCTAAGCGTCAAGAACTGGCATTCTTCGCTACCATATCCGCCATCTCCTAGAAGACGATTGGGGAGATATGTTTTCTTAATTCGGCGGGATGGTTCTGAGAACACTGCGTCTTCCTTAACTTCAGTCGAGGCGTGCACGTTGATAAGCAAGATGTTGAAAAAACGAGTCTTAATGCGAATCGTATACAACCTTTCATTAATAGGTAGTCAATAACGTGCGGCTTGAGCTGCTTGCTCACTATGAATGCACCTCCCAAATTCCTTGTGACTCGGTGGTTTGCCGCTTTTGAAAATTGTGTGCGAATTCTTGTCGTTTATATGTCAATCCAATTTTTTTCCTTACTGCAGTGAAGGAGGGCCTTCACGGCCCTCGGTTTGTTTAAACGATTTAAACGTTTGCGTGGTTGTCGTTGTTGATCCGTCTAATCCGAGGTTTTTGTTCCAGGTTTCTTGACATGGAGTAGTCTTTACAAGAATGGGTTGTCGGCCCATCGCTTAACCCTATCCAGGGTTGGCCTCGGTGATAGCTGCTTCAGATGGTTCATAAGGCTTCCTTTACATGTGAACGCTGAGCCAGGCACCGAAAATTGCAAAATTGAATCAAATGGTCACGAATGCTCATGAATTCATGTTTGCCATGTAAAGGTGGCCGCCCATTGACGAGCACAACCACAACCAAACTTCCATCGAACCATGAAATATCATAGAACGGTGGGAATAGGGGGAATTTTTTTTGCACACGTCCTATGATATTTCATGGTTCGATGGAAGTTTGGTCGTGGTTGTGCTCGTCAATGGATGGCGACCTTAGACCAGAAAAGGTATTTTCTTGTTGTTGGTGCTTTTCAATGCAATTTTGCAATATTCGGTGCCTGGCTCAGCGTTCACATGTAAACGAAGCCTAACGTGCCAAAGTTAACACAACTATGTTGCAAGTCTGACTATGTAATTCATGACATCCTACTGAGCTGAGACGCTTAGGTGTGACTCAGCCATTCAGCTACAGCTATCCTTCCTTCCTCCTTTCATAACCATGGCTTGCGACAGGCTTCGGCGGATAGCCGAATAGTTAATGGCTTGATAAAGGCCTACCAATAGATAGATGGGTTCAGAAGTTACTGAGCAACCTCTGCTCATGAGAGCATGATTAAATTGACCCAAGCAAGAAAATATATATCTGCTCACCGCTAATGCTCTTCTTCCTTGACTTTCAAATAAAGCGTGTAACAACAAGAGTGGCGTTCAGCAGGCATAAACATAAACGAGCGGTTGCGGAATCGCTCGCGAGCAGTGTGTGATTTTGGGTAGCTTCTGAAGATATCGATTATTTTGGTCGCGAGCAAGCATCGAACCACTTCCAACTTAATAGAAAAAATATTTCATTTCCACCGTTCTACGATATTTGACGGTTCGATGGAAGTTCAGTCGCGGTTCCACGCGATCGTGTGTGGCGAGCTTTACACGCACTATGGTTGAACAATATGAGATTGAATGCAAATTGAACGACCGTCTATTGTTGATGGACGTTTCATCAAATTGAATTCAGATAAGGAGCAATCTTATGTATGGGCTTTTAAATACCGCATAATTTGTATCAACTCACCGCGCAAGGTATCATTCATTAGCAGGACACTGTCAAACTTTCATTTCACCGCGAGTCTAGAAAAGACGCACCGCCACCGTCACTTGAACATGCACACCAAAACAAGTTGAGTGTTGAATGCTGGGAGTATTGAAAGTTGAATGAGTTTCATTTGGGCGGATGTCATTCTGACAGCGCAACTTTTTAAATGTTGCTATACCGAGTGCATGCTGGCAACATATTTTTGTTTTGTAAATTTATGAATTAAAGTGAAAACAGGTGGCACGGATTTATTGGAAGTTACAAAACATTCAATAGAGATGAGGATATTTTGAATTCTTCTAGAACCAATAATGATCAAACGTTTCAAAAGCAATAACATTTTTTAGAAAATGTTGCTCGCAGCATGTTTCATGGTATTTGTCTCACTTGGTTGAATGAAAAAGGATAGACTGTGTCTAGGGAAAAACGTCATTGCCCATATGTTTTGTTTTTTTCAGTCAACTGATAAGAGCCGACCGGCAGGCCGGCAGACTCGTGTGAATTGGGGATTTCGCTGTTGAGACGATTTTCCCGTAAAGATGTCAGCTCTGAAATTAATAACCAAAACAATTCCTCCCGTTGGACAAAAGCATTCAGCGACTGTTATATTCTTTCATGGATCAGGTATTTTTTTAATATCTTAAGGGGTTAACTTTTATTTAATAGAATAGTTCCTTTCGCTGGATTGTATTTCAACAAATTTTAGGAGACACTGGTAGCAATGTTCTCGATTGGATTAAATTTCTTCTGGGAAGGGACTGGCAATTCCCGCATATAAAACTACTGTTCCCGACAGCCCCGGTCCAACCGTACACCCCTTTGGATGGTGAAGTAATTGAATATTTCCGAAAGACCTGCCAAACTTTGTGGTCGAATTCAATTTACAGATATTTTCCAATTTTAGCTATCCAACGTTTGGTTTGACCGAAAAGCAATATCAATTGAAGCCAACGAAAATCCATCATCTCTGGCATCGATCTACGAGACAGTCAAGGATCTTATTAGGAGTGAAACGGAACAGGGAATTCCTCCAAATCGAATTGTTGTCGGGGGATTTTCCATGGGTGGCGCTCTAGCCTTACATCTGGCCTATCATTTAAATACCGAACTAGCGGGAGCTTTCGCCCTGTCTTCGTTCCTAAATAGAGGAAGCATCGTTTACGAATCGCTTCGAAAGCGACAAATATCAGATGGAAATCTTCCGGAACTGCGTATGTTTCATGGTGATCGGGACACTCTAGTGCCTGCCTCGTGGGGAGAGGAAACATTTAACGAATTGAAGAAATTGGGTGTGAAAGGAGACTTTCAGCTGGTGAAAAATACGTTGCATGAATTGAAGAAAACGGAATTTGTGCAGCTGGAGGAGTGGATAAATAAATTAGTGCCTCCTTTGTAGGATGATGACATTCGAGATTAGTTAATTTATTGTTCATATGGCCTAGTGACAATGCTTTTAGTAGTGGTATTAAAATTTTGTGAATTTTTTAAGGAATTATGTTTGTTTTAGCAACCCTCCTCGATTTACTTTACAATCCACTAAACAATTCTGAAAAATGCAGCCTAAAGCCCGACATACACCATCCGGAATTCCTGTCCGGAAAAACTGATGAGGCCCGGCTTGCCTGAATATAGAATACACCATACACCATTTTACTTTCCATAGCCAAGCTTCAGATACATTCGTCTATTGAAAAAAACAACTCCAGTGAAAATTCATTTTAGTCCCGCGGCCGGACAGTTCGCCGGATGGAATTGCTTGAGGAATTCCTGACAGGCCGGTGGACAGGCCGCCTTGAGGCCGCCGGATGGATAAGCGGGAATCGATCTTATCGCCATAAAATGAAAGTATCTATCTATTGGATTGAATTGTACGGCATTTTACTTTCCATAGCCAAGCTTCAGATACATTTGTCTATTGAAATAAACTCCAGTGAAAGTTCATTCTAGTCACGCGGCCGGACAGTTCGCCTTGAGGCGGCCGTACAGGCCGCCGGAGAGGCCGCCTCAAGGCGAACTGATTAGAATGGATTTTCACAGGAGTTTATTTCAATAGACGAATGTATCTGAAGCTTGGCTATGGAATGTACAATTCAATCCAATAAATAGATACTTTCAATCTATGATGATAAGATCGATTGCCAATTGTCCATCCGACTCAAGGCGGCCTGCACATGTCATTGACGATCGGAAATTCCTCAAGGTCAGGCCTGATCAGTTTTTCCGGACAAAAATTCCGGAACGTGTGTGGTGGAGGCCTGGCGGGAAAGATTTTCCTTCCGCCCGCCTGAAGGCGGCCTGAAACGACCACACACGATCCGGAATTCCTCACGGCCGAGCCTGATCAGTTTTTCCGGACAGGAATTCCGGATGGTGTAGGTTCGCCTTAAGAGAAGAAGATGCGTTGTTTTTTTCTCGGACGAAATATATGGCTGCGTTTTGACAAACTTGTTAGGATCAGACAGACTTACAGAGATGTAAAGTATTGTATACTGAGAATATGAAGATTATATATTATACATGTTCCATACTCTCAGATTGTATATCCTTAAGGGGGGGAACCATGTTAAAAGGCTCATTTTCACAGATTTTTTAGGATTTTTATTTTTGGGTGGGAAGAATTAACTAGAATTCAATCTAATTTTGACATCATTTTATTCATATTTCGAACAACTTTTGTGAATTTTTTTTTGAGTAATTTAAGCCAAAAATAACAAAGTTACGCACTGATGTCCGCTGAAGGCCGTTAGAGTTCTCCAATTGCGGGACGTGTAGCGATTCCAATTTTTATCTAAAATCGGAAAGGTTTTAATTTTTCATTATTAACTTATTTTCTAAGAATATAAACCTCAATTCAGTTGAAAATAATGGAAATTAAAAATTTTGCAGGTGTTGGAAAAAATTATTTGAATTTTCACCATCTTTTTCTTCACTAATTATGCAAACAAAAAAAAAACACCCTTAAAAATACGATATCATTCCAAATGTTCGTTCATATTCTTCGTAATTTTATAAAGAATCATACTTTCAATTTTCATAATGATCGGTTCATTACTTTTTGAGTTAGACTTCCCGCAAATGTGAAAAAAGTCATTTTGAGAAAAACGCGTTTGAAAAGCGGAATATAACCGAAATAATCCTTTTTGTTGATGCTTCTAGTACCTTCTATATCGTTATTTGAAAAGAAAGATGCAAAAGTGGGGTTCCGCTACAAGGCTACGTAAGTACATAAAGCGACTATCGAGGTGCTCCGCCCTACCCCCTAGAGTGCGTTCGAGCCTGTAGACTATACCATGGATCGCACCACCTATGGCAGGTCTTACATGCTGCAGTATACTGCGAACACAAGCGGAAAGTTTGACGTTCTGATATTTGGCAATCTGTGCGTCTGATTGCGAATCCTAGATGTTGGCTAAACCCATTGACTTTCAACTATGATCCGATTAGATCCCATATGAGAGCTAGATTAAAACCGGTCTCCCGTTTTATATGACAACGATCTGAGATCCGGTGAATCGAAAGCGGCTTCTATTACAGTACTATTCTTTGATTAAGCTTCGCCAAACTTCCATTTGATTTGACAACAGCTTTTTATAGGAGATTGACTCCTTCAAAATAATGTGCTTTGTCAAAGTATACTTGTACTATATAGCGTGTCAACCAGCCTTTACCCAGATAAGAACATATAAAAAGGAAAATAGCTGTGAAAATCACGTTAAACGTGTCACGAGCTAAGTCGTACATAAATTTCTTTTCAAATGGCAATGAAAATAATTCAAAGAAGTCAATTCGCATGAATTTTGCCATTACTGAATACTGACACGTGTATTTCACAATAATACTAGTACATACTTTAAAATATGTGGATAACAGGAACAGCTATTGAAAATGTTTAATACATGTATTATATTTTTGAATCATGACATGAGTATTGTAAATTTCTCGTATAGCAAGTAGTAGAAAAAATTCCTAGCATTGGTGAGGGATATTTTTCAGTGATGGGTTTTTTCTCAAACAGTTTTTTTCAAACAGGAAAAAAGCGGTTAAGAATGTGTAGGGAATTTTCCTTAAATACATAGAGGTCGGAGCAAGTTGAGCTCGGACCGAGTAGGGATGGAGCCCTGCTCCGGGACAAATAGAGTATTGAGAAAGGATAGTAGGAAATGGAAAATTGTTAAATAAAACCACCCGGAGTCCGAAGCGTATATACCCTAGACTTGTACAGACCTAGTGGTGATACTAAAAGTACCAATTGGTAACGACCATATGCATTAAAAGTGAGTTTCCTATACGGCCAGTTTATAGGGGAGGTTGGCAATCATTCAGTAGGATCCTGACCATTATCAAAATCAATTAACTAACCCATTCTAAAAATATTTGTCGAATTTTTCAAGTCGCTAGCTTCATTCTATCGAAAGTTATTGCTTATTTGAAGTCTCACTTGTAGAGGAGGTAGGGGTTCCTTGGGTCGGATCTTGCTCATTATTGCCACCAACAAATAAGATCATGCTTCAAACACTTAAACAAAATTTCAAGCCCCTAGCTTCACTCTATCGGAAGTTATCGCTTATTTGAAGTTTCACTTGTAGGGGAGGTAGGGGTTCCTTGGGTCGGATCTTGCTCATCATTGCTACCAACAAATAAAATCATGCTACAAACATTTATACAAAATTTCAAGTCTCTAGCTTTACTCCATCGAAAGTTATTGCTTATTTGAAGTTTCATTTGGAGGGGAGGTGGGGGTTCCTTAGGTTTGATCTAACCCATCTTAAATACCAACTAACCTGATCTCACTTCAAACATTTAGCCAAAACTTCAAGTCGCTGGCTTGATTCTGTCAAAAGTTATCGCTTATTGAAGTTGCATTTGTAGGGGAGGTAGGGGTTACTTGGGTCGGATCTTACCCATTTTCAATACCAACCAAGTAGATCCTACTAACAACATTTTGTCAAATTTTCAACTCGCTAGTGTAATTTTATCGAAAGTTATCGTAATTAAAAAATATTTAATTTTTTGAAATTTGTAGGGGAGGTAGGCGTCCCCTTGATCTGATTATGCCCAACTTACTAGAAATTAAGCATCTTCCTACTCCAGGGTTACATGCCAAAAATCAGGTGTCTACGTCAATTGGTTCAAGAGTTATAGACAAAAAACCCGAAAAGTAGGGTAGTACGGGGCTCTTTGTAAGAAAATTACCGTTAGTTTTCAGCTGATCGATTTTATTTTTTTAGGGAAGTAGAAGATTATCCTCACGAGCAATCTGCCAAAGCTAGAGCTTTTTATGGTTATTTAATCGGGAGTTATAGATACATTTAATTATTTTACATATATAGGGGAGGTAGGCGTTCTCTTGGCCTGATCATGCCCATTTTTAATACCAACCAAGTAGATTATACTTCCAACATTTAACCAAAATTTCAAGTCTCTAGCTTCATTCTATCGAAAGTTATCGTGCGAACGGACAGACAGACGGACAGACGGACAGACAGACAGACAGACAGACATGGCTAAATCGAATCAGGAGGTGACCTCGATCATTTATATATATACATTGCTATACCTCCGGAGCCTCCTTTAAGGTGTTACATATTTTCGTCGTGACAAAAACAATATACCCTATACTAAAAGTCTAGGGTATAAATATGTTGTAGTATTGAAATTTTTATGCTCAATGCTACGGACCCATCACAGGATTGTCGGTATAGTTTAAAAGAATTATTTTTCTTCCACTGCTAAGAAACGTTTGATTCGTATCTTTTTTTTTATTAAACTAACCGAGTTTTTCTTTCTTTTCATGATTCAAATTTCCGGGCACCTTTAAAATCACTGGCCCGGGACGTTTCGCCCCTACGCCTCTTTTCTCGAAGGCCCTGGTTCTACTACACTTGGCTCCCCAGGCTCCGGTTCGGAACGGAAAGGGGAGTACTGTTGTAATAGTCTTTTGTTAACGTTCGAGTGCTCCTGTTCTTTCATTAAAAGGGATCCGGAGCTAATTTTTAGAATTCTTATCCATTGGTCTAGGGTTTATCCAATTTCTTATTGCATTCAAATTTCGGATAATTCAATTTGAATTCAGGATTATCCGTTCGTTCAATTTCAATCGCTAGTATGCTTCCTTATCAATAAGGTATAGCAAGAAGACCCGAATAAATTTCATAAAAATTTAAAGATTTTCCATTTGGAAGAACATTTCTCCCCCACGAAAATTTGAAAGCCGCTGTAAGTCATTGTGCATGATAACGACTAGGGAGAAAAAAGTATGTATCCTCTGGGCGTAATAAAGTCCTTTAAGGGAATTTCACACATTTATTGGTGCGACATCGTTACATTTCAATGTGATGCTCGCAAATAGCTAGAACCTACTTACTTAATATTTTCACATGTACACAATATGTGGTATAGGAAAGCAGATTATTCCTTCCGCGAATTTTGTCGACTCATCCAAAATATCGGAAGGATACTTTTTGCTGGGATCCGTATAATAATTTGCAGACGGTCTTAATGGTTCATGATTCATTTTCTGAAAATTTATTTCTGTAAATTTAATGCCTTACGGCCGAAGAGATCCGATGTGTACTATACTATATCTTATGTTCAGAATATTGGAGATTGCATTAGTATGTTTTGATGGATTGTTAGATATTGCGAGCTAACAATATTGTGATTGTAACATTTTCAAAGGTGAAATTGTACTTTCCTTTTGAAATTAATAATGATATGTTTTGCCGCGAGTTAAACATATCATCTAATAATGTTACGTACTAAATAAGCACCATAAAAGCAAATTTGGAAAACTCCAGCTGAGACCACGAATTCTATCTAAAGCGGACTTGGAAATCAGCAAAATTTTAATAGCGAACACAATAAAATACAGTCAACTACAATACTTCTTAGGGCTTCCGCACAAAGGTCGACTCGAAGTCAGCTCCGCATCAGAGTGCTTTTGATATCCAATGTATTTGAAAGAAAACCCGCACACTGGTCGGCTCGACCTCGACTCGACTGCGATTCGGACTCTACTCGGCACATGTGTTTCCAAGAGAAATGTGAATCAATCATTTCAAGAGAATGAAATCCAGTCGTACGACTTGCGAGAAGTTATTGAAAATCAAGTGTATTCATATGTACGCAGGGGGGCCAGATATAAAAACGAATATGCGATATGCATTATTTGGGCGATGATGGCTAGGTGATGGATGGGTCATAATTCCTGTGTGACAATAGCTGGGTGTGTGCGTATGTATGTGCAATATATGTTTACATATACCATACAGAGGGGCCTAATGCGTGATCGATTTTCAGTTGCAGTCGCAACGAATTCGAGTCAACCTGTGTATAGAGAAAAAAATATCGTGTCGATTACGAGTTACAGTCGAACCGAGGTCAAAATCTTTATGTTGTGTTCAGACATAAAATAAAACATAGAGAATTCGGCCTCGAGTCAGAGTCTCGCTAAACCATTATTTTATTTTATACACAAAGAACGAAGGTAAATTTTATTGAACCCATGCTCTGCTAGCCCAGAGAAGTACTTGCTTATATGAAAAATCCATTTCAATTAACGTTCACATTAACCTGATTCCTCTTCCGTAAATGAATTGTGTGGGGAAATAACTTGAAGGTAAATTCCTTGTCTAACCTACACATGTGTAGACCTTTGATCTGAGCAATATGCAGTACAATGTCAACACATTTACCGGCACGATGGGAAATATGCTCGACATTCATTAGAAAACTACACCCATACATACTTCAGTGAGGTTTACTTAGATGCAGAAACCTTAATGAAATTAGCATTTAGATGGCATTTGCAAGACTTTGTCCATAAGAAGTGCAAATGCAACGCAATGAGACAGGTGAAACAGGTTCCGTAGTGTTGTCACAACCATGGAATATACGAGTATGTACGTGTCATTCTGCCTACTCGTACATTCCTGTAAATGCTAATATGCTAATAATGAGCATATCGTCGCGTTAGGTTTCATCTGATATTAAGTTCTCATTTCTCGTATATTTGTCTTTAATTTTTTGCATTTTCCTATCACGACCATGGTCGTGATTGCTTGTGATGTCTTCCGCCTGTGCTATCGGGCATAACAATAAGCCTAAGATTTTCTCGGCTTGTCGCGGAATGCAACTTACTGCACAGGATGTTTTAACGGACGGTTTGGTGGGCATCCGGAGATGCCCGTAGGGACGGAGTCTAAGGTTGCACGATGACCGTGAAGGTTGGGCTGTGCCATCTGGCGAAGAAATAGGCCCCTCAACGAGCTAAGCAGCGGCCTATGCTTGTTGTAGCTCAGTTCGGGAAACGTGGGCAGGGTATTCGCTGCTCGTTGCCCCTGTCCTTTACGTATTATTAAATCATAAGCCTGGGGAAGACAGCACAACCAGGGGAGGTAAAAACTGGGAATAATAAAAAATGAGACGGAAAGGATGGAATGGTTGACGGAGGGCTAGGATGCCCTCGCTCTCGCATTGGGGTCCAGGTGTAATGGGACTCTCGGCT
This sequence comes from Chloromyia formosa, assembly GCA_964017055.1. NCBI lineage: Eukaryota > Metazoa > Arthropoda > Insecta > Diptera > Stratiomyidae > Chloromyia > Chloromyia formosa. The sequence goes on from OZ024815.1 coordinate 21,019,489, forward strand.
TCTGGTTTCGTACCACCGACAGATCACTACTCATCAGGTGCTGGCGTCGATATGCCGTTGCAAGCAGCAGGTCCATTGCAGGTGGTTCATTAGAATGTGTATGCTAGCAACATGGATCATTTGAAAACGGTTACATGCTAGCGAAACGTTAACTAGACCTCTTAGTAGTACACTATAAGACATGTGTGTTGTTTTTCCTAAGACGGTATGATTTCTTTTTTCATTATACATACATATATGCGCATTTCGGACTTTTCTTCTTCAGTATAATTCAACTTCAACAAGTTGAATTATACTGAAGAAGAACACAACTGGTGTCCGAAATGCGCATATATAATAAAAAAAAGAAATCATCCCGTCTTAGGGAAACCAACACACATGTCTTATAGTGTATATACAGGCGTGGAAAACATCGACAAAGAAACTTCTGGCGCTCTTAGTAGTAGTTGGCGCGCTGTGCTCCGCAAGGCTGAAATAGTGTATTATCTAATAAACTTGATTGACTATTAAAACTAACAAAAATAATTCAAATAATCTCAAGTTAGGTTCGTATTGCCAACACTGTAATATTGAAATATCTCTACTGCAGCAAAGTGGTCTGCTTTATCCTTTTGACTGACTTTCAAACCACTTCCTTGCCCCGTAATGATAAACATGTTTCGCACAACGAGTGTGCATAAGTGATTGAGCTCGTTTGAATATTGCCCGTATGTCGTTACTACCGCAAAATCCTTTACTTTGCGTAAACTTGTCTCCTTGCACAAGTTCCTGTCAGGATATGATTTGCATTTCATGAGGAATATCTTATGACTTACGTATACAAACTGTTGCCAGATGGAAAATAACTCATACTCATACGTTAATGCGGTCGGCACTTGCACTCAAATTGATGGAGTAGTACTCAATGTTCGAATGCTCCATAAAATAGCGCAGTGAAAGTAATTTTAAGGAAAATGAAATTTCATGCAAACATACATGCAATATATAATGTGATTCTGTGTGAGTATGTGGTCGCAGTAGTAAACACCATGGTTTATGATAGAGAGCATATGGCGAAGATATTTCAAAGCATAAAGTGTAACAAAATGTTTGGGAAAAACATCGCCGTGTCTACAAAATTATGAAAATGTCATCATAAGAGCCGATGCACATGGACGTTAAATGTAGTCCGGGACGGCGCGTCACTTTTAATTCTATTTAATACCCAGCGGTGTTTCAGTGCACATGAGGTGATAGGACGTAGCGTCTTGCAAACCTCATTTGTACTAGCAAATTTGTTGTATAAAAATTTTAGGATCGAGTTGTTGATGCACACTTATGAAGCGTAAATACCCATGCCATGGTGATTATCTTCGCACCAACACTCGATATTAAAATTTTTGTTCAAAAATGTGTAAAAAACATTGTTAGTATGAGGTTTGCTTCAGTCTGTATTATATTAGTCGGGCCATACACTGTCGAACACGTGCTCGAACTCTGCGTGAAATGTATTGAGTCATTCGGAAGAAAATTTAAAGCATCGCGGGAGGAAAAGGAATCTTCAAATAGCAAGGGGCTTAATGAACTTCACCCAAATCTGGATAAAATTGTTGAATGTGGCCGTGTTTGTATTCAAGTTCGAGTGTAGGTGGTCGGGCTTTATCAAAACTTATCTGTGGACTTAGTGTCACATTGGCACTGCCGTTTTCTCAACTGTGTACTAGTGAAACACTGGGGATTGAAAATGACGCAGATAGGGGGAGGAACCAGCGACAGCCCATACCAATCCAGATAGGTCACGTGACGCAGATAGCAGTCGGATAACTATCGGCATCCCTTTTTCATTGCTTCATTGCTCCCAATGTTTTCTTCCTATCTGATTAAAAGTGTCGCGGCGTCCCGATTACTTTTGACGTTCATGCAGTGCCGGTCAAAGGCTAAGGCGAAACAGGCGGTCGGCTGGGGCGCCAACTCTGAAAAGGCGCGGAAGAGGGCACCAAGTGGAAAGCCAAGCTTGAGAGTGAACTTTGTCAATTTAGAGCTGAATGTAATATAATTTCAAAAATGAAAATCACTCATACGAGTAGTTCATATTTACACCCGTGAACGAGCCAATTTCGAAACTTAACTCACTCTAAAACTCGCTCAGGGAAGAGGGCATATCAGTGGATACGACTCTACACTCTCTGGTCAGCCTTATTGAAAAATCTCTCGATCTCAAGGAATTCACCACGGCTGTCTTCCTGGATATCGAAGACGTGTTCAACAATATAATACCCAGTGTGGCTGTTGAGGCACTCTTGAGGCTACACGTCGGTGAGTTGCTCTGTAAACTTATAAATAAGTTGCTACTATCGAGGCTTATTCGCGCAATGTGAGCACATCATCTGTAAGTAGCCGCTTTTGTATGGGGACTCCCTAAGGCGATATACAGTCTCTACTTCTTTGGAATTTGGTCGTCGATTAATTACTTCGGGACATGAAAAAAAAGTTACCGGCGATTTGTGAGGCTCTGGCCTGGTTGGGAAGTCACCTGCTGACTGTCATGGACATGACTATTTTCTGGGACAGTTAAGTTGCCGGTTTTTACTATATCCAAAGCAACTGCGCCAGGGTGGTGGGGTTCATCACGGGGTACTGCGGAGCCTTCCTCACCATGACTATTGCAGAAGCTGTGAGGATGTGGATGAGGAGGAAAGCGTTATTCGCCTTTTATATCATTGCAGAGCTTTGGCGGTCAGGAGGAGGATATTTCTTGGTTCTTCGTTCTTCTACGACTTAAAGGACCTCGACAACGCTAGCGACACTCAGCTCAATCGTTTTATTTCTAGCACCGGCTGGATTAACACCTAGATTTTAGAGTGAGGTATAGAGATTCTGACGGTAGCTCAACGGAGCCTCATGTGGTCTAAATGTGCTGTAACTTGTTATGGCAGCCCCGCACCTTATCTAACCCCACTTGACACGTTTAAGGTATTCCCGGAACGCACTTATTATCGGCGATAATTATTATCGACCAAAATATCCTTGCCTGTGCCTTAAGTTAGTCTTTGACCGGCCCTGCGTTCATATGCATCGGCGCTAATGTCGGTAAAAATAACACAGGTATTTTCCCACTGAAAAAAATATATAGTACATACATATATTCGTATTTCCACAGAATAATAAATCTTCAGTGTGAATGTTTATCCAAGGTTTTTCAATAACAACAAATTAGATGTACCTCCGAATATGTTGGAAAACGTATAACCAATAGAAGATTGCATTAAAAATATAGGTAAATCCCTTGCGTCAAATTGGGAGAAAATTCACTCTTTACCATTTTTTTTTTCAATTTTGATAAAATACAGCAATTTGAGCCGAAAACGCAATGTGAAATGCCCAACCTGTGAACAAAAGGAAAATCTCCCTTTCATTTCACGCACATAAATTCTCCAAAAAAGAAGAGCGAAAACGTTCGTACTTTCGCATAATCAATTTCCTGTCAAGGTTCGTCTCGAAGTTAATTTGCCTGTGACGTGCTTTTAAATTTGATATGCGTATAAAAGGAAAAAATTTGCAGGACACATTTTTTTTCCTTGCCAATCAATCCGGACCTAGTTTTACTATTAGCTTTCGAGCATTTTTTAATGTGGCTGACATGAAGTGTAATGAAATCTCTTCATTCCATCAGGACGGGATCAGGAGATTTCATTACAAATGGCGCCCAACATGGGCCCGACTATCCTTCATCTTTGAATGTACATATACAGGGTGTTCCGTTTCTGATGGTAAATAATGGTAGAGAGTAGTATTCATTTGAGGTAAATCAACATATGACATCGACACTCTCTCTTTAACCGTTACAGAGTTTTTCTTGTAAATTGTGTCAAAAAACTTGATTTGTCGAGCAAAATCAAAATTTTCCACTCCCCCTATCATTTAATCCGAGATTCGACCTCATTTTCTTAAGCTACATAAAATTTCATATAAGTTGACTTTTGACGTGACAAGGTCTGTGGGCGAGAAAATGTGGGACGGAAATGGAATTGAAAACAAATTGAATTGAACCCTTTGGTGTTGACACAAGCACACTTTTGATCATGAAGTGAAATCTAGGAGATACGGGTGTCGTCTGAATCGGAAAAATGAGGCTAATGTAATTGAGTGTTGATGGTCTTTGTAACACTTTCGTGTAGATATCAGATATCAAAGCGACATCGAGGCAATACCAAAGCGATATGGAATCAATATCGAAGCGACATCAAAGCGATTTTGAAGCCATCTCGAAGCGATATGAAAGCGGCATGTTTACCAGAATTCGACAACCCTAAATAGGGGAACATAATTAACCAATTTTTGACAAACTTAATACATAATATACAATATATCATTTCTACAAGGGGCGACCGGTAGCGCAGTGTGTTGAGGCATCAGTCCCATGTTTGACTACCGGCGTTTCGGGTTCGAATCCCGTCCACGACGACGTTCGCGGCCATGGATGTGCAGGAGGTTCATTTTGGCAACTGCATTCTCTGAAACCAATTTATACCAACGAAACGTTAATCGGGCCACATAGAACAGTTGACGCACTATACCCCACAAGGAGTTAGGGCAATTGAGTAGGGGTATAACAATATATGCACAAAACATGCTCAGATTTTCATTTCATGCTTTTAAACACCACTTACGTTTTTTTAAAGCAATTTCATTGTTACAGACTTACGAGACATACCGCAATAATCGCATATCCATTTACCAGAGATTAAAATATGTTAAATTTTTACAAGCAGTTTCATTTGTACCTGTGCTGGCAGATGGAAGAGCCCATCTCTCACATCCATTTATATTGTAGACTTATTTTCCCATCTGAAAAAATTCACATACGAGCAATAGGTGCGCAAAAAATGTCTAATTTCACAGTGAATGAACTTGAAATGTAAGGCTGACACAATGATTGTGTTCACTCGATCCAGACCCAGACACATCAATTGAGATAAGCCTGGAGCTAATATCCTTTTTTACAGTCTGTTTGTAATTGATTGAGTGATGTTAGTATTTTCACATTATACGAGTATGTCAAAATTCACTCAATTCATTTTTCATGTTAATTCGAAAAATTAATCGAGCTAGAAGAAGTCGATATCAAAACTGCGTAAGATAAATTCAAAATTTGATACATATATCATACATATAAAGGTATGTGAATGCGGCGGTTTAATCGCACGTCTTATGCTTCGTTTACACTCATTGAGCATCTCCCACAAGAGATGGGAACGATTCAAATGATCGTGAATTCACGTTGGCCATGTAAGAATGGAAAGGTATTTTTTGTTGCAGCTTTTCAATGCAATTTTTCAATATTCAGTGTTTTGGTCAATGTTCACGCGTAAACGAAGCATAAAGTCTTTATCACTTAAACTTCCAAAAGACTTTTCTGAACATTCCTACTTGACCAGGCGAAGCATAGTGGTTCGCATCTTTGACCAATAGTGGGTTTTAATTTGAGTGGATTTCCCACTTCCCTTGCGTGGGAACCGTTCGTTTCGCAACTGAAGCGGCTCAAGGGGCTGCAACCCTCAGTATACCGCCCTAGAACGCTCGCTGGGCTCGCTCTATTTCCCCACAGCGGTAAACCCACTATTTGCCAAGGCGCGAACCACGATGCGTCGTCCGGCGAAATAGGCATATGCCGACTTTTTATAATACGCTAGTAGAGGCTAGACCTTTGAATGGTACAGAGTAAAGAAATCAAGTGGCCTCCGTTTTAAGGGATGGTGATAATTGTGAGGTAGATGATCACTATCGCTCTTGTCATATCTCCACTCCATTAATTTTTATGAGCAAATCTATTTAATATATATCCGTAGCTATATCGTCCGAAAATATTCAGTGGCCCACATACTTGACTCCTGATGCCATTGAAAAAGCATTTAGCAATTAATTTTCCTCTCAATATGTTAATGTGCTAATGGGTCAGGCATGCTATACTGACATACGAGTACTTTCATGAATCCTACCCATCTTTGATGCAGCATGCCTCCGCTACACTATCCTACCATTTTAATTCAGATGAATTTGGGAAACAGTTTGGACAAAAAGCGGATGGAGGGACAGGGAATCAAACCCATTCCCTTCTCCAACTCCCATATGAAATATGAAACAAACAACAGCTTCGGGGAAGATATTACGACTTTTCTGTTTCTTACGACTACATCCATTATGAATGTTTTCCCAAAGTTACAAAACTTTATAAATTATGTCCCCTCTATTTCCTAATATGAGTCGACTAATACTATTCGAATTATATGAATCTGAACTTTACTGGTATGTACAACGCTTAAGCCTTAAGGTCGCCACACACGACAACTATTTTCGTCGCAAGCCTGCATCAAACGTCAAACTCAATAGAAAAAAAATCTCCTCATTTTCACCGTTCTATGATATTTGATGATTCGATGGAAGTTCGGTCGTGGTTCTGCGCGATCATGTGTGGCGACCTTTAGGGAGTCAAATGTTTTTATTGAATGGCTCGAATCAAAGCCCTATTTATCGTAAATTTTAATTAAGTTTGGACTTCTATTTTTAAACTGCTCGTAGATTGGAAGTTAGCCCTCTCTGACATAAGCAATGCTTCTATGGCAATTTTCGATTAAATAATTAAAAAAGAATCAAAGATAAGAATTTTATAATATGAGAAAAGTTATCTCTGTTATACCCAAAGATGTAAAAAAAAGAACAGGATTGGAATATAGAAACATTTTGGTGGCAACTTTTCATTAAAGGTGGTTCAGCTAATGAATATCTTTTTTGGATACAGTTTCGCGTAATTTGACAAATTTAATTTAAATGGTATTCTATTACAAGAAAAATTGAAATTTCAGTATGCCAAGATTAAAATCGGAAAATCTTCCAATATTTGAGATTTAGCTACTCATTTTTTACAAGACATTGACTATTAACGACCCACGGAATTTTCCCAATTTTTGTTATTGTTTTCACATGTCTTTATGAGCTATGTTCCAGTCCTGTTTTTTTTACATCTTGTGTTATACTACTTACTACTTAATTGCCCTAACGCCTTGTGGGGCATAGCGCGTCAACTGTTCCATGTGGCCCAGTTGGCGTTTCGTTGGCATAAACTGATTTCGGAGAATGCAGTTGCCAGCATGCACCTCCTGCACATCCATGGCCACGTACGTCGTCGTGGACGGGATTCGAACCCGAAACGCCGGTAGTTAAACATGAGACTGATGCCTCAACACACTGCGCTACCGGTCGCCCCCCTCCAATTGATTTGATTTTTTCGTTCCTTTGAAAGATATAAGATATTCGAGCTGCGAGCACGAAAGTATCTATGAGAAAGATTAGTCCAAATTAAGTGTTTCTTGGATATGACAGAGATGCGGATGCATTGATGTGTAACATTCAGAAATTTCATCTCGTGAAACTCTTTTACATCCGAACAATTTTATATTGATCTCGACATTTTCAACCCCGTGATTGAAAACCTAATTAAAACCACAGTTCGGTTGAACGTCAACGCCATTTCAGTCTGTAGGACAAGCATTTAATGGAAAGGGAAATGAGTGTCTCTCCTTGAAAATCTATCACTTCATATGAAGCTCGCACTAGCTAGAGGATAACTGACTGCATAGATAAAGGCCGAGTTTAGAAGGCGCGGTTTCACAAGCGGTTTGAGCAGCGGCGCACCGCTGTGTATAAAGGCATAGAGCATCAGTCGCGGTTTATATATTTACACTGTATTCAAATGCAATCTCGCCGTTCCACAATCGAGGCGACAGGTTAAGCGGTAGGTCAAGCGGCACATCCCCTGCCCTAAAAACCGCCGCAGTTTACGAATACATGGTTTTAAATGGAAGCTCGCCGCTCAACTTGCCGCTGTGGCAACCGGCTTGGTTTGTTTGTTTACTTTCCAACTTGAAAATGAAAAAAAAAAAATCATAGGACACAGTGTCCGTGAAGGACGCAAAATGGACACAATTATTATTTATGACTTTACAGGTTATCCAGAAATTGCCTTATGAGCGCACTGCCACGAGATTCTCCATATAATTAACTGCAAAAAATATTAAAGAACATTTATTCGAACTCCTAACCCTTTAGCTGCTACATGCATTCACAATTTTTTTAACTTGCCTACCTTACATTACTAAAAACGTAATACCTGGAAAACTACCTAGAACCTAAAATAAAAAAAAAGCCAATCGCAGCAACAGTTGCTCTAAAATACAAAATTAATTTGATGGAAATCAGACAAACGATTAATGCCCGGTTCACATTATTCCAGTCCAGTAATCCAGTCCAGCTATCCAGTCCAGTGCTGGACTGGATCATATCGTCTACATGATTCCAGTCCAGTAGTCTGGCGAGTGTGTTGTTGATTCGGTAACTATAGTAACAATGATTTCTGGGCGAGCTGGAATCAAAAAGTAGACCGACAATCCAGTCACTGGACTGGATTACTGGACTGGATTGGTTACTGGAATCATGTGAACCGGGCATTAGTTTTTATAAATTTGTAAATTTTTATGATTTCTCGACTTAAACGATTTTTTTACAGGCGAGAAAATGCCAAATATTAAGAAATTAGGGTGGAACGGTCTGAACGCAATTTGACCATAAGAAAATAGTGATTTAGTTCTTAAAATCAAACTTGTACATCAAGTCTACGGAAATTCGAGAAAAAGTAATAAAGCTGCAGGATTACAAAAATAGAAACAAAAATTTTCATTCATAAAGATACAGCCACTAAACTATTCTTCTGATTTTTATGGGATAATTTTCGGTAAAAAGGTAACGACAAGTATAGGCTGAGTTCAAGTGCTTATTTGAGCCTTTTAGCTTGCGTATAGTTTTCTAGGTATTGCGTTTTAAGCAAATTAAAATCGAAGTAGTACACGACACTGCAACGCACAACAAAGCCCGTTTTTAGGGTTTTGTAGTAAAAACAAAACCCTTATGAAATCGGTCAAATGTCGGTCCGTCCGTCTGTCCATAGAATATCTCGCAAACGGCTGAAGCTACATACATGAAATTTGGTAGGAATATGTATAAATATTATAATTCGACGGAGAATAGGATGCGTCGTAATAGGCCAACATAGAGGGGAAATTAAGGTCAACAAATTTTTTTCGTGTAGTATAGGCAAGTGGGGTATCGTGAGAAAGGTACTACCGGGCACATTCTAGTTTTGGCATTTCTTTCAAATTTAAAGAAAAGAGTAAAGAGGGAGACGGAAATATGAGATTATAATTTGTCCTACCCCCTTGCATTTCCAGACCATTACATTTAGAAACATGAAAATTTGGCAGGAAAGCGACATTTCACTAGCATTATGAAACTAAAAATTGTAGAATTTTCAAATCTTATCAGAAAAGATTAATAATAGTACATTTCCATAGTTGCAGTTAGCAGACCCCTGCACCCCCGGAGCATACCCCAGGTCAAAAATGTTGATAGCCAATGATAACTAGCACCATAGGCAATAATATCTGTAAGTTTCATTACAATCACGTAATACTTAATAATAGTGCATTCATTTAAAATTAGGCATTTTGACACTTTTCATTCAAACAAAATTGTTTTTCTATTGAGTTTGACGTGGTTCGATGCATGCTCGCGACCCAAATGGTTGTCGTGTGTGATGACATTTACAACGACCACAAGAAGTGAATTATCCGATTGCTTCTTCTCCCACGAAGATTTCACTTAATCGTCTGATCTTTTATCTTTTATTTTTTGTTTCTTTTTCTAAAATAAATACTGAACTGATAGATATGTACTTTTAAATATAGTATATTTGTTGATACTTTCGCTTCTGACGCTAATGAATTGAAATTTAAATGGAACCTACATTACATCATTAATATCTACTACAAATTGTGTATAGTTGTTCTTACCTGAGTGTTATCATAAACATCTCCTCCACTGGGAACGCAAGTCCTTGAAATATTTCCCGTGCCGTCGCCATGTTTTGTTAAATCTTGAAAACTAGTTCGTCAAACGAGGTAACTGACATCCAAAAATAATTTGTGAATTTGTTGCTGTCATCCCATGACAGCCTATACAAATTTCATCTCTTCCTTGGTTTATTGGATGCACGCGCTTTTTCCTCAATATGTACGCCTAAATATTAACTAGGTCCTTTCTGCGTCTTCCATAGGCACTCTCTCCTATAAAAATGAGTGTTTTTTCATTCTTGAATTTAATAGTAAACAAATAAACCGCGGCGGATGCCGCCGCGCCGCGGCAAGTTAAGCGGCGAGCTCCCATTTAAAGCCACTTCTGCCTTTTGTGACGCGCCGCTGCTTAAACTGCTTGTAAAACCGCGGTTTCTAAACGCGGTCTAAAAGCCTGTTAACTACGCAAAATAGAGCTTGCCTGTCAATCAAATATTCAAAAGGAAGCCAGTCGAATGAACAATTCATCAGGTATCTTTATTGTCGACTAGAATGTAACTATATATTGAGTTTCTAAAAGATTTTTGAAATAACTACCCAGTCGGACAAGAATCGATACTTGATCGGTCCTGGATCGATGACTGTCTACGGATACTAAGGAATCGATGACTTTATCGGAGACACGCCGGAGACATTTGTATGGGCATGGCCACTTTTGCGATACCGAAAATGAGGACAGGAATCGATCCGAAATCGATGACGGTAGTCGATGGAGAATCGATGACTGGAGTCAACGTAGAATCGATACTGGGGTCGAATTGGGATCGATGACTGTAGTCAACGTGGAATCGAATCCGGATTGATGACTGGAATCGATTCCGGACCGATGACTGTAGCCAACGAGGAATCGACACTGAGATCGAATTCGGATCGATGACTGTATAAATGGGTTGATATACAATTCGTCCAGAAACTAAGTGTCGTGATTGATTTCACGGCACTTTTAATTTAACGGCGGATTGTATTCATGGCTTACAAAAAAAACAACATACATATTCCTTATTCCATATTTCATATATGACAACATGCGCCGCCAAATGCCAGATACTTTCAAATGAATTCAAATTTCAGGCTAACCCGATACATAATTGAAAACATTTGAATTTGTCCAGCTTCGGAGACAAACCGATGAATGGAACCGGTAAGGAATCGAAGACTTTGCGATTCCACTGGGATCGGAGACAAATGTCCGACTGGGTAGTTCGAAATGAGCAAGATTGTGCATAACTCGTTCATACATAGATTGAAATCATTTTGTGGAAAATGGTGGAGGGTAGAAATGAATATGAATTTTCATGTCTTCGGTTAACAGGGTGGCGCAGAGAATGGAACAAACCTGAAATAATTAGAAAAATAACGAACGAAACTTAAAAAAAATTGATTTGATCCTGAATATGTGTTCTAGAAGAGTGGAAATTTCATTAGGTATTTATTTTTTACAAATTACGCCAGTTAAGTGATGTGTTTTTCGAACCGTGCGACGAGGACTCTTTACCACTGCAGTTTGCAAAGCATCAACGTTTTCTGGGAAACGTCTAGACAATATCAAATGCCGTTACCCCTCCAGGGGTATGGGCGTGTCATCATTCCATGTATTGCATATATATGTATGCCTTGTTGACGTTTCAATAGTACAGTAGAACCTCTCTAGTCCGCCCTCGTCTGGTTCACCGCTCCGGTTAATCCGACCCGGCTCGAGCTCAGGAATTTGTCCTGACTCGTCAGTGACTCATCTCCTGTCGCGCACCACACGCCATTGTTTATTTCCTGTTATCGCTTGTCTGAAAAAAAGCTCCCTGTTCGTGCTCTACTACTGTTGAATAACTCATTATTACATCCATATGAGGAGGATTTCTTCCACCAAATCGCTTATCCAACCAATGGATCAGAAAGTGATAGAATGGTTAAAGAGGCGGTATCGCAGAAAGTGCATCAGCGCAAATTTAGAAAAATCCGAAAAAGGTTATAATATATTTGAAGTTATGAAATTCCTCCACACCAAAGTCGCTATCTATACGATTGCTCAGTCATGGAAGGAACAGAAACCTAACACGCTGCGAAAATTTTGGCGTAAACTTTAGCCGGAAGCTATGACCGAGAGTGAACAGATCGAAGACGAGCAAAACAACGACACGCCGAAAATCGTTAAAGATCTACAAACTTTAGAAGTGAATGTCCCTGCCAATGACGTTGAAGAGTGGATAGCCCAATGTGACAAAGACTGTGAAACCAGTGATGATGACTAGATTATTGCCGCTGTTTTGGAAAATAATGGTGAAGAAACTGTGATCGAAGACTCGGACCGCGAAGATGACAAACACTCCACCCGGATTTCACACACTGACACCAAGAACGCTTTTTACATTGCCCTACAATATATCGAGCAGAACTCAACACCTATGGACATTTTATGGATCAAGAAATGGAGCCACACTGCAGCTAAGTGTAGAATCTCATCTGCTAACCAAAAAAATCTATAACTGACTTTTTTTCAAAGTAATTTTTTACTATAGGCTACTGTACCTATATGTACAGTAAATACATGCAGTATTGCTCTTTTCCAATACATAATCTTTTTTGTATGTAATAATAGAAGCTTTTGTGAGATTTATTGCAATGTTTTTACTGTAAAGAATAATTTAGTAAATTTTGAGTTCAGAGATTGTTTGTTTCACTGTAAATAATGTATTTTTATATGACCTGTATTAAAGATTGTTTTTTTTTCTGTTGATCCGACCTTTTTTGCGTCAGAACATACCCCCAGTCCCAAATGGTGATGGATTAGAGGGGTTCTACTGTATTTGGTGGTGCAGTGGGGTGCAGTGCAGTTGCTAGCACGAACCTCCCACCCGAGCCGTCTTTTACTGGCGACGACGAACTTAGAGCGCTTTGGGAGCTTTTGTAATACCACAGACAGTTTTTACTGATGTACAAGCGATTGAAACCATGTTCTCTAGATAAAGCATCGTAGAGTGGTGACCGAGACTTCACTGCTACAGAGCGTGTTAAACAATACACACAAATTTTTTTCCCAGCCTAACTTTGAAGAGACTGTTTCAGTCTCTTCTACTAACCCACGTGAGTATTGCGTGTGCAGAAGGATCTGGAATGGGCTGGGCATGTCGACTGAATGCACGATGGTAGAATCCCAAAACAACTGCTAAAGCGACAAGCCCAAGGTGATCTACTGCCAGGAAGACCACATGTACGAAGGGAGGACCCATTTGATGCAAATTGCAGGAAGCTTCTACTATTTTCGAACTGTAGAACGCGGTCGCTCGATCGAGATAGTGGGAGGAGATGTAACCAAGAGGCCAAGGCCCGACGCAGCCTAGAGCGCTAATAATCGTGTTTTTTTATTCGGACAAGATCAAAAGTGAAAAGAACGACACGGATCATGTGACGGGTGAAATTGCACAGCCACGATACAGATGATTCATCGCGGGGGCGAATTGCGGACTTCTTATAAAAATGTGCAAAGCGAACTGCCGAGACGCAAGTTGACGTTCAACCAATTCACTTTCAACTGTGATCCAGACGTGATCCTATACGAGATCTGGATCATCGACGGTCAGTCGTTTTGTATGCAAATGAGATTTTGATTCAGCGAAAAGCGACTATTGATGATGATAAAAATAGCAAATACACTTATTCATTTTTATGTCATGTTTTATTCTTTATTAATTAAACAATTATCATTCCAATTATCAAATCTATCATTGTAATGTATTCATTTCTTACTTTTAAAACAACAAATAACCTAATCGTCAACATTAATTGAGCTTTTCCCCACTCTTCGTTTATAAAGTACATTGCATTTGAGCCCTTCCAAAAATATATGTAAAGTATACTTACGGTACTTAGTATAATTTTATTCTATAATAATTAATTATATCGTAGGACTTGAGACCAGTTATACACTTTGATATACATACATTTTTTTTATGTAATTTCTTACGTCTTTTTTAATTGTCTATGCTTATATGTTATAGTTTACTATACTTTTTTCTTAACACGCTCTAATTTTAGTATTTTTGTGCTCTGATTTTGATCTTTTTATAGATAATCTATTTATTTTGATTATAATTTTTTTTAATCATTTTTATTTATTTATTATACAAATCTACATACTGCTTAATCTAGTGTTCCGTATCTATAAGAAGATTTAGTGCTTGAAACTTATTATACAAAATATTTTTTTTTTTTTAATTTAAATTTACATTTACATATATTCTATCACAAATGGTTGGGGTAGTTGTTGCCGTTATACGGTTGATTGGACTATTTTTCCGTGGAATTGGTAAAATGCCCTGCTAATGAGACAATTGTATTTGTGTATACGAGCGCAAATAAATTTAGACAAACGTAACCACATACGAATATATTTACATAATAATAAAACCAAAATTCTAAAACTACCGGGATTTGATATAAAGACGCTTAGAATTATTTTTTTAAATGTAGAAATCCATAAACGAACAGATCCAATCTAATCTAGTACTGGACAATATTGAAATAATCCCCCGTATCCATGAAAGACGAGCGACATTCTGTTATTACCGTGGATGTTATCAGGACGTATTCCAGAGATCTTATTGCAGATTGGCTATCTATATAGATTTTGATATCTCTAGAGGCTCTAGCGGATGATTTCCGCCTGGAAAACGCTATAGTGATTGATCAGGGAAACGAAAAGCTATGCTTAAGTTTAGTTTATCTAAGTACATGTCCACTCCCATATCATCGTCTTTCATTTTTCTATATGGATGTATATAAAATCAGAGAAGAGAAACCCTCAATCTACTGATTCCGAGTAGAGACCACACGAACTAAGTTCTTTCGAACAAAAATTTAAGGAAGTAGTAGTAGTAGTAGTCTGTACGCAGCAGGGATGTTCAGACTCTTTAGAATTGCTCAACGAGTACAAGATCCCACTGCAAAAATCGGCAAACATCTGCTTTTTTTAAAGAGATGTATCTCAAATGAAAGATAATTAAGAACGTAATGAATTAAAACTGGGTTGGCTAGCGAAATCCTGCCGCAAACATCCTTAATTACCGTAATTGTAACTAAATTTTTACAATATAAAAAATAGTTACCAGCTTTGGGCCTGCCGCAACCCTGGTTTAACAAAGGTTCTGTTGAAAACAAAAATTATACCAAATTCAAACTTGAACTAAGGTATAATTATTATGTATCCAGTAATCCGTGCTTGTCTGTCAAAAAATTCCGGAAATAGGGGTTGCCAGCATTCAAAATTTTTTATGATATCTAATAAAGAAATATGAAACAAGCTTGCCGTCAGCTAGCATGCCGAACGTGTGATGTTTTTTTTTAAGATATATTTTTTTATTCACATTAATAAAGGAATATAAAACAAGCTAGCCGAAGGTGTGATATGAAGGGAATTATACCTTCATTATGATTTATAGTGTATTTACCACTTCGAAATTGGTAGTAAAACTTGTTCCGATTTCACTGTTCCCATAGGAGGGATATTGGGATATTAAATAGTGAGCCGAATTCAACCAATAGAGGGGAAATGAAGGTTTGATTTTTTTTTTCGTTTTGCATAGGCAAGTGAGGTATCATAAGAAATGTACCGTCGAATACATTCCATTTTTGGGGATGTTTTTAGTTTCCGGTGCCGGGGTGAAAAAATCACTTTTCACTTGTTTTTTATGTCACTTATCGCTCGCGTCACCCTAAAACCTTCAATTTTACAAAAAAAAAAAAAAATTTTGGCATGTTTGCCAACCGAGATTATTGGAGGACGGCCAAGGCTCAACATCGGGTTTTAGCGCCATGGTAATGATGACTATCCTGCTTTAAATATGGCGGAGCTTCTCACTGTACAACCGACTGGATTTTCCAAAAAATGGGAGTACTCAAGATTTACGAAATCGAATTTGCATTGAGTTATTTATAACTGTTGTAACAGGCGAATTTTGACACGTAACTGTCCATTTTTGAATTTGTATATTTTTCACAAATATATTCGATTTGAGTTTATTTCGAATCATATATATTAGCGAAAAGTCGTTACAAATTTTAAAAATGGGCAATTTATGAGTTAGAATTGGCCCCTGTAAACGAACGCTGCGGCCATGTTTTTCGAAAGTGATGGCAACCACTGCGGATGGTCGTCGACTCAAAGGGCATGTTCACACCCAAACGGGCTGTCATGGGAGAGTCGGCTCGTCACCCGCAACGCTAGTTATGCAAACGCCGTCATCAAATTTCTGAAAAATTAAATCTGGAACTTCGCTACAACGCGACACTGTCTGAAAAGTCGTGAGAATGTCGCCGAAATTCGACACCATCGTCTGGAAATGGAAAAACGTGAGAATATTCGTTATAGATGCACCACTGTGCACTATTGAAAATTGCTGAATAGGCGCGAATATACATTAGGGGGATTCATGCTCACATCGTAAACGTCGTATTTGTCGTAAAGTTGTAAACTTCTGTCTTTTTACTACGGGAATGACAGAAGTTTACGACGAATACGACATTTATGACATTTACGACACTGAGCGTGAATCCCCCTAAAACGTGCCATACACACACCGATCGATCGGCCGATCCGTCGCCCGATATCGATATCGGTCGATGGATCGGCCTGTGTATGCGCTTATCGTTGACGATTTTTTTGTCAGTTCCATATAATTTTGATCAGCTGATATTTTGTGGCGATCCATCGGCCGATCGATCGGGCGACGGATCGAATAATGTATGGCGGCTATAATATAAATCAACATCGTATCGGATCATCATTCAGTTGCCGAAATCATTTGGATCTAATCGTTTAATGTACCAGTACTTGCGTTCGTTTTTGTGTTTAATAAAGTTGTTATTAAAAGTACATATAATCCTTGTTATTTTTCCGTTTCGAAGCTTAAGAAAACATATTTCGCAATCGGGAGGATTGTGTTTTTGGAGCTCCGGAATTCGGAGCCTGCGACGTTTATTTTTCGTTTTTCGTTTGAAAAAAAAGGTGATTGCGAATACTCGCATCGGCGGGCCGTATAGTGTCGAGTTGCCCTCGGAGAATTGTCGTCCGGAAGACCAACGAACGATTGTAAGCATTTTGGATGCGGCGATTTGCAGCGTCACCACCGTCGTGGCTGTTGATGGACCGATCTCGATGCGATTTGTGATCGAGAAGTACAAATATTCATTTTGGTGATGAACATTTTTGTTGATGCTTTTGTGAGGACTTGGGAACTGTTCCAGTTCGAAGTGTCGTTTATCGAGAGTGAAGTTTTTTCCGCCACCGATGTCGGCGACGTTTTTTGACGTGACAAAGTCTATGGGGAGTGTGTCCAGAAAGCTTGGGACGGAAGTGGAGTTGAAAACGAATTGAATTGAACGCTTGGTGTTGACAAAAGCTCACTTTTGGACATGAAATGAAATCTAGAAAATACGTGTGTCGTCTGAATTGGGGTGATGAGGCCAATGCTCTAGAGTGTTATTGAAGGCGCTTTTAACTCTATGGTGTTGAGACGAACACATTCTTGGACAAGAAGTGAAATCTAGGAAATACGGGTGTCGTCTGAATTGGGGTGATGAGGCTTAACCCTATGGTGTTGACATGAATACATTCTTGGACATAAATTGAAATCTGGGAAATACGAGTGTCGTCTGAATGGGGGTGATGAGGCCAATGCAATGGAGTGAGGTTGTTGACGCTGTTATCCCTATGATGTTGAAATGCACACATTCTTTGATATGAACTGAAATCTAGGAAGTACGGGTGTCATCTGAATCAGGGTGATGAGGCCAATGCTCTGGAGTGTTGTTGAAGGTGCTTTTAATCCTATGGTGATGAAATGAATACATTCTTGGACATGAAGTGAAATCTAGGAAATACGGTTAATTTCCGCTATTCATGGTTTATTAGAATCTAAATTACACTACGATTGTGTAATTCAGAAATTCAGATATTGATTATATCAAATCCTGAACGAAACCACTATCTTCTTTGTGACACAGATATGATCCAATATTTTTCCCAATAAGGGGAAAGTTTTAGTGTCTTTTTTTAAAAATTGCTTTTGAAAACACTTTGACGCAGTCACGCAAAAATCTAGGCAGTGCCTCAGGCACTGCCCGTGAATTTTTTTTAACATACCAAGTGCTTAATTGAGCCATTTTCTATTTCGAATAACAGCAATTAAAAATAATCGAAAATCAGCGATTTTGAGTAATCAAGCTTCATTATTCCCCATCAATTTATTTAAAAGTGGCACTTAAGATGATTTACAAATGTAGATTCTTGTATTTCAATGCCTCGTTATATTGGAATATATTCGTATATTGTTTTTAACCCTCCGTATACAATACAATGTATTTTGATACTGCACTCCGCTATCGTGAAAGAGAAAATGAATTGAAATGGTGGTATTCCTCGGTCGATACGATTTTTTAGCATTTGCTGGAAAAATTCTACCTTCAAAGCTTCAGACCGAGTCGATCGTGTTGGTATCAGAGCAACTGAATGTGAATCCGCCCAGTTGATGCAGTGTATCTCGACTTAAAATATATTTCAGCAGTCGTTTCGAGTGCTTGTCGTGAATGTGAATTTCACCTAATGCCTTTTCTATGCCAAAATGCCAAGACGAAATAAGTCGTACTTTCATTCATTAGCTGCCTTTTTTTAACAGTCCAAATCAGAGCAGAACATTAATTGCACGCGTTACACTAACAAAATTGTTCTGGATAGAACTGGTTGTTAGTGTAATACTCAAAGGCCCTAACCCCTAGTGGGGCATATCTCGTCCTTCGTCAACTATCCCATGTGCCTAACGTTTCGCTGGTATAAACCAGTTTCGGACGATGCACGTTGTCAGCATTCACCTCCTGCTCCCATTTGGCCGCCTACCTGCGACAAGTCGGGAGATGTTGTGGCTTGTTATTACGCCCCGCACCACAGAGGAAAGACAACACAAATATCCATGGCCACGAAAGCCGTGGACGCCACTTGAGCCCGTAACGACGGTAGTCAGACATGAGACTGACACCTCGACGCACTAAGCTACCGTTTGCCCCTTGTATACGGAGGGTTATGGTATATGATTGTTCAACTTGGAAGGTTATCAATGAGATAACAAGTAGATTGCAAACTTTTGTGAACCAGTGTCGACGGCGCATCCTGCACATACGGTGGCCGGAGGTCATTTCTAACGACGACCTCCTTACTATTACTGGTCAGGACAGGATAGACACTTCCATTAAAAGGCGATAGTGGCAATGGATAGGTCACACCCTCCGAAAAAGGCCAAACAACATTGTTCAACAGGCCCTTGATTGGAACCCGCAGTGAACCATCGCAAATCGCCGTGTTGGACGACCTAGTAACACCTGGAGAAGATCGGGGAACATTCCTGATTCGCGAAAATTGGGAGAATTCTCTCTATTAAATTAGGGAGAATTCCTTAATATCCGGAATTTTTGCTTTAGGTAGTCCATTTCCGCTTTAGGTGGTAAGAACCTAGAACCCACCCGGGGGGACTAGTAGGTCCTAAAGCGGAAATTTCCCGAGTTTTGTGAAAGTTCCCCCTAATTTAATAGAGAGAATTCTCCCAATTTTCGCGAAACAGGAATGTTCCAAGATCGGTTATGAAAGAGGGTACCTCAATAGGCAAGTAGTGGAGTGAGCTGAAAGCGATGGCGATCAACAGGACGAGGTGGAAAGTAAGCGTGGTTAATGCCCTATGCCCCACAAGGAGTCAACAGGAACCAGAGAGATACGGAGGGTTAAAAAACAAAATACATTTTCGCCACATTTCCACTTCAAATATTTCCAGACAATCACAATTTCCGCCTATCAAAATTTCATTATATTCTTGGCCCATTGTCGACCAACAAAATTAATGAATTTAACTCTAACTACTCGTAAAGTATCGTTCGCAACAAAGCCAAACTACTTGATTTGAGCCCGAGCAATCTTTATAATTAATAGCCATTTATTTGTACCTCGCTAATGGTTGTTGTTTTATTTCGGAAATTAAATTGAATGGAACAGTGTTTAGTATTGTACTTACTGACATTAAAGGCGCGTCTGATTTTTGCCAGAGGCAAGCGTCTCGAATAATTCTCGCAATTTGAACGGAGGAATTTTATATCCTTAAAAAATCAGCAATGCCACGATAGCTGCGTGGGTGTACTTTGGAGGAAGTGTTGTTTTCGCTTCAGAGAATTCATTAACCAGAATAATGACGTTTGAAATATTGTGTTAACTTGTTTCTCGTAGTGGGGATGGTAGAGGTGAATTTTCGTTGGAAAGAAAAGCAATCCGATATTATGTTTTTTTTTCACATTTTGTTGACATTTGAATGTAGAAAATTTCAACTTTCAACGTAGGAATGTTTTCAAGATTTTTGAATATCCGTTCTACTCGTACTATTACGACTCATAAGGGAACTCATTGTTTGCAGAAACTTGGGAGATTTTTAGAGCCCGAACACATGGAAGTTTATGAGACCGCGCACACAGCATACTGAAATATTTAATTATCGCTGTGTACGTGATTTCTGATTAAATTATTTAGTTTTTCTGCGAACTATAAAAGTTTGCCATGTGCGCGGGCTCTAAATAGTAACTTATTGTTTCAGCCTAACCGATGTATTATTTCATAGTTCTGGATCTGATACTGAGCTTTAACTAAACCTTAGCCATACATATGGACGAACCGGTCCCATATACACGGCTAGAAGACCTTCTGCCACCCGCCTCGTTGGTCCATAAACGTGCTGGGGATTGTTCTGTGTAGACATGTCAGACAGACAGAAAATGCGAACGTTCAGACACAGTTGCCCTGGTCTCAGACAAGTAAAATTGTTTATAGTCTCATGAAATCGACGCTTGGGGTTCCTTAGCTTAAGCAAAAACTGGGTATGAATTATCTGGTTATTCCTTTCAAGTTACGCGACCCTAAGGAGTCATCTGAATAGAATGGATATTATTTCAGACCCTAGCTATCGCTTCAGCGAGGTTGACGATGAGAAATGTCAGAACAACCGCTGTGAAAGTGAGACGCTTCTCCACCACCACGTGGCGGGTTTCGGTGATGCTTTCCCGGAAGCGTATTAAGAGAACCGTGCTCAGTACGTTCCGAAGCCAGTGAACCCGACTCGTTAACGGTATATTTTCAGTACTATACGACATCTTTCAAACGACGGGCGTTTCACGGGCTCATGAGCTCATTATCGACTCATGGATTTAACATAGCTTAAATTGAAGCTTACACACAATCTGCCTGTGAGTCGTACTTATCGACCCACTAACTCACCGAGTCTAAACATCTTTCACAGGACGTTTCAAGGGCTCATCCACTTGATCACATGTTAAATCCACCTGCCGGTGATGAGTCGATGAGTCAACAACAAACATATTGAATCAGTTTCTTTTGCGGCAATTTTACGTGCACACTAGTAAAATCGACAAAGACAGTTGATGCTGTTAGTTAGTTTTTAAGCAAAAAAAAAAATAGTAATAATAAAACGAGTCACAGTAAAAAAATCACTATTGTTAAAGGGACCTTTCAATATGTATTGTAGAACTCACACTTTATCATCCTTAATCCAGCCGGTTGAAACAGCATGTTACCTTGTTTCAAAATAAACGTTAATCAAAAACTTCTTTGAGTTACATTGGTGGCAACAACCGATTTTGTCACTTGTACGTAAGTAATAAAAATGCATCTTTTCAGAACTTTTTAACAAAATCAGCAAAGTCGGGGCATCTATTGTCGCAACTAGCAGTGTAACGAATTGCAATAGGATTAAGGACTTTCGCTCTCTGATAAATGAATAAAAACACGGAGCACGGCAAAAAAAAAATTGTAAGTTCCACGCAGTGATATGACAAAGCTTTTCAGTTTGGTCCTTCGAGCGATTTTTATTCTACAGAAAGATGGAACAATACTTGTGCTGTTGGTACTCATTACATCATGTCTCCCACATTGTGGCATTATGATGGGCCTATTAATATGCTCGTCGGGATTACATTTAATAGATTAGTTCCTAACACAAATTCGTCAATAAGCACAAAATAATATTTTTATTTTGCGTAATTGATTCGGAACCTACCACCATACTACATTCTACAAGCTCTTATCAAAAATCGGTAGGCTTTTGATTGAACCCATCCGCTACTTTGTCCTATCACGTATGCTCCAAATTACACATTCACGAGTTCTATACGTAATTGCGCTGGAGCATAGGCTTCGTACCTCACCTGGCCTCTGTCAGGATAATACTATGCGTTGGCGATGAACTGCCATTGGTGTTGATGACACTCTGTTGTAATTGCAACGAGGTTTGCCTCTGAACGTTGTTGTGATGATGATGATAATTGGACGTCAATGTGGAGTTGTTACTATGTCCATGATTGGCCGATGGATGATGGCTGACAGTGGTACGACGTACAGACATGAAGCTCGTATCGCAAACGCCAGTTGCCGACGAATGATGTCCTAGTCGATGTGGTTGCTGTGTATGGCGACAGCATAGATAGCGATGGAAATGTTGTCGAAATACACCAGAAACACAATAAAGTGCCACCGGATTCACACATGAATTTAGGAAGCTGTGGACAAAGAGAAAACGGTTGGTTAGGAGATTATAAAGGATACTGTTGATATGTACTACTGAATGTATGAATGGAATGAATTCGAAGACAATGTTGCAATTCAATTTTGAAATATAAAATGATACAGATGAGGGTAAAACTTCCGTGGAGCAGATTCTATATTTAGAAGAAACAACAAGTGGAAAATACGAAATGTTATTCAGACTAACCAGTTTCTACCGCAAAAAGTTGGAATGGAATTCAATTGGAATCGATATTTTTCTGAATGGAAAAATAGTTTTCGTTGAAATACTCATATTAGGGAACTATTCGGAATAAATTACTTTCTTTTATAGCAGTTGCATTTGACAAGCTTAATGCTTTGTCTTTTATTTAATAATTGTTTTAATTTTTCAAACATTGAGATTAGACAATTATCTACAAAGCCATGCAACTTACATGGCACTTAGCATGCCGTCGCCCTTCTCAGTCCAGAGTGGTACTACACTTATTCATACTTTTTTTTTTTTTTTTTGTTGAGAATAATTAACTCCCCGAAGGGAGCCCAAATCGTGTTGGTTCGCCGGTTTCGACCGCTGGTGCGAAGCGCGTCTCATCAGACGCCTCTGCTTCGCGCTCGCACCAGTGGGAGAGGCGTGACCGGGAACGACCAGGTCAGATGTTGGTTATATAGGCCGACCAACACGACATGGGAGCGAATTCTATCGAATGCAAATAACAACGTGCTACCTGCCGATATGGAATTCTACCCAACTGTTCTGGCTTAGCGCCAGTGGCTAAACTATAAAGCAAGTTTTTTTTTTTTTTTTTTTTTTGCGCGAAGCAGAGGCGTCTGATGAGACGCGCTTCGCACCAGCGGTCGAAACCGGCGAACCAACACGATTTGGGCTCCCTTCGGGGAGTTAATTATTCTCAACAAAAAAAAAAAAAAAGTATGAATAAGTGTAGTCCCACTCTGGACTGAGAAGGGCGACGGCATGCTAAGTGCCATGTAAGTTGCATGGCATCGATGGCTGTCGCCCGGCAAAAAAAAAACAAAAAAAAAAAAAAAAAAACTTGCTTTATAGTTTAGCCACTGGCGCTAAGCCAGAACAGTTGGGTAGAATTCCATATCGGCAGGTAGCACGTTGTTATTTGCATTCGATAGAATTCGCTCCCATGTCGTGTTGGTCGGCCTATATAAGGCAAACCAACATCTGACTTGGTCGTTCCCGGTCACGCCTCTCCCACTGGTGCGAGCGCGAAGCAGAGGCGTCTGATGAGACGCGCTTCGCACCAGCGGTCGAAACCGGCGAACCAACACGATTTGGGCTCCCTTCGGGGAGTTAATTATTCTCAACAAAAAAAAAAAAAAGTAATTATCTACAATCTCAATCATAAACCATTCTGTTTTAAGCTGAAATTACAATGATGGCTGTGGTCATCTGTAGAACTAAACTGTCTTAAATTTTTCTATGTTGGTACATTCGTTCGAATGTCACATTTGATAGTATTGTATATTTAGTAAAAGCTACTGCGTTTATGTAAGTAACCGACGCCTACCGAAATTTCGCAAAAGGTGCCACAAAACAGGTATCTGAAAGTGAAATTTCTCTTGACCTTTACCAAATCCTTTACTACGCTGTGCATTATGTATGGTCAAATTCCTGATTGCCCATACAACAAGTGGAAACGAAATTTTCCATCGCTAAAAAAGCGGTAAAGTTTTGAGTTTCATATAACTTTGCGGCCGAGCAAAAGCGGCAGAAACGCGCTCATACATTAGGCGGCTATTACACTATAAAAGTTCTTTTACAAATATTGTATTTTTTATAAAAGATATTTTCAAGGAACTTTTATAGTGTAATAGCCGCCTAACAAAAGATTTACGACATGAACGTTGCTTGTGTAAAGTACTTTTCTTACAAGCTTGCACATCTTCCCTCTTGGGCGGCTAATATCATTCATAAAAGTTCTTATGAAATATCGTGCGTCAAAGATATTTGTAAAAGAACTTTTATAGTGTAATAGCCGCCTTAGGTTTATCCAATACATTTTGTATGTGTTTAAACTTAAGATCTCCGATGATTCGGAGTTCATTTTAATTTATTTTATTCTAAAACTATTTCTATTTTACAAATTTATTTATTATAATTTACATATTTATTGATATCTGAACACGTCCGTCTTCAATGGATGCACTGATAAGAAGACTGACCGGTTTTGGAGATAAGTATTACAAGCCTCTCGTCTCGTTTCTATCAGGCATCTAATGATAACAATTTCAACCGTTAATTTTGATAACATCGCAAATGGGTGGTTAGTTGCTTTGTTTCTTTTGCCGAATAAAATGTACTGATTAAACGCACATCCGGATTCCGGAGGAAACTCAGTAGGAATAGGATAGGAAACGCGCACCTTTAGTAGTGGCCGCGTGAAAATGACGGAACTACACTCTCGAGTCCCCAAGTCTTCGTATCCCAGTCGCCGAGTATCCGAGATATGAGTATCACCGTGTGAGCAGATCCTACTCTCAATTGAAGTTTGGTAAAAACGATATTCTCTGGGGATACAAATATTCAAACGAATTGTTCAGTCAATTCGCCACTTTATGAATTGAATGTTTTCAACAATCTGATCATACCGAAACTCAAAAGTTGATCGAGATATGATCATAACGGTGCGGTGATATACATGCACATACTATTTGGCCGTTCGGAGGGACACAATGTGCGCACTTGTGAAGAGAAGACAAAATTCCCAATTAACTGGAATTGACACTGCGAGTACAGCATAAAATCATTGTATGTATCAATTACTGTTGTGCTGGAAAATCGTTTGCGCACGCGTCTAAACTAAGTAGAAGTGTAGTTTATTGATTTTTTATACAATAGATGAACCCCAAACACCAGGCACGATGAAAAACTATTTACGAAAGCGCGGGAATATGAGAGTACAACACATGCATTATTCCCCACTGGGAGAAAAATTGACCAGAAGTTGGCGTGTATTTGGCCGCACCATAATGAAAACAAATGAACTTTCCTAATTAGTTAAGAGTAAAAGTGGAGTAAGTCATTTCTAACTTCGTCTATCTGACTAAGCCAGCAATAAACTCCACTCAAAAATTTCTCGGCTTAAAAGCCAATACCAATTGTCGACCAGTTTCGGCCATACAATTGATTGTACTCCAGTGGCGTGGCGTGATAATTCAACTAGGGGAAGCAATTGGTATTAAAAATTTACTATTATTATGCTTTCCACAAATTTACTGCGTATTAATTGAACCCCTCTCGTTAGCTACTTTTAACATTTCTAATATAAAAGCACCCAGGAATCACGAACGGGGACGTGAGAGTAGGTATACTGTATTTTATCAGCATTTTAATTCCCATGCTACCAATATATAATAATTTACTTTTAAATAAATAATTGTAAAAATTATATGTTGGTAGACTTATCAAAAAAGCAAAGCTGTAACTATAAGTATATAAATAAAGCATATTCGAATTATTAGAACTACTATAACAATAACAACAATAGCAAAAAAATTGCAAAATAAATATCCATACACTCATAAAGAAAGTAATCATGTTCAGCGAATCAAAATTTGAATAATAAAAACAATAACAATACAATAAAAATTAAAAATAATTCAACTATTTACTATTTAAAAAATCACAGTTAGTGAGTAAAATAAAATAATAATAATTGGGCAATAAATAAAATATATTACAAGTCAAAATAAATAATAAGATCCGTACATACTATTATTTGTAATTTAATTCTATTCATCTTTCTTTTTTTGCGAATTCATCTATAATATCTGTATAAAAACTTTGCTCACACAAACATGATTTAAGGAAAACCTTTTCAATTGACATTATTGCCAAGTCGCTAAGCCGTTGTTCGCCTGTACAATTTCTAAGATACGTTTTAATCCTTTTTAAGCAAGAAAAACTGCGCTCTGCGGACGCACTGGTTACTGGTAATGTTAAAACTAAACATATTAATTTATAAAATTGTGTGAAGCTATCTTTTAATTTGTTTTTAATGAAATAGTTAAAAATACCTTGAAAAGATTTTCCCTGCAAATCAGAATCAGAATAAAGCACAATGAGTTCAGTCTTTAATGAAATATGGTCAAATATATCAGCATAAGTTTTAGTTAAATTTAGTAAAAGATTGTCCGGAAATGTTTTCAAATATTGGTTAAATTTAGAAGAATCTAATAGGTTTAAAAATGTGAAACTTGCTAAGGATGAAAATGTTGAATTTATTTTTGCGGTAATATTATCTATAATTTCGACATAAATACGTGTAAAGAATAGTTCAACATTTTCATTACTGTCAACAAGGCACCTGGCTTTTTTCCGGCGTTGTGGAGTTTCGCAAATAGATGTGGTTTGGGTCCAAATTTCCGTGAAACTATTTCTTAACGATTGAAGTTGATTTTCAAAATCTGTAATTTTTTGAATGCAGTACATTATATCAGTTTGTTTACTTTGAAATATATCGAAAAGTACGTCGGTTTGTGGAAAAATTTTAGAAAAAACATTGAGCAGGAAAACAAACTGAAAATCTGTAAGTAAAACAAGAAGTCCCCTTGCGCTATTAACAGTCTCGCCATCCCACTTTCCACTCTCATTTTCAATGATATATTCAAAGAGTTCTTTTAATTGATCTAAATTATCAAAAATGGTTAAAACTAATCGACCATTAAAAGTCCAACGTGTTGGAGCTAATTTTGGAAGCCTTTTTTTGAGGAATAAATCTAGTGCAACTGTTCTCTTTGTTGAATGATTAAAAAATGTTGAAAAACAAGTAATAGATTGAAAAAAAATTCGACATTCGCGTATTTTATCGCATGATTTAGATAAAACTAAATTTAACCGATGAGCGAAGCAATGAATATATATTGCGTTTTTATACACTTCCTTTACACGTGTTTGTAATCCAGTTATTTTACCAGACATTACCGAAGCCCCGTCATAGCTTTGACAAATAAGTTTGTTACCGCAATTGAATTTTTGAACAACATCTAAAACATGGTCAAATAAACGCGACGCAGTCTGATCATCAGAAATATCTGTAAAAGTTATGAAAGTTTCTTTAATCTCACCGGAAGGAGTAATGTAACGAAAGGTTGTTGAGAGTTGAGAACGACATGAAACATCGGTTGTTTCATCTAATATTATTGCTATAAATTTAGTTTGCTGAATTTCATTATAAATCTGTTTTAATAAAATTTTAGAAATGCTACTAATGAGATCGTTTTGAATATAATTTGATATTCCGGAAAAAACAGTCGCTTGCTCCAAGTGAGCTCGCAAGTCCGGATTATATTTAGCTAAAAGATTTAAAAGTTCAACGTAATTTCCCCTATTGCAAGAATTCACATTTTCATTGTGACCACGAAATGCCTGTTCTTGACATCCTAAATGGCACACAACGTCAATTAGCATTTTTAGTATATCTCGATTTTTCGAAACTTTCTCATTGTGCAATATTATTGAAGATCTATGTTGGCTACTTAATAATTCTTCAATTCTAGGACCGGAACCGAACTTGGAAAGAAGAAGTACTGACTTTAAATGATCAACGCTTTTCGTACCATGCCTGTCCACAGCTTTATGTAAATTATTTAATTTAAGTCACAAAACCCGGTAGTTCGCCAAACATTTGAATCATTTGAAAATAACAAGCATGGCCAACAAAATAATTTTTGCTTGGTCTTACAACCGTTAATCCATTCCGTATCTTCATAAATCTTAGCAGTAAAATGCCTAGTACATCTTTTTGTTTTAGAAACAATTTCCAAAATCGGTTTCGGTCGACCCTTTTCGATAATGTCTTTTTTTTTCTGCGAAAGATCGAGATCCAAAAGACAATCGAAAAAGATCATCAACAACACAATATTGATCCATGCTACTTTAAAAACAAATCAAAACACTATAAGCAATTATAAGCACCTAGACCGATTAAAAAACCCCTTCACCTTTTCACCAACAAAAAGCACACAAATCGCACTACACTAAAGCACTACACTAGAGCAAATGAGTTTTAAATTTAACGGCTCATTCAATTCCTTGTGACGTCAATGACTTGAGGCAGTATTACCATCTCCCACTTATTTTTTCTTGGAATTTTCCGTTAAATGGTTTTCGATTAGATATAAGTTATTGAAATATGCATAAATATCCCTATAATTGAGTTCGTCTCTTACTAATACTCGTATACACTAATAATTCTATGCGAAATCACTTCTTCTCGAATTTACCAATAATAATTTTTAACCATGAAGCCATTATATTTCAAATCGAAACTTTTTCCACAATTCAATTCCTATCCTACTCTGGTAACCCTTGTGAAACTCATATAGCACATCACATACGCATTGCAACACAGCAAATATTTTCAGTCCACAAGAAAATACGAACAAAGAGGAAATGGGAAGAAAAGTTCCCCAGCGTCCATGCGCCAGCAGCTCCGCTGCAGGCAAGAATTTCCTCTACTACATGTGAGGGGAACTTGGAAGCAAATTCCTGAGTGCTTCCAACCTACCGTGTACGTGATTTTTTTTTTATCGCGACACAGTAGGTTTACTGGGGAAAAAAATAAACGCTCATAGATGCAAATTTTGATATGCTTCCATGTGTCTTCTTCTTGGTGTGGTGTGGTGGTTTTCGCGGTGTTACCAATTCGGCTGTGTAAGATATTCGCGATTAGTTTCTTTGGAACTTTTATTTACATAGACTGTGCCGAAGAGTTTTTTTCGCGACTTTTTTGCGCGATTCAGAAAAAATTATTTAGAAAATTTTCCACCAATCGCCAAATATAAGGGAAGCAATGCTTCCCTTGCTTCCATGGACGCCACGCCACTGTTGTACTCATCAGGAGCTACCTTCATCAATCGGGGAGGTAGCTCGACTAGTGCAAGTGGTTATGTATTTCAACCAAAGTCGGAATAGGCCATTTGCTACAATGCTACACTAAAAATTGTATGCATTGCACGACACGGGTGTGAATTCTATCAAAAGAAAATCTTTAACGTTTTTCACGCCATACGCACAATTTCAAACTTTTTGAGAATAAAAGTGGAGTATGTGAGTATGATGAGTACAATCAATCGTGTGGACGAAACTAGTCGACAAGTGGTATTTGCTTTTAAGCCGAGTAATTTTTGAGTGGAGTTTATGGCTGGCTTAGTTAGACTAAGTTAGCCATAACATATACTCCACTTTTATTCTCAAAAAGTTTGAAATTGCGCGTATGGCGTAAAACACGTGAAAGACATTCTTTTTCTAATTAGTATCAAGAAAAAGATTTTTTAAAAAACCTGGCCGTCTTGCAGTAATTCAATATTTCCAGGCGCTAAATAACGGTATTTGACTACAGGCTAACAACTTTATGTATCATACAATTTTAATTTAATTCATTGTCAATAGGCGACGACTGTTTGTCTAGCCCACCCGCATTCGGTTTGTCTCCACGGAAGGCCATCCTTTTTGTTTCAGTCGTTCACTTATATTTCCATTAAGAATTCTTAATGGCTACCTAGTTTTGCTTTTAACTTCTTTCAAAGTCAAAATCGACACAAAAACAAACAAATCTAAACATTTCATTTACTTTCCTTGGTTTGAGGTTTATTTTTTGTTTGACCATACGAATCTAAATTGGATACCCAAGTGGACATTATAGACGCCTGAATGGAGTCGGCTCCATAGCAAAAGTTAATACGTCATGGTTAGACGTTTCCAATTCAAAATTGCCTAAGAGAAGGGTTGTCGCGTCGACCGTTAATAATGTGGGTCGTATCGATAAGAAAAAAGATTAGTTTACCGACATAGGTATCTTATCTCCCAATTCCCGATTGATTATACGAGTATTCCTTAGTCAATCGGGAATCGAGAGAGTCATCTGCTGGTGACCTTAGTTGCGGTTGCTTGATTTGTGTACGCACCGTATCCTTAGGTTTAATTTTGGTTTGTTGTATGTGTATGACTTGTTTTAGGTGTTGTCCAAAAGTTACTCTAGAAGGATATAACATACTAATGAAAACCTGAAAACTTTATGCTGCCAACATACTCCATTTTCAATTTAAGGAATAGTGAATGGTGAGATGTGAGGGATTCACTTCGCCACTTTACTTCATATCTAATTTTAGACCCTTTGAATTTATGTACACACACGATTCGCTTAAAAAGTATATGAAAAGGCAACCGATAAGCCTTTGACAGTGAGAAGTTACAAACTCTGTAGATTATCAATACATTGATCCCTTATCCCTTAAATTTTCGAGCTAATTTCATCAACTATTTATCACGTACGATAAATGCCGGCAACACAAAATTTTCAAATCAATTCGTCGGATGTTGGATACCAAATTTAAACCGCACATAATTCAATCGAAAAACGACACCAGCAGTAGTAGCAGCAGTATCGACTGAGCCGCGTCATAGTGGGCGAAGGCTGTTTAGGAAAGTCAATGAAATCGAAAACTCGAGGTCCATTAAGGATATTTTCCGGTATGATTGATTAGGGGATACAAACACTACCATTTTTATGGGATATTACATGTCGCCAAAATGGAGATTTTCGTGATGATACCATCGAAGCATATATAATGGTGTCAATGAGATGGGAGGATGGTGTCTATTACCTTCTGTTATAAAAGGACCGAAATCCATTAATTCGTTTCACACTTCAGTTGTTCTCAATCTGAAGTTATTTTACGGAATCCAGATCAATTTCTTGGTTTCGGTTTACTGATTTTTGGGGGGGGAGTATTTAGGCGAAAGTTAATTTGCAGCATGCGAAACATTCGGTATTTCGGGACACTCTTGAGTACTTCCTCAAGTTACAATCAATTTCCATTAAAGAGGAACAAATATTGAAGTTAATGCGAGACGGCTTTTGTTTTGTTTTGTTTGTTTGTTTTTTTTTTTTTAAATTTTGATCAAATGTTTGAAGTGAAATTTAGTTAGTTGGTATTAAAGATGGGCCAGACCCGGTCTAAGGAACCTCTACCTCCCCTATATATAAAACATTTCATAAGAGATAACTTTCGACAAAATGAAGCTAGTGACTTGGAATTTTGGTCAAATGTTTGTAGTAGAATCCAGTTGGCTAATATTGAAAATACGTAAAATCCGACAAACGAAACCCCTACTTCCCCTACAAATGAAACTTTAAATAAGCGATAACTTTCGACAAAATGAAGCTAGTGACTTGAAATTTTTGTTGAAATATTTGTACTGGGATCTAGTTGGTTGTTATTGAAAATGCACAAGATCCGACAAAAGAAACCTCTACCTCCCCTACATGTGAGACTTCAAATAATCGATAACTTTCAATAGAATGAAGCTAGCGACTTGAAAAATTCGAAAAACATTTGTAGTTTGTGTTAGTTAGCCGATTTTGAGAATGGTCTGAATGATCGCCAACCTCCCCTATAAACTGGCCATATAGGAAACTTTCAATGCATATGGTCGTTGTCAATTGGTACTTTGGGTATTACCACTAGGTCTGTACAAGTCTAGGGTAAAACGCTTCGAACTGGTCTGGTTTTTATTAAAAATGCAATGCTCAAAAGCGTATTGCCTCTGCAAGTAGAAGGGGTCGAATTGTCAAGAAATATGTTGACATTCGACCAATTCAATTTTAACTTTAATCCGATGAGATCCCATACGACACCTGGAGCAAATACCTCGGTCAGTCGTAAAGCCTTTTGATTTTTCGCTTACACCTTTCTGTCGGATCCTGTATTTTCTGCTAGTTATGTCATCTTCATGCGAAATTACTTTTCCAATTATCTTGATTATCAAAGTACTCACCTGAAGCAAAATGCAACGATACGCACGACATGCCAAAACCCATTATAGTCATCGTAGGCGTTCGGATAGAGATGGAACCAAAGTTGAAACACATGCCACGGCAGAAAGCATGCTATGAAAACTGCAACGATAACAAAATTCTCAAATTACGTTTGACAATCACATCTTCCAAATTGAATAGAGCCATCTAACGCATTCAGCGCCAAGGGGTGTGTTTTTTCTGTCACTCCAAAGCCAATATGTGACAAACAATGACTTACCAATAACGAATGTCACCACCATTCGAGCAACATGACGTCGGGCTCTCGCCTGTGTCCGGCTTTGTGGTCCTGATATTTCCCCAGGCATTTCGCGTGCACTCAAATGAAGTCGTCGAGCCATCAATGCATACAACACTCCAATAATTGAGAGTGGGAGGAAATAGTAGGCGATTGCTTTTCCGATGACATTATACCTGAAATGGGAAAAAATTTACTTTTTTAAAATGCCAAGCCAATTCTCATGAAAACTAATTGGGATTAGGAAAAAAGTTTATCTATCTCTTTGTATCCAATGAAAAAGTTCCATATCCAATTTATACTCGTATATCTGCTAGGCTGTCATAAGCGGTGTGACTCTTTTAGTTCCTGACCATGTGAGTTCTAGCAGCTATTCACTCTGCAATAACTAAAGACATTCCTTCGGGAAAACTGACGATATATTCCAATTGGCCTGCAGGCGGCCTGGAGATGTAGAACTTACGAAAATCAGAATAGGAAATACTGACGATACTCCTACAGGAGACACTGAAGATAATGGTTTTCAACTACTTTCTTATAGTCGGCCATTATTCCTGGAATTGAATGGGTACCTTAATCTTGAACAGACAACAAACTTTGATGATGTTAAGTTGCTGCCTATATATATAGTATACGAGTATCTTACGCTCCACCAACTCTGCGAAATTGAAAAGGTATTTGGTGGACAAGAAGTCTCTTCGGGTAGGCGGTAGAGACCGAAACCTCGTAAAGGACATTTTTGTAAAATTCGAATGCTTATTAATTTCCGATCATGTTGTTGAGCTCATCCAGTTGGCCCAGGGTTTTCGTGCGAATCTAGTCTCAAATGCTTGTAGAGCGAAGAGCGCAGCAACAACAACCCCACTTTCCTGAATCACTGGAGTATCATTAAAAATAAAATTCCGAAGAATAAAAATGTCAAAGTTAAATATGTTTCATTGTTCTTGAAATGTTCATCTCGAAGAATAGAACTTTTTCCTAAATCTTGGTCTGGGTAGTGTTTGTGTTTGTTTGTTTTGTAGTATTCTGATATAGACGATTAGGTTAGATGATCAGTAGGCTGAGGTCCAATAATTCTTTGTGCCACTCAGCACCTTGAAGGCCGCTTGGATGTTAGTAAATATTGCTATGCTCCTGTTGATATAGCCTGCGATTTGACACAGTCGTACGCGCAGACTTCAATGGCGTGAACTTCCGCCTGAAATACAATACAACATGAAAATTAATTCCCCATTAGGATAAAGACTCTGTATTCTGTACTGACAATGCCCGCACCCGACTCCTCATGCGTTTTCGAGCCATCCGTGAATCATTTTATTGCGTCGCGATGAAGTGAATTGTAGGACCCCGTTCACTGTTCTCTGTTCCACACAGTTGATCGGAAGTAGTGATTTAGAAGACAGCTCCCTAACTGATATTTCAACTAAGCGAGATTGTTGCATGGTCCCACCGAACGACTTGTCTATAATTAATAATTGATCGGAAATTGTTTGTCGCCCAGGAATAATTGACACGCTATGCACTCTAGGGGTGAAGCCAAATTAGTGCAAAAGCTTTCAAGATCCATTGGGCGATGCGGGGTTTGATAACGCATATTTTACCTGCATATTGCTTGCAAATCCACAATGCGTTTGTAATTTTCTTAGATGTTAACCTAGGTATTTTTATCTGGAGTAAATTGCTGTCAAGTGTACTTCCTTGAATTTGACGTGGTCTCAAAATTTTAAGAAGAGTTATACAGAGTTAAAGGCATATGTATTACTAAGTTTCCTATAAATCGAATATGCCGCTCTTGAGATCCCTGGCAGCCGCTCCTTCGCACCGGAATGACCCGTTACAATAAGGCCAAGATCTGCCACAACTCCATAAATGGAAGAAGGAAGATATATGTGTGCGTCATGTTTTTCTGAATATTGTTTTATTTTTTTTTTTTAAATTGGGAGAAACACATCGCGGTGCAACTACTCTCAATTCTCCTCCATCGCACTGGAATTGCGCTTAACCCTGGTTCCATGAACTGGATCTGTTGCGTTTGCAAAAACAAACTGCACCCTAACGCCACTTCAGAGAGAAGCACATGTTGCAACCACTGGTGCCACCTAAGGAATTTCTCTGGGCTGAATCACCATAGGAAATGGAATCTCTCATTCACAGCGAGCCAGTGTAGAAATAGAGGGCAAGCAAGCAAACAAGTTCCTAGATGTCCCCTACAACTTCACCGAACAGCACTTCCACCTTTAGGATTCCATGGCAGCATCACCTTGTACCTATACCACCCGTCGCCAACTATAACACCGTTTCAATTGTACAACTTAACTGTAACGCGCTGTAGCGTGAAATCGTCGACTTGACGACATTTATGAACAGATTTCGCATCATGATTGGAGTTATATAAAAGACGAAGCTCAAGAACAACTCGCCTCTCAACTCCTATGGCGGTTACAACATCATTAGAAAGGTCAAAGTGTCCAACACTGGTAGGCTTTTCGAATCCATAACTTACCATTTCCATTTCTTACCATGAAATTGACACCACGGTCACATCACGGCCAACATCCTGAGGGTTCAGGTCATCGGGCAACACTGATATTGAAATTTATAACATTTATATTCCACCTGTATCACAGCTGTCCCTCGGAATACAATGTCAATATCAGTCCACTGCTCACTGGACAACATCGTCTTCTGCTCGGTGACTTCAACGCCCATCATGAATTGTGGCACTGTAACCTGTACAACAATGCAAGAGGGGTTGCTATAGCAGAGCAACTTGATGCGTTAGATTTCTTCCCATTAAATAACGATACGCCCACTCGCATTGCAGGAACCTGTCCCAGTTCGCCCCCATATCTCGATTGCCAGCGCTGGACTAGTCAACGATGTTCAATGGGAACCAGTCCTGACGCTGTCATCCGATAATCTACCAGTCATCATTAAACTGGACAAACTACATAACTAACACTCAGGTTGCTGATCATCGCACATTTATTAACCAACCACAATAAAGGCGGCTGGGAAAGCTTCGAAGCCTATACCAAAACGGCCTTCGATGCCTTACCGGTTCCAAAAAGTGTGCGTATAGCCGAACTAAATATAAGGCACATTCTACAGAAAGCGGCTGCTAAATTTATCCCAGCAGGCCGTAGACCCATAATTCGGCTAAAGTTTCCTATATTTTCTTTCCAGACTGGTAGGTGAGAGAGATCGTATTCGCAGCATTAATTTAGATGATCTCACAATCAATGAACTAAGCCTTGAAATATATGAACAAGTGACGGAGTGCAAGAGAAGGACAGCTGCAACCTGACAACTGACGTAAGGAAGCTCTGGTCAACTGTTAGGGCCCTTACAAATCCTACCAAACAGAAATGGCAGGTTGTGATCCAATTCGGCAGCACTAAAGTCAATGATCCTACCAGATGCACCAATCAACCAACTTTCTTGCCGGCAGACAGTCCTACGTAGAATTTAGAACTAAGAAATCTAAACTATGGAAAATTAAACAGGGTTTCCTCCAAGGAGAAATCCTATCTCCCACCCTGTTTAATTTAAACACGTCAGGACTCCCAACACCACCTGACGGACTCCAAATCATCAATTATGCTGACGACTGTTGTTGTTGATATCACCCAAATGAGCAACAAACAGATAGACTAAGTTAACAGCTTCTTCGTCGAAAAAATTCAAGTTTATCAGTTCTGTTGTCCTCCGCGACCTTGTTTAGCACATGGACTAAAGAAGTGAACCTATAGTTGAATATCGCAGTAGATGGTCAAATTATTCCCACCACTAACCATTCAAAAATTCTCAGGGTCACAATTAACACCATGGCTACCTCCTCGGCCCATGCGTCAACCATTACTGGAGAAGCAGGAACAGAAACCTCAAAGCTTTAGCTGGCAGTTCCCGAGGGAAGGACAAGGAGACCCTACTAGCGATATATAAATCTATCAGGAGATTTGTGGCCAACTATTTGGCTCCTATCTAGTCTGAAAACCTGAGCGACACTAAATGGAAAAATTCCCCGTCCTGTCAAAATGCTGCTCTTCGGACTGTGACTGGCTGCCACTTGATGTCGTCATTTCATCACCTACATCAGGAAACTAGAACGTTGCCTTTAAGAAGCCACAACACTCCTCTACTAAGCAGTACTTAGTTGGCTGTTATCGGATTGACAATCCAAAACAGAATTTTAGACAAGACCCCACCACCACGTCACATAAGACGCAATATGTGGGATCGCGACAGGGAAGTCCAGAGATTCAAAAGAGTTTCCTTCGATAACGCCAACTACAAGTCAGCTACCTCAACACTGCACAGGGAAAAGGTACTTTCTTCTATAGCGGACCTCAAACAAAATAGCGTAGCTGATGCACAACGACCTTCAGTATCCTCGGACGAAACTCGACTACCTAGAGCGACTTAGGACTACATTACTTTGGCTCAGCTACGCTTAGGGTAGTGTTCGTGTATGAATTCGGACCTCTCCTGCATCGATGACAGCATTCAGAACTCCTGTCCAGCTTGTGGCCTCACTCTGCGTGATGTTGAGGATATCTTCAACTGTCCAGCAGCTCCTGCTCGCCTAACACCTATCGCGCTATGGGAAAACCCTATTGTGGCAGCTGCTTCTCTCCACCTGTGCTTAGAGGAGAACAACAATACCAAAACTCAAAATTTATGACACGTGCATGTAGCAAAATTTCGAAATTGCTACTACAACAACAAATCCCTGATCTGAGCACAGGTGCTTACCCAAAACCTGCACTATCCCTCAAATTCAGCCTTGACAATTATCACTAGGTGTCAAAAACCCCAACGAGGATTTCATATAACCAGACAACCAGATTAGAGAATTAATAAGGTCTATTGGCTAATCTAATAAGCAACATACTGGAAACTTTTTAGAGACTTTTTACGCAGTAACCACTCTTATTTCCATTTAAAAGCAAATAGTCACTCTCACCAGAGGGCCTCTGTAATCTCACTTAATTCAAACCAATAAAATATCCATCTGTTAGCTACAAAGAAATAGGTAAGCTTGGCAATACTAAGTGTAATGCCACCAAAAATGAACAACCCCAATTTCTTGTCAGTTGAGTGCCATTCGTAAGTTGGACTCTGTCGAGATAAGGTGGGTAGTGTTTAAATCTAAGTTGTGTGTTCGTCTTGAGTGCGGTCCCGGAGACCCCATGTTTGTCATGGTCTTGTGTGTGCGAGTTTGTCTCGACACTGGATTTCCGCATCCGTTGCGTGAAGGGTAAAGGGACTCGCTGGACGATGAGTGTGAATTCACATGTGTGAGTGAGAGTGTGTGTGATTTTAAATGCCCCACTGAGTTTCCGTAACTCACATTTCCTTTTTTTAAAATTACAGACGGTTAAACGCTCTATTGGGAAGTACGCAGTGTGTTGCTATTTTACTATAAGTTTAAATTTAAATTGTGAACGTTGTTGAATAAATAAAACGTTATTTTGAATATTTTGTGTTTAATAACTCAGAAGTGGGATCAGTTCCTTGTTAGTGACAATTTAATTATTGATGAGATTAGTTTTACTTGTGTGTAGGCAGATAGTCAACCTTTAGTGACAATTTAATTATTGTGTGATCAATAATTAATTGATAAGCCCCTCCTAGTGACTTTTTGTTAGTGACAATTGTTTCAGTGGCTACAGTTCCGTGTGTTAAGTAATATAGGACATTAAAGACAATAAAAGTAAAGAACATTGAAATGGCAATGTGGCGTGAGGAAGATTCTCCGGCTTCCAAACGACGTCGATCAAGTGTAGTGCAACCTAACCAGCCGAATTTGACCCAACTTCTAGCTTCGTTGTTAGAAAAGTCAAACCCCAACAATGAAAGAGCTACGTCAGTAGCCGGAAGCGAAGCGATTCCCCCATTTTATCCGGATGATGGTGTGCAGGATATGACACGTTGGTTGTCAAAGATCGACGAGTTGAAGGTGATCCATAACTGGAGCGACATAACAACGTCTCATTACGCCACCAGTCGACTAAAAGGCTATGCTGCTACGTGGTATTCCAGTTTGCCTTCAATCAATTATTCGTGGGACGAGTGGAAGATCAAATTGTCAACATCGTTTCCCAGCGAAGTCGATTTTGCTCAGCAATTGGAAGCAATGAGACTACGAATTTGGCGTAAAGGAGAGCCCATTGTTAAATTTTATTACGAGAAGTTGGCGCTACTCAATGTATGCGAGCTAACTGGGCGGAAGGCTGTGTCCTGCATTATTGCTGGGATTCCGAATCCCAATATTCAAGCTGCCGCCAGAGTGGGAAGCTATGAATCTCCTGAAGCTCTTCTACGCTATTTGAAGACCATTCAAGAAGTGAAGGAGAAGTCAAATAATGAAAATAGCACGGATGCACGCAAGCTTCGCCGACCCAATGAGGAGAAATCAACGCCATCAACACATGATCAGCGGATTACATCAAAAGGAAATCGGAAGTGTTATGGTTGTGGAAGTAAGGCACATCTTATGTTTGAATGCCCGAATAAGCCGCCGTATTGCTATAAGTGCAAACGTTACCATCGAGGTACATGTACGTCCACGTCACAGGATAAGAGAGTTCTTGCGATTGCACCATCTACCATGAAAGGTGAGAAGTATTTCAAATTCATATTTGTTAATGATCACCGTGTTAGGGCTTTTATTGACTTGGGTGCCAACTGTAACACTGTGAAAAAAGATACGGCCCGATCATTAAGATTGCGAGTAGCCGATACTATCACAGAGATCAAAGGTTACGGTGGAGGAAAAGTAATGTCTTTGGGTGTAGCAAAAAATATTAAAGTGGTGGTGGACAATATCACGGTACACACTAACTTACTCGTGGTACCAAATAACGCGCAGAAAGTACCAATAATTATTGGACAGCCTGTGACTGAACATGAAAATGTTTCGGTTTATAAAGACGATAAGAGCATTCATCTCTTTATGAGCTATAAAAATGAGCTACCCAACATAGACGAGTCACCATCCGAAAAGATTTGCTTACGGACCAAAAATGTGACGATCATACCACCAAAACACTCCGCTAATGTGCAATGTATAGCAAACACATCAGGGGACGTATTCATTGACTCAAGTGTGAGGCTATTACCGTTCAACGAGTATATTTTACCACGTTGCATTACAAGGGTCAATGAACGTATGGAATGCATCATACCCATTATAAACACAAGCGACAGAGATTTGTGTTTGAGTCCTAAATTTGTTTGCGCGAGAGGTCAATTGTGTAGATCCGAAAACAATAAAAAACTTGCCGATGAAATTGTGGGAAACGGCTTAGAGTTTAATATTTCCGAGGAATTGACTCTGAAAGAAAAAAACGATCTTCTCAATTTACTTATGATGTATCGTAAATCGTTTTCAACAAAAATTAAAGATTTGGGATGTACATCGGCTGCAATGTTGAAAATTGAGCTAAATGATGATAAGCCTATATTCTATAGACCATACAGAATGACACCGGAAAATCGGAAAAAGGTTCAAGCTATTGTCGGGGACTTGCTTGAATCAAATATTATTCGCGAATCAGTGTCACCTTTCGCTTCGCCAGTTTTACTGGTTAAGAAGAAAAACGGAGATGATAGGCTTTGCATTGATTATAGGATGCTAAATAAAAAAATGAAACACGACAGATTTCCGCTGCCCCGCATCGACGACCAATTAGACCAGTTGAATGGACATAGCTTCTTTTCTGTTTTGGATATGACTTCAGGATATTATCAAATTCCGATAGCAGAGGAGTCGAAGTCAAAAACTGCATTCGTAACTTGCGATGGTCAATACGAATTCAATCGTATGCCGTTTGGGATAACAACAGCTCCGAGTGTGTTTCAGAGGATGGTCAATAAAATTCTCGGACCTCTTCGTGGCACTATAGCTTTGTCATATCTTGATGACATTTTGATTCCATCTAAGGATTTTGATGAAGGGATGCAACGGTTGGAGCAAGTTTTGGAAGTCATAGCAAAGGAGAATTTGACACTGAATCCAAAGAAATGCCATTTCTTCCAAACAAAAATAAATTATCTTGGATTTGAAATTAGTAAGGATGGTATGCGACCGGGTATGGATAAAACAAAAAGCATAACTAACTTCCCGAAACCCAAAAATGTTCATCAAGTTCGTCAATTTCTGGGATTAACGGGATTTTTCCGGCAGTTCATACAAAATTATGCGATTTTAGTGAGACCTCTTACAAATCTTACTAAGAAGGACAGTGCATGGAATTGGACGGAAATTGAAGATAGTGCATTTGAGAAAATGAAGGAGTTATTATCGGAACGACCATTGTTGACTATTTATGATCCAAATGCTGAAACCGAAGTTCATACTGATGCAAGTCAGGCAGGAATCGCTGGGATTCTCTTACAAAAGTATGGTAAAAGATTTATGCCCGTCTCTTAGGCGTCTATTACACTATAAAAGTTCTTTGAAAATAGCTTTCATAAAAGATATTTGTAAAAGAACTTTTATAGTGTAATAGCCGCCTTACTATAGTAGACATACAACGCCTGCGGAATCTAATTATCATTCATATGAACTGGAGACTTTAGCTAGAGACTTTGAAGAAGTTCCGGATATATTTACTTGACATTAAATTCAAAGTTGTTACGGATTGCAGTGCTGTAAAGGCAGCTGCGAGTAAAAAAGATCTTATACCAAGGATTGCAAGGTGGTGGCTTCTCTTACAAGAATTTTCATTTGAAGTGGAGCACAGAGCTGAAGAACGCATGCAACACGTTGATGCATTAAGCAGAAAAAGGCGTTTGACAAGCTACGCAAGGCTGCTCATGCTTTTAAAGTTGGAGATGTTGTGCTGGTGGAGAAAGCTGCTTTTGGAGATGGCAGAAGTCGAAAGTTGTTGCCAAAATTTAAAGGACCGTTCGTTGTGAAGCGAAAGTTGCCTAACGATCGGTATGTTGTTACGGAGCTCCCGGGATCCACTCGTAGTAGGAGAAAGCCCTATGAAAATGTGGAGTCTGTGGAACATATGAGGATATGGAACATGCGAGAAGTCGAATCAGACTCGGAAGATAACGACTTGGAAGACAATCCAGCGACCGAGGACGATCACTAATGCAGGATGGCCGAGTTGTTAGCTACAAAGAAATAGGTAAGCTTGGCAATACTAAGTGTAATGCCACCAAAAATGAACAACCCCAATTTCTTGTCAGTTGAGTGCCATTCGTAAGTTGGACTCTGTCGAGATAAGGTGGGTAGTGTTTAAATCTAAGTTGTGTGTTCGTCTTGAGTGCGGTCCCGGAGACCCCATGTTTGTCATGGTCTTGTGTGTGCGAGTTTGTCTCGACACTGGATTTCCGCATCCGTTGCGTGAAGGGTAAAGGGACTCGCTGGACGATGAGTGTGAATTCACATGTGTGAGTGAGAGTGTGTGTGATTTTAAATGCCCCACTGAGTTTCCGTAACTCACATTTCCTTTTTTTAAAATTACAGACGGTTAAACGCTCTATTGGGAAGTACGCAGTGTGTTGCTATTTTACTATAAGTTTAAATTTAAATTGTGAACGTTGTTGAATAAATAAAACGTTATTTTGAATATTTTGTGTTTAATACATCTATTAAATCAATGACCTCCTCTTGTAATGGGATCAGCTGTTATGTTTGGGAATTTGTAGCAACTTGTACCCTTACAATTTTTTCACAGCCCACACTCACCGGACACTTAGATCCATATCCCATTCACACATAAACTGCTTTCATAGCATCAGTTTTCCTTTCAGCAGACATTTTTGTACACATACATAAGTGTTCAACAAGGACAACACGGGATTTAGTTCACTGTCTTCTACGACCTAAACAGTGCTTTCATCACTTTTTGAGGCTGACCAGAAGACTAAGGTAGAAACACAGTCATGAGACTCCAAATTTGCCCACAGAGATTTCGGTTTGCAATTAATTGACGGCCTAATCTCGAACGTATAATCGATGGTTTTGGGAAACCACAAAGGACATACTAAACAAATAGTGAATGGCCGGGAAATTCGAGATGCGAATCACGGTGGCCCCGACGACGACATAACGCTTTTTTGGGTCATCGTTATTCTGAACACGAAGTGAAAGTGTCCGTTGAGGCTGGCCTTTGTTGCCATTGAATCCTTTTCGGAAATTGAAATTGATTCGTACTCATATTATGATGATGGAGCTATTGAATATCAGCGTCAAGTAGTATTAATTGTTCAGTTATAATTCCCTGGTAATGATGAGAGCGTGAATTGGCATAGATGAGAAATTCATATAGGGTGCGTGTTGCGTATTAGAGAAAAAAAAACTATAAGGGTCAATATAATCAGTGGATTATGGTACAGAGATTTTGTAAATAATTAGCGGAATTTTCTTTTTCAACAACTAAGTCGTCATTTGAAAATAGTCACCTCTGACTGAAACATCACATCTGGTCCACTGCGTTATGAGTGAGGATTATTTATTCCACTTGACTTTTGCAATATTAGGCGTGTTTTCTTGTACTGTGGTGGTGGTGTGCTGTTTTCTTGTACTGTGGTGAACATTAGACAAACAACAAGAGTATGTTGTTTGTGTAATGTGTGTAAGTTAATCCGGATAACCCCCAATTAACCCACACCGCAGTGCAAAAAAATATGTCTATTATTGTTAAACAGTTTCTCAGTGCTGGTAATCCCATCACTCCAGGGCCGGCAGATAATATGGGTAGAGTGGATAGTTGTACCCACTCGAAAAATTCCGAATGGGTAAATTACCCGTACTCCGGATGGCGCAAAGATTAGCACGTTCGCCTTTTACACACTGGTCCCCTCTTCGATTCCTACTGAATGCGGTATTTTTCGATAAAAAAGGGATTTACGTGTCGGCCTATGCGCTCACTCAGCTGTTAAATTAATACCTATTTATGGTTTAAATAACTCGGTTGAGCGTGTTGCTGATCACACACCTCTGCACAAGACATACCGTTACGATCTAGAAAATGAGATGTTGGTAACTCATCTCGAGACCATGGTCCAAATTGGACTGTTGCGTCAGTTATTTATTCATTTAAATTCCCCATTCGAATTTAGACGGCATTTTTCCAATATCCAATAAGATCTACCTTCACTATATTTATAGACCAGTAAATTTAAATTTTTGTTGGAAATAATTCGGAAGGATCTGAAGATCATTTTAATCCCTACTATAGGTCCTAGATAGATGT
Organism: Chloromyia formosa; assembly: GCA_964017055.1. NCBI lineage: Eukaryota > Metazoa > Arthropoda > Insecta > Diptera > Stratiomyidae > Chloromyia > Chloromyia formosa. The sequence goes on from OZ024815.1 coordinate 21,063,336, forward strand.
AGAAAGTTTTCCCGATCGAAGGGGCTATCTTAGCTTTTGGCATGCAATAATCCGAGAGATTTGCACCTTTCTAATATTTTTCTTATAACTCCAAATTGTGTTTCAGATCGAAAAAAAATATTAGATACAAATTAAAAGACGTTTAATTCTGCGTCCAATGACCTACTCGAACTTTTGGTTTTAGTCTGAACTTTGTCTTAATACTTACATTCAAAGATATTTCAAGTCAAGAAAATCAGAAAAATGTAAGCATCGGATTTCGTTAAGTACGTGAGATATGTATATTGGAGGCGAGGAAGCTCTGTTTTTCAGCGTTTTTGAAAAATGGTTTTTAATAAAAAAAAACAGTAAAGATAAAGGAATTTTGATACAGCTGCAATGGTGTTCTTCTCATAATTTACTTCAAGCATCTAAGCTTTCTGAATAGAACATCGGTCTCAGTGCAGATTTCAGATTTTGTTCAAAAAAAAAATGTTGAACATTTTTTGCATTTTACTAAATGGAACTTCAGATGCGTCCTGAACTGAGAAGCGTTTCTGTATGCGGTGCCGTGCCAAAGGCGAAGTTTTATTATGGCGCCCCCTACTCTGGTTGTCCCATAAAGATCGCACACGAGCACTACCGCGTGATTCCCCATGCAATTCCCTTTAGCTGCTGCAGACATTTTCATTTTTTTAACTCCTTATTTGACGTTAATAAAAACACAATAACTCGAAAACTATGCTAGCTAGAAAATAAATAAAATGGTATCGCAGCGAATTAATTCTCTGCAACGTAGAGTACTTCCCCGCTATTCCATTACTTAAAACGTAATAACTGTAAAACTAAGCAAGCTAGAACGGTCAGATAAATCCCGAATTTTAGCTAATATTGTATTTTTCTTCTATATTCAAAATTTATCACAAGAAATTGCGAGGAATAATTTGTTGGTTGTACCGCTATGAGTTACAAATTTCTGTTTCTATTTGTTTAAAATTATGCATTTTTAACCATTTTTCTCGAATTTTCTATTATGTCCAAGTTTTGTTCCAAAAAATTAATCTCTATATTCTTGTGGTGAAATCGTACTCAGATCGTTCTACTCTAATATCTTAATTTGTTGCAGTTGTGTAATTAACCATATTCTGGTGGTGGTTCTGTGCCACTTCCACCGGCAGATCTATGGCAGTACCTGGTGAGTAAGGATCTGTCGGTGGTACGAAAACAGTTGCGGGCCGAATAATGACAATCGCTTAAGTTACAAATTCATCATTTTCCCTTAAAAATTTCGGATCGCATTAAAGTACCTAATTGTTCCAACGCATAAACCGCCTTTGCGGGTGTTTGTAATGACATATTTCAAGTAAAAGATTTCGGGTGTATCTATTTTTAGTTTTTTTTACAAATGGATGATACGTATAAAATCCCAGAACACTGTTAGGGGAAATTACGCGTCATTAATGTAATTCTTCTATGATCGTGCCGAATTCCCTTAAACTTGATTCATTTCTTGCTAAATTCACCCCTCTTCTTCTTCCAAATCGACTACCCATCAGGCTGGAGGCGACCTGCCGGCCCTGCATCACTAAACGCCGGTATCACTAACACGAAAGGTCGAGAGGTTTTAGTACACGAGACGCGTAAACCCGCTGAGTGCGTCAAATCTACGATCTCGCGTCCCGTGTATCAGAACCTTTACGTGTAAACACCAGTCGCGTTTACGCGACTTACGTAAAAATTACACGGTCGTGTATGCGCGTCCCGTGTATCAGAAGCTTAACTTGGAAAGTTTTGCTAGCCTTAAGGTTCTGCTACACGGGACGCGTATACGCATTCGCGCGATTTTTATCCGAGTAAACGCGACTAGTGTTTACACGTAAGTCGCGTTTACACGGACGAAACGTCAGACACATCGAAGCGAATTTAACTGAGGCGGAAATATTGCACACGTCGTTGTGTTTATACGAGGTGCATTTACGATTCGACAACGTATTTGCGAGTACTGATATCAACTTTCTTAATGTGTTTGTTGTTGAATTCATCGAATCATTAACGGCCGATGAGTACTCGTCGTCAGCTAACAACTTATGTATTGTCGTAAACCCGTTTGCTATTTACACGGGACGGGTCTCGTAGATTTGACGCGCCCGTCGTGTTTACGCATCTCGTATATTAAAACCTTAACACAAGCTCTAGGATAGCAGTTATCGCATTTTTTTTTTAAATAATTTTAAAACTAATTATTAGTTTATTCACAGTACATACTTACTCTGTATATGTTTTTTTACTAGGTCTATCCTGACCAAATGGAGTGCAAACGTAAATCGTCATATTGGTTTCATTATTCAATACCACCGGCATCGTATCGGACACAATAGCTGCAGGAGTAGCACACAATATAGCCAATAACCATATCATCAGTGCCGTGAACACAGTTAGCGGCCTTGTCTGTAATATGGAAATCAATAGTTGCACATTCAGCATAATCTACTATCTTAAAACATTAGAATGTAGAATGCAAATAAAAGATTCTTACCTGTAACTTCCTAAGCGGATTCACGATGGCACAATAGCGTTCGGCCGAGAGGGCTGTTAGTGTGAATACGGATACGCCTATGGAAACGTCCTTTGCATATTCTGTAATACGGCATAGTGTGTCTCCCCAGGGCCATGACTCGAACGTATACACGATAGAGGCAAGTGGAACGCAAATCAGGATAACAAGAAGATCTGCAAGTGCCAGTGATAGGATGTACCTGGAACGTAAAGCACCATAAAGTTGCATGTATAATACCTATATAGTAATAGTATAAATATAGTATAAACGTTTTGACAAAGGTATATTGTGTCATGGTTAGTTATGTTGAGAGCCAGTTTACACCACTATAAATTCTCAATTATTCTGCACTATATCCCGTATCGCAAAGCAACATTATTTAGAACCTATTACTACCCATTTCTGGGAAACTTGATAGCTACTCGTAGATATGCGTAGCTTTCAGGTTCTAAATTGTTTCTCACATAACATTTAGTTTGTAGTTTCACTTTCACAGTGTTATAATGTCTGTGATCACAAAAATATTTGCCCAAATACGGTCGTAAGCATTTTGAGTAATTTTGTTTTGCAAATTGTAAATTTGCAAAACAATTATCCAGAGATAAGATGATTTTAACACTTTAACAGTTCACAGTTGACAATTCACATTTAAGTGTAATTGTGTGATTTGATAATGCCGAAATTTAAGAATAACGAAAACAAACAATTATTCCAAAATTTCTGTAAAAATTATACAATGTTTCACACAAGAACTAAAATATTTTAATTTGGGATCATTTGGTATGTCACCAGCTGCCAGAAACTTCATGATTCAGGAGATGAGATCCGAATCAATATTGATACGTGTTTTATTTTTGTGAACACAGGCATTGCCAGTGCAGACCTATAGTCCTCGACGACACGATGCAATTGTTGCGCCAAATTGTCCACATTGAAGATAGTTATGTATCATATGTGATAGTTGCACAATGATAACAGGGCTAGTTCTTTGACACACACTCCTACCAACACATGTAACGTTCACAGGCGTCATATTTCATAAGGCTCACATTTATAATGCCATAAAAGAAACTTTATCGGTTCGTTACCTTTATTATAATGCACATTGTATAGGGAGCATAGTGTGATGGCAGTTTCATTCCGACTATTATTACTCTCATAAATAGGATTTTATCGCTCTTGTGAATACTTGACTTTTATATGCTGATGGTTCATTTGACCCATATATCCGTCTCGTTTTTCTACACTTAATGCATATGCATGTCATTCTCCTTTCCGAGGACAATGCAATGCAGAATGAAAGAGTATTTTTCATATTAGCGTGGGTAATTGGATGCAATTTTGTTTAAACATATAATAGTATCAATGAACAAAATTAATGGGTATATTTGGCTGCACCTGGAGCTGAACTTCAGGCGAATTTTTGAATACAATGTACAATACAACAATTTAGGGACATACATGACATGAAATACAACAGACGCTCAGATATACGTGTTTTTTTAGATCGATTTTATCTCGGGAACCGGTAGCTCGGGGCGTCTGTTGTTGCATTATGTCGGTTCCCGTGTTCGAATCTCGATATAGTCATGGTTGTTTGAATTGACTTCCCCCTGTGCTGTGGGGCGTAATTATAAACCACAGCATTTCATGACTTGTCCCAGAATGCGGCTAAATGGCTATTGGATTTGTATGCTAGCAACACGCGTCAACCGAAACCAATTATGTATGTGCTTTACGAATGAATAGAATGATGCATCGCGCCAAATATTATTGACATTTTTTTTCATAGATTTGGAATCAACACCTCCGTTCGATTCATTTGAACAAAGATAAATTTTCATAGAAAACTACTGACCGGCCCTTGATCCAGGTTTCGTGTGGATCACATCTGAATCAGAGTTGAAAGTGAATTGGTTAAACGTCAACTTGTTTCTCGGCAATTCGCCCCTATACCTTTCTATACTGAACCCCGCAATTCGATCCCACGCGGCGAATTATATGGTAGCTGCTTCAATTCGCTCGATCCAGGCCGTTCGATTAATTTTGGATCTTTCTTCGATTGTATCGAACACGGCTATTTTTGCATAATTTTTTTGAGCGCCACTTTTACCCAAGAGGTTTGGAACAATTGTTGAAAAGTGGTTGTCTGGACGGTTTTGCTTGGCACTAGTATCGTCGATAATGGTCACCACTGATGATCAAACCAAACGGTTCGCGATCGCGCCAACTTTATAGAATGTGCGGATAAAAATCTTCTCATTTCCACTGCGTTTCGCGAACCATTTGGCTCAACGTGTGTGTCGAGCTTAATTCACTCTCACTGGAGAATGAAGCTCAAGATTCGAAATTAAATTGGTCGCCCAAATTGTAATAGTCGGCGCCTATTTCCCCTTAAGTGGCTCATAGACAAACCAACGGTTGAGGAACGGTTTTTGATAAATATGTCGAGTATTTGTTGTCCAACTACACAGCACACATGCATAAACCGCGCCTTATTGTATGAAACTCACTCACTGAGTTCTTCATTCGAAATGAGAAGTTTAACGAAAATTGCTCAACTATACTTCACAAACTAGAAAATCGTTGTATAACCCTTGAAAATTTAATCCGACGACGTAAGATTCCTTAATCGCAATAACTTAAACATATACAGGACAATTATTGGCCAACTGTCATATGGTTATGATTATTGCACCGCCGTTAGCCTGTGTATGGGTTGCTTTAGCCTTTGACCCGTCCTATCAATTATTATTAGACAATAGCTGCGTTTTTTTTTCGTGAAGAGCCGGGTAAAGCAGATTACTCAAATGTCAACTCAAGAGAAAACTTAAATCCTAGGTACATATTCAATCAGACAAATTTCCTTTAGGCAGCAAAATTATTTTGTATGTTTACTATTCCAAATAATTTCACAAAACGCACATTTTATTGGCAGGAAATGAACTTTATGTGCTTTCCAAACTGTAAACTGTTCGACACCTGCGCCGCCTGCATTTCAAAACGCAGACTATTTAACGGAGCAGCATTCCTGCACTGACGTTTTATCCGGAGCAGCTCAGATCAAATTGTTAGTGTAATTGTGTAGTTTTAACCTGCTCTGCTTTGTATGGCTGTTGAAAACACGCGCCTAATTAAATTACCTTCAAAAAGAAATCGATGGAGCATTTAATGAGCTTTTGATTTTCTATATTTATCTTTAATGGAAAGCCTCTTTCACAAATGAACTCACATTCAAACACGCTCACAATAAAACTTTTTGTTTTCATTTTACCTGGAAACTTTTTCTTATGACGAGTAACGAATTTCTGCAGAAAGCAAAGATAATGTTTCATTTCCATTGACTAAGACAGTTTATAGCTGAAAGCGAAATATAGTCAAAAGATGATTTGGGTCATAAGAATAATGTCACTTTTAAATTGTTTCACAAAGTGTCAACATATGTGTACATACTATATTTGGATATTTTCTTCTGTTAAATGTAGTAATGCCCCTAATTCTAACTTCTATTATAAAGTTATAATCAATCAATTCTAAGGCGAAATTCACATTCAAGACAAGTACTCGCAACGAAGGCTCAAATATAAGTCGAGATACACAGCATCAAATGGGCGGGTTCACATTCAGCTGCTCCGATTCTGACACAATCCCGGGTTCAATCCCCAGCATCATCATCATCATCGTGACGCAACAGCCCGACGTCAGGCCTTGGCCGCCTGGATCGTTGTCCTCAAATTATGTCAGTCACGTAACCGCGTCTTCCAGTCTTGGAAGCCCAGTAGTTGCTCTTCGTCCGCATATACTGATCTCTCGTAACGAGCTCTCGGTCATCCTCGCAGTCTCGCTCTGCCGACTCGACGTCCATTCGTTATTCTCTTTGGCATGCGATCACCCTCCATCATATGTACAACGAATACATGTCCTGCCCATTGAAGTCGTTGTAGTTTGACGATTTTCGAAACTTCCAGCTCATCGTACATTTCATACAACTCATGGTTGTACCGGATGCGCCATCCATCGCCGCAGAACCTTGCGTTCGAATGAGTCTAGCATGTTTCCGGAGGCTTGAGTTAGGGTCCATGTTGCGCAGCCTTAGCGTAGCACTGGTCGTATGAGGATTTTGTACACGCGGAGCTTCGTGTTACTGCGCAGCACATGCTTCGAGTTCATTATGGGGAGAACCGAGAAAAAATTTTTATTTGCTAACTGTATCCGCCACTTTATTTCCAGGTATGTGAATTCGTTCACGAACTCGATATTAAGGTCCCCCACATTGATGCTCTTTTGTGCTTCTCGATTGCATCATTATTTTTAATTTTACCCTTGCTGATACGTAGCCCAACTTCTTTGGCAGCGGTTTTAAGTATATGCAGAAGTTCTTCTTCGTCGGCCAATCTTCGGAACATGATGTTGATGTCGTTGGTGTACGCTGCTAATTGTGTCGACTTGATGAGTAACGTCTTGCTGGTGTCCATATTCATAGCCCGAATAGCGTATTCCAGTTCTAGGTTGAAGAGCGTCGGCGCCAATCCATCGCCCTGCTTCAGATCAGTGTGCGTTTCAAATAGATCAGTAAGTCTATTATGGACCCTGACCTGTGAGATGGAGTTCGTCATCATCATCTTTGTCAGTCGCACTAATTTTGCTGGAAAACCAAATTGCAGCATGATGTTGTACATCCCCATTATAATTCTTATTTTTTCCCTTTTTCTTTTTTTTTTCTATTTATATTTTTAGTAATTCTATTGAAAATTATTATTATTTAATAATAGGCATGGGCCTACCAGAGCAAGACGTAATATTAGTTTACCAATGAACTTAGCAGTATGGCAAAAGCACAAGCGTGTCAACATCAGCATATTAGATACCATACGACACTAAGGCCATCTATATATCATGCATGTGGAAGCTATCGAGGGGTTATCGAGTGTAGGGTAGCCACCCTACTAAGCTATCCAGGTTAACGTTGTTGGTGTAACGCGTGTGTTATTTTACCCTAGACCCGATAAATTCCCCAGAAAGAAGGCACCTAATAACACGTCAAAATCGGATTGGACACAAATCGCAAACATATCTAAGGAAAATCGAAAGCTCTTTGGAATTAAATTGGATGCAAATCGCAAACAAATCGGAGAGAAATTGGATGAAAATGAATCGGTTCGCAATTGGATCGTCTCGTCTAAAAAGACCTTAACATCTTTACCCGTTTCCTCCAGAAAATTCAACGGAACGTATAGTGTGTAATAAATGCATTATACTAACAAGTGTTTTTAAGTTTGCGTCTAATAGCTCCTTCGTAACTTTGCCAGCAAAACAAGGTTTCATTTTGAATATAATCCTTTTGTATGTACCCCAAAAACTTCGTGCCATCATGTGCACATATCCATCATACACGAAAACGTTTTTTTTAACGGTTCATGGAATATTCAAACCACAGCTTTTAAGTATCCAACCTTTTGTTTACTTGTTACACATGCATATACGGATACAGTACTTTAAGGAATACATGACACTGAAGTTGAGCGCTAAGTAACAGCAAATTCCCACATTGTTTGCAACGAGTAGAACAATGTGTTTACAAGTAAAAAACACGATAATTTGCGAACAAGGCTCCAATTTCTGCTTACTATGGATAGGACGTAACGTTGATTATATTAAGAAATGAATTCAACGATGGCTTTTGGCTTAAACATATTTCAGCGTTAACTTCCCTCATATTTACGCGAAATATTCGGTACGGGATCGCGTTGGAAAATTTCCAATCATTAAATTCGCCTTTATGTCTAGTATTGTGTTCCACGCGAAACGAACTGTCAAATTCCATACAAAATTAACTTTCATTTCGTCGACGAAAATTTTCGTTTCGTTCGATGGTACTGAGTTCTTAAGCGGAATAGGGTAAAATTCCTCGTATCCAATGGATGGCACTGTTTTGGGACGAGTTCAATTTCGCTACTCTCCAAGCTGCAGTACACTTTGAACAAGAGCGGAATGTTTAACGTTTTGACATTAGCTTGTCAAATGTCACTTCTGACCGTTCAATTGCGCACCGGGGCCGTTTATAATATTATTTCTGCTACTGTAAGTAGAGCGTCTATTTTGAGTTTGTTTGTTTTTAACTTCGCCCATTGTAGTAAATTCGATCATCGAAGCAAACCTAACTAAAAATCCAAGCTGTCGAATTAACAGTGCCAACATCATGGTTGAGTTTCTTAGTGAGTGATTATTCGCTGTATGGAAACTCGAACTGGGTGCTCTACGGTGTACGATCGAACGGGCAGAACAGCTCGACGGCCGAGTGAATATGGAGTTAATCAGACCCAAGTTCGTCAACAGATTTTTGTGACATCTACCAAATATTTGGCCCATCACAGCGACGACTGGTGTCGAACAGCAGGATGTACAATATTTTACCGGAGCGAAATTTCTCTTTAAATTTCTTTCCGTGCAACAAAAAACCAGGCCTCTCACCGAAGCGTTTTTTTTACGTTTGTGAAATCCAATCAAAACTTCGGTTAAATTCACATCAGTAGCGATAAGAACACGAATGAAGAGAGAAAAAAAAATTGCTTCAAAAACGCAATAGCGACGAATTCCAAGCGACCGACTATAGGTGATTCGTCAAACATCTTCAGTCTTTCCTTAAAAAAAAACTCAGGGTCTAGGAGTTGACTGAAGTACGCTACGAACAATTCGCGTTGTTGAATGAAGAAATTAAATTCGGTATTGTTGAAAAGATTAAATGAAATCTACAAAGCGCCCTTTGCCAACCAAATCACATTTCGATTCAAAAAATGGGATATGAAGATATAGGATCGATTATCCGATATCCCATTTAGACCGCACGGCTTAATGCGAATAAGGCCGGCCGCCCATCGCGACGTAGGCAGGGCAGCGTGATTTTGACAACTGTTACAACGACAATACCATGAGCGCGCTGCGCGAGCTGTCCTGCCTACGGCGTAATGTGTGGCCGGCCTTAGTGTCTTTTATATGAATTTTGACAGTAGTTCATGGCTTAACCTCATGTTAAGTTGTGCGATCTAAACATACCGAAAGTCCTTCACATGTCTTCACGTCTATTCAATACTCAATTGGAATGACTTTCAGTTTTTCAGTTCTTCTGGGGGAGCCTCTCAGCCCAATTCAAGGTAGGGTAAGGTGCACATCCCGTTTAGACGAAAAAGCCATCCGGACTCAAAAACTCCGTTGGACAACTTTTTATTCTTTCAAAAAAACACACTGGAACATCAAATTTGCTTGATATATTTTACATTCATGGGGTTTTAATTGCCTTTCGTACATTGCTTACCATAACTTTATAAACTGCTCTCAAGTCATATCCTTTACATCAGAATATATCTGAAACAACATCGGCAACGAGTTATAGCTGGTTCTTAACTCTTACTGCGATTTCTGTGATGATTCACTTGAAACCAAATCTTCCTTCAGTATCTGATCATGAAAGCCAAATAATACTCGTACAGCCCACCCGTTACACGAAATACAAATGGTACCACTGGACCTAATAGGCTTTCAATTAAATGAAACAACCGATATCAAAATACCAATCTGTCATGTTAAATTAACACAACATCGGGCTAAAATACATATATTAATAGTGCTTATGCGAGAACAAGGAACTGCTGTCGACTATTCTCTTGCTGTCATCCTTGGGCTATAATATTGACCTGCCGTAGATAGAATCCTGATGGATCAATTACCACATGATAACTACACGGTTTCGAACTTTTTGTAGGTTGCAATCTACTTAAGATTGTGAAGGACAAAGCAAGAGGTTTCCATTTCAGAAAAGGTCGACTTTTAGTGCGGCAGGTGCTTTTGTTCGGTTTCACAAAACAACATTTTAGTTTTCACTTAGATAGTGTACACGATCCGGCCATAGTTTGGGAAAGGATATCACTTGAAAGGAGAATGTTTCTTCAAAGGGAGTATACATGAGTTAACTTTGTGGTGATTGTAGCTCTAGGGCGATTACGGTGGCAAGCTCTGGCTTTTGATGGGGTATCGAATGGATGCATAGTATCTAGTACTTATAGATTGAAAGTACACTATAAAAAAAAATTTAACTTGGTAAATGTTATTTTGTGATAAAAGCTGATTTAATTGGGATAATTTAACTTTTGTTTTTGTAACTCTTGTTCTAACCTGAGATATTGAACGGAGCGAAGTATTCAATAACTTCGCTCCGTTCAATATCGTGCCATCAGCATGCGATTTTACCGGATACTATACCACTTATCCCTTTCATGAAATTTAATAGAAATTAGAGAGAATTTTCACCATTCAAGAAATTTCGGTCACCATACATTGTCGAACTCGAACACGAACATGGTACAAATGTCCTCTGAATAGCTCAAGCCACACACACACACACTTCACATCAACGTGAAGAAAACCGGTCCAATTGCACCATGTTCGAGTTCGACAGTGTATGGCGACACTAATTCATCGGGCGACGCATCGTGGTTCGCATCTAGGCTAATGCTGGATTTACCGGTGTAGCGTATAGCGCAAGCAAAGCGAGCGTTTTGGGGCGGTATACTAAGGGTTGCAACCCATCATGCCGCGGAGCTCGTGTAGAAAGCGGAGCCCACGCAAGGGGAATGATAAATTATCTCGAATTTAATATTTAATATACCACTACACGTCAGAAACAAAACAGCAGTCGAAGCAGTGGGTGAAAGCCAGTGGTTCAGCGCCAAAGAAAGCGAAGTTGATCGAATCTGCTGGAAAGGTCATGGCCAGTGTGTTTTGGGATGCGAAAGGGATCCTGTTAATTGATTACCTTGAAAAAGGCAGAACAATAACAGGCGAATATTACTCGTACTTCTTGACCAGCTGGATGCCAAAATTCGCGAGAAGAGGCCTGGCTTGAAGAAGATAATCATCTTTTACCAGGACAACGCACCTGTACACAAGTGTGCGTTAGCGATGGGAAAACTGCGGGGTTTAGGGTACGATTTGTTGTTGTCATTCGACTAAACTTTTCCTACATAGCAAACTATCGGGGTTGAATAAACTTTTCATTCAAAGCATACTAATAGCTATCGACTGATAGTCCCGATATTTTCGATATTTAATCGGATAACTATCGACCGATAGTCCCGATAGTTTCGATAGGCCTATCGGACGAAAGTTTTTCGAATAACTATCGATAGAAAAAACTATCGAATAACTACCGGAACTATCGGCCGATAGTTTCTCCTATCGATAGTATCGAAAGTAAAAACTGTCGAATAACTTTCCGATAGTTATTCGATAGTGCCCATCACTGATACGAACCTCCCACATAAAGCCTGCTGCTATTTGAAATTTTCAAATTGGGGTGTAACATAACAACATTAGGACTAAGCGAGTAGCGAAATTTAAACTTATTCAAACTTAAGCAATAGTCTTAAAATGAATCTAATGTAGATTTCCAAGAATTCAGTGATGGTTCAGTGATTGCCAATATGTATGGCAGTTAAGCCTGATAACTGCCATACATATTGGCTTCGTAGGACACGCTGTTGGAAAAGAATGCTTGAACATTGTTACTTTTAGCAGCTACGAACATTGGTCGCGGTTCTGAAAGCCTAACCGGTTAAGGAAATGACAGTGAGCAACAGAGATGGCAAAGCAATGTGTATCCGTAAGTGAAAAAGAGACGCATTTAACTGATCATTCACACATTTGACGCACACGAGAGCAGATTGACAACCAACTAATTTTCGTTTGGCCGGTTTCTTCGAAATTGCACTAGAGCGAAAGAGACAGAGAGGCCGGTAGATGTATTTGTTTAGAAATCGTAGGCTGGGGAAATGAACCCACAAATTTTTCCGGTATATTTACCATCTAAAGATCCTCTCAGATAAGCGACACTCTCTCATCAACTTACGGATAGACAATACTTCACATCTCTGTTACTCACTGTCAAATTGTCTGATCCTGTAAGTTTCCCAGAACGCAGCCATTTTTTGACTCCGTTTAATAGATCCGTCGTTTACCGCTAATATGTATATGTGGTTTGTGTCTCGCCTGAATCAAAATTTTTTTTTCCTAATTCAATTCCACTTCCAGTTCATTAAACCGCTTTTGAACCCATTAGAAATGAAAATTGATAAAACATTAATCATAATCAGATTTGCCTATACAGTAATTCATTTCCATTATATCACTTCTATAATCCTGATTTAGCTAAACTTCTTACTCTGTATTACACGTAATTAATTAAATCGTCTCGGATTCAACTCAAAGCCCTTTATTCATCAAATATTCTTTTTGTATGTCGTCGTTTCCAACTTTGCCACTAGACTTATTAAGTGTATGCGCCCACAGGGATTAAGGTCTCTCAACGCTACGGTTCAGATCCTCCTAAAATAACTCGCAAAGTGTAAAAAAAATCATATTATAAAAAAAAGGAAGAAAAATAAAAATTTGCATTTCAGAACACGATCCAATTCACATAACAATAAGAAACTGGGCACGCCACAAGCATTTTGCTGAAGTTGCTCATGATTCCGATTTTCAGTTGTAAATAAGATTTCCCATGAAATTTACGAGCTGTATTATGTTGTAAATGACGATTTATGGAGAAATTTCGAATTGGATATAATGTATCTTAGGAAATTTAAAGTTTGAGGTTCCGTAGAGAGGGACACTAAGCACTTTTTATTTTGCTACTTTGACACAATATTATTGTTTCGTGACGTTGATGATGAAGAGGGAATTTTCTTTTGTGTTATCAACTTCGAGTAGATTTATCAGTAGGAAATGCAGGGTGAGTAATAAAGAATGGACTTTTTTTTAAAAGAGTATGTTGAGTATTGAACCGTGAATTGGACGGAGGGGTTGTGAGGCAGATACCATTTGGTCGTGAGGTCTTAGTCATTTAACCTCGCATCAAATGGAGAAGAAGTGATTTTTTGATAAATTGTATATGGTTGTGGCCTCAATATGAACATAAGTTTTCGACCTCCCCGGTGAACCGGAAGTCCTTGGGGGAAAAGGTTAAAACGTTTTTTTTTAGTTTTTTTTCTGTTATCTCCGTAACTATTAATCCTACTGAAAAACTTTCTGAAGCAAAATTAGATTACCAAAAAAAAATACGTAAGAAATTCCACGGGCAGTGCCTTCAGTCTAAATTTTATCATGAACACGTCAAATGGTTTTGAAAGAAAATGAAGGGAAATGACATTAAAACTTGGATTATATATATGTCTGTTTGCGTTCTGAATATCTGAACTACACATTCATTGTGTAAATCAGAAATTTAGATTCATTTATAGCGGAAACTAACAGGAAAATTTTTTTAATTCATTACCGCTATTTAGGGACGCCGTTTTCTGGTAAACACGCCGCTTTCATATCGCTTCGAGATTGCTTCAAAATCGCTTTGATGTCGCTTCGATATCGATTTCATATCGCTTTGGTATTGCCTCGATATCGCTTTGGTATCTAATATTAACGCGAAAATGTAAAAAAACAACGATCAAACACACTCAATTGTATTAGCTTCATCACCCCAAATAAGACGACATCCGTATTCCACTTCATGACCATGAATCTAATCTCAAACCCATATGGTTAAAAGCGCCTTCAACAACACTCCACTGTGGCACTGGCCGCATTACCCCGATTCAGACCACACCCGTATTTCTTAGATTTCACTTCAAGTCCAAGAATGTGTTCTTCCCCAAATCATAGGGTTAAAAGTGCCTTCAGAAATACTCAAGTACATTTACCTCACCACCCCGATTCAAACGACACTCGTATTTAGTACATTTCACTTTATGCTCAAGAATCTTTTCGCCTCAACACCATAGATTTAAAAGCGCCTACAACAACACTCCAGGGCATTCGACTCATCACCCCGATTCAGACGATACTCGTATTTCCGAAACTCCACTTCAGGTACAATAAATAATAAATAAATAAAAAAATAAATATTGTGCTCATCTCAATACTATAGGGTTAAAAGTGCCTTCAACAACACCCAAGAGCATTGGCCTCGCCACATCTATTCAGACGACACCCATATTTCGTATATTTCACTTTATGTCCAAGAACAAGAATGTGTTCATCTCAACATCATAGGGTTAAACGCGCCTTCAACAGAACATTGACCTCATCACCCTGATTCAGACGATACCCGCATTTCCTAGATGTCATGCTAGTGTGTTCACCTAAACACCAAACGGTTAAAAGCGCCTATTCAGATGACACCCATATTTCCTAGATTTCATTCCATGTCCGAAAGTGTGCTTGTATCAACACCAAAGCGGTCAATTCAATTCGTTTTCAACTCCACTTCCGTCTCACATTTTTTCGACACAATCCGCATAGACGTTGTCACGTCAAAATGTTATAATCATTTTTTCCCTATCGCAAAGACGATAGTTTGAATCGCAGTCAAAATGAACCACCTTATGTTAGAGAAAGAATTACTTAAAAAATAACTGAGAAGCCATTCAGAGTAAAATTATTTGTATGTAAGTTTATTGTCTAAACATGTAAGTCTCTTATTTCAGTTTGTTTTAAAATTAGTTTTTCTTCTTAGTATACAAAAAAATGATATAAACTTCAAACGTTCAAAAATACACCTCACAGTCAAAATAAACCACTTAAATTAAAGTAAAAAGCATATACAGGGTGCCCTGCCTCAGACGGTAAGTACTTTAATTGTGGATAGTACCGTTCATTTGTGGAAAATTGACACCAAATTGGGTACTCATTTTGACTGTGACTCACTATATATAATGCAGCCCATACACTATCGACTTTGTTGTCAAACTTGTCGACAACTTCCAATCTTAACGACCATGTTGGCCGTCTGTGAGCACGTTGAAGTTGTAATTTTTGGCTGATGTTGGAGTTGAATGTTTTTAAAATAAATTGAAAACATGGTAGACGGAGTTTTAAGTTAGCAACCATGTTGCGATGTGTGTGGAATGGTTGACAACAAGGTTGTAAACATCAGTTGTGAATTTGATTTGCGTTCTTAACTTGTGTGTTGGAGCCAAATAAAAACTTTCTTTTGTTAAAAAAAAAAGAAAGCTTCTTTTTATTTGTTTTGAACGATTGGTTTGCGTTAAAGTTTCCACACACTGTGTACAACAAGGTTGACAACAAAGTTGATATTTTATGTTTCCCTTACACATACACATAAGTATTCGAAGAAACATTGCTACAACAACAACTTGACGTTCAGAATTGACACGTACAAAAATATGTAAACATACAAATGGCCACCGCATATATTATGATTTCCCCGAGGGGCGATGGTTAGCTGAGATAAATATGGAAAAATGAACATATAAGAACTTTAGATTGAGCTCAGACAGTAACAAATTCAGTTTTACTTGACCATAATTAAAATTGCATTATTCATTTTCATTTATGCAAAAGCCACAAAATTGTCTGTTAAAAAAAAAGTTCGGTACCACAGAAACTTAAACCCAGAAAATGTGGTTATTAGCACGGGTGCGCTACCGACTCATCTATGCAGCTTTTGATGGGAGTTGTTACTTGTGCATGCTGTGTAGTGACATAAAATAAAGCACTGAATGCAAATTAAAAATGCATAGTCACACACATTTACGCTGTTTACACATTCCAAAGATTCCACTGTTTTACGCTGTATCGCGCCATAAGATGTTTACACATCAAAAAGTTGCTCACTACACATTCTGTAGACAAATTATTCTTGCTTTTAATCCGTTTCTAATTTTAGTAAAGTAATATTAAACTAAACTTAGCAAATTTCTTGAAAACATTACGGTTACAATAAACAAAATATTTAAACAATTTATTATAATATAAAAAAAAAACTATTTATAATCTTGCCGACAGAGGCGAAACGTCGACCAATAATGTAACTGTAAAAACTAATGTTACGCTAGAGACTTGAAAAAATTAAAAACGCATAAAGGTAGACGAAACCAGTGAATAAATCAATCAACATATATAAAACCACACTTTTTCTTTGGTAAAGGTGTGAGTTCCTAGACCGCAACTGAGCGACTTGCGTTTGCGACTGTGCAAAAAACTATAATACCGGAGCACTATTCGTGTTTATTTAAACGTTTAGGGAATCATCGAATGCAAGCTGCAGTTATACGACTGTACTCCCACATAAAATTCACACGAATAGTGCTCCGTTATTATAGTTTCTTCCCACTCGTAAATGCAAGTCGCTCAGTCGCGGCCTAGAAACTTACATCTTTAAAGGTCAATATGACTTCAATAAAAATTTCGTCTGTAGCCGATAACATGTGGATGTGGATACATATAAATTTGATCATGGACAAATCTATTCCAAACTTCCTAACCATTATCCTCTTGAATCAAAGTGTGTACATAAAACCCATGAGCTTCGGGTTTCGGCTACCGTTAAAAGTGAAATACTGCAGTAATTCAATTTATCACGAATTTTCATCAAAACTAAGTTCTTAATGTGAACGTTATCGCAAGCCATATATTTTCCTCAAGCTACCCAACTCATTGTAAACACACTATCATGTCCTAGTCTGGCGAATATTGACATAAACTCCTCAATAAATACTGTTTGATATCCTCTTGAGCTTCAAATGTCTCCGATAGGCATCTTTCGGGCCCAGCGGAAATAATAGCGTCAGTCTGCCTCCGCATTGTGGCAGGAGTAGTGAGTAAGGCTCCTCCAGAGTCGTCTGCTTCATCCAAGATACGACTAAATGTAAGTAAATGAGGTACGTACAATACAAGTATATCCTTTGTGATGATTTACGAGGCGTTTATTGTTACCAATTTCATATTTGATTTTGTGCGTGTTGCTAATCAAATGTCTATTGTCGCAGTTATGAAATGATAAACTATTTTACGAGTGTGAGGACGATAGCCTGAATATGACACGAGAATTAATTATATTGTATATTTATTAACATTGTCGCATGACAGTAAACAGTCGACAATACTGAATGGGACTTGGGGCGATTGTGGCATTAATACGAACTGTTTGATATGTATAAATATACAATATGCTGATTACAATTAATTATCACCCGGTGAATGGGGCAATATGGTTTGGTAATTTCAATTATGAGGATGCCTAATTATTCTGCAGTTGATTTTGCTATGAAATTTAATTGTAATTTCGAATTTAGGCGACGAAATCTCGATTTAGTGAAAATTGTGATTGTTCATTTAATTATCCCTATTGTGAGAGTTTCCTGAAATGATATCCAGGATGAGGTAACGCCTGAATAATTACATTTTGCTGAAATCGTGATGGAACTCCTTGACTAGAATTCTGTAACATAATTGTAGGTATATTAAATACGCGTCTTTGTTAGACTGGGTTATAAAATACAATTAGAGGACACCATACACTCAATATATAGTACAATACATCATAGATCGTTAGTAAATTGCTTCGTTAGTAAATTTTTGGTAAAATTAATTCTTTAAAATATAAGTACTCTTAGTTGTCCTTGCATATTAGCCTTACGCGTGGAAACTAATCACAATCTGCTAGAAAAGGAACAGAGAGAGGTCTGCTTGACAATAAGCAGAGCCATGGACAGTGCTGCCAAATCCGTTGCCCTGTAAATCTGCATATTGCGAATAAGAGCGTAGCGAAAACATTCGAAACTCTGTATGAACTAGAAACTCCAAAATTCCATATAATTGGGGTGCTAAGATATAAGTGACAATTTTTGCAATCGATTTCAAATATATACCCAAATTTTAGGCTATTTTCATACAATATTTGTGCATCAAAAAAAATTTTCCGAATTTTTTGGTTTTGTGGAAAATCAAAATGTTTAATGGCACAACAAACTGAACGTCCAGTTAGCGATGAACTATCATACGAAAATATTTTTTATTTCTCTCTTCTTTCTTTTTAGGTTTAAAAAATATCCATCAAGTTAGCATTACCACTTAAAAATTTCGAAGTCGCGTATAGTGGATTAATTGTCGTGAATTTATCGTAAATTTGTAGTGAAAGAAAACAATTTGTCGCGTTTGTTTTCTTGTCTTCCCTCCGAAACTAATTTATGCCAACGAAGCATCAACTTGGGCCACATGGAACAGTTGACGCGCTAAGCTCCACAAAAGGTTAGGGCAATTGAGTAGCGTAAAATATCATGTCATTATTAAAATATTAAAAATATTTGGACCCTTAACCCAAGCCTCCGAAATCATGCTAAATATTTTTGAATGGAGCATCATTCGAAGAATATTTGGAGCGGTTCGTGACTGTGGAATAAGGCTGAGAAGGAAACCGAGAGCTCGATGGAAGGGCTTAATTGATGCGGACGCAGAGCAACTTTCGAAGGTTGAGGACGCGGTCATTTAACCTAGACAATTTAAAGAAAACTATCCAGATGGCCAAGGTCTGACGACGACGCGACGGGCTGTTGCGCCACAATGATGCATTCTTCCATTTTATCCTAATTTCAAGTAACCATAGCGGCGTGGATTTTAGGGAAATTTGTAGTTGTTATTTTATAAATTCTGTGTACACTCTGCGTTTCAAAACTAATTCTCTGAGGAATGGTCTCATCAAAGGCGCCGGCTCAAGAGTTATTTAGTGATTTCAACTGAACACTTTAAAAATTTGGCACCCAATGGGGGGAATGCACATATTAAAAAAAAAAAAATAATATTTTCATTAATAAATCTGTTAGTGTCTTTGAAATTTAGTATTAACTTACGTATTTGGAATATTCCTCATGGATCGATGTTTCATAAATATCACTACCAATGTTCCATTGCCCAACACACCGACAACAAATATAATTGCAAACACGATTGGAACAATGTAGGTTTCTGGACGATCTTGATAGGGAACGTATCGGTCTTCATCCGACATATTACTAACGAAAACGGACGTTATGATGTTCGCCAGAACCGTATCATTCGGAAGTGAATCACCTCCATTTGAAGTTGGTGTCACATTTAGAACCGTCATGATTTGATGGTTTGTTACCTGGGTATTTTCAGGCTAACAAATTATAACTTAACATCTCCGTTAGAGTATCTGCAAAGAGAACAAAGACAAATTAATTTAAAAAATTTAATAAATATTTCATTTTTTAATGGTCACTTTCTAACTAGTCTGACAGATTCAAAAACTCATCCACTTCCACTTATATGCCGAACGTTATTATCATTAAAAGAAGCAATGTGGGTTTCTGATAAATGTTGCTTTGCCATGAATGCAAAGAAAATGTTACTAATGAATTCATCAAAGAAACCACGAACTAAAACACAGACAGCAGAACACTCCGTTTTATGACAGTATTGCGACTTTTAAATTTTTGGAAACAAGATAATTAAAAGGGATTTTAAAGGACATCATAAGCGAACATCAGACCGGAGGAGTTTTAAAATAGAAGCCAATAAGTTTAGCATGTACACAGTATACTGTAATCTCTTTAGTGTCACCATACACTGTCGAACTCCCACTCGTATTTGAGCATGGTACAAGTGAACCGATTTTCACCAGGCTTATGTGAAGTATGTGTGTGTGTCTTGAGCTATTCAGAGAATATTTGTACCAGGTTGGTCTTCACGTTCGAGTTGGAGTTCGACAGTGTATGGTGACACTTATGAGAAAGGGATAATTTCATACATATTCAGAAAAATATTGTTCTGGTACATTGAAAACCGCAAAAAAAAAAATTGAAATGGTTGATTTTTCTGAGGTCTTTTAAGATTCAAATGCCGAACATTTTTCTTTGAAATGTTTGTCATTTGTTAATCGGATTCTCCTTCTCTTTCTCTGAACTTAATTTTTGCTTTGGGTTCTTAATTGTCTTTGTGCTCGTGGGATCTTTGTACCTTTTGGTGTTTCGTTTTGATTCATCCCGTTCATGCGGCCAATTTTCGTTGCCGTATGAACCGTATGAACGGTATGAGCGCGAACCGCATACGGCGCATCTGGCAAACCACATTGGGTGACCGACTCAAAAGTAGATGGTTGTGGCGCGAGAGCAATGCTAAGTAAAAAGCTCGCGATACATATTCACAGTGCAAGCTTGTAAATTTGAACACAAAATTTTACAAACAAGTTTTTTACTCCTGTTTGAGTTCTTGTCAATTTCAAATTTCCTAACATAACTTTCCTCTCAATACTACAATAGTGCAACACAAAACATTCACAAAGAGAAAAATAAATTCCTTTTTTGCTTGGAAATGTTTTTTTCGCACGTTCTGTTGGTTTTAGCGTAGTTCGAAGGTGGTCGCGAACCTTTTGGTTTGACGTGTGTGTCGAGCTTACAGCTCCCTATACATTTGGAAGCTAGTAATTCCTGCAGCCATTGTGGTCTACACGTGTATATCAAGCAGTGCCCCGTTAGTATGCCCACTTATAGTGCGCACTGTCTTCTGCGTAATTCCAAGTGGGTTTTAATCTTTCTTCTATCGTAGAAGTTTCAGAATATTTTCGTTACTCTAGAGTTGTTGGTATTATGCCGTTCATCGTTCAGTTACTTCTGGTTTATCTGTATTCGCATCTGCAGCTCTTCTGCTGCCACTCGGTCGAGGCTAGCCCCGGTTTAGCTAGTCTATCCGGGATTTCGTTAGTTAGAACCCCGCTCTGGCTTTTAACTTACCGGAGTTAAAATTTCCCATCGGTACATAACGTTTTGAGTCTTGTACTGTCTGCGACTTAATGGTGACAGACTGTAGCGCCTTTAGCGCTGCCTGTCTGTCCGAATGTATAAGAACTTTATCCTTTTTTCGCATAAGTAAAAACAATTAAAAACAAATTCGTTCCATTCATGTATGCAGTATCATAAAACAAATATCTCGTTAGACAATTCTGAAAAATAAAACATTCATTCCAACCATTTATGCAAAATTTTCTGTAACTACAGAATTTAACGAAAGGTTGCCATTCATTTATACTTCAACAAACATTCTGACTTTCATTTAGTTTCTTCATTGCCATGTAAGCATGTGGTGGCCTCACCACATTCCTATTTTTATTCTGTTAGCTTGTTTTGAGTTGATGAGTGTTGCTTGCGAAAGGAAACCACTAAAAGAAAAGCCACAATTTAAATAAAATTTATGAAGAGAAGAAGTAAGTCATTTGGGTTGGTGGGCTACCCACTGTGAAATAAGGACATAAATAATAAATATTTAATTTTTCTGAGACGAGAAAAATATTCGATATTGCAATGCACTCATGGGTAATAAAGGCTTCTTTAATATACCCTGTAATGAACCATATTCTGGTCTGGTTGTGCTGTTTCCACCGGCAGATCTATGGCAGCACCTGATGAGTAAGGATGTGTCGGTGGTACGAAACCAGGGGCCAAGGATCCCATTACGCCTGGACCCCAAAGTGAGCGCAAGGGCAACTAAGCCGTCCGCCAAACATTCCATCCTTATCGCCCCATATTTTTTTTCATTCCCCATTTTTACCTCCCCTGTTTCTGTTGTCTTCCCCAGGCCTATGAATTCTTATTAATACGTAAAGGACAGGGGCAACGAGCTGCGAAAACTCTGCCCACGTGTCCCGAACTGAGCTATATAGCAAGCATAGGCCGCTGCTTAGCTCGTTGAGGGACCTTTTTCTACGCCAGATGGCAAGGCCCGACATTCACGGTCATTTTGCTATCTAAGGCTCCTTCCCCAGGGGCATCTTCGGATGCGTATCAAATCGTCCATTACAACCCGTTTATGAAATTTGGTGTTTGCTCTGTTTTCCATAGTTACAAAAGGCCGAGTGTAATACAGTGTAGGGCAATATGAATTTATAAAGAATATCATGCAACAAGTCTCGGAACAATCATATAATATTTACCGATAAAAATTGCAGTCAAAGTTGAGCACCCACAACGCCGGCAGCAGTAGCTCGATGCATAGAGCTTCGAGAGGTCGCAGGTTCGATTATTGCTATGAACATATTCAAAAAGTTGCATTTCTCGCCGGCTGTGATTGAGCCAATTTACACGATGGCTCAATTTGATTCCCTGAGTTTTCTCAACACAATCAGTTGCCCCAAGATTTTTCGAGTGCATCCTCTCGTGGATCAAATTGAGCAATCATATAAATTGGCTCTCACGTTGTTCTTATGCTTCGTTTACACGAGAGCAGTTCTCTGAACGTGAACGTGAATACAATAACAGCAACACTCATGTTCGCAATCCGTACAATCCGTACGTGTTTGGTACTCATTCTCGTGTTTTTTGGGAATTTATCGGGTGTAGGGTAAAATAACACACGTGTAAGTTTTTGCTCACACGGGTCGTCTCGCAATCGGCTCGTCTGCGATTCGAACTCCACTTCCCCAGCAAATCGATTCGCTTACGTGCCGACCAATGGACGACCCGTGAGAACATCTCCATACATTTGCTTGGGAATTGGAGTTCAAATTGCAGACGAGCCGATTATGAGCCAACTTCGAAATGACCCACGTGAGCAAAGCCTTACACCAACATTATCCTGGATAGCTTAGTAAGCCTACCCTACACTCGATAACCTCTCAATAACTTCCACATGCATGGCACATAGATGGCCTTAGTGTCGTATGGAATGTGTTAATGTTGGCACGCTCGTGTTTTTGCCAATCAGCCAAGTTCATTGGTAAACTAATATTAGGTTTGGGTCTGATGGGCCCATGCCTATTATTAAATAATATATTTTCAATAGGGTTACTAAAAATATCAATAGAAAAAAAATAAAAATAAAAAAACAATAAGAATTTGCTGGGGATCGAACCCCCTCCCCGATTTGGATAGAGCTATTGTACATTTGTGACTGTCACTGATAAAGAACACGTTTAAATGATGTTTGTAAAGTTAGAAAGGTACGCCGAGTTTATAAATGTCCGCCGTCGCAATAAATAAACGAACCGATAAATCGACCTAATATGTATTTCATCCGAATTTGTAATTTATTTTCACCACATATGAGGCACACCACTTGACATCAGGGTAGACAACTTGACATCAGGGTAGACAACTTGATAATACGGAATTTAACCTGGATGCTTCCCTAAGCCTTTTTTTTGCACAACCAAGGCATACGTGTGTGAATAATTATAGTAAGTAAAGTCAGCGATCAGCCTACTCCCTCCCGTTTCAGTTTCGTTGGCGTCCTTTGACAGGTTGCTACCCAGGTATGTGAAGTCGTCTACAAATTCGAAGCTAAGGTCCCCTACGCTGATGTTCGATTGTGCTGGCGTCCTGGTTCTTGATTGCATGATCATTTTTGTTTTGTCCTCTTCCAATATTTATCTTTTCAGAAATGGTTGATTAAATGATTAAATACATAACTTCAATTCGATATACGAAAAACAATAAACAATATGCAAGTATGTAGTTCTCGCACTTACACCAGTAGGGCCAGTAAGTTCAGTTTTTATATATGGTTAGCGTCAAAATGTCCAACTTTAAATGAATGTACTGTATTAATATTTCATTTCATTTCATTTATTTATTTGCAATTCATATAATACATTAATTCATTTAACAATAATTTATTGGTATTGCTTCTCCTCTCTAAAGCAAAGCTTGTGTCATTGGAAACTTTAAGTTTAAGGATAGTTAGACTATTAATTGAAAAGATGATTGCCTATGGTACTTATCATCGTATGTCATCAATATCTTTGACCTGGGATATGTATTTCCACCTGGGTACGAGGGGTCGATGGAATACTTGAACCCTTAATGTGAAAGGACCCTGCAGTGCCTCACTCAATTTTAAAAGAAATGTTTCGCAACTGCACGACTGGTTGTTTGGTACGCAGGTGCCGCAAGGCTGGAATGAAATGCACTTCAGTCTGTGGCAATTGTGAAGGAACATGCGCAAATGGACTTCCACTAGAAAATTATCAACTTGACTAGGAAGTCACCAACTGTTGCCAGGTATGAGGCAGGGGCACCTGACGGGTTTGTGGCTTTCTTCGGTTGACGAAACTACGCGCGAGCTATATACGTCAAAATACTATCCAGCTGATAGTTTCCTCTCGCGGCTCTCCAACAATTATGCCTGACGAGTTGAGGTCTCGCTACGGTTGGCGAAACCAAGAACGACATTTTCAAAATTCCTGGAGGGTATTATTCTTGACATTATTCATGTACGCAAACAGGGATGAAAATTTGCAAAAATATACATGAAAATTGTTTAAAGCCAATAGACGTCTTCCAATCTATATGCATATTTAAACAATAAATAATCATCATCATCGTGGCACGACAGTCCGACGTCAGGCCTTGCCGGCTGGATTGTTGTCCTCCAATTATCTCGTTCTTGACCGCGTCCTCCAATCTTGAAAGCCTAGTAGTTGCACGGCGTCCACATATTCAATGCTCTCTCAATGAGCTCTCGGTCGTCCTCGCAGTCTCGCTCCGTCGTCTCGTTGTCCGTTCATTACTCTCTTTGGCATGCGATTATCGTCCATTCGTTGTACATGCCTTGCCCATATTGAAGTCGTCGTAGTTTGAAGATTTTCAAGACTTCCAGCTCATCATACAGTTCATACAACTCATGGCTGTACCGGATGCGCCATCCATCTCGTTCGCAAACAGAAACAGAAAATTCGCTGCAGAACCTTACGTTTGAATGCGTCTAGCATGTTTCCGGAGGTTTGAGTTAGGGTCCATGCTTCACAACCATAGCATAGTACTGGCCGTATGATGGTTTTGTACATGCGGAGCTTCATGTTTCTGAGCACATGTTTCGATTTCATTATGGGGAGAACCCAGAAAAAGTATTATTAGGTAACTGTATCCGTCGCTTGATTTCGTCAGTTTTATTGACGTCCCTTGACAAGTTGCAACCCAGGTATATGAAGTCGTTCACGAACTCGATGTTGAGGTCCCCCACATTGATGCTCGATTGTGCAGGTGTCCTTGGCCCCGATTACATCATTATTTTAGTTTTACCCTCGTTGATACGCAGTCCAACTTCTTCCGCAGCGGTGTCAAGTTTCAAAAAAATCAATAAGTCTATTATAGATCCTGACCTGTGAGACAGAGTTAGTTATCGTCATCTTTTTCAGTCACACTAATTTTGTAACTATACCAAATTGCAGCATGATGTTGTACAGTACTCCACGATCGATACTGTCGTATGCAAATATTTGGTATACGTCAACATTGTATTCCCAGCACTTCTGAAGTATCAGTTTGATCGTAAAGAGCTGATCGGTTGTGGAGCAACCAGGTCTGAAGTCGTCCAAATATTCGCAAATGATTCGTACGTACGGCAGAAGAACATCGAAAACAGGGAAATGGCTACTGGGGTCTCAACTTCAAAAATAACTCAGCAGAAATTCAGCGCTGCGACTGCTTCTATTTTCTTTGTATCTATGCGTAGGAAATAGCCAATTTGAAACATTAGGAGAACCTTTTACACAAAATTTGATGCTCTACAACTTTCAACAAGTGACATTTTTATTCGAAATAGCCATTCTTGAGTAACAGGCGTTTGAAAATGAAGATAACCTACTTTTCAGCCTAGTTGGTAAAAACAGTCGATCTTTGACGTTGGATTGTGACTAAACCGCTAAACTAAAAATAATTTTCAAGCAGTTCGTGGAATTTGATGCTCTTTAATTTTATAATAGTAAAGTTTTATGTAGAAAGTACCATTTTTTAGTTATAAGTAAAAAAAACTGAAAAAAGTGCCAAAATTGCACATAATTCAGAAACTGTCGCAAATTTATATAAGTCTTATTTAAGATGTCCTAAGTGAATTAAAATAATTTCCAGCTTTACCTTATTTTTTCGTCAGCAAAAGTTTAAATCTCCTTGTCTATTACGAGTATGTTAACAATTTACTAGATTTTTTGGCTCGTCCAAAGGCTTTTTTCCGAACAATAATAAAACTGCTATTCTTCTTCATCCATTTCGGATTATTTTCCGTCGTAGATATATCCGCTACTCAATGTATCTAGACGAATATTGACATTTTCAGCACATATCTTTCGTGTTTTTTTTTTTGCTTATAAACAGCTGTCTATCCACTTAAAGGCTTTAATATCAATCAATGCGATTATTTACACCACTCTGGTGATTGATTTGTTACGAGAACGAAATGTCTATTCTTGTTTTTGCGTATGATAAGGAAATTGGAATTTCCGTGAAAATTCTTCTTCAAGCATAATATTTTGCAAAATGAAAGAAAAGTACATTAACTTGTATGTCTGAGCGAGTATTGTGTTTTCCCTAAACGAATTTGTAGTGTAATCGTGTTCTGAATCCAATCTTTTTTATTTTCTTTATATGGAGCCGAAAGGGATTTAAAGGCATTTTCTACTAAGCGAAGGGATGAGATTCGTGAAATATGAAAGCTTTCATGTGAAAAGTGGGTGGCGTTTGATTTGTATTCTCGTGTTGTTTGGGGATTTTACCATGGTATCTTACATAAAAAGATTACGTATACGTAGTGTTTCCGAAGATATACTGATACTCGTATATCATACCAGAAAGGATGAACAGTTAATCTTAATGTGTCAATGGTGTCAAACAAATTTATTGTATTTTGAAAAAATGCTGTTGATTGAAATTTGCATTGTAAAGTATGCGAAATAAGTAACTGGGACAAAACATTTTTAATGGAAAGTTTTAATATATTGTAAAATGTTTTAGTATTTTCTTTACTTTAATTTTTCATTTAAGCATTGAGGCGACTGGTAGCGCAGTGTGTTGAGGCATCAGTGTCATGTTTGACTACCGGCGTTTCGGGTTCGAATCCCGTCCACGACGACGTTCGTGGCCATGGATGTGCAGAAGGTGCATGTTGGCAACTGCGTTCTCCGAAACCAGTTTATGCCAACGAGGGCCACAAAGGGGTTAGGGCAATTGAGTAAACCATTCAAACTCTTATAAGGTTTGATGAATAATGATAAATAAATAACAAATGACACTCGGAAAAAGAATCAAAATATTTTTGAACGAAATGATTAAATGGGACAAGTTGAAAAAAAAACATTAATTATTTATCTTTATTTGTGCTTATACAACTTTTGAAAGTTATATTTTAGATAAGAACTTTATTATTTAAGGATTCCAGTTTGAGGATATTAAATTATGAAGCACTGAAATGTCTGAAATGCCACTCAAGGATAATGACCTCTTTTATGTTCTTTAAGGTATCCGTATACTGGCCGGTACCGGCTGTGTGTTTTTATTCAAGAGAGTATTGTTTACTACGAGATTAGAGGGAAAAAAGATTTGCAAGAGTTCATAGCAAAGTCGTTACAACAGGAGAGGTGTTTGACCCAGTTACTTTTTCCGCACACTATAATATTTTGGAGAAACTCTTGAATAGATGTATGCTCCACAACTTTAAGAGTGTTGATTCAGGATAAGGAATCGTGTAGTTTTGAAATTTTGCATAGTTGTTGAGGACACTCCCCTGAATTTGTGCTTCAAAGTTTCCGATGATAGAGGGTCCGGGGGTGCAGGGAGAAGGGACCAAAGGTCCTTTTTTTCAGTTTTCCTTGATTATTTTAAAACTGATTCTACAAAAAATGTACAAAGGCCGAGAAAAGTACATAAAATTCCCTATTGTACTCTAGAAGACGATAAAATAGTAGAGAGTATATTGTTTTTTTCACAAGGAAACAGCACGATAACTCTTGGTGTAATACAGTTAACAACACAACTTGGCCAAATATTTTTATTAAGATCTAATTGGTTGGTAAAAATGGCCACGATCCGAACAAAGGTGTGCGCCTACCTCCAATACAAATACTAATTATGCAAAAATGCCAAGAATGCCTCACCGAATAAAAGTTGGCATATACGAGTATCATTATTCATACCAGTGGTAAAAAAGAAATGCTACAACAACTTGTAATTAAGGATTATGTGTTAATTGCCTTGACCCCTCCACGGGCATGAGCGCGTCAACATCTCTGATAATTCAATACCTTATTGACGTTTCGATAGCATATCTACTTTTCGGACGTAGCTAGCATGCACCTCCTATCGGCGCCGTCGTTATACTGATAAGCTCGGAGTGCAGTGGGAGTTCTATTAGTATCCACTGGTCGTCTTAGTTCGGGCTGAGAATCGAACCTCCATTATCTACCTCATCCTAGAGCCGTGACCGAACAAACACGCCACCGAGCGATAAAGTACTATAGCACTACTTACTCGTAAAAATAATTTAAGAATTGTTATATGTACTATATTTTTAGAAAATATGATATCAATGAATTTCCTTAAGAATTTTTTTTCTATAAAAATGAGGTCTCAGCCGCTACTCTACGGTACTTGGATCTAATGTTCAGGGGTTCATCTCTCCGACGTTGGTCCACACCCTCCGATTACCGCCAATTTTGCAGTTGGATGGTTGTGTGTAAACATTTTTGGCTCG
The DNA here is from genome assembly GCA_964017055.1 of Chloromyia formosa. Taxonomy (NCBI): domain Eukaryota; kingdom Metazoa; phylum Arthropoda; class Insecta; order Diptera; family Stratiomyidae; genus Chloromyia; species Chloromyia formosa. The sequence goes on from OZ024815.1 coordinate 21,092,194, forward strand.
GTTGTCTAGGCGTTGATATTGGAGACAACTACAGCCTTTCTGTGTATGGCCCAAATAACAAAGCCGACTCTAGATGAATTGAATACCAGCTGGAATTTATAATGAGCGGCTGGATCGTTTTGGGCAAAATTTCAACCGAAAACTCCATCTTAAGCTTAGTTTTTTTTATGCCAAATTTCGTACAAAAACTGTCAAAAGCTGCGTGCGCACGAAAAAATTTTGCAAGTTTACACTGACACTTTTTCGTGGTAGACATAAGTATGCAACATTTTCGCACGAAGAGGTTAGTGCGCCAGTGCGCGCATTGTATAGCGAGCTGAACTTTTCACATGCACCGTTCGCAGGTTTTGCTGAATTGAGAGCATTTGAATCCTGCGTTAACAATGATAGTAGAATCTCACACCAACTTTAGCCGACACAAGAGGGGGAAGACAACACAAACATCCAAACACGAACGTTGTCGTGGACGGGACTCGAACCTGAAACGCCGGTAATCAGACATGAGACTGATGTCTCTACGCATTGAGCTAGCGGTGGCCCACATACTGTGAAGGACGATTTGGTGGGCATCCGAAGATATCAGTGGGGACGGAACCAAAGGTAGCATAATACCCGTGAAATCAACAATGTGTAGGACCTACATTAAGCATTGTCCCTAATAACAGCTTGATCAATGCAATTAATCTACCTCTACAATCGAAAGCAGGAACATTTTGACTACTGATTTTGGTGCTAGAACGCCCGTTTGACATTGTCCGGCTAAAATTGAACAGGCGATTTTTTTAGAGGAGTTGATGGATAGAAAGAAAACGAACAACATAACTCTAAAAAAATTGCCGATCCGGTTTTAGCCGGACAATGTGAAACGGGCGTAAGTGTCTTCACTCCTTCGCATGTTTGTCGGAAATATTAAATAGCTTCCTTGACTTAAAGGTCGGTTGACACGTTCGAAGAACACTTTGCCAAAGTTTCACTTGGATAGAATATCCACTATTGTCAATTGCCACTTTGCCACCTGCAAAACAAACCCGGATTTAGCATTTCAAGGAAATTTACACCAAAACACACTATCCAGACAACCACAAATTGAATAAAAACCGACAACATCTTATTATTTCTCGCTCCAACAACTTTTTTCTGCGAACTTATCGATTTACCATGATTTTTTTGAGGGAAAGTTGAGCACCGTCCTACTTTACTTTGATGGGACGCTTAAGACTTCAAAGCGCTTTGACACGTTCAACATAACCTGAAAGTAGCTTGTCAATAAGCTATGCCAAAGTGTACTTTGAACGTGTCAATCGGCCTTTATTCAAAGCTTGACCTAATTAGCAATGTTCAAGAAGGTGGAAAGTTTGCCATTTCGAAACATGCACCTTTCCTTTAGTGCTTGAGTCCATTCTGTACAAGTATGTACTCGTATCTCAAGTACATTCGATCAAAATATTCCCGGGCCATTTAAGAGCTAGTAGCTGCTCTTAAATGACTCTTAAAAGGCTTTTATAATGCTGCTATTACCTTCTTCCAACATGAGCATAAGAGCCCTTCTATTTCCAAAGAGGCGGATTAAATCTTTTTTTATGAGATGCTGTCAACAGGATGTCGTAAATGCATTGACTTCTGATGTCCTATAAGATGACAAATCGATATCAAAGGACTCTTTTCGGAAAACAGAATAGGGATGAGAGCTTTCAATGATGTTAAGTCAACAACCGATTTTAGGCTACCAGGCTACCTTGTACTAACGATTAATCGATATCAAGTCGATAGCACTGGTCAACATTTAAAAACAAATAGCCAAGAGGATTATTGAATTATAATTATTTGAAAATTATTCTAAACTTTCCAATAATTAAATTTTTGTTTATTTGGAATCCACCTTATTACATTTCGGTTTTTCGATCATCTGTGCTCAGCGAGTTGTTTTGTGCTTACTGGATATTTTAAAAGCGTTGATATAAAGCGGACTACATAGTAAGCCTATATTATATTTTCACCCTAAATTCACTTAAAAGACTTGCCACTGGGTAAACAGATGAAAAACGTATGGCAGCGCCATAAATCTGTGTGTGATGGATACATGTTTTCGTGCATGTACAAATATGACAAAGGATTTTCAAAACATCGTGTATCTCATGCCATAAATTGAAGCTACGTCTGCCCCGTAATTCTCTCAGATGAGATTTTAAATTACATTAGTTATGTTTCAGACAACAGCAAATGTGCCACTAAGGATACCATACGGTATGATACTTATTTCCAAAAATAGTTTTGCAAGGAGATGTCGGAGCTCGGAAGCGACACATACGCGGTGTCGGAGGTCCCCAGAACCCGAGAGTCGGTACTTACCGTAATTAAAAATACTAAAAAAAATCGGCATAGCATCTATGGAATGAAACGAAACTTTAAGTCCTAGAAGCGGTGGCATAAGCAAAGGGTTCGTTTGAATATAATGGGGTACTAATACTAAGACATGTCCTTTTCATAGATGATAAATAAATCTTCGAAATACACCGATGTGCTGTCATATATCTTCCGACTAAGCCCAAAATATTTTCTTCTTACCCTCTCGCCGAATTATGTCTTTCATTCCCCACACAGAGTCTGTAGTGAATCCAGAGAGGGGCCACGACTATTCAAACCCATAAACACTGCTTGCCTTAGTCTTTAAATATTTTATGAAGTTCTCCGAAATCAATAGGCGCGTTCTGCGTATCTATAGAGGGTAGTGAAGTGTAACAAACACACATTACACAAACAACAAGCGACTTGTTTGTGTTTTTCCTAATACTGTAAGTCTTATTAATTTTTGTAGCATACAATTATGTATTTCGAAAACCACGTGCCTCCTTTTTTAGTGCATAGCCTAAATTCAGTTTTAGCCCTGAAGAAGGAGGCACTGGTTTCCGAAACAATTGTATGCTACAACATATTAATAAAACCTACAGTATAAGGAAAAACCCCCTAATTTTTATTTTTATTTATTCAACCAATAAGAACAAGCATGGGCAATAGTTTGAATATAATTATAAAAAGAAAAAAACTTTGACGCAGAATAAAAATAAAATAACGCAAAACGCTTTGGGAGGCTACAGATTTATATAGGTAGATTTTGTATTTTTATTTATTTCCATTTGGATTTTTCGCCCGTCCCGCATTATTAATAAATATGTTTAATAGACGGGAATATAGTCCGAAGGATGCTGTTGCTTTTGTCTGGGCACTTCCAGTGGTTCGATCTTAACCGAATTTGACATGTAGTCTCCTTGGAAGACCACGGCGGCCCAGTGGCAGCAATTTTGATTATCGACTAGACTAAAGATGTATTCTGTTGTGTTCAAACCAGAGTTAGTCGCCTAAGGCGCTTTTCAAAGATAGCTCCTTCAGGTATTTCCCGTGGTTCGATTTCAACCAAATTTGATACATAGCTTTATTGGGTTATTACAATATAAGTAACACACGGTGATATTCCTGCAGGTGTACGTCATGACATGAAATAGAACAGAAACCGAACCTGGTAGCTATGGGTTTCTTTTGAATCAGGGCGCTAACTTCAATCCGCTGGAGTATTGTTGAAGGCATTTTGAGTCTTTTGGTCAACACAAAAGGTCCTTTTTGGCCATACATTGAAACCTAACCAATAAGCGCATTTTCTGAATGGGAGTGATGAAAGCAAAAGGACAAAAGGACCTTTTCGGGCGTGAAACGAAACCTAGCCAACTGGATATTTCTTGATTCGGGGTGAAGAGACCAATCCACGATTGATCAGGACAGAAGGACCTTTTTAAACATTAAGTGGCACCTAGCCAATCTTATTTGCAAGCAACGCATCTTTGTGCAGGGATTCTATTGTGTAACGTTGAAAAGATGTATCAGAGAATGGAACAGAGCTGAGACTGCAGCACATTGGGATACCGCTCCGTGCGTGAAACAAGAAAAGCTTTTTATCGCAAGATAGTCACGTAAACGAGCTGTGTCTTTATTAAGTATACTCCTAACGGGACATTTGATGTGTTCGGTAGCCATGTGGTCACGGTCACCGCTCTACCATGCTACAGCTAGAAAGACGGAGGTTCAATCCCCGACGCGTTAATAAAAAACTGACTGTGTACTACTAGAACTCGCACAGCGCTCCGAACTTGTCAGTATTGATATGGCGCGGATAGGAAGTGCATGCTAGCAACTGCACAATCCGAAAAAAAATTAGCTATCGAAATGTCAACAAAGCGTATTATTACAAGACATATTGATGCGCCCATGCCCCTGGAGAGGTCAAGGCAATTAACACAACGGGACACTTAAAACTAAAATATAATTTAGAAGTGATAGGTATAATATTCTAACATCCCATGCCCGCTTTGGAGGGGACATTTTTCTGGAATGCTTTTGTAGAAACTGAAGAAATTTCTCCATTTTTGCTTAACGATATAGTAGCTTTATAAGCACGATTAAGCTCGATTATTAAGCCTAGTCCTGTAAGCGCGTTAGATGCGAACCTATATATATTTATACTAGTATACGCTTGATATACACACCATGTCCCGTGAGAACGTAGCTAGATATCCGTAGTTTCTTAACTCAGCGTGCCTTAGTTTGGGGCACCTATAGCACAGTGCGTTGAGGCGTCAGTCTGACGTCTGTCTGATGCTACCGGTTACCTACGGTTTCGAATCCCGTCCATGTGGTTGCCATGAATCTTTGTGTTGCGTTCCTCCTCTGGTGTGAGGCGTAACAATAAGCCACAACCATTCCCGACTTGTCGCAGGTATACGGCTAAACGGGCAGGAGGTCCGAAACCAGTTTATGTTAACAAAGCGTCAACTAAGCCAAATGGGGGGTAGTTGGCGCGCTATTCCCCACTAGAGGTAAGGGAAAATAGTAGTGCCGTCGATTCACCCACATTATTCGATTTGTGGGTTGAGTCAATGGTCCAACGACTTTGTTGGTCTCTGCTCCCACTGCTGATGCCACCTTCGCTAAGACTCATTCCGTTGACTATTTTTAGGTTACCACGACGCATCCGATGGCTTCACACATCGACCACCATAAGCCTGGTCTTAAAGCCGAATTCGCAGAACCTTTTTCATTCAACCCTCAATCAAAGATACACACAAATAGTGTTCCGTGTTCTATGGCTTGACCGCTGGTCGCGAACAATGTGCGACGATCGTGTGCCTAGCAAAACGCACCCTTCGTACCACCTCTGGAAGTACGCAGTATTCTACCACATTTGAGACCATTGGAAAAAATAGCTGATTCTTGAGATTTATTTCATTGTTTATTAAAATAAATTATCGCAACAACAGCTTTTATAAATTTACCTTGATTTATTACTCATCCGGCTCTTATTCATTTCAGATTTAAATCGAATTCGTTAAAGAAAAAATTCGTACTTACAATATTTGTATCCCGCTATGTTCAATCTAACTGGTGCCACAGATCATTCACTTATTCACACCACTAGTCTCCAGCAATAGTTTTTTTTTTTGATCAAACACTGTTTTAATTAAAATTTTATTATTATTACCCACAGAACACTACGTGATACTTAATTCTAGCGCTCGCACTGAACCCATAAATCATCAATACGCATATCCAAATCAAAGAGAGCAAACGAAAATAAACACTTTTCGCACAAATAAAACATTGCTGTCAATGCAATATGAATTTACGAGTATGTCTCGCATCTCGGAATCGCCCGCCACTCAATCACCACCCTCCCAAAATTCACTACATCCCCATCTTGAACGTGACATTTAAAATTGCACTCTTAAAACCTACAAGAAGCTCAGAAATTTGCACACCACTTGCTTCCTTTATGTCAAAGACCACTCATCCACTGGAACTTTAATGAGCACCGAATCGAATCTAATCCGATAATCATATGGGGTTAGTGTTTCAGAATTCGAATACTAGCAGCTATGCTGGCTATGCTATGAGTACAAGTATTATTTGCAAAAATTATTCGGGCCTGAATTTTATGAATTCAACTCAACTCATTGACGAACTGTGAAAATTTGATTTCGATTGAAATGTACTCCTTTGAAGATGAAAACAGATTTGCACATAAATTTTCCGTGTTAGCAATATATAAAATGTTCATTTGGGTGAAGTGAGAAATTTAGGGGCTGATAGTGTAAACCGGTTTGTTTTTACTAAAAATTAATTGTTTTTAGTGAAATATAAGAACAAGGAGATTAATAGTTTCACAGCAAGGAAGTAGTTTCAGAAAGTAAGATCAAATCTTGGATCGAATAATTGGGGGCTTGGAAAATTTAGAATTTGGTGGACAAGTCAAGGGTTTGAACATTTTTTTTAAAAATGCTATAACTCTGTAACGGTTAAAGATAGAGGGTTCATGTAGTACATTAATTTTCTGCAAATGAGCCATACTATCTACCATTTAAATATTTACCATCATGAATGGGACACCCTGTATAGTTTAAATGGTCGGAGATGCTTTCTTCTGTGCGTTGCAAACTTCATGACAAAGCTAATACACCCTATCACATCCGTGAAGGGTATAAAAACGGAGATAAATTGCGGTGCGAGAATTACAGAGGCATATCACTAGTCTGTACGACTTACAAAATAGTATTTTGTAAGTCGAAAATTTTGGAAAATATAATAAAATCGTAAACTGAGCGGATTATTGCCGATTATCAAGGTGGCTTTAGAGCTGTCCGATCAGCTTTTAACGATCAAACGAATCCTGGAAATGTGCTAGGAGTACAATGTCGAGGAGTATTAAATCTTTGTCGATTTTAAGGCATACAACTGTATCGATCGGGGTGTACTATTGTATATTGTTACATGCTGCAATTTGGTATTCCAGTAAAACGAGTACGCTAACCAAAATGACGATGACCACTTCCGTCTCCCTGGTCAGGATCCAAAACAGGCTGACCGATCGATTTGAAACATGTACTGGTTTGAAGCAGGGCGATGGACCGGCTCCGACGCTTTTCAACCTAGCACTTGAACACACCATCCAGGCAATGAATGCGGTCACCAGCGGCACGCTAATCGTCAAGTCGGCACAATTGATATATAGACGACATCAACATCATGTCCCGAAACCTGCCTGTCGCAGAAGAACTTCTACGAGTACATAATCTTGACACGGCTGCCGAATAAGTTGGATTACGCATTAACTCATTCACTACCTTATTCTAGAATTTCGAGTTAAAAAATATTTGGTTGCAGATTATGACTAGTTTGGAGTCTATGAACACGAATGTGGCAATTAAACGAATTTCCACTACCCCATTTCCGGTTTAGTTAGTTCCGGTTATATATAGGACAAAGGTAGTGAAGCATTGTTAGTATTCTGTTGAACGATACAACGCATGTATCCAGGTTTATATCGAGATTTTCCTTATAAGGAACGTTATTTCTCAAAGAATATCTTGTCTGGACAAGCAAAAGTGAATTTTTTGCATACATTAGGGTTCTGTCTGGGATGACAACGATGAATACTTCTTTGACTACATCCTCGTAATTAATTGGGTAAGGAAACTTTGAAGCCCATCGGCCTTTATTTTTCGTTAATAAAAACATTAAATAGAAACTTATTAGTTGTTTCGCAGTTTCAACATGTGCTGAACCTCTCGAATGAAATCTGGTAGAGTGAGTTCCGCCATCGCCCAAATTTAGTAAAAATCTTCAAAATTTCGTCCGCCGATTCTTGCAAATTTGGAAAAACCTTTTCATCAATCACTTTCCTAGAGTATAAAGCCATTTCACGACCTTAAACCATCTAAAAACATTAAAAAGAATCTTTTACAGAACCCTCCAAAGAACGAATGACACATCGCTTCACTAGCGTTGTCCCATATATGGGACACACTAATAGTGCAAGTCCCACGAGAAGAAGGAACTATAATTTTTAAAGTATATTACAATATTTTTTTTTTATTTTCTTCTACAAAGTCTCTGATTTACTAATTGCGTAAAAAAAATTGTATTTGGCTACAACAATCTTAAATCGAAAAGAATTTCGCGCAATTATAACAATTTTCCTATCACAGCACCACTTTTTCCTAAACTTATTGATTCTATGGTAGACCCGACCAAGCAAAAAAGTAAATATTGACATATGTATGTATTTACATATAAAAGGAGACAATGGAACAATTGAAACACAAAAAAAAAATGAAAAAATATTGTCAAATTAAGTTAGTAAAAAATATAAAAAGTTTATGCCCTTTATATAGCACAGGTAGTGAATGAGTTAACGAGGACAAAACCGAAATAATACCGCAATCAAGAGCAAGGACACCAGCAGTCCCCAACATCAATGTCGGGGACCTCATCATAGAATTAGTCGACGACTTCATATACCTAGCAACCTGTCCAAACACGCCAGTAAAAAAAATAAACGAAATCATGCGACGGATACAATTAGCAAATAACACTATAGGTATGTCCAGCGTAAATACGGTGCGTTGAATACGGGCAAATTTCAAAATCAAACCTATGTTGGCAAATGTGCATGTCCAACGTAAGCGCGATATTGCAGTAAATGCGTGAGATGCGACGTCCTCGCATGATTTTTATTATATTCTTCTTCTTTTCTCTGTCGCCAGATTTTCTTCGCACGGTACTGATCGTAACTCATTTCTCGCTTGAAGGATGATTTATCCATCAGAATAAGCCAAATTCGTAGTTGGGAATTTCGCTAACATACAATAAATATTTGTAATGAGCCATATTCTGGTCTGGTTGTGCTGCTTCCACCGGCAGATCTATGGCAGCACCTGATGAGTAAGGATTTGTCAGTGGTATGAAACCAGAGGCCAAGAGCCCCATTACGTCTGGACCCTGATGCCAACGCGAGGGAATCTGCGCCCTCCGCCAACCATTCCATCCTTATCGCCTCATTTTTTTTCATTCCTCATTTTTATCTCCCCTGTTTGTTTTGTCTTCCCCAGTCCTACGAATTTTTATTAATAAATACATACGTAAAGGACAAGGGCAACGAGCGGCAAAAACCCGCCCACGTCTCCCGAACTAAGCAACAGCAAGCATAAGTCGCTGCTTAGCTCGTTGAAGGGCCTTTTCTCCGCCAGGTGGCACGGTCCGACCTTCACGGTCATTATGCTACCTTACCCTTAGGCTCCGTCCCCACGGGCATCTTCAGATGCCCAATAAATCGTCTATTACATATTTTTCAGTCGTTTTGACGAAGAGTAGTTTTTTGCATGTGTAAATCAATCGTGCAAAAAATACGATACAGAAAAAAATGGCATTCACTTCAAAAATATTTGACTTTTTTTGCATGCGAACTTTGAAGTAGGCTTTAAACGTAAATGAATAAACTTACGCGAATGGTAAATAAATGAAAATTTTACCAAAGGTGAATGACAATTTAAATTTAAATTTAAACAAGGGTTTATTAAGTCTCCCGGACTAAATGCTAACAATCCAGCGTGTTATTGGACCCTGCCGTGGTCAATGTATGCTGTGGTTATCATGGTAGCCCTTCAACCTAACCTAAACCTTGAGTGCTTCCCACGCTTTCAAGACAAAAAAGCGTAAATGCCTTCTGCAAAAAAATATAAAACCACCCAACGGCCAATGACTTGCTAATCGTCACGATAGGAATGTAACCTCCAGCCAGTATTGATGAAATTCGAAAATCGCCTCGACAAAATTATTGGTTCTTCATGCTATTGTTCCGTACGCCCGTAAAATAAACAGTCATCTAGTTACTCTTCAATTTTACGTACTACACGTACATAGAAGCACAATTGATTGACCCAATTCTTCTTAGTAAAAACCAGAGCCTATTTCAACCAAAAATCAAATGAATAGCGTACTTTATCTACAGGGAGCAAGTGACTTGCAAAATAGCTCTCCGTCTCACAATTCTTTTCTTCTGTGATTGACGGGGATTTAATGAGTCAGAGCACAGGATGAAATTTTCCAGCTCTGAACTACCCGTTCGACCTCCAAAAATGTGCAATGCATATATAGAAAAATATCCTCCCTAAACAACGAGGACATTTTTATGAATCCTCTTCTGGTCATAATTTCTCTACTTTTTCGCAACACCTACGTGACAGGAACCCGAAATAACTATGTGTTTTATTCAGGACAATCACTAGATCGTCTGGGACGGAAGAAAAAGTCGAAAAACTCACTAAAAGCGATTATTGAAGAAGCCTATAACAATGGTGCGAAAAAGATACATTACAACGTGATTCTTTTCGGTTATTTTTGCATGGGAGTGAAAAGCACTTTTGCTTGAAGCTAAATAAAGTCGTTAAAGGCTTCTACGAGTATGACGAGTATATCCTTTTCAGTCGTGTTGACGCTAGTGAAACGATGTCAACGAGAGAGCACTCAATCGAGTTGAACGAAAATGTTTTAGAACGAAATAGACTCATATACGAGAATTTTATATTATACGAAACGTAATCGTAAATTTCTATACCATATTGAGTTTAATTTCGTGTAAAATTTGGTTCAAGCAACACGGCATAAGCATTTATTTGTATTTCAACCCTGTTGTGGAAGAAAAAGTGGATCCACTGTTGCCCAATGTGGGAACAGTGTGACATGCCTCCCATTATTTCACAGTCATAAACCCTCCATTTAATTACACGCTGATACGAATGCGACCTTTATCCTTGCACAGCTTAGCACAATTTTACTACGAATTCACACAATAAAATATTTACGGTGATTTCGTTTTTGTTTACTACTCGTAATGCTGAACGATGCGAAATCGATTTGATCCTTCTAGAATATCGATAGATATATGAATGAAATCGAACATTCATGGAAATTTGTTAAGAATGAATGAAGTGTATCGCCACCTACTCAATCCAACAAGATTGAGTTGGCAATGCACTTCAGCTAAAAATGCTGGAATGTTCACTATATATAAAATGAGCCTGACCTGTATTCCCAAAAGAACAAACGGTGGCTCCTGATGATTATGGTCTAGAAGTTGACGAAACCAGGCGGCAAGAGTGCGATGGGCTTTATGCTGATCATTTTTTGGTGAAGTGCATTGCCAACTCAATCTTATTGGATTAAGTTGGTGTTGATACAATTCATTCATTCTTAACAACTTGTATTAAAAGTGCTATGCGTGATGGTAATGAAATTGATTTCACTCGTGGGAATATTTATGAATTGCTAAAAGCTAGGAATATCAGGAACGTAGAAATTCCATACAGAATTTCTTTGTTGATCCGTAAACAAAATGGTTGTGTGACAACTTGTACGAATGGTGAGAGAAAATAGAAAAGTCGGCATCGATGTGAATATGTTCTTAGAGGTAGTGAGTTAGACAACGACAGCCTTCTTTCTCTCCCAGCGGCTATTCCTACTCCATAGCCCCCTTCAAACCGTGTTCCTACCACCTCAAAACTCACGGCTAGGCCTGTTCCTCACGTACACCTGTTTGTTCATACCCATGATGCAAAGAAGATAAGATATCTTCCCGCCTTTCATTTTGGAATCGTTCTGCGCATGACATCATACGTGAGTTGTTATATGAGGAACTGTGGGTTCATAACACTCAGCATTGCAACCCCCACCCTTGGCACAAAGAAGACAAGATAATGCCATCCCGGGTCTCATTTCTTAATCGTTCTGCGCATCACGTCATACGTGAGGTGTCATTTGTCCCTGCCCCTCAGTACACTATCGCTTCGTTTGCTCAGGGTGCAGCACGATGCAGTGGGCTCTTTTTGCAATGTATCATATTTGAGAAGCGATTTTTTTTTTTTTTAATATCGCGATAAGTGTCACTCCTAGCGATAAATGTTTTGGAAACAAATAAAGTAGACAAAATCGTAATCGTAAGACCAATACTTTAAAAGATGACTGGACAAGCATTTAACCGTTTTATTATTTATTTATCACCATGGCAATTAATTGGTGACAGGAGCACATCGTACTAAAAACCTTCGAAGGTTGGTGGTAGACCAGAAAAGCAACCACAAAACACCATAGTAATCACATCCTGAATGGAAAACCATAAAAAATCTTCGCTAATTGCCTTTTCAACTGTAGATAAATCCGCAAGTGAAAGCAGGATAAATGCAAAAGATACAAAAACAAATCAGCAGGTAGCTATCGAAAAACGTGAATGAAGCATTCCGGAATACTTCTTCGCTAATGATACCAATCGCAGTACATTTTCTGAGGATGGGGTTCTCCTTTTTCTAAATAATTATTATATCTAAAGACATATGACTTATCCGAAAATAAAGCTGATTTAGTTACAAAACAAAGCGGTCACATTTTTGTCGTGGGACTTGTATTTTGCTCGCTATTTGATGAAATACTTTACCAAAACGATGATTTTTCCACTTCGTGGAGACAGAGGAGCCATTTAGTGATAGAAAAAAGTGGCTCATACATTGTTATACCCTTCACGGATGTGATAGGGTATACGAGTATTAACTTTGTCATCGTTCAACAAAATATCATGCACTTTTTCGATGGTTTCCGGTGTGGTTGCGGTTTTTGGCCGTCCATCACGTGGGTCGTCTTCGAGGGACGTGCGACCACGTTTAAATTCAGCTACCCATTTTTTAACGTTGACATCGAAGGAGCAGAGTCCCCATAAACTTTTGTTAACTTCGGATGAACTTCCTTAGAGGCTAATCTATCCAAAACGAAGAATTTTATGATCGCACGATATTCAAGTTTCTCTATTTTAACGAAAAACACGTAAGACGTCTACTGCAAAAATTCGTGTAAGCAAACTATTTGTTGAAACTTGTCATACGAACTAATGACACGTGCACCCAGGCAGGGAAATAAATTTTCACTGATTGTAACGGTATTTCTGTGTCAGGCTGATAACTTTTCACCTTACCCTCGTATATAGTTTACTAACTTAAGGAGCGAGCGAAGCATTGTTCACTTCACACACAACATTGACACTAATTTCGATCGTTTTGGCCTTTTTTCACTGTCATTGACCCCGTGGGAGGAGAGCCTTGGGAGCACTAGCTGCACCATTCATCCCAGCGACCCCGAAAACCATAGGTTTGACACTAATCTTCGCCATTTTCGAAATTTTTTTGCATTCTCATTGACCTCCGGATTTATTTCATGTCATATCGGCCCTATTCAAATTCGTTCGCACTCCATCCAATGCATTTTCCGCTTGTAAATGTCTTTGGGGATCAGACACAATTAATGTACTGTACTTTAAACTTTGGCATGAATTTACCTTTGTTATCAACTATCTTTTTGCTCCGAGCGAATTGGTAATTTGGAAGCAAGCCAAATTCCAGATTCCAAAATTCCAAATTTTAAAACGTGGCAGTATATATGTTGCAGAGATTTAGTACACAACGTCAAATAACCATATTGCCCAACAAACAATGCACTATTTTTCTGCATCATTTTACAATGTTGCGGACAATTTCCAATAAAATGCTATAAAACTCTCTACTACACCGAACGACTAATTCAAGCACATTCGTCATACTTGTAAAATAGAACTACAAAAACACCATGTGTGGGCTCTAAATTCCTACCGCCTAAAGCGGAAATGGACTCTGAAGCCGGACTTTAGGAATTAATTTTCGCTGTAAGAACCTTGAACCTACACACGTGTGTGTGTGTGTTTGTAGTTCCTAAAGCGGAAATTCCCTAAGTGCACCTTCAGATTCCATTGAAAAGTCAAATAGTGCAATGCCGATTTAAGTCTATTTGCCGATATTTCCTAATAAAATTTCACTCCCGTTTGCCGGGAAACTTCATAAAAAGACAGAATGCTCTAAATCCCTGCAACATATACACAATTTTTCCATCTTACCAATTGAAACGCTTGGACTGACGTTGGAGTCTAAATGTTTGTCCAATTTGAATGCAGCCATCACCAAATTTCTCCATTTATTTGACCTCGCAATTGATTCAGCATTTCTCGCAGCAGCCATTCCTGTTCTAGACACTTGGCTGCGCGACCTGCGGTGTTTCAGCAACAGTCAACATTTTCAATGTGGCTGACGTTTTTCTGCAGATTCTGTCAGTCGGGCTGCTCTCATCCTTCTTGCATCGGTGCTACTTTGTCCCTGTGATAGTGCCATACATCTTAGCGCCCCAAAAAATAAATAATTGAACATCTTTTTTACGGTCACTTAGCCGCGGCAGTGAGGGGAAGGGGGGTGGTGGGTTTTTTTTTTGAGTGTCACCAATTATCCCAGCGACCCCGAAAACCAATGTTTTGACACTAATTTTGGTCATTTTGGAGAATATTTTATCGGCGATCACTTACCCTCCTGGATTAGTGGATGCGGCCAAATCGAAAAATTCAAAACACTAGAATCTATTCTGGATTATAACGAATATGTTTATGAAATTTTCTTGGAAATCGATCGAGTCTCTATTTTTATATATAGAACGGAATATATCAGAACTCAGTAATCCGAAATTGAAATGTCAAAACGACGGCAAGTTACGACGCAATGAACATGTACATGTATTGATGCTTAAGTCAAATACCACAGATTATTCAAATATTCAGTTATGAAAGAAACACTCATTATTTAATAAGTCATGAATACAAAAAAAAATATTGAATTGAAAATTATTGAGAAATGCTGGGAGGCTTAAAATTTTTGTATGTGAGAAATCCAAAAAAAAAATATTTAAAAAAAAATCGATCGGAAAATTAATAAAAAAAATTCTGGATCCCAACAACAGCGCCACCTACAGGGTCCAACTATAGCTAAGAACCATCCAGGTAAACCCATAAGCAAAAAAAAAAACAAGATTTCATCAAAATCGGTTAAGCCTTTTAGGAGGAGAAGAATTACAAACACACACACACCGGAATTTTATACATAAAGATATGGTCGGAGATACTTCCTTCTGTGCATTGCAAACTTCATGACAAAGTTAATACATATATCCTTCTTCGTGAAGGTTATAAAAAGTTATTAATATCGCTCTTATCACCATTTAATTAAATGAAACTCTCTCCAATTATTCCAATAAAGGGGCTGCTAATTATTCCCAGAATTTTCTTCCTATTGACAGCCTGGGAAACATGTTCCATTGATTGAGGAATTTCAATTTAGATTTCTATTTTCGCTATGTAGCTGTTACTTACTCATATAAACAATCTTCTTAAAAATTAAAAAGGAGTCCCACGCCTATAAACATACAATACAAACAATTCTATTTACAAACATCAAACACGTCCCAATCAAATGACTCAATCATAGACTATTCATAAACATTCCCTCGGTGCCTTGAATTAGAGTCCTTGCTTTTTCTTTTTATCCGTTTTTTCTAGAACATGAGAACATAATATTCGACAGTCGTCGTCAATAGGCCTTCGTAGGCAAACTTTCCTTTCAATCTTATTCGAAGGACATGCGTTGTTTCTGATGCGGAATAGATGATTTTAATTCAATTTAAGTACGTCAGAAAATAAACACGCTTTGACGCCATGGAAAAAAATCAAATAATATTCTAGAATTAGGAAACGTGAGTGTCTATGAAGGCACGTTTTCTACACAATTGTTTTCATCTGGTAAAATTCTATATTTTGTTTCCATATTTACATAAACAAAGCTCCGAATATGAAGAAAAATGAAACATCTTGTCGAGGTCGAAGGGTGTCGTAAGTTGAGTAAAATATAAAAAAAAAATTTCCTTTTCGCACATAATGCTTCCATAAGGCACGTTCGTTTGTACTCCAATGCAGGTTAATTCGGGTGAAGGTTAAGCGGCGTTAAAAAACGGTCCGGGTTAACTATCAACTGTTAAGTGTCAAAGTACAATTGACGCCTGGCGTTAATTTAATTTTTCAACATTTTTGACTGTGCTCGCAAGGTTAAAAATATCGGAAAAAAATATTTACGCTATGTTTACTAAATAATTAATTAAATTAAACTACAAAATTTCTAGTTTTCTGTAATAAATTCGCCATTTAGCAATGCAAGCGCCATTCTTTAATATATGTGTCGAGTGCAACCAGTAGAGCTCTCCAGGTTAATTTAGGTTAACGCATTGTTGTAATTGCGTGTTGTACCGAAATTTCCGGCACAGTACCGAAATTGCGACCTTTTGTACCCTGTATCGAAATTTCTCTTCAGTACACGGAAACATACCCAAAATTTAATCATAGAAAGATTTCAGTAATGGTCGAACATCTTTCAGTTACATTTTACATATTTCATTTTTTGCTCGAAGCAATTGGATCAGCAGGAAAATACGATTTAAATAATGAAGACAACTAATGTCCACACCAGATTTCCGGCTGAAGCAAAGCAGCGACAGTAGCATCATCTGTGTCCTGGGTAAATGTACTTTCTTACATATACCTCGCACCTAGGAAATTTTCATGCGAATCTTAAGTTGTTTGTTCAGAAAATTTTCCGGGTGCGAGTGATGTGTAAGAAAGCACATTTACCCAAGACACTGACGATACAGTTGCTGCCGCTGCTCTGATGGAATGGAATCTGTGTCCTTCAGTAAAACTCACATGTAAAGTCGACCCTATACGCTCAGGTATACCTTGAGGCTGACCTCAAGGTTTACCTTTTCTGAAAGAATAATTTGTTGTTGTATTATTAAACCGGCCATATACGTTCAGGTATGCCTTGAGGTACACCTAAATGCGTACAACTGTACAGGTCTGGACACCTGGGCGGCGAAACAACACCCATTACGGTATACATGCAGAGGTACACCTCAAAGTATGCACAGGCATAAATCAAGGTATAGCTGAACGTACATGTCTGGCCTTAGTCGTTTTAATTTTTTACCCAGAAATCTCGTATTTTTTATATTCACACGGAAGAAACGCTACCTTTCATGTGAATATAAAATATATTGGGTGTACAACTTTGCTTCCGCTGTTTTTCCTGGATGAATTAAAAGCGTAATTGTCAAAAAGTACTGACAGATGTATTATTCAAAGTACTGTTCATCGCTAGCGACAACTTTCGCCCATCTCTTCGGCAATTTCCGGATTCCATATCGGAAAAGGAGGCGTCTTTCGACGCGATCCATGATTAGATCTATTTTTCGACTTCCTCGTATGAACGAAAATTCTGATCAGCCAGGTCGTGCGCCATGGAACGAAACAGATGGTAGTCGGAAGGGACGATGTCTGGGGAGTACGGCGGGTGGGGCAAGATTTCCCATTTCAGGGCTTCCAAGTATGTCTTGACCACTTTTGCGACGTGTGGCCGAGCATTGTCATGCTGGAGGATGACTTTGACGTGTCTCTGTTGGTACTGTGGTCGTTTTTCCTTTAATGCTCGACTTAAACGCATCAATTACGTTCGGAACCGATCTCCTTTGATAGTTTCATTTGGTTTCAGTAGCTCGTAGTATATCACACCGAGCTGGTCCCACCAAATGCAAAGCCTTGGCGCCGTAAATATTCGGTTTTGCCGTGGACGTTGAGGCATGTCCCGGCATTCCGCATGACTTTCTGCGCTTGGGATTATCGTAACGGACCCATTTTTCGTCACCGGTTACGATGCGATGTAAAAATCTCTTCCGATTCTGCCTTTGAAGCAGTTGTTCACATGCAAATAATCGCCGTTCAATATCTCTCGGTTTTAACTCGTACGGAACCCAATTTCCTTGTTTCATGCCCATGGCCTTGAGGCGTTTCGAGATGGCTTGCTGAGTCACTCCCAGTGATGAAGCTGATTTCCGTTCTTTAGTTTTCATATTCTCAGCAGTATGCTCATATATTACACTATGTGCTTACACAAAATATGTGCACATCGCAAAAAAAAGTATGTGCAAGCAATGTAAGGTATGTGCAAGTAAAAGACCTAGGGACCTAGGGAAACAAAAAGAAAAACATTTTTTTTTATTATTATTATTTCTATCCTAGGGCAGGCTAAGATACCCAAAGGTGGGCACTGCGACCATGAGATCTATTGTGCTATAGCTTTAACTAATCGAAAATTTTTTTGTAGGAGCTCGCTTAAGGGGACCGAAGATGGGAAAAATGAAAAAAAAAAAAATATTTTTTTCTATTAGCCCAAAAAATTCTTCTTTTTTTTCTGAACATTTTGGTATGACTATTATGAGGGTTACGACTTCATAAAAGCCTTTAAAAAATTAATTAATATTTTTCGGTACCGGGACATTGCTCAAGATATACGTTTTTTGATAGTAGACTAGAGAAAAAAATTGAAAACGAGGCGCAAATATGGATCCAAAAATACGATTTTGTCCGTCGAAAGGTACTGCGACTGTTGGCTCGTATCGATTCGTTATCAGAAATCGATATTTTAGAGATGAAGAGAGATGATGAAGTTTCGATGTGCGCCAAAAGCGAAAACCGGTGTTGAAATAAAAACGCTCGTCCTGAAAAGTAGTGTTTTTTGCCCTTCCGGTACATGTTGCTCCTCTACTATTTAATATTAATCAAATTACTTTATACGAGCGTGTTTCCCGTTGTTATGGGACACTACAAAGCTCATTTCATGAAAATCGAATAATGATAACGTGTCGAAAAAATGAAACAAGAAAGAAAAAAAGGCTCTTTCTGGAATAAAAGCCTGAAGCTAAATGTATCGACCAAATTCTGTCAAATGATCTTTAAATAATCGTGACATCATTATGAACAAAACAAAAAAAAATCGTGTTAATATCTGTACTCGTTTTTGAGCAACAGATACCGAAAAATGTCCCCACCCGCCTTGTTCAGGGGGGAATCTCTGTATTCACCCCATTCATTTGAAATTGAAATTCCTCCTAACCTGGGCTCTCTTGCGCGCCACTTCTTCGTTCAACCAAAGAATCTTACGCGCCATACTAAAGCCAGAGGCTACAGTACTACTATCTTGGTAGGAGGTTATAGCTGTTCCGCAGCTGATTCTAACCCACTGGTCGTACTGATTGAGTTTAACAACTGCTTTGGAGCTTACTAATTCTCGAAAAAGTCTTCAATTTGTCTTCTTAGGACTAAAGGATGCAAAGCGGAGTTCGGAACCACCAGGAATATCAAATCGGATGTGCATATGGGCGGAATTAGACACTTCGTCCGATACCCTCTACTCTGCTGTAACTGACTCTCCGATTAAACTCTACTCTCAAGGGTGATATCAAGCACCTCTCTCCTGGCGGCAGTGACAAAAGTGGGTTTGCACATCATTCCAGATCACCATTTGTACGTAACAAAATATAAAACATTTAATTTTTGAATTTTCCGATTCAACAGTTTTCAATTGAAAAGTACATCAATGTCTAATTAAAATTTCGACTACCTCGAATTATGTCTTATTATGTTCTCTGTAATCCTGTCAATTGATTTCTTTTCAGATAAAATAGAAAAAAAAAATATATTTCATAAATATTTCCTTCCTTTATTAATTCATTTACTCTTATTATCCTCCATAAAGTCGACAATTTCCCCCGATTTCGAATCCGAGTCAATTCACATCATGTCTACCTTTTCTTTGAACCGAGTTAATATCATTTTAATACCATTTCCGTATTCAATTACCAATTTCGTGGGACAAAAAGAAATTTAATGATTCGCACAAGCTGAATATGAATACGTACCACCAAATCGCCCGAATTACTTCGAAAATCGACTGAAATGAATGTCTCCTGAGAATTACAAAGTGCCAAGGATGGTCCGCGATTTCTAATACACTGTGCGAGAAATGTCGACTACGCAAAGTCATTCGACTTGAAGTAATTTTATCCTTGAAGCACTCTAGTAAGAAAGTAAGGAATACAAATCTGGTGAAAAGGGCTCGCATCAAATTGTCGTTTTGGGAATAAGAGTAGGTGGACGGCGCGACGATATTACAGCAGATCTTCTTTTATTTTGCGTTATGCGGGCAGCATCCCTGGCACGTGTTAAGAATTATCTTATTTCGTGTAACGTCTGTAGGTGTCTGAATCGAGCATGTAAGATGAGCCTGAAATGTTTCCAATGATATTCCCAAGATTTTAAGGATAATTTATGTGAAAGGCCCGTATAAATTCCTTTAATAGCGGTCTTACGAGTTTGATTTACGAATCAACGTGATGGAAATTCCTCTGGAGATATTAGTGTGATAAAAAAACGGAAAATAGGAATTATATTACAATCGTGATAATCCGACACGATTGGGACTACCGCGTGAACGGATTATCGATAACTCCAGATGAGTGAATGCTAGAAACCAATTTTAACTATGATGCAGCAATATAAATGACTGCTAGTTGATTTATTATCAAGAACCTATCCAGAAGACCTGTTGAAAAATTTGAGAACCAGACCCACATCAAATTGTTAGACCCAATAGCCGTATTTCTTTGTGAAGAACAGAACCATTTGTTTCCCAAAAATCGGAATGGACAGCAAGTGCAGAAGGCGACATTAATTAACGCTGATGTGCGCTCTTTTGATGCCACAAGAGATGAACCGCTGAGACCGAATTCAGTTAAGAGGTTTAACCATGGTTCTTAGATTCAAGCAGTGGAGTTCAAAAAACAAATTACCTCCACTATTCCAGGCAGGAGGAGGAGGAAGGCAAAAAACCTCTTCCATAGTCCTCCTCAAGGGCGCCCTCTGGAACGGCTAACCAAGCCAACCGAGTTTTTCACTGCAAAACATTTTGTAGAGGCACATAACGATGATCATCCTGAATGGCCAACAGCACCAGTACGTCTCAGGAAGTAGGCGAACGGTGGAGCTACAACATGGTTGTGAGAACACTAACACGTCACACACAGCTAAAAGATCATCAAAAGAACGCGCGATCAAAAACACCATTGCGCTGTATAAAAAACAGCTCCCGACGACTCTTCGGGGACACCTAAGGAAGCAACCCTTCCCCTAGGATTAGGTATGTATGCTTGCAGCCTACATACCTGAAATCAATTTACACTCGAAACATTAAACGAGCCTCAGATACCACAGACTGATTCACCGGCAACGACTTTCGGCTACAAACAACGGACCACGATCGGTTTTCAGAACGTTCGCACGATGTGGGGTGAGTGCAGTAGTGCAAGGCTCGCTGAAGTCTAACGGGAAATGACCGCATATAACATCTCTATATTAGGACTAAGCGAAACAAAATCGGTTGGATCGGAATCGAATTTATCGCCAAGCTCCCAAACAGTACTGCTCTATTCTGGAAATGAAGACGATACGTCACCTCGAATGGTAGACGTCGGAACACTGTTGACTAGGGAGGCTCGCCTATCTCTAATTGACTGGAAGCCCATTTCCGACCGTATCATCACAGCCAGATTCAAATCCAGGGTTAGAAACATCACAATAACTCAGATCTACGCCCCGACTGAACTAGTGGATCAATCAGCTTAGGACACCTTTTATCAACGGCGTGGCGATACTTTCGACAAGGCACCCAAAGGTGACATAAAAATTATCACGGGGGATCTCAACGCCAAAGTTGGGTCTGACAATGTAGGCTTAGAACACCTAATGGGCAATCATGAACTAGGCAACAGGAACAAAAATGGCGAGATGTTCGTGAAGTTTAGCAACTCTCGTCAACTCGTCATCGTCATTGTTCAAGCACAAACGCTGCCACTTAACAACCTGGACCTTTCCGGATGGCAGAACAAAGAACCAGATTGACCATGTAGCCGTTTTCAAGACATGGAGTAATTGTCTCTTGGACGTCAGGTCGAAGCGGGGTGCTAATGTTGGCAGTGACCACCAACTTGTTACCGCAAAAATGCAGCGATTCAGCGCCCTCAAAATGCACGAATCTTGCCACGTTTTAATGTGCAAAAGCTTAAAGATCCATCTATAAGACGTGCTTATTCCACGGCCTTGCACGAAAGAGCTAATGCACCACCACTTTATGAGACTCCTACAATTGATGATAGATGGAACGTCGCTAAGGACTGATTTATTTCGTGTGGCGTAACATTTACGGGTCAATTCACCATACCATTCATTAGCGACTCTAGGTGGTTTCTAAACTCAGCACGCAAGAGAGTTAAGGAACAGATCAACTCAGCTGTTGACGGCTCAGCCAAAGATCAACTCAGAGCTGAATAGCGTTCACTACAGAAAGGCGTGCAAAGAAACGTAAAACGGGACAAGCGAAATTATATCAGCGCATTAGCGGAGAAGGCAGACGAAGTGGCTTACCGCGGTGACAGTCGAACCCTTTTTTTTCAAGCCAATAACCTGTAAAAGATAAAGATGAGTCTCTACTGGTAACCGAAGAACACCAACTGCGGAGATGGAGAGAACACTTCATTGAGGTCCTCAACAACACGACCTGAAGGATTGCAGTAATTGGAGTGGGATCTGCCTTCTCCCAGCAAACTTCAAAGCGATAGGAAAAATAATCTTAAACCGGATCAAACAAACAGTTGACCGCACATTGAATCATGACCAAGCCTGCTTTCGCTAGGGCTTCTCATGTAGCGACCACATCAACACCCTTTGAATTATTATTGAACAATCCGCGGAGTGGAGATCCCCATTACATCTCTTGTTCATCGATTTCGAGAAGGCGTTTGACAGCGTTGCCCGGGAATATATCTGGAGGGCTTTACACAGGAGAGGCATACCATATAAATAAATTTGCATCATCAAGGAGTACTACCAGGGAGCCCAGTGTAATTTTTTAAACATAAGTAAGCATCAGATCCTTTCGAGGTGCATAGCGGAGTGAGACAAGGCTGCTTTTTCTCACCTATACTGTTTTTAATTGCCATTAATGATGTACTACGCGGCGCGCTTCAAGAACACCAGAACAAAGGTATAAGATGGCAGTTGTTCAAATACCTTCAACACCTAGACTATGCAGACGATATTAGTCATCTATAAAATAAATCGGAAAATTGGGACCACCGGTAGCGTAGTGTGTTGAGGCATCAGTCTCATGTTTGACTTCCGGTGTTTCGGGTTCGAATCCCGTCCACGACGACGTTCATGACCATGGATCTGCAGGAGGTGCATGCTGGCAACTGCATTCTCCGAAACCAGTTTATGCCGAGAAGAGATAACTAGACTGCAAACTTTTGTGATCCGGTATATCTACGGCGCATCCTACACATATGGTTCCATTAAAAGGCGAAAGTGGAATGGATGGTTGAAAAGGGCCGAACAACATTGCTCAACAGGCCCTCGATTGAAACCCGCAAGGGAACCAACGTAAGTCGCCGTGTTGGACGACATAGTGAGACCTGGAAAAGATGAGTTAAAAGAGAGGGTGCATAAATAAGCAAGTCGTGCAGTGAGCTGAAAGCGATGGCGATGAACAGGACGAGGTGGAAAGTAGGCGTGGTTAATGCGCTATGCCCACAAAGGGTTAACAGGAACCAAAGAGAGATACTTTATTCTAATATATCAAGAACAAGTATTAATCTTGTTGAATGCAACTGTGATAGACGAAACTAATTAATTCTGAATAGTTTCCTATTATTTCAACGAATCAGAAAAATGAGGAATTTGATTGCGGTGGAAAGAAGCGAAAATAGAGTAGAACGAAAGAACTTCTAGAGGCGACCGCTAGATGTAGCGTAAATAAGTGTAAAGCTTTATGCTCTATCGAGGTAGAATCTGCCCCTGATAAATCGTCAGGGCAGATTTTGAACCCATGAAGGTTATTGTAATTGTTGTTATAGAGCGTGTTATTTCTCTAACTTGTATAGTTTAAGATTCGCAAAAGAACGTGCCTTTTGATATATGCCGATTCGCAGTATAACTTGACATTCATAGATGACTTAACAATATCACGAGCCTTCTTCGCAATAAAAATAAAAAAAAACCTGTGAAGTCACTCAATAAAAATACTCCCTTTTTTCACTCAGGATAGCAGACATAAAATTACTACGCCATCATCGCATAATCGCCTTTCTCATGAATTTCACAAAAAGACAATTTGCTATGGCTGTCGGTTTAGGTGTGACGAATCCCCGATTTCATTTTTGTGATGAATTTATTCATTCAGGAATGATTGCAGAAAAATGAAAAAAATGCAAATCACTTTTAAAAGGCGCTTAAAATAGAACGAAATAATGGGATGAGAATTTGCATTAATATCGCCAAGCGGATCACCCTACCATCAAATTTGATTATGTTAGTATGTACCTTCGTTTGTTTGAATTTAGGAGTTCATTATCGATTAACCTATTTTAGTAGGCATTTTGTGTAGACCGTCAAAGTGCCGGACATTACGGATGAATAATATATGTACATATATTGTTGCTCGCGGCGGAATAGATTTTGATTTAATAACCGAAAGCAGCCCAGACGCTAAACTGATTTACTCGCACCTAATGTTATTTTCTATATCATAAAAAGAGTTAACTTAAGAATTTTGTTAGGTCATTTAAGTTAGTAGAGCAAAAGTAGTAGAT
This sequence comes from Chloromyia formosa, assembly GCA_964017055.1. Lineage (NCBI taxonomy): Eukaryota > Metazoa > Arthropoda > Insecta > Diptera > Stratiomyidae > Chloromyia > Chloromyia formosa. The sequence goes on from OZ024815.1 coordinate 21,116,494, forward strand.
TTAGTTGAAAGAAGTGTAGTAAATTCGGGGCTATTTAGTGCTAATTTTGTACAATAAACTTCTTCAAACTTTTTTTTAGTTACAGTAGTGTCTCCAACTTTTTAACTATTTTAAGTTTTTTTTTCCCCAAGCGCAATTCACATAAGAGACTGTTTATTAACAATAGTAATGGCCAAGGGCGTGCCGAAGGTTTTCGAGACCTCAGCAGAGTTTTATTTGGAGGCCCTTCGCCTCTAAATTACAACCTCTCCTCGCAACGTGATGAATATTATGTACAATAATATATTGCAGTCCACTACCTCTTAACCGCACTCCTTGGCACCGGACCTCGGCCGTCCGATAGCCGTTTTGTCCGGTTAATCCGACGAATGTTTAATTTCATGAATCAACATATTTTATCGATCCGTTTTAATGCGTTATGCCGCCCCAACACTGATGTACTGAGATAGAAATAATCAAATATTCCAGCAACTCATACTCCAAAATAATTTTTGTTTTTCAGCCAAACTCAACGCGCTTGTACCAAAACTGATTTAGGTAAATACAAACTAACCTTCGGCTAGTTTGCCGAAAATATGATACTCATACCCTCATTTTAATTTATGGTCCCTTTCCCACTTTGAAATTAGCAGTAAAACCTGTCCTAATTTCACTGTTCCTATGAGAGGTATATGAAATAGTGGGCCGATTTAAATCAATTTTGTGAATGCAATTTGGCGGTAAAGATTAGTAAAGATTTCTTCAGAAAGATTTAAGCCTTTCAAACCAAAATTTGCCTTTGGGACGGCCGTTCCTATGACAGCTACATGATCAAGTACTCCAATTTCAACAAAATTCGGGATTACGATTTGGCGAAAGATACTACTAGATAATACGTAATTTGGTAAAAATATCTTTAGAAACAAAAAAGTTTTTCTCACAAAAACAGACCTTTAGGCCGGTCGCTCGTATGGCAGCTATATGACACAGTGGCCCGATTACCCGATATACAGCGTGCTATACAGAGAAGGTTTGGTACAAAATTTCAGTTCGATAGCTTAAAACTAAGAGTTTGCATAGAACCACACAGACAGACGGACACAGCTTAATCGACTCCCATCGTCATACTGACCAAGAAAATATAATTATATTTACTAAGAATGAAGTAGAGTGGAATTAAAGTCGTACTGACTTAGTTTAGCCTACACTTCCACTGTCGCTGATTTCGTCCACACGATGAATTGTACTCATCAGGAGCTGCCTTAATCGCATCGGGGAAGAAGCTCAACCATAGTTCCCTCCCGTGTTGTACAATGCAAACTACATATGTATATACCTATAGCGTAGCCATTGTATCCAAGGGCGTTTTTTGATTTAGCTCGGAATACCAACCACCTGGCCTGGTCGAGCTGCTTCCCCGATGCAATTATAACAACGAACGCTCAAACGTTTAACGGATTATTCTTTGGGATACTGGAATGTACGCTTTCTGAACAAACCGGGGACCAAGAAAGGCCTCCTTCAACAGGTCGAGAGTTACAAACAGACAGGAAACGAATTGGATTAGCAGTGAAATAAACGACATGAACTCGCACACAATTCCCAAAAGCGGTAAACCATCGGGTCACAAGGAGTGTGGAGTTACATTCATAGGTTAGGTTAGGTTAGGTTAAGGGGCTGCCGTGCTACACACAGCACACTTAGGCCTCCGAAGGCCCGTTGTGACACCACCCGGAAAAGAAAAACCGTCTCCTTAAGAGGGCTGCGTATCAAACCAGCCCGTGCTACTGATATAGCGATTTAACCGGAAGGCGCATATATTCTTAAGGTCATCCAAATCATGAAAGATCCGCGAGCCCAGAAAGTAGCCCCTCCTACCAGCCAAGGCCGGACAATGACAGAGAAAGTGGAGGATGGTCTCCTCCTCCTCCTCATCTCCACAACTCCTGCAGAAATCATGATGGGGGATATTAAGCCTCCTGGCATGCTCCCCGATTGCGCAGTGTCCGGTAATAACTCCAACAACTCTGCCAATGTGCCTCCTATTCATTGAAACCAGGCCGGCAGAGCGGCCGGAATCTAATATCGGCCAAATCGACCTTGTCGTATTGCATGTTGCCCCGTTGAGCCATCTTGTATTGGCCCTGTTGACAACAGTGGCCTTAATCGCCGATTTACACATAGCAAAAGGCATTGCTATATCCTCCAATCTTACGTCAAACCCCCCAGTTCTGCCCTCCCGAGCCAGATCATCCGCCACGCAGTTTCCCACGAAACCACTATGGCTCGGTATCCAACACAGGGTGATGTTAAAGAAGCCACCCACCTCTTCCAGAGCTGCGCGGCAATTCTTAATGGTTTTAGAAGTTATCGAGACGGACTCGAGTGAGCGAATAGCCGCCTGACTACCCGTATAAATAACAATGTCCCTTGCAGTGATGACAGAACTGCTTAGACGGGACAAGGCCAACGAGATCGCCGAGATTTCCGCCTGTAGGATGCTGCAGAAATCATGGAGACGAGCTGACAGAGTGATTCCCAGGTCTTCGGAAAATATACCAACCCTGACCCCTTCGTCGGTCTTGGAGCCATCCGTATAGATCGCCATAAGATCCGAGGTCGAAGGCATATCTTCCATCCACTGGCTCCTCGTCGGAATCACGCTAGTAAAGTTTCTGCCGAAATGGTAACCAGGGGGTGTATAGTCCGTCTCTGTAGGGAGATTCAGGTCGCTCAGTATAGTGGAGTGCCCCTTATTTAGCGCCCGCCACTGTCCCGCCTCGCGAAGGCGCAGAGCCGTGTTAGCCGCCAGTTGTTCTCCCTGAATATCCAGCGGAAGCAAGCCGAGTATCATATCGAGTCCGGCTGACGGGGTGGTCTTAAAAGCCCCCGTGATGGCCATCGTGGCCAGCCTTTGCACCTTCTCTAACAGACCACAGTAGGCCGCCGTTCTAAGTGCTGTCCACCATACACAAATACCGTACAACAATATGGGACGTACAACAGCTGTGTATATCCAGTGTACCGCTTTGGTAAAATACATTCATAGCAAGCATCTAAATCCGCACATTATTGACTTCAAATGAATGAAGGTTTGTGTGCTATTCACCTTAAGACCTGCCTTTCCAGCCTTTGGCTCATCAACGTGTATGTCCCGACTGAAGTTGAGGACAAGTGATATGCTATGGCTGCGAAACTTGGACCCTAACCCAAGTCTCCGAAAATATGCTAAACACATTCGAACAGAAAGTCCTTCGGCGAATTTCCGGTGCAGTTTACGACCGAGATGGATGGCGCATCCGGTACAACCATGAGTTGTATGAATTGTACGATGAGCTGGAAGTTTCGACAATCGTCAAACTACAACGGCTTCAATGGGCAGGGCATGTAAAACGAATGAACGATATTCGCATACCTAAACAAGTAATGAATGGACGACGTGTCGACGGAGCGAGACTGCGAGGAGCCGAGAGCTCGTTGGGAGAGCTCGGTATATGCTGACGCCGAGCAACTACTGGGCTTCCTAGATTGGAGAACGCGGTCACGTGACGACATGTTATAGCCGGTAGAGACATTGTCATCTATACAGACAGCCAGGCTGCAATCAGATCGCTGGATTCAGTTTTGTGTACATCTAAGCCTGTGGATTATTGTCGATCATCCCTCTCTGAATTGGGGAGCTATTTTAACATTGTCCTGTGCTGGGTCCCTGGCCACAGTAGCCTGGAAGGTAACTGTCAGGCTGATGAGCTTGCCAGACTGGGCTGTTTGAATGGGGAACCCCAACTATAGGTATATGGTGATATCTATCCTCCCATTGCTTCTTGCAAACTGATTGTCACATCTGAGGCGATTAACAAAGCCAATGCAAGATGGATTGATGGCAATACCTACCACACAACTCGATCGCTGTGGCCCATACTGGACGCTACCCGATCTGAAAATTTACTGTCGCTAAACAGAAGGCATATTAGCTCGGTGGTGGGTGTTATCACTGGGCATTGTCTCATTGGGGAACATGCCAGGAGACTTCGGTTTCCCTACAATGACTTTTGCAGGAGCTGTGGGGACGTGAACGAGGAGGAAAGTAGTTTCCACCTTCTCTGCTCCTGTCCTTTTGCAGCTTTTGCAGTTAGAAGGAGGTCGTTACTGGGATCCTACTTTTTCACTGACTTGGAAGAGCTAGAAAGCGCGGATGTTGGAAAACTCCAGAGTTTTATTGTTGGCTCTGGATGGTTCAAACTATCAGAAATATTGAGAGAGGATGTGGGTTAGTTGTATCACAACGGACCTATTTGAGGTCTAAGTGAGCTGTGTTTTGTCACAGCAGCCCATCTACCTACCCACCTTCCTTTTTTTATTTTATTTTAACGCCAGGATTTTTCTAGGAGAAATTAAAGCCAAATTTCTGCGACTCCAGCTCTAAGTAAAAATGGACTGTTGACTGTTTTAGAGAAACTAAATAACAAAATTATTTGTCGCAATCAGTAAAGTAGATATATGGAATCCTTTGAGCGAAGGTTAACACATAATAAAGTATATTTTTTTGCAAGACGATTTCAAATAATTTCAAAATAATTTCTCCCTCTTCGGAACGAAATTTGCCGGTCCCCTTGGGTTTATGTCGCAAATACTGCAATGGTATTCTAATCGAATGTCTATGCATGACTAGATGGGTGAACTCGTATTCGTATCATGTGATAGCACTTCATAAATGGATAAATCAGAACCAAAACGAGCAACAATACGAAATGGAATGAATTGTGTGGAAATCACTCAACCAAGAACATATCGATACTGATAAATTGATTTAAAATATCCTTACCAGAAAATAGCATCTTTGACAGGAAGTTGATATACAGTAAACACAAGATAGTCATGCCCTATGGTGAAAAAAAACATTATGTTAGTATTTTTCATTTAAATCTAAAGCTCAAGCTGAATTATACAGATTGTTAAATTCAGAATGTTACTCAAAATATATTGATGGTAAATCAATATTTCAAAAAGAATCTAATTACTAATTCCCTTAGCATTTAGTGTACTATGAAGAATCGCATAGCACCAAAGGAGGAAAAAAGAAGCAATCAATTGGCTTGGCTTGGCTCTTAATTATTATTATACGTTGGGATCTCAGAGGAACGTGCACATTCTCCCTAGTAATAAGCAAATGAAAACTCTAAAAAAAGAACATAAAACGTCATGAACAGCCTGCAAACATACTGGCAGTCGGAAGTAAGATATCTCAAAGAAAGGAAAGTATATTCTAAATTAAACTTTATTTCGGGAACATAGTAGGTAAAAACATAAGCGCTCCACTGCTATATGCTCCTAATATGTATATCCCTCTTTCCTGAAAGATAAACCTTAATACCCTTAGGGATAATACGTCCTGTGTAGTAACACAACAGACCCTGTCGTGGTCTATGTGTGCTGTGGTTATCATGACAGCCCTTCAACCTACCTTTAACCTTAAAAGAAACATGCACAGGTGTTTGGTACTTATATACATGTTACATATTTTTATAACAAACAAACGATTTTAATGAAAAGAGCAAGAAAAACTGAAACTTTTTTTTGCGTTCCGTAGCGTTTTTGGGATATTCCTAGTTGACCGGGTCTGTCATAGTGATTCGCGTCTTTGACCAGTAGAGGGTTTTTAATTGAGGCGATTTCGCACTCCCCTTGCAAGGGCTCCTCACGCTACTCGAGCTCCGCGGTATAAGGGGTGGCAGCCTTTACTATACTGACCTAGAATGCTCACTTGGCTCGGTCTATACGGTAAAACAACTATTAGCCAAGACACGAACCACGATGAGTCGCATCTTCGATGAAATAGGAATATACTTACAGCTTTTTTTAGCTGCCATTTTTTTATCTGTGTCGTTTTTTACATTCCTAATTGACCGAGCGACGCATAGTGATTCGCGTTTTCGACCAATAGTGATTTTAAATTGGGATGATTTCGCCCCCTTCGCGCCTGAAGAAGTTGCCACCCTGAGTTTACCGCTCTAGAACGCTCATGTCGCTCGATCTAAGCCAAGACAGTGAATAAAGAGTACACCCGTTTATCGGTTGTGCATTTCCGCAGTATTTTCAACAATAGGTTTCTTTTCTACATAATCCGGTACAAGTGAGGGTAACGAGCACGCATTATATAGGGTGTCCAGATGCTAATGTCGAACCACCGCGTGCCCCCAGCTCACAAGTCAGCTACCACGTCTTAATTCCAAAATTGAAGTTATTGGCTCTGGGCCCAAAAGATTCTATCTCTTGTAGGATATGTTAAAAAATATTTCCTGGCTCCCACGGCGCTATTTTATCAGCAGGACAAGATCGAACCCTGAACGGTCTGATGAAATTACAAGCTCAATATACGCTAGATTAAGCTCGAATGAATTTCCCAAAGTTTTAGGTTCCACCAAGTGTCAGGCATAGATAAATTATATAAGATAATTTATTTAATTATTCCAACATGTTTATGATGAAATCATGAGACCGAACCCAGTAATTAGCAAGGAAAATGACAGGGGTATCGTCATATTGAAATGATTGAAGGAAATGTTTTCTGCATACTTGTTAATTCCCTTGATCCCTCCAGGGGCAAAGGCGCGTCAACTTTCTTTGCATTACTATGCCTTGAACGTTTCAATAGCAAAAAGATTTCGGATGGGGAAGTTGCTAGCATGTACCTCCTATCCGAACCGTCTTTTACTGAAGAGCTTGAAGCGCTGTGGAAGTGAGACATCAAAACGAGTAGGCTTGTACACTCTTACGTACTCGTCCATTTATAGGACTATGATGACAAATACACATCTTATCGAACATATTTTTGAAGGTTATCCCTTTCATCGTTAAAAGTGGGTGATTCCAAGAAAAGGATTTATAAGAGTAATGTATGAAATTTTTGAAGAGTCATCGTAAAAGTACCAAAAATAAAATAAGGGTTGAAAAAAAATCAATATTTGTAAGTGATATTTTTTTTTATCATAACATAAAAGGGTAAAGTTCTTCGAAGTAAATAAGTTCACCGATGAACGATGTTTAAAAATTTTCAATTGACGAGAATTATTTAGAATTCCGAAAATATATTCCGTATCTTTGAATCTCATTTAAGCACTGGTATCTCCCTTTAAACTATGTATGTATGTATACATGGGCGACCGGTAGCGCAGTGTGTTGAGGCATCAGTCTCATGTTTGACTACCGGCGTTTCGGGTTCGAATCCCGTCCACGACGACGTTCGTGGCCATGGATGTGCAGGAGGTGCATGCTGGCAACTGCATTCTCTGAAACCAATTTATGCCAACGAAACGTCAACTGGGCCAGAACAGTTGACGCGCTATGCCCCACAAGGGGTTAGGGCAACTGAGTATGAGTATACTAGCCGATTCCTTTCCAAAAAGTTGAATCAATAGAGATATGTCATACGTTCATCCGTCTAGCCGTCTACATGTACTTTGGTCTTTAGACCACGCATCAGACCATGTAACAGAACAGCTATTCATATTCCATAATTAAACCATAGACCTTATCAAGGTATAGGGCATCACTCAAAACTGGTTTTGGTTGCAACGCAATTATGTTACACCTAAAGGTCGGCACACATGGCAAGCATTTTGGTCGCGAGCATGCATCGAACCACGCCAAACTCAATAAAAAAAAATTTCCTCGTTTCCACCCTTCTATGATATTTGATGGTTCGAAGGAAGTTCGGTCGTGGTTGTGCTCGTTCATGTGTGGCGGTCTTTAAGGTTGACATACACGACAAGCAGTTTGGTCGCGAGCATGCATCCAACCACGTCAAAATCAATAGAACAGTGGGAATGAGTAAATTCTTTTTATTATTGTAACTTTGACGTTGTTCCATGTATACTAACGATCAAATTGCTTGTCGCGTGTGTCCAGCTTTAGAAGAGGTTCCGTAGATATAGTATCTGTCTATCTAAATCCAGTTGACGTTTTGTTGGCATTAACTGTAATAGTTTCGGAGAATGCAGTTGCCCACCTGCTCCCCCATTTAGCCGCCTACCTGCGACAAGTCGGGAGATGCTGTGGCTTATTATTACGCCCCGCACCACAAGGGGAAAACAACACAAACATTCATGACCACGAACGTCGTCGTTGGGGCGACCGGTAGCGCAGTGTGTTGAGGCATCAGTCTCATGTTTGACTACCGGCGTTTCGGGTTCGAATCCCGTCCACGACGACGTTCGTGGCCATGGATGTGCACGAGGTGCATGCTGGCAACTGCATTCTCCGAAACCAATTTATGCCGTCGAAACGTCAACTGGGCCACATGGAACAGTTGACGCGCTATGCCCCACAAGGGGTTAGGGCAATTGAGAGAGAGAGAGAGAGACGAACGTCGTCGTGGACGAGATTCGTACTCGAAACGCCGGTAGTTAGACATGAGACTGATGCCTCTACGCATTGAGCTACCGGTCGCCCCAAGGTGCGATTAGTGTACCACATAGATAGATAGTTTCGATCAACACAAATTAAGCCGGCGAAGGTCTCTAGGGTGAGGGTATAGTTATAGTAAATAAACAGCTGCTCTCTAACAGCAGGTCGGTCTAACATCTAAATACCCTTTAAATTTTGCCAACATATCGACATCTTCTGCCGACTTTCTAAACAGGAAAAAATCGGGTGTAGATAAAAATCGACACTGTGCATCATAGAGTCGAGCCCTTTTAGATTTCATTAAAAAAAGAAAACAATAACTGGGGCAACAGTCCAATTTGAACCACCAAGACCTCGATATGAGTTAACATCATCTCATTTACTCTTCTGACGATGAGTTTTGGGTAAGTGATCAGCAACACGCTCAACCGAATTATTTACCCCAAATTGGTACTCATTGAACAGCTGAGTGGGCTCATAGTGCGACACGTAAGTTCGCTTTTTATCGGAAAGACTACATTCTGTCTTCAGTAGAATTAGAACCGGGTGCCCAAAGCATAGAAGGCGATACGCCATACGTACTACCAAAGTTTTATTGTTAACAGTCTTGGCCTCTCCAGGGCATGGGAGCGTCAACATCTCTTGCATTTCTACGCCTTATTGACGCTTCAAAAGCATTTCTACTTTTCGGACGTGCAGTGGTAGCATGCACCTCGAAGATTTTAAAAGTAGTCCGAAAAATTGTCGTGTCTTCAACCCATTTAAAATATGTAGTCTTATCCTTTGCTCCAAATATTTTAATGATTGTTCCATTTAACACCACTATTTAGGGAACATTAAGTTTACCAATGTTCTCAAAAAATATTAAGTTAATTTTTGTTATGGTGTTTGTTGTTTCTTGTTAATTCGATCCACGAAAATTTAAAGTCCTAATATATTTTTTTGGACCTATATATTTTGGGCTACGTGCCCATCATAAGCGTCAATGTTCTAAAATTGAAAGACAATTGACAAACAAAGACTTTGTGCTTATCAATTTATCAATTCCGGCAACAACAAAAAACTGGTTGAATAAACCTTTATCAACCTTAATCATATTCAGTTAACTTAAAGCAGTATCTAAATGAAACCGGAATATAGAGGGCTACGCCCGCAATCCGAGGGTTTTGTAGCAAGCACTTATATTTGTACGCAAGTATCGGCTCCTTGCTTTTCTTGGTACCACTTAGATGGATCAAAAAAAAAAACTAGGGTATAAAAAAAAAGTCTGACCCATCATATAGTACCTTACATGCCCATTCATATTACGCGATTGTAATGAAACTTAGAACAAATTGATGTTGGTTATTCTTGGCCATCTGTACTTTTTATCTCGGACGTGGTTAAGGGATGCAGGGGTGCGCTAACTGTAACTATGGAAATAAACTATTATTAACCTATTTTGAGGAGATATACAAACTCCATAATTTCCCGTTTTATATGCTATTCGGAACCCACCTTCCTGAAAGTTTTCATTTTTCTAAGTGTAACGGTCTCGAAATGCCGGGGGGGGATTACGATCTAATATTTTCTCCTCCCTCACTGTTCCCCTTTCTTCAAATTTAAAGTAAATGCCAGAAATAAAATGTACTCAACATTACCTTTCTCACAACACCCGACTTGCCCAAACCAGTCAATAAACAAAATTTGACCTTAATTTCGCCCCACCCCCCTCCTCCGCTCGTTATAGTTGACCGATTACAACACATCGCCCCCTACCAATCTTTACCCTTTCATAAATGTAATTAACCATAATATGTAACAATAACTGCAATTCGCACTACGAAAAACAATATGAAAACAGCACTCACATCTATGAGGCCGATAGGTGAATTTTTTGTGTGGATAGTGTCAAAATGCCTCATCTTACATCAATGTACTATTATTAAATATTACATGATTGTAATGAAACTTAGAGACATAATTGCCTATGGTGTTGGTTACCACTGGCCATCAATATTTTTGACCTAGGGTGTGCTTGAGGGGTGCTGGGGTGTGCTAACCGCAACTATAGAAATGTACTATTATTAACCTTTTTGGATGAGATTTAAAAATTCTATAATTTTTGGTTTTCTATGCTAGTGAAATGCCGCTTTTCTGTAAATTTTCATATGTCTAGCTATAACGGTCTCGAAATGCAAGGGCGGGGGGGGGGGGGGGGGGACAAACTCGGACCACATATTTTCCCCTCTCCCTCTTTTCTCCTTTCTTCAAATTTGAAAAAAATTCCAAAAATGGAATGTACTCAACGGTACCTTTCTTACGATACCCCACTTGCCTATACCAAACGAAAAAAAAATTTCGACCTTCATTTCCCCTCTATGGCGACCCCCCCTTAAAGTTGACCTATTACGACGCATCGCTTTCTCCAGAGAATTATAGTATTTCTACATATTTCCACCAAATTTCATGCATGTAGCTTCAGCGGTTCGTGAGATATTTCATGGACAGACGGACAGACAGACGGACAGACGGACGCATGACCGATTTCATAAGGGTTTTGTTTTTATACAAAACCCTAAAAACAACTTTGTTGGTTTTTAGAAAATATTTGGAATTGTGTACGTCCTGAAGTTGAAAAAAAAAGTTTCTTATACCCTAGACTTTTAGTATAGGGTATATTGTTTTTGTCACGACAGAAATATGAAACACCTTAAAGGAGGCTCCGGAGGTATAGCAATGTGTATATATAAATGATCAGGATCAGCTCCTGATTCGATTAAGCCATGTCTGTCTGTCTGTCTGTCTGTCTGTCTGTCCGTCTGTCCGTCTGTCCGTCTGTCCGTCTGTCCGTCTGTCCGTCTGTCTGTCTGTCTGTCCGTTCGCACGATAACTTTCGATAGAATGAAGCTAGAGACTTGAAATTTTGGTCAAATGTTGTAAGTATAATCTAGTTGGTTGGTATTGAAAATGGGCATGATCAGGCCAAGAGAACGCCTACCTCCCCTATATATGTAAAATAATTAAATGTATCTATAACTCCCGATTAAATAAACATTAAAAGCTCTAGCTTTGGTAGATTGCTCGTGAGAATAATCTTCTACTCCCCTGAAAAAATAAAATCAATCAGTGGAAAACGAACGGTAATTTCCTTACAAAAAGCCCCGTACTACCCTACTTTTCGGGTTTTTTGTCTATAACTCTTGAACCAATTGACGTAGACACCTGATTTTTGGTATGTAACCCTGGGGTAAGAAGATGCTTAAGTTCTAGTAAGTTGGGCATAATCGGATAAAAGGAACGCCTACCTCCCCTACAAATTTCAAAAAATTAAATATTCTTTTAATTACGATAACTTTCGATAGAATGACACTAGCGAGTTGAAATTTTGGCAAAATGTTGCTAGTAGGATCTACTTGGTTGGTATTGAAAATGGGTTAGATCCGACCTAAGAAACCCCTACCTCTCCTACAAATGAAACTTAAAATAAGCAATAGCTTACGACAAAATAATGCTAGCGACTTAAAATTTTGGTTAAATGTTTGTAATAGGATCCAGTTGGCTAATATTGAAAATATGTAAAATCCGACCAACGAAACCCCTACTTCCCCTACAAATAAAAATTCTAATAAGCGATAACTTTCGATGGAGTGAAGCTAGAGACTTGAAATTTTGGTCAAATGTTTGTAGCAAGATCTTATTTGTTTGTGGCAATGATGAGCAAGATCCGACCCAAGGAACTTCTACCTCCCCTACAAGTGAAAATTCAAATAAGCGATAACTTTCGATAGAGTGAAGCTGGAGGCTTGAAATTCTGTTTAAATATTTAAAGCATGATCTTATTTTTGGTGGCAATAATGAGCAAGATCTGACCCAAGGAACCCCTACCTCCCCTACAAGTGAAACTTCAAATAAGCAATAACGTTCGACTTGAAAAATTCGACAAATATTTGTAGAATGGGTTAGTTAATTGATTTTGATAATAGTCAAGATCCTCCTGAATGATTGCTGCAACCTCCCCTATAAACTGGCCATATGGGAAACTCACTTTTAATGCATATGGTCGATACCAATTGGTACTTTTGTATCACCACTAGGTCTGTACAAGTGTAGGGTATATACGCTTCGGCCTGGTTTTTTATTGAACATTTTTCTTATGAAAGAAACTATGAAGCACAAAAAAATCTTTTGTATGATATGTAAGATTATCTCGAAAACTATTAAAGACACCACAAAAGTGTAACGAATCTTTTTCACTAGGGTTTCTAATGATGTTTCATTTTGTGGAATTTTCTTTTTTTTTTTACTTTAGTTTAATTTTGAATTTTTGAAAACGTTTCCGCAACCTCCCGGAAATACCTTTGCGACCCCCAGCGGGTCTTTGAGAACCAATGTGCTTAAGGATCGAAAGGGAGGAACTTTATCATTTCCGTAGCTCACAGTATGTAATATCCATTAACGGAGGCTTGAGAGTAAAAGAACCGTCCTCCGTTCAAAACTTTGAATTTATTTCGAACGTCACACCAAAATCCAAATGAATGATGGTACCATTGAGAATATTGGCTCAATGTCAATTCGGGTTCGACTCGGAGCATAAACTTTTCGAAAAGTACACAACAAGTTTTTATTCGACAAACATTATCCCGACGACTGCGGCTAAAACTTGGCAAGAGATACTTCCAAGAAGACAAATATGCACAATGTGGCAAGTGATCCAAGTAAGGACAAACGTATTTTCAACAATGATAAGAAATGTCACCATTCACTGCCTCATACATTATGGACAAATAAATTTTGCATTTACCGTCGGGAAGTGGATTTTTTATTATACCCCTTGAAGGAGATCTCTGTTGAAGATATATGGGCACTATATATTAGCAATGAGTGGTTTGATTATAATTTATGACATGACACAAGCTTCTTTAGATGACTCACTATGATTTTTTTTTTTCAGATGAAATGGGGCCAATCAAACACACTACAGGGAACGTGAGAAATAGTGAATTGTGCGAATCAATATGTCAGAAAAATATCGGTTTCTATTTTTCGAGTACTTGGCACGGCTGCATGTTGACGTACCATACGCTAGTGATGAAAGACAAGACAGTTGTTAGTGTTTACTCCTTGTTTTACATGGATATTACTGGGAAATGGGCAAAGTAAATTTTGCCTAACGTCCTGTCAACCAATGCAATGAAATGGCAAATGCTCAATCGCAAATGATAAATTAATAATGAAAACAGAAAAATCGGAAAATGGGAAAAGGATAGCCTAAATAATAAAAGGGGAAAACACAAAATGGAAAATAGAAAATTAGAAATGGAAAATATATAATAAAAATTAAAAAGTGGAGCATAGAAAACCGGAAACAGAAATTGAAAGTGTGAGAAATTGGAAAAGAAATTCCATTTTTGAAAATTCAATTTAAAAAAACCCAATTTCGAAAATGGAATTAATATTAATCTATATCTATAAAAGTGAATGTGTGTATGTATGATCGCTTATACCGCCTAAACCGCTGCACAGAATGACATGAAAATTTGTACAACGATTCATTATGCCACTGCGCAGGCTATAGGCTTGGTCCGAGTTGCAAATTCTTAGTAACTGTGTTGTGAAAAAGAAAATACTTAATCACACGGCAAGAAACAGACACAAAGCTTACTAAGTCAATATACGTTGACAATGGTTTTTTTTTTTTTTTAGTTATTTTGTGATCAGGGAAATTTGTCGTTCTCAAACCGTGAGTATATCATTAGCGATTATAATTTGTACGCCGTTCATCAACTGTAAGTACCGATTAATCTAATCCAAATGTAAATGCACTGTTAACATACTGTTAATACACTAGCATTCAAAATTGTCACAATCGTGAGCGTAGCGAACCCTAGATGTTGTCCGCGGGCGAAGCCCGCCGGCGACAACTAGTATATGATATATGTTAATATGATATAAATTCACTACAACATGTAGACTGTATTAACTATTTCATAAAATAAATTCTAATTTGAAGGCGGCCTTGATGATATAATAAGTTTCAATTTGAAACAGTACATCGCATTATTACATGCAACTGTCGCAAACATTTATATCTCTGTAATCGTAAACCACGAAAGAGAAACAAAGACAAAAAAGAAATTCGTGTTTTATTATGCAACCGTCTGGCTACACCATGACCGTGATTAATTAAGCTACTAACCAAACCACGTAATGGACATCATGATAATGTCCAGCCATCGCTGTTTACTAATCTAATAAAATTCCGTCAAAAAAAATTCAGGAGGCTTTAAAAAAGTTGAAGAACAACAGAGAAAGGCTCCCAAAGAGGAAAAAGAAAAAGGACCAACATGGATAATTCCAGATAAACAACAAAATTAGCTCGACCGAAAGGTTTTCAGTGTAACCAAGCGAATAAGTCGATTAAATGATCAAATCTTGAATTGATACCGGGTCAGGTTTGCATGAGATAGATTTCTGTGATTGTGATTTATGGTGAATATAATTAAACCTCTAATAGATAATGGCAATTTCGATGGGTTACAGAGAAGTTAGAATTATTGGGTGGAAGAAAATGTGTGTGCATTAAATCTTAAGTTCATATTGTGTAGATGCGAACTGGCAAATAGGGTCGCGGAGGGTCGCGAACAAATTTCGAAATGATATGATGATAATGAGCTTCAACAATTCCTTTAAAAAAATGCTTCACCAATTCAAATTGGTTTAATGTAATTGTGTGTGTGTGTCTTAATTGCCTTGACCCCTTCAGGGGTGAGGGCGCGTCAACATCTCTAGCATTTCTATGCCTTGTTGCAGTTGCCAGCATGCACCTCCTATCCGCGCCGTCTTTATACTGACAAGCTCAGAGCACTCTGAGAGTTCTATTAATACTCACAGGAAGTTTTTGAACCGAAATTGTCCATGCACACTTGTGCGATACTGCGGGTTGTGAATTAACAGTCGCTTGTGTGGGCTTCGCTCGCGACGTCCGCTCCTCTTTTAAGGGATCACAACCCTCAGTATCGCACAATGTTCGCGCGATACTGCTCGCTACCCTCGCACTGGGTAAAACAGTCCCTTGTGTGGGCTCCGCTCGTTCCGCGCTTAAGGGATCGTAACCCTCAGTATCGAACATATATGGACGCTCGCTTCGCTCGGTCTGGGTACAACAGTATAATAACAGCGCGGATAGGAGGTGCATGCTAGCAACTGCACTTTCGAAAAGTAGATATGCTATTGAAACGTCAACAAGGCATAGAAATGCTAGAAACGTTGAGGCGCCCATGCCCCTGGATGGGTCAAGGCAATTAGAGATACCTGAATAGTGCGTCAAAAAATATTAAGCGAAGGAATACCGAAAAGGTGAAAAATGGTTTGGTTTCGTTGTTGCAGCGCAGTAGTGAGTTGATATTTTTTGACACAAACTCTTCTTTTCACCCTTCGACCTGATTGTCGCGCTAAGTGGCCGTGATCGTTCGGTCACCGCTCTACGATACTAATCTAAAGCTCGGAGATCAAATCTCGGAGCGATCAAAAACTTCCTGTGAGTACTAACAGAACTCTCACAGTGCTCCGAGCTTGTCAGTATAAAGACGGCGCGGATAGGAAGTGCATGCTAGCAACTGCACTTCCGAAAAGTAGATACGCTATTGAAACGTCAACAAAGGCATAGAAATGCTAGAAATGTTGACGCGCCCATGCCCCTGGAGGGGTCAAGGCAATTAGAGAGAGAAGCCAGGACTATTCATGTATTACTGTAAATTTTGTTAATACATAAAACATATTTTCCGTTTTCGATTCAACCAATTTTCAGATCATTTTCATACAAAACGACAGACCGGTTTTAATCCAGGTCTCACATGGGATCTCATCGGAGCAAAGTTGAAAGCAAATTGATTGAACATCAACTTCTCTCGCACTGTCTAAATGTATGCTGAGTATGCAATTCGCCATCACGACGGCGAAGTATTTGTATGGTGGCTGTTTAAGTTCGGTCGTCGCAGAGCCGTGGCGTTCTTTTCGGTCTGTGAAGCCGGATTACTGAATCGAAAGCGGCTATTGTAATGTAAAATACAAAAACCGCTTACATCATTTGATCAGTTACCAATCCGATCACAATTCTACGGCAACATTTGTCCAAAGTTTACTTTGTATGTCTCGGTTCATCGTAAACTGACACGCGAAGACGCCTGCAATGGACGATCGCTGCCGCTCCCAATTTTTCCAGAGGATTAAACATTGAGGAAATATTCTACAACAGATTACATTTTAACTCGAATTTTATTAAAATATAAGGTAAACTTCTCAAGTGATTAAATGCTAGCTTTTCTGTTATACTATTGTATATTTTTTAATCAAAAAAATCCAAATTTTGTTAACGTGAAGACATGGGACTGGCATGACGCGTGAATCCACTGAGCTACCGGCCTCCACAAACTGGAATTGAAGTAAAATTGGAAAAATTGTTGAGCTATGGATGCAGGAAAATCCATGTTATAGGAAACGAGCAATAACTTTTAGATGTGTTTTACAAGAGCTCGAATTCTTAGTTTCATAAGTGTGACTGAAAATGCTTCAAATAATCAAAGTTTATGCTTGAATCCGTTGAGCTATTGGCTACAGTATAACCACAAATAGAGCAGTTGTACTGAAAATCGCTAAATACGATAGAAACGCGGTATAATATAAACAAAAAATACAAAAGAAAAACGATGTGATTCTAATATCCGGCGTTTACTACTCCTAAAGTTATTCACATATTTTGTATGTGCATATCATATGTGTGTACACATTACGCATATTTCCATAATGACCCATTTTTGTAGGCAAATATATGAAGTCAGCAAAAATATGAATGCCATTTTGCACAGGCTCTATCTTATACTGATACGGTCTCCGTCTCCTATTCCTCAACCCCAAGCCAAACAAGTATGTCCTTCATACATTTTGTTTCCAACAACATTTACTTTATATTCGAGGACAATGATGAACATTTTTTTGATCCCATTACGATTTTGTTTGACCCTACACTGTAGCTTCTATTCAATCAATAACATTTTCAAAATGCGCACCCACAGCTTCTACGAGTAATCCCACAGATTCCCGGTGATAATACCATCCATCTTTTGAATCCTTAGATTTCGAACGATGTGGCTTGCAATGTGTATTTGCTATTATTCTTGAGAGATGGGTGACGGAAAAAGCTACTTAACCCAGAATCGACAATAACTTGACAAAAAAAAAAAACATTTCATGTGTTTATTGCTAGGTTCAGTCATGTTAGCATTGACGCAGGATAATCGATTTGTCTTTTCTGACAAACTATATCCACCATTGCGTAGAGGATATAATAAGTAAACAGTATGTCCTGTTGGTTGATAAAATTTAGATAGGCTAACTTAAATGTGTCCTGTGTACTGAAACGAGGTCTATTGAAGCTTCAGAATGTCGGTTGCAGATTAAGCGCACTGTAAACTCTATTTCTATATTTTCTGTTCTTCAAATCAGCCGATTTTTCGGACTAAGCCAAGCCTGACGTTATACTCGTATGTTACGAAACATGAAGACGTTGCCATTTACAGGTATAATCCGCACATGTACTGTTGACAGTAATTTTATTCTCAAAGTGTCAGGAGATATTTTTGAAATGTTGACAATGAATACATATCAAAAGACAGAAATAGCGACGAAAGATTCAATGATATATCGGATATTGAAAAATGTTGTGAAGATGTTTTATGCACCGTGTCTTCTCGTCCTGCACCTTTGGCCTCTCGTATTAAATAAGTAGGTCTTTGGTTTAGATATCAGATTTTTTGACGTGATAACGTCTTTCAGGAGTGTGTGGAGAAAATGTGGGACGGAAGTGCTTTAAATTTGGAGATAGCTGCGCACCTGTGATGAATTTTCATTTGAAAGTTTATTGCATATTTCAACCAAGCTTTATCCTAAATCCCATTCAATAAATGTTCGTGGTGTGTTTATCCCGACTACTCCGACCGGTACTGAATATGTAAGATGTCGATTGTTGGTTTGTGACTTTGGTTTTGAAAATTTCAAAAGGCGGTAGCCTCTTAATAAAAGTAATTTTATACCGCTACAATTAAAGGATGAAACGAATGCAAAGTTTCAGGAAAGGATGAGGTATTTATATAGCATATAAAATAGAATTATCACCATTAGCGAACTTAGCAACACTATCTAGTCCCAATTTTTCGGTGCAGCTAAAAGTTAGAACCAAAACTGTCTAAATACTTGCTCTATTGCCCCAACCCCTTGTGGGGCATAGCGCGTCAACTGTTTCATGTGGCCCAGTTGACGTTTCGTTGGCATAAATTGGTTTTAGAGAATGCAGTGGCCAGCATGCACCTCTTGCACATCCATGGCCACAAACTTCGTCGTGGTCGGGACTCGAACCCGAAACGCCGGTAGTCAAACATGAGACGGATGCCTCCTCAACACACTGCGCTACCGGTCGCCCCCGGTAATTTTGCAAGTCAAGTTCATATGTTTTTCCGAAACAAATTCATATACTTATTGGACTTATGCCCGGTGCACATTATTCCAGTAACCAATCCAGTCCAGTAATCCAGTCCAGCGCTGGATTGCTACTGGAATAATGTGAACCGGCACTGGACAGCAATTCAATCCAGCAATCCAGTCCAGTAATCCAGTCCAGTAATCCAGTCCAGTGACTGGATTGTCGGTCTACTTTTTCATTCCAGCTCGTACAGAAATCATTGTCACTATAGTTACCGAATCAACAACACACTCGCCGGACTACTGGACTGGAATCATGTAGACGATATGATCCAGTCCAGCACTGGACTGGATTGCTGGACTGGATTACTGGACTGGAATAATGTGAACCGGGCATTATTCTTATTTAATTTAAACAAAAAATTACGATCCAATAAAAGTTCACAAGCATTTTTATACCCTTCACGAATGTAATAGGATATATTAACTTTGCCATGAAGTTTGCAATGCACAGGAGGAAGCATCTCCGACAATAAAAACTATACGAGTACATTCTTGGTTAGTGTGACGAGATGAGTCGATTAAGCTTTGTCCGTCTGTCCGTCTATTTCTATGCAAACTAGTCTCTCAGTTTTAAAACTATTGAGCTGAAATCTTTCACAAAGCCTTCTTTCTATTGCACGCTGTATATGTGTCGGAACCAACCTAGCACTGCGTCATACAGCTACCATAAGAACGACCGTTCCAAAAGTCAGTATTCGTGAGAAAAACTTTTTCGTTTCTAAAGATATCTTTACCAAATCTCATATTTCTCAATGGTATCTATTCCCAAACTACATTCCAGAATTTCGTTGAAATCGGACAACTATATCATATAGCTGTCATACGAACAACTGGACCAAAAACATGTTTTTGTCCGAAAACCTTTTTTTAATTCAAAAGATATCTTTACCAAATTTCACATTAATCGATCATAGTTACCACCAAACCACATTGCCAAATTTGGGTGAATTCGGCGAACTATTTAATATACCTCTTATAGGAACAGTGGAATCGAAACAAGTTTTACTGCTAATTTCAATCTGGTAAATGCAGAAACTCTCTTCGACTCACTACCAACAAACGACGTCAAATTGCTGCTGGGAGACTTTAACGCGAAAGTCGGGAATGAAAGTTGGCATCGGGGGACCTCTGGAGGCCACAGCCTCCATGAAAAATGTAACGATAACGGCCAGCGACTTATCGACTTCGCCTGCAGCAGGAATCTAGTCGTAAGCTCTACGTGTTTCCCGCATCGACGCATTCACAAGCAGACCTGGAAGTCTCCAGACGCACATACCGTCAACCAAATTGACCACGTCCTCATTTGCAGGAGATGGGCGTCTAGTGTCATGGATGTCCGCTCCTATCGAGGAGCAAACTGCGACTCAGATCATCACTTGGTGAAGACGACCTACAGATGTAGAGTTTCCTCAGTGCACCAGTCAAGAATCAGCCCTCCCAAAATCTTTGCGGTTGATAAGCTCTTGAGTGATGCTACAGCGGTGGCGTATACTACCGCCCTTGAGGAAAAACTATCACCTATGCTACACAACATCAGCAACACATGCGTCCATGGGTTCTGGGAAGAACTCAAGGGTACCATCAAGGATGTCGCAGAGAAGGTCGTGGGATATAAAGCCCGGCGAGCGCGAAATGACTGGTTCGACGAAGAATGCAAAAATTCACTTGACGCGAAAAACGAGGCCTACAGACAATGGATTCAACGAGGAACCAGAGCCAGAAGAGAAAAATATGACGAGCTACGGCGAATATCGAATAGAATAATTAGACGTAAGAAACGTAAATACTTTGACGAGCAGTTGCTGAACATAAACGAAAACTTAGCTAATAGGAACACCAGACAAGCGTACAAACTAGTAAATACAATTAAGAACGGCTACCAACCCAGGACTAGCCTTTGTAAGGACAAGGATGGAAACATCATCAGCGACACCGATGGTATTAACAAACGATGGGCCTCTTATTTTGAAGAGCTTCTAAACCGACCATCTAACATCCCCACACAGGAAGCTCTCGACGATATTGTTGATCTAGGCCCACCCATTCAACCCCCGACAGTAGAGGAAGTTGATCTCGCGTTGCGGTCACTAAAACGAAATAAAGCGCCGGGCGCTAACGAGATTCCAGCTGAACTGCTAAGATTCGGTGGAACGAGTCTAGTTGATGCCATACATCAATTACTCCTGCGAGTATGGGAGAACGAGAAGATCCCAGACGATTGGCGCAGAAGCATCATCTGTCCAATTCATAAAAAGGGAGATAAACTGCGGTGTGAGAATTACAGGGGCATCTCACTAGTTTGTACGTCCTATAAAATTTTGACGAAAATTCTGGAAAATAGAATAAAACCGTACGCAGAACGAGTCATTGGCGAATATCAAAGCGGTTTCAGACCTGGTCGCTCCACAACCGATCAGCTATTCTCAGTCAAACTGATACTCCAGAGGTGCTGGGAATACAACGTAAACGTATACCAAATCTTTGTCGACTTCAAGCAGGCACACGACAGTATCGATCGTGGAGTACTGTACAACATCATGCTGCAATTTGGTATACCGGCAAAATTAGTGCGACTGACAAAGATGACGATGACCAACTCCGTCTCACAAGTCAGGATCCAGAATAGCCTTACTGATCTATTTGAAACACGCACTGGTTTGAAACAGGGCGATGGACTGGCACCGACGCTCTTCAACCTAGCACTGGAATACGTTATTCGGGCTATGAATATGGACAACAGCAAGACGCTGCTCATCAAGTCGACACAATTAGCAGCGTACGCCGACGACATCAACATCATGTCCCGAAGATTGGCTGACGCAGACGAACTTCTGCATACGCTCGATACCGCTGCAAAGGAAGTTGGATTACGTATTAACGAGGGTAAAACTAAAATAATGATGCAATCGGTGACAAGGACACCTGCACAACCGAGCATCAATGTGGGGGACCTCAACATCGAGTTCGTGAACAACTTCATCTACCTGGGTTGCAACCTGTCAAGGGACGCCAACGAAACTGACGAAATCAAGCGACGGATACAGTTAGCTAATAAGACTTTTTTCTCGGTTCTCCCCATAATGAAATCGAAACATGTGCACAGAAACACGAAGCTCCGCGTGTACAAAACCATTATACGACCAGTGCTATGCTATGGCTGCGAAGCATGGACCCTAACTCAAGCCTCCGAAAACATGCTAGACACTTTCGAACGTAAGGTTCTACGGCGAATTTTCGGGGCTGTTTGCGATCGAGATGGATGGCGCATCCGGTACAACCATGAGTTGTATGAAATGTACGATGAGCTGCAAGTCTCGAAAATCGTCAAACTACAACGACTTCAATGGGCAGGGCATGTACAAAGAATGGACGATGATCGCATGCCTAAGAGAGTAATGAATGCAGAACGAGTCGACGGAGCGAGACTGCGAGGACGACCGAGATCTCGTTGGGAGAGCTCAGTAGGTGTGGACGCCGCACAGCTGCTGGGCTCCCAAAATTGGAGGACGCGGTCACGTGACCGAGATAATTGGAGGACAATGATCCAGGCAGCCAATGCCCGACGTCGGGCTGTCGCGCCACGATGATGATGATGAAATGCAGAATGGATCAACCATTCTAAAAGCATGGTTGATCCATCATGCATTTACCGCTTCTTATTTTATTATAAGTTAGCCTCAAAGAAATATGAATTTTTCTCAAAAATAAATGGATTTGACTTGGAAAATATGAAATCTACTTGAAAAAATATGCTGGAAATTGACTAATCGTTAGAAAAATAATGAATTTGCCCCAAAAATTTAGAGATCTTCGAAAGGTCTTCGAAAATGATATAATTTAAAACAAAGCGGTACGGATTAACCGATTCTTTAACACCCATTTTAACGAACACGTGCGTTGGCAATAGGACTCGTTTCCGAACTTTTGAGAAACGAGACGCGCACTAATCATTTGTTCCAATTATAACAAAGAACAATAATCTTCCTGAAACATTACTCAAATTGGCACACTTTGATACTATAAAATCCGTATTACCCGATTGCAAGAGCAGAATTTTCGAAAAATAAATTTTAGGTTTCATGTCTTCACATCTTTGTCCGCATTTTTGACCCGTTCATTTTTAAATGGACGGGATGTAGTCCAGTTCGTGCGTCTGACCGTTTGTCCGAGTACATCCCGTGGTTTGATTTCAACTAAATTTGGCATGATGATTCCTTTAGTACCGCACGGTAACGATATTTTTTGGATTATGATTTCTAATAATTAAATCTGGTACGAAACATGGTTAAATTAGGTTGGGTGGTAGCCTAACGGCTCCGCAAAGACCACTTGGGTCCCTAGCGATACCACATACTCCCGATATTCATCACGTTTCGTTGTTAGCCCTTACTAGGAGATCATTGTTGAGCTCGAAGGATCCAGACTCATTAGCGAAGCCCCAAAAGCTTCTCAAGCTGATACTCGCGACTCATCCCAGGTCGTTGAAGAAGTAGGCTCCTAGGCCAGTGGGGTAGATAAGGGGGGTTAAGGGGATCAATCCCTACGTACTACGTAATCTTAGGCAACTTTTATTTTTTCCGCTATTACCTGCCACTAATTGCTCTTATTAGTATTAGCAGCAGCGGTTTCCTTTATCGTGATTAAGAACTACCTGCCTTTCTTCCTTCATAATGAACAGGCTTTCCGCTGCGTCCAATAGTTTTAGTTTTCCGTGGCTGCTTAGTTACCTCAACGTTTGCGATATCGATGTTATGTTTTTCTTCAGCCATATGCCTCGCTACCATTGATTTAATATTTCGGCCGTCATCGTTTTTCGGATTCGTGACTTCCCGCCAATGTTCCTCAAACTTTGTCGTTATTAGTCGTTTGCCCGATGTAGACTTTGGGGCATTCCGGATAAATGTAAATGCCGCTCTTTTCGCTTTTCTCGAGGATGTCTTTTGGTGAACCTAATTTCGTGCATTAGATTTTGGTATTTTGATATTCGATGACAGGTTGGAGGTCACTGGATATTATATTTTTGAATGTCGCTCGTATTAATTTACGTAATGAATGCACATCGAATTCAATAAAGCAATGTATAATTCCTCATGGAGGTTTAATTTTCGAACAATGAAAGAGTCTCAAACTCTGGTTTCCATTCATGGTAATTTTTTTGGCGAGTGAAGAGGCGGTGATCAGAGTTGGGAAGAATCTAGCAGCCTCACTAGACTTGAATGAATTAGGCCTGTGTTTCCCAAACGAATGATAATTTTTGTTCAGTTTTACTGAATTTATACGTAATTAATGCTGACTTAGATCTATAGGTACAAAGGTGCGATGAATTTTACAAAATGGAATTAATACCAAAAATACAATCAAAGTGCAGTATTGTAATATTGCTGATTATGTGGAATTTTTAATTAATTGATTTGTTCGAAAGACAACAAAAGTTTTTCGTTAAGTTCGATAAATATCGAACAGTACGCTAACTTGAATTTCGCAACCTTTCTATACTAGATAGGAACATTATCAAGCATCGTCGCTTCTCTCTAAAATATTTTACCCACAACTACTTTCACTAGATGAAATGTTTAGAATATTCTATTAAGTATCATATATGTTTTCTTTGTATGGCTCACATGACGTTCTACATCGTTTCAAACAAAACTTCACATTACTAACCACTCTCCAGCTTTATTTAGTCATAGTTATCCTATTCAGTCCTTGTCAGTATGAGATGTACAAATTTGTATGTACATTGGTTATGAAATCAACCCATTTCAAGCTATGAATGTTTCACAGGAACTTCAAGGTTACAAGGATCTACAATCCTGTGAAAATATAGTTCAAATATGCGAACCCAAGATGAATGAGCTGAAACCTTCTGATAAATATAATAACAGAATTTCCATCTCAACTGCTGAAATTTAATCGGTGACAAGAACACATACAACAGGAACTATCTGCAAATTATGTTTTCTGGGAAACGTGACACTGATTGGAGATGGAAGCAAATTTGAGAAACAATAGCTGACCGAAACAACAGTAATGTGGAACACGTGATGTGCAAGTGAAGTGATACCCTTTTCTGTAGTTTTTCGAGAATCCTAGTCAATTTAGCACATTTGTGAAACAAATGACTCCCAGAAGTTTTATTAATGGAGGTTGCATTGAATTTCATTTAAAGGCTGGTACCAATCTCTTTGAGCGAAAATGTTGCACTTATCTCTCCCACGAAAAAGTGACAGTATAAACTTGCACACAGCTAGAGCTAATTTGATTCAAGTAAATACAAGTAAGGTGTCGATACTTTGGCTTTCGATCCAAGTACATTTGGTATCGATACATTTAGCTCAAGTACTGAGTAGGTATCGAATTAAAGTACTTGGATCGAATCAAAGTACTTGAATCGGATTAAACTACCTACAAGCTAGAAACCACATTTCTACTGCTTCTCCTACTCTATTCTTCCTCATTATGCATTGTAAGTGATTGAGACTACGCGCTACGCCACACCGTTGCCATATTCCATGTCATCCAGCCGCCATCCATTGCATTGTATGATGGGTATGAATATGGCTTAACGGGTTTGACCAGTTTGACACACGTTACACGTATATTGTCTCTCACTCACTCCCTTTCTACACTTATCACTTCCTCATTACCATTGGAATTTGGAAACGAAAACGACATGTGTTCTATGCTGTACATGTCAGTGTCACCACAGACTGTCGAACTCGAACTCTAATACGATCCTGGTACCAGTGGCCCGGTTTTTTTCTTTGTGTGTGTGTCAGAGGACATTTGTATCAGGTTCATGTTCGAGTTCGACAGTGTGTGGTGACACTTTTGTTACGACTGGTTTTTATTCGCACATCACTTCATTTATCAAGTGCAAAGTAATTGCAAAAAGTGAGGGTATCGTGATTTTGTTAGAGAGGTCCCCCATAATATATAGCGGCCATGGGGCCTAATAGATGGGAGAGTTAAAACGCCGAGATTCCTTTAAGACCTGGACCCCGCTGCGTGCGCGAGGGCACCTGAGTCTCCCGACAATCATTCCCTCCTTATCGCCTTTTTTTACTCACCATTTTTTCTGCCCATTTTTTGTGTTAGGCCAGACCTATGAATTTTAGTCATACGTAAAGGACAGGGGTAACTAGCGGCGAAAATCACGCCCGCGTCTCCCGATTTGAGCTACAGCAAGCATAGGCCGCTGCTTAGCTCGTTGAGGAGCCCATTTCTTCGCCAGATGACACTGCCCGACCTCATAATCATCGTGGCGCGACAGCCCGACGTCGGGCCTTAGCCGCCTGCCCGACCTACACGGTCATTATGGCAACCTTAGGCTTCGTCCTCACGAGCAGCTTGGAATTCCCACCAAACCGTGAGTTACAACCTCATCTAACTAAACTGGAATGGCAGTCACATGCCGATGTAGCTTCATGGGTAGGCAATAAAAGGTCTCAAGAATCATTACTATCCTGACAAATCGAGACCACCTCTGCAACATGTACACCTTCAAAAAATGCCTTTTAATCACGTTCTGTGGAACGAACTTTTACGTCTCATGCAACACGATGTGGGGGTAACCGGTAGCGCAGTGTGTTGAAGCATCAGTCTCATGTTTGACTACCGGCGTTTCGGGTTCGAGTCCCGTCCACGACGACGTTCGTGGCCATGGATGTGCAGGAGGTGCATGCTGGCAACGGCATTCTCTGAAACCAATTTATGCCAACGAAACGTTAACTGGGCCACATGGAACAGTTGACGCGCTATGCCCCACAAGGGGTTAGGGCAATTGAGTAGTAGTAGTAGTAATACAATGTGAATGGTGAGACACTCACAAAAGCCTTCATTGGTCATTTGCAATAGCAATGCAGCCAGAGATGTTTGAATCGCTGACAAAGATTGGCATAAATGAATGGATTATTTTTAAAATAAATACATATACATCTATCCTATCCTCTCAACACGATCATATTGGACGTTCATCTTTTACCTATGAGGACACAACCACTTTAATTGACGGTGTGCGTATCTGGTGATCCAGTACCTTAGGAAGCAAGTGCCAATATTTGATGATCGAAGAAAAAAAAGAAGGTTTCAAACTTGGTGTGATTTTTGGTTGGTAGCAGGAGTATGTATTGTATATTAAAAGTTCCCGCGCGAGCTAACATGTTGTAGCAGAAAGTTTTCTGGTATGATTCATATTTACGGAGATACAGATTTAAAACCCGATAAGGATTTTCAGGAAAATTGTATATCAAATTTTTAAATAAAGATTGCCAAACTTAAGACAATACCCAAAAAAATCGTAAAATTAATAAAGACAAAAATACAGTCTAACAACTATGACGAATAAATAGTGTCAAAATAACCCCATAGATGCTTAAAATATCAAATATTGTTTAGGTGACATAGACGTTTGTATAAAATGTATAGATATAATGAGTTAACACTTGAAAGTTAAACATTACAATTGTTCAATCAATAAACAGAATGTGTAAGCGGAAATGCGAATTTCGCAATTACTTACGACGAAGAAAAACTCGCTGCATATGTAAAATATGAGGACCACTTTTATAGAAAAGGTCCAACAACAAGTCTTTCTCCCTTTTCCATGATATTGATAGATACAAAATGTAGTCCGGATAGTGCAACGGTTAGCACGGTCAGCTTCTATGCACTGGGCCCCGGTTCAATTCCCAATGAATGCGGCAGTTTTCGATAAAATAGGGGATTTACGTGTCGGTTTATGAGTCCACTCAGCCGTTAAATGAGCACCCATTTGAGTTAAATAACTCGGTTGAGCGTATTGCTTATCACACACCTCTACACAAAACAAACTGTCAAAGTATGCTTTTGACGGCGTATATTTATTGCATCAAAATACATATTAAAAGTATTAATTTCATTCTTTTGAGTGTACAAATATCATTATTTATACGCATAAAATATTAAATAACGTTTTATCTAATAGCTTTACATAAAGTCTATGCGTAATTCTGCATGAACCTAAATGTATATATTTTTTGTATCAAAATTACTCCGAAATTTTCAACCATGTAGTACCACCCAAGTAGTAGTGCCAAGTTTCAAACCAACTTCTTTTCTTTCGATCATCAAATATTGTCACTTGCTTCTTAGGGTACTGGGTCAATTAATTTTTGTCCCTCACACTTCCTATGGTACAGTAGCGTTTTCAGAGGGAAGGCTTTTTACGTAAAAATAGGATAGCTTCAATTTAAAAAAGCGGTTATTGAAGCGAGACAATTGGAGGGGAACAATGCTGAAAGCCTACTGGATTTGAAAGACACGATGATGATGATCCATATTTTTCTGATAACCTATTCCCGGTGAAAAAGAATCCGAGACAGCTGTCAAGTCCAAAAGAAGAGTGGCTAAGGGTACGTCAGTTTAAATTGAATTTTGTAAATACATACACTACATGAGCCGATTCACCACATACAAGCACTGAGAAATTTATAAAATCAAATTCTGCAACATTTTTCCGCATATTTTATACCAATGACTCATATTTATAATCAATTAACTGAAATATGTTGTTGTCAGATAACCCATCCGCGATTACAATTGCCCCTAAAAATTTAAGCCTGCAATATTCCAAACAATAAGTCTCCACTACACTTGCTCCCCAGTCCATAGTTTTCTCCTTATCCTGAATCCTTATTTCAGCCTGTACGCGGACGTAAATTCCCATTTCCTGTTTTATCGTCTCAGTTCTATCCACAATCCATATCGTACAGGAGGAAGACTTGCCTTGTTTTGTCTTGTAAAATTTGAATCCTTAAGGTAATAAATTGTCATCATATATGAGCCTCTTTACCTGTATCTTATCTACGTATACAGTATACAAGTAAGATGAATAGTATGCAAGTAAAGATGTGTACATATTATGTATACCCGTATTACACCACAGGGCAAATTCGGAGCAAAATGTTTTACCGTCGATAACCTTTCATTAAGTTTAACATAATTTGTTTGCAATACAAACAAACTTGAACCGGTAATGGCGAAAAGCTTCACGTGACTGTATGGTAATTAAATTGAGTTATTGTTTGTAGGAATCGTAAAAGGGGGCGACCCTTCCATAGTCCTCCGACTGGGCGCCCCTGTAACGGCAATGCTCTGTAACCACTATTGACCAAGGCAATTTATATTGTGATGACTCGTTCACCAGATAACACAATTGTCTAGAAAACTGAACCCAAACTTCGGACAAAATCCGATTCACGAAAACGACTACGCAAACGAAAGACGGACTAATCTCTGGAACCTGGAATCGTAGAACAATCAACAAACCTGGTGCTGTTACAACGCTGTCTAAATCGGCCAGCAGCTACAACCCAAATGTACTGGCACTCTAACGAAATGTAGATGTCAAAGCATCGCTGACCCTAAATCGTACACAATTTACTCAACTCGAAAATCAGAAGAATAAAAAGAGTTCGGCGTAGCATTTGTGATAGACAAAACTCTCGAATCCCACGTTATCGTCTGCCAATAACTGCAGCTTTTTGAAGCATAGCTTATCTACTTACATGCGCCGACTGAAGATAAAGATGAGGAAATCAAAGAAGAGTTCTATAACACCCAGGCCTTAAACGACGTTAAAATATTAATAGGATGCTTCAATGCCAAAGTCGGGGCGACCGGTAGCTCAGTGCGTAGAGGCATCAGTCTCACATCTGACTACCGACGTTTCGGGTTCGAATCCTGTCCACGACGATGCTCGTGGCCATGGATGTTTGTGTTGTCTTCCCGTTATGGTGTGGGGCATAATTATAAGCCACGTCATTTCCCGACTTTTCGCAAGTACGCGGCTAAATGGGGGAGCAGGAGATGCATGCTGGCAACTGCATTGCTCGAAACTAGGTTATGCCAACAAAACGTCAACTGAGCCACAGGGAACAATTGACGCGCTATGACCTACAAGGGGCTAGGGGAATGGAGTCATACCAAAGCCAGGAATGACAAGACTCGCCGAGAAACAACCGGTGTGCATAGTCTTCACGACGAGTCCAACCCGACGACAACAGACAAGGCCTAGTTAACTTCGCGGGACATTCCTACTTGACTGGGCGAAGCATAGTGGTTCGCATCTTTGGACAATAGTGATTTCTCACTCCCCTTGCGTGGGCTCCGCAATCGGCTTAAGGGGCTGCAACCCTTAGTATACCGCCCTAGAATGCTCGCTGCGCTGGCTTTATTTCCAACAGCGGTAAACCCACTACTAGCCAAGACTTCGAACTACGATGCGTCGCCCGGTGAAATATGAATATATCGACTTCGCCAGCAGCAGAGACCCAGTCTTGAACTCAACAACTTATCCACTTCGAAATATCCATACAAGAGCCTGGGCAATTCCAATTAATAATTAAAGTTTTTGTTATAAATGTAGAAAAGAGGGAAGTTCGAGCGGGTAGGTTTTGATGTCTCCAGATTAGACGTATATTTTGATCCTTTATTCATTATATAGATCTTGTGCGGGCAGTACGTCCGCCCGAAGGGCCTCGCTGATTAACGGTACAGTCCCGCAACCTATCACATTTCGGAAGGAAACAGCCTTACACTCTCTTAAAGGTCTGGCACTTGTAAGATAAAGGAAGGAATTGATCCTTTGTTAACAAGATGGTCATCTACTACTTGACTGTATATGATTATATTTACCGTTAGGTTTAAGGTTGGATTTTTAAAATGCTTTTTCCTTTTTCTTTCCACTCTTTGTTCATTATTAACGAAAACTACTATTGTTATTTTGATTATTTTCAACTGAAAAACTGGTCGAATTCTTTAAGTGATCTTTTAATTTTTCTTTGTATGTACGTTGCGCAACGGCGGTCGGCACTTGATGTTCACTCATGGTCGTAGCACGCGCGTGAAACGTGCGTTCGCGACGAAAACTATGCCACACTATTCGTAAGGGACCCAGCTATCACATACTCAAGCCGCGACCTTCAAAACGTACAGGCGCGCCATCTGCAGCGTTTGTCTCGATCATATTATCGTTTAATTCTTTTGTTATTATTATTCAGCATTTTCCATTTCCGCATGGCCTATGTACGAGTATCTCAAAAGAGATGCCTGCAAAAGGAAATTTGCCGAAAAAAAAAAAAAGATTAGATAATGAAAAGCAGCAAATTCGATCATCGACTGGACTAACGATATATTCTGCTGTTTTCAAACTAGAATTATTCGATAGTAAGTCTTTTACAAAATCACCCTTCTAAGCTTTTGTTGCACAATAGTAACTCTATGTGTTGATCAATAGATACTGTATCTGTTGGTGAATAGATACGGTAGCTGCTGCTCAATACATGCTATAACTATTGGTCAATAGATACTGTATTTGTTGTCAATAAATACTGTATGTGTGGTTCAGTAGCTACTGTATCTCTTGCTCAGTAGATGCTGTATGTATATACTACTACTTTGCCTTAACCCCTAGCGGGGCATAGCGCGTCAACTACTCCTGCGCGCCATCGTACTCTGTTCTGGGCAATGGGGCGCAACTCCCCAAAAGACTTACCCAGTACCTGACACTCCTTTGCCACAGATCGACGCCATGTGATTCGAGGACCCCTCTTGGTCGGCCTTGGTTGGAAATGGGGTTCCATTTCATGGCATGCAAAGCAATGCAGTTATCACTCTTCCGCAATGTGTGACCTATCCACTGCCATTTTCGCCTGCGTATCAATTCGTCGATTGGCATCTGACCCGTACGCCGACTTAGCTCTTCATTTGATATTGTTTCGGGCCAGAAAATTCTTAAAATTCGACGAAGACATGAGTTGACGAAAACTTGCAGCTTTCTGGTAACTCCTACGGAAACTTTCCATGTACTGCTCCCATACAAAAGCACTGATAGTACCAGGGAGCGAAACAGGCCCAGCTTGGTCTTGATGCTGAGATAACTGCTCTGCCAGATTTTGGACAGCATGCCGTATGCGCGTTTAGCCTGGTTGATACGACGAGCGATGTCCTGCTCCGTGCCACCATTTTCGGCAACAATGCTACCCAGGTAGACGAAGTTGTCTACCTTCTCCACAGGCTGCCCATTAATATTGATGGCAATAGGTGTCGGATTTCTTTTTCGCAACGGCGGGCTAAGCACCTTGGTCTTGTTGGTATTAATCTTTAGCCCAACCTTGCTTGCCTCCCTCTCGAGATCTAACGCCATTGCGGACAGATCCATGATTTTGTGGGAGAGTAGGCACATGTCGTCAGCGTAGTCAAGATGTTGTAGATAAGATGTTAAAGTCCATTGAATTCCTCTGTCGAGTCCGGATAGGGCTGCATGTAACACATCGCCGATCACAATGAGGAATAGG
This sequence comes from Chloromyia formosa, assembly GCA_964017055.1. Classification (NCBI taxonomy): domain Eukaryota; kingdom Metazoa; phylum Arthropoda; class Insecta; order Diptera; family Stratiomyidae; genus Chloromyia; species Chloromyia formosa. Next base: position 21,148,734 of record OZ024815.1, read on the forward strand.
ATCGGTGAGAGGATGCACCCCTGCCGAACTCCACTGCGAATCTCAAAGTCCCCCGACACCTTACCTTTATGCAGAACGCGACATTTCGCGCCGTCATAGGTTGCCTTAATAATAGCCACAAGCTTCTCAGGGATGCCTCTCCTGCGCAAGGCCGCCCATATAGAATCCCGGTTCACACTATCGAAAGCCTTTTCGAAATCGATGAAAAGCAAGTGAAGCGGAGAATCGTATTCAGCGCATTGCTCGATGATGATTCGCAAGGTGTTAATCTGATCGACACAGGAGAATCCGGATCGAAAGCCAGCCTGCTCTTCATCAATTGTGCTTTCTAAGTGGGCCTTTAGTCTTTCCAGGACGATTTTAGCTATTATCTTGGCAACGGCAGGAAGCACACAAATGCCTCTCCAATTATTACAGTCTGTGAGGCTACCCTTCTTTGGAAGTTTATGATCAAACCTTCCTTCCACTCAGTGGGAAAGGTCTCTGTATTCCACGCTTTATCAACAAGTGGGTGCAGCAAATCGGCAGTTACGCTTGGCGCTGCTTGATAAAGTTCGGCAGGGATGCCGTCAAGTCCGGCGGCCTTTCCTCGTTTTAGTGCAATAATTGCAGTGACTATTTCCTCTTTAGTCGGGGCAGTGGACCGTATACGCACATTTTGATGGTTAGCTAAATTATCTATATGAGGGGGAACTTCACCAGAGGTTACATGGTTCAAGCCCGCGGCGAAGTGTTCTTTCCACCGCCTCATTTGATCTTCTTCCAAGATAAGTAGCTTTCCATCACTATCTTTCACCGGATGTTGGCAGGAGTTACGACCACCTGTAAACTCCTTGATGACACCGTATACGGCGTTTAAGTTGTTACTTCTAGCGGCTTCTTCTGCTGACGCTAAAAGAGAATTGGCATAAACTCTTTTATCGTGCCGCACACTACGCTGAACTTCTCGAGCTTTCTGACGGTAAAGGAGTTCGATGCTGCAGCCAAACGAACTTTCAGCTCCTTTCTTTCAACAATCCGCTGCCATGAAGCGTCGGACATCCAGGGCTTATTCCGGCAATCCGGGTTTGGGCCAAGGATGGTATTTGCGCTATCAATGTACGCATTTTTTATGGCATCCCAGTTTTCGTTTATGTCACTATCTGGGTGACTAGTTATCTCAGCCGCTTTTTGCGCAAGATGGTCATTATATTGTTGTAAGACAGCTGGATTTTTTAGTCGAGCGGTGTTGAATTTGTGGGGCCTGGATCTTTCGTCGCTGGGGCGGCGCACGGCTGCAATACGCAATCGAACATTAGCGATCATAAGATAATGGTCTCTTCCCATCCCAATATCGGCACCCTTGTTGTTTCGCACGTCCAGGAGGCAACTCTTGAATCTTTTACTAATGGCAAAATGGTCGATCTGATTTTGTGTTCTGCGCCGATCAACAGAGGACCAACTGATTTTGTGGTGGTCCTTATGCTCAAACATAGTACCACCGATGAAGAGACTGTGAAAGTTGCAGAACTCTACAAATCTTTCACCGTTGTCATTACGATCACCAAGACCGTGTCTCCCCATCACATGTCTGAGCCCATAGTTATCAGCGCCAACTTTCGCATTCAAATCACCCATAACCATTATAATGTCACCTTTAGGTGTTCTGCTCTGAACGGCGTTTAGTTCTTCGTAGAAGGAGTCTTTTGCCAAGACATTGTCGGGTTCAGTAGGGGCATAACATTGTATTATTGAGATGTTCCTCATTTTGGTCCGGAACGTGGCGGTCAAGACCCTGTCAGAGACCGGTTCCCAGGATAAGAGACAGTTTCGCGCGGCTCTGGTTAAAAGGAGCCCCACACCTGACTCACGACGACTACCGGTAGCTTTACCGGAATACAACATTACAGTGCTGCCCGTTGGAGAGATGAATTCTCCGCTGTTCCACCATCTTATCTCACTAACTCCTAAGATATTTAATTTGTACCTCACCTGTATGTATATGTTGCTCAGTAGATACTGCATCTGTTCTCTATCGGCTCTTTTTTTGTTGCTCAATAGATACTGTATCTTTGGTTCAACAGATGCTGCATCTGTTGTTTAATACTTTTTTTTATATTTTGAAAACGGTTAGCCGTAGCCGCCCCCTACTCAAATCAAAATCTTCCATGATTTGTTGAACAAACATTTTCTTTCATAATTTCAATGCTCAAACGTTCTTTAATTAATTAAACCAAATAACGAATAAGCCTTGTTGAACAGCTAATTACTAGGTTAGTGTATTTAATTATATTTTTTTGCCGTATTTCTGCAGCCACTCATCCTTTCCAACGTCGTACTCAACACTCAACTAGTAGATATTTTTTTACCAGAAGTAATTTTTTTCTCATTTTTTGATTTTTTTTTTTTTTTCGACGAAAGCAAAAATAGAATTCCTATTGAGAAAATAGCAGGAACAAGTTTTCCGCTATCTGAATTTGTGATTTTAGTGTACATCTCAAAGAGAGATTCCTTCCTGAAAGTGCGGCGACCGGGAATAGAAGACACAATTTAATTTTCAGGATTTTTCATTAAAGCTGCTATGGAAACGTGCGCTTTGCGATAATTTTACGGGAAGCATACAATTTTCCAGTCTCAATGGAAATTCTTTACCTTCAACATTGTGCAGACATCACCCCTTATTTCGCATAGTAGAATAATTCGAATAGTTATACTCCAAAGATAATCGGGGCAATGCTTAGCAGTGACGTTAGCACAAAAAGTTGACAGATAGGTAAAACCCCATCCAATAGAACTTTCTATAAACATCGGTTTAAATTTCCTGTAACTGAGTTCTGACGGAATTTTCTTATGGAGTTTTCAGTGAACATGAACATTTTCTTAATGAATTCCTTGACATGGAGTGAAAAAGACACCTCGCGCAGTGAAGTGTTTATGATATGGGTGGGATACTTAACTGCAGTTGTTTGTACCAGGTGAAGCTGCTGAACTATGTATTTCAATATGCGGACGATATTTTCAGATGTCGAATCTTTTTAGCTGTTCGATTGATTTTACTATATGAATTTATCTGCGGCTTCATTCTAGGCTGAATTTTTGCTTATTACTTTTGCAGTTATATTACTGTAACCTTTCGACTGTATGGTGGATTTTCCTGAAACTGCAAAAACTAGCTAATTTATTTTTTCTATTATAGTTTTGAGATAACTGAGTTTGAAAAAGCTCATTTCCCAACTAAGTTCCATTTTTGGTATATTCTTTAATTTGAAGAAAGGGGAACAAGGGAATTGGCATGTAAGATACTATATCATGGATAAGACATTTTAATAATGGTGTTTTTATCCATCTGAATGGTACCAATAAGAGCCAGGAGCCGATATTTACATACAAATAAACGCTTGCTACAAAACCCTCGGATCGCGGGCGTAGCCCTTTATATTCCGGCTTCATTTCTTTTATCTATTAATGCAAGAAAATAACTTCACAGAACAACCTTTGGTACCTTTGAAGGTCAATGTCGAATATATTCAACATCCTCCAAAAGCCAGATAGGGCATCCTAGGTGAAAATATTATTTTTCCCGGCTTCAACACAATACATTTAACCTACTTGCCAATTTTCAGATTTTTAGCTCAACCTGAAATATTTTTGACATGGAGAGGGTTAAGACGTTGTCTTTTTTAGCAAGGGTTATTGCGCAGTTCAGTTCATGAACCCATCATCAGTCGATTTTGTTTAAGTGCAAGAGTTATATACGTTGATTGTTATTTCCTTCAATTAGAGATAACAAAAAGTTCACACAACCAGTCAATCCGACAATCAATCAAAACCATATGGAAAGTTTTTGTTTGCCGTCGACTGGAGCCATTACCCACGCAATAACAACAAAACACTTGAAAATATCGATGAACCCAAATGGAAATTATCGTTTACCGAATTTCTATTTTCAGCTACTAAAAATTGAAAATCATTTTATTGGGTTAGGTTGATCCCTTTCTTAACAAAATTTATCTTCTCCGTTTTCAGCTTTCCGGCTACCATAAACGTTTCCTCCCACATATCCTAGAAAAGATACTAGTAGCATTTAATACAACTAGAACAAAAAGTATACGAAAATGTAGCTTTCAATTTAAACACACCCTAACCAATAGCGTGTAGGTCAAGAATGCGTGTTCAATAAAGTGTCGATTTCATACACAAGGTTTCTAATAGGAAAACAACTTCAATATTGGTTTCTGTCCTATTTGAAAGCCCGTTCGAAAAACGAAACCGGCTATCGTGCACGCATTTTATAACTCTCAGATGGTGTACGTTATGTTCGGCTCCTTTCTAGAAGTTCGTAAGGCGTGCCCAGATTTTTTCATTACACCATTCATCTCGGATGAAAATTGAAAAAGTTTTTTTTTTGTTTCAAAGGTCAGAATTTTTTTACATTGCCACCCCATGGGGTTTGAAAATTCGTCCGTCAACCGTGTTAAACAACACGACCTTATCATCACGAACAATGTTCTGTTTATATTACTGTCCTAGCATTCAATCCCAAAGGATTGACGACCTGGGGAGTGGGTAGGCGCCAAGAGATGGCGTCGTACTAAAAGTTCAACATGGCACGAATCAATGAACGCAACACTGTAAGGCTCCATCTACGAAATGACTAATATTCCTTATAGGTCGTAAGTAAAAATTTACCCTCAGTAATCTTTTCATCTTCAAACATTCCTCCAAGTTTGTCCTTTCGCCCGGCTGAATGCCGAAGATAATGTTGCCCGAGCTATGTACTGATGCGTATACATCAAAAATCTGCCAAGGGATATTTTGGATATGACAACATTACATTCCTGGCGAAATGGCGTTCCAAATGAACGACAAATTATATGCAATCAGCCGAAGAATTCTAATGACCGACCATACTTGGCACGTTGTATTTATGACGTCAAAAAAAGAATTTTCATTTTTCTTTTGGCTGAGTGACTACCAAATAAATGGGATCTCTCACACACATACCGAAAGATGGGTATAAAATATTTACTTTATCCTATCATGTGTAAAAGAGGATAATATTATGTATTTTTTTGGTTATTTCAAGTGAAATAAATTATACAGGAAATTTGTAAATTTTAGGAAAATGCCTTAGGAAAAATAGTTCTCGCCCATTACAATAAATTGTCACAATGGAAATATTATAATTTCAGAAATATAAATTTCAAACGCAGAGAGGTTAATGTTCGCAGCAAATAAATTAATACTCGGGGCGAATTCATTCATTCACTCATTCAATGTTTCGAAATAAAAAAAGTGTCCGGATCAATTAAAGAAGTTTCTGAGACCCATAAATTTCCAGATCAACAAAATAGATTTCCAGACATATTAAAAAGTAGATTTTCCAAATAAACAAACTCTCAGGTCAGTAAAATGAATTGGCAACACAAATTACAAAAATATCAGGACTAGAAGTGTGTTTTGATGTGAGAACGTCTAACACAGAAATTGTGATCACTATACAATAAACCTTTTTTCAACTAGAGATCATCATCATCATCGTGGCGCGACAGCCCGACGTCGGGCCTTGGCCGCCTGGATCATTGTCCTCCAATTATCTCGGTCACGTGACCGCGTCCTCCAATTTTGGGAGCCCAGCAGCTGTGCGGCGTCCACACCTACTGAGCTCTCCCAACGAGATCTCGGTCGTCCTCGCAGTCTCGCTCCGTCGACTCGTTCTGCATTCATTACTCTCTTAGGCATGCGATCATCGTCCATTCTTTGTACATGCCCTGCCCATTGAAGTCGTTGTAGTTTGACGATTTTCGAGACTTTTCGTACATTTCATACAACTCATGGTTGTACCGGATGCGCCATCCATCTCGATCGCAAACAGCCCCGAAAATTCGCCGTAGAACCTTACGTTCAAAAGTGTCTAGCATGTTTTCGGAGGCTTGAGTTAGGGTCCATGCTTCGCAGCCATAGCATAGCACTGGTCGTATAATGGTTTTGTACACGCGGAGCTTCGTGTTTCTGTGCACATGCTTCGATTTCATTATGGGGAGAACCGAGAAAAAAGTCTTATTAGCTAACTGTATCCGTCGCTTGATTTCGTCAGTTTCGTTGGCGTCCCTTGACAAGTTGCAACCCAGGTAAATGAAGTTGTTCACGAACTCGATGTTGAGGTCCCCCACATTGATGCTTGGTTGTGCAGGTGTCCTTGTCACCGATTGCATCATTATTTTAGTTTTACCCTCGTTAATACGTAATCCAACTTCCTTTGCAGCGGTATCGAGCGTATGCAGAAGTTCTTCTGCGTCAGCCAATCTTCGGGACATGATGTTGATGTCGTCGGCGTACGCTGCTAATTGTGTCGACTTGATGAGTAGCGTCTTGCTGTTGTCCATATTCATGGCCCGAATAACGTATTCCAGTGCTAGGTTGAAGAGCGTTGGTGCCAGTCCATCGCCCTGTTTCAAACCAGTGCATGTTTCAAATAGATCAGTAAGTCTATTCTGGATCCTGACTTGTGAGACGGAGTTGGTCATCGTTATCTTTGTCAGTCGCACTAATTTTGCCGGTATACCAAATTGCAGCATGATGTTGTACAGTACTCCACGATCGATACTATCGTATGCCTGCTTGAAGTCGACAAAGATTTGGTATACGTTTACGTTGTATTCCCAACACCTCTGGAGTATCAGTTTGACTGAGAAGAGCTGATCGGTTGTGGAGCGCCCAGGTCTGAAACCGCTTTGATATTCGCCAATGACTCGTTCTGCGTACGGTTTTATTCTATTTTCCAGAATTTTCGTCAAAATTTTATAGGACGTACAAACTAGTGAGATGCCCCTGTAGTTCTCACACCGCAGTTTATCTCCCTTTTTATGAATTGGACAGATGATGCTTCTGCGCCAATCGTCAGGAATCTCCTCGTTCTCCCATACTCGCAGGAGTAATTGATGTATGGCATCAACTAGACTCGTTCCACCGAATTTTAGCAGTTCAGTTGGAATCTCGTCAGCGCCCGGCGCTTTATTTCGTTTTAGTGACCGCAACGCGAGATCAACTTCCTCTACTGTCGGGGGTTGAATGGGTGGGCCTAGATCAACAATATCGTCGAGGGCTTCCTGTGTGGGGATGTTAGATGGTCGGTTTAGAAGCTCTTCAAAATAAGAGGCCCATCGCTTGTTAATACCATCGGTGTCGCTGATGATGTTTCCATCCTTGTCCTTACAAAGGCTAGTCCTGGGTTGGTAGCCGTTCTTAATTGTATTTACTAATTTGTACGCTTGTCTGGTGTTCCTATTAGCTAAGTTTTCGTTTATGTTCAGCAACTGCTCGTCAAAGTATTTACGTTTCTTACGTCTAATTATTCTATTCGATATTCGTCGTAGCTCGTCATATTTTTCTCTTCTGGCTCTGGTTCCTCGTTGAATCCATTGTCTGTAGGCCTCGTTTTTCGCGTCAAGTGAGTCTTTGCATTCTTCGTCGAACCAGTCATTTCGCGCTCGCCGGGGTTTATATCCAACGACCTTCTCTGCGACATACTTGATGGTACCCTTGAGTTCTTCCCAGAACCCATGGACGCCTGTGTTGCTGATGTTGTGTAGCATAGGTGATAGTTTTTCCTCAAAGGCGGTAGTATACGCCACCGCTGTAGCATTACTCAAAAGCTTATCAACCGCAAAGATTTTGGGAGGGCTGATTCTTGATTGGTGCACTGAGGAAATTCTACATCTGTAGGTCGTCTTCACCAAGTGATGATCTGAGTCGCAGTTTGCTCCTCGATAGGAGCGGACATCCATGACACTAGACGCCCATCTCCTGCAAATGAGGACGTGGTCAATTTGGTTGACGGTATGTGCGTCTGGAGACTTCCAGGTCTGCTTGTGAATGCGTCGATGCGGGAAGCACGTAGAGCTTACGATTAGATTCCTGCTGCAGGCAAAGTCGATAAGTCGCTGGCCGTTATCGTTACATTCTTCATGGAGGCTGTGGCCTCCAGTGGTCCCCCGGTGCCAACTTTCATTTCCGACTTTCGCGTTAAAGTCTCCCAGCAGCAATTTGACGTTGTTTGTTGGAAGTGAGTCGAAGAGAGTTTCAAGGCGGGCGTAGAACTCGTCTTTTACTGCGTCTTCTTTAACTTCAGTGGGGGCATGCACATTGATGAGCCAGAGATTGAAAAATCGAGTCTTGATGCGAATCGCACACAGCCGTTCATTTATGGGTTTGAAGTCAGTAATATGCGGTTTGAGGTGATTGTTCACTATAAATGCTACTCCAAACTCCTTGCGGCCCGATGGTTTGCCACTTGTAAAAATTGTGTGCGATTTCTTGTCATTAATCTCGCTGCCAAGCCAATTTGTTTCCTGGACTGCAGTAATGCTCAGTTTGTACTTTTCGACCTGTTGAAGGAGGTCCTTCTCGGCCCCCGGTTTGTTCAGGGAGCGTACATTCCAGGATCCGAAAGAATAATCCTTTAGTCCTAGAGATAATCTAGTGAAAATTTCCTACTGGTAACCTAGTGAAAAATGTCGTATGCCCATAAATCTAGTGAAAATATCTGGAAGCACAGTTAGCGCCCGCAAAAATCAAGTGAATAAAACTAGAAGTACAGTTCGTCTTGTAAATTCGACTTTTTTCTAGTGCTCACAGCTCAGCACTTTGTTTCTAGGAAAAAAAAATCATCTAGAAAACTATTTAGATAAATTTATTGTTAAAGCGCTGACAAAGTAAAGTCAGGCATCATTATTGACTATACGTTTGGAGGCAGAGAGAAAGATGAAAAAGTAACTTGTTTGTGTTTTCTCAAAACACGCCATCCTATTCGCGCTCGGTGGCCGTGTTCGTTCGATCACCACTCTACCCAATTGCCCTAACCCCTTGTGGGGCATAGCGCGTCAACTATTCCATGTGGCTCAGTTGACGTTTCGTTGACATTAACTGGTTTCGGAGAATGCAGTCGCAAGCATGCACCTCCTGCACATCCATGGCCACGAACGTTGTCGTGGACGAGATTCGAACCCAAAACGCCGGTAGTCAAACATGAGACTAATGCCTCAACACACTGCGCTACCAGTCGCCCCTCTACGCTCTAAAGAATGGAGTTTCGATCCTCGGCGCGAACAAAAAACTGCCTGTGGGAGCTAATAGAACTTCTCCGCTGCGCTCCGTGCTTGTCAGTATTAAGACGGTGCGGCTAGGAGGTGCATGCTAGCAACTTCATGTCCGAAAAGTATATAATGCTATCGAAACGCCAACAAGGCGCAGAACTACTAGAGATGTTGACCCTCCTCCCAGGATTGGTCAAGGCAATTAATAACATTTTGAAAGTAACTTATCAAAATTAACCACAAACTTGGCTTCGAACAAAATGTTAGTTACGCCCTTTCTGCATTAGAGCGACAATATATATCTATTTATAAATATATACCTGAGGTACTACTGTCTACTCAGCTTCGTTTGCTATATTACCAGTGTTTTTCCTTTCCAGATTTTTGCCAAAACAACTGAAATACCAGGCCGAAGCGTATATACCCTAGACTTGTACAGACCTAGTGGTGATACCAAAAGTACCAATTGGCAACGACCATATGCATTAAAAGTGAGTTTCCTGTATGGACACATTCAGGAGGATCTTGGTCATTTTAAAAATCAATAAACTAACCCATTCTAAAAATATTTGTCAAATTTTTCAAGTCGCTAGCTTCATTCTATCGAAAGTTATTGCTTATTTGAAGTCTCACTTGTAGGGGAGGTAGAGGTTCCTTGGATCGGATCTTGCCCATCATTGTCACCAACCAATTAGATCACCCTATAAACATTTAGAAAAAAATGTCAGGTCTCAAGCTTCACTCTATCGAAAGTTATCGGTTATTTGAAGTTTCATTTGTAGGGGAAGCAGGGGTTTCCTTGGTCGGATTTTACGTATTTTCAGTATTAGCCAACTGGATCCTACTACAAATATTTGACCAAAATTTCAAGTCGCTAGCTTTATTTTGTCGTAAGTTATCGCTTATTTAAAATTTCATTTCTAGGGGAGGTTGGGGTTTCTTAGGTCGGATCTAACCCATCTTTACTACCAACTAACTCAATCTCACTTTAATCATTTGACCAGAATTTCAAGTCGCTGGCTTCATTCTATCAAAAGTTATCGCTTATTTGAAATCTCATTTGTAGGGGAGGTAGAGGTTCCTTCAGTTGGATCTTGCCCATTTTCAATGCCAACTAACTAGATTTTACTACCAACGTTCTGCCAAATTTTCAACTCACTAGTGTTATTCTATCGAAAGTTATCGTAATTAAAGTAATACTCGTATTTAATTTTTTTAATTTTGTAGGGGAGGTAGGTGTTCCTTTGATCTGATTATGCCCAACTTACTAAAACCCAAGCAGCTTCTCACATCAGGGTTAGATGCCGAAAATCAGATGTCTACGTAAATTGGTTCAAGAGTTATGGGCAAAAAACCTGAAAAGTATGGTAGTAACGGGGCTTTTTGTAAGAAAATTACCGTTAGTCTTCAACTGATCGATTTAATTTTTCCAGGGGAGTATAAGATTACCCTCACGAGCAATCTACCAAAGCTAGAGCTTTTCATGTTTATTTAATCGGGAGTTATAAATACATTTAATTATTTTACATATGTAGGGGAGGTAGGCGTTCTCTTGGCCTGATCATGCCCATTTTCAATACCAACCAACTAGATCATATTTCCAATATCTGATCAAAATTTCAATACTCTAGCTTCATTCTATCGAAAGTTATCGTGCGAACAGACAGACAGACAGACGGACAGACAGACAGACATGGCTAAATCGAATCAGGAGCTGACCCTGATCATTTATATATTTACATTGCTATACCTCCTGAGCCTCTTTTAAGGTGTTACATATTTCCGTCGTGACAAAAACAATATACCCTATACTAAAAGTCTAGGGTGCTCTTTTTGGCATCCCTATCATACGATAGGAGGAGCTTTTCCAACGGATAAGCTGGCTAGTTTCACGTCCAAAACATACAAAATATCATCATCATCGTGGCGCGACAGCCCGACGTCGGGCCTTGGCCGTAACAACATACAAAATAGCTGTAAATAAATATCATGTGGTATAAGAATGTTCTGATACGAACGAGCAGGAAGAGGCGGTTTTTAAGTGTTTATTGAGGGCGAAAAAGTGGAGATAAAACGTTGGGATTAGACTGACCTCCAGACTCCGAATAAATTTAAACCACCAACGAGAAAAATGGACAGTAAATGTCATTCGCTTTCGCGGATTATTTCATATAGGACATCCACTTTTTGGTCCTATTGCCCTCGGATGTTTCCCATGCTTATGATTAAAGATACTATAGTCCAGGAGGCGATCGCGTGTTTGCTACCCTCATCGCGTCTTCTTCAGGACTGTAATTGGACATGGATTTAATATGTGCAATCACGGAATATCAATCCTGCCTGAACAGGGCCTGTCAGAAATGCCTTGTCATTAATTACAAAAATGTAAAAAAATGGGTCGCAACCGACATAAGGGTTTGTCGGTGTATAATAAAATATCCATAGAAGTGTAGAGGCCTGGGCAGGGCGACCGAATGTGCCATCTTACCTCGTTCAAACTTGCCGCAACATACTGGCAGGATAGCCCAAAGGTGATATTTGAGGTCATCGAACTACCCGCTAAACAAGATTTCAAACGAAGGATCTTGTTGTCCTCTTTCCGAAAAACCAATCCCGACTCAAGAAAGCTTGCCAGAAATGAACGGTAGGAGCGAGCAAAGTGACGTTTTCGGTCAACAAACAACTTCATCGAGGTTTGCGCTAAATAAGGTGTGGAATCAAAGATCTTGATGGCCTCTTTTCGAAAAAAAAGCTAATTCTGCCAGCTGAAAGCTTGCCGAAAGTGGGTGGCAGGAGCGATCAAAAGTGACGTTTCAGGTCAACGAATAACTTCATCGAGATGTGCGCTAGATAAAGTGCCAAATCAAAGGGATTGATGTCCTCTTTAAGAAAAAAACTGATCCTGCCTCGCGAAAGCATGCCGGAAGTGTGTGGTAGGATAGGTAATTGAGGAGTATGAGCAAACTTATTTTTACAAGTTGAGCCACTTCCGGTAAGCGATGAGGGTAGTAAACACGTCTCAATTTCTATAATGCCTCGAATTTTATGACCGATTTAGTTGCGGAGCTGACTTATGTCAATGAATTGAACACACTCTAGATTAACTCTAATTATATTTAAATTGCATGTTTTTTACCCTTTTTATCAAATGATAGAAAAAGGAGCTATCGATCTCAACAAACTTGGATAGGTCCTTCTTTTCCACTTATTTGGAATACTACAGAAAACAGAGAGCATTGCATTTTGCCAGATGTAATAAAATATTAGCTTAAATAAAAGAAATACAATTCTTACCATTTCAGTATTGATTCATTCATTCATTATGAAAGGAGCATCAAGAGCTTTTCCTCGCATTCTGCAGTAAAAAAGGAAAAAGAAAACTTTTTATTAGATTTAAAATACAAGTATAAATTTTATGAATTAAATTATTGAAAAGAAACTCGAGTTTACAAGTCATAAATGGACAACAGGTCTAACGTATAACGGCCGATCCTCAGAAAAGCAGGTTCAGAAAACTATATCCTACGGCGGTATAATGACTGATAAACAAGAAAAGGAAGTTTCCCTAATAATTTACCAGCGCACAGTTATAGTACCTACAATGTATCGGAGCTGCAAGCAAGAGATCCGAGTTCAGTCACTTAATGATACCAAAATTTGTTTTAATAAGAGAAAATGCGATCGCTTTTGAAAATACATGAATTTGGTTCAGAAAATTATATTTTGGGCGCCAATATGTAAATGAATGTGATATGTTTTTTTGAGTCAAGGTCCATCTTCCCGACTACTGCAGCGTCTTCCAGGCGAAGACTTCAGCAATCGCGGAAGCTCTGTCCTGGGTGGGGAGTCATGTCGTTACTTTTAAGGACATTACTCTCTAAACAGATATACAACTATAGAGAAATCATAGACGACTTGAAAGCAAATGGATTTAAAATAAAATCTACTTGCATGGGACGGGCCTAAAGTGTTTATGAACATCATCGCTCTTTTTATGGCATTCAACTGAAAAAACTTTTGGTTAGTGCATCTGCATGTGAAACTATGGGACGCTGCTCAATATGATTTATTCAAATTGCGGAAAATACTCATTTGCCCTAACCACTAGGGAGCATAGCGCGTCAACTATTCCGTGTGGTTTAGCTGCCGTTTCAGTTTAGGACGATGCACGATGCCAGCATTCACTTCCTGTTCCCCTTTAGCCACCTAATGCGACAATTCGGGAGATGTTGTGGCTCATTTTTACGCCCCGCCACATAGGGGGAAGATAACACAAACATCCATGGCCACGAACGCCGTGGACGAGATTTGAACCCGTAACGACCGTAGTCAAACATGAGACTGACGTCTCTATGCACTGAGCTGGTCGTTGGTCGCCCTATTGCGAAAACAAAGGAAAGAATTGGGTTAAACATTCAGACATATTCGTATTTTACTCGCCTTTTTGGTACTGAACAAGCTCCACACGCGAATAATCGTAAACCACTACTACGTTTTTATATTTCATCTACAAAATAGAAATCGTAAAATCTTTTTACCGTATTTCCAACTATCATAATAGCTGCGTTCTTTTCGCCCGAACTAAAGCTCATTCTCATACAAAACGGCTGACCGGTCTCTGATCACGGTCTCTAGATCCGAGTTTAAAGTGAATTGGTTGAACGTCAAATTGTTTCTCGACGATTCGTCCTGTATTTTTGTATACGGAGTCAATTCACCCCAATTCGACGAACTATCTGTATGTAGGCTCTTTGAATTCGCTCGTCACTTGATCCAACCCGTTCGATTCAGAGATCAATTCTGTCCGATTGTCTCAAACGCGGCTAATGTAAATAACATAGGTCAAATCCATTCAGATTCCCTGGCTGAGTGGTGGGTGGGCGCAATTAAATCCTTATAAATTCGTCCATAAAATTTTCTCCATTTTACATTAGCCTGAGTCTCCATTAAGGCTAGTACGTAATCCACGAGTTTATTAGGCTTTACGACTAGTCTACGTCATCCTTTGAAATTACGAAATAAATTGCCGAAAAGCGTCCAACGAAAAGTTTCCTGATATTGCAGAAATAATTCAGGGATGGATGTATCTTTCTTTATTCCCATTACATGGTACACAAGTCGTCTCGCCCACAATATTGCACTGTAAATAAATGGATTATATTTTTTTTATTGCATTGTAAGTTCTAATAACGAGTACTTTTCTCGGGATGTTGGAAGACTTGCTCCATTTGCCCTTTTCGGAGTCAGAGTCCAAGATATTGAGATTATGTATATTATAAATTTGCTAACGGCTAAGTTATCACATGGTTTAACGCAGCATAATGCAGTCGAAAATTTTTATCTAAAAAGCTTCTCAATATTTATTTAGCCAATTGGATTGGGAAGCAGGAAGGTTGTTTTGAATGGAGTGATCTCCTTTTACTGCAACTAAAACAAACAACAACAAATTTGAATTCCGCATACTTCTCTCTCTACGTCAATTTTTTCAAGAGTTATAGACAAAAACATGAAAAGTAGGGATAAGGGATAGTTTGTAAGGAACATATCCTTGGTTTCCAAGTGATCGATCTTATTTTCACAAGACCACTTTGTTCTCACCCACCAAAGTTACAACGTTTCGCGTTTATTCGTTGGGGAATTATATAGGTAGATACATTTAATTATTTTACATTTGTACAGTAGAATAAGGTCTAGGGTATAAAGATCAGATTTTCGGATCTTATATGAACATTATTGCTATAATCTGTGCATTTAAATCTGCGTTACAATGCCTGCATACATAAATTTGTAACGCTACCACAGCGCTCCCATTTCTGTACTGTATCGCATCGCAACAACAAAAATGGGCGCTCCGGTAGCGCTAACATTTATGAATGCAGGCAATCTCAAGGCACTGCAGACATCGACATTGATTTACCCTCGATTTGTCTTTTGTTGTATGAAAAACATTAAACCGAAACCTAACCTAATAAATAAATTAACCTTTTGTCGTCATAGCACTCGATTCTTTGGAACGGTCTACAACAAGCTATCACACAAGTTTTTATACCCTTCACGGATGTGACAGGGTATATTAACTTTGTCATGAAGTTTGCAACGCACAGAAGGAAGCATCTCCGACCATACAAACCATATATATTCTTGGTCAGTATGATGAGACGAGTCAAGCTTTGTCCGTCTGTCTGTCTGTCTGTCCGTCTGTCCGTCTGGCTCTACGCAAACTAGTCCCTCAGTTTTAAAGCTATCGAGTTGAAATTTTGTACAAAGCCTTCTTTCTATTGCACGCTGTAAATATGTCGGAACCAACGGAATCGGACCTCTACGTCATATAGCTGTCATAGGAACGACCGATCCAAAAATTCGTATTAGTGAGAAAAACTATTTTATTGTATTTCTTAAGATATCTATCTCAAATTTTGCACAAAGCCTTCTTTCTATTGCATGCTGTAAATATGTCGGAGCCAATGGAATCGCATCACTACGTCATATAGCTGCCATAGGAACGACCGGTCCAAAAATTAGTCTTTGTAAGAAAAACTTTTAAATTTCTAAACATATCTTTTTCAAATTTCACAATAATTAATAATATTATTAGCTAAATAACATTCTTGAGTTTGGTTGAAATCGGACTAGTCTATCATATAGCTGTCATAGAAACGACCGTTCCAAAATTAAATTTTTGTTAGAAAAACTTTTTTATTTCTAAAGATATCTTTACGAAATTTAAAATTATTCAATCATATTAACTACCAAACCACGGCCTACTATTTCACACACCTCTCATAGGAACAGTGAAATCGGAACACGTTTTACTACTAATTTCAAAGTAGCAGGTGCTCCATAAGTCACAACGAAGGTATCACACCTTCGGCGAGCTTGTTTTTTTCTCTTTATTGCATTTAGTGTCCACCGTCAATGCGTACCAAATCGCATGCGGATCAGTCCCAAACTCGACACTTTGTGGACCTTTAAAAAGCCTAAATACCTATTAGACGTTCTTCCTTTGTGGTGGTATAATGAATCCCGTTTGGCTTTAAAGATTAAGTTGAGCCTGTAAATTTTCACGGGCATCTTGTTCTCATTTTCCAGCTTAGCTGGCTGACAGTTTTTTTAAAGGATATAAATTACATCCGTAATGCCACGTTTGACTGCTTGCTTACCTGATGGTCGGCCTTACACTTTCCTGATTAATTGTAATCCATTAATTATTCAAAGCAGAAGGACTCTCTGTGGTTTGAAGTTGAACCTTTGAATTCGTTATACTCGTACGTGCTTTTCATTATGTCAGGCTGATGCTGAGTTGAAAAAAATTGTTTCAAACATATCCTATGAAAAGAGAATGGCCATATTGACCTGTTATCCTGGCAGTTGGATATTGCTTTTTTCTGGTTGGAATAGAATGGAGATAAGAGAATAGGAAACATTGAAAGGATACTAACGAGAGTAGTTGGTAAAGTATCTATTACTTTTGCTTCGAACTTTCGATAAAAGATAACTATAGAGAAAATGGAGAAAATTGTGGGTGCTCATTTCGGGAACGTTGTTAATGGCAAAGTTCACAAGTAAATAAGGGCGTCATGATTAGTTTCTGTAGTGGACATCTTTTTGATAACTTTTAAATTGTAGAAATATATTACTAAAATTAGTGTCCTGTTGAAAATTGTTATTGGGTTAATTTTAGTCCTGGGTTTTTTTTAACAAATTTGAAATTTGAGTTGACGTTTGAATGCTAAACTAAACCAAGACACTCTCTCTTTTGCCGCTTATCCTGCTCTACTCTGCTCTGTACAAAAAAAACGCAGCTCTTGTATTGTTCTTACCCTATTTAGTTAATTTTGTGGAATATTTTAGAAGAAATATTGTATTATGAAATTGGCAATTATATATTATGAAATTGGCACTTTTGAAGCAGTGGAAATTGAATCCAAGGATGTAGCAATTTTAATTGTCAACTTTTGTTGGAGATACTCAATGCGGTGAATTCCTGTAAGCAAAAGCTGAGGATCTTCTTCGGCTGGATAATTATCAAATTTATTCATCATTGGATGTCTCAAAGTACGCTGACCAGAATCGAGTAGAAACCACTCGGTCGAGTTTTCACGTAAAAATCACGTCTTCACGGCTTATACTAACAGAATTCTCACACTTTCGTGGTAGTCTTGCACATGGATAGCTGCAAAATTGCAAGACCTGATGAGTGCTTCTATCGGTACGAAACCATTAAGCATGGAGAAATTAAACAGAGGGAATTTGAGAATAAAAATATTTGTTCCCGTTGCGGGGCTTGATCCGCAACGACCGTGTTTCGAGTAGCAAAAAATGCCCGGTGCGTTACCGAGCTAAGCTACAGACGCATACTAAGTTGGTGTGCAGAATGAAACCAAGTGTCACAAATAATTCCAATATAACACAAACCTGTCAATTAATTGGTTGATTAATTGGGCTATTGGACTCATCCATTCAGTCTGTGGATATTTCCTGAGGGGTTCACGTGTAATTTTTACTAAAAATTTATGAAAAATTTTTGCTAGTCTGAAGCGCCTATTAAACTGTAAGAAAGTATGCTTACCGGTTTCAAATCAATTGCCATTACAAAGTATACGAGGAATCATTTCCAATTTTAAATGTTTGAAATTCTAAATAAGTTATAAGTTGAAACAGCTGAACGATGAGACCAGTAAGCTGTTAGGTAAATTGAAACATGATTTCTCTTCCATTAATTTCCGATTTATTTCCTAGTTCCCATCCCCTCAAGGACCATCCAAATCGTTTCTTTGTCCGCCGACTGTTAAGAATTAGTACGAGTAGCTCTGGAAAATTTTTAAATCGTACTTTACAAGCACGGTATATTTTCTTGAATTTCATTTTAGCTTATATAAATACAAAGGTCCTTCAAATTGTTTACCTAATTTCGCTCATTTCCTGGTGGATGCGTCTATTCATGTTTATCAAAGATGATGCTGAAAAGACTGGTGGGCGAGCACACTCAGTGTAAATGCCATAATTAATGAATGTATGAAAATGTTCAAATCGGCTTTTCTTCTGAAGACCTTGGTATTGTTTGTGCTCGTGTCGAATTCTTGGCGCTAGAGCTGAAGTGACCGACATCGGTGTTCCGGAAGGATATTCAGGTGATAGGCTCACGTTGACGAAAAATAAATATAGCCTTTCAAAAAGTATTTAACGTGAAGTGTATATACATTTGATGCTTGATTGGACCTGAAACAAATACGATTACAGTTTATCAGTGGGGAGTGTCCTTGGAAGCAACGAATAGGCGACTATACAATGGAATCCTCTCTCTCGCATTCTCACACCCCTGTTTTGGTTCCAATTTGTTTCCCAGGACGTGTTTAGAAGGCGCGGTTTCACACTCGTTTGAGAAGCGACGCAAGCACAGCTGTGTATAAAGGCAAAAAGCGGAAGCCGCGGTTTACAGATACATGGTTTGAAATTGAAGCTCGCCGCTCAACTTGCCACGGCGGCGGTTTGTTTACCATCTAACTCAAAAATGATACTCATTTGGATAGGAAAAAGTGTCCATGCCGCAAAGTGGACCCTGTTAATATTTATGCATGCATCCAATAAATCAAGCAAGAGATGTAGAGAGTGCATATAGAAACTTGTATGGGCTATTACGGGATGACAATAGCATACTCTACTCTACTCTCTACTCTACTCTACTCTACTGACTCATATCTGGAAATATTTTCTCTATGCCTTTATACACAGCGGTGTGCCGCTGCTCAAATCACTTATGAAACCGCGCCTTTTTAACTTGGCCTTATAGAATCCAATCTCACATTGAAGTTTCGTGTCATTCCACCCGCAATATAGATCGCCTGACTCTCAGCGCACTTGAACGCTGAATTATGTAAGCCAGTCTCACTTCATAATAGTCCCTGCATGGATTTCGTCCGAGCGCTTCAGTTGACACTTCGCATGTGCTTTATTTATACTACTTAGTGAGTTACACTGCTTTTACATAATAAACCTGTCAATCGGTACGTCCGTCAGCCGTCCCATGCTTTTGGCATAGGACCGAGCTCACCAGAAGTACATAGTTTAATCGCGTACCGGCTGTTGGACTGATGGGCT
Source organism: Chloromyia formosa (assembly GCA_964017055.1). NCBI lineage: Eukaryota > Metazoa > Arthropoda > Insecta > Diptera > Stratiomyidae > Chloromyia > Chloromyia formosa. Next base: position 21,167,906 of record OZ024815.1, read on the forward strand.
GACCGACGTATGGCTTTAAAGATCACCACACACTAGCGCCCATTTACGCAGCTATAAGACGTGTGTCAGTCCAGCTATCAGATCTGCCATCTTATTAAACCAGCGATCGGCCCAGCTATAAGTTGGGTTGGCTCACAGAAGAGGTTGCTCTTCTCTTTGTTTCTATTTTTGCCTGGTACTAACCAAAAGGACGAAACTTTTGACAGTATTTGTATGACATTTCGCACGAAAAGAGAAGGTTAGGCAAAAGTCTGATAACTAGTCTGGAATTCACCGAAGGTCTAATAAAGTCTGAAAATCCCTTTTGTTTTTTCAGAGGTCGGGTTCTGTCCATAAAATCAATTTTGCAACGTGTAAATTCCGTTACATTAACTACAAAAGACATATTGTTGGATATCTCGTACCTCTATAGTATAGAGTTGGAATCGAAACTTCTTGTGATATAGTTCTGAGATAAGCAAATTCTAAGAACACATTTAGCAAAGCACTCGTTTCCCCCTCTCTATCTCTCTTTTTGTTCTAGCTCTTTGTCACAATCATCCGTGATGATACCCACGACCTTCCTGAGATGCTTTCTCTGCATCAGCAACCCTGAATAGCGGTTAGGATTGAAAGTCGGCCAAATCTGTCTTATAATATTGCAAGCACTACCATTCAGCAATTGGTTGTAAGCATGGCTTAGTGCGCTTGTTTTGACAAGCTTTTTGCATGCTGCTATAGGTATTTTGACAGTACAAAAACACGTCACGTTCATACTCGTCGTACCCGCGCGAGGCAGCTCGTCCGACTTGCGATTACCGCTAAAACCATTATGCTCCGGAATGCAGCATCAAGTGAAGTAGAATAAGTCGCTGAACTCCTTGAGTGGAAATTGCAGCGTCGAGGAATTTAATCACCACCTGACTATCGGTATTTAGATGGTAATATTCTTTGCAAACACGATATTAAAACCCAAAACTTCGGCAGTCGCAGTGATCTCTGCCTGGAAGACGCTACAGAAAGCTGGAAGACGGGGCAACAAGCTAATATTAAATTTTTCTGAATATACACCAGCGCCTACACCCTGTTCTGTTTTTCAGCTATCTCTGAAGTCCATTTTTTCCGCGAAGGTATTAAGCTAGCATAACCCTAATCGAGAGAGTACAAGGGAGAAGTATAATCCGTCTCTTCTGGAATAACCAGATTGTTCAGTATAGGGGAGGCCATTAGCAGACTCTGTCGACTGTCCTGTTTCCCGAAGACAGATGGCCGTAGTCGCCGCCAACTGCGCAGCCTAGATGTCCAAGAAAAGCAAATTAAGCTACACATCCAGAGCAGCAGTCAGTGTGATTTCGCTCCTAAATATTTGACTTCGAAGATAGCTTATCGGCTTTTCGCTAAGAAACACTCTCGTCCGCTCCAACTCCAGCAATAGTAGCACCTCTGAAAGTTGAATATTCTTCCTGGTGAGGAGACCAAGTCTGGTTTTGGTAGATTAACTCCAACAGCAACTTCCATAGCCCACTATGAGATAGAATATTTAGGGCATTTTACATGATCTCACTAAGGACACGGGGAAACTTTCCAGAGATATCAATGAATTACCTTTATTAACTAATTATTTTAATCTAATATGGCAGATTAGTGCAATGGATTTAAGCTCCATATATATAGATTATTCTTTTGTTAGAAAAATGCCAACATGAGCTAACTAAGGTTTACAAGATAGAGCATCCCCTCTTATAGAACAACTTACCTTCTTCCATGACCACACACTATTAATTTTAATTATAATTACAGTATACAGTATACAGTACACACTCGGTGGCCGTGTTCTTTCGGTCACCGCTCTACGATCTAGAGAATGGAGGTTCGATCCTCGGCGCGAACAAAATCTGCCAGTGAGTGCTAATAGAACTCCCACTGCGTTCCGAGCTTGTCAGTATAAAGACGGCGCGGATAGGAGGTGTATGCTAGAAACTGAGCGTGCGAAAAGTAGATATGCTACCGAAACGTCAACGAGGCATAAGAATGCAAGAGAGGTTGACGTGCCTATACCCCTTTAGGGATCAAGGCAATTAACAGTAACAATGACAATGTCATCCGCATAAGCAATGACCTTGCAACCCACTCCCTTAAACCTGTTAACCATCAAGCTCCAAAGAAGGGGGGACAGGACACCTCATTGAGGAGTGCCCCTACACACCTGTCTGCGTATGTTCGACGATCCTACACTGTTACAAATTTCTTTAGAAGCAAGCATATTCTGGCTAATAAGCTCACATAGTGAGCCATCTACACTCAGACTCGAGAGTGCATTTGAGATAGCCATTGGTTTGACGTCATTGAAGACGCCTTCAATATTCAAGAAGGTAACCCACGCCAACACCTAATTATATCCCAATTTACGGTAGCGATAAAAGAAAAGAAAAATGAATGGAAAAGTCCACAACTTGATCAGTGCATAAAATAGTTACCCCACATAACAACAAAACTTCCGTAATTTGACTTTATACATCAATTATCTAAAAATTAGAGTTTTGTGGTCAACTTTTCGTTTTCATTATTTATTTAAATGCGATTATTCAACACGCCTAAGCTACTCAACAATTCATCGTTTTCTGACTCACTGTCTTTGAGTTAAGGGACGGCTGGTGCAAAAAGTTCCATCAATATCACTTCACTTCAATCATTTCAATTACACTTTACCATTTTGTCACCCCATCAAATGATATCCCTCTTTCTTGGCTTTCCTTAAGTGTACTTACTACCATAGCTCTTACGGACTTCCTGTCCTGAAGGGAAATTCAATATTGGTGGCTGTCTTTAACAAACTTTGCTCGTTTCCCGTCAACATTCGTAATTTAGAACACACTTCGCAGTACATTTTGTGGCCTTCAAGGCTTCAAGATACAAGATAAACATCACAAGGAATTTTTATACGACGGAACAACGACGTAGTAGGCGACTCGGATTATGTCGATTATGACAATGGCTCAGTCTATGCTGAAGGCAGAACATTTACATTTCTTATTTCTAAATCGAAAGTCAGATTGGCCTGATCAAATTATGCTTCTACGACCATGAGTGAATGATGATTGATGAATGATGACTGCTTCTTTGATACTGAAACACTTGCGTCAGCTGTAGTTTCCAGGGCAATGAAGCAATTGTAAGTTAAATGCTTAGAATATAGAGCCATGGAATGAACTTATCCTGTATGTCTCTAGCTCCAACATTTGGCGAATAAGTCGACAACCACCCTACTCGGTTGTTGTTTGATATTGACATATGTTGACTGTTCTGTCGAATTGTACATAAATAAAGGTCAATTCTTGTCAGATTATCGACAGTCAGCCTACTCAGTTGGCGTTTCGGTATTGACATAATGTTGACCGCACTGTCGAATTGTGCATAAACAAACGTCAATTCTTGTCAATATTTAAATTTCATAATTACTAAACGGTCTACTGAGTTAGCTGACTATCGACCACATTTCGACTTAGTACCCAGATTTTGGAGCCACTGTTTCTATGGAGACATACAGGACAAGCTCATTCCATGCCTCTATGTTCTAAGATTAAATGTAAAGATACGGATGAGTGCAGGCATGTTGAAAGCTCCAATCGGTGTTATTGCAACCCCTGTAGTACGAGTACCATCGGAAATTGAATAAAAATTCGAATTTCATAGAGAATTTCACGCAAACTTTCATGGAAAATTTGTTCTCTGAAGTGTGTATTTAATCTATTTGATAGGACATTTAATTCCATTCGAAAACAGATGGAAATTATCAGTAGTAAATGCATGAAAAAGATGAGAATGAAAATGTTAAATTTTGTTCTGATTTTTTTCTCCGTAATTGTAGAGTTTCAACACAAACATATTTTACGACATACAGTATGCCGTATCGCTCGTATCTTTTTTTCCGCTAAAAGAGAGATAAATGTTCAAAAATTAATCATTTCGCTTGATAGCGCTATTAAAAAGGAAGGACAAAAAGAAGTATAAAAACAGGATGATTTTTCAATTTATTTTCGAATTTATATTTATTTATACATAAAATTATTATTATTATATTAAAAAAAATTATCGAGAGCAAATTAGGGTAGCGAACACGAAAACGGGGCATGTCTTTACTGGGAGTGTGTCTTCGTTTAGTTAGAATTCAAATGTCAATTAAAATTTCCAGAGAAAACCTAAATCCTTAGTACATATGCAATCGGATAAACTTCCTTTGTATGTTTACTATTCCAATTAATTACACAAAACGAACATTTTATTCACAGGAAATGAACTTTATGTGCCTCCCAAACTGTAAACTGTTCGAGAACTTCAACACCTGCGCCACCTGCATTTCAAAATGCAGACTATTCAACGAAGCAGCATTCTTGCACTGACGTTTTATTCAGAGTAGCTCAGATCAAATTGTTAGTGCATGTAACTGTGTGGTCTTAATCTGCTCTGATCTGTCTGGCTGCTGAAAAAAAACGCACCTAATATTTACAGTTATATAATCATATTTATATACATATGAAAACACTTTTTTTTTGTGTCTGTGAATGATATTGTGTTTATAAATAATCCACAGCATCATCATCATCAATGCCATTCATTTCGCCATTTATGGTATAGTTTTCAATTTATATTTGCCTTTTTCAACGATTTTTTTCTGTAGAACTGGATAACATTTTCTTCAATATTAATGTATTGAGTTTAAGCGAGAAAAGTCATGCTAATCGCCTCGTTATATCTCTGAAATCGCTGTGTTCTTGAGGCTCTGCAACCCTATCCATTGCCCGTACTGTTCCTCAAGTCCTTTTTCATCTCCATATTTGTTTGGCGAAAAACACATCACCAAAACGAACATTTTTAATATAGAAGAAATTCAGCGAAGTCTGCAGCTATTTTATTTCTTCGAAAGTCCATTATTTTCGGAAGTTTTGTTTTGCCACTTTGAGGCTTCGAGCGTTCGTCTTATCCAAGGTTGAGCTTCTTATATCTACAATTTAATCTCAAGTACTTTTCCCCGATACACACATTACAAAGACGAAAATTCCACAAAAATACAAAAATAACAAATTCAATGAAAGTGAGTTGATTCTATGACTAAGGCCGAACGTACACCATCCGGAATTCCTGTCTGGAAAAACTGATCAGGCCCGGCCTTGAGTAATTCCGGATCGTGTATGACTGCTTGAGCCGCCGGACAGGCTTTTCAGGCGGCCGGATGCATAATTAAAAAACGATCTTATCGCCATAGAATGAAAGAATCTATCTATTGGATTGAATTGTACGGTATTTTACTTTTAATGGCCAAGTTTCAGATACATTCGTCTGTTGAAATAAGCTCCAGTGAAAATTCATCTGGTCACGCGGCCGGACAGGCCGCCTTGAGGCCGCCGGACAGGCCTTTGAGGCGGCCGGATGGATAATTGGAAATCGATCTTATCGTAATGTAATGAAAGTATCTATCTGTTGGATTGAATTGTACGACATTTTACTTTCCATAGCCAAGGTTGAGATACATTCGTCTACTGAAATAAACTCCAGTGAAAATTCGTTCTATTCACGCAACTGGACAGGCCGCCTTGAGGCCGCCGGACAGGCCTTTGAGGCGGCCGGATGGATAATTGGAAATCGAATCTTATCGCCATAGAATGAAAGCATCAATCTATTGAATTGAATTATACGGCATTTTACTTTCCATGGCCAAGTTTCAGATACATTCAATCGATCGATTTCAAATTATCCATCCGGCCGCCTCGGAAGCCTGTCCGGCGGCCCATCCGGCCACCTCAAGGCGAACTGTCCCGCCGCGTGACCAGAATGAATTTTCACTGGAGTTTATTTCAATAGACGAATGTATCTGAAACTTGGCCATGAAAAGTAAAATGCCGTACAATTCAATCCAATAGATAGACACTTTCATTCTATGGTGATAAGATCGATTTCTAATTATCCATCCGCCCGCCTGAAAGGCCTGTCCGGCGGTTTCAAAGTGGCCTGCACATGCCATTGACGATCCGGAATTCCTCAAGGCCAGGCCTGATCAGTTTTTCCGGAGAAAAATTTCGGAATGTGTGTGGTGGAGGCCTGGCGGGAACGATTTTCCTTCCGGCCGCCTGAAAAGCCAATCCGACCGCCTGAAGACGGCCTGAAACGGCCATACACGATTCGGAGTTCCTCAAGGCTGGGACTGATCAGTTGTTCCGGACAGGAATTCCGGATGGTGTATGTTCGACTTAAAACTCTCTCTGATGTTATTCTGGTTTAGCTGTAACAGTTAAGAAAATCTACCTTAGAAATTATCCCAATAACCGAAGGGAGTGAGCGATGCTGTCCCGGGATAGCTAGTTTGCCAGCCTGTTCATTCCACAGATATTCTTTTGTGAAAAGCTATGCACTAAGAAAGGATCTTAAATGTCACGTGTCCGTTGTCAAAGTAAATTTAACGATGATCATTGATGTATTGAATTCACAATTGCTATCCGCAGTAGCGCCGGATTGTCTGGAAGTAGTTGAAAACCCAGAGCATGTGCTGTTCAGCGATTTACGGAGAACGTGAATTGAAAGAGGAACTGAAAGAAGTAGTGAATTCGTGAAATATTGTGAAACATATCTTTCGATCAGATCGAAATGGGGAAGCCGTGCGACATCCTTAAAGCGTTCCGGAAAGAGGAAGAGAAGTGCAGATCTGCTCGTCCAGTGGCAACTTATTAATAACTTAAAAACACGTCTGTGTGGATTCCGCGAAGATAGAAATAGATTTTTTACCCATTTTCAGTTGTAGTGTTTAGCCCGGTTACTCTACTGCGAGCGACATACGATGTTCATCGTAATTATTAGACAAACAATTTTTATTCTGCCTCAAACTAGGGGAAAAGCGTAGCTTTAACATAAACTACACTAGATAAGGCGAAAAAATGAATCTAATATATGTGATACCAACATTGCTGATATCGAATGTGCGGACCGCCTCTTAAACAAAATCCTACCTATGTACGTCGCAGTCCGAGATTAGTGGCTTCACACAGACAATCGTCAGGTCTTGCATCCTGGCACCTATCTTTGGCACACCATCTATATCTTCAAGGTCTAGATGTTGTTCACACCACGCCACATCTTCACGGCTGATACTAAATAAAAATCTCATACATTTGTGGTCGTCTTGCAGACCGATAGCTGCAACGATACAAGACCTGAAAGGTGCTTCTATCTGTATAAAGAACCAGTAAGCTCGGAGAAATTAAATACATATAGAGAAAAGAAGAAAAGGGTTTCCCCCTTGAGAGGCGCAAACTTTTAATTTTCACAATTTTGAACACTTTACTTTTATATATACTATGAGTACGTATACGAGTATTACGATTATTATCCAAAAAGGTGGGCCAAATATTCGACGTATATTTTGATTCCTCGCTTCCCAAGTTTTAGAAAAAATTCGATATGACAGCCAATATTGGCTTCAAAAAAAAAATCTTCAACAAATACGAATATTTCTTTCTCCGAAAACTCTCCGCAATGGTGGCGTTTTCGAAACTTCGATCAAGACTTTTTTAATATATACGGACAACACCTGATAGATTTTATAAAGATTCAGCTTCAGAGACTACTAAGTATATACTACTATCCTTGGATAGTCAATTCAATCCGATATGAAAAGGTAAATCCTCCCAAGTTCGCTGCTTTTTAACTCAAGAATTATTATTGGATGTTCACTGAAGATGGATGGGTTGTGTCTTTTAACTCACTCGTCGGAAAGGCACTTTGATTCCTGGTATAAGGAAACAAATATTATACGTATTTGTATACGTATACGTATTTTGCAATGTAACATACTACGTAGTAAAGGATTTTTTTTTTTGTAAACTGAACTAATTTTCCGAATTGAGGTATGCGTTGTAGCATCGGCTATGGTATTCAAAATATGTGTCAATAAAAATCGAGTTGGGATCACGTACTGGGAATTTCAAGTAACCTTGAAGAATTTTGCATGATTTTCTGAGAACCATGAAAGTAGCGAAAATGGAAGAAGAAATTAATTTCGGGCGTTTTGAAACTTAGATACCAATGGGAGTTTTTTATGTTACATGTATAAATAAATGTTAAAACAGGAGGACATTATCCGAATAAGGGTTTTGAGATAACCACGTAGGTATAATGAACAGTTAACCAGCGCATTCCGAAAATGTTCGGGAACAATATATCCAAACTGCCCCTCATTAGTTTACCCGAAAATAATGTAAATCAATTAAAACAATCTTTAATCCATGTTTTCATTACGAAATCACTATCCCACTTAAACGAATTGGAAAAAAATAAGAAAAATAAACTGAGAAAATAACTTTCTAACAAATTTGAAGGTGGATACTAAATTATGTTCTACGACTTCTGCTTGATGAGAAATCAATAAAAAAGAATAATTTTAAGCTTATTTCTCATAGCCCATAACGTCTAATGATCAACTCTGTAACTAGCGCTTCTCAATGAGTACTCGCTCCGTACATTCCCGAACACGCGGAAAATAGATTTAAACCTGCAATGAACATGACATGTCTAAAAATTCAATATTAAACTACCATTAGTCGTTACTTTATTTTTTATAAAAACGCAATTAGACACAGTGAGCAGAGTTTCTTTTCTACGATATTACATGCATTGTACTTCAATGCAATTTTGAACATTTTTTCCGTTTATTTCGCCCTTCACCTTGTAATTGCCTTAAATTAAATAAAAATACATACCAGAAATCGAAAGTACCCGTCGCGTAGTCTCATTTGATATGACAAGCCAAAAATATTGACCCTTTTTTGCCTTTTCGAACCCGTCCGCCCAACATTTTTTGACGCAAACTCCTTTCTGATTTCGACTCCTACGCCATCAAAAATTTTGTCTTAGCGGTAATTTCACTTTTCAAATCCGGCTAGCGGCTACTCACCATAAAGGTAGGCACTACGACCAAAGGAGGTCTATAGTGATATGGCCTATTTTTTATTATTCAAGCAAAAGACCACCACTCTTACGAAGACTAGTAAGTCTTTGCATGAGTTTTTCTGATAACAACAGGGCAAACAGTGAACCGTCCGAGGAACGTAAACCTCACCCGCGCAATTACCGGGCATAGACATAAAATGCGACATGTGGTCTCAACGTCCTCCAAGCAAAAACGACAATCCGACTCGTTAGACAAACCCAGCTTGTTCAGATGAAATCTCAACCCAGTGATGGCCCGATAGGTAACCTACAAATAACCTAAGGTCGGCTCTACTCATGTGGGTGGTATCTTTGTAGATAAAGGGTCTCGTTAACTCCAGTAGTGTTCCAGTAGTGCTGGCGTATCTTTTTAGACCAATTCGCTATGATTGTTCTAGCTGAAGCCAAGTCCAGACCACAATAGGGTTTCGGCCCGAGAAAATTAGATGAGAGAGCCTTGCCTAGCAAGTTCATTCGCCACTTCGTTTCCTTCAATGCCTTGGTTACCTGGCACCCAATATAAAAAGATTCGGCTGTCGGTTACCAGACATTGGAGAAGTTCACGATACCCTTTCACCAGCTTTGAAGCAAGCCTATGTGAAGAGAGCCTTAATGGCTGCATGGCTATCTATACAAATAGCAATGTGTGCGCCGCGGAGTTTGTTTTTCAAAATTACCCTGGCGCTGACCCCAGTGGCATCGATCTCGACTTGGAAAACGCTGGGCCATGTACCCATAGCGATTGAGATCCTGGTGTTGGCTCCAAAGACGGCCGCATCAACTCCCTGTTCAGTTTTAGACCCATTGGTGTTTCACATTATACACCTTGCGTTCGACAGTGATTGCCATTCTCCCATTCCGTGGAGTCTGGGCTATACTGCCGAAGCATAACTCCGAGGTCGTATAATCTGATTTTAGGCAGATCTGCATGCCCTGCGTGCAATCGTACTCTGTTCTAGGAAATGGGGCGCAACTTCCCAAAGGACTTACCCAGCGCCTTACACTCCTTTGCCACAAATCGACGCCAAGTAATTTTAGTACCCCTTCTTGGTCGGCCATGGTTGGAATGGGGCTCTATTTCATGGCATGCAAACAATGCAGTTATCACTCTTCCGCAATGTGTGGCCAATCCTCGATTGGTATCTGACCCGTACGCTGATTTAGCATTTAATATTGCTTCGAGCCAGAAAATTCTTAGAATTCGACGAAGACATGAGTTTATGAAAACTTGCAGCTTTCTGGTAACACTTACGTAAACTTTCCATATACTGCTCCCATACAAAAGCGCAGATAGCACCATGGAGCGAAACAGGCCCAGCTTGGTCTTAATGCTGCTTAACTGCTTTCTCAGATTTTGGACCGTATGCGCATTTAGCCTGGTTGATACGACAAGCGATGTCCTGCCCCGTACCACCATTTTCGGTACCATGCTACCCAGGTAGACGAAGTTGTCCACCTTCTCCATATGCAGCCCATTAAAATTGATGGTAATAGGTACATGATTTCTTTTACGCAGCGGCGGGCTAAGAGCCTTGGTCTCGTTGGTATTCATCTCTGATCCAGCCTTCCTTGCCTTCCTCTCGAGATCTAACGTCATTGCGGACACATCCATAATTATGTGGGAGAGTAGCCATAGCCATATGTCGTCAGCGTAGTCAAGATGCTGCAGATAAGATATTAAAGTCCATTAAATTCCTCTGTCTAGTCCGGATAGGGCTGCATGGAATAGATGGCCAATCACTTTGAGGAATAAGATCGGTGAGAGGATGCACCCCTGCCGAACTCCACTGCTAATCTCTAAGTCCCCCGAAACCTTACCTTTATGCAGAACGCGACATTTGGCGCCGTCATAGGTCACCATGATTATAGCCACAAGCTTCTCAGGGATGCCTCTCCTGCACAAGGCTGCCCATATAGAATCCCGGTTCATACTAACGAAAGCCTTCTCGAAATCGATGAAAAGCAAGTGAAGCGGGAATCGTACTCAGCGCATTGCTCGATGATGTTTCGAAAGGTGTTAATGTGATCGACACAGGATTGTATTATTCAATTGTATTATCTTGACAACGTCACTGCTGCACTTCATCAGCAATAGTACATTTTATCTTTGTTTCGATGAAAATAATCATTTTATGATTATTTTTCAAAGTATCTGCAGTGTCCAATCTTACAATAATTTTCACGACTGGGGTTTTGATAAAAAATGGCAAAAAATGGCACGCTATTTCAAATCGTTTCTGCTTGTAAAATCTTATTATATACCACGAGTTCATATTCGTTAAAGGATATACAAACTTATGACGTCACCCTTATGACAGTTAAATTAATAACATTTCGCAAGACTTTCATTGATTTTATGAATTCAATTTTAAGCCACATTCGGTTAAAATGCCAACAATATGTCAGCAATTAACTTTAATTCGATTTTCATAACTTTTCGCCACAAACTTGACAGAATAAATCGACGCTGACTGAATTTTTGTTAAGAGTCGTCCCGAATTATTAAAATTACAATGAATTTTGCTGAACGGATATTACAGCTGGCCACCATACCACCCCACTATTATCCTTCCACTCCAGGCGATAATTGAAAATGCTTTTCAACACACTGCACTACTCGTAAAGCGTACGAAAAGCGTTTGTCAGCTCAAGTAACTTTAGTGGTTAAAAGTTGCACAGTACGTGTAACTTTTAACTTCTACATTCTCGTATAGTACGTATACCACTCGTACATATATGCACGCATTCAGACGATAATGATATTTACTCCAAGTTTAATAAAAACTTACTACAAAGGACCGGATGTGTGAAGTTTGTTCTTCGGGTTTGCGGACTGCAACTTCTGATTTAGTGCGTTCCATTTTGAGGGTAATGTTTACATTCAACAATGTACACAAGAAAATAAATTCTGTAACCAATTTTGTTTGGAGTACATTTGGATTGTTCGGATGGCGCAACGGTTAGTACGTTCACATTTTATGCACTGGACTGGGCCCCGGTTCGATTCCTACTGAATGAAATAGTTTTCGATAAAAAAAAGGGGATTTACGTGTCGGACTATGAGCCCGCCCACTCATCTCTTGAATGAGAACCCATTTATGGGATGAATAACTCGGTTGGGCTGAGCGTGTTATTGATCACAAACCTCTACACGATCTCGAAAATGAAATGATGTTAGAGGCTTCGCCACACAGAAACCGGACTGTGGGCGCGGACAGTCCACTTTCTGTGTGGCGAAGCCTTTAACTCATCTTGAGGCCATGGTCCAAATTGGACGGTTGCACCAGTTATTTATTTACTTTTAGGCTGCATTCATTAAGATATGTAGATGAATTAGAATGCAGATTTTAATGGTGGAATATTATGCTTAATTTACACATGAACATGCATGCGAACTGCAGTAAGATTTGATTAACATGGTCCGCGGACGGTCCGCTTTCTGTGTGACAAAGCCTTTAAGGTAAGTCTAAAAAAAAGTTTTTTTTTTGTGACTAACGGCAACGCGTACCGGCCCGATTGCCCATTTCAGATTCAATGATTAGATAAAATGACACTGACCCTCCATTGGGCGCCCCATATTTTCGAGCTTTTGTGATCATTTTTTGACTATTTGCAGTGGTCAATTTACACTACTTCGTGGGATAAAAAAACAGTAAGTAGTTAAGTTATTAAACGCTTTCGGTTTTTGCGCCCTTCGACTAACGGTACTGACTGACCGCCTAGTCCACTACCCGTTATTTTATTAACTTGATAAAATTACACTGATCCCACATTGGGCGCGGGATATTTTGGGGGTTTTTCGGCTAATTTTTCGCTATAAAATGTCACAGATGTTAAAAAAAACCTTAATGTCATCTTAAGGAACACTAGACTGGTTTGTCTTAACCCCTTATGGGGCGTATCGTGTCAACAACTCCATCAGTCATTACCGGTTATATGTAGATGGATATGCCTAGTTTGATGCCGCTGATAACAAATACAAGCCTAAGTGAAGTTTGTGGTTGAAAATATGGTTTGACGCGCGATGAATAGCTAGCTCGACTATCCAATCAACTGATACATGATGACTACTGATGGCGTTTGGGGAAATGCGCACTTACACCCCTGCTAGGCGTTAGCGGCCCATTTTGCCTAATTTATGAAGTATAAACGTGAACGTCAAAGGTGATCAATTTTCGGCAGCGCAACCTGACATAGGAGTTCAAGGTGAAATGACACTAGGAAAAAATCCTATTCTACAAGGAAAGAGTACATGGATAAGATAAAGGTTACATGGTTAAAAATGGACGGAGTCTGTAAGGGCCTGGTGCGTGAAGTGGTCACCCAGGTACCGTAATCAACCATAATGGTAAATTTTGTGTCCCTCTTTGGGAGCCATTTTATAACTTTTCAAAATCAGTTCTAATATTTGCGCTTCACGTAGGGCTTACAGACACCGGAATTCTTTTTTCTCTTTTAACCCATCCATGTAAACTTTTCTTTCCAACACCTATCCCAAAATTGACTGTTTTGTCTTCAGCTAGTTTTGCATCGTAGCCAGCAACCGTATCGACATAGATACCCTATAGAGCTTCCGGTGTCGGGAGTTTACTCCCAGTATACAATCCGGGATCCTCAATCGTTGCTTTCACCTTTCTATAGTAGGTACTGACATTCAATCGCTCTTCCTTATAACAAGTCTGATTTCGTGACGTGGGTTGCTCTGCTTATTTTCTTTAGTAGATCAAGGGAGAAAGGCAATAACGTTGGCGTTGACTTTCATAAATCTTGGAACAAGATAGGTACTTCATCGGCAAGGAATGAAAGTGAAATTTATTTGAGGAAGAATTTTCTCTAGGCCTTCTGGACAGTAAACTTAACAGGTGCAGAGACTTCGAAGCGTGTATGTGTGTGTTTCATATGTATTTTTAAGGACTAAGCTAAAATGTCACGAACCAGTTTCTATTAGTTGAACGGGGCGCTAAAATAATTAAAACGTATGCTTACCGATAATAATTAATACCAAGCAAAACCGCCCGGTCAAAAAAGCACTCGCACAACTGCTTGTCTTCAGGCGGACGGCGTCGATATTAGTATGAAGCGAAACCGCTGGACAAAAGTGATGCTTCAAAAATTACTTTCACCATCGCCCTTGTCCAAGTGGCCACTATTTTGAAATAATATCTGGAGACGGGGACGTCAAAATTTCCTTTCTTGCGCCTTTAGCTTGACTTTGGCCGGCCCGGGGTTTCGTGATGGGTTAAGGTCGGCATTAATGACTGAACCAAACCAAACCATTTAAGGTTTCTAAGAGTCGCCACACACGACAATCATTTTGGTTCCTCCTCTTCTCATTTCCACTGTTCATTGAAATTTAAAGGTTTGATGAAAGTTCGGTCGTGGTTCTGCGCGATCATGTGTGGCGACCTTAAGTCTCTACCGATTCCTAAAAAAAAGCAGACACTGCTTGGCTCTTCTAAGCCCCTTTTCGCTTCACCACGCCTAGAGTATATTGTAGGTGATGTAATGGAACTTTTTCCTAAAAAACAAGAAAGATCATTCTTCTTCAAGCAACAATACAGTGATAAACTTTCATCATACATTATATGTATCTGTTGCATCACTTGGATCTACGGATCACGAGTGAGTCAAACATTACGTATTTCAAATATCACATTTCGAATTTAAACAGCCGCTCCTGAATAAAAATGCCATAGAAATTTCCTGGTGCTCTTTTCCGATAAATTTTCGTTTTCTGCACAGCCATTTGTAATGGTCAGGTGTTAGGAGACACTAAACTGTCCATAGGAACGGAGTAAAGATTTGCCGAAGTGACCATGAAGATCTGGCAGCGCCACCTGGTGAAAACTCCTCAGCTCGATGGGTGTCCGGACGTTGTTATTTTTGGACAGGAACAGAATTATGCCACAAATGTACTGAATACTGTTCCTAATTCTGGTGTATGTGAAATCGCGGCTTTAGGGGTGAGAAAGGGAATGCGGGTGATTTTCCGAAATCCGATGTAAACAGTATCCTTCCTCTTGCCTTGAAAGTCTCAAATACAAAATTTCATCAAGATCAGAATAAAACTCCAGATAAATTCGTAGATTTAGTTTTACGGGTGGGAATGGGGGTGAGGGTACTTTTTTTTTAAATCTTATGTGAATATTTACCTTCGCCTAGACTTGGAGGTTCAGTATACAAAATTTCATTAAAATGGGAAGAGATAATGGATTTTTAAAATGCCGTATAGACTTCCCCTTGATCTGGAGGACCAATATTCAAAATTTCACTTCATTACGTAACCTTCTATTCTTGAATCACGGACCACGCCACTAGTCACAAAACTTTAATCCGGTTTTCTTTTTCCTTGATAAGAGACCGGACTGACAATTCAACTCGTTCGCGCGATGCATGACAATACGGCTTATATTGGAGCGGGGACAAGGCAGCGAGCCAGAGTCCCCAAAAAAAATCACACATCTCTCGGCAATGTTCTGTCAATAAGACTCTGGCGGCGGGCGATATCGACTCCCTGTTTCGTGGCAATCACAAGGTTGTTCGAAAGGTGAATGAAATCGAACTCCTCCAAACGAAAAAATCACCTGTTCATGGGCACTCAAACAAATAGCGCGTCCCCGACGATGGTGCTGCCTATGTCCCGGCATTGACGGGTGAAAGTCTACTCTCACGGCAGATCGCAACCCCCGATTCAGCATAAACCCGCTTGTCGATTTCATCACAGGTGGCCAGACACCCGATCAAAAAGCACATTTTAACAGAACACATAAATATTCCATCAGAATATTCTACTGGCAAATGTCAACGACCCGCCGTGTGATAGAAAGATGAGTTGTCGTTCTTTAAATTTCCTGAAGGAGAATTAAAAAATTTTAAGAAAAATATTTGACAATCCGAATAAATAAATAAATAAATAACTGGCGCAACAGTCCAATTTGAATCATGGCTTCGAGATGAGTTAGCATCATCTCATATTCTAGATCGTGACGGTATGTCTTGTGCTGAGGTGTGTGATCAGTAACACGCTCAACCGAGTTATTTACTCCATAAATGGGTACTCATTTAACAGCTGAGTGGGCTCAGATGGGCACTCATTTAACTTCAGATTTTATTTAAAATACATAAAATGCATATCTAAATTGAACAACAATCTCCATAAAATAAATAACCTTTGATCTTTTCGCAAATGATCAAAATGATTATTCTTCTGCTAATACACTGTTGATAACGGTGGGCTATTGATTCACAAATTTCAAACATTTCATTTGTTATTGTGGAATCTTGCTCAATTAAGGATTTTAATTGTTCCATTGCCGTATGGTTTCTGGAGCAGACTTTATCTTTAAGGTATCTTCACAAGAAAAAGTCCAATGGTGTCAGGTCTGGGGAACGGATAGAGATTCTATGATACCTCATCGTCCACGCCATCTGTTTGGAAGATTCTCGTAAAAAAACGTCTTATATCACGAGGTGATCCATCCTGTTGGAAATAAAATTCGCCATTTCACCAAAAGTCCTCCCGAATGTGTGGCAAAACAGATTCTTGCCGAAAGTTATGGCCCGTTAAACAGTGTATATGTACATTTATTTTTAACTGCCAGTATCTGTTGAAGATTTAATTTAAACGAAACAAGCTAGCCTTCGACCTTCGAAGGTATGATACCCTTCATATCATACCTTTAATAATGACGATTGTGTCCGATAATTTTCATCCTTATTGCATTTGCCAATTTGCAATTAGTAGAAAAAAACTATTTCATTTCCACTGTTTTTTTATGGTTGTTTTAGTAAAGATTTAGTAAAGATTTCGTTGGAATTTTGTTTTTAACAAAAACTTATTTTTGGACCGGTTCTCGCTATAAGATAGAGTAGTATTACAACCAAACTCGAAGATGTGTGCTCGATTTCTTTAAAATTGAGAAAGTACTCAATTTCCCTAACCCCTTGTGGGGCGTAGCGCGTCAACCGTTCCATCTGGTCCAGTTGACGTTTCGTTGGCATAAACTGGTTTCGGAGAATGCAGTTGCCAGCATGTACCTCCTGCACATCCATGGCCACGAACGTCGTCGTGGACGGGATTCGAACCCGAAACGCCGGTAGTCAAACATAAAACTGATGCCTCAACACACTGCGCTACCGGTCGCCCCAAAATTGAGAAAGTAGGTTGCATAGAACCAGACGGACAGTCGTACAAACAGGCAAACGGATAAAGTTTAATCGAATCATTTCGTCATACTGACGAAGAATATATGTATATAATTTATATGGTCGGAGATGCTTCCTTCTGTGCGTTGAAAACATCAAAACAAAGTTAATACACCCTATAGTATCTCGTGAAGGGTATAAAAAAAACCTTGAAAACCCCACTGGGAATTGATCTTAGTACCTTCTTGTTGTAAATCTGATACATCAACCGCACAATAACTCCTATATAGGCAATTCCTGTGCAATCCCAAAAGCAGTAAATCAGTCGTAAGACTAATACACAGATGTATTACAAAACCTATATATTCGGTTTTCCTTCCAATTACTCTTCATAGCACATAAACACTCATATTCTATTATCATTAAACTTGAACTTAGAAGGCAATGACTCAATTAAGAGTAAACATGCAATAGACCATAAAAACGTACGTGATAATTATCTCCGTCTATTGCTTTCCTTATGTTGTGCAATACAACATTCAATCATACGTATTACACATAATACGTTTCCCTAAAAACGTCCTTGACTTCTTTCTTCTTAGTAACCCATCTGTGCATTGAAGGTGGGCTACGAAACTTAATTAAGAGGAAATGTCAGCAATGTTTTCTATCCTATTCATATATTTACATTACGAGTACTAGCTAATTAATGTTATATATTTAGTTAAAGCTGTGTTCAGAGGATTATGCACGGATAAACTGATATTAATTGGCCTATTCGCAAAAAAAAAATTATTTTCGTTTAATTTGCTCAACGGGAAGGATCAGACAAGGTCCGAAAATACATATATGGGGAACTTGTTTTATTTCTGAACCTAATTTCGAGTTACTACTACTAATGACAAATTTAGTTGCTAAATAGTCATGAGACATGACACGATAGCAGTTTTCGTTGCGACAATATTATGATGGATTATAACAAATTCCATTCTGCAAAGAACTGATTAGAAGAGCTTTTTGATTTACCTTAATTAGCTACAGCTTTCCACAAACTGGCGTTCGAAAGGGAATACAGTAGACACTGGAACTGAGGTTCGTCATATTTTTAGAAAACGTCAAAATTGAAGGGCTATTGCAGTTTTCCTTTTGATTTCACGTATTTTTTCACAAATATGTACACTTGAATGGGACATGCTTCTTTCTCGATTGTAATTGCTTATTACTCAGCTCTTTACAATAATGTCAAATAGCAGAGCGTTTGTATTGATACGACTGGGTACTAGTGATGAGTGATGACTGACTTTATTTGAGAGCATAATTAATATGCTCTGACACATACTATAACATATACTATGACAGCCAATTCACAGCCAATTGACAACCACTCCTCCCAAAGCAAGAACTACAAAATTTGAAGAATCATTCGATAGAGTTAGTCAAAATTGCAGTTTTGTCATCATTTGAATTGCCGACGAAAAATCGATTTTGAAATTTGAAGTTTGAACAGTTGTATCTTTGAAGTAACGGTGATTTTCGCAACCGGAAAACAATTGTTTTATATGAAATTTTATGTATAGTTTCAGAAAGTGAGGTCAAATCTCAGATTAAATGATTGCGAGGCTGACAAATTTGGATTTTCTTCGGTAAGACTATCTTTTTGACTCCATTTACAAAAAATGCTATAACTCTGCAACGTTAAAAGACAGATTGTCCATGTCATATGTCAACTTTCCACAAATGAGCAATTCTACCTACCATTAAAATATATACCATCTGAAACAGGACCCCCTGTTGTATATGCATATTGAAATGTTCAGGGACACCCTCTGCGTCGATTTAACCATGTCAGCCTGTTCGATAGAATGAATCGAATTGAATGCATGCTAATTGCACCCAACAACAATCTACGAATTTTTAAATAAGGAAACACAACACATTTATTTGCCGTTCCAAATTTCTTAAAGTTAATTATTACACAAACCATCAGACCACACTGAACACGTAAAAATTTTTGACAGTATGTTCTCGCACATACATACATACGTACGCGACTTGCAAACGCACCCTGTGTAAACACAACGATGCGTGCATTATTTCCGCGTCAGTAAAATACGCTTCGATATCCATTTTTGATCTCTCTACCGCGTAAAGCCGAGTTACGATCGCGTGCGCTCAACGGGTAAAAAATACACTAACGCGTATACGCGTCTCCTGTCTCAGAAACTTAAGATGAATAATACTTCTGTACGTACGAGTAAGATGAAAAGTAATTTCTATTGGACACTCACTTCAGTCGATTAATTCAACGTTTAATGGTGCAAATATTTTATGTTTAATGGCGCAATCAAACACCCTTTACGTGAAAACTCCTAAACGCACCGTCTTCAATATCCAATAAATTTAGTTTCAAAACAACAACCCGCCTCTCGTGATACGTCGTACCTAATCCAACCAAATTGACGGAAATAAATTTTTCGTTGATTTTATTTAGATCCTCCACCCTTATTCGACTTCGTCAAGCAAAACGATATGACAGCGTATTTAAATTGGGGTTGAAAGAGTGGTGTGAATTAATCGCGACTTTATGTTAAAAATAAACACGAAAAGTGGGTGAATAGGTAATATGCAATTTACATTTTAGAAGTAGGTAGACTAGTCGCGACACACGACATTGATTAATTACGCAGGAACTTGTTGACGTTATAAATTTAGAGATTCAAGTAGACATTGTTTATACAAATACTTATATCACGCGTAGGATTAACTGAAATAAACGAGATTTTGTCAGAATGATGTTACAGTAAATAAAACAAACTAGCCTTCGGATAGCTTACCGAAGGTATGATACCCTTCATGCGAAGCGAAGCGTTTTAATTTTTAGTGCATTCGCTATTTTGAAATTAGTAGTTAAACTTGTTCCGATTTCACTGTTCCTATGAGAGGTATATGAAATAGTGGGCCGATTTCAACCAAATTTAGAAGTGTAATTTAGCAGTAAATATGAATAAATGATATGAAACTCGGTAAAGATATCTTCAGAAATAACAACATTTTTCTAACAAAAACTTGATTTTGGAACGGCCGTTCATATCGCAGCCATATGATAGAGTAGTCCAATATCAACGAAATTCGGCAAGGTGATTTGGCATAGGATACTATTGAATAATTTGAGAGTTGAGAAAGATACATTTTGAAATAAAAAAGTTCTTTTCACAAAGACCAACTTTTGGACTAGTCGTTGCTATGGCAACTATATGACGTAGTGGTCCGATTCTACTGGTTCGGACATACAAGGTGGCGCAAAAGAAACGAAGGGGTTTGAATAGTCTATAATTCCTTTATTTTTTAATTAATCGAATTTCCTTTTTTTCTTAGCACACTTCATAAATGGGGAATTTTGTTAATTTAAACGTAAAAAAAAAAATCGCGTAAGTGGTGCCCATTCTCAGCTTTACATAGTCGCGCTCTTTCTAAAACATTTTCCATGAATTTTTTCAAGATTTCAGTAGGTATCGCTAAAATTTCTACTCGAATATTATTTTTTAGTTGGAGTATGTGTATGGCATATGAATAAGGCACCGAGCATACCCCAACTAAACAATAATATTCGAGAAGAAATTCGAGCGATACTTCCTGAAATATTGAAAAAAAATCATGAAAACGTCGCAATTTGCAAAGCTGAGAATGGGCACCACTTACGCGATTTTTTTTTCACGTTTAAATTAACGAAATTCCCCATTTATCAAGTGTTCTAAGAGAAAAGAAGAAATTCGATTGATTCAAAAATAAAGGAATTATAGACTATTCAAACCCCTTCGTTTCTTTTGCGCCACCCTGTATTTACAGCGTACAATAAAAAGAAGGCTTTGTGCAAATTTCAGCTCGATAGCTTCAAAACTGAGAGACTAGTTTGCATGGAACCACACGGACAAAGCTTAATCGACTCATCTCATCATACCGACCAAGAATACATACTTATATGTTCTTAATATGGTCGGAGATGCTTCCTTTTATGCGCTGCACACTTTCCGACAAAGTTAATATACCCTATTACATTCGTGAAGGGTATAAAAATACGTCTGAAAGAGTTAAAATTCAGAACAGTAACTTAACTCCTATGGATTCATAAAAAATAATTAATCCTTGTGTGTTTCAAGTGAAGGAATTTATCCGTAAAGAGTGATTGTATTTTAAATTACGGACGAATCCATTCTTGTCTTTACCCAGTCATAATTTCAATCTATTGTTAGTCTTGATAGTCTTCTTTATTGAAATTAGATAAAAGTGAGACATACATTCACTCATGATTTCTGAAATTAAGTATTGTATATGAAAATTAATCTAAGGCAGTTTTGTTGTGCTTGTTACACTACCGCACAAGAACCTATTGAAAGAAGAAATTACTAAAAGAAAAGTAGTTTATTGAGTTGAACTAACGATTTATTGGTTAATTCTTCTGTGTGGCTTAACTGCTAGTCTTATGCCTGCTACAGACAATGGTCCATCCCTGTCAGTTGCTATTGAGCGGTTTGTGGCGATGATGGCGGCCAGCAATTGGCTCATAATGGCTTTCGAAGCCATTTTCTTCCAAACGCCATCGCCACTAACTGCTATACGCATAGATACACGATTGCACTGTCTCTAACAGGCATTATAGGTGGCATGCATAATGAATAGTCTAACGTGTGGTATAATGCGTGGTCCAACGTGTGGTATTATTCGTGATCTAATAGCTGGTGTTACAGGTGTTCTGATGCGTGGTATAGCAGCTGGTCGTCACACATTGACCTGCAGAGCTACGACCGAACTTCCACCGAACCATTAATATTATAGGTAGTCCGGATGGCGCAACGGTTAGCACGTTCGCCTTCTACGCACTGAGCCCCGGTTCGATTCCTACTGAATGCGCTAGTTTTCGATGAAAAAAAGGATTTACGTGTCGGACTATGAGCCCACTCAGCTGTTAAATGAGTACCCATTTATGGGTTAAATAACTCGGTTGAGCGTGTTGCTGATCATACACCTCTGCACAAAACATACCGTCACGATCTAGAAAATGAGATGATGCTAACTCATCTCGAGGTCATGGTTCAAATTGGACTGTTGCGCCAGTTATTTATTTTTATTTATTTTATCAATATTATAGAACGGTAGAAATGAGGAGATTTTTATACCCTAGACTTTTAGTATAGGGTATATTGTTTTTGTCACGACGGAAATATGTAACACCTTAAAGGAGGCTCCGGAGGTATAGCAATGTATATATATAAATGATCAGGATCACCTCCTGATTCAATTTAGCCATGTCTGTCTGTCTGTCTGTCTGTCTGTCCGTCTGTCCGTCTGTCTGTCTGTCTGTCCGTTCGCACGATAACTTTCGATAGAATGAAGCTAGAGCCTTGAAAATTTGGTCAGATGTTGGAAGTATGATCTAGTTGGTTGGTATTGAAAATGGGTGTGATCAGGCCAATAGAACGCCTACCTCCCCTACATATCTACAATAGTTAAATGTATTTATAACTCCCGATTAAACAAACATGAAAAGCTATAGCTTTGGCAGATTGCTCGTGAGGATATTCTTTTACTCTCCTGGAAAAACAAAATCGATCAGTTGAAAACTAACGGTAATTTTCTTACAAAGAGCCCCGTACTACCCTACTTTTCGGGTTTTTTGTCTATAACTCTTGAACCAATTGACGTAGACACCTGATTTTTGGCAAGTAACCCTGTGGTGGGAAGTTGCTTGAGCTCTAGTAAGTTGGGCATAATCAGATCAAAGGAACGCCTACCTCCCCTACAAAATTTCCAAAAATTAAATATTCTCTTAATTACGATAACTTTCGATAGGATGACACTAGCAACTTGAAAATTTGGCGGAATGTTTTTAGTAAGATCTACTTTGTTGGTATTGAAAATGGGCAAGATCTGACCCAACCAACTTCTACCTCCCCTACAAATGCAACTTCAAATAAGGGATAACTTTTGACAGAATCAAGCCAGCGACTTGAAGTTTTGGTCAAATGTTTGAAGATTGGGTTAGTTGGTATTCAAGATGGGTTAGATCCGACCTAAGGAACCCCCACCTCCCCTAGAAATGAAACTTAAAATAAGCGATAACTTGTGACAAAATAATGCTAGCGGCTTAAAATTTTGATCAAATGTTTGTAATAGGATCCAGTTGGCTAATATTGAAAATACGTAAAATCCGACCTGCGAAACCCCTACTTCCCCTACAAATGAAACTTCCAATAAGCGGTAACTTTGGATAGAGTGAAGCTAGAGAATTGAATTTTTGTTTAAATGTTTGTAGCATGATCTTATTTGTTGGTGGCAATAATGAGCAAGATCCGACCCAAGAAACCCCTACCTCCCTTACAAGTGAAACTTCAAATAAGCAAACACTTTCGATAGAATTAAGCTAGCGACTTGAAAAATTCGACAAATACATATTTGATGAATGGGTTAGTTAATTGATTTTGATACTGGTCAAGATCCTACTGCATGATTGCCAACCTCCCCTATAAACTGGCCATATAGGAAACTCACTTTTAATGCATATGGTCGTTACCAATTGGTACTTTTGGTATCACCACTAGGTCTGTACAAGTCTAGGGTATATACGCTTCGCTTAAGTTTGACATGGTTCGATGCATGCTCGCGTCCAAAATGGTTGCCGTGTGTGGCAGCCTTTAGAGTTGTGTCTTCTACACAACCGTAGCTATTTACAGGATGACGCCTATGGCTGGTAGAAAAAAAAATATGATTTTTTTTTATGCTTCTAATTACACCGTCTTTTGTTGGAAGCACGAACTCTGATTAACATTTCTCACATGTGGATGTCCATTCGCACACACAATAATAGCTGAACTCCATACATTCATAGTACTCCAATCTGCGTTTTCTCGATAGAGTGTACTATAATGCGAGCAGGAATTTTGTTCATTGATACATATTTGAAAACTTAGATGGCCCAACATGGTATTATGTCGATTTCCGCATCAATTATTATCTGTTTGTCTAAGTGCACATATCCACTGATTCTGCTTTCTCAGTTATATTTGCAAAAAATACTTTCATCCAAATTATACCGGGGTTAGAGATTTCTGTCGATTTTTGTGTTCCGTCTTGGCATATTAGGAACTGCTGATTGTACGGCCCACCATTTTTTGGCTTTTTGTTCTGGAACATTTCTATATCTTTTTTTGTTGCTGCTACCCGTTTTTTTTAATGTTCTGTACAAAAAGAAACGTCTATTACAACTGGCTAACATTCGACATTATAATTCACTCACTAAAATACCTAATCTATCTATCCTTAATTGGGTTTTTTTTTGAAACCGCATCTAGACCACGACAATCCGGTCGTTTTTAAGGTAAAGTACGCAAAATGTTGTTAAGATCGAAATAAAATTGCGGATTTATATAAGGTACAACCATCTTACAGACATATAATATATTAGGCGCGTTTTTCTCAAGATCCATATAGAGCAGAGCAGGTTAAAACCACACAATTACACTAACAATTTTATCTGAGTTGCTCTCGATAGTACGTTAGTGCAGGATTTCTACTCTGTTAAATAGTTCCACATTTGAAATGCAGGCGGCGCACGTGTCGAAGTTTTCAGGGCAGTTACACTTTGGGAAGCACATAAAGTTCATTTCCTGTCAATAAAATGTTCGTTTTGTGAAATTATTTTATTTGGAATAGTAAACATACAAAATAATTTTGCTGTCTAAAGGAAATTTGTCCGATTGTATATATGTACTAGGGATTTAAGTTTTCTCTTGAAACTTGAGTTGACATTTGAATTCTAACTAAACCAAGACACACTCCCAGCAAATACATGACCCGTTTTTGTGTTCTTTACGGTAATTTGCTCTCGATCGTTTTTTCGTCGCTTAACCTGCTCTACTCTGCTCTGTACGAAAAAAACGCACCTATTGTATATCAAATACACTTTTATGTAGAATGTACATATTATTATATAGCACGAGCGTGTAGTTGATCACACACCTCTGAACAGGACACACCGTCACGATTTGGAAAATGAGATGATGCTAACTCATCTCGAGGCCATGGTCTGCGCCAGTTATTTGTTATAGTACGAGATCCGGCTGTATTCTGTATGAATATGTTTTTATTATTATTATTAAATGTAACTCAAATAAAAGATTGGCTGCGTTCGTTTCACTAGATTTCAGGTCTATTTTCATACAAAACGACAGACCGGTTTTGATCCAGGACTCAGGACCCGCATGGGATCTCATCGGATCAGGGTTGAAAGTGAATTGGTTGAACGTCAACTTGTTTCGCCCCTGTCTAAATATATAGTGAGTCAGCAATTCGCCCTTACGCGGCGAAGTATCTATATGATGGCTGTTTAAAGGTGCGTTTTGCTGGGCACCACGTCAATCGTAGGCAACGATGTAAAAGATACACACAAATAGTGTTCCATGCTCTATGGGTTTAAAGCCAATCGCGAACAATGTGCCTAGCAAAACACTTTTAGTTCGCTCGTCGCAGATCCGTGACGTTCTTTTCACTCGAGGTCGGTCTGAGATCGAAATCCAGTGATATAAACGCGGCTATCACTACGTGATAGATCCGGCTTTGCCTATTAATATTTGTTCACACGGATCGTAATAGGCTCGTCTGCGAACTCCTATTCCCAAGCAAATGTTTGGAAATGCTCACACGGGTCGTCCATTGGTCGGCACGCAAGCGAATCGATTTGCTCGGGAATTGGAGATTAGAGAGACCGTGTATTTTTGTAAACAGCGGCTGCCGCTTTTTGCATATACCCACAGCGATGCACCGCTGCTCAAACCGCTTGTGAAATCGCGCCCTCTAAACACGACCTAGTAGAAACGAACGAATTCTGAAAGCAACTGTCAAGACAACATGATATTAAAAAAATTTAACCTGGATACCTGCCCTCGATCGTTTATTTGCTCAACGAGTTGCTCTACCCTAACCCGTTGTTAAAAAAACGCACCTATTGATTGTGGACATTGTCACGTGGATACCATTCTTTTAAACTAGTCCATCGACTAACTAGCACTAACAATTTTCCCGGAATTTTCCACTATGTTAATAGATTACGCGCTCTGAAAGAGGAAAACTTTCAAAGAATGGATGCAATCGTCCTGGAAAAGTGTACATTCTTCAGCAAAAACTCAATAGCGACGACTTTGGCCCTTATAAATTTCAAATGCGGAAGGTGTTTACAGAATGGAATTTTTAAATTAAATTGCTGTCAAGAAATTTTTCAATTTTTAGATCGTACGCGAAAACTTTATCTTTCAATAGAATGCGAAAGTTCTACGCGATTTTTCTATTCCTGCTAGAAAATTGTCCTGTTTACAAATAATTACACGCGGCTGATAGACAACTTTCTGAAGTAGCCGAGTCCATTGTAGCAATCTTGTTGAATCTCGTACTTTTAACTGAGTCTCCATAATTGTGAGAGGGGACCAACAAGGTTATAAGAAGTTATAAAATTTAATTTCCTAGAGTGCATACCGAGCGTTTGAAATTCACTTAAACTGAGGTTCTCATAAATAAGCAAAATATGAAATTTCAGAGTCGTGGATGTTTCTGAAAAAGTCAAACATTTCAGATGGGAAGTTAGTTTAAAATTAGTTCATGTTCACACTCCGGGCAAATCACTCGATCTGGGTGTGGTGAGTTTAAAATTTTAATTGTATTTGACAGTTCCAGGTCAAGTGAAAGGGTTCAGGTCAAGTGATTTGGCTCCAGTATCAACCTAATATTCGGAGAGCTACGCAGAAATGTCCATTATTTATGTACATTGACGTTGTACTTTAAAATGGAGAAAAATGGTTTTCTGAAAGTAATTAACGTTTTTTACATAGTTCTGCAAACTAATGCTAAATCTTCTGCCGACACAAAAATCTGGAGTCGAATTATATGTTCCATAAACGGAAAAACACAAACGCGCCCGAGAGCGTACGTGACAAAAGTGAAAATTTGAACCTAGAGCTTCAGTAATATAATAATATTATTTTTTCTGAATCAAAGACCAGTTAGTCGTTTTGTATTGGAATGGATCTTTGTTCGGATGAATCGAATACGGCTTCAGTCAGTTTTGCCAGGGAAAAGAGTGTGATTTGAGTGGCTTATGATTTGCACAAGGACATCAGCGAGATAAGTAGCAATGCAGAGACTGTATTAGTACAGTATTGTGTTCGCTACTGCTACAGAACTCATACAAAAAGCTTATGTTGAATAAGTATTCTGCGAGTTGTTGGTCGCCAAAGAAATCGCGACTATTATGCTTTTATGGAGGAGAACCAGAGTCATATTATAAAAAATCGATCTTCATTCCGGTTTTAGATTATTTTCTAATAATTTAATTAAACTCCTACTACTTGAATTAATTGCTAAAGAAATCAAAACTTCAGCAATTAGTTCGAATAAAAAGATGATATCACTCTATTTCAAGAAATCTGGGAAAAAGTATTGCATTCGATGAACTAACAACCACTACCGTGCAAACGTTCAGATATAAGTCCTCTATAATTTTATATAAGACTTTGTTGCGAAAAAGTTATAGTTTGAACAAAGTTGAAAAATCCTTGCCTCTTAAACTCTGGTAGACATGAATAGTTGCCGGTGAAAGGGGGGTTTATAAACGTTATTGCTAGGTACGCGGGAGAGGAAAAGATGCATCTTAGTGGCTTGAAGACGGATGCCTTGAGAGGGGAGAGTGATGAAAATGAGCAAAATAAGTAAGGCGCTATTTTTTTTGTTTATACTAACATCAGAAAGCGCTATTTGAATTCTAAAGAATATGGAGCATCTTGCCGGTTCATCATCAATGAAGACTTAGGGAGTACGAGATGTGATATGTTCATTTTGGACAACTTATCAGCTGGAACACAGTACTGTGTCTCTCGCTTACTTGGTTGAGTCGATCAAAATTAACCACTCACTTATGTACTGAACGGAGATAATATGCGCTTCTCGCTGAGCTTGTTGACCTAAGAATCAAATTTAGTAAAATTACTGTGACAATGGTTACTAATCAATTAAAATACTCGTAAATGACAAAAAATATGCAATCATTAGATACCGGCCGAAAAAATGGAACGACTTTTTTTTCGTTCTAATTCTTTAATTAATTAATTTTTCTTTTTTAATATCCCGTGTTTTTGCGCACCATTTGTGATTGCGCCCAAGGCAAGTTCCGGTCCGGTACCATGTTCGTGTTCGACAGTCTGTGGGCGCATTAAATTTGAATATGCGAAACTAGCGAACAGGTGCTTTTCTTGTGATCCCTATTCACGAGATTCAGGAGAGTAGGAAAATGTTGGGTGTAGGCCAGAAAAGTGTTTGGGCAAGAGAAGAAGATGAGACGAACGATGGGAGGCACGAGCAAGGAATCAATCGTTACTCGAACACCGCTAATATTAGAAAGCTACACAGTATACAAAGCACATATAGGCGACACTATTGGGTCCATTGTGATACCACTTACGACTCAACAACGTCCGATCAAGACCTAATCCACGAATCATTCGGAGCGAATAACGAAACGATGGAGCTGATCGATACTCACCTCCCTCAGATCATCCAAATCGGTGAAGTAGGGGGACCCAATGGTGGTCTTTCTACCACCAACACAGACGTGGAGCAAATGAAGAAGCACTTGTCCAAATCCTTAATCCCACAACTTCTGCGATATTCGATGTCGCCTGGCATGCTCTCAATGAGGTAATGACCAGTGATACCCCCTCCCCTTAATATTTGTTATGTCTTCTACCCAACAACAGCGGCCCTGAAGATCGGTCAGTTCTTTTGCCTGGTTCCATGAAACTTATTGCCAATAATCTACCTAGTGTTCGCCTGTAAGGTCAATTTAAAACTAGGGTATAAAAAAAACTATCATGGCCACGCTGGTAGTGCCCTCACAAAACAGCCCATTCGCTTTACAGTTTTCGATAAAGCTGCTGTGGCCTGGAATCCAACAAAGAGTAATATTTAAAAAAACTGCACGTATCTAGGATTGAGGTACGATACTCCACAACCGTCTTCGATTAGCCGCAGTAGAATCAAGTTACCGATTGACTACCAGTATAAATAACTATGTCCTAGTCGCCACAATGTTAAGCCCTAGCCACAATAGAGCTCCGTAGATAGCCGTGACTGCCACTTGGAAAACACTATATTAACCTGAGAGACGCAAAAAAAAAAAATTTAAATCCCAAACTTCATCAATCTTAAAGCTGTCCATAAAAACGTTGGCTGGCATCAGATTCTAGACATGAGCTATCTGCCCACTCCTCCCGAAAAGGGATCAGGCTGTTAAAATTCTTATCGTACAATTATTTAGGAAAGGTTGTAGTCCGTGACTTCAGGAACATCAAGGCTGTTGAGTACAGTCAATTGTTCTGTGGTGAACGTGTCCTCTGACCTGTTTCACTATAAGGCGAATGGTCACATTTGCAACTGTTCGGCAAAAATGTCCAAAGTAATCGGATTTAGTATAGCTTCAAGGACCGTTCTGGATGTAATTCTACGAACTTCTGTGACGGCGGCACATCGAACCTTTGAACTTTCACCAGTAAATTTCTATGAAACGCGATGATAAGTGCAAGTTTTTAAAAGACGCGACCACCTACATATGTAAATGTAGGCCGTACGAGTACAGTACAACAGTTGCCTTTGTAATTCGTTCATGAATGTAAAGCCGCCACCAGCATAGTTTACTATCTAGGATGAAGGAAGGAAGGAATTAATTTGGCATTATCGGTTGGAACAAGCCTTGCACCCTCCATTAGCGGTGGTTCAAACGAAGGTATCCTGTATCTCTTGGTGAAAAGAAATGAAGTTCCGTTTTAGTCGGATTCACCCTAGCCCCAACTTCACAAGCCCACTTCTCCAGAATATAAAGGACCTTCTTCCTTTCATCACTAAGAACACAAGTGAAATTACTGGAGATGAAAACCAGGCCGAAGCGAAGCTTCGGCCCGGAGTCCGAAGCGTATATACCCTAGACTTGTACAGACCTAGTGGGGATACCAAAAGTACAAATTGGCAACGACCATATGCATTAAAAGTGAGTTTCCTATATGGCCAGTTTATAGGGGAGGTTGGCATACATTCATAAGGATCTTGGCCATTGTAAAAATCAATTAACTAACCCATTCTACAAATATTTGTCGAATTTTTCAAGTCGCTAGCTTCATTCTATCGAAAGTTATTGCTTATTTGAAGTCTCACTTGTAGGGGTGGTAGAAGTTCCTTGGATCGGATCTTGCCCATCATAGCCACCAACGAATTAGATCACCCTACAAACATAAAAAAAAAAAGATGTCAGGTGTCTAGCTTTACTCTATCGAAAGTTATCGCTTATTTCAAGTTTCATTTGTAGGGGAAGCAGGGGTTTCATTGGTCGGATTTTACGTATTTTCAGTATTAGCCAACTGGATCCTACTTCAAATATTTGACCAAAATTTCAAGTCGCTAGCATTATTTTGTCGTAAGTTATCGCTTATTTAAAATTTCATTTCTAGGGGAGGTAGGGGTTCCTTAGGTCGGATCTAACCCATCCTTAATGCCAACTAACCCAATCTCACTTCAAACATTCGGCCAAAATTTCAAGTCGCTGGCTTCATTCTTTCAAAAGTTATCGCTTATTTGAAGTTTCATTTGTAGGGGAGGTAGGGCTTCCTTAGGTCGGATCTTGCCCATTTTCAATACCAACTAACAGGATGTTACTACCAACGTTCAACTCGCTAGTGTCATTCTATCGAAAGTTATCGTAATTAAATTAATATTTAATTTTTCAAATTTTGTAGGGGAGGTAGGCCTTCCTTTGATCTGATTATGCCCAACTTACTAAAACCCAAGCAGCTTCTCACCTCAGGGTTACATACCAAAAATCAGATGTCTACGTCAATTTGTTCAAGAGTTATGGACAGAAAACCTGAAAAGTAGGGTAGTACGGGGCTCTTTGTAAGAAAACTGCCGTTAGTTTTCAACTGATCGATTTTATTTTTCCAAGAGAGTATAAGATTACCCTCACGAGCAATCTACCAAAGCTAGAGCTTTTCATGTTTATTTAATCGGGAATTATGGATACATTTAAGTATTTTACATATATAGGGGAGGTAGGCGTTCTCTTGGCCTGATCATGCCCGTTTTCAATACCAACCAACTAGATCATACTTCCAACATCTGACTAAAATTTTAGGGCTCTAGCTTCATTCTATCGAAAGTTATCGTGCGAACGGACAGACAGACAGACAGACAAACAGACAGACAGACAGACAGACATGGCTAAATCGAATCAGGAGCTGATCCTGATCATTTATATATACACATTGCTATACCTCCGGAGCCTCCTTTAAGGTGTTACATATTTCCGTCGTGACAAAAACAATATACCCTATACTAAAAGTCTAGGGTATAATTACAATGCCATCCGCGTATGTAGTGGGTTTGCATCCCTACCCTTTCTGTACCATAAGAAGCCAATTGACCGCCAGATTCCAAGCGAAAACAACACTTTGAAGGATACGCCTCACATAAGTCTACATGTAGACGATGTGCCCAGATTTGTGCAGATCACCTACAATATCTGGAGCATGTTAATAAGCTTGCAGATTGAGTAATGTACACCGCCACCAGTTCTATGCTGTTAAAATGTTTGATATGAGCTTAGCCTTTTATATAATCAGCGAATAATCGGATGATTCACTTAACGCAAGCTCGAAACATTGTACACGCAGAAGGCGAAGAATATAACTTCTACTTTGCATTTGAAGAAAAACCGTTTACGAAGGAAGGGGCGCGTATTTTCAAATTTGCCTCATGCGTCAGTAGAGCTTGCTACGGCACTATCTGCACTTTCTTAGTCCCTTACACCTCCTAGACATCGACCCCCGTCAGTCCCTAGTTTGACAATTCTATATATTGGATCATATTAACTCGTATTATATCCTATCCTACTAATACTAATATTATAAATGTGAAAGTTTGTAAGGAGGTATGGATGTTTGTTACTCTTTCGCGCAAAAACAACTGAACGAATTTTGATTAAACCTTACTGTATTATGGTTATAGATCAGAATAACACATGTCAAGTTGTCCGCGAAACAAACAACGCGAGCAAAGCGAGCTCTCACAGTTAGTTTATATGATAATATAATACGAAAAAGGAAAACACCCAGAATTACGTGACCTTAATTTCACCATACAAAATCATGCTGGTCATGAAAAAAGCATCAGTTCGAAAAATCAGCTCGTCAATCATCTCAGCAGGGATAAGGGAAATACAAAGACAAAAAAAAAATTATTACTGCCAATTGTCAAAATTAATACGTGGTTGTCGTATTTCGTCGTGAGGAGTAGATAATTTTTTAAAAAATCAGTGTTTTGAGTGGAATATAAACAGCTTTCATACTTACACTACTAATTGATCGAATTTTTCTGACCCCAACTTACAGAAATGTCTACATTTATTCGTATCGTATCATATAAATATCGAAATTTTCTCTGAAAAACAACAATCCAATACCAATCACTTTGAAATCACTGAATCTCTTGGGGTACTTTCACTTTCAACAATTTCACTGTCACTATCCACTCTAAATGTCGACCGTATAAACCACTTTTCACCAGAAACTAGAACAGATTTATATTTGCCATATAGCCATAGATATTCACCACTTTCTATTCATCTTTCTCTAAAACGTTTCACTTTAACTAAATATAACGCTTGTTTTGCTAAAGGAGAACTCTAAAAACACGACCGCTCTAAGCACGTCCTTTAAGGAAACTAAAAGTTCCTTTCACAACACCGGACAACTTTAAGACCGGTCTCGGAAATCTATCAAATGTGGAAGATGCTTCGTCAGACTGTTTCTAACGGAAAACCTTTTCATTCAGTTTTTAGTGTCAGTCGAGGTGAATTGTGGATCGAAATCACTCCATAAAGTAAGCGCAAGTCCTGTTCTACAAAAGCACGTGACTCTTGTGAAATGCCAACCTGTTGCCCCATTGTTTACATTTACCACTGCCGGTTGGTTTCATATCTTCCGTGTATTTTTGTCTTCATTCTCCCCTCCACAACCCCCCTTGGGCTATCAACACATGTCAGAGCGTTATAAAAATATTTGTCATGTGGATACTCGGAAACGTCTTGTCTTAAGGACGCTTAGGACTCATGTCACTGGCGATAATTCATGGATATAACTCAAGGCGCCGACAACGAAATATGATGCTGTCGTCGTGGGCTTTCGTAGGCAACTGGCTGCCACTTCAGGTTGGTTAAAATGATGGTCATAATGCTTAATTATAGAGAACGAACGGTTGAACTGAAACGAAATAATTTTTATTTGAAATACCATTATTTTTGTCTTTTGTCTGACGCGTATCGTTTTCTCGAGAATCTCCAGAGGAAGACGAAACTAATTGTGTTTCATATAAAAGTATAATGAATTATCACAAAAACGAAAGGACGTCAATCGAATCAACCAAAATAACTTTTGTCAATGGGATCATTATAACCGCTTGAAGACAATCTTCTACCTACCTTTTTGTGACCAAACGGCTGGATCAATTTCCATGAAATTTCAATTTCATAAATATATTCGTTATGATCCAGAATAGGGCGACCGGTAGCGCAGTGTGTTGAGGCATCAGTCTCATGTTTGACTACCGGCGTTTCGAGTTCGAATCCCGTCCACGACGACGTTCGTGGCCATGGATGTGCAGGAGGCGCATGCTGGCAACTGCATTCTCCGAAACCAGTTTATGCCAACGAAACGTCAACTGGGCCACATGGAACAGTTGACGCGCTATGCCCCACAAAGGGTTAGGGGAATTGAGTAGTAGTAGAATAGGTTCTAGCGTTTCGAATTTTTCGATTTGGCCACATCCACCACCGAGCTCGATGGACGTGGTCGTTCAGTCACCACTCTACGATACTAATCTAGAGCTCGGAGTTTAAATCTCGGTGCGATCAAAAACTGCCTGTTGGTACTAATGGAACTCTCACAGTGCTCCGAGCTTGTCAGTATAAAGATGGCGCGGATAGGAGGTGCATGCTAGCAACTGCACTTCCGAAAAGTAGATATGCTATTGAAACGTCAACAAGGCATAGAAATGCTAGAGATGTTGACGCGCCCATGAATCTGGAGGGGTCAAGGTAATTAGAGAGAGTCTTAGCATGCGTTTCAGTTTCAATCTTCAAATGTATCAAAGAAATATACCGTTGGAAAACCAACACATTGGGGCAACTTTTGTCATATTTGTTGATATGCCAGTTCAAAGTACCATTGTAAAATATTCAAAAGTTGGAACAGTAGTATCTTTCTTGCGCATCCAAAAAAAGGTTAAATTTTACGTAGTTTCTTAGATTAAATACTTAGAAGAGTGGCGAATTTTGATTCTGTTCGGCAAATTAAGCTTTTTGATGACAATCACAAAAAGACTGATATCCTCGTAGTGTTATTATTTTGGTACCATAACTATTCCAGAAACAAACTACCCACCCTACCAGTATTGCCCAAGTAGTGCGCAATGAATTATGTTCCAAAGCGGAAATCCTGTCTGACATTTCCTAGACTTTATTTCCGTGAATTCGGAAATCCACCCTGCAATGCATGCTTGTACTGCTTAAAGCGGAAATTGCCTTTGGAATTTTTCAGAGTGGCTTTTCGGGGGTTAATACTGCTTATAGCGAAAATTTTCTCTGGAAATTCGCAGCAGAATTTTGCTTCAGGCAGTACCAACATTTGGGGCGGTTTATCATCTTTCTAAGAAAAATTTTTTTGGCGATTTTTCTAAGTTAACGCCCTTAGAAAAAAGAAGCCGAATAATATTCACAAGAGAAATTCATCACTATTTATTATTTTTTTTTGTTTTTTTTTTATTTTTTTTTAATCTAAATATTTAAATAGTTAACACTGAAATAGAAAAATCTTCTAGCCAGAAGTTAAAGCACAACATGCACTGTTCACATATCATGAAAAATGTGTATTGTCGGCTGAATTAACCATCTCTATTAGGCGCGCTTTTTTTTCAAGATCCATAGAGAGCAGAGCCGGTTAAGACCACACAATTAAAGTAACAATTTGATCTGCGCTGCTCTGGGTAAAACGTCAGTGCAAGAATGCTGCTCCCTTAAGTAGCCAGCGTTTTGAAATGCAGGCGGCGCTGGTGTCGAAGTTTTCGGGCAGTTACAGTTTGGAAAGCCATAAGGTTCATTCCCTGTCAAAAAAATGTTCGTTTTGTGTAATTATATGAAATAGTAAACATACAAAATAGTTTTGCTGCCTAAAGCAAATTTGTCCGATTTAAGTTTTCTCTTGAAATCTGAGTCGACATTTGAATTCTAACTAAACCAAGACACACTCCCAGCAAAGACATGCCCCGTTTTCGTTTTCGCTACCTTAATTTACTCTTGATCGTTTTTTTGCCGCTTAACCTACTCTACTCTGCTCTGTACGAAAAAAAACGCACCTATTTCTTGTTTTGTTTTTTATCACACGAGAGATCAAAAAAGCGGTTATTATTGATTGAAACCACAAAATTCATATCCTTTGAAAACCATATTATTAGAATTTTCTTTCAAGGGCACTTTTTAACTTTGATTTTTTACGAATTTCTTACTTTTGAGAAAAAAAATGGAACAATCAGATAATTTCACCGCACTTCCGTTATCTATAATGTGCTTAGACAAACACTGATGATGCGGAAGTACCATTAATTAATCATTTGCAGTATACTCGTACATACAGTGGTGGAAATTAGAATAGGTTCACCCTCATGGTGGGCCCCGAATATTGATATTTAATACGGTTACTTAGTGAACTGGTCGTAAATGGAGCATCCAAAGCTGCTATTAAGTAAAAAACTAGCTGAAGTTGAATATTTTCGTATTAGTTCCTTTGTTTTCTACAGTCAGTCAATATTGATTGAAAAAAAGAAAATGTTTCCCTAATGCCCGGTTCACATTATTCCAGTAACCAATCCAGTCCAGTAATCCAGTCCAGCGCTGGACTGCTACTGGAATAATGTGAACCGGCACTGGACAGCAATTCAATCCAGCAATCCAGTCCAGCAATCCAGTCCAGTGACTGGATTGTCGGTCTACTTTTTGATTCCAGCTCGCCCAGAAATCATTGTTACTATAGTTACCGAATCAACAACACACTCGCCAGACTACTGGACTGGAATCATGTAGACGATATGATCCAGTACTGGACTGGATCGCTGGACTGGATTACTGGACTGGATTACTGGACTGGATTAACCAATCCAGTCCAGCGCTGGATTGCTACTGGAATAATGTGAACCGGCACTGGACAGCTATCCAATCCAGCAATCCAGTCCAGTAATCCAGTCCAGTGACTGGATTGTCGGTCTACTTTTTCATTCCAGCTCACCTAGAAATCATTGTCACTATAGTTACCGAATCAAAAACACACTCGCCGGACTACTGTACTGGAATCATGTAGACGATATGATCCAGTCCAGCACTGGACTGGATTACTGGACTGGAATAATGTGAACCGGGCATTATGCTGTAGATTATTTATTTTTTAAAACGCAAACACGTGTTTCGGGAACAACTTGTGCCCTTCTTCAGTACCTGATTTATAAATCAATGATTGGTACTGAAGAAGGGCACCCGAAACCCGTTCCCGAAACACGTGTTTGCGTTTTAAAAAATAAATAATTTACAGTATAAGGGAAACATTTTCTTTTTTTCAATCAATATTAACTGAAATTGATTCTTTCAAAGTAATATAATTACCTAGTTTGATAATTTCGGAAGAATTCAGCGGTTTAAAACCATGGTAAACAAATAACATTTAAAATAATGGAAGCAGAGGGAAATATGACATGAAACTTCAAATTGAACGCTAGGACTGTTCGAGGTTTTTAACAAAAAAGCAAGTGACAATTGTTCCAGTGTAAAGGTCTAAACACACAGTACCCGTACCAGAGCAGCGCCGTAGTCGCCCGTATACTGGCGATCTACGGTAGGCGAATTGTACAATATAAAATAATCTACTGGTTCACACTAACCCACACGGACAACATACAGCCACCTGCAGATCACAGGGCGGAACGTGCCCGTTTAGTTTGGTTTAATTTTTCTCGCTCACTGTGCGATACGGAAAGAAAATGGAAACACACATAGCCGAACACGGACCAGCCGCCGTCGAGTGGATCGTTGTGTAGCTAGCCATCATACGGCGAAGAAAATGTACAATGTTGAACAGACAGACATACAATTGCATCGCATAATATTCCACAGGTCGAATATTTTATTTCACTTGAGACGAATCGTTGCCAAACCGACGCACGGGAACATACGGTTCGGTCCCGGTACGGGTAGCCTGTGGTTTCGCTTGCAATGTGCGGTCCTGTACCCGGTATACAAGCAGCTACGGCGCTGCCCTGGTACGGGGACTGTGTGCTTAAACCTTAATCCAGATGAAGGCTAAACTAAATTTCCCAGTCACTATCGCGTTAGCCGAACCTATTGCGCTCGAAGCCAATGTCGAAATCAGTATGTGCTTCTATTGAGTAAATGATACCTGAGTCATTTTCGTCAATTCGTGACGATGAAGTATAGTAAATGCGTTTTTTGCATTTGTGACCACTAGATGGAGACGAAATTGAATTCAGATTATGGGCAATGTAACTGTAGTATTCTGTACAGTATATTGCTTATTTGTAGCTCAAAGTTGACGTCCGCTCTAGACAATGCGAACGTACAGTGTATTTATATATTATCGCGCTCGGTGGCTGTGGTCGTTTGGTCACCGCTCTGTGATTCTAGATAATCTGATTCTGATAATCTAGAGCTGGGAGTTCAAATCTCAGCGCAATCAAAAACTGCCTGTGAGTACTAATAGAACTCTCACAGTGCTCTGAGCTTGTCAGTATAAAGACTTCAACAAGGAATAGAAATGCTAGAGATGTTGACGTGCCCATGCCCCGGGAGGGTCAAGGCAACTGACAATATATACATAGTCACTGCTTACCGTCGAAAAACGAAAGAATCGTTTTACCTAAAGCTAGGTACTAAGATCAAATTTCGTGCGAAATCGCATACAAAAACTGCCAAAAAATTCAACATATTTTACACGAAACCGCGCACTTAGGAAATATTTTCTACGCTGTTGTGAGCAATTTCCACGCGAAAACAATTGCTTTGCACTTTATTTCACATGAAAACCGGTCATCACAGTGGTGCTCTATTTTGAGTGAGAAGGCGAAGTTCAGTGTTCAGTGTAGAGCGCCGCGGCTATGTTCTGTGTGCAAGTTTTTACAGTCAATTTTTCGTGGGAGAGATAAGTGCAAGATTTTTGTACGAAAAAGTTAGAACCAGCCTTAAAGCGGAAATAAACTTCAGTGTTTAGTTCAGCTTGGCAGAGGAAACCACAGTAAAATTCACGATTTCATGCGTGTATGGCTAGTACAGATGAATAGCGCATTGATTTCTTAAGTTAACGTTAGGATGATTCGACATCCCGTTTACGGTTTTGTATGTCTGATTCCGTTTCTCCATTTTATGAAAAAATATTCGAAATTGGTTGTTTTCCATTTTCTTTTTTCGTACAAATTTTTCGTAGCACTTTCTGAGATAATTCTAAAGACATTCTTTTTTCACTAGGCTTGATAAGAGCTTGTGAGACAGATGCCTGCACAATTAGAGATGCTAGTGCCACGGAGCCTCAGAATAGCAATGTCTCAACGCATGGATCTATGCTTAAAATACGCAGAGCTAGGGAACCATAGCGATTTAGATTAATCCAATGAACCCAGCACAATCCTTTTCTTCGGTTTTTACCATATGGTACACCTACGATTTGGGAAGGTATTGCTTATTCCGCGCCATATAGATGATTATTTCAATTAAGGAATTAAATAGATTTAAATTTTATTAAAGGAAAGTACGTCGTGTTAAAACAAATCTTTTTTAAGAATTTACAAAACTTTTACTTATGTTACATGTCAAAAGCAATATTAACTCGCGGGCCGAATAAAAAAACGTTGATCAAGAAGGCAGCCAGTATTATTAGCATGATTTTCAATAAGAGAAGCCAGTTGCAATAAGTCGTTATTCTGGAAGTGTCAGTGTGGTAGTTTTTGGAGGCTTCTCTTCACCTGGTATGGAATGAATGTTGTAGAGTCACTGGACTTCTAGAGAATATAGTGGTTAATACAGATGAAAATTCCTCTGGTCAAAGCTGAGTTTCCAGCAAAATAACGCAGCTACACAAGTACTTGTAGCTAATGAATGCATTTAAGGCAAGGATATGTTTATTTTGGATTGGTCGGCAGTTACTGCTGACAATAACCCATTTGAAAAGCTTTGGGAATTATTTTTCGATAAGTTTGTGCAAATAGGGAACTGTTTTCTGATGTTTCAGAACTCAAAATTGGTCATAACAAAATAATTGCAAAAAATTGTCCGGGCTCTTACGGTATCCTATGGCATCAATTCTAAGCCAAATTTATGAAAAACGGGGTGATACAATAAAATATTAATAATAAGATTTAACTTAGTTAAATATATTTTATTAAACATGTTCTTTTTAGTGAACCCAAAATGTAAATTTTTGTAAATAATTTAAATAATCTATTGCAAATTTGAGTTTACATGTTGAA
Source organism: Chloromyia formosa (assembly GCA_964017055.1). Classification (NCBI taxonomy): domain Eukaryota; kingdom Metazoa; phylum Arthropoda; class Insecta; order Diptera; family Stratiomyidae; genus Chloromyia; species Chloromyia formosa. The sequence goes on from OZ024815.1 coordinate 21,207,665, forward strand.
TAACAATAAATCTCGCTCAAGTCAATATTTCATAACGATTTCTTTTTCGTGATTACCCTTTCCGGGGAATGTCGGTTTTTGAAGGTGAACCTTCAAATTTCCTCCACTGTATCTTTACCACAGATTAGATGATCATCCAAGCTAATTGGTCTCCAATTTTCCAAAAACACAACGTCATCCTTGTAATTGCAACTGCTATACAGCACGAGATGGAAACTCTTCCTGGATTTATTCAAGAAGGACAAATTGCTAGAGCAATAGTATTATGAATGCAGAACGCTGACTATCATTCTACTTCAACAACATCCCATCTTCATCAACATCGTGTCGAATCATGTATCCTCCACGCTAGGTCATTGAATCATTTATTCTGATTCATTCCTCTTGAACAGATAATCCGATCTATTAGATGATAATTAATGGAATCTGTTGTTCAGCATATGGATATCGCTTGTAAATGACTCGGTAGAAACGAGGACATTTAATTTAAGATAAAGTAGTCGGCACAAGGAACATCTCCACGAACTAATTGTTGACTCGATAGATAAAGATTACACACGTGCGTGCCAGTTAAAGCTTAGGCCTGTCAGTTACATCAGTTAGAATTAAGTGGAAATAGGAGCGCTCAAAAGATTTTCTCTGCAACTCAGACTATAGTTTGTATTTCTGTGATATTGCTCTTCTCGAAATGCAATTGAATAACCTTTTTTTTATTCTGTTTCAGTGAAAAATGGGCCCCTCCCCGTTCAAACTATGGTTCCTAAAAAACTCCGTCGCAGTTCATAGCAAATAGAAGCATTAATTTTATTCCAAAAATAAAGAGGATACTACCGATTCGGGGGATGAAGCGTGTTCGAAATCCTCTCAACATAATCGGATTTAACTTTCACCAACTTCTTAGCTTGACTAATCCAAACAGAATAAATTTAAGGAGGCAATAATAATCAGCAGAGTTAGGGCATAAATACCATACTAATAGCAGAAACATCCAGTCAACGTGGGCGTACAGTTTGTGAAGTAATTGAAAACGAACGACTGAGTGATACGCAGGTCATGCTTAGTTAAATTTCCCTAATGCAATTCGTCTAGATCTCTGAGTAGTACAAAAATTGGGAATGCAACAAAGAACCTCATCGATATTCTATTCCATCCGGCAAAGAATCTCAAAAGAGACCACCCACTCGAAGAATCTTAATGGCCACTTCTTTTATACCACACTGCTCCGGACGCGAAATTCTATGTTGATTAAATGGCAAGAAATGCCAACTTGCTGTTAAAAGTAGATTGACGACAGACAGGACCTTCCAAATGGGTCCAGTCGGGATGATGAATGACACTTGAACGCCGCGTAAGTGTATCACATTTCGAAAATGAGGCTAAAACGTTTGCCTAGCGATTAATAATTAAATAGGTTTGCAAAGAGAATGGCAGTTGAATTTTTCGGAACACGACTTAATGGTTTGTTTTACGCCATTCAGGGAGTAGAGAATATTCATTGCGGGTTGAATGAACGAATTTTCATTTGAATTGAGTAGATTCGTTGAGTGCAAATGAATATTTAATTGGAATGGACGAGTTGGTGTGTTTAAATGTTCAAGGGATCTTATGGATGATAATATTATCATAGATGTGGGAAGCAGATTAAAGAATAGGAATATCCATTTATCTATCCTTTCTTTTATTCAGACAAATATTTGGTATCCTTTTATCGAAAAAAAGAACATATTACCACATATGTACATAATTTCAAACGTAAGGCTCTACATGAGCCATTTTCAAGAGCCGCTACGATATTGAGCTCCTAGCGAGCGTAGCCCAACCCACACAAGAGACTGTTAATGCACAATAGATAGGAAAATATAAAATGTTCAACAGAAAAATATGAATGTGGGAAATGCGCATAATGTACATATATACCAGGGTAAGGTGAAAAGTTCTCGGCCTTACAATGAAAGACTGCAATTTTCAGTTAAAAAATTATTTTATTTTTCTACATAATCTCTCTTCACTTCAACACACTTGGTCCAGCGTTTCTGCAGCATCAGTATTCCTTCCCGGAAGTGAGAGTCTGGAAGGCTGTAAAAATATTCATCTACGGCCCTCTCAACTTCTTCATTGGATGCGAAGCGCTTCTCAGAAACAAATTTCTTCAAGTTTGGGAACAAATCGAAGTCTGCGGGTGCCAAATCAGAAGAATAGGGGGGATCAGTATGACCCCAAGAATGACATATGTATTTCCAAATCTAGACAATCGGAGGGGTGAAGGTTACAGTAAATAATTACCCAAAATTTGGCTCGGTCAAAATGGTATTACATGTCCTATAATATTTGCCTTAGCCCCTAATGGGGTATAAACTCCCAAGCGCACGTTTCGCCAGCATACACACACACCCACACACCTTCTGCCCATTTAACCGCCTTCTCCTACAAACAGAGTAGGGCTGCGGCTAAGTATTACGTTCCACACCGTAGGGGGAGAAAACACTAGCATCCATGGCCATGGCGCGGCGAATTCGAACCCGAAAACACCGGAATGATGAACCAAAGATAACTCAAGGTGGGGTGGGAGTGCGCCATTATTGGGCACTAGTCTTAGATCTAGGGACGGCGATCGATTTCTCGGTGCCCATCTGTTTTGCGTATTTAGATTCAGTTAAGGACTATGTCAGTTCATATCCCACAATCGGGCAGACGAGCTTTTTTCTTTGTAATACAAGAGCGAAGCAGAAAGCGACTTCACTTCACTGCCGTTAGACAATAGTCGAGCTAGCTATGTTATCAAGAGCGCGTCCACTTTGCCACTTGTTGTGGAGTTCTGGTACGTATGGGTATTCGGGCGGTCTGAGGATCATTTCCTCAGCTTCCGTCCTTATTCCAGGTAAATACCTGTGACAAGATTAACTTACCTTAGGTATGCCATAACTGTGCATCACCTACATATCTTATCTCTAAACTAATTTATACTCGAGAATCTTGAAGCAACGAACAAAAGATCCCCAGTGAATACCTATACATATATAGTATGATATTCTACAAAGAGATAATTACATGCTTCGGATTTTCAATATCAAACCACAATTTGCTTACACCTCCACGTGAAGCGAAGACGGAAAATTCGCTTCCTTCTTTGAAATCTCAAGCCATTTAACGTATCCTAATTCGACAATCCGAACACCCACATTAGGCATTCATATAAAGATACAAACCCTAAGGTGGGATAAATATCTTCGACGAGTAGTGCAATTTCATAGAATTTCCGCATTTCCAGAGAAAAGGAATTCAATTTACATAAGTGAAAAGCAATAACTTTGTAGCACATTCAACAAATTAATTCGTCTAAATGCCACCACGTAGCAAGTGTGGAGAAATGAAATCGATATTGGATTGGAATATGTAGTAGTTTGCATATGTCGAGCGCGGCGCTTCGAAATTGTGTGAGGACTAAAGAGATAAATTGACTCAAGATTGTGTGCTAACAGTTGAAAAAATTGCCATTTAAGAATATTGTCGATATTTTTTTAAGGGGGTCTCCTTCTAGGAAGTCGCAGAGTACGTACATACTAATATCTACATACTGACATCTACACTTTGTTTCGTTATACAGTAAACCCTCGTTACAACGAGCTCCAAGGGACTGAATAATCAGCAGTTCGTTATAACGAAGTTCGTTTTATCCGAATTAAAAAAGAAAGAAAGGAAAAAGTACGTTAAAAAAAACAATAGTATCAAACGCAATAGTATACATAAGCTGACCATCTTTTGCTAAGCGACTTTCGGTACATGTCCATATTTTTACAACTAAATTTAACCACTTCTTCCGGTACACGATGAGAAATCATAACACATACAGCATGGGCCAAATACAAGTTTCTTTTTAAAAATGCAATAAAATGAACAAAATTAAATTTTTTTCCATGTATTATGGCTTCATTAGTAAGAGCAAATATTCCCATTAATGATGAAATACAACTTCGTTCAAGTGGCTGCCTCGGCTGGCTTCGCAGTAGCGCATTCTGTCATTCCAATTTTCCAAGACCATGTCGATGGTTTCGGGCTGTAGCTCACGGATTGCTTGGATGATATTGGCCTTAAGTGCTTGAATCGTTTCTAGATTGTTGGCATAACATCGGTCCTTCGCGGTTCCCCAGAAAAAAAAAAGTCCAAAGGGGTCATCGCAGCTCCGAGGCGGCCAATTGACATCGCCAAGACGGCTGATAACACGATTTGGGAATTTGGTGCGTGAAAGATCGATTGTGGCATGGGCTATGTGGCATGACGCGCCATCCTGCATGAACCAGATATCGTCTAAGTCCATGTTTTCAATTTCAGTAAAAAAAAAAGTCGGATAACATGGCTCTGTAACGTTCACCGTTGATCGAAACGTTGTTCCCAGCCTCATTTTCAAAGAAAAATGGTCCAATGATGCCACCACTCCACAATCCGCACCAAATTGTCACTCTCTATGGATGCATTGGATGCGCCTCGTCAGAAAAGATGATTTTTCGCCCAAAATCGTTATCCAATTCAAGCTGCTCTAAGGCCCAAAATGCGAAGCGATAACGAAGCGATAACGAAGCGAATGGGGCGTGCGCCTTCAATTGCTGAGTCAATTGGACCTTGTAAGCGAATAATCCGAGATCGTTGTGCAGAATTCTCCTCAGGCTAGTGCGTGAAATGTTGAGCTGTTGAGATCGATGGCGAGTTGATGTTCGTGGAGTGAGTCTCACACTCTCGGCTACAGCAGCCACATTCTCGTCTGTGCGCACCGTACGACGACGGGGACCATGAGTGTTGTCCACTAGCATGCCAGGCTCACGAACTTTTGCTTGCAAGTTTTTGCAAACTTGTGTACAGCACGCGCGGTGGGTGCTTCATTTCGGCCAAAATTTATTTTCAAAAAACGCACTGTTTGGGCTATACAGCTCTCACTTTGGAAATAAGTTTTCAATATTTCCCAACGTTGTTCAAGTGTAAAGCGACTCATTTCGTTCTGCGGAAGTATGATACTGACTTTCTGTCAAGATTTCGAGCGGGAAACAGCTTTCACTGTCAAAATAACCTACGATTTAAAAAAAACCACTAGATTGCCCACCCTGTATAGTTTATATGGTCGGAGATGCTTCCTTCTGTACGTTGCAAACTTCATGACTAAAGTTAATATACCCTATCACATCCGTGAAGGGTATAAAAATGGAGGTGCATGTTGGCAACGTGCACCGTCCGAAATTGGCTTATGCCAAAGAAACGTCAAGTAAGCCGCATGGAATAGTTGACGCGCTATGCCCCACTAGGAGTTACGGCATGAGTAACATACGAGTATTATTTATTTTCTATTTTTGAAGTGGTGGTTCAGGGAAGATTATATCGAAAGTGCTTATGATTCCGAAGTGCACTTTCGGCAAAATCTCGGAAAACTACAAAACAAGAACCTTTTTATTTTATTTTTTATATATTTTGAAAACGGTAAACCCTAGCGGAAAACATTGTAAGACAAAATTGAAAGATCACCCGGAAATTCAAATAAAACTACTGCAATAATTTTGTTCATATCTTCTCACCCTCTCTCTGCCATCTAGACCTCCACGGCCGAGTTTTCAAGTAAAAATGACGCCTTCATGGCTTGCACTAATATAATTCTCTTACATTTCCCGTCATCTTGCGCACGAATAGCTGCAAAGATGTAAGATCTGATGAGTGCTTCTATCCACTACCACCAAATTTGGAGAATTCAAAATAGAGGGAATTTGAGAAAAAAAATATTTGTCCCATTGGAGAGTTGAACCTCAAACGACCGTGTTTTGATTAGCAAAAAAATACTCGATGCGTTGTCCAGCTAAACTACAGGCGCATACTAAGTTGTTGTCCAGAATGAAACCAAGTGCCACAAAATTTTAAATTTTACCGAAAAAAGTTGCACTTCGATATTGGAAGAACATTATATACATACGGATATAATGTCTGAAATAGTTTTCGAGATAATCACGAACAAATACAAAACAAAAAAAAAACCTTTTTTTTTAAGTATATCGAAAGCAGTTATTCAGAGCGAAAAAAATTCTGAGACCGAATGAAACATCATAGCGAAACTCATGAAAAATGTTAAAACAATTTTTACGTACCTAAAATATTTCTCGAGATATCCTTTGACAAAAGCTCGGAAAATAACAAAAAAAAAACTTATTTTGTTTGTTTTCAGACAATATTAACCCCACTTCAAAAACTGAAAATGAATAATATCTTAAAACATAATCTTTTATACTACAAAGCGGCAAATTTGTTAAAAAGGCATAATTTTATGTTTTTTCCAAACATTAACCTTCTACAGCCGCCAAACCTGATCCTAAATTAACCACAGGAAAAAAATGAACTCAAGTAATAGCATTTGCCATCTTTGTAACAATCAGTTCAAGCTTTTTTTTCTGCCCACAGGCGTTACATGGTTTGGCCTTGAACCCACCACTAGGCTACTAAAGGGTAATCTCATATCGTACACATTTTTTTTTGTATTTATGGGACCATCAATAATGTTATCAGATTGACCAACCCTAATTGGATTTATCGAGTCCTGGGAGAATCATTGAAGAGCGCTAAATTATGATCATTGTACAGTGGTCGATAACATCTGCCTGTTGAACGACAAAGCCGTTCATTAGACACATACACATGTTTGTTGAAAGTTCATCCCTTCGAGGAAAATAATATAATTTGTCGTCTGGCAGTTTCAAGAAATTCCTCTCTACCTAAAGCATTTCATCTCTTCCATGCGTGCTATCCATTTTCTTAGCATTCAGACTACAGGATTGCTTTTGTTTTCTTTTTGTTTCTTTGTTTTTTTCGCATGGGCGATAATCCTGAACACCCCGCTCAGTTTTTGCTTTCTTAAGGTGGACACAAACTCACACAGATCAAAAAACCAAAATGATCCCAGTTCGAGTCAAAACCCGTAGTGTGCGTGTGGCTCAACTCCGGGATCCACCGCGATCCAAGTTGGATATTTGACTCGCCAAAAATCCACGAGCCAGGACCCGACTGCAACAACGCCTGTGCGCAAGATCTGAACTGATCGGAGTCAAATTTTATGAATAGGCTTTGCGTTGCCACTGTCAAATAGCTAAAAAAAAACAAATCGTTTTGGCTGTTGGCGGCCGGCAAGGTGTTTATGCAAAACTTTTGCACTCCAATTGCCGCTGCGTGAAATTAAATGAAATAAGTAAAAATTAAGTTCGTCGTTGAACTTGATGTTTCAAATGACGTCTGGCTTCGCAGTGTGCGATCTCGAAATTCGCATCGGGATCAATTTGAGCGGATCCGGTTTGATCCGCAACCAAATGTACGTATGTGTGTGTCCACCTTTAGGAAAGAAAGAATGAGCTCCATAAAGAAAACACAGGATATTAACAGATAATGGCACATTAACATGGCAATTTGACATGTAAGACCGCAGTGTTTAACCCGGAAGTCAATAAAAATCGTTTAATGACAATTTTGCTTAATAGCGAAAGCTAAGAATAAAATCAGGATGAAGGACAATATGCTACAGATAGAGTCTGAAGATAGTATGTAGACAAGGGGCAAATGAAAATGAAGGAAGATTTAGGGATATTAGCTTTACGACGTTCATGGTGGGAATTATGGGCGAACTTTATTATCCTGATTTCATCTCAGATCTAAGGAATAATGTTGAAATATAATTTGAATATAAAAATTGTTTTGAGAACGCAACGCTTCACTGCTCGTCAGTAGCAAAACTTTTGAACTTTGATGAAGAAGTTTATTTGAATACATAATTCGTGGCACCCGTATTTTTCAATTGTTAATTTGAACACTTGGCCCACAGTTTATCAAATGCAATTTTCGAGTACTTTATTAAAAGATTTAAGTATAATGGATGTCTTTTGTATTTTCAAAGTTAGCTTTTTATTATTATTGAATTCCGCGTTGAATGATGCATGACATAATTGCAAGGTATTTTAGATAATGGCAAAGTTACAACCGAAATAAACAGAAAGCAAATTGCCGCAAAAGAGACTAATGAACAAGCCTTACAGTCTTTCTGCCTTCGCGACCCCCTTAGAGATAAAAAAAAGCATGCGACCACCTGACCCGATCATAAATAAAATACCGAAAAAATGGTGATTATTTTTGTCATGGATTTCTTAATGGTCTTCCTTTTTGTCTAGATTTTTTTAGGCTGCGTAATTCTACGTTTACGATAGACTCGAAATCTCGTAAATTGACATTTCGTCAAAAACTCCTTGAAATCTGCCCGATTTCGCATACATTTTATCACAAAACGAAATCTTGATAGTTAGCAAGGACGCCATGAAAACTTTCTGAAATCTCGATTGAAATCCTGATATGATACAGTTGTGTTCTAGCACTCACGCCAGTCACACCTAGCGAATATCGCACTACATTCGGAGTGTTCTCTTTCTCAAAACTTACAAGTGTTCATATTTCGTGTTCGTGTAACAAATTACAAAAGCAATAAGTTCATCAAAACGCGCTAGACCCACTTCGCCTGCCGGTGGCGATGTGGAAAATTCTACCTATGGAACAATGCCGAAATATAAAAGAATCAATGTTCGATCTGAAGCTAGTGTTAGTTCTAACCCTTTTGCTCCATTAAGTCAGCTGACAACCGACGATGACATTGCTGAATCGCCCGCTATCCAACGGCGAAATATGCCACCAACCACTATCATCAGGTGCGTTCCGCTGCACCCCCCACTAACGCAAACTACGAAAACGACTATTGTATAGTTATGTGCTAGTTATGTGCTGGTTATGTGCTGCATTCAAAAGTTTTGTGCTCGTCAAATAAAAAAAATATTGACACTTCAAAATGGGGGGTGTAGAGGAACGTTCCGCTACACCCCCCCACTAGAAATATTGAACTAACCTTATTCAAACCCATGTCAGAGTTATGTGCTAGTTATGTGCTGGTTATGTGCCGCATTTAAAAGTTTTGTGCTCATGAATTAAAAAAATTATTAGCGGTTCAAAATGGGGGGTGTGGAACAACGTTCCGCTGCACCCTCCCTAATATCTGATCTGACGATCTTGCTTTTTAAGAGATTCATTCACTGGACGGAAACTCATCCGAGTGAAGGTTATCATACGAAGAAGAGCTGCAAATTGAATACCAACAGAAGAGGAAGAACAAGCAATCGGGAAAATAAGGAAGCCCAATCGAAATTAAGTCATAACGGCATTGGAGAGTGCAACGAATAAGATATTTGAAACTTTGACTTTAACACACGTTTTCCAAATTATATCAGACTCCTTAACTTTCACAAACTTTCATTTGATAAAAAAAAGTTAAAAACCCTCGTTTAACAGTACAGGGTGGGCCATCTAGTGGTTTCTTTTTAAATCATCATCATCATCATCGTGGCGCGACAGCCCGACGTCGGGCCTTGGCCGCCTGGATCATTGTCCTCCAATTATCTCGGTCACGTGACCGCGTCCTCCAATTTTGGGAGCCCAGCAGCTGCGCGGCGTCCACACCTACTGTGCTCTCCCAACGAGATCTCGGTCGTCCTCGCAGTCTCGCTCCGTCGACTCGTTCTGCATTCATTACTCTCTTAGGCATGCGATCGTCGTCCATTCTTTGTACATGCCCTGCCCATTGAAGTCGTTGTAGTTTGACGATTTTCGAGGCTTGCAGCTCATCGTACATTTCATACAACTCATGGTTGTACCGGATGCGCCATCCATCTCGATCGCAAACGTATCTGAACACTTAAAGAAAGAATCAAAAAATCATAAAAAAGCACGCATAAATTCCTGCGTTCAATAGTTCATGAACTTAAAGCATAGGAATTTGTATAGAAAGATCGTTTCCGGATAGTAATCTAAGTGCATACTTAACTTTTCTTTGTGTATCCACTGCAATGTGTAAACATAAGACCAAAGCCCTATTGCACCAACCACTTATCAACTTATCAAATTTTACGCTAAATTTCTGTTGCACCAAATAGAGAAACGAAAAGTACTCAAATAATATTTGAAAAGCAAAAAACACTCACTTATCAAATTTTTGTTGCACCAACGAGAAAATCGGAAAGTAATAACTTTTGTAATCGTAAGTGGTAAGTTTAGCAAATCATTGACTTTTGTTTCACTTTTGGTTGCACGAAGAACTTATAGTAATCAAATAATAATTTCATTTGGATAACTTATTAATATTTTTGCTTAGAAAAATTCCGTTTTTGGTTTGAATAAAACACAAATCTGCGCGGGCTCTAAGAATGATAAATTTCGAATATACCCCAGTTATGTTCAAACTAATGATTGAATAGGTCATTTCAAAAACAATATAAGTAAATTATTTCAAATACATTGTTTCTGTGGCAAACGGTTGCTTAGAAGTAGCCACACTATATGCACAACATAATGCTCGTATAATAAATCCATTAAGTCAAAAAAATCACATAAATGTCGGTCTGCTTTAGTTTGGTTTTAACGACTTAAGTCGTTTTTGAGGTAACAGATTCAATTATGCTATCAGATTCAAGAACATATGAAAGTAGAATTATTTTTGAACAAATTACCAACCATGTATTCGATTTATGCTTTTGTTGATCTTTAATTCGTGAAAAATAGCAAAGAGTCGTCGAAGAATCTCTTTGGAGATAGTAATTGTGTTTTTTTATCGCATCCATCAAAATGGAAACCTTATATGAAAATATTGTTTGTGCTGCTTGGAGCCGACCCATAATCCGAACGTGCAGTGTCACACATTTTTTTATTACGATTATTTCGTTTGTCCCAAGTTTATGAACCACTTCATTAAGCGCACACTATCGGGCAAACCATTTGATCTAGCAGATATACTGATAAGAAATGACACATTTGTATTTCATATGCATTTTTGTTTTTTCAAAAACTAATTCTTTATTTTTAATCATCGATTCGTTAAGCCACAATGGTTTAATTTCATCCATGAGATTGCATGCCAACGGATGTCCATGAAAAAAATTTGGGGCATTTTTGGCAAATGTACATGAGGCGGCATACTGCGTATGATAAAAACGGATGATAAAAAAAATTAAGTATCGGGTGCCAATATTTGGTGATCGAAGGAAAAATTCAAGAAATTTCGGAACTTGGCACGATTGTTGTTGCTGGAGGATATTACACTAAAAGTTTCTGCCGGTGGGGTGCGAGCTTGCGCGGGGGGAGAGTTTTTTTGTTTTTATTTCTCTGTTTGTAACTCCGTAACTATTAGTTCTAGCAAAAAACTTTCCGAGACAAAATTAAAGAGCGGAACGTTCTTATACACCCCCCCCCCCTTGAATTGCTAATATTTTTTTTTAATTGACTAGCACAAAACTTTTAAATGCGGCACATAACCAGCACATAACTAGCACATAACTCTGACATGGGTTTGAATAAGGTTAGTTCAATATTTCTAGTGGGGGGGTGTAGCGGAACGTTCCTCTACACCCCCATTTTGAAGTGTCAATATTTTTTTTAATTGACGAGCACAAAACTTTTGAATGCAGCACATAACCAGCACATAACTAGCACATAACTATACAATAGTCGTTTTCGTAATTTGCGTTAGTGGGGGGTGCAGCGGAACGCACCTGAAAACTACGGCAGCTAGAGAGTTGATTTTGGTCTAAAAATGCAGCTTGTACCATGCCCTAAAAACCAAAAATAGGATTCCGGAACAAAACCCGCAAGAAAACTTGAAAATTTCAAGGCAAAGTCACCCCTCGACTGGAAAATATAAAACCTTGAATATCTCGGAAACGGAGGCAGCTAGAGGGTCCAAACTTGCACTTTTTCAAATGGCCCTACCTCGAAAACTGCGGCAGCTAGAGAGTTGATTTGGGTCTTCAAATGCTGCTTGTACCATGCCCTAAAAACCAAAAATAGGATTCCGGAACAAAACCCGCAAGAAAACTTGAAAATTTCAAGGCAAAGTCACCCCTCGACTGGAAAATATAAAACCTTGAATATCTCGGAAACGGAGGCAACTAGACGGTCCAAACTTGCACTTTTTCAAATGGCCCTACTTCGAAAACTACGGCAGCTAGAGAGTTGATTTTGGTCTTAAAATGCAGCTTGTACCATGCCCTAAAAACCAAAAATAGGATTCCGGAACAAAACCCGCAAGAAAACTTGAAAATTTCAAAGCAAAGTCACCCCTCGACTGGAAAATATAAAACCTTGAATATCTCGGAAACGGAGGCAGCTAGAGGGTCCAAACTTGCACTTTTTCAAATGGCTGCAACTCGAAAAATACGGCAGCTAGAGAGTTGATTTGGGTCTTCAAATGCAGCTTGTACCATGCCCTAAAAACCAAAAATAGGATTCCGGAACAAAACCCGCAAGAAAACTTGAAAATTTCAAGGCAAAGTCACCCCTCGACTGGAAAATATAAAACCTTGAATATCTCGGAAACGGAGGCAGCTAGAGGGTCCAAACTTGCACTTTTTCAAATGGCTGTAACTCGAAAACTACGGCAGCTAGAGAGTTGATTTTGGTCTAAAAATGCAGCTTGTACCATGCCCTAAAAACCAAAAATAGGATTCCGGAACAAAACCCGCAAGAAAACTTGAAAATTTCAAGGCAAAGTCACCCCTCGACTGGAAAATATAAAACCTTGAATATCTCGGAAACGGAGGCAGCTAGAGGGTCCAAACTTGCACTTTTTCAAATGGCTGTAACTCGAAAACTACGGCAGCTAGAGAGTTGATTTGGGTCTTCAAATGCAGCTTGTACCATGCCCTAAAAACCAAAAATAGGATTCCGGAACAAAACCCGCAAGAAAACTTGAAAATTTCAAAGCAAAGTCACCCCTCGACTGGAAAATATAAAACCTTGAATATCTCGGAAACGGAGGCAGCTAGAGGGTCCAAACTTGCACTTTTTCAAATGGCTGCAACTCGAAAACTACGGCAGCTAGAGAGTTGATTTGGGTCTTCAAATGCAGCTTGTACCATGCCCTAAAAACACAAAATAGGATTCCGGAACAAAACCCGCAAGAAAACTTGAAAATTTCAAGGCAAAGTCACCCCTCGACTGGAAAATATAAAACCTTGAATATCTCGGAAACGGAGGCAGCTAGAGGGTCCAAACTTGCACTTTTTCAAATGGCCCTACCTCGATAACTGCGGCAGCTAGAGAGTTGATTTGGGTCTTCAAATGCAGCTTGTACCATGCCCTAAAAACCAAAAATAGGATTCCGGAACAAAACCCGCAAGAAAACTTGAAAATTTCAAGGCAAAGTCACCCCTCGACTGGAAAATATAAAACCTTGAATATCTCGGAAACGGAGGCAGCTAGAGGGTCCAAACTTGCACTTTTTCAAATGGCCCTACTTCGAAAACTACGGCAGCTAGAGAGTTGATTTTGGTCTAAAAATGCAGCTTGTACCATGCCCTAAAAACCAAAAATAGGATTCCGGAACAAAACCCGCAAGAAAACTTGAAAATTTCAAGGCAAAGTCACCCCTCGACTGGAAAATATAAAACCTTGAATATCTCGGAAACGGAGGCAGCTAGAGGGTCCAAACTTGCACTTTTTCAAATGGCCCTACTTCGAAAACTACGGCAGCTAGAGAGTTGATTTTGGTCTTAAAATGCAACTTGTACCATGCCCTAAAGACCAAAAATAGGATTCCGGAACAAAACCCGCAAGAAAACTTGAAAATTTCAAGGCAAAGTCACCCCTCGACTGGAAAATATAAAACCTTGAATATCTCGGAAACGGAGGCAGCTAGAGGGTCCAAACTTGCACTTTTTCAAATGGCCCTACTTCGAAAACTACGGCAGCTAGAGAGTTGATTTTGGTCTTAAAATGTAGCTTGTACCATGCCCTAAAAACCAAAAATAGGATTCCGGAACAAAACGCGCAAGAAAACTTGAAAATTTCAAGGCAAAGTCACCCCTCGACTGGAAAATATAAAACCTTGAATATCTCGGAAACGGAGGCAGCTAGAGGGTCCAAACTTGCACTTTTTCAAATGGCCCTACCTCGAAAACTGCGGCAGCTAGAGAGTTGATTTGGGTCTTCAAATGCAGCTTGTACCATGCCCTAAAAACCAAAAATAGGATTCCGGAACAAAACCCGCAAGAAAACTTGAAAATTTCAAGGCAAAGTCACCCCTCGACTGGAAAATATAAAACCTTGAATATCTCGGAAACGGAGGCAGCTAGAGGGTCCAAACTTGCACTTTTTCAAATGGCCCTACTTCGAAAACTACGGCAGCTAGAGAGTTGATTTTGGTCTTCAAATGCAACTTGTACCATGCCCTAAAAACCAAAAATAGGATTCCGGAACAAAACCCGCAAGAAAACTTGAAAATTTCAAGGCAAAGTCACCCCTCGACTGGAAAATATAAAACCTTGAATATCTCGGAAACGGAGGCAGCTAGAGGGTCCAAACTTGCACTTTTTCAAATGGCCCTACTTCGAAAACTACGGCAGCTAGAGAGTTGATTTTGGTCTTAAAATGCAGCTTGTACCATGCCCTAAAAACCAAAAATAGGATTCCGGAACAAAACCCGCAAGAAAACTTGAAAATTTCAAGGCAAAGTCACCCCTCGACTGGAAAATATAAAACCTTGAATATCTCGGAAACGGAGGCAGCTAGAGGGTCCAAACTTGCACTTTTTCAAATGGCCCTACCTCGATAACTGCGGCAGCTAGAGAGTTGATTTGGGTCTTCAAATGCTGCTTGTACCATGCCCTAAAAACCAAAAATAGGATTCCGGAACAAAACCCGCAAGAAAACTTGAAAATTTCAAGGCAAAGTCACCCCTCGACTGGAAAATATAAAACCTTGAATATCTCGGAAACGGAGGCAGCTAGAGGGTCCAAACTTGCACTTTTTCAAATGGCCCTACCTCGAAAACTGCGGCAGCTAGAGAGTTGATTTGGGTCTTCAAATGCTGCTTGTACCATGCCCTAAAAACCAAAAATAGGATTCCGGAACAAAACCCGCAAGAAAACTTGAAAATTTCAAGGCAAAGTCACCCCTCGACTGGAAAATATAAAACCTTGAATATCTCGGAAACGGAGGCAGCTAGAGGGTCCAAACTTGCACTTTTTCAAATGGCTGTAACTCGAAAACTACGGCAGCTAGAGAGTTGATTTGGGTCTAAAAATGCAGCTTGTACCATGCCCTAAAAACCAAAAATAGGATTCCGGAACAAAACCCGCAAGAAAACTTGAAAATTTCAAGGCAAAGTCACCCCTCGACTGGAAAATATAAAACCTTGAATATCTCGGAAACGGAGGCAGCTAGAGGGTCCAAACTTGCACTTTTTCAAATGGCCCTACTTCGAAAACTACGGCAGCTAGAGAGTTGATTTTGGTCTAAAAATGCAGCTTGTACCATGCCCTAAAAACCAAAAATAGGATTCCGGAACAAAACCCGCAAGAAAACTTGAAAATTTCAAGGCAAAGTCACCCCTCGACTGGAAAATATAAAACCTTGAATATCTCGGAAACGGAGGCAGCTAGAGGGTCCAAACTTGCACTTTTTCAAATGGCCCTACTTCGAAAACTACGGCAGCTAGAGAGTTGATTTTGGTCTTAAAATGCAACTTGTACCATGCCCTAAAGACCAAAAATAGGATTCCGGAACAAAACCCGCAAGAAAACTTGAAAATTTCAAGGCAAAGTCACCCCTCGACTGGAAAATATAAAACCTTGAATATCTCGGAAACGGAGGCAGCTAGAGGGTCCAAACTTGCACTTTTTCAAATGGCCCTACTTCGAAAACTACGGCAGCTAGAGAGTTGATTTTGGTCTTAACATGTAGCTTGTACCATGCCCTAAAAACCAAAAATAGGATTCCGGAACAAAACGCGCAAGAAAACTTGAAAATTTCAAGGCAAAGTCACCCCTCGACTGGAAAATATAAAACCTTGAATATCTCGGAAACGGAGGCAGCTAGAGGGTCCAAACTTGCACTTTTTCAAATGGCCCTACCTCGAAAACTGCGGCAGCTAGAGAGTTGATTTGGGTCTTCAAATGCAGCTTGTACCATGCCCTAAAAACCAAAAATAGGATTCCGGAACAAAACCCGCAAGAAAACTTGAAAATTTCAAGGCAAAGTCACCCCTCGACTGGAAAATATAAAACCTTGAATATCTCGGAAACGGAG
This sequence comes from Chloromyia formosa, assembly GCA_964017055.1. Lineage (NCBI taxonomy): Eukaryota > Metazoa > Arthropoda > Insecta > Diptera > Stratiomyidae > Chloromyia > Chloromyia formosa. The sequence continues at coordinate 21,223,793 of OZ024815.1, forward strand.
GCAGCTAGAGGGTCCAAACTTGCACTTTTTCAAATGGCCCTACTTCGAAAACTACGGCAGCTAGAGAGTTGATTTTGGTCTTCAAATGCAACTTGTACCATGCCCTAAAAACCAAAAATAGGATTCCGGAACAAAACCCGCAAGAAAACTTGAAAATTTCAAGGCAAAGTCACCCCTCGACTGGAAAATATAAAACCTTGAATATCTCGGAAACGGAGGCAGCTAGAGGGTCCAAACTTGCACTTTTTCAAATGGCCCTACTTCGAAAACTACGGCAGCTAGAGAGTTGATTTTGGTCTTAAAATGCAGCTTGTACCATGCCCTAAAAACCAAAAATAGGATTCCGGAACAAAACCCGCAAGAAAACTTGAAAATTTCAAGGCAAAGTCACCCCTCGACTGGAAAATATAAAACCTTGAATATCTCGGAAACGGAGGCAGCTAGAGGGTCCAAACTTGCACTTTTTCAAATGGCTGTAACTCGAAAACTACGGCAGCTAGAGAGTTGATTTTGGTCTAAAAATGCAGCTTGTACCATGCCCTAAAAACCAAAAATAGGATTCCGGAACAAAACCCGCAAGAAAACTTGAAAATTTCAAGGCAAAGTCACCCCTCGACTGGAAAATATAAAACCTTGAATATCTCGGAAACGGAGGCAGCTAGAGGGTCCAAACTTGCACTTTTTCAAATGGCCCTACTTCGAAAACTACGGCAGCTAGAGAGTTGATTTTGGTCTAAAAATGCAGCTTGTACCATGCCCTAAAAACCAAAAATAGGATTCCGGAACAAAACCCGCAAGAAAACTTGAAAATTTCTAGGCAAAGTCACCCCTCGACTGGAAAATATAAAACCTTGAATATCTCGGAAACGGAGGCAGCTAGAGGGTCCAAACTTGCACTTTTTCAAATGGCCCTACTTCGAAAACTACGGCAGCTAGAGAGTTGATTTTGGTCTTAAAATGCAACTTGTACCATGCCCTAAAGACCAAAAATAGGATTCCGGAACAAAACCCGCAAGAAAACTTGAAAATTTCAAGGCAAAGTCACCCCTCGACTGGAAAATATAAAACCTTGAATATCTCGGAAACGGAGGCAGCTAGAGGGTCCAAACTTGCACTTTTTCAAATGGCCCTACTTCGAAAACTACGGCAGCTAGAGAGTTGATTTGGGTCTTAAAATGCAGCTTGTACCATGCCCTAAAAACCAAAAATAGGATTCCGGAACAAAACCCGCAAGAAAACTTGAAAATTTCAAGGCAAAGTCACCCCTCGACTGGAAAATATAAAACCTTGAATATCTCGGAAACGGAGGCAGCTAGAGGGTCCAAACTTGCACTTTTTCAAATGGCCCTACTTCGAAAACTACGGCAGCTAGAGAGTTGATTTTGGTCTTAAAATGCAGCTTGTACCATGCCCTAAAAAACCAAAAATAGGATTCCGGAACAAAACCCGCAAGAAAACTTGAAAATTTCAAAGCAAATTCACCCCTCGACTGGAAAATATAAAACCTTGAATATCTCGGAAACGGAGGCAGCTAGAGGGTCCAAACTTACACTTTTTCAAATGGCCCTACCTCGAAAACTGCGGCAGCTAGAGAGTTGATTTGGGTCTTCAAATGCAGCTTGTACCATGCCCTAAAAACCGAAAATAGGATTCCGGAACAAAACCCGCAAGAAAACTTGAAAATTTCAAAGCAAATTCACCCCTCGACTGGAAAATATAAAACCTTGAATATCTCGGAAACGGAGGCAGCTAGAGGGTCCAAACTTGCACTTTTTCAAATGGCCCTACCTCGAAAACTGCGGCAGCTAGAGAGTTGATTTGGGTCTTCAAATGCAGCTTGTACCATGCCCTAAAAACCAAAAATAGGATTCCGGAACAAAACCCGCAAGAAAACTTGAAAATTTCAAGGCAAAGTCACCCCTCGACTGGAAAATATAAAACCTTGAATATCTCGGAAACGGAGGCAGCTAGAGGGTCCAAACTTGCACTTTTTCAAATGGCTGTAACTCGAAAACTACGGCAGCTAGAGAGTTGATTTTGGTCTAAAAATGCAGCTTGTACCATGCCCTAAAAACCAAAAATAGGATTCCGGAACAAAACCCGCAAGAAAACTTGAAAATTTCAAGGCAAAGTCACCCCTCGACTGGAAAATATAAAACCTTGAATATCTCGGAAACGGAGGCAGCTAGAGGGTCCAAACTTGCACTTTTTCAAATGGCCCTACTTCGAAAACTACGGCAGCTAGAGAGTTGATTTTGGTCTAAAAATGCAGCTTGTACCATGCCCTAAAAACCAAAAATAGGATTCCGGAACAAAACCCGCAAGAAAACTTGAAAATTTCAAGGCAAAGTCACCCCTCGACTGGAAAATATAAAACCTTGAATATCTCGGAAACGGAGGCAGCTAGAGGGTCCAAACTTGCACTTTTTCAAATGGCCCTACTTCGAAAACTACGGCAGCTAGAGAGTTGATTTTGGTCTTAAAATGCAACTTGTACCATGCCCTAAAGACCAAAAATAGGATTCCGGAACAAAACCCGCAAGAAAACTTGAAAATTTCAAGGCAAAGTCACCCCTCGACTGGAAAATATAAAACCTTGAATATCTCGGAAACGGAGGCAGCTAGAGGGTCCAAACTTGCACTTTTTCAAATGGCCCTACTTCGAAAACTACGGCAGCTAGAGAGTTGATTTTGGTCTTAAAATGCAGCTTGTACCATGCCCTAAAAACCAAAAATAGGATTCCGGAACAAAACCCGCAAGAAAACTTGAAAATTTCAAAGCAAAGTCACCCCTCGACTGGAAAATATAAAACCTTGAATATCTCGGAAACGGAGGCAGCTAGAGGGTCCAAACTTGCACTTTTTCAAATGGCCCTATTTCGAAAACTACGGCAGCTAGAGAGTTGATTTTGGTCTTAAAATGCAGCTTGTACCATGCCCTAAAAACCAAAAATAGGATTCCGGAACAAAACCTGCAAGAAAACTTGAAAATTTCAAGGCAAAGTCACCCCTCGACTGGAAAATATAAAACCTTGAATATCTCGGAAACGGAGGCAGCTAGAGGGTCCAAACTTGCACTTTTTCAAATGGCCCTACTTCGAAAACTACGGCAGCTAGAGAGTTGATTTGGGTCTTAAAATGCAGCTTGTACCATGCCCTAAAAACCAAAAATAGGATTCCGGAACAAAACCCGCAAGAAAACTTGAAAATTTCAAGGCAAAGTCACCCCTCGACTGGAAAATATAAAACCTTGAATATCTCGGAAACGGAGGCAGCTAGAGGGTCCAAACTTGCACTTTTTCAAATGGCCCTACTTCGAAAACTACGGCAGCTAGAGAGTTGATTTTGGTCTTAAAATGCAGCTTGTACCATGCCCTAAAAACCAAAAATAGGATTCCGGAACAAAACCCGCAAGAAAACTTGAAAATTTCAAAGCAAATTCACCCCTCGACTGGAAAATATAAAACCTTGAATATCTCGGAAACGGAGGCAGCTAGAGGGTCCAAACTTGCACTTTTTCAAATGGCCCTACCTCGAAAACTGCGGCAGCTAGAGAGTTGATTTGGGTCTTCAAATGCAGCTTGTACCATGCCCTAAAAACCAAAAATAGGATTCCGGAACAAAACCCGCAAGAAAACTTGAAAATTTCAAGGCAAAGTCACCCCTCGACTGGAAAATATAAAACCTTGAATATCTCGGAAACGGAGGCAGCTAGAGGGTCCAAACTTGCACTTTTTCAAATGGCTGTAACTCGAAAACTACGGCAGCTAGAGAGTTGATTTGGGTCTTCAAATGCAGCTTGTACCATGCCCTAAAAACCGAAAATAGGATTCCGGAACAAAACCCGCAAGAAAACTTGAAAATTTCAAGGCAAAGTCACCCCTCGACTGGAAAATATAAAACCTTGAATATCTCGGAAACGGAGGCAGCTAGAGGGTCCAAACTTGCACTTTTTCAAATGGCCCTACCTCGAAAACTGCGGCAGCTAGAGAGTTGATTTGGGTCTTCAAATGCTGCTTGTACCATGCCCTAAAAACCAAAAATAGGATTCCGGAACAAAACCCGCAAGAAAACTTGAAAATTTCAAGGCAAAGTCACCCCTCGACTGGAAAATATAAAACCTTGAATATCTCGGAAACGGAGGCAGCTAGAGGGTCCAAACTTGCACTTTTTCAAATGGCTGTAACTCGAAAACTACGGCAGCTAGAGAGTTGATTTTGGTCTAAAAATGCAGCTTGTACCATGCCCTAAAAACCAAAAATAGGATTCCGGAACAAAACCCGCAAGAAAACTTGAAAATTTCAAGGCAAAGTCACCCCTCGACTGGAAAATATAAAACCTTGAATATCTCGGAAACGGAGGCAGCTAGAGGGTCCAAACTTGCACTTTTTCAAATGGCCCTACCTCGAAAACTGCGGCAGCTAGAGAGTTGATTTGGGTCCTCAAATGCAGCTTGTACCATGCCCTAAAAACCAAAAATAGGATTCCGGAACAAAACCCGCAAGAAAACTTGAAAATTTCAAGGCAAAGTCACCCCTCGACTGGAAAATATAAAACCTTGAATATCTCGGAAACGGAGGCAGCTAGAGGGTCCAAACTTGCACTTTTTCAAATGGCTGTAACTCGAAAACTACGGCAGCTAGAGAGTTGATTTTGGTCTAAAAATGCAGCTTGTACCATGCCCTAAAAACCAAAAATAGGATTCCGGAACAAAACCCGCAAGAAAACTTGAAAATTTCAAAGCAAATTCACCCCTCGACTGGAAAATATAAAACCTTGAATATCTCGGAAACGGAGGCAGCTAGAGGGTCCAAACTTGCACTTTTTCAAATGGCCCTACCTCGAAAACTGCGGCAGCTAGAGAGTTGATTTGGGTCTTCAAATGCTGCTTGTACCATGCCCTAAAAACCAAAAATAGGATTCCGGAACAAAACCCGCAAGAAAACTTGAAAATTTCAAGGCAAAGTCACCCCTCGACTGGAAAATATAAAACCTTGAATATCTCGGAAACGGAGGCAGCTAGAGGGTCCAAACTTGCACTTTTTCAAATGGCCCTACCTCGAAAACTGCGGCAGCTAGAGAGTTGATTTGGGTCCTCAAATGCAGCTTGTACCATGCCCTAAAAACCAAAAATAGGATTCCGGAACAAAACCCGCAAGAAAACTTGAAAATTTCAAGGCAAAGTCACCCCTCGACTGGAAAATATAAAACCTTGAATATCTCGGAAACGGAGGCAGCTAGAGGGTCCAAACTTGCACTTTTTCAAATGGCTGTAACTCGAAAACTACGGCAGCTAGAGAGTTGATTTTGGTCTAAAAATGCAGCTTGTACCATGCCCTAAAAACCAAAAATAGGATTCCGGAACAAAACCCGCAAAAAAACTTGAAAATTTCAAGGCAAAGTCACCCCTCGACTGGAAAATATAAAACCTTGAATATCTCGGAAACGGAGGCAGCTAGAGGGTCCAAACTTGCACTTTTTCAAATGGCCCTACCTCGAAAACTGCGGCAGCTAGAGAGTTGATTTGGGTCTTAAAATGCAGCTTGTACCATGCCCTAAAAACCAAAAATAGGATTCCGGAACAAAACCCGCAAGAAAACTTGAAAATTTCAAGGCAAAGTCACCCCTCGACTGGAAAATATAAAACCTTGAATATCTCGGAAACGGAGGCAGCTAGAGGGTCCAAACTTGCACTTTTTCAAATGGCTGTAACTCGAAAACTACGGCAGCTAGAGAGTTGATTTGGGTCTTCAAATGCAGCTTGTACCATGCCCTAAAAGCCAAAAATAGGATTCCGGAACAAAACCCGCAAGAAAACTTGAAAATTTCAAGGCAAAGTCACCCCTCGACTGGAAAATATAAAACCTTGAATATCTCGGAAACGGAGGCAGCTAGAGGGTCCAAACTTGCACTTTTTCAAATGGCTGTAACTCGAAAACTACGGCAGCTAGAGAGTTGATTTGGGTCTTCAAATGCAGCTTGTACCATGCCCTAAAAGCCAAAAACAGGATTCCGGAACAAAACCCGCAAGAAAACTTGAAAATTTCAAGGCAAAGTCACCCCTCGACTGGAAAATATAAAACCTTGAATATCTCGGAAACGGAGGCAGCTAGAGGGTCCAAACTTGCACTTTTTCAAATGGCCCTACCTCGAAAACTGCGGCAGCTAGAGAGTTGATTTGGGTCCTCAAATGCAGCTTGTACCATGCCCTAAAAACCAAAAATAGGATTCCGGAACAAAACCCGCAAGAAAACTTGAAAATTTCAAGGCAAAGTCACCCCTCGACTGGAAAATATAAAACCTTGAATATCTCGGAAACGGAGGCAGCTAGAGGGTCCAAACTTGCACTTTTTCAAATGGCTGTAACTCGAAAACTACGGCAGCTAGAGAGTTGATTTTGGTCTAAAAATGCAGCTTGTACCATGCCCTAAAAACCAAAAATAGGATTCCGGAACAAAACCCGCAAGAAAACTTGAAAATTTCAAAGCAAATTCACCCCTCGACTGGAAAATATAAAACCTTGAATATCTCGGAAACGGAGGCAGCTAGAGGGTCCAAACTTGCACTTTTTCAAATGGCCCTACCTCGAAAACTGCGGCAGCTAGAGAGTTGATTTGGGTCCTCAAATGCAGCTTGTACCATGCCCTAAAAACCAAAAATAGGATTCCGGAACAAAACCCGCAAGAAAACTTGAAAATTTCAAGGCAAAGTCACCCCTCGACTGGAAAATATAAAACCTTGAATATCTCGGAAACGGAGGCAGCTAGAGGGTCCAAACTTGCACTTTTTCAAATGGCTGTAACTCGAAAACTACGGCAGCTAAAGAGTTGATTTGGGTCTTCAAATGCAGCTTGTACCATGCCCTAAAAGCCAAAAATAGGATTCCGGAACAAAACCCGCAAGAAAACTTGAAAATTTCAAGGCAAAGTCACCCCTCGACTGGAAAATATAAAACCTTGAATATCTCGGAAACGGAGGCAGCTAGAGGGTCCAAACTTGCACTTTTTCAAATGGCCCTACCTCGAAAACTGCGGCAGCTAGAGAGTTGATTTGGGTCCTCAAATGCAGCTTGTACCATGCCCTAAAAACCAAAAATAGGATTCCGGAACAAAACCCGCAAGAAAACTTGAAAATTTCAAGGCAAAGTCACCCCTCGACTGGAAAATATAAAACCTTGAATATCTCGGAAACGGAGGCAGCTAGAGGGTCCAAACTTGCACTTTTTCAAATGGCCCTACCTCGAAAACTGCGGCAGCTAGAGAGTTGATTTGGGTCCTCAAATGCAGCTTGTACCATGCCCTAAAAACCAAAAATAGGATTCCGGAACAAAACCCGCAAGAAAACTTGAAAATTTCAAGGCAAAGTCACCCCTCGACTGGAAAATATAAAACCTTGAATATCTCGGAAACGGAGGCAGCTAGAGGGTCCAAACTTGCACTTTTTCAAATGGCCCTACCTCGAAAACTGCGGCAGCTAGAGAGTTGATTTGGGTCTTCAAATGCTGCTTGTACCATGCCCTAAAAACCAAAAATAGGATTCCGGAACAAAACCCGCAAAAAAACTTGAAAATTTCAAGGCAAAGTCACCCCTCGACTGGAAAATATAAAACCTTGAATATCTCGGAAACGGAGGCAGCTAGAGGGTCCAAACTTGCACTTTTTCAAATGGCCCTACCTCGAAAACTGCGGCAGCTAGAGAGTTGATTTGGGTCTTCAAATGCAGCTTGTACCATGCCCTAAAAACCAAAAATAGGATTCCGGAACAAAACCCGCAAGAAAACTTGAAAATTTCAAGGCAAAGTCACCCCTCGACTGGAAAATATAAAACCTTGAATATCTCGGAAACGGAGGCAGCTAGAGGGTCCAAACTTGCACTTTTTCAAATGGCCCTACCTCGAAAACTGCGGCAGCTAGAGAGTTGATTTGGGTCTTCAAATGCAGCTTGTACCATGCCCTAAAAACCAAAAATAGGATTCCGGAACAAAACCCGCAAGAAAACTTGAAAATTTCAAGGCAAAGTCACCCCTCGACTGGAAAATATAAAACCTTGAATATCTCGGAAACGGAGGCAGCTAGAGGGTCCAAACTTGCACTTTTTCAAATGGCTGTAACTCGAAAACTACGGCAGCTAAAGAGTTGATTTGGGTCTTCAAATGCAGCTTGTACCATGCCCTAAAAGCCAAAAATAGGATTCCGGAACAAAACCCGCAAGAAAACTTGAAAATTTCAAGGCAAAGTCACCCCTCGACTGGAAAATATAAAACCTTGAATATCTCGGAAACGGAGGCAGCTAGAGGGTCCAAACTTGCACTTTTTCAAATGGCCCTACCTCGAAAACTGCGGCAGCTAGAGAGTTGATTTGGGTCTTCAAATGCTGCTTGTACCATGCCCTAAAAACCAAAAATAGGATTCCGGAACAAAACCCGCAAAAAAACTTGAAAATTTCAAGGCAAAGTCACCCCTCGACTGGAAAATATAAAACCTTGAATATCTCGGAAACGGAGGCAGCTAGAGGGTCCAAACTTGCACTTTTTCAAATGGCTGTAACTCGAAAACTACGGCAGCTAGAGAGTTGATTTTGGTCTAAAAATGCAGCTTGTACCATGCCCTAAAAACCAAAAATAGGATTCCGGAACAAAACCCGCAAGAAAACTTGAAAATTTCAAAGCAAATTCACCCCTCGACTGGAAAATATAAAACCTTGAATATCTCGGAAACGGAGGCAGCTAGAGGGTCCAAACTTGCACTTTTTCAAATGGCCCTACCTCGAAAACTGCGGCAGCTAGAGAGTTGATTTGGGTCCTCAAATGCAGCTTGTACCATGCCCTAAAAACCAAAAATAGGATTCCGGAACAAAACCCGCAAGAAAACTTGAAAATTTCAAGGCAAAGTCACCCCTCGACTGGAAAATATAAAACCTTGAATATCTCGGAAACGGAGGCAGCTAGAGGGTCCAAACTTGCACTTTTTCAAATGGCTGTAACTCGAAAACTACGGCAGCTAAAGAGTTGATTTGGGTCTTCAAATGCAGCTTGTACCATGCCCTAAAAGCCAAAAATAGGATTCCGGAACAAAACCCGCAAGAAAACTTGAAAATTTCAAGGCAAAGTCACCCCTCGACTGGAAAATATAAAACCTTGAATATCTCGGAAACGGAGGCAGCTAGAGGGTCCAAACTTGCACTTTTTCAAATGGCCCTACCTCGAAAACTGCGGCAGCTAGAGAGTTGATTTGGGTCCTCAAATGCAGCTTGTACCATGCCCTAAAAACCAAAAATAGGATTCCGGAACAAAACCCGCAAGAAAACTTGAAAATTTCAAGGCAAAGTCACCCCTCGACTGGAAAATATAAAACCTTGAATATCTCGGAAACGGAGGCAGCTAGAGGGTCCAAACTTGCACTTTTTCAAATGGCCCTACCTCGAAAACTGCGGCAGCTAGAGAGTTGATTTGGGTCCTCAAATGCAGCTTGTACCATGCCCTAAAAACCAAAAATAGGATTCCGGAACAAAACCCGCAAGAAAACTTGAAAATTTCAAGGCAAAGTCACCCCTCGACTGGAAAATATAAAACCTTGAATATCTCGGAAACGGAGGCAGCTAGAGGGTCCAAACTTGCACTTTTTCAAATGGCCCTACCTCGAAAACTGCGGCAGCTAGAGAGTTGATTTGGGTCTTCAAATGCTGCTTGTACCATGCCCTAAAAACCAAAAATAGGATTCCGGAACAAAACCCGCAAAAAAACTTGAAAATTTCAAGGCAAAGTCACCCCTCGACTGGAAAATATAAAACCTTGAATATCTCGGAAACGGAGGCAGCTAGAGGGTCCAAACTTGCACTTTTTCAAATGGCCCTACCTCGAAAACTGCGGCAGCTAGAGAGTTGATTTGGGTCTTCAAATGCAGCTTGTACCATGCCCTAAAAACCAAAAATAGGATTCCGGAACAAAACCCGCAAGAAAACTTGAAAATTTCAAGGCAAAGTCACCCCTCGACTGGAAAATATAAAACCTTGAATATCTCGGAAACGGAGGCAGCTAGAGGGTCCAAACTTGCACTTTTTCAAATGGCCCTACCTCGAAAACTGCGGCAGCTAGAGAGTTGATTTGGGTCTTCAAATGCAGCTTGTACCATGCCCTAAAAACCAAAAATAGGATTCCGGAACAAAACCCGCAAGAAAACTTGAAAATTTCAAGGCAAAGTCACCCCTCGACTGGAAAATATAAAACCTTGAATATCTCGGAAACGGAGGCAGCTAGAGGGTCCAAACTTGCACTTTTTCAAATGGCTGTAACTCGAAAACTACGGCAGCTAAAGAGTTGATTTGGGTCTTCAAATGCAGCTTGTACCATGCCCTAAAAGCCAAAAATAGGATTCCGGAACAAAACCCGCAAGAAAACTTGAAAATTTCAAGGCAAAGTCACCCCTCGACTGGAAAATATAAAACCTTGAATATCTCGGAAACGGAGGCAGCTAGAGGGTCCAAACTTGCACTTTTTCAAATGGCCCTACCTCGAAAACTGCGGCAGCTAGAGAGTTGATTTGGGTCTTCAAATGCTGCTTGTACCATGCCCTAAAAACCAAAAATAGGATTCCGGAACAAAACCCGCAAAAAAACTTGAAAATTTCAAGGCAAAGTCACCCCTCGACTGGAAAATATAAAACCTTGAATATCTCGGAAACGGAGGCAGCTAGAGGGTCCAAACTTGCACTTTTTCAAATGGCCCTACCTCGAAAACTGCGGCAGCTAGAGAGTTGATTTGGGTCTTCAAATGCAGCTTGTACCATGCCCTAAAAACCAAAAATAGGATTCCGGAACAAAACCCGCAAGAAAACTTGAAAATTTCAAGGCAAAGTCACCCCTCGACTGGAAAATATAAAACCTTGAATATCTCGGAAACGGAGGCAGCTAGAGGGTCCAAACTTGCACTTTTTCCAATGGCTGTAACTCGAAAACTACGGCAGCTAAAGAGTTGATTTGGGTCTTCAAATGCAGCTTGTACCATGCCCTAAAAGCCAAAAATAGGATTCCGGAACAAAACCCGCAAGAAAACTTGAAAATTTCAAGGCAAAGTCACCCCTCGACTGGAAAATATAAAACCTTGAATATCTCGGAAACGGAGGCAGCTAGAGGGTCCAAACTTGCACTTTTTCAAATGGCTGTAACTCGAAAACTACGGCAGCTAGAGAGTTGATTTGGGTCTTCAAATGCAGCTTGTACCATGCCCTAAAAGCCAAAAATAGGATTCCGGAACAAAACCCGCAAGAAAACTTGAAAATTTCAAGGCAAAGTCACCCCTCGACTGGAAAATATAAAACCTTGAATATCTCGGAAACGGAGGCAGCTAGAGGGTCCAAACTTGCACTTTTTCAAATGGCCCTACCTCGAAAACTGCGGCAGCTAGAGAGTTGATTTGGGTCTTCAAATGCTGCTTGTACCATGCCCTAAAAACCAAAAATAGGATTCCGGAACAAAACCCGCAAGAAAACTTGAAAATTTCAAGGCAAAGTCACCCCTCGACTGGAAAATATAAAACCTTGAATATCTCGGAAACGGAGGCAGCTAGAGGGTCTAAACTTGCACTTTTTCAAATGGCCCTACTTCGAAAACTACGGCAGCTAGAGAGTTGATTTTGGTCTTAAAATGCAGCTTGTACCATGCCCTAAAAACCAAAAATAGGATTCCGGAACAAAACCCGCAAGAAAACTTGAAAATTTCAAAGCAAAGTCACCCCTCGACTGGAAAATATAAAACCTTGAATATCTCGGAAACGGAGGCAGCTAGAGGGTCCAAACTTGCACTTTTTCAAATGGCTGCAACTCGAAAACTACGGCAGCTAGAGAGTTGATTTGGGTCTTCAAATGCAGCTTGTACCATGCCCTAAAAACCAAAAATAGGATTCCGGAACAAAACCCGCAAGAAAACTTGAAAATTTCAAGGCAAAGTCACCACTCGACTGGAAAATATAAAACCTTGAATATCTCGGAAACGGAGGCAGCTAGAGGGTCCAAACTTGCACTTTTTCAAATGGCCCTACCTCGAAAACTGCGGCAGCTAGAGAGTTGATTTGGGTCTTCAAATGCTGCTTGTACCATGCCCTAAAAACCAAAAATAGGATTCCGGAACAAAACCCGCAAGAAAACTTGAAAATTTCAAGGCAAAGTCACCCCTCGACTGGAAAATATAAAACCTTGAATATCTCGGAAACGGAGGCAGCTAGAGGGTCTAAACTTGCACTTTTTCAAATGGCCCTACTTCGAAAACTACGGCAGCTAGAGAGTTGATTTTGGTCTTAAAATGCAGCTTGTACCATGCCCTAAAAACCAAAAATAGGATTCCGGAACAAAACCCGCAAGAAAACTTGAAAATTTCAAAGCAAAGCTAGAGGGTCCAAACTTGCACTTTTTCAAATGGCTGTAACTCGAAAACTACGGCAGCTAGAGAGTTGATTTTGGTCTAAAAATGCAGCTTGTACCATGCCCTAAAAACCAAAAATAGGATTCCGGAACAAAACCCGCAAGAAAACTTGAAAATTTCAAGGCAAAGTCACCCCTCGACTGGAAAATATAAAACCTTGAATATCTCGGAAACGGAGGCAGCTAGAGGGTCCAAACTTGCACTTTTTCAAATGGCCCTACCTCGAAAACTACGGCAGCTAGAGAGTTGATTTGGGTCTTTAAATTCTGCTTGTACCATGCCCTAAAAACCAAAAATAGGATTCCGGAACAAAACCCGCAAGAAAACTTGAAAATTTCAAGGCAAAGTCACCCCTCGACTGGAAAATATAAAACCTTGAATATCTCGGAAACGGAGGCAGCTAGAGGGTCCAAACTTGCACTTTTTCAAATGGCTGTAACTCGAAAACTACGGCAGCTAGAGAGTTGATTTTGGTCTAAAAATGCAGCTTGTACCATGCCCTAAAAACCAAAAATAGGATTCCGGAACAAAAAACGCAAGAAAACTTGAAAATTTCAAGGCAAAGTCACCCCTCGACTGGAAAATATAAAACCTTGAATATCTCGGAAACGGAGGCAGCTAGAGGGTCCAAACTTGCACTTTTTCAAATGGCCCTACCTCGAAAACTGCGGCAGCTAGAGAGTTGATTTGGGTCTTCAAATGCTGCTTGTACCATGCCCTAAAAACCAAAAATAGGATTCCGGAACAAAACCCGCAAGAAAACTTGAAAATTTCAAGGCAAAGTCACCCCTCGACTGGAAAATATAAAACCTTGAATATCTCGGCAACGGAGGCAGCTAGAGGGTCCAAACTTGCACTTTTTCAAATGGCTGTAACTCGAAAACTACGGCAGCTAGAGAGTTGATTTTGGTCTAAAAATGCAGCTTGTACCATGCCCTAAAAACCAAAAATAGGATTCCGGAACAAAAAACGCAAGAAAACTTGAAAATTTCAAGGCAAAGTCACCCCTCGACTGGAAAATATAAAACCTTGAATATCTCGGAAACGGAGGCAGCTAGAGGGTCCAAACTTGCACTTTTTCAAATGGCCCTACCTCGAAAACTGCGGCAGCTAGAGAGTTGATTTGGGTCTTCAAATGCTGCTTGTACCATGCCCTAAAAACCAAAAATAGGATTCCGGAACAAAACCCGCAAGAAAACTTGAAAATTTCAAGGCAAAGTCACCCCTCGACTGGAAAATATAAAACCTTGAATATCTCGGAAACGGAGGCAGCTAGAGGGTCCAAACTTGCACTTTTTCAAATGGCCCTACGTCGAAAACTGCGGCAGCTAGAGAGTTGATTTGGGTCTTCAAATGCTGCTTGTACCATGCCCTAAAAACCAAAAATAGGATTCCGGAACAAAACCCGCAAGAAAACTTGAAAATTTCAAGGCAAAGTCACCCCTCGACTGGAAAATATAAAACCTTGAATATCTCGGAAACGGAGGCAGCTAGAGGGTCCAAACTTGCACTTTTTCAAATGGCCCTACTTCGAAAACTACGGCAGCTAGAGAGTTGATTTTGGTCTTCAAATGCAGCTTATACCATGCCCTAAAAACCAAAAATAGGATTCCGGAACAAAACCCGCAAGAAAACTTGAAAATTTCAAAGCAAAGTCACCCCTCGACTGGAAAATATAAAACCTTGAATATCTCGGAAACGGAGGCAGCTAGAGGGTCCAAACTTGCACTTTTTCAAATGGCTGCAACTCGAAAACTACGGCAGCTAGAGAGTTGATTTGGGTCTTCAAATGCAGCTTGTACCATGCCCTAAAAACCAAAAATAGGATTCCGGAACAAAACCCGCAAGAAAACTTGAAAATTTCAAGGCAAAGTCACCCCTCGACTGGAAAATATAAAACCTTGAATATCTCGGAAACGGAGGCAGCTAGAGGGTCTAAACTTGCACTTTTTCAAATGGCCCTACTTCGAAAACTACGGCAGCTAGAGAGTTGATTTTGGTCTTAAAATGCAGCTTGTACCATGCCCTAAAAACCAAAAATAGGATTCCGGAACAAAACCCGCAAGAAAACTTGAAAATTTCAAAGCAAAGTCACCCCTCGACTGGAAAATATAAAACCTTGAATATCTCGGAAACGGAGGCAGCTAGAGGGTCCAAACTTGCACTTTTTCAAATGGCTGCAACTCGAAAACTACGGCAGCTAGAGAGTTGATTTGGGTCTTCAAATGCAGCTTGTACCATGCCCTAAAAACCAAAAATAGGATTCCGGAACAAAACCCGCAAGAAAACTTGAAAATTTCAAGGCAAAGTCACCACTCGACTGGAAAATATAAAACCTTGAATATCTCGGAAACGGAGGCAGCTAGAGGGTCCAAACTTGCACTTTTTCAAATGGCCCTACCTCGAAAACTGCGGCAGCTAGAGAGTTGATTTGGGTCTTCAAATGCTGCTTGTACCATGCCCTAAAAACCAAAAATAGGATTCCGGAACAAAACCCGCAAGAAAACTTGAAAATTTCAAGGCAAAGTCACCCCTCGACTGGAAAATATAAAACCTTGAATATCTCGGAAACGGAGGCAGCTAGAGGGTCTAAACTTGCACTTTTTCAAATGGCCCTACTTCGAAAACTACGGCAGCTAGAGAGTTGATTTTGGTCTTAAAATGCAGCTTGTACCATGCCCTAAAAACCAAAAATAGGATTCCGGAACAAAACCCGCAAGAAAACTTGAAAATTTCAAAGCAAAGCTAGAGGGTCCAAACTTGCACTTTTTCAAATGGCTGTAACTCGAAAACTACGGCAGCTAGAGAGTTGATTTTGGTCTAAAAATGCAGCTTGTACCATGCCCTAAAAACCAAAAATAGGATTCCGGAACAAAACCCGCAAGAAAACTTGAAAATTTCAAGGCAAAGTCACCCCTCGACTGGAAAATATAAAACCTTGAATATCTCGGAAACGGAGGCAGCTAGAGGGTCCAAACTTGCACTTTTTCAAATGGCCCTACCTCGAAAACTACGGCAGCTAGAGAGTTGATTTGGGTCTTTAAATTCTGCTTGTACCATGCCCTAAAAACCAAAAATAGGATTCCGGAACAAAACCCGCAAGAAAACTTGAAAATTTCAAGGCAAAGTCACCCCTCGACTGGAAAATATAAAACCTTGAATATCTCGGAAACGGAGGCAGCTAGAGGGTCCAAACTTGCACTTTTTCAAATGGCTGTAACTCGAAAACTACGGCAGCTAGAGAGTTGATTTTGGTCTAAAAATGCAGCTTGTACCATGCCCTAAAAACCAAAAATAGGATTCCGGAACAAAAAACGCAAGAAAACTTGAAAATTTCAAGGCAAAGTCACCCCTCGACTGGAAAATATAAAACCTTGAATATCTCGGAAACGGAGGCAGCTAGAGGGTCCAAACTTGCACTTTTTCAAATGGCCCTACCTCGAAAACTGCGGCAGCTAGAGAGTTGATTTGGGTCTTCAAATGCTGCTTGTACCATGCCCTAAAAACCAAAAATAGGATTCCGGAACAAAACCCGCAAGAAAACTTGAAAATTTCAAGGCAAAGTCACCCCTCGACTGGAAAATATAAAACCTTGAATATCTCGGCAACGGAGGCAGCTAGAGGGTCCAAACTTGCACTTTTTCAAATGGCTGTAACTCGAAAACTACGGCAGCTAGAGAGTTGATTTTGGTCTAAAAATGCAGCTTGTACCATGCCCTAAAAACCAAAAATAGGATTCCGGAACAAAAAACGCAAGAAAACTTGAAAATTTCAAGGCAAAGTCACCCCTCGACTGGAAAATATAAAACCTTGAATATCTCGGAAACGGAGGCAGCTAGAGGGTCCAAACTTGCACTTTTTCAAATGGCCCTACCTCGAAAACTGCGGCAGCTAGAGAGTTGATTTGGGTCTTCAAATGCTGCTTGTACCATGCCCTAAAAACCAAAAATAGGATTCCGGAACAAAACCCGCAAGAAAACTTGAAAATTTCAAGGCAAAGTCACCCCTCGACTGGAAAATATAAAACCTTGAATATCTCGGAAACGGAGGCAGCTAGAGGGTCCAAACTTGCACTTTTTCAAATGGCCCTACGTCGAAAACTGCGGCAGCTAGAGAGTTGATTTGGGTCTTCAAATGCTGCTTGTACCATGCCCTAAAAACCAAAAATAGGATTCCGGAACAAAACCCGCAAGAAAACTTGAAAATTTCAAGGCAAAGTCACCCCTCGACTGGAAAATATAAAACCTTGAATATCTCGGAAACGGAGGCAGCTAGAGGGTCCAAACTTGCACTTTTTCAAATGGCCCTACTTCGAAAACTACGGCAGCTAGAGAGTTGATTTTGGTCTTCAAATGCAGCTTATACCATGCCCTAAAAACCAAAAATAGGATTCCGGAACAAAACCCGCAAGAAAACTTGAAAATTTCAAAGCAAAGTCACCCCTCGACTGGAAAATATAAAACCTTGAATATCTCGGAAACGGAGGCAGCTAGAGGGTCCAAACTTGCACTTTTTCAAATGGCTGCAACTCGAAAACTACGGCAGCTAGAGAGTTGATTTGGGTCTTCAAATGCAGCTTGTACCATGCCCTAAAAACCAAAAATAGGATTCCGGAACAAAACCCGCAAGAAAACTTGAAAATTTCAAGGCAAAGTCACCCCTCGACTGGAAAATATAAAACCTTGAATATCTCGGAAACGGAGGCAGCTAGAGGGTCCAAACTTGCACTTTTTCAAATGGCTGTAACTGGAAAACTACGGCAGCTAGAGAGTTGATTTTGGTCTAAAAATGCAGCTTGTACCATGCCCTAAAAACCAAAAATAGGATTCCGGAACAAAACCCGCAAGAAAACTTGAAAATTTCAAGGCAAAGTCACCCCTCGACTGGAAAATATAAAACCTTGAATATCTCGGAAACGGAGGCAGCTAGAGGGTCCAAACTTGCACTTTTTCAAATGGCTGCAACTCGAAAACTACGGCAGCTAGAGAGTTGATTTGGGTCTTCAAATGCAGCTTGTACCATGCCCTAAAAACCAAAAATAGGATTCCGGAACAAAACCCGCAAGAAAACTTGAAAATTTCAAGGCAAAGTCACCCCTCGACTGGAAAATATAAAACCTTGAATATCTCGGAAACGGAGGCAGCTAGAGGGTCCAAACTTGCACTTTTTCAAATGGCTGTAACTCGAAAACTACGGCAGCTAGAGAGTTGATTTTGGTCTAAAAATGCAGCTTGTACCATGCCCTAAAAACCAAAAATAGGATTCCGGAACAAAACCCGCAAGAAAACTTGAAAATTTCAAGGCAAAGTCACCCCTCGACTGGAAAATATAAAACCTTGAATATCTCGGAAACGGAGGCAGCTAGAGGGTCCAAACTTGCACTTTTTCAAATGGCACTACTTCGAAAACTACGGCAGCTAGAGAGTTGATTTTGGTCTTAAAATGCAGCTTGTACCATGCCCTAAAAACCAAAAATAGGATTCCGGAACAAAACCCGCAAGAAAACTTGAAAATTTCAAGGCAAAGTCACCCCTCGACTGGAAAATATAAAACCTTGAATATCTCGGAAACGGAGGCAGCTAGAGGGTCCAAACTTGCACTTTTTCAAATGGCTGTAACTCGAAAACTACGGCAGTTAGAGAGTTGATTTTGGTCTAAAAATGCAGCTTGTACCATGCCCTAAAAACCAAAAATAGGATTCCGGAACAAAACCCGCAAGAAAACTTGAAAATTTCAAGGCAAAGTCACCCCTCGACTGGAAAATATAAAACCTTGAATATCTCGGAAACGGAGGCAGCTAGAGGGTCCAAACTTGCACTTTTTCAAATGGCACTACTTCGAAAACTACGGCAGCTAGAGAGTTGATTTTGGTCTTAAAATGCAGCTTGTACCATGCCCTAAAAACCAAAAATAGGGTTCCGGAACAAAACCCGCAAGAAAACTTGAAAATTTCAAGGCAAAGTCACCCCTCGACTGGAAAATATAAAACCTTGAATATCTCGGAAACGGAGGCAGCTAGAGGGTGCAAACTTTCAAATGGCTGTAACTCGAAAACTACGGCAGCTAGAGAGTTGATTTTGGTCTAAAAATGCAGCTTGTACCATGCCCTAAAAACCGAAAATAGGATTCCGGAACAAAACCCGCAAGAAAACTTGAAAATTTCAAGGCAAAGTCACCCCTCGACTGGAAAATATAAAACCTTGAATATCTCGGAAACGGAGGCAGCTAGAGGGTCCAAACTTGCACTTTTTCAAATGGCTGTAACTCGAAAACTACGGCAGCTAGAGAGTTGATTTTGGTCTAAAAATGCAGCTTGTACCATGCCCTAAAAACCAAAAATAGGATTCCGGAACAAAACCCGCAAGAAAACTTGAAAATTTCAAGGCAAAGTCACCCCTCGACTGGAAAATATAAAACCTTGAATATCTCGGAAACGGAGGCAGCTAGAGGGTCCAAACTTGCACTTTTTCAAATGGCTGTAACTCGAAAACTACGGCAGCTAGAGAGTTGATTTTGGTCTAAAAATGCAGCTTGTACCATGCCCTAAAAACCAAAAATAGGATTCCGGAACAAAACCCGCAAGAAAACTTGAAAATTTCAAAGCAAAGTCACCCCTCGACTGGAAAATATAAAACCTTGAATATCTCGGAAACGGAGGCAGCTAGAGGGTCCAAACTTGCACTTTTTCAAATGGCACTACTTCGAAAACTACGGCAGCTAGAGAGTTGATTTTGGTCTTCAAATGCAGCTTGTACCATGCCCTAAAAACCAAAAATAGGATTCCGGAACAAAACCCGCAAGAAAACTTGAAAATTTCAAGGCAAAGTCACCCCTCGACTGGAAAATATAAAACCTTGAATATCTCGGAAACGGAGGCAGCTAGAGGGTCCAAACTTGCACTTTTTCAAATGGCCCTACCTCGAAAACTGCGGCAGCTAGAGAGTTGATTTGGGTCTTCAAATGCTGCTTGTACCATGCCCTAAAAACCAAAAATAGGATTCCGGAACAAAACCCGCAAGAAAACTTGAAAATTTCAAGGCAAAGTCACCCCTCGACTGGAAAATATAAAACCTTGAATATCTCGGAAACGGAGGCAGCTAGAGGGTCCAAACTTGCACTTTTTCAAATGGCTGCAACTCGAAAACTACGGCAGCTAGAGAGTTGATTTGGGTCTTCAAATGCAGCTTGTACCATGCCCTAAAAACCAAAAATAGGATTCCGGAACAAAACCCGCAAGAAAACTTGAAAATTTCAAGGCAAAGTCACCCCTCGACTGGAAAATATAAAACCTTGAATATCTCGGAAACGGAGGCAGCTAGAGGGTCCAAACTTGCACTTTTTCAAATGGCCCTACCTCGAAAACTGCGGCAGCTAGAGAGTTGATTTGGGTCTTCAAATGCTGCTTGTACCATGCCCTAAAAACCAAAAATAGGATTCCGGAACAAAACCCGCAAGAAAACTTGAAAATTTCAAGGCAAAGTCACCCCTCGACTGGAAAATATAAAACCTTGAATATCTCGGAAACGGAGGCAGCTAGAGGGTCCAAACTTGCACTTTTTCAAATGGCTGTAACTCGAAAACTACGGCAGCTAGAGAGTTGATTTTGGTCTTAAAATGCAGCTTGTACCATGCCCTAAAAACCAAAAATAGGATTCCGGAACAAAACCCGCAAGAAAACTTGAAAATTTCAAGGCAAAGTCACCCCTCGACTGGAAAATATAAAACCTTGAATATCTCGGAAACGGAGGCAGCTAGAGGGTCCAAACTTGCACTTTTTCAAATGGCTGTAACTCGAAAACTACGGCAGTTAGAGAGTTGATTTTGGTCTAAAAATGCAGCTTGTACCATGCCCTAAAAACCAAAAATAGGATTCCGGAACAAAACCCGCAAGAAAACTTGAAAATTTCAAGGCAAAGTCACCCCTCGACTGGAAAATATAAAACCTTGAATATCTCGGAAACGGAGGCAGCTAGAGGGTCCAAACTTGCACTTTTTCAAATGGCACTACTTCGAAAACTACGGCAGCTAGAGAGTTGATTTTGGTCTTAAAATGCAGCTTGTACCATGCCCTAAAAACCAAAAATAGGGTTCCGGAACAAAACCCGCAAGAAAACTTGAAAATTTCAAGGCAAAGTCACCCCTCGACTGGAAAATATAAAACCTTGAATATCTCGGAAACGGAGGCAGCTAGAGGGTGCAAACTTTCAAATGGCTGTAACTCGAAAACTACGGCAGCTAGAGAGTTGATTTTGGTCTAAAAATGCAGCTTGTACCATGCCCTAAAAACCGAAAATAGGATTCCGGAACAAAACCCGCAAGAAAACTTGAAAATTTCAAGGCAAAGTCACCCCTCGACTGGAAAATATAAAACCTTGAATATCTCGGAAACGGAGGCAGCTAGAGGGTCCAAACTTGCACTTTTTCAAATGGCTGTAACTCGAAAACTACGGCAGCTAGAGAGTTGATTTTGGTCTAAAAATGCAGCTTGTACCATGCCCTAAAAACCAAAAATAGGATTCCGGAACAAAACCCGCAAGAAAACTTGAAAATTTCAAGGCAAAGTCACCCCTCGACTGGAAAATATAAAACCTTGAATATCTCGGAAACGGAGGCAGCTAGAGGGTCCAAACTTGCACTTTTTCAAATGGCTGTAACTCGAAAACTACGGCAGCTAGAGAGTTGATTTTGGTCTAAAAATGCAGCTTGTACCATGCCCTAAAAACCAAAAATAGGATTCCGGAACAAAACCCGCAAGAAAACTTGAAAATTTCAAGGCAAAGTCACCCCTCGACTGGAAAATATAAAACCTTGAATATCTCGGAAACGGAGGCAGCTAGAGGGTCCAAACTTGCACTTTTTCAAATGGCTGTAACTCGAAAACTACGGCAGCTAGAGAGTTGATTTTGGTCTAAAAATGCAGCTTGTACCATGCGCTAAAAACCAAAAATAGGATTCCGGAACAAAACCCGCAAGAAAACTTGAAAATTTCAAAGCAAAGTCACCCCTCGACTGGAAAATATAAAACCTTGAATATCTCGGAAACGGAGGCAGCTAGAGGGTCCAAACTTGCACTTTTTCAAATGGCACTACTTCGAAAACTACGGCAGCTAGAGAGTTGATTTTGGTCTTCAAATGCAGCTTGTACCATGCCCTAAAAACCAAAAATAGGATTCCGGAACAAAACCCGCAAGAAAACTTGAAAATTTCAAGGCAAAGTCACCCCTCGACTGGAAAATATAAAACCTTGAATATCTCGGAAACGGAGGCAGCTAGAGGGTCCAAACTTGCACTTTTTCAAATGGCCCTACCTCGAAAACTGCGGCAGCTAGAGAGTTGATTTGGGTCTTCAAATGCTGCTTGTACCATGCCCTAAAAACCAAAAATAGGATTCCGGAACAAAACCCGCAAGAAAACTTGAAAATTTCAAGGCAAAGTCACCCCTCGACTGGAAAATATAAAACCTTGAATATCTCGGAAACGGAGGCAGCTAGAGGGTCCAAACTTGCACTTTTTCAAATGGCTGCAACTCGAAAACTACGGCAGCTAGAGAGTTGATTTGGGTCTTCAAATGCAGCTTGTACCATGCCCTAAAAACCAAAAATAGGATTCCG
The DNA here is from genome assembly GCA_964017055.1 of Chloromyia formosa. Lineage (NCBI taxonomy): Eukaryota > Metazoa > Arthropoda > Insecta > Diptera > Stratiomyidae > Chloromyia > Chloromyia formosa. Next base: position 21,245,818 of record OZ024815.1, read on the forward strand.
GAACAAAACCCGCAAGAAAACTTGAAAATTTCAAGGCAAAGTCACCCCTCGACTGGAAAATATAAAACCTTGAATATCTCGGAAACGGAGGCAGCTAGAGGGTCCAAACTTGCACTTTTTCAAATGGCCCTACCTCGAAAACTGCGGCAGCTAGAGAGTTGATTTGGGTCTTCAAATGCTGCTTGTACCATGCCCTAAAAACCAAAAATAGGATTCCGGAACAAAACCCGCAAGAAAACTTGAAAATTTCAAGGCAAAGTCACCCCTCGACTGGAAAATATAAAACCTTGAATATCTCGGAAACGGAGGCAGCTAGAGGGTCCAAACTTGCACTTTTTCAAATGGCTGTAACTCGAAAACTACGGCAGCTAGAGAGTTGATTTTGGTCTTAAAATGCAGCTTGTACCATGCCCTAAAAACCAAAAATAGGATTCCGGAACAAAACCCGCAAGAAAACTTGAAAATTTCAAGGCAAAGTCACCCCTCGACTGGAAAATATAAAACCTTGAATATCTCGGAAACGGAGGCAGCTAGAGGGTCCAAACTTGCACTTTTTCAAATGGCTGTAACTCGAAAACTACGGCAGCTAGAGAGTTGATTTTGGTCTTAAAATGCAGCTTGTACCATGCCCTAAAAGCCAAAAATAGGATTCCGGAACAAAACCCGCAAGAAAACTTGAAAATTTCAAGGCAAAGTCACCCCTCGACTGGAAAATATAAAACCTTGAATATCTCGGAAACGGAGGCAGCTAGAGGGTCCAAACTTGCACTTTTTCAAATGGCCCTACTTCGAAAACTACGGCAGCTAGAGAGTTGATTTTGGTCTTAAAATGCAGCTTGTACCATGCCCTAAAAACCAAAAATAGGATTCCGGAACAAAACCCGCAAGAAAACTTGAAAATTTCAAAGCAAAGTCACCCCTCGACTGGAAAATATAAAACCTTGAATATCTCGGAAACGGAGGCAGCTAGAGGGTCCAAACTTGCACTTTTTCAAATGGCTGCAACTCGAAAACTACGGCAGCTAGAGAGTTGATTTGGGTCTTCAAATGCAGCTTGTACCATGCCCTAAAAACCAAAAATAGGATTCCGGAACAAAACCCGCAAGAAAACTTGAAAATTTCAAGGCAAAGTCACCCCTCGACTGGAAAATATAAAACCTTGAATATCTCGGAAACGGAGGCAGCTAGAGGGTCCAAACTTGCACTTTTTCAAATGGCCCTACCTCGAAAACTGCGGCAGCTAGAGAGTTGATTTGGGTCTTCAAATGCTGCTTGTACCATGCCCTAAAAACCAAAAATAGGATTCCGGAACAAAACCCGCAAGAAAACTTGAAAATTTCAAGGCAAAGTCACCCCTCGACTGGAAAATATAAAACCTTGAATATCTCGGAAACGGAGGCAGCTAGAGGGTCCAAACTTGCACTTTTTCAAATGGCTGTAACTCGAAAACTACGGCAGCTAGAGAGTTGATTTTGGTCTAAAAATGCAGCTTGTACCATGCCCTAAAAACCAAAAATAGGATTCCGGAACAAAACCCGCAAGAAAACTTGAAAATTTCAAGGCAAAGTCACCCCTCGACTGGAAAATATAAAACCTTGAATATCTCGGAAACGGAGGCAGCTAGAGGGTCCAAACTTGCACTTTTTCAAATGGCTGTAACTCGAAAACTACGGCAGCTAGAGAGTTGATTTTGGTCTAAAAATGCAGCTTGTACCATGCCCTAAAAACCAAAAATAGGATTCCGGAACAAAACCCGCAAGAAAACTTGAAAATTTCAAAGCAAAGTCACCCCTCGACTGGAAAATATAAAACCTTGAATATCTCGGAAACGGAGGCAGCTAGAGGGTCCAAACTTGCACTTTTTCAAATGGCACTACTTCGAAAACTACGGCAGCTAGAGAGTTGATTTTGGTCTTCAAATGCAGCTTGTACCATGCCCTAAAAACCAAAAATAGGATTCCGGAACAAAACCCGCAAGAAAACTTGAAAATTTCAAGGCAAAGTCACCCCTCGACTGGAAAATATAAAACCTTGAATATCTCGGAAACGGAGGCAGCTAGAGGGTCCAAACTTGCACTTTTTCAAATGGCTGCAACTCGAAAACTACGGCAGCTAGAGAGTTGATTTGGGTCTTCAAATGCAGCTTGTACCATGCCCTAAAAACCAAAAATAGGATTCCGGAACAAAACCCGCAAGAAAACTTGAAAATTTCAAGGCAAAGTCACCCCTCGACTGGAAAATATAAAACCTTGAATATCTCGGAAACGGAGGCAGCTAGAGGGTCCAAACTTGCACTTTTTCAAATGGCTGTAACTCGAAAACTACGGCAGCTAGAGAGTTGATTTTGGTCTAAAAATGCAGCTTGTACCATGCCCTAAAAACCAAAAATAGGATTCCGGAACAAAACCCGCAAGAAAACTTGAAAATTTCAAGGCAAAGTCACCCCTCGACTGGAAAATATAAAACCTTGAATATCTCGGAAACGGAGGCAGCTAGAGGGTCCAAACTTGCACTTTTTTAAATGGCTGTAACTCGAAAACTACGGCAGCTAGAGAGTTGATTTTGGTCTAAAAATGCAGCTTGTACCATGCCCTAAAAACCAAAAATAGGATTCCGGAACAAAACCCGCAAGAAAACTTGAAAATTTCAAGGCAAAGTCACCCCTCGACTGGAAAATATAAAACCTTGAATATCTCGGAAACGGAGGCAGCTAGAGGGTCCAAACTTGCACTTTTTCAAATGGCTGTAACTCGAAAACTACGGCAGCTAGAGAGTTGATTTTGGTCTAAAAATGCAGCTTGTACCATGCCCTAAAAACCAAAAATAGGATTCCGGAACAAAACCCGCAAGAAAACTTGAAAATTTCAAAGCAAAGTCACCCCTCGACTGGAAAATATAAAACCTTGAATATCTCGGAAACGGAGGCAGCTAGAGGGTCCAAACTTGCACTTTTTCAAATGGCACTACTTCGAAAACTACGGCAGCTAGAGAGTTGATTTTGGTCTTCAAATGCAGCTTGTACCATGCCCTAAAAACCAAAAATAGGATTCCGGAACAAAACCCGCAAGAAAACTTGAAAATTTCAAGGCAAAGTCACCCCTCGACTGGAAAATATAAAACCTTGAATATCTCGGAAACGGAGGCAGCTAGAGGGTCCAAACTTGCACTTTTTCAAATGGCTGTAACTCGAAAACTACGGCAGCTAGAGAGTTGATTTTGGTCTAAAAATGCAGCTTGTACCATGCCCTAAAAAACCAAAAATAGGATTCCGGAACAAAACCCGCAAGAAAACTTGAAAATTTCAAGGCAAAGTCACCCCTCGACTGGAAAATATAAAACCTTGAATATCTCGGAAACGGAGGCAGCTAGAGGGTCCAAACTTGCACTTTTTCAAATGGCCCTACCTCGAAAACTGCGGCAGCTAGAGAGTTGATTTGGGTCTTCAAATGCTGCTTGTACCATGCCCTAAAAACCAAAAATAGGATTCCGGAACAAAACCCGCAAGAAAACTTGAAAATTTCAAGGCAAAGTCACCCCTCGACTGGAAAATATAAAACCTTGAATATCTCGGAAACGGAGGCAGCTAGAGGGTCCAAACTTGCACTTTTTCAAATGGCCCTACCTCGAAAACTGCGGCAGCTAGAGAGTTGATTTGGGTCTTCAAATGCTGCTTGTACCATGCCCTAAAAACCAAAAATAGGATTCCGGAACAAAACCCGCAAGAAAACTTGAAAATTTCAAGGCAAAGTCACCCCTCGACTGGAAAATATAAAACCTTGAATATCTCGGAAACGGAGGCAGCTAGAGGGTCCAAACTTGCACTTTTTCAAATGGCTGTAACTCGAAAACTACGGCAGCTAGAGAGTTGATTTTGGTCTAAAAATGCAGCTTGTACCATGCCCTAAAAACCAAAAATAGGATTCCGGAACAAAACCCGCAAGAAAACTTGAAAATTTCAAGGCAAAGTCACCCCTCGACTGGAAAATATAAAACCTTGAATATCTCGGAAACGGAGGCAGCTAGAGGGTCCAAACTTGCACTTTTTCAAATGGCTGTAACTCGAAAACTACGGCAGCTAGAGAGTTGATTTTGGTCTAAAAATGCAGCTTGTACCATGCCCTAAAAACCAAAAATAGGATTCCGGAACAAAACCCGCAAGAAAACTTGAAAATTTCAAAGCAAAGTCACCCCTCGACTGGAAAATATAAAACCTTGAATATCTCGGAAACGGAGGCAGCTAGAGGGTCCAAACTTGCACTTTTTCAAATGGCACTACTTCGAAAACTACGGCAGCTAGAGAGTTGATTTTGGTCTTCAAATGCAGCTTGTACCATGCCCTAAAAACCAAAAATAGGATTCCGGAACAAAACCCGCAAGAAAACTTGAAAATTTCAAGGCAAAGTCACCCCTCGACTGGAAAATATAAAACCTTGAATATCTCGGAAACGGAGGCAGCTAGAGGGTCCAAACTTGCACTTTTTCAAATGGCTGTAACTCGAAAACTACGGCAGCTAGAGAGTTGATTTTGGTCTAAAAATGCAGCTTGTACCATGCCCTAAAAACCAAAAATAGGATTCCGGAACAAAACCCGCAAGAAAACTTGAAAATTTCAAGGCAAAGTCACCCCTCGACTGGAAAATATAAAACCTTGAATATCTCGGAAACGGAGGCAGCTAGAGGGTCCAAACTTGCACTTTTTCAAATGACCCTACTTCGAAAACTACGGCAGCTAGAGAGTTGATTTTGGTCTTAAAATGCAGCTTGTACCATGCCCTAAAAACCAAAAATAGGATTCCGGAACAAAACCCGCAAGAAAACTTGAAAATTTCAAAGCAAAGTCACCCCTCGACTGGAAAATATAAAACCTTGAATATCTCGGAAACGGAGGCAGCTAGAGGGTCCAAACTTGCACTTTTTCAAATGGCCCTACCTCGAAAACTGCGGCAGCTAGAGAGTTGATTTGGGTCTTCAAATGCTGCTTGTACCATGCCCTAAAAACCAAAAATAGGATTTCGGAACAAAACCCGCAAGAAAACTTGAAAATTTCAAGGCAAAGTCACCCCTCGACTGGAAAATATAAAACCTTGAATATCTCGGAAACGGAGGCAGCTAGAGGGTCCAAACTTGCACTTTTTCAAATGGCCCTACTTCGAAAACTACGGCAGCTAGAGAGTTGATTTTGGTCTTAAAATGCAGCTTGTACCATGCCCTAAAAACCAAAAATAGGATTCCGGAACAAAACCCGCAAGAAAACTTGAAAATTTCAAAGCAAAGTCACCCCTCGACTGGAAAATATAAAACCTTGAATATCTCGGAAACGGAGGCAGCTAGAGGGTCCAAACTTGCACTTTTTCAAATGGCACTACTTCGAAAACTACGGCAGCTAGAGAGTTGATTTTGGTCTTCAAATGCAGCTTGTACCATGCCCTAAAAACCAAAAATAGGATTCCGGAACAAAACCCGCAAGAAAACTTGAAAATTTCAAGGCAAAGTCACCCCTCGACTGGAAAATATAAAACCTTGAATATCTCGGAAACGGAGGCAGCTAGAGGGTCCAAACTTGCACTTTTTCAAATGGCTGTAACTCGAAAACTACGGCAGCTAGAGAGTTGATTTTGGTCTAAAAATGCAGCTTGTACCATGCCCTAAAAACCAAAAATAGGATTCCGGAACAAAACCCGCAAGAAAACTTGAAAATTTCAAGGCAAAGTCACCCCTCGACTGGAAAATATAAAACCTTGAATATCTCGGAAACGGAGGCAGCTAGAGGGTCCAAACTTGCACTTTTTCAAATGACCCTACTTCGAAAACTACGGCAGCTAGAGAGTTGATTTTGGTCTTAAAATGCAGCTTGTACCATGCCCTAAAAACCAAAAATAGGATTCCGGAACAAAACCCGCAAGAAAACTTGAAAATTTCAAAGCAAAGTCACCCCTCGACTGGAAAATATAAAACCTTGAATATCTCGGAAACGGAGGCAGCTAGAGGGTCCAAACTTGCACTTTTTCAAATGGCCCTACCTCGAAAACTGCGGCAGCTAGAGAGTTGATTTGGGTCTTCAAATGCTGCTTGTACCATGCCCTAAAAACCAAAAATAGGATTTCGGAACAAAACCCGCAAGAAAACTTGAAAATTTCAAGGCAAAGTCACCCCTCGACTGGAAAATATAAAACCTTGAATATCTCGGAAACGGAGGCAGCTAGAGGGTCCAAACTTGCACTTTTTCAAATGGCCCTACTTCGAAAACTACGGCAGCTAGAGAGTTGATTTTGGTCTTAAAATGCAGCTTGTACCATGCCCTAAAAACCAAAAATAGGATTCCGGAACAAAACCCGCAAGAAAACTTGAAAATTTCAAAGCAAAGTCACCCCTCGACTGGAAAATATAAAACCTTGAATATCTCGGAAACGGAGGCAGCTAGAGGGTCCAAACTTGCACTTTTTCAAATGGCTGCAACTCGAAAACTACGGCAGCTAGAGAGTTGATTTGGGTCTTCAAATGCAGCTTGTACCATGCCCTAAAAACCAAAAATAGGATTCCGGAACAAAACCCGCAAGAAAACTTGAAAATTTCAAGGCAAAGTCACCCCTCGACTGGAAAATATAAAACCTTGAATATCTCGGAAACGGAGGCAGCTAGAGGGTCCAAACTTGCACTTTTTCAAATGGCTGTAACTCGAAAACTACGGCAGCTAGAGAGTTGATTTTGGTCTAAAAATGCAGCTTGTACCATGCCCTAAAAACCAAAAATAGGATTCCGGAACAAAACCCGCAAGAAAACTTGAAAATTTCAAGGCAAAGTCACCCCTCGAACCTTGAATATCTCGGAAACGGAGGCAGCTAGAGGGTCCAAACTTGCACTTTTTCAAATGGCTGTAACTCGAAAACTACGGCAGCTAGAGAGTTGATTTTGGTCTAAAAATGCAGCTTGTACCATGCCCTAAAAACCAAAAATAGGATTCCGGAACAAAACCCGCAAGAAAACTTGAAAATTTCAAGGCAAAGTCACCCCTCGACTGGAAAATATAAAACCTTGAATATCTCGGAAACGGAGGCAGCTAGAGGGTCCAAACTTGCACTTTTTCAAATGGCTGTAACTCGAAAACTACGGCAGCTAGAGAGTTGATTTTGGTCTAAAAATGCAGCTTGTACCATGCCCTAAAAACCAAAAATAGGATTCCGGAACAAAACCCGCAAGAAAACTTGAAAATTTCAAGGCAAAGTCACCCCTCGACTGGAAAATATAAAACCTTGAATATCTCGGAAACGGAGGCAGCTAGAGGGTCCAAACTTGCACTTTTTCAAATGGCACTACTTCGAAAACTACGGCAGCTAGAGAGTTGATTTTGGTCTTCAAATGCAGCTTGTACCATGCCCTAAAAACCAAAAATAGGATTCCGGAACAAAACCCGCAAGAAAACTTGAAAATTTCAAGGCAAAGTCACCCCTCGACTGGAAAATATAAAACCTTGAATATCTCGGAAACGGAGGCAGCTAGAGGGTCCAAACTTGCACTTTTTCAAATGGCTGTAACTCGAAAACTACGGCAGCTAGAGAGTTGATTTTGGTCTAAAAATGCAGCTTGTACCATGCCCTAAAAAACCAAAAATAGGATTCCGGAACAAAACCCGCAAGAAAACTTGAAAATTTCAAGGCAAAGTCACCCCTCGACTGGAAAATATAAAACCTTGAATATCTCGGAAACGGAGGCAGCTAGAGGGTCCAAACTTGCACTTTTTCAAATAGCCCTACCTCGAAAACTGCGGCAGCTAGAGAGTTGATTTGGGTCTTCAAATGCTGCTTGTACCATGCCCTAAAAACCAAAAATAGGATTCCGGAACAAAACCCGCAAGAAAACTTGAAAATTTCAAGGCAAAGTCACCCCTCGACTGGAAAATATAAAACCTTGAATATCTCGGAAACGGAGGCAGCTAGAGGGTCCAAACTTGCACTTTTTCAAATGGCCCTACCTCGAAAACTGCGGCAGCTAGAGAGTTGATTTGGGTCTTCAAATGCTGCTTGTACCATGCCCTAAAAACCAAAAATAGGATTCCGGAACAAAACCCGCAAGAAAACTTGAAAATTTCAAGGCAAAGTCACCCCTCGACTGGAAAATATAAAACCTTGAATATCTCGGAAACGGAGGCAGCTAGAGGGTCCAAACTTGCACTTTTTCAAATGGCTGTAACTCGAAAACTACGGCAGCTAGAGAGTTGATTTTGGTCTTAAAATGCAGCTTGTACCATGCCCTAAAAACCAAAAATAGGATTCCGGAACAAAACCCGCAAGAAAACTTGAAAATTTCAAGGCAAAGTCACCCCTCGACTGGAAAATATAAAACCTTGAATATCTCGGAAACGGAGGCAGCTAGAGGGTCCAAACTTGCACTTTTTCAAATGGCTGTAACTCGAAAACTACGGCAGCTAGAGAGTTGATTTTGGTCTTAAAATGCAGCTTGTACCATGCCCTAAAAACCAAAAATAGGATTCCGGAACAAAACCCGCAAGAAAACTTGAAAATTTCATGGCAAAGTCACCCCTCGACTGGAAAATATAAAACCTTGAATATCTCGGAAACGGAGGCAGCTAGAGGGTCCAAACTTGCACTTTTTCAAATGGCCCTACCTCGAAAACTGCGGCAGCTAGAGAGTTGATTTGGGTCTTCAAATGCTGCTTGTACCATGCCCTAAAAAGCAAAAATAAGATTCCGGAACAAAACCCGCAAGAAAACTTGAAAATTTCAAGGCAAAGTCACCCCTCGACTGGAAAATATAAAACCTTGAATATCTCGGAAACGGAGGCAGCTAGAGGGTCAAAACTTGCACTTTTTCAAATGGCCCTACCTCGAAAACTGCGGCAGCTAGAGAGTTGATTTGGGTCTTCAAATGCTGCTTGTACCATGCCCTAAAAACCAAAAATAGGATTCCGGAACAAAACCCGCAAGAAAACTTGAAAATTTCAAGGCAAAGTCACCCCTCGACTGGAAAATATAAAACCTTGAATATCTCGGAAACGGAGGCAGCTAGAGGGTCCAAACTTGCACTTTTTCAAATGGTTGTAACTCGAAAACTACGGCAGCTAGAGAGTTGATTTTGGTCTTCAAATGCAGCTTGTACCATGCCCTAAAAACCAAAAATAGGATTCCGGAACAAAACCCGCAAGAAAACTTGAAAATTTCAAGGCAAAGTCACCCCTCGACTGGAAAATATAAAACCTTGAATATCTCGGAAACGGAGGCAGCTAGAGGGTCCAAACTTGCACTTTTTCAAATGGCTGTAACTCGAAAACTACGGCAGCTAGAGAGTTGATTTTGGTCTAAAAATGCAGCTTGTACCATGCCCTAAAAACCAAAAATAGGATTCCGGAACAAAACCCGCAAGAAAACTTGAAAATTTCAAGGCGAAGTCACCCCTCGACTGGAAAATATAAGACCTTGAATATCTCGGAAACGGAGGCAGCTAGAGGGTCCAAACTTGCACTTTTTCAAATGGCCCTACTTCGAAAACTACGGCAGCTAGAGAGTTGATTTTGGTCTTAAAATGCAGCTTGTACCATGCCCTAAAAACCAAAAATAGGATTCCGGAACAAAACCCGCAAGAAAACTTGAAAATTTCAAAGCAAAGTCACCCCTCGACTGGAAAATATAAAACCTTGAATATCTCGGAAACGGAGGCAGCTAGAGGGTCCAAACTTGCACTTTTTCAAATGGCTGTAACTCGAAAACTACGGCAGCTAGAGAGTTGATTTGGGTCTTCAAATGCAGCTTGTACCATGCCCTAAAAACCAAAAATAGGATTCCGGAACAAAACCCGCAAGAAAACTTGAAAATTTCAAGGCAAAGTCACCCCTCGACTGGAAAATATAAAACCTTGAATATCTCGGAAACGGAGGCAGCTAGAGGGTCCAAACTTGCACTTTTTCAAATGGCTGTAACTCGAAAACTACGGCAGCTAGAGAGTTGATTTTGGTCTAAAAATGCAGCTTGTACCATGCCCTAAAAACCAAAAATAGGATTCCGGAACAAAACCCGCAAGAAAACTTGAAAATTTCAAGGCAAAGTCACCCCTCGACTGGAAAATATAAAACCTTGAATATCTCGGAAACGGAGGCAGCTAGAGGGTCCAAACTTGCACTTTTTCAAATGACTGTAACTCGAAAACTACGGCAGCTAGAGAGTTGATTTTGGTCTAAAAATGCAGCTTGTACCATGCCCTAAAAACCAAAAATAGGATTCCGGAACAAAACCCGCAAGAAAACTTGAAAATTTCAAGGCAAAGTCACCCCTCGACTGGAAAATATAAAACCTTGAATATCTCGGAAACGGAGGCAGCTAGAGGGTCCAAACTTGCACTTTTTCAAATGGCTGCAACTCGAAAACTACGGCAGCTAGAGAGTTGATTTGGGTCTTCAAATGCAGCTTGTACCATGCCCTAAGAACCAAAAATTGAATTCCGGAACAAAACCCGCAAGAAAACTTGAAAATTTCAAGGCAAAGTCACCCCTCGACTGGAAAATATAAAACCTTGAATATCTCGGAAACGGAGGCAGCTAGAGGGTCCAAACTTGCACTTTTTCAAATGGCTGTAACTCGAAAACTACGGCAGCTAGAGAGTTGATTTTGGTCTAAAAATGCAGCTTGTACCATGCCCTAAAAACCAAAAATAGGATTCCGGAACAAAACCCGCAAGAAAACTTGAAAATTTCAAGGCAAAGTCACCCCTCGACTGGAAAATATAAAACCTTGAATATCTCGGAAACGGAGGCAGCTAGAGGGTCCAAACTTGCACTTTTTCAAATGGCCCTACCTCGAAAACTGCGGCAGCTAGCTAGTTGATTTGGGTCTTCAAATGTTGCTTGAACCATGCCCTAAAAACCAAAAATAGGATTCCGGAACAAAACCCGCAAGAAAACTTGAAAATTTCAAGGCAAAGTCACCCCTCGACTGGAAAATATAAAACCTTGAATATCTCGGAAACGGAGGCAGCTAGAGGGTCCAAACTTGCACTTTTTCAAATGGCTGTAACTCGAAAACTACGGCAGCTAGAGAGTTGATTTTGGTCTAAAAATGCAGCTTGTACCATGCCCTAAAAACCAAAAATAGGATTCCGGAACAAAACCCGCAAGAAAACTTGAAAATTTCAAGGCAAAGTCACCCCTCGACTGGAAAATATAAAACCTTGAATATCTCGGAAACGGAGGCAGCTAGAGGGTCCAAACTTGCACTTTTTCAAATGGCTGTAACTCGAAAACTACGGCAGCTAGAGAGTTGATTTTGGTCTAAAAATGCAGCTTGTACCATGCCCTAAAAACCAAAAAAAGGATTCCGGAACAAAACCCGCAAGAAAACTTGAAAATTTCAAGGCAAAGTCACCCCTCGACTGGAAAATATAAAACCTTGAATATCTCGGAAACGGAGGCAGCTAGAGGGTCCAAACTTGCACTTTTTCAAATGGCTGTAACTCGAAAACTACGGCAGCTAGAGAGTTGATTTGGGTCTTCAAATGCAGCTTGTACCATGCCCTAAAAACCAAAAATAGGATTCCGGAACAAAACCCGCAAGAAAACTTGAAAATTTCAAGGCAAAGTCACCCCTCGACTGGAAAATATAAAACCTTGAATATCTCGGAAACGGAGGCAGCTAGAGGGTCCAAACTTGCACTTTTTCAAATGGCTGTAACTCGAAAACTACGGCAGCTAGAGAGTTGATTTTGGTCTAAAAATGCAGCTTGTACCATGCCCTAAAAACCAAAAATAGGATTCCGGAACAAAACCCGCAAGAAAACTTGAAAATTTCAAGGCAAAGTCACCCCTCGACTGGAAAATATAAAACCTTGAATATCTCGGAAACGGAGGCAGCTAGAGGGTCCAAACTTGCACTTTTTCAAATGGCTGTAACTCGAAAACTACGGCAGCTAGAGAGTTGATTTTGGTCTAAAAATGCAGCTTGTACCATGCCCTAAAAACCAAAAATAGGATTCCGGAACAAAACCCGCAAGAAAACTTGAAAATTTCAAGGCAAAGTCACCCCTCGACTGGAAAATATTATAAAACCTTGAATATCTCGGAAACGGAGACAGCTAGAGGGTCCAAACTTGCACTTTTTCAAATGGCCCTACCTCGAAAACTGCGGCAGCTAGAGAGTTGATTTGGGTCTTCAAATGCTGCTTGTACCATGCCCTAAAAACCAAAAATAGGATTCCGGAACAAAACCCGCAAGAAAACTTGAAAATTTCAAGGCAAAGTCACCCCTCGACTGGAAAATATAAAACCTTGAATATCTCGGAAACGGAGGCAGCTAGAGGGTCCAAACTTGCACTTTTTCAAATGGCCCTACTTCGAAAACTACGGCAGCTAGAGAGTTGATTTTGGTCTTAAAATGCAGCTTGTACCATGCCCTAAAAACCAAAAATAGGATTCCGGAACAAAACCCGCAAGAAAACTTGAAAATTTCAAGGCAAAGTCACCCCTCGACTGGAAAATATAAAACCTTGAATATCTCGGAAACGGAGGCAGCTAGAGGGTCCAAACTTGCACTTTTTCAAATGGCCCTACCTCGAAAACTGCGGCAGCTAGAGAGTTGATTTGGGTCTTCAAATGCAGCTTGTACCATGCCCTAAAAACCAAAAATATGATTCCGGAACAAAACCCGCAAGAAAACTTGAAAATTTCAAGGCAAAGTCACCCCTCGACTGGAAAATATAAAACCTTGAATATCTCGGAAACGGAGGCAGCTAGAGGGTCCAAACTTGCACTTTTTCAAATGGCTGTAACTCGAAAACTACGGCAGCTAGAGAGTTGATTTTGGTCTTAAAATGCAGCTTGTACCATGCCCTAAAAACCAAAAATAGGATTCCGGAACAAAACCCGCAAGAAAACTTGAAAATTTCAAGACAAAGTCACCCCTCGACTGGAAAATATAAAACCTTGAATATCTCGGAAACGGAGGCAGCTAGAGGGTCCAAACTTGCACTTTTTCAATGGGCCCTACTTCGAAAACTACGGCAGCTAGAGAGTTGATTTTGGTCTTAAAATGCAGCTTGTACCATGCCCTAAAAACCAAAAATAGGATTCCGGAACAAAACCCGCAAGAAAACTTGAAAATTTCAAGGCAAAGTCACCCCTCGACTGGAAAATATAAAACCTTGAATATCTCGGAAACGGAGGCAGCTAGAGGGTCCAAACTTGCACTTTTTCAAATGGCTGTAACTCATAAACTACGGCAGCTAGAGAGTTGATTTTGGTCTTCAAATGCAGCTTGTACCATGCCCTAAGAACCAAAAATAGGATTCCGGAACAAAACCCGCAAGAAAACTTGAAAATTTCAAGGCAAAGTCACCCCTCGACTGGAAAATATAAAACCTTGAATATCTCGGAAACGGAGGCAGCTAGAGGGTCCAAACTTGCACTTTTTCAAATGGCTGTAACTCGAAAACTACGGCAGCTAGAGAGTTGATTTGGGTCTTCAAATGCAGCTTGTACCATGCCCTAAAAACCAAAAATAGGATTCCGGAACAAAACCCGCAAGAAAACTTGAAAATTTCAAAGCAAAGTCACCCCTCGACTGGAAAATATAAAACCTTGAATATCTCGGAAACGGAGGCAGCTAGAGGGTCCAAACTTGCACTTTTTCAAATGGCCCTACCTCGAAAACTGCGGCAGCTAGAGAGTTGATTTGGGTCTTCAAATGCAGCTTGTACCATGCCCTAAAAACCAAAAATAGGATTCCGGAACAAAACCCGCAAGAAAACTTGAAAATTTCAAGGCAAAGTCACCCCTCGACTGGAAAATATAAAACCTTGAATATCTCGGAAACGGAGGCAGCTAGTGGGTCCAAACTTGCACTTTTTCAAATGGCCCTACCTCGAAAACTGCGGCAGCTAGAGAGTTGATTTGGGTCTTCAAATGCAGCTTGTACCATGCCCTAAAAACCAAAAATAGGATTCCGGAACAAAACCCGCAAGAAAACTTGAAAATTTCAAGGCAAAGTCACCCCTCGACTGGAAAATATAAAACCTTGAATATCTCGGAAACGGAGGCAGCTAGAGGGTCCAAACTTGCACTTTTTCAAATGGCTGTAACTCGAAAACTACGGCAGCTAGAGAGTTGATTTTGGTCTAAAAATGCAGCTTGTACCATGCCCTAAAAACCAAAAATAGGATTCCGGAACAAAACCCGCAAGAAAACTTGAAAATTTCAAGGCAAAGTCACCCCTCGAATGGAAAATATAAAACCTTGAATATCTCGGAAACGGAGGCAGCTAGAGGGTCCAAACTTGCACTTTTTCAAATGGCTGTAACTCGAAAACTACGGCAGCTAGAGAGTTGATTTTGGTCTAAAAATGCAGCTTGTACCATGCCCTAAAAACCAAAAATAGGATTCCGGAACAAAACCCGCAAAAAAACTTGAAAATTTCAAAGCAAAGTCACCCCTCGACTGGAAAATATAAAACCTTGAATATCTCGGAAACGGAGGCAGCTAGAGGGTCCAAACTTGCACTTTTTCAAATGGCCCTACCTCGAAAACTGCGGCAGCTAGAGAGTTGATTTGGGTCTTCAAATGCTGCTTGTACCATGCCCTAAAAACCAAAAATAGGATTCCGGATCAAAACCCGCAAGAAAACTTGAAAATTTCAAGGCAAAGTCACCCCTCGACTGGAAAATATAAAACCTTGAATATCTCGGAAACGGAGGCAGCTAGAGGGTCCAAACTTGCACTTTTTCAAATGGCTGCAACTCGAAAACTACGGCAGCTAGAGAGTTGATTTGGGTCTTCAAATGCAGCTTGTACCATGCCCTAAAAACCAAAAATAGGATTCCGGAACAAAACCCGCAAGAAAACTTGAAAATTTCAAGGCAAAGTCACCCCTCGACTGGAAAATATAAAACCTTGAATATCTCGGAAATGGAGGCAGCTAGAGGGTCCAAACTTGCACTTTTTCAAATGGCCCTACTTCGAAAACTACGGCAGCTAGAGAGTTGATTTTGGTCTTAAAATGCAGCTTGTACCATGCCCTAAAAACCAAAAATAGGATTCCGGAACAAAACCCGCAAGAAAACTTGAAAATTTCAAAGCAAAGTCACCCCTCGACTGGAAAATATAAAACCTTGAATATCTCGGAAACGGAGGCAGTTAGAGGGTCCAAACTTGCACTTTTTCAAATGGCTGTAACTCGAAAACTACGGCAGCTAGAGAGTTGATTTTGGTCTTCAAATGCAGCTTGTACCATGCCCTAAGAACCAAAAATAGGATTCCGGAACAAAACCCGCAAGAAAACTTGAAAATTTCAAGGCAAAGTCGCCCTTCGACTGGAAAATATAAAACCTTGAATATCTCGGAAACGGAGGCAGCTAGAGGGTCCAAACTTGCACTTTTTCAAATGGCTGTAACTCGAAAACTACGGCAGCTAGAGAGTTGATTTTGGTCTAAAAATGCAGCTTGTACCATGCCCTAAAAACCAAAAATAGGATTCCGGAACAAAACCCGCAAGAAAACTTGAAAATTTCAAAGCAAAATCACCCCTCGACTGGAAAATATAAAACCTTGAATATCTCGGAAACGGAGGCAGCTAGAGGGTCCAAACTTGCACTTTTTCAAATGGCCCTACCTCGAAAACTGCGGCAGCTAGAGAGTTGATTTGGGTCTTCAAATGCTGCTTGTACCATGCCCTAAAAACCAAAAATAGGATTCCGGAACAAAACCCACAAGAAAACTTGAAAATTTCAAGGCAAAGTCACCCCTCGACTGGAAAATATAAAACCTTGAATATCTCGGAAACGGAGGCAGCTAGAGGGTCCAAACTTGCACTTTTTCAAATGGCTGTAACTCGAAAACTACGGCAGCTAGAGAGTTGATTTTGGTCTTAAAATGCAGCTTGTACCATGCCCTAAAAACCAAAAATAGGATTCCGGAACAAAACCCGCAAGAAAACTTGAAAATTTCAAAGCAAAGTCACCCCTCGACTGGAAAATATAAAACCTTGAATATCTCGGAAACGGAGGCAGTTAGAGGGTCCAAACTTGCACTTTTTCAAATGGCTGTAACTCGAAAACTACGGCAGCTAGAGAGTTGATTTTGGTCTTCAAATGCAGCTTGTACCATGCCCTAAGAACCAAAAATAGGATTCCGGAACAAAACCCGCAAGAAAACTTGAAAATTTCAAGGCAAAGTCACCCTTCGACTGGAAAATATAAAACCTTGAATATCTCGGAAACGGAGGCAGCTAGAGGGTCCAAACTTGCACTTTTTCAAATGGCTGTAACTCGAAAACTACGGCAGCTAGAGAGTTGATTTTGGTCTAAAAATGCAGCTACAAATGCAGCTTGTACCATGCCCTAAAAACCAAAAATAGGATTCCGGAACAAAACCCGCAAGAAAACTTGAAAATTTCAAGGCAAAGTCACCCCTCGACTGGAAAATATAAAACCTTGAATATCTCGGAAACGGAGGCAGCTAGAGGGTCCAAACTTGCACTTTTTCAAATGGCTGTAACTCGAAAACTACGGCAGCTAGAGAGTTGATTTTGGTCTAAAAATGCAGCTTGTACAATGCCCTAAAAACCAAAAATAGGATTCCGGAACAAAACCCGCAAGAAAACTTGAAAATTTCAAAGAAAAGTCACCCCTCGACTGGAAAATATAAAACCTTGAATATCTCGGAAACGGAGGCAGCTAGAGGGTCCAAACTTGCACTTTTTCAAATGGCCCTACCTCGAAAACTACGGCAGCTAGAGAGTTGATTTGGGTCTTCAAATGCTGCTTGTACCATGCCCTAAAAACCAAAAATAGGATTCCGGAACAAAACCCGCAAGAAAACTTGAAAATTTCAAGGCAAAGTCACCCCTCGACTGGAAAATATAAAACCTTGAATATCTCGGAAACGGAGGCAGCTAGAGGGTCCAAACTTGCACTTTTTCAAATGGCCCTACTTCGAAAACTTCGGCAGCTAGAGAGTTGATTTTGGTCTTAAAATGCAGCTTGTACCATGCGCTAAAAACCAAAAATAGGATTCCGGAACAAAACCCGCAAGAAAACTTGAAAATTTCAAGGCAAAGTCACCCCTCGACTGGAAAATATAAAACCTTGAATATCTCGGAAACGGAGGCAGCTAGAGGGTCCAAACTTGCACTTTTTCAAATGGCTGTAACTCGAAAACTACGGCAGCTAGAGAGTTGATTTTGGTCTTCAAATGCAGCTTGTACCATGCCCTAAGAACCAAAAATAGGATTCCGGAACAAAACCCGCAAGAAAACTTGAAAATTTCAAGGCAAAGTCACCCTTCGACTGGAAAATATAAAACCTTGAATATCTCGGAAACGGAGGCAGCTAGAGGGTCCAAACTTGCACTTTTTCAAATGGCCCTACTTCGAAAACTACGGCAGCTAGAGAGTTGATTTTGGTCTTAAAATGCAGCTTGTACCATGCCCTAAGAACCAAAAATAGGATTCCGGAACAAAACCCGCAAGAAAACTTGAAAATTTCAAGGCAAAGTCACCCCTCGACTGGAAAATATAAAACCTTGAATATCTCGGAAACGGAGGCAGCTAGAGGGTCCAAACTTGCACTTTTTCAAATGGCTGTAACTCGAAAACTACGGCAGCTAGAGAGTTGATTTTGGTCTTCAAATGCAGCTTGTACCATGCCCTAAGAACCAAAATAGGATTCCGGAACAAAACCCGCAAGAAAACTTGAAAATTTCAAGGCAAAGTCACCCTTCGACTGGAAAATATAAAACCTTGAATATCTCGGAAACGGAGGCAGCTAGAGGGTCCAAACTTGCACTTTTTCAAATGGCTGTAACTCGAAAACTACGGCAGCTAGAGAGTTGATTTTGGTCTAAAAATGCAGCTTGTACCATGCCCTAAAAACCAAAAATAGGATTCCGGAACAAAACCCGCAAGAAAACTTGAAAATTTCAAAGCAAAGTCACCCCTCGACTGGAAAATATAAAACCTTGAATATCTCGGAAACGGAGGCAGCTAGAGGGTCCAAACTTGCACTTTTTCAAATGGCCCTACCTCGAAAACTGCGGCAGCTAGAGAGTTGATTTGGGTCTTCAAATGCTGCTTGTACCATGCCCTAAAAACCAAAAATAGGATTCCGGAACAAAACCCACAAGAAAACTTGAAAATTTCAAGGCAAAGTCACCCCTCGACTGGAAAATATAAAACCTTGAATATCTCGGAAACGGAGGCAGCTAGAGGGTCCAAACTTGCACTTTTTCAAATGGCTGTAACTCGAAAACTACGGCAGCTAGAGAGTTGATTTTGGTCTTAAAATGCAGCTTGTACCATGCCCTAAAAACCAAAAATAGGATTCCGGAACAAAACCCGCAAGAAAACTTGAAAATTTCAAAGCAAAGTCACCCCTCGACTGGAAAATATAAAACCTTGAATATCTCGGAAACGGAGGCAGTTAGAGGGTCCAAACTTGCACTTTTTCAAATGGCTGTAACTCGAAAACTACGGCAGCTAGAGAGTTGATTTTGGTCTTCAAATGCTGCTTGTACCATGCCCTAAGAACCAAAAATAGGATTCCGGAACAAAACCCGCAAGAAAACTTGAAAATTTCAAGGCAAAGTCACCCTTCGACTGGAAAATATAAAACCTTGAATATCTCGGAAACGGAGGCAGCTAGAGGGTCCAAACTTGCACTTTTTCAAATGGCTGTAACTCGAAAACTACGGCAGCTAGAGAGTTGATTTTGGTCTAAAAATGCAGCTTGTACCATGCCCTAAAAACCAAAAATAGGATTCCGGAACAAAACCCGCAAGAAAACTTGAAAATTTCAAGGCAAAGTCACCCCTCGACTGGAAAATATAAGACCTTGAATATCTCGGAAACGGAGGCAGCTAGAGGGTCCAAACTTGCACTTTTTCAAATGGCCCTACTTCGAAAACTACGGCAGCTAGAGAGTTGATTTTGGTCTTAAAATGCAGCTTGTACCATGCCCTAAAAACCAAAAATAGGATTCCGGAACAAAACCCGCAAGAAAACTTGAAAATTTCAATGCAAAGTCACCCCTCGACTGGAAAATATAAAACCTTGAATATCTCGGAAACGGAGGCAGCTAGAGGGTCCAAACTTGCACTTTTTCAAATGGCTGCAACTCGAAAACTACGGCAGCTAGAGAGTTGATTTGGGTCTACAAATGCAGCTTGTACCATGCCCTAAAAACCAAAAATAGGATTCCGGAACAAAACCCGCAAGAAAACTTGAAAATTTCAAGGCAAAGTCACCCCTCGACTGGAAAATATAAAACCTTGAATATCTCGGAAACGGAGGCAGCTAGAGGGTCCAAACTTGCACTTTTTCAAATGGCTGTAACTCGAAAACTACGGCAGCTAGAGAGTTGATTTTGGTCTAAAAATGCAGCTTGTGCAATGCCCTAAAAACCAAAAATAGGATTCCGGAACAAAACCCGCAAGAAAACTTGAAAATTTCAAAGAAAAGTCACCCCTCGACTGGAAAATATAAAACCTTGAATATCTCGGAAACGGAGGCAGCTAGAGGGTCCAAACTTGCACTTTTTCAAATGGCCCTACCTCGAAAACTACGGCAGCTAGAGAGTTGATTTGGGTCTTCAAATGCTGCTTGTACCATGCCCTAAAAACCAAAAATAGGATTCCGGAACAAAACCCGCAAGAAAACTTGAAAATTTCAAGGCAAAGTCACCCCTCGACTGGAAAATATAAAACCTTGAATATCTCGGAAACGGAGGCAGCTAGAGGGTCCAAACTTGCACTTTTTCAAATGGCCCTACTTCGAAAACTTCGGCAGCTAGAGAGTTGATTTTGGTCTTAAAATGCAGCTTGTACCATGCGCTAAAAACCAAAAATAGGATTCCGGAACAAAACCCGCAAGAAAACTTGAAAATTTCAAGGCAAAGTCACCCCTCGACTGGAAAATATAAAACCTTGAATATCTCGGAAACGGAGGCAGCTAGAGGGTCCAAACTTGCACTTTTTCAAATGGCCCTACTTCGAAAACTACGGCAGCTAGAGAGTTGATTTTGGTCTTAAAATGCAGCTTGTACCATGCCCTAAAAACCAAAAATAGGATTCCGGAACAAAACCCGCAAGAAAACTTGAAAATTTCAAGGCAAAGTCACCCCTCGACTGGAAAATATAAAACCTTGAATATCTCGGAAACGGAGGCAGCTAGAGGGTCCAAACTTGCACTTTTTCAAATGGCTGTAACTCGAAAACTACGGCAGCTAGAGAGTTGATTTTGGTCTAAAAATGCTGCTTGTACCATGCCTTAAAAACCAAAAATAGGATTCCGGAACAAAACCCGCAAGAAAACTTGAAAATTTCAAAGCAAAGTCACCCCTCGACTGGAAAATATAAAACCTTGAATATCTCGGAAACGGAGGCAGTTAGAGGGTCCAAACTTGCACTTTTTCAAATGGCTGTAACTCGAAAACTACGGCAGCTAGAGAGTTGATTTTGGTCTTAAAATGCAGCTTGTACCATGCCCTAAGAACCAAAAATAGGATTCCGGAACAAAACCCGCAAGAAAACTTGAAAATTTCAAGGCAAAGTCACCCCTCGACTGGAAAATATAAAACCTTGAATATCTCGGAAACGGAGGCAGCTAGAGGGTCCAAACTTGCACTTTTTCAAATGGCTGTAACTCGAAAACTACGGCAGCTAGAGAGTTGATTTTGGTCTAAAAATGCAGCTTGTACCATGCCCTAAAAACCAAAAATAGGATTCCGGAACAAAACCCGCAAGAAAACTTGAAAATTTCAAGGCAAAGTCACCCCTCGACTGGAAAATATAAGACCTTGAATATCTCGGAAACGGAGGCAGCTAGAGGGTCCAAACTTGCACTTTTTCAAATGGCCCTACTTCGAAAACTACGGCAGCTAGAGAGTTGATTTTGGTCTTAAAATGCAGCTTGTACCATGCCCTAAAAACCAAAAATAGGATTCCGGAACAAAACCCGCAAGAAAACTTGAAAATTTCAATGCAAAGTCACCCCTCGACTGGAAAATATAAAACCTTGAATATCTCGGAAACGGAGGCAGCTAGAGGGTCCAAACTTGCACTTTTTCAAATGGCTGCAACTCGAAAACTACGGCAGCTAGAGAGTTGATTTGGGTCTACAAATGCAGCTTGTACCATGCCCTAAAAACCAAAAATAGGATTCCGGAACAAAACCCGCAAGAAAACTTGAAAATTTCAAGGCAAAGTCACCCCTCGACTGGAAAATATAAAACCTTGAATATCTCGGAAACGGAGGCAGCTAGAGGGTCCAAACTTGCACTTTTTCAAATAGCTGTAACTCGAAAACTACGGCAGCTAGAGAGTTGATTTTGGTCTAAAAATGCAGCTTGTACAATGCCCTAAAAACCAAAAATAGGATTCCGGAACAAAACCCGCAAGAAAACTTGAAAATTTCAAAGAAAAGTCACCCCTCGACTGGAAAATATAAAACCTTGAATATCTCGGAAACGGAGGCAGCTAGAGGGTCCAAACTTGCACTTTTTCAAATGGCCCTACCTCGAAAACTACGGCAGCTAGAGAGTTGATTTGGGTCTTCAAATGCTGCTTGTACCATGCCCTAAAAACCAAAAATAGGATTCCGGAACAAAACCCGCAAGAAAACTTGAAAATTTCAAGGCAAAGTCACCCCTCGACTGGAAAATATAAAACCTTGAATATCTCGGAAACGGAGGCAGCTAGAGGGTCCAAACTTGCACTTTTTCAAATGGCCCTACTTCGAAAACTTCGGCAGCTAGAGAGTTGATTTTGGTCTTAAAATGCAGCTTGTACCATGCGCTAAAAACCAAAAATAGGATTCCGGAACAAAACCCGCAAGAAAACTTGAAAATTTCAAGGCAAAGTCACCCCTCGACTGGAAAATATAAAACCTTGAATATCTCGGAAACGGAGGCAGCTTGAGGGTCCAAACTTGCACTTTTTCAAATGGCTGTAACTCGAAAACTACGGCAGCTAGAGAGTTGATTTTGGTCTTCAAATGCAGCTTGTACCATGCCCTAAGAACCAAAAATAGGATTCCGGAACAAAACCCGCAAGAAAACTTGAAAATTTCAAGGCAAAGTCACCCTTCGACTGGAAAATATAAAACCTTGAATATCTCGGAAACGGAGGCAGCTAGAGGGTCCAAACTTGCACTTTTTCAAATGGCCCTACTTCGAAAACTACGGCAGCTAGAGAGTTGATTTTGGTCTTAAAATGCAGCTTGTACCATGCCCTAAGAACCAAAAATAGGATTCCGGAACAAAACCCGCAAGAAAACTTGAAAATTTCAAGGCAAAGTCACCCCTCGACTGGAAAATATAAAACCTTGAATATCTCGGAAACGGAGGCAGCTAGAGGGTCCAAACTTGCACTTTTTCAAATGGCTGTAACTCGAAAACTACGGCAGCTAGAGAGTTGATTTTGGTCTAAAAATGCAGCTTGTACCATGCCCTAAAAACCAAAAATAGGATTCCGGAACAAAACCCGCAAGAAAACTTGAAAATTTCAAGGCAAAGTCACCCCTCGACTGGAAAATATAAGACCTTGAATATCTCGGAAACGGAGGCAGCTAGAGGGTCCAAACTTGCACTTTTTCAAATGGCCCTACTTCGAAAACTACGGCAGCTAGAGAGTTGATTTGGGTCTTCAAATGCAGCTTGTACCATGCCCTAAAAACCAAAAATAGGATTCCGGAACAAAACCCGCAAGAAAACTTGAAAATTTCAATGCAAAGTCACCCCTCGACTGGAAAATATAAAACCTTGAATATCTCGGAAACGGAGGCAGCTAGAGGGTCCAAACTTGCACTTTTTCAAATGGCTGCAACTCGAAAACTACGGCAGCTAGAGAGTTGATTTGGGTCTACAAATGCAGCTTGTACCATGCCCTAAAAACCAAAAATAGGATTCCGGAACAAAACCCGCAAGAAAACTTGAAAATTTCAAGGCAAAGTCACCCCTCGACTGGAAAATATAAAACCTTGAATATCTCGGAAACGGAGGCAGCTAGAGGGTCCAAACTTGCACTTTTTCAAATGGCCCTACTTCGAAAACTTCGGCAGCTAGAGAGTTGATTTTGGTCTTAAAATGCAGCTTGTACCATGCGCTAAAAACCAAAAATAGGATTCCGGAACAAAACCCGCAAGAAAACTTGAAAATTTCAAGGCAAAGTCACCCCTCGACTGGAAAATATAAAACCTTGAATATCTCGGAAACGGAGGCAGCTTGAGGGTCCAAACTTGCACTTTTTCAAATGGCTGTAACTCGAAAACTACGGCAGCTAGAGAGTTGATTTTGGTCTTCAAATGCAGCTTGTACCATGCCCTAAGAACCAAAAATAGGATTCCGGAACAAAACCCGCAAGAAAACTTGAAAATTTCAAGGCAAAGTCACCCTTCGACTGGAAAATATAAAACCTTGAATATCTCGGAAACGGAGGCAGCTAGAGGGTCCAAACTTGCACTTTTTCAAATGGCCCTACTTCGAAAACTACGGCAGCTAGAGAGTTGATTTTGGTCTTAAAATGCAGCTTGTACCATGCCCTAAGAACCAAAAATAGGATTCCGGAACAAAACCCGCAAGAAAACTTGAAAATTTCAAGGCAAAGTCACCCCTCGACTGGAAAATATAAAACCTTGAATATCTCGGAAACGGAGGCAGCTAGAGGGTCCAAACTTGCACTTTTTCAAATGGCTGTAACTCGAAAACTACGGCAGCTAGAGAGTTGATTTTGGTCTAAAAATGCAGCTTGTACCATGCCCTAAAAACCAAAAATAGGATTCCGGAACAAAACCCGCAAGAAAACTTGAAAATTTCAAGGCAAAGTCACCCCTCGACTGGAAAATATAAGACCTTGAATATCTCGGAAACGGAGGCAGCTAGAGGGTCCAAACTTGCACTTTTTCAAATGGCCCTACTTCGAAAACTACGGCAGCTAGAGAGTTGATTTTGGTCTTAAAATGCAGCTTGTACCATGCCCTAAAAACCAAAAATAGGATTCCGGAACAAAACCCGCAAGAAAACTTGAAAATTTCAATGCAAAGTCACCCCTCGACTGGAAAATATAAAACCTTGAATATCTCGGAAACGGAGGCAGCTAGAGGGTCCAAACTTGCACTTTTTCAAATGGCTGCAACTCGAAAACTACGGCAGCTAGAGAGTTGATTTGGGTCTACAAATGCAGCTTGTACCATGCCCTAAAAACCAAAAATAGGATTCCGGAACAAAACCCGCAAGAAAACTTGAAAATTTCAAGGCAAAGTCACCCCTCGACTGGAAAATATAAAACCTTGAATATCTCGGAAACGGAGGCAGCTAGAGGGTCCAAACTTGCACTTTTTCAAATAGCTGTAACTCGAAAACTACGGCAGCTAGAGAGTTGATTTTGGTCTAAAAATGCAGCTTGTACAATGCCCTAAAAACCAAAAATAGGATTCCGGAACAAAACCCGCAAGAAAACTTGAAAATTTCAAAGAAAAGTCACCCCTCGACTGGAAAATATAAAACCTTGAATATCTCGGAAACGGAGGCAGCTAGAGGGTCCAAACTTGCACTTTTTCAAATGGCCCTACCTCGAAAACTACGGCAGCTAGAGAGTTGATTTGGGTCTTCAAATGCTGCTTGTACCATGCCCTAAAAACCAAAAATAGGATTCCGGAACAAAACCCGCAAGAAAACTTGAAAATTTCAAGGCAAAGTCACCCCTCGACTGGAAAATATAAAACCTTGAATATCTCGGAAACGGAGGCAGCTAGAGGGTCCAAACTTGCACTTTTTCAAATGGCCCTACTTCGAAAACTTCGGCAGCTAGAGAGTTGATTTTGGTCTTAAAATGCAGCTTGTACCATGCGCTAAAAACCAAAAATAGGATTCCGGAACAAAACCCGCAAGAAAACTTGAAAATTTCAACGCAAAGTCACCCCTCGACTGGAAAATATAAAACCTTGAATATCTCGGAAACGGAGGCAGCTAGAGGGTCCAAACTTGCACTTTTTCAAATGGCCCTACTTCGAAAACTACGGCAGCTAGAGAGTTGATTTTGGTCTTAAAATGCAGCTTGTACCATGCCCTAAAAACCAAAAATAGGATTCCGGAACAAAACCCGCAAGAAAACTTGAAAATTTCAAGGCAAAGTCACCCCTCGACTGGAAAATATAAAACCTTGAATATCTCGGAAACGGAGGCAGCTAGAGGGTCCAAACTTGCACTTTTTCAAATGGCTGTAACTCGAAAACTACGGCAGCTAGAGAGTTGATTTTGGTCTAAAAATGCTGCTTGTACCATGCCTTAAAAACCAAAAATAGGATTCCGGAACAAAACCCGCAAGAAAACTTGAAAATTTCAAAGCAAAGTCACCCCTCGACTGGAAAATATAAAACCTTGAATATCTCGGAAACGGAGGCAGTTAGAGGGTCCAAACTTGCACTTTTTCAAATGGCTGTAACTCGAAAACTACGGCAGCTAGAGAGTTGATTTTGGTCTTCAAATGCAGCTTGTACCATGCCCTAAGAACCAAAAATAGGATTCCGGAACAAAACCCGCAAGAAAACTTGAAAATTTCAAGGCAAAGTCACCCTTCGACTGGAAAATATAAAACCTTGAATATCTCGGAAACGGAGGCAGCTAGAGGGTCCAAACTTGCACTTTTTCAAATGGCTGTAACTCGAAAACTACGGCAGCTAGAGAGTTGATTTTGGTCTAAAAATGCAGCTTGTACCATGCCCTAAAAACCAAAAATAGGATTCCGGAACAAAACCCGCAAGAAAACTTGAAAATTTCAAGGCAAAGTCACCCCTCGACTGGAAAATATAAGACCTTGAATATCTCGGAAACGGAGGCAGCTAGAGGGTCCAAACTTGCACTTTTTCAAATGGCCCTACTTCGAAAACTACGGCAGCTAGAGAGTTGATTTTGGTCTTAAAATGCAGCTTGTACCATGCCCTAAAAACCAAAAATAGGATTCCGGAACAAAACCCGCAAGAAAACTTGAAAATTTCAATGCAAAGTCACCCCTCGACTGGAAAATATAAAACCTTGAATATCTCGGAAACGGAGGCAGCTAGAGGGTCCAAACTTGCACTTTTTCAAATGGCTGCAACTCGAAAACTACGGCAGCTAGAGAGTTGATTTGGGTCTACAAATGCAGCTTGTACCATGCCCTAAAAACCAAAAATAGGATTCCGGAACAAAACCCGCAAGAAAACTTGAAAATTTCAAGGCAAAGTCACCCCTCGACTGGAAAATATAAAACCTTGAATATCTCGGAAACGGAGGCAGCTAGAGGGTCCAAACTTGCACTTTTTCAAATGGCTGTAACTCGAAAACTACGGCAGCTAGAGAGTTGATTTTGGTCTTCAAATGCAGCTTGTACCATGCCCTAAAAACCAAAAATAGGATTCCGGAACAAAACCCGCAAGAAAACTTGAAAATTTCAAAGAAAAGTCACCCCTCGACTGGAAAATATAAAACCTTGAATATCTCGGAAACGGAGGCAGCTAGAGGGTCCAAACTTGCACTTTTTCAAATGGCCCTACCTCGAAAACTACGGCAGCTAGAGAGTTGATTTGGGTCTTCAAATGCTGCTTGTACCATGCCCTAAAAACCAAAAATAGGATTCCGGAACAAAACCCGCAAGAAAACTTGAAAATTTCAAGGCAAAGTCACCCCTCGACTGGAAAATATAAAACCTTGAATATCTCGGAAACGGAGGCAGCTAGAGGGTCCAAACTTGCACTTTTTCAAATGGCCCTACTTCGAAAACTTCGGCAGCTAGAGAGTTGATTTTGGTCTTAAAATGCAGCTTGTACCATGCGCTAAAAACCAAAAATAGGATTCCGGAACAAAACCCGCAAGAAAACTTGAAAATTTCAAGGCAAAGTCACCCCTCGACTGGAAAATATAAAACCTTGAATATCTCGGAAACGGAGGCAGCTAGAGGGTCCAAACTTGCACTTTTTCAAATGGCCCTACTTCGAAAACTACGGCAGCTAGAGAGTTGATTTTGGTCTTAAAATGCAGCTTGTACCATGCCCTAAAAACCAAAAATAGGATTCCGGAACAAAACCCGCAAGAAAACTTGAAAATTTCAAGGCAAAGTCACCCCTCGACTGGAAAATATAAAACCTTGAATATCTCGGAAACGGAGGCAGCTAGAGGGTCCAAACTTGCACTTTTTCAAATGGCTGTAACTCGAAAACTACGGCAGCTAGAGAGTTGATTTTGGTCTAAAAATGCTGCTTGTACCATGCCTTAAAAACCAAAAATAGGATTCCGGAACAAAACCCGCAAGAAAACTTGAAAATTTCAAAGCAAAGTCACCCCTCGACTGGAAAATATAAAACCTTGAATATCTCGGAAACGGAGGCAGTTAGAGGGTCCAAACTTGCACTTTTTCAAATGGCTGTAACTCGAAAACTACGGCAGCTAGAGAGTTGATTTTGGTCTTCAAATGCAGCTTGTACCATGCCCTAAGAACCAAAAATAGGATTCCGGAACAAAACCCGCAAGAAAACTTGAAAATTTCAAGGCAAAGTCACCCTTCGACTGGAAAATATAAAACCTTGAATATCTCGGAAACGGAGGCAGCTAGAGGGTCCAAACTTGCACTTTTTCAAATGGCTGTAACTCGAAAACTACGGCAGCTAGAGAGTTGATTTTGGTCTAAAAATGCAGCTTGTACCATGCCCTAAAAACCAAAAATAGGATTCCGGAACAAAACCCGCAAGAAAACTTGAAAATTTCAAAGCAAAGTCACCCCTCGACTGGAAAATATAAAACCTTGAATATCTCGGAAACGGAGGCAGCTAGAGGGTCCAAACTTGCACTTTTTCAAATGGCCCTACTTCGAAAACTACGGCAGCTAGAGAGTTGATTTTGGTCTTAAAATGCAGCTTGTACCATGCCCTAAAAACCAAAAATAGGATTCCGGAACAAAACCCGCAAGAAAACTTGAAAATTTCAAGGCAAAGTCACCCCTCGACTGGAAAATATAAAACCTTGAATATCTCGGAAACGGAGGCAGCTAGAGGGTCCAAACTTGCACTTTTTCAAATGGCCCTACTTCGAAAACTACGGCAGCTAGAGAGTTGATTTTGGTCTTAAAATGCAGCTTGTACCATGCCCTAAAAACCAAAAATAGGATTCCGGAACAAAACCCGCAAGAAAACTTGAAAATTTCAAGGCAAAGTCACCCCTCGACTGGAAAATATAAAACCTTGAATATCTCGGAAACGGAGGCAGCTAGAGGGTCCAAACTTGCACTTTTTCAAATGGCTGTAACTCGAAAACTACGGCAGCTAGAGAGTTGATTTTGGTCTAAAAATGCAGCTTGTACCATGCCCTAAAAACCAAAAATAGGATTCCGGAACAAAACCCGCAAGAAAACTTGAAAATTTCAAAGCAAAGTCACCCCTCGACTGGAAAATATAAAACCTTGAATATCTCGGAAACGGAGGCAGCTAGAGTCCAAACTTGCACTTTTTCAAATGGCCCTACCTCGAAAACTGCGGCAGCTAGAGAGTTGATTTGGGTCTTCAAATGCAGCTTGTACCATGCCCTAAAAACCAAAAATAGGATTCCGGAACAAAACCCGCAAGAAAACTTGAAAATTTCAAGGCAAAGTCACCCCTCGACTGGAAAATATAAAACCTTGAATATCTCGGAAACGGAGGCAGCTAGAGGGTCCAAACTTGCACTTTTTCAAATGGCTGTAACTCGAAAACTACGGCAGCTAGAGAGTTGATTTTGGTCTAAAAATGCAGCTTGTACCATGCCCTAAAAACCAAAAATAGGATTCCGGAACAAAACCCGCAAGAAAACTTGAAAATTTCAAAGCAAAGTCACCCCTCGACTGGAAAATATAAAACCTTGAATATCTCGGAAACGGAGGCAGCTAGAGGGTCCAAACTTGCACTTTTTCAAATGGCTGCAACTCGAAAACTACGGCAGCTAGAGAGTTGATTTGGGTCTTCAAATGCAGCTTGTACCATGCCCTAAAAACCAAAAATAGGATTCCGGAACAAAACCCGCAAGAAAACTTGAAAATTTCAAGGCAAAGTCACCCCTCGACTGGAAAATATAAGACCTTGAATATCTCGGAAACGGAGGCAGCTAGAGGGTCCAAACTTGCACTTTTTCAAATGGCCCTACTTCGAAAACTACGGCAGCTAGAGAGTTGATTTTGGTCTTAAAATGCAGCTTGTACCATGCCCTAAAAACCAAAAATAGGATTCCGGAACAAAACCCGCAAGAAAACTTGAAAATTTCAAAGCAAAGTCACCCCTCGACTGGAAAATATAAAACCTTGAATATCTCGGAAACGGAGGCAGCTAGAGGGTCCAAACTTGCACTTTTTCAAATGGCTGCAACTCGAAAACTACGGCAGCTAGAGAGTTGATTTGGGTCTTCAAATGCAGCTTGTACCATGCCCTAAAAACCAAAAATAGGATTCCGGAACAAAACCCGCAAGAAAACTTGAAAATTTCAAGGCAAAGTCACCCCTCGACTGGAAAATATAAAACCTTGAATATCTCGGAAACGGAGGCAGCTAGAGGGTCCAAACTTGCACTTTTTCAAATGGCTGTAACTCGAAAACTACGGCAGCTAGAGAGTTGATTTTGGTCTTAAAATGCAGCTTGTACCATGCCCTAAAAACCAAAAATAGGATTCCGGAACAAAACCCGCAAGAAAACTTGAAAATTTCAAAGCAAAGTCACCCCTCGACTGGAAAATATAAAACCTTGAATATCTCGGAAACGGAGGCAGCTAGAGGGTCCAAACTTGCACTTTTTCAAATGGCTGTAACTCGAAAACTACGGCAGCTAGAGAGTTGATTTGGGTCTTCAAATGCAGCTTGTACCATGCCCTAAAAACCAAAAATAGGATTCCGGAACAAAACCCGCAAGAAAACTTGAAAATTTCAAGGCAAAGTCACCCCTCGACTGGAAAATATAAAACCTTGAATATCTCGGAAACGGAGGCAGCTAGAGGGTCCAAACTTGCACTTTTTCAAATGGCCCTACTTCGAAAACTACGGCAGCTAGAGAGTTGATTTTGGTCTTAAAATGCAGCTTGTACCATGCCCTAAAAACCAAAAATAGGATTCCGGAACAAAACCCGCAAGAAAACTTGAAAATTTCAAAGCAAAGTCACCCCTCGACTGGAAAATATAAAACCTTGAATATCTCGGAAACGGAGGCAGCTAGAGGGTCCAAACTTGCACTTTTTCAAATGGCTGTAACTCGAAAACTACGGCAGCTAGAGAGTTGATTTTGGTCTTAAAATGCAGCTTGTACCATGCCCTAAAAACCAAAAATAGGATTCCGGAACAAAACCCGCAAGAAAACTTGAAAATTTCAAAGCAAAGTCACCCCTCGACTGGAAAATATAAAACCTTGAATATCTCGGAAACGGAGGCAGCTAGAGGGTCCAAACTTGCACTTTTTCAAATGGCTGTAACTCGAAAACTACGGCAGCTAGAGAGTTGATTTTGGTCTTCAAATGCAGCTTGTACCATGCCCTAAAAACCAAAAATAGGATTCCGGAACAAAACCCGCAAGAAAACTTGAAAATTTCAAGGCAAAGTCACCCCTCGACTGGAAAATATAAAACCTTGAATATCTCGGAAACGGAGGCAGCTAGAGGGTCCAAACTTGCACTTTTTCAAATGGCCCTACTTCGAAAACTACGGCAGCTAGAGAGTTGATTTTGGTCTTAAAATGCAGCTTGTACCATGCCCTAAAAACCAAAAATAGGATTCCGGAACAAAACCCGCAAGAAAACTTGAAAATTTCAAAGCAAAGTCACCCCTCGACTGGAAAATATAAAACCTTGAATATCTCGGAAACGGAGGCAGCTAGAGGGTCCAAACTTGCACTTTTTCAAATGGCCCTACCTCGAAAACTGCGGCAGCTAGAGAGTTGATTTGGGTCTTCAAATGCTGCTTGTACCATGCCCTAAAAACCAAAAATAGGATTCCGGAACAAAACCCGCAAGAAAACTTGAAAATTTCAAGGCAAAGTCACCCCTCGACTGGAAAATATAAAACCTTGAATATCTCGGAAACGGAGGCAGCTAGAGGGTCCAAACTTGCACTTTTTCAAATGGCTGTAACTCGAAAACTACGGCAGCTAGAGAGTTGATTTTGGTCTAAAAATGCAGCTTGTACCATGCCCTAAAAACCAAAAATAGGATTCCGGAACAAAACCCGCAAGAAAACTTGAAAATTTCAAAGCAAAGTCACCCCTCGACTGGAAAATATAAAACCTTGAATATCTCGGAAACGGAGGCAGCTAGAGGGTCCAAACTTGCACTTTTTCAAATGGCCCTACCTCGAAAACTGCGGCAGCTAGAGAGTTGATTTGGGTCTTCAAATGCTGCTTGTACCATGCCCTTAAAACCAAAAATAGGATTCCGGAACAAAACCCGCAAGAAAACTTGAAAATTTCAAGGCAAAGTCACCCCTCGACTGGAAAATATAAAACCTTGAATATCTCGGAAACGGAGGCAGCTAGAGGGTCCAAACTTGCACTTTTTCAAATGGCTGTAACTCGAAAACTACGGCAGCTAGAGAGTTGATTTGGGTCTAAAAATGCAGCTTGTACCATGCCCTAAAAACCAAAAATAGGATTCCGGAACAAAACCCGCAAGAAAACTTGAAAATTTCAAAGCAAAGTCACCCCTCGACTGGAAAATATAAAACCTTGAATATCTCGGAAACGGAGGCAGCTAGAGGGTCCAAACTTGCACTTTTTCAAATGGCTGTAACTCGAAAACTACGGCAGCTAGAGAGTTGATTTGGGTCTTCAAATGCAGCTTGTACCATGCCCTAAAAACCAAAAATAGGATTCCGGAACAAAACCCACAAGAAAACTTGAAAATTTCAAGGCAAAGTCACCCCTCGACTGGAAAATATAAAACCTTGAATACCTCGGAAACGGAGGCAGCTAGAGGGTCCAAACTTGCACTTTTTCAAATGGCTGTAACTCGAAAACTACGGCAGCTAGAGAGTTGATTTTGGTCTAAAAATGCAGCTTGTACCATGCCCTAAAAACCAAAAATAGGATTCCGGAACAAAACCCGCAAGAAAACTTGAAAATTTCAAGGCAAAGTCACCCCTCGACTGGAAAATATAAAACCTTGAATATCTCGGAAACGGAGGCAGCTAGAGGGTCCAAACTTTCACTTTTTCAAATGGCTGTAACTCGAAAACTACGGCAGCTAGAGAGTTGATTTTGGTCTTAAAATGCAGCTTGTACCATGCCCTAAAAACCAAAAATAGGATTCCGGAACAAAACCCGCAAGAAAACTTGAAAATTTCAAGGCAAAGTCACCCCTCGACTGGAAAATATAAAACCTTGAATATCTCGGAAACGGAGGCAGCTAGAGGGTCCAAACTTGCACTTTTTCAAATGGCTGTAACTCGAAAACTACGGCAGCTAGAGAGTTGATTTTGGTCTAAAAATGCAGCTTGTACCATGCCCTAAAAACCAAAAATAGGATTCCG
The DNA here is from genome assembly GCA_964017055.1 of Chloromyia formosa. Lineage (NCBI taxonomy): Eukaryota > Metazoa > Arthropoda > Insecta > Diptera > Stratiomyidae > Chloromyia > Chloromyia formosa. The sequence continues at coordinate 21,278,300 of OZ024815.1, forward strand.
GAACAAAACCCGCAAGAAAACTTGAAAATTTCAAGGCAAAGTCACCCCTCGACTGGAAAATATAAAACCTTGAATATCTCGGAAACGGAGGCAGCTAGAGGGTCCAAACTTGCACTTTTTCAAATGGCCCTACTTCGAAAACTACGGCAGCTAGAGAGTTGATTTTGGTCTTAAAATGCAGCTTGTACCATGCCCTAAAAACCAAAAATAGGATTCCGGAACAAAACCCGCAAGAAAACTTGAAAATTTCAAAGCAAAGTCACCCCTCGACTGGAAAATATAAAACCTTGAATATCTCGGAAACGGAGGCAGCTAGAGGGTCCAAACTAGCACTTTTTCAAATGGCTGTAACTCGAAAACTACGGCAGCTAGAGAGTTGATTTGGGTCTTCAAATGCAGCTTGTACCATGCCCTAAAAACTAAAAATAGGATTCCGGAACAAAACCCGCAAGAAAACTTGAAAATTTCAAGGCAAAGTCACCCCTCGACTGGAAAATATAAAACCTTGAATATCTCGGAAACGGAGGCAGCTAGAGGGTCCAAACTTGCACTTTTTCACATGGCTGTAACTCGAAAACTACGGCAGCTAGAGAGTTGATTTTGGTCTAAAAATGCAGCTTGTACCATGCCCTAAAAACCAAAAATAGGATTCCGGAACAAAACCCGCAAGAAAACTTGAAAATTTCAAAGCAAAGTCACCCCTCGACTGGAAAATATAAAACCTTGAATATCTCGGAAACGGAGGCAGCTAGAGGGTCCAAACTTGCACTTTTTCAAATGGCTGTAACTCGAAAACTACGGCAGCTAGAGAGTTGATTTTGGTCTTAAAATGCAGCTTGTACCATGCCCTAAAAACCAAAAATAGGATTCCGGAACAAAACCCGCAAGAAAACTTGAAAATTTCAAGGCAAAGTCACCCCTCGACTGGAAAATATAAAACCTTGAATATCTCGGAAACGGAGGCAGCTAGAGGGTCCAAACTTGCACTTTTTCAAATGGCTGCAACTCGAAAACTACGGCAGCTAGAGAGTTGATTTGGGTCTTCAAATGCAGCTTGTACCATGCCCTAAAAACCAAAAATAGGATTCCGGAACAAAACCCGCAAGAAAACTTGAAAATTTCAAGGCAAAGTCACCCCTCGACTGGAAAATATAAAACCTTGAATATCTCGGAAACGGAGGCAGCTAGAGGGTCCAAACTTGCACTTTTTCAAATGGCCCTACCTCGAAAACTGCGGCAGCTAGAGAGTTGATTTGGGTCTTCAAATGCTGCTTGTACCATGCCCTAAAAACCAAAAATAGGATTCCGGAACAAAACCCGCAAGAAAACTTGAAAATTTCAAGGCAAAGTCACCCCTCGACTGGAAAATATAAAACCTTGAATATCTCGGAAACGGAGGCAGCTAGAGGGTCCAAACTTGCACTTTTTCAAATGGCTGTAACTCGAAAACTACGGCAGCTAGAGAGTTGATTTGGGTCTAAAAATGCAGCTTGTACCATGCCCTAAAAACCAAAAATAGGATTCCGGAACAAAACCCGCAAGAAAACTTGAAAATTTCAAGGCAAAGTCACCCCTCGACTGGAAAATATAAAACCTTGAATATCTCGGAAACGGAGGCAGCTAGAGGGTCCAAACTTGCACTTTTTCAAATGGCTGCAACTCGAAAACTACGGCAGCTAGAGAGTTGATTTGGGTCTTCAAATGCAGCTTGTACCATGCCCTAAAAACCAAAAATAGGATTCCGGAACAAAACCCGCAAGAAAACTTGAAAATTTCAAGGCAAAGTCACCCCTCGACTGGAAAATATAAAACCTTGAATATCTCGGAAACGGAGGCAGCTAGAGGGTCCAAACTTGCACTTTTTCAAATGGCTGCAACTCGAAAACTACGGCAGCTAGAGAGTTGATTTGGGTCTTCAAATGCAGCTTGTACCATGCCCTAAAAACCAAAAATAGGATTCCGGAACAAAACCCGCAAGAAAACTTGAAAATTTCAAGGCAAAGTCACCCGTCGACTGGAAAATATAAAACCTTGAATATCTCGGAAACGGAGGCAGCTAGAGGGTCCAAACTTGCACTTTTTCAAATGGCCCTACTTCGAAAACTACGGCAGCTAGAGAGTTGATTTTGGTCTTAAAATGCAGCTTGTACCATGCCCTAAAAACCAAAAATAGGATTCCGGAACAAAACCCGCAAGAAAACTTGAAAATTTCAAAGCAAAGTCACCCCTCGACTGGAAAATATAAAACCTTGAATATCTCGGAAACGGAGGCAGCTAGAGGGTCCAAACTTGCACTTTTTCAAATGGCTGCAACTCGAAAACTACGGCAGCTAGAGAGTTGATTTGGGTCTTCAAATGCAGCTTGTACCATGCCCTAAAAACCAAAAATAGGATTCCGGAACAAAACCCGCAAGAAAACTTGAAAATTTCAAGGCAAAGTCACCCCTCGACTGGAAAATATAAAACCTTGAATATCTCGGAAACGGAGGCAGCTAGAGGGTCCAAACTTGCACTTTTTCAAATGGCTGTAACTCGAAAACTACGGCAGCTAGAGAGTTGATTTGGGTCTAAAAATGCAGCTTGTACCATGCCCTAAACACCAAAAATAGGATTCCGGAACAAAACCCGCAAGAAAACTTGAAAATTTCAAGGCAAAGTCACCCCTCGACTGGAAAATATAAAACCTTGAATATCTCGGAAACGGAGGCAGCTAGAGGGTCCAAACTTGCACTTTTTCAAATGGCCCTACTTCGAAAACTACGGCAGCTAGAGAGTTGATTTTGGTCTTAAAATGCAGCTTGTACCATGCCCTAAAAACAAAAATAGGATTCCGGAACAAAACCCGCAAGAAAACTTGAAAATTTCAAAGCAAAGTCACCCCTCGACTGGAAAATATAAAACCTTGAATATCTCGGAAACGGAGGCAGCTAGAGGGTCCAAACTTGCACTTTTTCAAATGGCTGCAACTCGAAAACTACGGCAGCTAGAGAGTTGATTTGGGTCTTCAAATGCAGCTTGTACCATGCCCTAAAAACCAAAAATAGGATTCCGGAACAAAACCCGCAAGAAAACTTGAAAATTTCAAGGCAAAGTCACCCCTCGACTGGAAAATATAAAACCTTGAATATCTCGGAAACGGAGGCAGCTAGAGGGTCCAAACTTGCACTTTTTCAAATGGCTGTAACTCGAAAACTACGGCAGCTAGAGAGTTGATTTTGGTCTAAAAATGCAGCTTGTACCATGCCCTAAAAACCAAAAATAGGATTCCGGAACAAAACCCGCAAGAAAACTTGAAAATTTCAAGGCAAAGTCACCCCTCGACTGGAAAATATAAAACCTTGAATATCTCGGAAACGGAGGCAGCTAGAGGGTCCAAACTTGCACTTTTTCAAATGGCTGCAACTCGAAAACTACGGCAGCTAGAGAGTTGATTTGGGTCTTCAAATGCAGCTTGTACCATGCCCTAAAAACCAAAAATAGGATTCCGGAACAAAACCCGCAAGAAAACTTGAAAATTTCAAGGCAAAGTCACCCCTCGACTGGAAAATATAAAACCTTGAATATCTCGGAAACGGAGGCAGCTAGAGGGTCCAAACTTGCACTTTTTCAAATGGCTGCAACTCGAAAACTACGGCAGCTAGAGAGTTGATTTGGGTCTTCAAATGCAGCTTGTACCATGCCCTAAAAACCAAAAATAGGATTCCGGAACAAAACCCGCAAGAAAACTTGAAAATTTCAAGGCAAAGTCACCCGTCGACTGGAAAATATAAAACCTTGAATATCTCGGAAACGGAGGCAGCTAGAGGGTCCAAACTTGCACTTTTTCAAATGGCCCTACTTCGAAAACTACGGCAGCTAGAGAGTTGATTTTGGTCTTAAAATGCAGCTTGTACCATGCCCTAAAAACCAAAAATAGGATTCCGGAACAAAACCCGCAAGAAAACTTGAAAATTTCAAAGCAAAGTCACCCCTCGACTGGAAAATATAAAACCTTGAATATCTCGGAAACGGAGGCAGCTAGAGGGTCCAAACTTGCACTTTTTCAAATGGCTGCAACTCGAAAACTACGGCAGCTAGAGAGTTGATTTTGGTCTTAAAATGCAGCTTGTACCATGCCCTAAAAACCAAAAATAGGATTCCGGAACAAAACCCGCAAGAAAACTTGAAAATTTCAAGGCAAAGTCACCCCTCGACTGGAAAATATAAAACCTTGAATATCTCGGAAACGGAGGCAGCTAGAGGGTCCAAACTTGCACTTTTTCAAATGGCTGTAACTCGAAAACTACGGCAGCTAGAGAGTTGATTTGGGTCTAAAAATGCAGCTTGTACCATGCCCTAAACACCAAAAATAGGATTCCGGAACAAAACCCGCAAGAAAACTTGAAAATTTCAAGGCAAAGTCACCCCTCGACTGGAAAATATAAAACCTTGAATATCTCGGAAACGGAGGCAGCTAGAGGGTCCAAACTTGCACTTTTTCAAATGGCCCTACTTCGAAAACTACGGCAGCTAGAGAGTTGATTTTGGTCTTAAAATGCAGCTTGTACCATGCCCTAAAAACAAAAATAGGATTCCGGAACAAAACCCGCAAGAAAACTTGAAAATTTCAAAGCAAAGTCACCCCTCGACTGGAAAATATAAAACCTTGAATATCTCGGAAACGGAGGCAGCTAGAGGGTCCAAACTTGCACTTTTTCAAATGGCTGCAACTCGAAAACTACGGCAGCTAGAGAGTTGATTTGGGTCTTCAAATGCAGCTTGTACCATGCCCTAAAAACCAAAAATAGGATTCCGGAACAAAACCCGCAAGAAAACTTGAAAATTTCAAGGCAAAGTCACCCCTCGACTGGAAAATATAAAACCTTGAATATCTCGGAAACGGAGGCAGCTAGAGGGTCCAAACTTGCACTTTTTCAAATGGCTGTAACTCGAAAACTACGGCAGCTAGAGAGTTGATTTTGGTCTAAAAATGCAGCTTGTACCATGCCCTAAAAACCAAAAATAGGATTCCGGAACAAAACCCGCAAGAAAACTTGAAAATTTCAAAGCAAAGTCACCCCTCGACTGGAAAATATAAAACCTTGAATATCTCGGAAACGGAGGCAGCTAGAGGGTCCAAACTTGCACTTTTTCAAATGGCCCTACCTCGAAAACTGCGGCAGCTAGAGAGTTGATTTGGGTCTTCAAATGCTGCTTGTACCATGCCCTAAAAACCAAAAATAGGATTCCGGAACAAAACCCGCAAGAAAACTTGAAAATTTCAAGGCAAAGTCACCCCTCGACTGGAAAATATAAAACCTTGAATATCTCGGAAACGGAGGCAGCTAGAGGGTCCAAACTTGCACTTTTTCAAATGGCTGCAACTCGAAAACTACGGCAGCTAGAGAGTTGATTTGGGTCTTTAAATGCAGCTTGTACCATGCCCTAAAAACCAAAAATAGGATTCCGGAACAAAACCCGCAAGAAAACTTGAAAATTTCAAGGCAAAGTCACCCCTCGAATGGAAAATATAAAACCTTGAATATCTCGGAAACGGAGGCAGCTAGAGGGTCCAAACTTGCACTTTTTCAAATGGCTGTAACTCGAAAACTACGGCAGCTAGAGAGTTGATTTTGGTCTAAAAATGCTGCTTGTACCATGCCCTAAGAACCAATAATAGGATTCCGGAACAAAACCCGCAAGAAAACTTGAAAATTTCAAGGCAAAGTCACCCCTCGACTGGAAAATATAAAACCTTGAATATCTCGGAAACGGAGGCAGCTAGAGGGTCCAAACTTGCACTTTTTCAAATGGCTGTAACTCGAAAACTACGGCAGCTAGAGAGTTGATTTGGGTCTAAAAATGCAGCTTGTACCATGCCCTAAACACCAAAAATAGGATTCCGGAACAAAACCCGCAAGAAAACTTGAAAATTTCAAGGCAAAGTCACCCCTCGACTGGAAAATATAAAACCTTGAATATCTCGGAAACGGAGGCAGCTAGAGGGTCCAAACTTGCACTTTTTCAAATGGCCCTACTTCGAAAACTACGGCAGCTAGAGAGTTGATTTTGGTCTTAAAATGCAGCTTGTACCATGCCCTAAAAACAAAAATAGGATTCCGGAACAAAACCCGCAAGAAAACTTGAAAATTTCAAAGCAAAGTCACCCCTCGACTGGAAAATATAAAACCTTGAATATCTCGGAAACGGAGGCAGCTAGAGGGTCCAAACTTGCACTTTTTCAAATGGCCCTACTTCGAAAACTACGGCAGCTAGAGAGTTGATTTTGGTCTTAAAATGCAGCTTGTACCATGCCCTAAAAACCAAAAATAGGATTCCGGAACAAAACCCGCAAGAAAACTTGAAAATTTCAAAGCAAAGTCACCCCTCGACTGGAAAATATAAAACCTTGAATATCTCGGAAACGGAGGCAGCTAGAGGGTCCAAACTAGCACTTTTTCAAATGGCTGTAACTCGAAAACTACGGCAGCTAGAGAGTTGATTTGGGTCTTCAAATGCAGCTTGTACCATGCCCTAAAAACCAAAAATAGGATTCCGGAACAAAACCCGCAAGAAAACTTGAAAATTTCAAGGCAAAGTCACCCCTCGACTGGAAAATATAAAACCTTGAATATCTCGGAAACGGAGGCAGCTAGAGGGTCCAAACTTGCACTTTTTCAAATGGCTGTAACTCGAAAACTACGGCAGCTAGAGAGTTGATTTTGGTCTAAAAATGCAGCTTGTACCATGCCCTAAAAACCAAAAATAGGATTCCGGAACAAAACCCGCAAGAAAACTTGAAAATTTCAAGGCAAAGTCACCCCTCGACTGGAAAATATAAAACCTTGAATATCTCGGAAACGGAGGCAGCTAGAGGGTCCAAACTTGCACTTTTTCAAATGGCTGTAACTCGAAAACTACGGCAGCTAGAGAGTTGATTTTGGTCTAAAAATGCAGCTTGTACCATGCCCTAAAAACCAAAAATAGGATTCCGGAACAAAACCCGCAAGAAAACTTGAAAATTTCAAGGCAAAGTCACCCCTCGACTGGAAAATATAAAACCTTGAATATCTCGGAAACGGAGGCAGCTAGAGGGTCCAAACTTGCACTTTTTCAAATGGCCCTACTTCGAAAACTACGGCAGCTAGAGAGTTGATCTTGGTCTTAAAATGCAGCTTGTACCATGCCCTAAAAACCAAAAATAGGATTCCGGAACAAAACCCGCAAGAAAACTTGAAAATTTCAAAGCAAAGTCACCCCTCGACTGGAAAATATAAAACCTTGAATATCTCGGAAACGGAGGCAGCTAGAGGGTCCAAACTTGCACTTTTTCAAATGGCTGCAACTCGAAAACTACGGCAGCTAGAGAGTTGATTTGGGTCTTCAAATGCAGCTTGTACCATGCCCTAAAAACCAAAAATAGGATTCCGGAACAAAACCCGCAAGAAAACTTGAAAATTTCAAGGCAAAGTCACCCCTCGACTGGAAAATATAAAACCTTGAATATCTCGGAAACGGAGGCAGCTAGAGGGTCCAAACTTGCACTTTTTCAAATGGCTGTAACTCGAAAACTACGGCAGCTAGAGAGTTGATTTGGGTCTAAAAATGCAGCTTGTACCATGCCCTAAACACCAAAAATAGGATTCCGGAACAAAACCCGCAAGAAAACTTGAAAATTTCAAGGCAAAGTCACCCCTCGACTGGAAAATATAAAACCTTGAATATCTCGGAAACGGAGGCAGCTAGAGGGTCCAAACTTGCACTTTTTCAAATGGCCCTACTTCGAAAACTACGGCAGCTAGAGAGTTGATTTTGGTCTTAAAATGCAGCTTGTACCATGCCCTAAAAACAAAAATAGGATTCCGGAACAAAACCCGCAAGAAAACTTGAAAATTTCAAAGCAAAGTCACCCCTCGACTGGAAAATATAAAACCTTGAATATCTCGGAAACGGAGGCAGCTAGAGGGTCCAAACTTGCACTTTTTCAAATGGCTGCAACTCGAAAACTACGGCAGCTAGAGAGTTGATTTGGGTCTTCAAATGCAGCTTGTACCATGCCCTAAAAACCAAAAATAGGATTCCGGAACAAAACCCGCAAGAAAACTTGAAAATTTCAAGGCAAAGTCACCCCTCGACTGGAAAATATAAAACCTTGAATATCTCGGAAACGGAGGCAGCTAGAGGGTCCAAACTTGCACTTTTTCAAATGGCTGTAACTCGAAAACTACGGCAGCTAGAGAGTTGATTTTGGTCTAAAAATGCAGCTTGTACCATGCCCTAAAAACCAAAAATAGGATTCCGGAACAAAACCCGCAAGAAAACTTGAAAATTTCAAGGCAAAGTCACCCCTCGACTGGAAAATATAAAACCTTGAATATCTCGGAAACGGAGGCAGCTAGAGGGTCCAAACTTGCACTTTTTCAAATGGCCCTACTTCGAAAACTACGGCAGCTAGAGAGTTGATCTTGGTCTTAAAATGCAGCTTGTACCATGCCCTAAAAACCAAAAATAGGATTCCGGAACAAAACCCGCAAGAAAACTTGAAAATTTCAAAGCAAAGTCACCCCTCGACTGGAAAATATAAAACCTTGAATATCTCGGAAACGGAGGCAGCTAGAGGGTCCAAACTTGCACTTTTTCAAATGGCTGCAACTCGAAAACTACGGCAGCTAGAGAGTTGATTTGGGTCTTCAAATGCAGCTTGTACCATGCCCTAAAAACCAAAAATAGGATTCCGGAACAAAACCCGCAAGAAAACTTGAAAATTTCAAGGCAAAGTCACCCCTCGACTGGAAAATATAAAACCTTGAATATCTCGGAAACGGAGGCAGCTAGAGGGTCCAAACTTGCACTTTTTCAAATGGCTGTAACTCGAAAACTACGGCAGCTAGAGAGTTGATTTTGGTCTAAAAATGCAGCTTGTACCATGCCCTAAAAACCAAAAATAGGATTCCGGAACAAAACCCGCAAGAAAACTTGAAAATTTCAAGGCAAAGTCACCCCTCGACTGGAAAATATAAAACCTTGAATATCTCGGAAACGGAGGCAGCTAGAGGGTCCAAACTTGCACTTTTTCAAATGGCCCTACTTCGAAAACTACGGCAGCTAGAGAGTTGATCTTGGTCTTAAAATGCAGCTTGTACCATGCCCTAAAAACCAAAAATAGGATTCCGGAACAAAACCCGCAAGAAAACTTGAAAATTTCAAAGCAAAGTCACCCCTCGACTGGAAAATATAAAACCTTGAATATCTCGGAAACGGAGGCAGCTAGAGGGTCCAAACTTGCACTTTTTCAAATGGCTGCAACTCGAAAACTACGGCAGCTAGAGAGTTGATTTGGGTCTTCAAATGCAGCTTGTACCATGCCCTAAAAACCAAAAATAGGATTCCGGAACAAAACCCGCAAGAAAACTTGAAAATTTCAAGGCAAAGTCACCCCTCGACTGGAAAATATAAAACCTTGAATATCTCGGAAACGGAGGCAGCTAGAGGGTCCAAACTTGCACTTTTTCAAATGGCTGTAACTCGAAAACTACGGCAGCTAGAGAGTTGATTTGGGTCTAAAAATGCAGCTTGTACCATGCCCTAAACACCAAAAATAGGATTCCGGAACAAAACCCGCAAGAAAACTTGAAAATTTCAAGGCAAAGTCACCCCTCGACTGGAAAATATAAAACCTTGAATATCTCGGAAACGGAGGCAGCTAGAGGGTCCAAACTTGCACTTTTTCAAATGGCCCTACTTCGAAAACTACGGCAGCTAGAGAGTTGATTTTGGTCTTAAAATGCAGCTTGTACCATGCCCTAAAAACAAAAATAGGATTCCGGAACAAAACCCGCAAGAAAACTTGAAAATTTCAAAGCAAAGTCACCCCTCGACTGGAAAATATAAAACCTTGAATATCTCGGAAACGGAGGCAGCTAGAGGGTCCAAACTTGCACTTTTTCAAATGGCTGCAACTCGAAAACTACGGCAGCTAGAGAGTTGATTTGGGTCTTCAAATGCAGCTTGTACCATGCCCTAAAAACCAAAAATAGGATTCCGGAACAAAACCCGCAAGAAAACTTGAAAATTTCAAGGCAAAGTCACCCCTCGACTGGAAAATATAAAACCTTGAATATCTCGGAAACGGAGGCAGCTAGAGGGTCCAAACTTGCACTTTTTCAAATGGCTGTAACTCGAAAACTACGGCAGCTAGAGAGTTGATTTTGGTCTAAAAATGCAGCTTGTACCATGCCCTAAAAACCAAAAATAGGATTCCGGAACAAAACCCGCAAGAAAACTTGAAAATTTCAAAGCAAAGTCACCCCTCGACTGGAAAATATAAAACCTTGAATATCTCGGAAACGGAGGCAGCTAGAGGGTCCAAACTTGCACTTTTTCAAATGGCCCTACCTCGAAAACTGCGGCAGCTAGAGAGTTGATTTGGGTCTTCAAATGCTGCTTGTACCATGCCCTAAAAACCAAAAATAGGATTCCGGAACAAAACCCGCAAGAAAACTTGAAAATTTCAAGGCAAAGTCACCCCTCGACTGGAAAATATAAAACCTTGAATATCTCGGAAACGGAGGCAGCTAGAGGGTCCAAACTTGCACTTTTTCAAATGGCTGCAACTCGAAAACTACGGCAGCTAGAGAGTTGATTTGGGTCTTTAAATGCAGCTTGTACCATGCCCTAAAAACCAAAAATAGGATTCCGGAACAAAACCCGCAAGAAAACTTGAAAATTTCAAGGCAAAGTCACCCCTCGACTGGAAAATATAAAACCTTGAATATCTCGGAAACGGAGGCAGCTAGAGGGTCCAAACTTGCACTTTTTCAAATGGCTGTAACTCGAAAACTACGGCAGCTAGAGAGTTGATTTTGGTCTAAAAATGCTGCTTGTACCATGCCCTAAGAACCAATAATAGGATTCCGGAACAAAACCCGCAAGAAAACTTGAAAATTTCAAGGCAAAGTCACCCCTCGACTGGAAAATATAAAACCTTGAATATCTCGGAAACGGAGGCAGCTAGAGGGTCCAAACTTGCACTTTTTCAAATGGCTGCAACTCGAAAACTACGGCAGCTAGAGAGTTGATTTGGGTCTTCAAATGCAGCTTGTACCATGCCCTAAAAACCAAAAATAGGATTCCGGAACAAAACCCGCAAGAAAACTTGAAAATTTCAAGGCAAAGTCACCCCTCGACTGGAAAATATAAAACCTTGAATATCTCGGAAACGGAGGCAGCTAGAGGGTCCAAACTTGCACTTTTTCAAATGGCCCTACTTCGAAAACTACGGCAGCTAGAGAGTTGATTTTGGTCTTAAAATGCAGCTTGTACCATGCCCTAAAAACCAAAAATAGGATTCCGGAACAAAACCCGCAAGAAAACTTGAAAATTTCAAAGCAAAGTCACCCCTCGACTGGAAAATATAAAACCTTGAATATCTCGGAAACGGAGGCAGCTAGAGGGTCCAAACTAGCACTTTTTCAAATGGCTGTAACTCGAAAACTACGGCAGCTAGAGAGTTGATTTGGGTCTTCAAATGCAGCTTGTACCATGCCCTAAAAACCAAAAATAGGATTCCGGAACAAAACCCGCAAGAAAACTTGAAAATTTCAAGGCAAAGTCACCCCTCGACTGGAAAATATAAAACCTTGAATATCTCGGAAACGGAGGCAGCTAGAGGGTCCAAACTTGCACTTTTTCAAATGGCTGTAACTCGAAAACTACGGCAGCTAGAGAGTTGATTTTGGTCTAAAAATGCAGCTTGTACCATGCCCTAAAAACCAAAAATAGGATTCCGGAACAAAACCCGCAAGAAAACTTGAAAATTTCAAGGCAAAGTCACCCCTCGACTGGAAAATATAAAACCTTGAATATCTCGGAAACGGAGGCAGCTAGAGGGTCCAAACTTGCACTTTTTCAAATGGCTGTAACTCGAAAACTACGGCAGCTAGAGAGTTGATTTTGGTCTAAAAATGCAGCTTGTACCATGCCCTAAAAACCAAAAATAGGATTCCGGAACAAAACCCGCAAGAAAACTTGAAAATTTCAAGGCAAAGTCACCCCTCGACTGGAAAATATAAAACCTTGAATATCTCGGAAACGGAGGCAGCTAGAGGGTCCAAACTTGCACTTTTTCAAATGGCCCTACTTCGAAAACTACGGCAGCTAGAGAGTTGATTTTGGTCTTAAAATGCAGCTTGTACCATGCCCTAAAAACAAAAAATAGGATTCCGGAACAAAACCCGCAAGAAAACTTGAAAATTTCAAAGCAAAGTCACCCCTCGACTGGAAAATATAAAACCTTGAATATCTCGGAAACGGAGGCAGCTAGAGGGTCCAAACTTGCACTTTTTCAAATGGCTGTAACTCGAAAACTACGGCAGCTAGAGAGTTGATTTTGGTCTTAAAATGCAGCTTGTACCATGCCCTAAAAACCAAAAATAGGATTCCGGAACAAAACCCGCAAGAAAACTTGAAAATTTCAAGGCAAAGTCACCCCTCGACTGGAAAATATAAAACCTTGAATATCTCGGAAACGGAGGCAGCTAGAGGGTCCAAACTTGCACTTTTTCAAATGGCTGTAACTCGAAAACTACGGCAGCTAGAGAGTTGATTTTGGTCTTAAAATGCAGCTTGTACCATGCCCTAAAAACCAAAAATAGGATTCCGGAACAAAACCCGCAAGAAAACTTGAAAATTTCAAGGCAAAGTCAACCCTCGACTGGAAAATATAAAACCTTGAATATCTCGGAAACGGAGGCAGCTAGAGGGTCCAAACTTGCACTTTTTCAAATGGCCCTACCTCGAAAACTGCGGCAGCTAGAGAGTTGATTTGGGTCTTCAAATGCTGCTTGTACCATGCCCTAAAAACCAAAAATAGGATTCCGGAACAAAACCCGCAAGAAAACTTGAAAATTTCAAGGCAAAGTCACCCCTCGACTGGAAAATATAAAACCTTGAATATCTCGGAAACGGAGGCAGCTAGAGGGTCCAAACTTGCACTTTTTCAAATGGCTGTAACTCGAAAACTACGGCAGCTAGAGAGTTGATTTGGGTCTAAAAATGCAGCTTGTACCATGCCCTAAAAACCAAAAATAGGATTCCGGAACAAAACCCGCAAGAAAACTTGAAAATTTCAAGGCAAAGTCACCCCTCGACTGGAAAATATAAAACCTTGAATATCTCGGAAACGGAGGCAGCTAGAGGGTCCAAACTTGCACTTTTTCAAATGGCTGCAACTCGAAAACTACGGCAGCTAGAGAGTTGATTTGGGTCTTCAAATGCAGCTTGTACCATGCCCTAAAAACCAAAAATAGGATTCCGGAACAAAACCCGCAAGAAAACTTGAAAATTTCAAGGCAAAGTCACCCGTCGACTGGAAAATATAAAACCTTGAATATCTCGGAAACGGAGGCAGCTAGAGGGTCCAAACTTGCACTTTTTCAAATGGCCCTACTTCGAAAACTACGGCAGCTAGAGAGTTGATTTTGGTCTTAAAATGCAGCTTGTACCATGCCTTAAAAACCAAAAATAGGATTCCGGAACAAAACCCGCAAGAAAACTTGAAAATTTCAAAGCAAAGTCACCCCTCGACTGGAAAATATAAAACCTTGAATATCTCGGAAACGGAGGCAGCTAGAGGGTCCAAACTTGCACTTTTTCAAATGGCTGTAACTCGAAAACTACGGCAGCTAGAGAGTTGATTTGGGTCTTCAAATGCAGCTTGTACCATGCCCTAAAAACCAAAAATAGGATTCCGGAACAAAACCCGCAAGAAAACTTGAAAATTTCAAGGCAAAGTCACCCCTCGACTGGAAAATATAAAACCTTGAATATCTCGGAAACGGAGGCAGCTAGAGGGTCCAAACTTGCACTTTTTCAAATGGCTGTAACTCGAAAACTACGGCAGCTAGAGAGTTGATTTTGGTCTAAAAATGCAGCTTGTACCATGCCCTAAAAACCAAAAATAGGATTCCGGAACAAAACCCGCAAGAAAACTTGAAAATTTCAAGGCAAAGTCACCCCTCGACTGGAAAATATAAAACCTTGAATATCTCGGAAACGGAGGCAGCTAGAGGGTCCAAACTTGCACTTTTTCAAATGGCTGTAACTCGAAAACTACGGCAGCTAGAGAGTTGATTTTGGTCTAAAAATGCGGCTTGTACCATGCCCTAAAAACCAAAAATAGGATTCCGGAACAAAACCCGCAAGAAAACTTGAAAATTTCAAGGCAAAGTCACCCCTCGACTGGAAAATATAAAACCTTGAATATCTCGGAAACGGAGGCAGCTAGAGGGTCCAAACTTGCACTTTTTCAAATGGCCCTACTTCGAAAACTACGGCAGCTAGAGAGTTGATTTTGGTCTTAAAATGCAGCTTGTACCATGCCCTAAAAACCAAAAATAGGATTCCGGAACAAAACCCGCAAGAAAACTTGAAAATTTGAAAGCAAAGTCACCCCTCGACTGGAAAATATAAAACCTTGAATATCTCGGAAACGGAGGCAGCTAGAGGGTCCAAACTTGCACTTTTTCAAATGGCTGCAACTCGAAAACTACGGCAGCTAGAGAGTTGATTTGGGTCTTCAAATGCAGCTTGTACCATGCCCTAAAAACCAAAAATAGGATTCCGGAACAAAACCCGCAAGAAAACTTGAAAATTTCAAGGCAAAGTCACCCCTCGACTGGAAAATATAAAACCTTGAATATCTCGGAAACGGAGGCAGCTAGAGGGTCCAAACTTGCACTTTTTCAAATGGCTGTAACTCGAAAACTACGGCAGCTAGAGAGTTGATTTGGGTCTAAAAATGCAGCTTGTACCATGCCCTAAACACCAAAAATAGGATTCCGGAACAAAACCCGCAAGAAAACTTGAAAATTTCAAGGCAAAGTCACCCCTCGACTGGAAAATATAAAACCTTGAATATCTCGGAAACGGAGGCAGCTAGAGGGTCCAAACTTGCACTTTTTCAAATGGCCCTACTTCGAAAACTACGGCAGCTAGAGAGTTGATTTTGGTCTTAAAATGCAGCTTGTACCATGCCCTAAAAACAAAAATAGGATTCCGGAACAAAACCCGCAAGAAAACTTGAAAATTTCAAAGCAAAGTCACCCCTCGACTGGAAAATATAAAACCTTGAATATCTCGGAAACGGAGGCAGCTAGAGGGTCCAAACTTGCACTTTTTCAAATGGCTGCAACTCGAAAACTACGGCAGCTAGAGAGTTGATTTGGGTCTTCAAATGCAGCTTGTACCATGCCCTAAAAACCAAAAATAGGATTCCGGAACAAAACCCGCAAGAAAACTTGAAAATTTCAAGGCAAAGTCACCCCTCGACTGGAAAATATAAAACCTTGAATATCTCGGAAACGGAGGCAGCTAGAGGGTCCAAACTTGCACTTTTTCAAATGGCTGTAACTCGAAAACTACGGCAGCTAGAGAGTTGATTTTGGTCTAAAAATGCAGCTTGTACCATGCCCTAAAAACCAAAAATAGGATTCCGGAACAAAACCCGCAAGAAAACTTGAAAATTTCAAAGCAAAGTCACCCCTCGACTGGAAAATATAAAACCTTGAATATCTCGGAAACGGAGGCAGCTAGAGGGTCCAAACTTGCACTTTTTCAAATGGCCCTACCTCGAAAACTACGGCAGCTAGAGAGTTGATTTGGGTCTTCAAATGCTGCTTGTACCATGCCCTAAAAACCAAAAATAGGATTCCGGAACAAAACCCGCAAGAAAACTTGAAAATTTCAAGGCAAAGTCACCCCTCGACTGGAAAATATAAAACCTTGAATATCTCGGAAACGGAGGCAGCTAGAGGGTCCAAACTTGCACTTTTTCAAATGGCTGCAACTCGAAAACTACGGCAGCTAGAGAGTTGATTTGGGTCTTTAAATGCAGCTTGTACCATGCCCTAAAAACCAAAAATAGGATTCCGGAACAAAACCCGCAAGAAAACTTGAAAATTTCAAGGCAAAGTCACCCCTCGACTGGAAAATATAAAACCTTGAATATCTCGGAAACGGAGGCAGCTAGAGGGTCCAAACTTGCACTTTTTCAAATGGCTGTAACTCGAAAACTACGGCAGCTAGAGAGTTGATTTTGGTCTAAAAATGCTGCTTGTACCATGCCCTAAGAACCAATAATAGGATTCCGGAACAAAACCCGCAAGAAAACTTGAAAATTTCAAGGCAAAGTCACCCCTCGACTGGAAAATATAAAACCTTGAATATCTCGGAAACGGAGGCAGCTAGAGGGTCCAAACTTGCACTTTTTCAAATGGCTGCAACTCGAAAACTACGGCAGCTAGAGAGTTGATTTGGGTCTTCAAATGCAGCTTGTACCATGCCCTAAAAACCAAAAATAGGATTCCGGAACAAAACCCGCAAGAAAACTTGAAAATTTCAAGGCAAAGTCACCCCTCGACTGGAAAATATAAAACCTTGAATATCTCGGAAACGGAGGCAGCTAGAGGGTCCAAACTTGCACTTTTTCAAATGGCTGTATCTCGAAAACTACGGCAGCTAGAGAGTTGATTTGGGTCTTCAAATGCAGCTTGTACCATGCCCTAAAAACCAAAAATAGGATTCCGGAACAAAACCCGCAAGAAAACTTGAAAATTTCAAAGCAAAGTCACCCCTCGACTGGAAAATATAAAACCTTGAATATCTCGGAAACGGAGGCAGCTAGAGGGTCCAAACTTGCACTTTTTCAAATGGCCCTACCTCGAAAACTGCGGCAGCTAGAGAGTTGATTTGGGTCTTCAAATGCTGCTTGTACCATGCCCTAAAAACCAAAAATAGGATTCCGGAACAAAACCCGCAAGAAAACTTGAAAATTTCAAGGCAAAGTCACCCCTCGACTGGAAAATATAAAACCTTGAATATCTCGGAAACGGAGGCAGCTAGAGGGTCCAAACTTGCACTTTTTCAAATGGCTGTAACTCGAAAACTACGGCAGCTAGAGAGTTGATTTTGGTCTTAAAATGCAGCTTGTACCATGCCCTAAAAACCAAAAATAGGATTCCGGAACAAAACCCGCAAGAAAACTTGAAAATTTCAAGGCAAAGTCACCCCTCGACTGGAAAATATAAAACCTTGAATATCTCGGAAACGGAGGCAGCTAGAGGGTCCAAACTTGCACTTTTTCAAATGGCTGTAACTCGAAAACTACGGCAGCTAGAGAGTTGATTTTGGTCTAAAAATGCAGCTTGTACCATGCCCTAAAAACCAAAAATAGGATTCCGGAACAAAACCCGCAAGAAAACTTGAAAATTTCAAGGCAAAGTCACCCCTCGAATGGAAAATATAAAACCTTGAATATCTCGGAAACGGAGGCAGCTAGAGGGTCCAAACTTGCACTTTTTCAAATGGCCCTACTTCGAAAACTACGGCAGCTAGAGAGTTGATTTTGGTCTAAAAATGCAGCTTGTACCATGCCCTAAAAACCAAAAATAGGATTCCGGAACAAAACCCGCAAGAAAACTTGAAAATTTCAAAGCAAAGTCACCCCTCGACTGGAAAATAAAAAACCTTGAATATCTCGGAAACGGAGGCAGCTAGAGGGTCCAAACTTGCACTTTTTCAAATGGCCCTACTTCGAAAACTACGGCAGCTAGAGAGTTGATTTTGGTCTTAAAATGCAGCTTGTACCATGCCCTAAAAACAAAAAATAGGATTCCGGAACAAAACCCGCAAGAAAACTTGAAAATTTCAAAGCAAAGTCACCCCTCGACTGGAAAATATAAAACCTTGAATATCTCGGAAACGGAGGCAGCTAGAGGGTCCAAACTTGCACTTTTTCAAATGGCCCTACTTCGAAAACTACGGCAGCTAGAGAGTTGATTTTGGTCTTAAAATGCAGCTTGTACCATGCCCTAAAAACAAAAATAGGATTCCGGAACAAAACCCGCAAGAAAACTTGAAAATTTCAAAGCAAAGTCACCCCTCGACTGGAAAATATAAAACCTTGAATATCTCGGAAACGGAGGCAGCTAGAGGGTCCAAACTTGCACTTTTTCAAATGGCTGCAACTCGAAAACTACGGCAGCTAGAGAGTTGATTTTGGTCTTAAAATGCAGCTTGTACCATGCCCTAAAAACAAAAATAGGATTCCGGAACAAAACCCGCAAGAAAACTTGAAAATTTCAAGGCAAAGTCACCCCTCGACTGGAAAATATAAAACCTTGAATATCTCGGAAACGGAGGCAGCTAGAGGGTCCAAACTTGCACTTTTTCAAAAGGCCCTACCTCGAAAACTGCGGCAGCTAGAGAGTTGATTTAGGTCTTCAAATGCTGCTTGTACCATGCCCTAAAAACCAAAAATAGGATTCCGGAACAAAACCCGCAAGAAAACTTGAAAATTTCAAGGCAAAGTCACCCCTCGACTGGAAAATATAAAACCTTGAATATCTCGGAAACGGAGGCAGCCAGAGGGTCCAAACTTGCACTTTTTCAAATGGCTGCAACTCGAAAACTACGGCAGCTAGAGAGTTGATTTGGGTCTTCAAATGCAGCTTGTACCATGCCCTAAAAACCAAAAATAGGATTCCGGAACAAAACCCGCAAGAAAACTTGAAAATTTCAAGGCAAAGTCACCCCTCGACTGGAAAATATAAAACCTTGAATATCTCGGAAACGGAGGCAGCCAGAGGGTCCAAACTTGCACTTTTTCAAATGGCTGCAACTCGAAAACTACGGCAGCTAGAGAGTTGATTTGGGTCTTCAAATGCAGCTTGTACCATGCCCTAAAAACCAAAAATAGGATTCCGGAACAAAACCCGCAAGAAAACTTGAAAATTTCAAGGCAAAGTCACCCCTCGACTGGAAAATATAAAACCTTGAATATCTCGGAAACGGAGGCAGCTAGAGGGTCCAAACTTGCACTTTTTCAAATGGCTGTAACTCGAAAACTACGGCAGCTAGAGAGTTGATTTTGGTCTAAAAATGCAGCTTGTACCATGCCCTAAAAACCAAAAATAGGATTCCGGAACAAAACCCGCAAGAAAACTTGAAAATTTCAAGGCAAAGTCACCCCTCGAATGGAAAATATAAAACCTTGAATATCTCGGAAACGGAGGCAGCTAGAGGGTCCAAACTTGCACTTTTTCAAATGGCCCTACTTCGAAAACTACGGCAGCTAGAGAGTTGATTTTGGTCTAAAAATGCAGCTTGTACCATGCCCTAAAAACCAAAAATAGGATTCCGGAACAAAACCCGCAAGAAAACTTGAAAATTTCAAAGCAAAGTCACCCCTCGACTGGAAAATAAAAAACCTTGAATATCTCGGAAACGGAGGCAGCTAGAGGGTCCAAACTTGCACTTTTTCAAATGGCCCTACTTCGAAAACTACGGCAGCTAGAGAGTTGATTTTGGTCTTAAAATGCAGCTTGTACCATGCCCTAAAAACAAAAAATAGGATTCCGGAACAAAACCCGCAAGAAAACTTGAAAATTTCAAAGCAAAGTCACCCCTCGACTGGAAAATATAAAACCTTGAATATCTCGGAAACGGAGGCAGCTAGAGGGTCCAAACTTGCACTTTTTCAAATGGCCCTACTTCGAAAACTACGGCAGCTAGAGAGTTGATTTTGGTCTTAAAATGCAGCTTGTACCATGCCCTAAAAACAAAAATAGGATTCCGGAACAAAACCCGCAAGAAAACTTGAAAATTTCAAAGCAAAGTCACCCCTCGACTGGAAAATATAAAACCTTGAATATCTCGGAAACGGAGGCAGCTAGAGGGTCCAAACTTGCACTTTTTCAAATGGCTGCAACTCGAAAACTACGGCAGCTAGAGAGTTGATTTTGGTCTTAAAATGCAGCTTGTACCATGCCCTAAAAACAAAAATAGGATTCCGGAACAAAACCCGCAAGAAAACTTGAAAATTTCAAGGCAAAGTCACCCCTCGACTGGAAAATATAAAACCTTGAATATCTCGGAAACGGAGGCAGCTAGAGGGTCCAAACTTGCACTTTTTCAAAAGGCCCTACCTCGAAAACTGCGGCAGCTAGAGAGTTGATTTAGGTCTTCAAATGCTGCTTGTACCATGCCCTAAAAACCAAAAATAGGATTCCGGAACAAAACCCGCAAGAAAACTTGAAAATTTCAAGGCAAAGTCACCCCTCGACTGGAAAATATAAAACCTTGAATATCTCGGAAACGGAGGCAGCCAGAGGGTCCAAACTTGCACTTTTTCAAATGGCTGCAACTCGAAAACTACGGCAGCTAGAGAGTTGATTTGGGTCTTCAAATGCAGCTTGTACCATGCCCTAAAAACCAAAAATAGGATTCCGGAACAAAACCCGCAAGAAAACTTGAAAATTTCAAGGCAAAGTCACCCCTCGACTGGAAAATATAAAACCTTGAATATCTCGGAAACGGAGGCAGCTAGAGGGTCCAAACTTGCACTTTTTCAAATGGCCCTACTTCGAAAACTACGGCAGCTAGAGAGTTGATTTTGGTCTTAAAATGCAGCTTGTACCATGCCCTAAAAACCAAAAATAGGATTCCGGAACAAAACCCGCAAGAAAACTTGAAAATTTCAAAGCAAAGTCACCCCTCGACTGGAAAATATAAAACCTTGAATATCTCGGAAACGGAGGCAGCTAGAGGGTCCAAACTAGCACTTTTTCAAATGGCTGTAACTCGAAAACTACGGCAGCTAGAGAGTTGATTTGGGTCTTCAAATGCAGCTTGTACCATGCCCTAAAAACTAAAAATAGGATTCCGGAACAAAACCCGCAAGAAAACTTGAAAATTTCAAGGCAAAGTCACCCCTCGACTGGAAAATATAAAACCTTGAATATCTCGGAAACGGAGGCAGCTAGAGGGTCCAAACTTGCACTTTTTCAAATGGCTGTAACTCGAAAACTACGGCAGCTAGAGAGTTGATTTTGGTCTAAAAATGCAGCTTGTACCATGCCCTAAAAACCAAAAATAGGATTCCGGAACAAAACCCGCAAGAAAACTTGAAAATTTCAAGGCAAAGTCACCCCTCGACTGGAAAATATAAAACCTTGAATATCTCGGAAACGGAGGCAGCTAGAGGGTCCAAACTTGCACTTTTTCAAATGGCTGTAACTCGAAAACTACGGCAGCTAGAGAGTTGATTTTGGTCTAAAAATGCAGCTTGTACCATGCCCTAAAAACCAAAAATAGGATTCCGGAACAAAACCCGCAAGAAAACTTGAAAATTTCAAGGCAAAGTCACCCCTCGACTGGAAAATATAAAACCTTGAATATCTCGGAAACGGAGGCAGCTAGAGGGTCCAAACTTGCACTTTTTCAAATGGCTGTAACTCGAAAACTACGGCAGCTAGAGAGTTGATTTTGGTCTAAAAATGCAGCTTGTACCATGCCCTAAAAACCAAAAATAGGATTCCGGAACAAAACCCGCAAGAAAACTTGAAAATTTCAAGGCAAAGTCACCCCTCGACTGGAAAATATAAAACCTTGAATATCTCGGAAACGGAGGCAGCTAGAGGGTCCAAACTTGCACTTTTTCAAATGGCCCTACTTCGAAAACTACGGCAGCTAGAGAGTTGATTTTGGTCTAAAAATGCAGCTTGTACCATGCCCTAAAAACCAAAAATAGGATTCCGGAACAAAACCCGCAAGAAAACTTGAAAATTTCAAGGCAAAGTCACCCCTCGACTGGAAAATATAAAACCTTGAATATCTCGGAAACGGAGGCAGCTAGAGGGTCCAAACTTGCACTTTTTCAAATGGCTGTAACTCGAAAACTACGGCAGCTAGAGAGTTGATTTTGGTCTAAAAATGCAGCTTGTACCATGCCCTAAAAACCAAAAATAGGATTCCGGAACAAAACCCGCAAGAAAACTTGAAAATTTCAAGGCAAAGTCACCCCTCGACTGGAAAATATAAAACCTTGAATATCTCGGAAACGGAGGCAGCTAGAGGGTCCAAACTTGCACTTTTTCAAATGGCTGTAACTCGAAAACTACGGCAGCTAGAGAGTTGATTTTGGTCTTAAAATGCAGCTTGTACCATGCCCTAAAAACCAAAAATAGGATTCCGGAACAAAACCCGCAAGAAAACTTGAAAATTTCAAGGCAAAGTCACCCCTCGACTGGAAAATATAAAACCTTGAATATCTCGGAAACGGAGGCAGCTAGAGGGTCCAAACTTGCACTTTTTCAAATGGCTGTAACTCGAAAACTACGGCAGCTAGAGAGTTGATTTTGGTCTTAAAATGCAGCTTGTACCATGCCCTAAAAACCAAAAATAGGATTCCGGAACAAAACCCGCAAGAAAACTTGAAAATTTCAAGGCAAAGTCACCCCTCGACTGGAAAATATAAAACCTTGAATATCTCGGAAACGGAGGCAGCTAGAGGGTCCAAACTTGCACTTTTTCAAATGGCCCTACCTCGAAAACTGCGGCAGCTAGAGAGTTGATTTGGGTCTTCAAATGCTGCTTGTACCATGCCCTAAAAACCAAAAATAGGATTCCGGAACAAAACCCGCAAGAAAACTTGAAAATTTCAAGGCAAAGTCACCCCTCGACTGGAAAATATAAAACCTTGAATATCTCGGAAACGGAGGCAGCTAGAGGGTCCAAACTTGCACTTTTTCAAATGGCTGCAACTCGAAAACTACGGCAGCTAGAGAGTTGATTTGGGTCTTCAAATGCAGCTTGTACCATGCCCTAAAAACCAAAAATAGGATTCCGGAACAAAACCCGCAAGAAAACTTGAAAATTTCAAGGCAAAGTCACCCGTCGACTGGAAAATATAAAACCTTGAATATCTCGGAAACGGAGGCAGCTAGAGGGTCCAAACTTGCACTTTTTCAAATGGCCCTACTTCGAAAACTACGGCAGCTAGAGAGTTGATTTTGGTCTTAAAATGCAGCTTGTACCATGCCTTAAAAACCAAAAATAGGATTCCGGAACAAAACCCGCAAGAAAACTTGAAAATTTCAAAGCAAAGTCACCCCTCGACTGGAAAATATAAAACCTTGAATATCTCGGAAACGGAGGCAGCTAGAGGGTCCAAACTTGCACTTTTTCAAATGGCTGTAACTCGAAAACTACGGCAGCTAGAGAGTTGATTTGGGTCTTCAAATGCAGCTTGTACCATGCCCTAAAAACCAAAAATAGGATTCTGGAACAAAACCCGCAAGAAAACTTGAAAATTTCAAGGCAAAGTCACCCCTCGACTGGAAAATATAAAACCTTGAATATCTCGGAAACGGAGGCAGCTAGAGGGTCCAAACTTGCACTTTTTCAAATGGCTGTAACTCGAAAACTACGGCAGCTAGAGAGTTGATTTTGGTCTAAAAATGCAGCTTGTACCATGCCCTAAAAACCAAAAATAGGATTCCGGAACAAAACCCGCAAGAAAACTTGAAAATTTCAAGGCAAAGTCACCCCTCGACTGGAAAATATAAAACCTTGAATATCTCGGAAACGGAGGCAGCTAGAGGGTCCAAACTTGCACTTTTTCAAATGGCTGTAACTCGAAAACTACGGCAGCTAGAGAGTTGATTTTGGTCTAAAAATGCGGCTTGTACCATGCCCTAAAAACCAAAAATAGGATTCCGGAACAAAACCCGCAAGAAAACTTGAAAATTTCAAGGCAAAGTCACCCCTCGACTGGAAAATATAAAACCTTGAATATCTCGGAAACGGAGGCAGCTAGAGGGTCCAAACTTGCACTTTTTCAAATGGCTGTAACTCGAAAACTACGGCAGCTAGAGAGTTGATTTTGGTCTAAAAATGCAGCTTGTACCATGCCCTAAAAACCAAAAATAGGATTCCGGAACAAAACCCGCAAGAAAACTTGAAAATTTCAAGGCAAAGTCACCCCTCGACTGGAAAATATAAAACCTTGAATATCTCGGAAACGGAGGCAGCTAGAGGGTCCAAACTTGCACTTTTTCAAATGGCTGTAACTCGAAAACTACGGCAGCTAGAGAGTTGATTTTGGTCTAAAAATGCAGCTTGTACCATGCCCTAAAAACCAAAAATAGGATTCCGGAACAAAACCCGCAAGAAAACTTGAAAATTTCAAGGCAAAGTCACCCCTCGACTGGAAAATATAAAACCTTGAATATCTCGGAAACGGAGGCAGCTAGAGGGTCCAAACTTGCACTTTTTCAAATGGCTGTAACTCGAAAACTACGGCAGCTAGAGAGTTGATTTTGGTCTAAAAATGCAGCTTGTACCATGCCCTAAAAACCAAAAATAGGATTCCGGAACAAAACCCGCAAGAAAACTTGAAAATTTCAAGGCAAAGTCACCCCTCGACTGGAAAATATAAAACCTTGAATATCTCGGAAACGGAGGCAGCTAGAGGGTCCAAACTTGCACTTTTTCAAATGGCTGTAACTCGAAAACTACGGCAGCTAGAGAGTTGATTTTGGTCTAAAAATGCAGCTTGTACCATGCCCTAAAAACCAAAAATAGGATTCCGGAACAAAACCCGCAAGAAAACTTGAAAATTTCAAGGCAAAGTCACCCCTCGACTGGAAAATATAAAACCTTGAATATCTCGGAAACGGAGGCAGCTAGAGGGTCCAAACTTGCACTTTTTCAAATGGCCCTACTTCGAAAACTACGGCAGCTAGAGAGTTGATTTTGGTCTAAAAATGCAGCTTGTACCATGCCCTAAAAACCAAAAATAGGATTCCGGAACAAAACCCGCAAGAAAACTTGAAAATTTCAAGGCAAAGTCACCCCTCGACTGGAAAATATAAAACCTTGAATATCTCGGAAACGGAGGCAGCTAGAGGGTCCAAACTTGCACTTTTTCAAATGGCTGTAACTCGAAAACTACGGCAGCTAGAGAGTTGATTTTGGTCTAAAAATGCAGCTTGTACCATGCCCTAAAAACCAAAAATAGGATTCCGGAACAAAACCCGCAAGAAAACTTGAAAATTTCAAGGCAAAGTCACCCCTCGACTGGAAAATATAAAACCTTGAATATCTCGGAAACGGAGGCAGCTAGAGGGTCCAAACTTGCACTTTTTCAAATGGCTGTAACTCGAAAACTACGGCAGCTAGAGAGTTGATTTTGGTCTTAAAATGCAGCTTGTACCATGCCCTAAAAACCAAAAATAGGATTCCGGAACAAAACCCGCAAGAAAACTTGAAAATTTCAAGGCAAAGTCACCCCTCGACTGGAAAATATAAAACCTTGAATATCTCGGAAACGGAGGCAGCTAGAGGGTCCAAACTTGCACTTTTTCAAATGGCTGTAACTCGAAAACTACGGCAGCTAGAGAGTTGATTTTGGTCTTAAAATGCAGCTTGTACCATGCCCTAAAAACCAAAAATAGGATTCCGGAACAAAACCCGCAAGAAAACTTGAAAATTTCAAGGCAAAGTCACCCCTCGACTGGAAAATATAAAACCTTGAATATCTCGGAAACGGAGGCAGCTAGAGGGTCCAAACTTGCACTTTTTCAAATGGCCCTACCTCGAAAACTGCGGCAGCTAGAGAGTTGATTTGGGTCTTCAAATGCTGCTTGTACCATGCCCTAAAAACCAAAAATAGGATTCCGGAACAAAACCCGCAAGAAAACTTGAAAATTTCAAGGCAAAGTCACCCCTCGACTGGAAAATATAAAACCTTGAATATCTCGGAAACGGAGGCAGCTAGAGGGTCCAAACTTGCACTTTTTCAAATGGCTGCAACTCGAAAACTACGGCAGCTAGAGAGTTGATTTGGGTCTTCAAATGCAGCTTGTACCATGCCCTAAAAACCAAAAATAGGATTCCGGAACAAAACCCGCAAGAAAACTTGAAAATTTCAAGGCAAAGTCACCCGTCGACTGGAAAATATAAAACCTTGAATATCTCGGAAACGGAGGCAGCTAGAGGGTCCAAACTTGCACTTTTTCAAATGGCCCTACTTCGAAAACTACGGCAGCTAGAGAGTTGATTTTGGTCTTAAAATGCAGCTTGTACCATGCCTTAAAAACCAAAAATAGGATTCCGGAACAAAACCCGCAAGAAAACTTGAAAATTTCAAAGCAAAGTCACCCCTCGACTGGAAAATATAAAACCTTGAATATCTCGGAAACGGAGGCAGCTAGAGGGTCCAAACTTGCACTTTTTCAAATGGCTGTAACTCGAAAACTACGGCAGCTAGAGAGTTGATTTGGGTCTTCAAATGCAGCTTGTACCATGCCCTAAAAACCAAAAATAGGATTCTGGAACAAAACCCGCAAGAAAACTTGAAAATTTCAAGGCAAAGTCACCCCTCGACTGGAAAATATAAAACCTTGAATATCTCGGAAACGGAGGCAGCTAGAGGGTCCAAACTTGCACTTTTTCAAATGGCTGTAACTCGAAAACTACGGCAGCTAGAGAGT
Organism: Chloromyia formosa; assembly: GCA_964017055.1. Classification (NCBI taxonomy): domain Eukaryota; kingdom Metazoa; phylum Arthropoda; class Insecta; order Diptera; family Stratiomyidae; genus Chloromyia; species Chloromyia formosa. The sequence continues at coordinate 21,304,609 of OZ024815.1, forward strand.
TGATTTTGGTCTAAAAATGCAGCTTGTACCATGCCCTAAAAACCAAAAATAGGATTCCGGAACAAAACCCGCAAGAAAACTTGAAAATTTCAAGGCAAAGTCACCCCTCGACTGGAAAATATAAAACCTTGAATATCTCGGAAACGGAGGCAGCTAGAGGGTCCAAACTTGCACTTTTTCAAATGGCTGTAACTCGAAAACTACGGCAGCTAGAGAGTTGATTTTGGTCTAAAAATGCGGCTTGTACCATGCCCTAAAAACCAAAAATAGGATTCCGGAACAAAACCCGCAAGAAAACTTGAAAATTTCAAGGCAAAGTCACCCCTCGACTGGAAAATATAAAACCTTGAATATCTCGGAAACGGAGGCAGCTAGAGGGTCCAAACTTGCACTTTTTCAAATGGCCCTACTTCGAAAACTACGGCAGCTAGAGAGTTGATTTTGGTCTTAAAATGCAGCTTGTACCATGCCCTAAAAACCAAAAATAGGATTCCGGAACAAAACCCGCAAGAAAACTTGAAAATTTCAAAGCAAAGTCACCCCTCGACTGGAAAATATAAAACCTTGAATATCTCGGAAACGGAGGCAGCTAGAGGGTCCAAACTTGCACTTTTTCAAATGGCTGTAACTCGAAAACTACGGCAGCTAGAGAGTTGATTTGGGTCTTCAAATGCAGCTTGTACCATGCCCTAAAAACCAAAAATAGGATTCCGGAACAAAACCCGCAAGAAAACTTGAAAATTTCAAGGCAAAGTCACCCCTCGACTGGAAAATATAAAACCTTGAATATCTCGGAAACGGAGGCAGCTAGAGGGTCCAAACTTGCACTTTTTCAAATGGCTGTAACTCGAAAACTACGGCAGCTAGAGAGTTGATTTTGGTCTAAAAATGCAGCTTGTACCATGCCCTAAAAACCAAAAATAGGATTCCGGAACAAAACCCGCAAGAAAACTTGAAAATTTCAAAGCAAAGTCACCCCTCGACTGGAAAATATAAAACCTTGAATATCTCGGAAACGGAGGCAGCTAGAGGGTCCAAACTTGCACTTTTTCAAATGGCCCTACCTCGAAAACTGCGGCAGCTAGAGAGTTGATTTGGGTCTTCAAATGCTGCTTGTACCATGCCCTAAAAACCAAAAATAGGATTCCGGAACAAAACCCGCAAGAAAACTTGAAAATTTCAAGGCAAAGTCACCCCTCGACTGGAAAATATAAAACCTTGAATATCTCGGAAACGGAGGCAGCTAGAGGGTCCAAACTTGCACTTTTTCAAATGGCTGTAACTCGAAAACTACGGCAGCTAGAGAGTTGATTTGGGTCTAAAAATGCAGCTTGTACCATGCCCTAAAAACCAAAAATAGGATTCCGGAACAAAACCCGCAAGAAAACTTGAAAATTTCAAGGCAAAGTCACCCCTCGACTGGAAAATATAAAACCTTGAATATCTCGGAAACGGAGGCAGCTAGAGGGTCCAAACTTCCACTTTTTCAAATGGCCCTACTTCGAAAACTACGGCAGCTAGAGAGTTGATTTTGGTCTTAAAATGCAGCTTGTACCATGCCCTAAAAACCAAAAATAGGATTCCGGAACAAAACCCGCAAGAAAACTTGAAAATTTGAAAGCAAAGTCACCCCTCGACTGGAAAATATAAAACCTTGAATATCTCGGAAACGGAGGCAGCTAGAGGGTCCAAACTTGCACTTTTTCAAATGGCTGCAACTCGAAAACTACGGCAGCTAGAGAGTTGATTTGGGTCTTCAAATGCAGCTTGTACCATGCCCTAAAAACCAAAAATAGGATTCCGGAACAAAACCCGCAAGAAAACTTGAAAATTTCAAGGCAAAGTCACCCCTCGACTGGAAAATATAAAACCTTGAATATCTCGGAAACGGAGGCAGCTAGAGGGTCCAAACTTGCACTTTTTCAAATGGCTGTAACTCGAAAACTACGGCAGCTAGAGAGTTGATTTGGGTCTAAAATGCAGCTTGTACCATGCCCTAAACACCAAAAATAGGATTCCGGAACAAAACCCGCAAGAAAACTTGAAAATTTCAAGGCAAAGTCACCCCTCGACTGGAAAATATAAAACCTTGAATATCTCGGAAACGGAGGCAGCTAGAGGGTCCAAACTTGCACTTTTTCAAATGGCCCTACTTCGAAAACTACGGCAGCTAGAGAGTTGATTTTGGTCTTAAAATGCAGCTTGTACCATGCCCTAAAAACAAAAATAGGATTCCGGAACAAAACCCGCAAGAAAACTTGAAAATTTCAAAGCAAAGTCACCCCTCGACTGGAAAATATAAAACCTTGAATATCTCGGAAACGGAGGCAGCTAGAGGGTCCAAACTTGCACTTTTTCAAATGGCTGCAACTCGAAAACTACGGCAGCTAGAGAGTTGATTTGGGTCTTCAAATGCAGCTTGTACCATGCCCTAAAAACCAAAAATAGGATTCCGGAACAAAACCCGCAAGAAAACTTGAAAATTTCAAGGCAAAGTCACCCCTCGACTGGAAAATATAAAACCTTGAATATCTCGGAAACGGAGGCAGCTAGAGGGTCCAAACTTGCACTTTTTCAAATGGCCCTACCTCGAAAACTACGGCAGCTAGAGAGTTGATTTGGGTCTTCAAATGCTGCTTGTACCATGCCCTAAAAACCAAAAATAGGATTCCGGAACAAAACCCGCAAGAAAACTTGAAAATTTCAAGGCAAAGTCACCCCTCGACTGGAAAATATAAAACCTTGAATATCTCGGAAACGGAGGCAGCTAGAGGGTCCAAACTTGCACTTTTTCAAATGGCTGCAACTCGAAAACTACGGCAGCTAGAGAGTTGATTTGGGTCTTTAAATGCAGCTTGTACCATGCCCTAAAAACCAAAAATAGGATTCCGGAACAAAACCCGCAAGAAAACTTGAAAATTTCAAGGCAAAGTCACCCCTCGACTGGAAAATATAAAACCTTGAATATCTCGGAAACGGAGGCAGCTAGAGGGTCCAAACTTGCACTTTTTCAAATGGCTGTAACTCGAAAACTACGGCAGCTAGAGAGTTGATTTTGGTCTAAAAATGCTGCTTGTACCATGCCCTAAGAACCAATAATAGGATTCCGGAACAAAACCCGCGAGAAAACTTGAAAATTTCAAGGCAAAGTCACCCCTCGACTGGAAAATATAAAACCTTGAATATCTCGGAAACGGAGGCAGCTAGAGGGTCCAAACTTGCACTTTTTCAAATGGCTGCAACTCGAAAACTACGGCAGCTAGAGAGTTGATTTGGGTCTTCAAATGCAGCTTGTACCATGCCCTAAAAACCAAAAATAGGATTCCGGAACAAAACCCGCAAGAAAACTTGAAAATTTCAAGGCAAAGTCACCCCTCGACTGGAAAATATAAAACCTTGAATATCTCGGAAACGGAGGCAGCTAGAGGGTCCAAACTTGCACTTTTTCAAATGGCTGTATCTCGAAAACTACGGCAGCTAGAGAGTTGATTTTGGTCTAAAAATGCAGCTTGTACCATGCCCTAAAAACCAAAAATAGGATTCCGGAACAAAACCCGCAAGAAAACTTGAAAATTTCAAAGCAAAGTCACCCCTCGACTGGAAAATATAAAACCTTGAATATCTCGGAAACGGAGGCAGCTAGAGGGTCCAAACTTGCACTTTTTCAAATGGCCCTACCTCGAAAACTGCGGCAGCTAGAGAGTTGATTTGGGTCTTCAAATGCTGCTTGTACCATGCCCTAAAAACCAAAAATAGGATTCCGGAACAAAACCCGCAAGAAAACTTGAAAATTTCAAGGCAAAGTCACCCCTCGACTGGAAAATATAAAACCTTGAATATCTCGGAAACGGAGGCAGCTAGAGGGTCCAAACTTGCACTTTTTCAAATGGCCCTACTTCGAAAACTACGGCAGCTAGAGAGTTGATTTTGGTCTAAAAATGCAGCTTGTACCATGCCCTAAAAACCAAAAATAGGATTCCGGAACAAAACCCGCAAGAAAACTTGAAAATTTCAAAGCAAAGTCACCCCTCGACTGGAAAATAAAAAACCTTGAATATCTCGGAAACGGAGGCAGCTAGAGGGTCCAAACTTGCACTTTTTCAAATGGCCCTACTTCGAAAACTACGGCAGCTAGAGAGTTGATTTTGGTCTTAAAATGCAGCTTGTACCATGCCCTAAAAACAAGAATAGGATTCCGGAACAAAACCCGCAAGAAAACTTGAAAATTTCAAAGCAAAGTCACCCCTCGACTGGAAAATATAAAACCTTGAATATCTCGGAAACGGAGGCAGCTAGAGGGTCCAAACTTGCACTTTTTCAAATGGCCCTACTTCGAAAACTACGGCAGCTAGAGAGTTGATTTTGGTCTTAAAATGCAGCTTGTACCATGCCCTAAAAACAAAAATAGGATTCCGGAACAAAACCCGCAAGAAAACTTGAAAATTTCAAAGCAAAGTCACCCCTCGACTGGAAAATATAAAACCTTGAATATCTCGGAAACGGAGGCAGCTAGAGGGTCCAAACTTGCACTTTTTCAAATGGCTGCAACTCGAAAACTACGGCAGCTAGAGAGTTGATTTGGGTCTTCAAATGCAGCTTGTACCATGCCCTAAAAACCAAAAATAGGATTCCGGAACAAAACCCGCAAGAAAACTTGAAAATTTCAAGGCAAAGTCACCCCTCGACTGGAAAATATAAAACCTTGAATATCTCGGAAACGGAGGCAGCTAGAGGGTCCAAACTTGCACTTTTTCAAATGGCCCTACCTCGAAAACTGCGGCAGCTAGAGAGTTGATTTGGGTCTTCAAATGCTGCTTGTACCATGCCCTAAAAACCAAAAATAGGATTCCGGAACAAAACCCGCAAGAAAACTTGAAAATTTCAAGGCAAAGTCACCCCTCGACTGGAAAATATAAAACCTTGAATATCTCGGAAACGGAGGCAGCCAGAGGGTCCAAACTTGCACTTTTTCAAATGGCTGCAACTCGAAAACTACGGCAGCTAGAGAGTTGATTTGGGTCTTCAAATGCAGCTTGTACCATGCCCTAAAAACCAAAAATAGGATTCCGGAACAAAACCCGCAAGAAAACTTGAAAATTTCAAGGCAAAGTCACCCCTCGACTGGAAAATATAAAACCTTGAATATCTCGGAAACGGAGGCAGCTAGAGGGTCCAAACTTGCACTTTTTCAAATGGCTGTAACTCGAAAACTACGGCAGCTAGAGAGTTGATTTTGGTCTTAAAATGCTGCTTGTACCATGCCCTAAGAACCAATAATAGGATTCCGGAACAAAACCCGCAAGAAAACTTGAAAATTTCAAGGCAAAGTCACCCCTCGACTGGAAAATATAAAACCTTGAATATCTCGGAAACGGAGGCAGCTAGAGGGTCCAAACTTGCACTTTTTCAAATGGCTGTATCTCGAAAACTACGGCAGCTAGAGAGTTGATTTTGGTCTAAAAATGCAGCTTGTACCATGCCCTAAAAACCAAAAATAGGATTCCGGAACAAAACCCGCAAGAAAACTTGAAAATTTCAAAGCAAAGTCACCCCTCGACTGGAAAATATAAAACCTTGAATATCTCGGAAACGGAGGCAGCTAGAGGGTCCAAACTTGCACTTTTTCAAATGGCTGTAACTCGAAAACTACGGCAGCTAGAGAGTTGATTTTGGTCTAAAAATGCAGCTTGTACCATGCCCTAAAAACCAAAAATAGGATTCCGGAACAAAACCCGCAAGAAAACTTGAAAATTTCAAGGCAAAGTCACCCCTCGACTGGAAAATATAAAACCTTGAATATCTCGGAAACGGAGGCAGCCAGAGGGTCCAAACTTGCACTTTTTCAAATGGCTGCAACTCGAAAACTACGGCAGCTAGAGAGTTGATTTGGGTCTTCAAATGCAGCTTGTACCATGCCCTAAAAACCAAAAATAGGATTCCGGAACAAAACCCGCAAGAAAACTTGAAAATTTCAAGGCAAAGTCACCCCTCGACTGGAAAATATAAAACCTTGAATATCTCGGAAACGGAGGCAGCTAGAGGGTCCAAACTTGCACTTTTTCAAATGGCTGTATCTCGAAAACTACGGCAGCTAGAGAGTTGATTTTGGTCTAAAAATGCAGCTTGTACCATGCCCTAAAAACCAAAAATAGGATTCCGGAACAAAACCCGCAAGAAAACTTGAAAATTTCAAAGCAAAGTCACCCCTCGACTGGAAAATATAAAACCTTGAATATCTCGGAAACGGAGGCAGCTAGAGGGTCCAAACTTGCACTTTTTCAAATGGCTGTAACTCGAAAACTACGGCAGCTAGAGAGTTGATTTTGGTCTAAAAATGCAGCTTGTACCATGCCCTAAAAACCAAAAATAGGATTCCGGAACAAAACCCGCAAGAAAACTTGAAAATTTCAAGGCAAAGTCACCCCTCGACTGGAAAATATAAAACCTTGAATATCTCGGAAACGGAGGCAGCCAGAGGGTCCAAACTTGCACTTTTTCAAATGGCTGCAACTCGAAAACTACGGCAGCTAGAGAGTTGATTTGGGTCTTCAAATGCAGCTTGTACCATGCCCTAAAAACCAAAAATAGGATTCCGGAACAAAACCCGCAAGAAAACTTGAAAATTTCAAGGCAAAGTCACCCCTCGACTGGAAAATATAAAACCTTGAATATCTCGGAAACGGAGGCAGCTAGAGGGTCCAAACTTGCACTTTTTCAAATGGCTGTAACTCGAAAACTACGGCAGCTAGAGAGTTGATTTTGGTCTAAAAATGCTGCTTGTACCATGCCCTAAGAACCAATAATAGGATTCCGGAACAAAACCCGCAAGAAAACTTGAAAATTTCAAGGCAAAGTCACCCCTCGACTGGAAAATATAAAACCTTGAATATCTCGGAAACGGAGGCAGCTAGAGGGTCCAAACTTGCACTTTTTCAAATGGCTGTATCTCGAAAACTACGGCAGCTAGAGAGTTGATTTTGGTCTAAAAATGCAGCTTGTACCATGCCCTAAAAACCAAAAATAGGATTCCGGAACAAAACCCGCAAGAAAACTTGAAAATTTCAAAGCAAAGTCACCCCTCGACTGGAAAATATAAAACCTTGAATATCTCGGAAACGGAGGCAGCTAGAGGGTCCAAACTTGCACTTTTTCAAATGGCTGTAACTCGAAAACTACGGCAGCTAGAGAGTTGATTTTGGTCTAAAAATGCTGCTTGTACCATGCCCTAAGAACCAATAATAGGATTCCGGAACAAAACCCGCAAGAAAACTTGAAAATTTCAAGGCAAAGTCACCCCTCGACTGGAAAATATAAAACCTTGAATATCTCGGAAACGGAGGCAGCTAGTGGGTCCAAACTTGCACTTTTTCAAATGGCCCTACCTCGAAAACTGCGGCAGCTAGAGAGTTGATTTGGGTCTTCAAATGCTGCTTGTACCATGCCCTAAAAACCAAAAATAGGATTCCGGAACAAAACCCGCAAGAAAACTTGAAAATTTCAAAGCAAAGTCACCCCTCGACTGGAAAATATAAAACCTTGAATATCTCGGAAACGGAGGCAGCTAGAGGGTCCAAATTTGCACTTTTTCAAATGGCTGCAACTCGAAAACTACGGCAGCTAGAGAGTTGATTTGGGTCTTCAAATGCAGCTTGTACCATGCCCTAAAAACCAAAAATAGGATTCCGGAACAAAACCCGCAAGAAAACTTGAAAATTTCAAGGCAAAGTCACCCCTCGACTGGAAAATATAAAACCTTGAATATCTCGGAAACGGAGGCAGCTAGAGGGTCCAAACTTGCACTTTTTCAAATGGCTGTAACTCGAAAACTACGGCAGCTAGAGAGTTGATTTTGGTCTAAAAATGCTGCTTGTACCATGCCCTAAGAACCAATAATAGGATTCCGGAACAAAACCCGCAAGAAAACTTGAAAATTTCAAGGCAAAGTCACCCCTCGACTGGAAAATATAAAACCTTGAATATCTCGGAAACGGAGGCAGCTAGAGGGTCCAAACTTGCACTTTTTCAAATGGCTGTAACTCGAAAACTACGGCAGCTAGAGAGTTGATTTTGGTCTAAAAATGCAGCTTGTACCATGCCCTAAAAACCAAAAATAGGATTCCGGAACAAAACCCGCAAGAAAACTTGAAAATTTCAAGGCAAAGTCACCCCTCGAATGGAAAATATAAAACCTTGAATATCTCGGAAACGGAGGCAGCTAGAGGGTCCAAACTTGCACTTTTTCAAATGGCCCTACTTCGAAAACTACGGCAGCTAGAGAGTTGATTTTGGTCTTAAAATGCAGCTTGTACCATGCCCTAAAAACAAAAACAGGATTCCGGAACAAAACCCGCAAGAAAACTTGAAAATTTCAAAGCAAAGTCACCCCTCGACTGGAAAATATAAAACCTTGAATATCTCGGAAACGGAGGCAGCTAGAGGGTCCAAACTTGCACTTTTTCAAATGGCTGTAACTCGAAAACTACGGCAGCTAGAGAGTTGATTTTGGTCTAAAAATGCAGCTTGTACCATGCCCTAAAAACCAAAAATAGGATTCCGGAACAAAACCCGCAAGAAAACTTGAAAATTTCAAGGCAAAGTCACCCCTCGAATGGAAAATATAAAACCTTGAATATCTCGGAAACGGAGGCAGCTAGAGGGTCCAAACTTGCACTTTTTCAAATGGCCCTACTTCGAAAACTACGGCAGCTAGAGAGTTGATTTTGGTCTAAAAATGCAGCTTGTACCATGCCCTAAAAACCAAAAATAGGATTCCGGAACAAAACCCGCAAGAAAACTTGAAAATTTCAAGGCAAAGTCACCCCTCGAATGGAAAATATAAAACCTTGAATATCTCGGAAACGGAGGCAGCTAGAGGGTCCAAACTTGCACTTTTTCAAATGGCCCTACCTCGAAAACTGCGGCAGCTAGAGAGTTGATTCGGGTCTTCAAATGCTGCTTGTACCATGCCCTAAAAACCAAAAATAGGATTCCGGAACAAAACCCGCAAGAAAACTTGAAAATTTCAAAGCAAAGTCACCCCTCGACTGGAAAATATAAAACCTTGAATATCTCGGAAACGGAGGCAGCTAGAGGGTCCAAACTTGCACTTTTTCAAATGGCCCTACCTCGAAAACTGCGGCAGCTAGAGAGTTGATTTGGGTCCTCAAATGCAGCTTGTACCATGCCCTAAAAACCAAAAATAGGATTCCGGAACAAAACCCGCAAGAAAACTTGAAAATTTCAAGGCAAAGTCACCCCTCGACTGGAAAATATAAAACCTTGAATATCTCGGAAACGGAGGCAGCTAGAGGGTCCAAACTTGCACTTTTTCAAATGGCTGTAACTCGAAAACTACGGCAGCTAGAGAGTTGATTTTGGTCTAAAAACGCAGCTTGTACCATGCCCTAAAAACCAAAAATAGGATTCCGGAACAAAACCCGCAAGAAAACTTGAAAATTTCAAGGCAAAGTCACCCCTCGAATGGAAAATATAAAACCTTGAATATCTCGGAAACGGAGGCAGCTAGAGGGTCCAAACTTGCACTTTTTCAAATGGCCCTACTTCGAAAACTACGGCAGCTAGAGAGTTGATTTTGGTCTTAAAATGCAGCTTGTACCATGCCCTAAAAACAAAAATAGGATTCCGGAACAAAACCCGCAAGAAAACTTGAAAATTTCAAAGCAAAGGCACCCCTCGACTGGAAAATATAAAACCTTGAATATCTCGGAAACGGAGGCAGCTAGAGGGTCCAAACTTGCACTTTTTCAAATGGCCCTACCTCGAAAACTGCGGCAGCTAGAGAGTTGATTTGGGTCTTCAAATGCTGCTTGTACCATGCCCTAAAAACCAAAAATAGGATTCCGGAACAAAACCCGCAAGAAAACTTGAAAATTTCAAGGCAAAGTCACCCCTCGACTGGAAAATATAAAACCTTGAATATCTCGGAAACGGAGGCAGCTAGAGGGTCCAAACTTGCACTTTTTCAAATGGCTGTAACTCGAAAACTACGGCAGCTAGAGAGTTGATTTTGGTCTAAAAATGCAGCTTGTACCATGCCCTAAAAACCAAAAATAGGATTCCGGAACAAAACCCGCAAGAAAACTTGAAAATTTCAAGGCAAAGTCACCCCTCGAATGGAAAATATAAAACCTTGAATATCTCGGAAACGGAGGCAGCTAGAGGGTCCAAACTTGCACTTTTTCAAATGGCTGTAACTCGAAAACTACGGCAGCTAGAGAGTTGATTTTGGTCTAAAAATGCAGCTTGTACCATGCCCTAAAAACCAAAAATAGGATTCCGGAACAAAACCCGCAAGAAAACTTGAAAATTTCAAGGCAAAGTCACCCCTCGAATGGAAAAAATAAAACCTTGAATATCTCGGAAACGGAGGCAGCTAGATTGTCCAAACTTGCACTTTTTCAAATGGCTGCAACTCGAAAACTACGGCAGCTAGAGAGTTGATTTGGGTCTTCAAATGCAGCTTGTACCATGCCCTAAAAACCAAAAATAGGATTCCGCAAGAAACCCGCAAGAAAACTTGAAAATTTCAAGGCAAAGTCACCCCTCGACTGGAAAATATAAAACCTTGAATATCTCGGAAACGGAGGCAGCTAGAGGGTCCAAACTTGCACTTTTTCAAATGGCTGTAACTCGAAAACTACGGCAGCTAGAGAGTTGATTTTGGTCTTAAAATGCAGCTTGTACCATGCCCTAAAAACCAAAAATAGGATTCCGGAACAAAACCCGCAAGAAAACTTGAAAATTTCAAGGCAAAGTCACCCCTCGACTGGAAAATATAAAACCTTGAATATCTCGGAAACGGAGGCAGCTAGAGGGTCCAAACTTGCACTTTTTCAAATGGCCCTACCTCGAAAACTGCGGCAGCTAGAGAGTTGATTTGGGTCTTCAAATGCTGCTTGTACCATGCCCTAAAAACCAAAAATAGGATTCCGGAACAAAACCCGCAAGAAAACTTGAAAGTTTCAAGGCAAAGTCACCCCTCGACTGGAAAATATAAAACCTTGAATATCTCGGAAACGGAGGCAGCTAGAGGGTCCAAACTTGCACTTTTTCAAATGGCCCTACCTCGAAAACTGCGGCAGCTAGAGAGTTGATTTGGGTCTTCAAATGCTGCTTGTACCATGCCCTAAAAACAAAAATAGGATTCCGGAACAAAACCCGCAAGAAAACTTGAAAATTTCAAAGCAAAGTCACCCCTCGACTGGAAAATATAAAACCTTGAATATCTCGGAAACGGAGGCAGCTAGAGGGTCCAAACTTGCACTTTTTCAAATGGCTGCAACTCGAAAACTACGGCAGCTAGAGAGTTGATTTGGGTCTTCAAATGCAGCTTGTACCATGCCCTAAAAACCAAAAATAGGATTCCGGAACAAAACCCGCAAGAAAACTTGAAAATTTCAAGGCAAAGTCACCCCTCGACTGGAAAATATAAAACCTTGAATATCTCGGAAACGGAGGCAGCTAGAGGGTCCAAACTTGCACTTTTTCAAATGGCTGTAACTCGAAAACTACGGCAGCTAGAGAGTTGATTTTGGTCTAAAAATGCAGCTTGTACCATGCCCTAAAAACCAAAAATAGGATTCCGGAACAAAACCCGCAAGAAAACTTGAAAATTTCAAAGCAAAGTCACCCCTCGACTGGAAAATATAAAACATTGAATATCTCGGAAACGGAGGCAGCTAGAGGGTCCAAACTTGCACTTTTTCAAATGGCCCTACCTCGAAAACTGCGGCAGCTAGAGAGTTGATTTGGGTCTTAAAATGCTGCTTGTACCATGCCCTAAAAACCAAAAATAGGATTCCGGAACAAAACCCGCAAGAAAACTTGAAAATTTCAAGGCAAAGTCACCCCTCGACTGGAAAATATAAAACCTTGAATATCTCGGAAACGGAGGCAGCTAGAGGGTCCAAACTTGCACTTTTTCAAATGGCTGTAACTCGAAAACTACGGCAGCTAGAGAGTTGATTTTGGTCTAAAAATGCAGCTTGTACCATGCCCTAAAAACCAAAAATAGGATTCCGGAACAAAACCCGCAAGAAAACTTGAAAATTTCAAAGCAAAGTCACCCCTCGACTGGAAAATATAAAACCTTGAATATCTCGGAAACGGAGGCAGCTAGAGGGTCCAAACTTGCACTTTTTCAAATGGCCCTACCTCGAAAACTGCGGCAGCTAGAGAGTTGATTTGGGTCTTAAAATGCTGCTTGTACCATGCCCTAAAAACCAAAAATAGGATTCCGGAACAAAACCCGCAAGAAAACTTGAAAATTTCAAGGCAAAGTCACCCCTCGACTGGAAAATATAAAACCTTGAATATCTCGGAAACGGAGGCAGCTAGAGGGTCCAAACTTGCACTTTTTCAAATGGCCCTACTTCGAAAACTACGGCAGCTAGAGAGTTGATTTTGGTCTTAAAATGCAGCTTGTACCATGCCCTAAAAACCAAAAATAGGATTCCGGAACAAAACCCGCAAGAAAACTTGAAAATTTCAAAGCAAAGTCACCCCTCGACTGGAAAATATAAAACCTTGAATATCTCGGAAACGGAGGCAGCTAGAGGGTCCAAACTTGCACTTTTTCAAATGGCTGCAACTCGAAAACTACGGCAGCTAGAGAGTTGATTTGGGTCTTCAAATGCAGCTTGTACCATGCCCTAAAAACCAAAAATAGGATTCCGGAACAAAACCCGCAAGAAAACTTGAAAATTTCAAGGCAAAGTCACCCCTCGACTGGAAAATATAAAACCTTGAATATCTCGGAAACGGAGGCAGCTAGAGGGTCCAAACTTGCACTTTTTCAAATGGCTGTAACTCGAAAACTACGGCAGCTAGAGAGTTGATTTTGGTCTAAAAATGCAGCTTGTACCATGCCCTAAAAACCAAAAATAGGATTCCGGAACAAAACCCGCAAGAAAACTTGAAAATTTCAAAGCAAAGTCACCCCTCGACTGGAAAATATAAAACATTGAATATCTCGGAAACGGAGGCAGCTAGAGGGTCCAAACTTGCACTTTTTCAAATGGCCCTACCTCGAAAACTGCGGCAGCTAGAGAGTTGATTTGGGTCTTAAAATGCTGCTTGTACCATGCCCTAAAAACCAAAAATAGGATTCCGGAACAAAACCCGCAAGAAAACTTGAAAATTTCAAGGCAAAGTCACCCCTCGACTGGAAAATATAAAACCTTGAATATCTCGGAAACGGAGGCAGCTAGAGGGTCCAAACTTGCACTTTTTCAAATGGCTGTAACTCGAAAACTACGGCAGCTAGAGAGTTGATTTTGGTCTAAAAATGCAGCTTGTACCATGCCCTAAAAACCAAAAATAGGATTCCGGAACAAAACCCGCAAGAAAACTTGAAAATTTCAAAGCAAAGTCACCCCTCGACTGGAAAATATAAAACCTTGAATATCTCGGAAACGGAGGCAGCTAGAGGGTCCAAACTTGCACTTTTTCAAATGGCCCTACCTCGAAAACTGCGGCAGCTAGAGAGTTGATTTGGGTCTTAAAATGCTGCTTGTACCATGCCCTAAAAACCAAAAATAGGATTCCGGAACAAAACCCGCAAGAAAACTTGAAAATTTCAAGGCAAAGTCACCCCTCGACTGGAAAATATAAAACCTTGAATATCTCGGAAACGGAGGCAGCTAGAGGGTCCAAACTTGCACTTTTTCAAATGGCCCTACTTCGAAAACTACGGCAGCTAGAGAGTTGATTTTGGTCTTAAAATGCAGCTTGTACCATGCCCTAAAAACCAAAAATAGGATTCCGGAACAAAACCCGCAAGAAAACTTGAAAATTTGAAAGCAAAGTCACCCCCCGACTGGAAAATATAAAACCTTGAATATCTCGGAAACGGAGGCAGCTAGAGGGTCCAAACTTGCACTTTTTCAAATGGCTGCAACTCGAAAACTACGGCAGCTAGAGAGTTGATTTGGGTCTTCAAATGCAGCTTGTACCATGCCCTAAAAACCAAAAATAGGATTCCGGAACAAAACCCGCAAGAAAACTTGAAAATTTCAAGGCAAAGTCACCCCTCGACTGGAAAATATAAAACCTTGAATATCTCGGAAACGGAGGCAGCTAGAGGGTCCAAACTTGCACTTTTTCAAATGGCCCTACTTCGAAAACTACGGCAGCTAGAGAGTTGATTTTGGTCTTAAAATGCAGCTTGTACCATGCCCTAAAAACCAAAAATAGGATTCCGGAACAAAACCCGCAAGAAAACTTGAAAATTTCAAAGCAAAGTCACCCCTCGACTGGAAAATATAAAACCTTGAATATCTCGGAAACGGAGGCAGCTAGAGGGTCCAAACTTGCACTTTTTCAAATGGCTGCAACTCGAAAACTACGGCAGCTAGAGAGTTGATTTGGGTCTTCAAATGCAGCTTGTACCATGCCCTAAAAACCAAAAATAGGATTCCGGAACAAAACCCGCAAGAAAACTTGAAAATTTCAAGGCAAAGTCACCCCTCGACTGGAAAATATAAAACCTTGAATATCTCGGAAACGGAGGCAGCTAGAGGGTCCAAACTTGCACTTTTTCAAATGGCTGTAACTCGAAAACTACGGCAGCTAGAGAGTTGATTTTGGTCTAAAAATGCTGCTTGTACCATGCCCTAAAAACCAAAAATAGGATTCCGGAACAAAACCCGCAAGAAAACTTGAAAATTTCAAGGCAAAGTCACCCCTCGACTGGAAAATATAAAACCTTGAATATCTCGGAAACGGAGGCAGCTAGAGGGTCCAAACTTGCACTTTTTCAAATGGCTGTAACTCGAAAACTACGGCAGCTAGAGAGTTGATTTTGGTCTAAAAATGCAGCTTGTACCATGCCCTAAAAACCAAAAATAGGATTCCGGAACAAAACCCGCAAGAAAACTTGAAAATTTCAAAGCAAAGTCACCCCTCGACTGGAAAATATAAAACCTTGAATATCTCGGAAACGGAGGCAGCTAGAGGGTCCAAACTTGCACTTTTTCAAATGGCCCTACTTCGAAAACTGCGGCAGCTAGAGAGTTGATTTGGGTCTTCAAATGCTGCTTGTACCATGCCCTAAAAACCAAAAATAGGATTCCGGAACAAAACCCGCAAGAAAACTTGAAAATTTCAAAGCAAAGTCACCCCTCGACTGGAAAATATAAAACCTTGAATATCTCGGAAACGGAGGCAGCTAGAGGGTCCAAACTTGCACTTTTTCAAATGGCTGTAACTCGAAAACTACGGCAGCTAGAGAGTTGATTTTGGTCTAAAAATGCAGCTTGTACCATGCCCTAAAAACCAAAAATAGGATTCCGGAACAAAACCCGCAAGAAAACTTGAAAATTTCAAAGCAAAGTCACCCCTCGACTGGAAAATATAAAACCTTGAATATCTCGGAAACGGAGGCAGCTAGAGGGTCCAAACTTGCACTTTTTCAAATGGCCCTACCTCGAAAACTGCGGCAGCTAGAGAGTTGATTTGGGTCTTAAAATGCTGCTTGTACCATGCCCTAAAAACCAAAAATAGGATTCCGGAACAAAACCCGCAAGAAAACTTGAAAATTTCAAGGCAAAGTCACCCCTCGACTGGAAAATATAAAACCTTGAATATCTCGGAAACGGAGGCAGCTAGAGGGTCCAAACTTGCACTTTTTCAAATGGCCCTACTTCGAAAACTGCGGCAGCTAGAGAGTTGATTTGGGTCTTCAAATGCTGCTTGTACCATGCCCTAAAAACCAAAAATAGGATTCCGGAACAAAACCCGCAAGAAAACTTGAAAATTTCAAAGCAAAGTCACCCCTCGACTGGAAAATATAAAACCTTGAATATCTCGGAAACGGAGGCAGCTAGAGGGTCCAAACTTGCACTTTTTCAAATGGCTGTAACTCGAAAACTACGGCAGCTAGAGAGTTGATTTTGGTCTAAAAATGCAGCTTGTACCATGCCCTAAAAACCAAAAATAGGATTCCGGAACAAAACCCGCAAGAAAACTTGAAAATTTCAAGACAAAGTCACCCCTCGACTGGAAAATATAAAACCTTGAATATCTCGGAAACGGAGGCAGCTAGAGGGTCCAAACTTGCACTTTTTCAAATGGCCCTACCTCGAAAACTGCGGCAGCTAGAGAGTCGATTTGGGTCTTCAAATGCTGCTTGTACCATGCCCTAAAAACCAAAAATAGGATTCCGGAACAAAACCCGCAAGAAAACTTGAAAATTTCAAGGCAAAGTCACCCCTCGACTGGAAAATATAAAACCTTGAATATCTCGGAAACGGAGGCAGCTAGAGGGTCCAAACTTGCACTTTTTCAAATGGCCCTACTTCGAAAACTGCGGCAGCTAGAGAGTTGATTTGGGTCTTCAAATGCTGCTTGTACCATGCCCTAAAAACCAAAAATAGGATTCCGGAACAAAACCCGCAAGAAAACTTGAAAATTTCAAAGCAAAGTCACCCCTCGACTGGAAAATATAAAACCTTGAATATCTCGGAAACGGAGGCAGCTAGAGGGTCCAAACTTGCACTTTTTCAAATGGCTGTAACTCGAAAACTACGGCAGCTAGAGAGTTGATTTTGGTCTAAAAATGCAGCTTGTACCATGCCCTAAAAACCAAAAATAGGATTCCGGAACAAAACCCGCAAGAAAACTTGAAAATTTCAAGACAAAGTCACCCCTCGACTGGAAAATATAAAACCTTGAATATCTCGGAAACGGAGGCAGCTAGAGGGTCCAAACTTGCACTTTTTCAAATGGCCCTACCTCGAAAACTGCGGCAGCTAGAGAGTCGATTTGGGTCTTCAAATGCTGCTTGTACCATGCCCTAAAAACCAAAAATAGGATTCCGGAACAAAACCCGCAAGAAAACTTGAAAATTTCAAGGCAAAGTCACCCCTCGACTGGAAAATATAAAACCTTGAATATCTCGGAAACGGAGGCAGCTAGAGGGTCCAAACTTGCACTTTTTCAAATGGCCCTACTTCGAAAACTGCGGCAGCTAGAGAGTTGATTTGGGTCTTCAAATGCTGCTTGTACCATGCCCTAAAAACCAAAAATAGGATTCCGGAACAAAACCCGCAAGAAAACTTGAAAATTTCAAAGCAAAGTCACCCCTCGACTGGAAAATATAAAACCTTGAATATCTCGGAAACGGAGGCAGCTAGAGGGTCCAAACTTGCACTTTTTCAAATGGCTGTAACTCGAAAACTACGGCAGCTAGAGAGTTGATTTTGGTCTAAAAATGCAGCTTGTACCATGCCCTAAAAACCAAAAATAGGATTCCGGAACAAAACCCGCAAGAAAACTTGAAAATTTCAAAGCAAAGTCACCCCTCGACTGGAAAATATAAAACCTTGAATATCTCGGAAACGGAGGCAGCTAGAGGGTCCAAACTTGCACTTTTTCAAATGGCCCTACCTCGAAAACTGCGGCAGCTAGAGAGTTGATTTGGGTCTTAAAATGCTGCTTGTACCATGCCCTAAAAACCAAAAATAGGATTCCGGAACAAAACCCGCAAGAAAACTTGAAAATTTCAAGGCAAAGTCACCCCTCGACTGGAAAATATAAAACCTTGAATATCTCGGAAACGGAGGCAGCTAGAGGGTCCAAACTTGCACTTTTTCAAATGGCCCTACTTCGAAAACTGCGGCAGCTAGAGAGTTGATTTGGGTCTTCAAATGCTGCTTGTACCATGCCCTAAAAACCAAAAATAGGATTCCGGAACAAAACCCGCAAGAAAACTTGAAAATTTCAAAGCAAAGTCACCCCTCGACTGGAAAATATAAAACCTTGAATATCTCGGAAACGGAGGCAGCTAGAGGGTCCAAACTTGCACTTTTTCAAATGGCTGTAACTCGAAAACTACGGCAGCTAGAGAGTTGATTTTGGTCTAAAAATGCAGCTTGTACCATGCCCTAAAAACCAAAAATAGGATTCCGGAACAAAACCCGCAAGAAAACTTGAAAATTTCAAAGCAAAGTCACCCCTCGACTGGAAAATATAAAACCTTGAATATCTCGGAAACGGAGGCAGCTAGAGGGTCCAAACTTGCACTTTTTCAAATGGCCCTACTTCGAAAACTGCGGCAGCTAGAGAGTTGATTTGGGTCTTAAAATGCTGCTTGTACCATGCCCTAAAAACCAAAAATAGGATTCCGGAACAAAACCCGCAAGAAAACTTGAAAATTTCAAGGCAAAGTCACCCCTCGACTGGAAAATATAAAACCTTGAATATCTCGGAAACGGAGGCAGCTAGAGGGTCCAAACTTGCACTTTTTCAAATGGCCCTACTTCGAAAACTGCGGCAGCTAGAGAGTCGATTTGGGTCTTCAAATGCTGCTTGTACCATGCCCTAAAAACCAAAAATAGGATTCCGGAACAAAACCCGCAAGAAAACTTGAAAATTTCAAGACAAAGTCACCCCTCGACTGGAAAATATAAAACCTTGAATATCTCGGAAACGGAGGCAGCTAGAGGGTCCAAACTTGCACTTTTTCAAATGGCCCTACCTCGAAAACTGCGGCAGCTAGAGAGTCGATTTGGGTCTTCAAATGCTGCTTGTACCATGCCCTAAAAACCAAAAATAGGATTCCGGAACAAAACCCGCAAGAAAACTTGAAAATTTCAAGGCAAAGTCACCCCTCGACTGGAAAATATAAAACCTTGAATATCTCGGAAACGGAGGCAGCTAGAGGGCCCAAACTTGCACTTTTTCAAATGGCTGTAACTCGAAAGCTACGGCAGCTAGAGAGTTGATTTGGGTCTTAAAATGCAGCTTGTACCATGCCCTAAAAACCAAAAATAGGATTCCGGAACAAAACCCGCAAGAAAACTTGAAAATTTCAAGGCAAAGTCACCCCTCGACTGGAAAATATAAAACCTTGAATATCTCGGAAACGGAGGCAGCTAGAGGGTCCAAACTTGCACTTTTTCAAATGGCCCTACCTCGAAAACTGCGGCAGCTAGAGAGTTGATTTGGGTCTTCAAATGCAGCTTGTACCATGCCCTAAAAACCAAAAATAGGATTCCGGAACAAAACCCGCAAGAAAACTTGAAAATTTCAAAGCAAAGTCACCCCTCGACTGGAAAATATAAAACCTTGAATATCTCGGAAACGGAGGCAGCTAGAGGGTCCAAACTTGCACTTTTTCAAATGGCTGTAACTCGAAAACTACGGCAGCTAGAGAGTTGATTTGGGTCTAAAAATGCAGCTTGTACCATGCCCTAAAAACCAAAAATAGGATTCCGGAACAAAACCCGCAAGAAATCTTGAAAATTTCAAGGCAAAGTCACCCCTCGACTGGAAAATATAAAACCTTGAATATCTCGGAAACGGAGGCAGCTAGAGGGTCCAAACTTGCACTTTTTCAAATGGCTGTAACTCGAAAGCTGCGGCAGCTAGAGAGTTGATTTTGGTCTAAAAATGCAGCTTGTACCATGCCCTAAAAACCAAAAATAGGATTCCGGAACAAAACCCGCAAGAAAACTTGAAAATTTCAAGGCAAAGTCACCCCTCGACTGGAAAATATAAAACCTTGAATATCTCGGAAACGGAGGCAGCTAGAGGGTCCAAACTTGCACTTTTTCAAATGGCTGTAACTCGAAAACTACGGCAGCTAGAGAGTTGATTTGGGTCTTAAAATGCAGCTTGTACCATGCCCTAAAAACCAAAAATAGGATTTCGGAACAAAACCCGCAAGAAAACTTGAAAATTTCAAGGCAAAGTCACCCCTCGACTGGAAAATATAAAACCTTGAATATCTCGGAAACGGAGGCAGCTAGAGGGTCCAAACTTGCACTTTTTCAAATGGCCCTACCTCGAAAACTGCGGCAGCTAGAGAGTTGATTTGGGTCTTCAAATGCAGCTTGTACCATGCCCTAAAAACCAAAAATAGGATTCCGGAACAAAACCCGCAAGAAAACTTGAAAATTTCAAAGCAAAGTCACCCCTCGACTGGAAAATATAAAACCTTGAATATCTCGGAAACGGAGGCAGCTAGAGGGTCCAAACTTGCACTTTTTCAAATGGCCCTACCTCGAAAACTGCGGCAGCTAGAGAGTTGATTTGGGTCTTCAAATGCAGCTTGTACCATGCCCTAAAAACCAAAAATAGGATTCCGGAACAAAACCCGCAAGAAAACTTGAAAATTTCAAAGCAAAGTCACCCCTCGACTGGAAAATATAAAACCTTGAATATCTCGGAAACGGAGGCAGCTAGAGGGTCCAAACTTGCACTTTTTCAAATGGCTGCAACTCGAAAACTACGGCAGCTAGAGAGTTGATTTGGGTCTTCAAATGCAGCTTGTACCATGCCCTAAAAACCAAAAATAGGATTCCGGAACAAAACCCGCAAGAAAACTTGAAAATTTCAAGGCAAAGTCACCCCTCGACTGGAAAATATAAAACCTTGAATATCTCGGAAACGGAGGCAGCTAGAGGGTCCAAACTTGCACTTTTTCAAATGGCTGTAACTCGAAAACTACGGCAGCTAGAGAGTTGATTTTGGTCTAAAAATGCAGCTTGTACCATGCCCTAAAAACCAAAAATAGGATTCCGGAACAAAACCCGCAAGAAAACTTGAAAATTTCAAAGCAAAGTCACCCCTCGACTGGAAAATATAAAACATTGAATATCTCGGAAACGGAGGCAGCTAGAGGGTCCAAACTTGCACTTTTTCAAATGGCCCTACCTCGAAAACTGCGGCAGCTAGAGAGTTGATTTGGGTCTTAAAATGCTGCTTGTACCATGCCCTAAAAACCAAAAATAGGATTCCGGAACAAAACCCGCAAGAAAACTTGAAAATTTCAAGGCAAAGTCACCCCTCGACTGGAAAATATAAAACCTTGAATATCTCGGAAACGGAGGCAGCTAGAGGGTCCAAACTTGCACTTTTTCAAATGGCTGTAACTCGAAAACTACGGCAGCTAGAGAGTTGATTTTGGTCTAAAAATGCAGCTTGTACCATGCCCTAAAAACCAAAAATAGGATTCCGGAACAAAACCCGCAAGAAAACTTGAAAATTTCAAAGCAAAGTCACCCCTCGACTGGAAAATATAAAACCTTGAATATCTCGGAAACGGAGGCAGCTAGAGGGTCCAAACTTGCACTTTTTCAAATGGCCCTACCTCGAAAACTGCGGCAGCTAGAGAGTTGATTTGGGTCTTAAAATGCTGCTTGTACCATGCCCTAAAAACCAAAAATAGGATTCCGGAACAAAACCCGCAAGAAAACTTGAAAATTTCAAGGCAAAGTCACCCCTCGACTGGAAAATATAAAACCTTGAATATCTCGGAAACGGAGGCAGCTAGAGGGTCCAAACTTGCACTTTTTCAAATGGCCCTACTTCGAAAACTACGGCAGCTAGAGAGTTGATTTTGGTCTTAAAATGCAGCTTGTACCATGCCCTAAAAACCAAAAATAGGATTCCGGAACAAAACCCGCAAGAAAACTTGAAAATTTGAAAGCAAAGTCACCCCCCGACTGGAAAATATAAAACCTTGAATATCTCGGAAACGGAGGCAGCTAGAGGGTCCAAACTTGCACTTTTTCAAATGGCTGCAACTCGAAAACTACGGCAGCTAGAGAGTTGATTTGGGTCTTCAAATGCAGCTTGTACCATGCCCTAAAAACCAAAAATAGGATTCCGGAACAAAACCCGCAAGAAAACTTGAAAATTTCAAGGCAAAGTCACCCCTCGACTGGAAAATATAAAACCTTGAATATCTCGGAAACGGAGGCAGCTAGAGGGTCCAAACTTGCACTTTTTCAAATGGCCCTACTTCGAAAACTACGGCAGCTAGAGAGTTGATTTTGGTCTTAAAATGCAGCTTGTACCATGCCCTAAAAACCAAAAATAGGATTCCGGAACAAAACCCGCAAGAAAACTTGAAAATTTCAAAGCAAAGTCACCCCTCGACTGGAAAATATAAAACCTTGAATATCTCGGAAACGGAGGCAGCTAGAGGGTCCAAACTTGCACTTTTTCAAATGGCTGCAACTCGAAAACTACGGCAGCTAGAGAGTTGATTTGGGTCTTCAAATGCAGCTTGTACCATGCCCTAAAAACCAAAAATAGGATTCCGGAACAAAACCCGCAAGAAAACTTGAAAATTTCAAGGCAAAGTCACCCCTCGACTGGAAAATATAAAACCTTGAATATCTCGGAAACGGAGGCAGCTAGAGGGTCCAAACTTGCACTTTTTCAAATGGCTGTAACTCGAAAACTACGGCAGCTAGAGAGTTGATTTTGGTCTAAAAATGCTGCTTGTACCATGCCCTAAAAACCAAAAATAGGATTCCGGAACAAAACCCGCAAGAAAACTTGAAAATTTCAAGGCAAAGTCACCCCTCGACTGGAAAATATAAAACCTTGAATATCTCGGAAACGGAGGCAGCTAGAGGGTCCAAACTTGCACTTTTTCAAATGGCTGTAACTCGAAAACTACGGCAGCTAGAGAGTTGATTTTGGTCTTAAAATGCAGCTTGTACCATGCCCTAAGAACCAAAAATAGGATTCCGGAACAAAACCCGCAAGAAAACTTGAAAATTTCAAGGCAAAGTCACCCCTCGACTGGAAAATATAAAACCTTGAATATCTCGGAAACGGAGGCAGCTAGAGGGTCCAAACTTGCACTTTTTCAAATGGCTGTAACTCGAAAACTACGGCAGCTAGAGAGTTGATTTTGGTCTAAAAATGCAGCTTGTACCATGCCCTAAAAACCAAAAATAGGATTCCGGAACAAAACCCGCAAGAAAACTTGAAAATTTCAAAGCAAAGTCACCCCTCGACTGGAAAATATAAAACCTTGAATATCTCGGAAACGGAGGCAGCTAGAGGGTCCAAACTTGCACTTTTTCAAATGGCCCTACCTCGAAAACTGCGGCAGCTAGAGAGTTGATTTGGGTCTTAAAATGCTGCTTGTACCATGCCCTAAAAACCAAAAATAGGATTCCGGAACAAAACCCGCAAGAAAACTTGAAAATTTCAAGGCAAAGTCACCCCTCGACTGGAAAATATAAAACCTTGAATATCTCGGAAACGGAGGCAGCTAGAGGGTCCAAACTTGCACTTTTTCAAATGGCCCTACTTCGAAAACTGCGGCAGCTAGAGAGTTGATTTGGGTCTTCAAATGCTGCTTGTACCATGCCCTAAAAACCAAAAATAGGATTCCGGAACAAAACCCGCAAGAAAACTTGAAAATTTCAAAGCAAAGTCACCCCTCGACTGGAAAATATAAAACCTTGAATATCTCGGAAACGGAGGCAGCTAGAGGGTCCAAACTTGCACTTTTTCAAATGGCTGTAACTCGAAAACTACGGCAGCTAGAGAGTTGATTTTGGTCTAAAAATGCAGCTTGTACCATGCCCTAAAAACCAAAAATAGGATTCCGGAACAAAACCCGCAAGAAAACTTGAAAATTTCAAGACAAAGTCACCCCTCGACTGGAAAATATAAAACCTTGAATATCTCGGAAACGGAGGCAGCTAGAGGGTCCAAACTTGCACTTTTTCAAATGGCCCTACCTCGAAAACTGCGGCAGCTAGAGAGTCGATTTGGGTCTTCAAATGCTGCTTGTACCATGCCCTAAAAACCAAAAATAGGATTCCGGAACAAAACCCGCAAGAAAACTTGAAAATTTCAAGGCAAAGTCACCCCTCGACTGGAAAATATAAAACCTTGAATATCTCGGAAACGGAGGCAGCTAGAGGGTCCAAACTTGCACTTTTTCAAATGGCCCTACTTCGAAAACTGCGGCAGCTAGAGAGTTGATTTGGGTCTTCAAATGCTGCTTGTACCATGCCCTAAAAACCAAAAATAGGATTCCGGAACAAAACCCGCAAGAAAACTTGAAAATTTCAAAGCAAAGTCACCCCTCGACTGGAAAATATAAAACCTTGAATATCTCGGAAACGGAGGCAGCTAGAGGGTCCAAACTTGCACTTTTTCAAATGGCTGTAACTCGAAAACTACGGCAGCTAGAGAGTTGATTTTGGTCTAAAAATGCAGCTTGTACCATGCCCTAAAAACCAAAAATAGGATTCCGGAACAAAACCCGCAAGAAAACTTGAAAATTTCAAGACAAAGTCACCCCTCGACTGGAAAATATAAAACCTTGAATATCTCGGAAACGGAGGCAGCTAGAGGGTCCAAACTTGCACTTTTTCAAATGGCCCTACCTCGAAAACTGCGGCAGCTAGAGAGTCGATTTGGGTCTTCAAATGCTGCTTGTACCATGCCCTAAAAACCAAAAATAGGATTCCGGAACAAAACCCGCAAGAAAACTTGAAAATTTCAAGGCAAAGTCACCCCTCGACTGGAAAATATAAAACCTTGAATATCTCGGAAACGGAGGCAGCTAGAGGGTCCAAACTTGCACTTTTTCAAATGGCCCTACTTCGAAAACTGCGGCAGCTAGAGAGTTGATTTGGGTCTTCAAATGCTGCTTGTACCATGCCCTAAAAACCAAAAATAGGATTCCGGAACAAAACCCGCAAGAAAACTTGAAAATTTCAAAGCAAAGTCACCCCTCGACTGGAAAATATAAAACCTTGAATATCTCGGAAACGGAGGCAGCTAGAGGGTCCAAACTTGCACTTTTTCAAATGGCTGTAACTCGAAAACTACGGCAGCTAGAGAGTTGATTTTGGTCTAAAAATGCAGCTTGTACCATGCCCTAAAAACCAAAAATAGGATTCCGGAACAAAACCCGCAAGAAAACTTGAAAATTTCAAAGCAAAGTCACCCCTCGACTGGAAAATATAAAACCTTGAATATCTCGGAAACGGAGGCAGCTAGAGGGTCCAAACTTGCACTTTTTCAAATGGCCCTACCTCGAAAACTGCGGCAGCTAGAGAGTTGATTTGGGTCTTAAAATGCTGCTTGTACCATGCCCTAAAAACCAAAAATAGGATTCCGGAACAAAACCCGCAAGAAAACTTGAAAATTTCAAGGCAAAGTCACCCCTCGACTGGAAAATATAAAACCTTGAATATCTCGGAAACGGAGGCAGCTAGAGGGTCCAAACTTGCACTTTTTCAAATGGCCCTACTTCGAAAACTGCGGCAGCTAGAGAGTTGATTTGGGTCTTCAAATGCTGCTTGTACCATGCCCTAAAAACCAAAAATAGGATTCCGGAACAAAACCCGCAAGAAAACTTGAAAATTTCAAAGCAAAGTCACCCCTCGACTGGAAAATATAAAACCTTGAATATCTCGGAAACGGAGGCAGCTAGAGGGTCCAAACTTGCACTTTTTCAAATGGCTGTAACTCGAAAACTACGGCAGCTAGAGAGTTGATTTTGGTCTAAAAATGCAGCTTGTACCATGCCCTAAAAACCAAAAATAGGATTCCGGAACAAAACCCGCAAGAAAACTTGAAAATTTCAAAGCAAAGTCACCCCTCGACTGGAAAATATAAAACCTTGAATATCTCGGAAACGGAGGCAGCTAGAGGGTCCAAACTTGCACTTTTTCAAATGGCCCTACTTCGAAAACTGCGGCAGCTAGAGAGTTGATTTGGGTCTTAAAATGCTGCTTGTACCATGCCCTAAAAACCAAAAATAGGATTCCGGAACAAAACCCGCAAGAAAACTTGAAAATTTCAAGGCAAAGTCACCCCTCGACTGGAAAATATAAAACCTTGAATATCTCGGAAACGGAGGCAGCTAGAGGGTCCAAACTTGCACTTTTTCAAATGGCCCTACTTCGAAAACTGCGGCAGCTAGAGAGTCGATTTGGGTCTTCAAATGCTGCTTGTACCATGCCCTAAAAACCAAAAATAGGATTCCGGAACAAAACCCGCAAGAAAACTTGAAAATTTCAAGACAAAGTCACCCCTCGACTGGAAAATATAAAACCTTGAATATCTCGGAAACGGAGGCAGCTAGAGGGTCCAAACTTGCACTTTTTCAAATGGCCCTACCTCGAAAACTGCGGCAGCTAGAGAGTCGATTTGGGTCTTCAAATGCTGCTTGTACCATGCCCTAAAAACCAAAAATAGGATTCCGGAACAAAACCCGCAAGAAAACTTGAAAATTTCAAGGCAAAGTCACCCCTCGACTGGAAAATATAAAACCTTGAATATCTCGGAAACGGAGGCAGCTAGAGGGCCCAAACTTGCACTTTTTCAAATGGCTGTAACTCGAAAGCTACGGCAGCTAGAGAGTTGATTTGGGTCTTAAAATGCAGCTTGTACCATGCCCTAAAAACCAAAAATAGGATTCCGGAACAAAACCCGCAAGAAAACTTGAAAATTTCAAGGCAAAGTCACCCCTCGACTGGAAAATATAAAACCTTGAATATCTCGGAAACGGAGGCAGCTAGAGGGTCCAAACTTGCACTTTTTCAAATGGCCCTACCTCGAAAACTGCGGCAGCTAGAGAGTTGATTTGGGTCTTCAAATGCAGCTTGTACCATGCCCTAAAAACCAAAAATAGGATTCCGGAACAAAACCCGCAAGAAAACTTGAAAATTTCAAAGCAAAGTCACCCCTCGACTGGAAAATATAAAACCTTGAATATCTCGGAAACGGAGGCAGCTAGAGGGTCCAAACTTGCACTTTTTCAAATGGCTGTAACTCGAAAACTACGGCAGCTAGAGAGTTGATTTGGGTCTAAAAATGCAGCTTGTACCATGCCCTAAAAACCAAAAATAGGATTCCGGAACAAAACCCGCAAGAAATCTTGAAAATTTCAAGGCAAAGTCACCCCTCGACTGGAAAATATAAAACCTTGAATATCTCGGAAACGGAGGCAGCTAGAGGGTCCAAACTTGCACTTTTTCAAATGGCTGTAACTCGAAAGCTGCGGCAGCTAGAGAGTTGATTTTGGTCTAAAAATGCAGCTTGTACCATGCCCTAAAAACCAAAAATAGGATTCCGGAACAAAACCCGCAAGAAAACTTGAAAATTTCAAGGCAAAGTCACCCCTCGACTGGAAAATATAAAACCTTGAATATCTCGGAAACGGAGGCAGCTAGAGGGTCCAAACTTGCACTTTTTCAAATGGCTGTAACTCGAAAACTACGGCAGCTAGAGAGTTGATTTGGGTCTTAAAATGCAGCTTGTACCATGCCCTAAAAACCAAAAATAGGATTTCGGAACAAAACCCGCAAGAAAACTTGAAAATTTCAAGGCAAAGTCACCCCTCGACTGGAAAATATAAAACCTTGAATATCTCGGAAACGGAGGCAGCTAGAGGGTCCAAACTTGCACTTTTTCAAATGGCCCTACCTCGAAAACTGCGGCAGCTAGAGAGTTGATTTGGGTCTTCAAATGCAGCTTGTACCATGCCCTAAAAACCAAAAATAGGATTCCGGAACAAAACCCGCAAGAAAACTTGAAAATTTCAAAGCAAAGTCACCCCTCGACTGGAAAATATAAAACCTTGAATATCTCGGAAACGGAGGCAGCTAGAGGGTCCAAACTTGCACTTTTTCAAATGGCCCTACCTCGAAAACTGCGGCAGCTAGAGAGTTGATTTGGGTCTTCAAATGCAGCTTGTACCATGCCCTAAAAACCAAAAATAGGATTCCGGAACAAAACCCGCAAGAAAACTTGAAAATTTCAAAGCAAAGTCACCCCTCGACTGGAAAATATAAAACCTTGAATATCTCGGAAACGGAGGCAGCTAGAGGGTCCAAACTTGCACTTTTTCAAATGGCTGCAACTCGAAAACTACGGCAGCTAGAGAGTTGATTTGGGTCTTCAAATGCAGCTTGTACCATGCCCTAAAAACCAAAAATAGGATTCCGGAACAAAACCCGCAAGAAAACTTGAAAATTTCAAGGCAAAGTCACCCCTCGACTGGAAAATATAAAACCTTGAATATCTCGGAAACGGAGGCAGCTAGAGGGTCCAAACTTGCACTTTTTCAAATGGCTGTAACTCGAAAACTACGGCAGCTAGAGAGTTGATTTTGGTCTAAAAATGCAGCTTGTACCATGCCCTAAAAACCAAAAATAGGATTCCGGAACAAAACCCGCAAGAAAACTTGAAAATTTCAAAGCAAAGTCACCCCTCGACTGGAAAATATAAAACATTGAATATCTCGGAAACGGAGGCAGCTAGAGGGTCCAAACTTGCACTTTTTCAAATGGCCCTACCTCGAAAACTGCGGCAGCTAGAGAGTTGATTTGGGTCTTAAAATGCTGCTTGTACCATGCCCTAAAAACCAAAAATAGGATTCCGGAACAAAACCCGCAAGAAAACTTGAAAATTTCAAGGCAAAGTCACCCCTCGACTGGAAAATATAAAACCTTGAATATCTCGGAAACGGAGGCAGCTAGAGGGTCCAAACTTGCACTTTTTCAAATGGCTGTAACTCGAAAACTACGGCAGCTAGAGAGTTGATTTTGGTCTAAAAATGCAGCTTGTACCATGCCCTAAAAACCAAAAATAGGATTCCGGAACAAAACCCGCAAGAAAACTTGAAAATTTCAAAGCAAAGTCACCCCTCGACTGGAAAATATAAAACCTTGAATATCTCGGAAACGGAGGCAGCTAGAGGGTCCAAACTTGCACTTTTTCAAATGGCCCTACCTCGAAAACTGCGGCAGCTAGAGAGTTGATTTGGGTCTTAAAATGCTGCTTGTACCATGCCCTAAAAACCAAAAATAGGATTCCGGAACAAAACCCGCAAGAAAACTTGAAAATTTCAAGGCAAAGTCACCCCTCGACTGGAAAATATAAAACCTTGAATATCTCGGAAACGGAGGCAGCTAGAGGGTCCAAACTTGCACTTTTTCAAATGGCCCTACTTCGAAAACTACGGCAGCTAGAGAGTTGATTTTGGTCTTAAAATGCAGCTTGTACCATGCCCTAAAAACCAAAAATAGGATTCCGGAACAAAACCCGCAAGAAAACTTGAAAATTTGAAAGCAAAGTCACCCCCCGACTGGAAAATATAAAACCTTGAATATCTCGGAAACGGAGGCAGCTAGAGGGTCCAAACTTGCACTTTTTCAAATGGCTGCAACTCGAAAACTACGGCAGCTAGAGAGTTGATTTGGGTCTTCAAATGCAGCTTGTACCATGCCCTAAAAACCAAAAATAGGATTCCGGAACAAAACCCGCAAGAAAACTTGAAAATTTCAAGGCAAAGTCACCCCTCGACTGGAAAATATAAAACCTTGAATATCTCGGAAACGGAGGCAGCTAGAGGGTCCAAACTTGCACTTTTTCAAATGGCCCTACTTCGAAAACTACGGCAGCTAGAGAGTTGATTTTGGTCTTAAAATGCAGCTTGTACCATGCCCTAAAAACCAAAAATAGGATTCCGGAACAAAACCCGCAAGAAAACTTGAAAATTTCAAAGCAAAGTCACCCCTCGACTGGAAAATATAAAACCTTGAATATCTCGGAAACGGAGGCAGCTAGAGGGTCCAAACTTGCACTTTTTCAAATGGCTGCAACTCGAAAACTACGGCAGCTAGAGAGTTGATTTGGGTCTTCAAATGCAGCTTGTACCATGCCCTAAAAACCAAAAATAGGATTCCGGAACAAAACCCGCAAGAAAACTTGAAAATTTCAAGGCAAAGTCACCCCTCGACTGGAAAATATAAAACCTTGAATATCTCGGAAACGGAGGCAGCTAGAGGGTCCAAACTTGCACTTTTTCAAATGGCTGTAACTCGAAAACTACGGCAGCTAGAGAGTTGATTTTGGTCTAAAAATGCTGCTTGTACCATGCCCTAAAAACCAAAAATAGGATTCCGGAACAAAACCCGCAAGAAAACTTGAAAATTTCAAGGCAAAGTCACCCCTCGACTGGAAAATATAAAACCTTGAATATCTCGGAAACGGAGGCAGCTAGAGGGTCCAAACTTGCACTTTTTCAAATGGCTGTAACTCGAAAACTACGGCAGCTAGAGAGTTGATTTTGGTCTTAAAATGCAGCTTGTACCATGCCCTAAGAACCAAAAATAGGATTCCGGAACAAAACCCGCAAGAAAACTTGAAAATTTCAAGGCAAAGTCACCCCTCGACTGGAAAATATAAAACCTTGAATATCTCGGAAACGGAGGCAGCTAGAGGGTCCAAACTTGCACTTTTTCAAATGGCTGTAACTCGAAAACTACGGCAGCTAGAGAGTTGATTTTGGTCTAAAAATGCAGCTTGTACCATGCCCTAAAAACCAAAAATAGGATTCCGGAACAAAACCCGCAAGAAAACTTGAAAATTTCAAAGCAAAGTCACCCCTCGACTGGAAAATATAAAACCTTGAATATCTCGGAAACGGAGGCAGCTAGAGGGTCCAAACTTGCACTTTTTCAAATGGCCCTACCTCGAAAACTGCGGCAGCTAGAGAGTTGATTTGGGTCTTAAAATGCTGCTTGTACCATGCCCTAAAAACCAAAAATAGGATTCCGGAACAAAACCCGCAAGAAAACTTGAAAATTTCAAGGCAAAGTCACCCCTCGACTGGAAAATATAAAACCTTGAATATCTCGGAAACGGAGGCAGCTAGAGGGTCCAAACTTGCACTTTTTCAAATGGCCCTACTTCGAAAACTGCGGCAGCTAGAGAGTTGATTTGGGTCTTCAAATGCTGCTTGTACCATGCCCTAAAAACCAAAAATAGGATTCCGGAACAAAACCCGCAAGAAAACTTGAAAATTTCAAAGCAAAGTCACCCCTCGACTGGAAAATATAAAACCTTGAATATCTCGGAAACGGAGGCAGCTAGAGGGTCCAAACTTGCACTTTTTCAAATGGCTGTAACTCGAAAACTACGGCAGCTAGAGAGTTGATTTTGGTCTAAAAATGCAGCTTGTACCATGCCCTAAAAACCAAAAATAGGATTCCGGAACAAAACCCGCAAGAAAACTTGAAAATTTCAAGACAAAGTCACCCCTCGACTGGAAAATATAAAACCTTGAATATCTCGGAAACGGAGGCAGCTAGAGGGTCCAAACTTGCACTTTTTCAAATGGCCCTACCTCGAAAACTGCGGCAGCTAGAGAGTCGATTTGGGTCTTCAAATGCTGCTTGTACCATGCCCTAAAAACCAAAAATAGGATTCCGGAACAAAACCCGCAAGAAAACTTGAAAATTTCAAGGCAAAGTCACCCCTCGACTGGAAAATATAAAACCTTGAATATCTCGGAAACGGAGGCAGCTAGAGGGTCCAAACTTGCACTTTTTCAAATGGCCCTACTTCGAAAACTGCGGCAGCTAGAGAGTTGATTTGGGTCTTCAAATGCTGCTTGTACCATGCCCTAAAAACCAAAAATAGGATTCCGGAACAAAACCCGCAAGAAAACTTGAAAATTTCAAGGCAAAGTCACCCCTCGACTGGAAAATATAAAACCTTGAATATCTCGGAAACGGAGGCAGCTAGAGGGCCCAAACTTGCACTTTTTCAAATGGCTGTAACTCGAAAGCTACGGCAGCTAGAGAGTTGATTTGGGTCTTAAAATGCAGCTTGTACCATGCCCTAAAAACCAAAAATAGGATTCCGGAACAAAACCCGCAAGAAAACTTGAAAATTTCAAGGCAAAGTCACCCCTCGACTGGAAAATATAAAACCTTGAATATCTCGGAAACGGAGGCAGCTAGAGGGTCCAAACTTGCACTTTTTCAAATGGCCCTACCTCGAAAACTGCGGCAGCTAGAGAGTTGATTTGGGTCTTCAAATGCAGCTTGTACCATGCCCTAAAAACCAAAAATAGGATTCCGGAACAAAACCCGCAAGAAAACTTGAAAATTTCAAGGCAAAGTCACCCCTCGACTGGAAAATATAAAACCTTGAATATCTCGGAAACGGAGGCAGCTAGAGGGTCCAAACTTGCACTTTTTCAAATGGCTGTAACTCGAAAACTACGGCAGCTAGAGAGTTGATTTTGGTCTAAAAATGCTGCTTGTACCATGCCCTAAAAACCAAAAATAGGATTCCGGAACAAAACCCGCAAGAAAACTTGAAAATTTCAAGGCAAAGTCACCCCTCGACTGGAAAATATAAAACCTTGAATATCTCGGAAACGGAGGCAGCTAGAGGGTCCAAACTCGCACTTTTTCAAATGGCCCTACCTCGAAAACTGCGGCAGCTAGAGAGTTGATTTGGGTCTTCAAATGCTGCTTGTACCATGCCCTAAAAACCAAAAATAGGATTCCGGAACAAAACCCGCAAGAAAACTTGAAAATTTCAAAGCAAAGTCACCCCTCGACTGGAAAATATAAAACCTTGAATATCTCGGAAACGGAGGCAGCTAGAGGGTCCAAACTTGCACTTTTTCAAATGGCTGTAACTCGAAAACTACGGCAGCTAGAGAGTTGATTTTGGTCTAAAAATGCAGCTTGTACCATGCCCTAAAAACCAAAAATAGGATTCCGGAACAAAACCCGCAAGAAAACTTGAAAATTTCAAGACAAAGTCACCCCTCGACTGGAAAATATAAAACCTTGAATATCTCGGAAACGGAGGCAGCTAGAGGGTCCAAACTTGCACTTTTTCAAATGGCCCTACCTCGAAAACTGCGGCAGCTAGAGAGTCGATTTGGGTCTTCAAATGCTGCTTGTACCATGCCCTAAAAACCAAAAATAGGATTCCGGAACAAAACCCGCAAGAAAACTTGAAAATTTCAAGGCAAAGTCACCCCTCGACTGGAAAATATAAAACCTTGAATATCTCGGAAACGGAGGCAGCTAGAGGGTCCAAACTTGCACTTTTTCAAATGGCCCTACTTCGAAAACTGCGGCAGCTAGAGAGTTGATTTGGGTCTTCAAATGCTGCTTGTACCATGCCCTAAAAACCAAAAATAGGATTCCGGAACAAAACCCGCAAGAAAACTTGAAAATTTCAAGGCAAAGTCACCCCTCGACTGGAAAATATAAAACCTTGAATATCTCGGAAACGGAGGCAGCTAGAGGGCCCAAACTTGCACTTTTTCAAATGGCTGTAACTCGAAAGCTACGGCAGCTAGAGAGTTGATTTGGGTCTTAAAATGCAGCTTGTACCATGCCCTAAAAACCAAAAATAGGATTCCGGAACAAAACCCGCAAGAAAACTTGAAAATTTCAAGGCAAAGTCACCCCTCGACTGGAAAATATAAAACCTTGAATATCTCGGAAACGGAGGCAGCTAGAGGGTCCAAACTTGCACTTTTTCAAATGGCTGTAACTCGAAAACTACGGCAGCTAGAGAGTTGATTTGGGTCTAAAAATGCAGCTTGTACCATGCCCTAAAAACCAAAAATAGGATTCCGGAACAAAACCCGCAAGAAATCTTGAAAATTTCAAGGCAAAGTCACCCCTCGACTGGAAAATATAAAACCTTGAATATCTCGGAAACGGAGGCAGCTAGAGGGTCCAAACTTGCACTTTTTCAAATGGCTGTAACTCGAAAGCTGCGGCAGCTAGAGAGTTGATTTTGGTCTAAAAATGCAGCTTGTACCATGCCCTAAAAACCAAAAATAGGATTCCGGAACAAAACCCGCAAGAAAACTTGAAAATTTCAAGGCAAAGTCACCCCTCGACTGGAAAATATAAAACCTTGAATATCTCGGAAACGGAGGCAGCTAGAGGGTCCAAACTTGCACTTTTTCAAATGGCTGTAACTCGAAAACTACGGCAGCTAGAGAGTTGATTTGGGTCTTAAAATGCAGCTTGTACCATGCCCTAAAAACCAAAAATAGGATTTCGGAACAAAACCCGCAAGAAAACTTGAAAATTTCAAGGCAAAGTCACCCCTCGACTGGAAAATATAAAACCTTGAATATCTCGGAAACGGAGGCAGCTAGAGGGTCCAAACTTGCACTTTTTCAAATGGCCCTACCTCGAAAACTGCGGCAGCTAGAGAGTTGATTTGGGTCTTCAAATGCAGCTTGTACCATGCCCTAAAAACCAAAAATAGGATTCCGGAACAAAACCCGCAAGAAAACTTGAAAATTTCAAAGCAAAGTCACCCCTCGACTGGAAAATATAAAACCTTGAATATCTCGGAAACGGAGGCAGCTAGAGGGTCCAAACTTGCACTTTTTCAAATGGCTGTAACTCGAAAGCTGCGGCAGCTAGAGAGTTGATTTTGGTCTAAAAATGCAGCTTGTACCATGCCCTAAAAACCAAAAATAGGATTCCGGAACAAAACCCGCAAGAAAACTTGAAAATTTCAAGGCAAAGTCACCCCTCGACTGGAAAATATAAAACCTTGAATATCTCGGAAACGGAGGCAGCTAGAGGGTCCAAACTTGCACTTTTTCAAATGGCTGTAACTCGAAAACTACGGCAGCTAGAGAGTTGATTTGGGTCTTAAAATGCAGCTTGTACCATGCCCTAAAAACCAAAAATAGGATTTCGGAACAAAACCCGCAAGAAAACTTGAAAATTTCAAGGCAAAGTCACCCCTCGACTGGAAAATATAAAACCTTGAATATCTCGGAAACGGAGGCAGCTAGAGGGTCCAAACTTGCACTTTTTCAAATGGCCCTACCTCGAAAACTGCGGCAGCTAGAGAGTTGATTTGGGTCTTCAAATGCAGCTTGTACCATGCCCTAAAAACCAAAAATAGGATTCCGGAACAAAACCCGCAAGAAAACTTGAAAATTTCAAGGCAAAGTCACCCCTCGACTGGAAAATATAAAACCTTGAATATCTCGGAAACGGAGGCAGCTAGAGGGTCCAAACTTGCACTTTTTCAAATGGCTGTAACTCGAAAACTACGGCAGCTAGAGAGTTGATTTGGGTCTTCAAATGCAGCTTGTACCATGCCCTAAAAACCAAAAATAGGATTCCGGAACAAAACCCGCAAGAAAACTTGAAAATTTCAAAGCAAAGTCACCCCTCGACTGGAAAATATAAAACCTTGAATATCTCGGAAACGGAGGCAGCTAGAGGGTCCAAACTTGCACTTTTTCAAATGGCCCTACCTCGAAAACTGCGGCAGCTAGAGAGTTGATTTGGGTCTTCAAATGCAGCTTGTACCATGCCCTAAAAACCAAAAATAGGATTCCGGAACAAAACCCGCAAGAAAACTTGAAAATTTCAAAGCAAAGTCACCCCTCGACTGGAAAATATAAAACCTTGAATATCTCGGAAACGGAGGCAGCTAGAGGGTCCAAACTTGCACTTTTTCAAATGGCCCTACCTCGAAAACTGCGGCAGCTAGAGAGTTGATTTGGGTCTTCAAATGCAGCTTGTACCATGCCCTAAAAACCAAAAATAGGATTCCGGAACAAAACCCGCAAGAAAACTTGAAAATTTCAAAGCAAAGTCACCCCTCGACTGGAAAATATAAAACCTTGAATATCTCGGAAACGGAGGCAGCTAGAGGGTCCAAACTTGCACTTTTTCAAATGGCTGTAACTCGAAAACTACGGCAGCTAGAGAGTTGATTTTGGTCTAAAAATGCAGCTTGTACCATGCCCTAAAAACCAAAAATAGGATTCCGGAACAAAACCCGCAAGAAAACTTGAAAATTTCAAGACAAAGTCACCCCTCGACTGGAAAATATAAAACCTTGAATATCTCGGAAACGGAGGCAGCTAGAGGGTCCAAACTTGCACTTTTTCAAATGGCCCTACCTCGAAAACTGCGGCAGCTAGAGAGTCGATTTGGGTCTTCAAATGCTGCTTGTACCATGCCCTAAAAACCAAAAATAGGATTCCGGAACAAAACCCGCAAGAAAACTTGAAAATTTCAAGGCAAAGTCACCCCTCGACTGGAAAATATAAAACCTTGAATATCTCGGAAACGGAGGCAGCTAGAGGGTCCAAACTTGCACTTTTTCAAATGGCCCTACTTCGAAAACTGCGGCAGCTAGAGAGTTGATTTGGGTCTTCAAATGCTGCTTGTACCATGCCCTAAAAACCAAAAATAGGATTCCGGAACAAAACCCGCAAGAAAACTTGAAAATTTCAAGGCAAAGTCACCCCTCGACTGGAAAATATAAAACCTTGAATATCTCGGAAACGGAGGCAGCTAGAGGGCCCAAACTTGCACTTTTTCAAATGGCTGTAACTCGAAAGCTACGGCAGCTAGAGAGTTGATTTGGGTCTTAAAATGCAGCTTGTACCATGCCCTAAAAACCAAAAATAGGATTCCGGAACAAAACCCGCAAGAAAACTTGAAAATTTCAAGGCAAAGTCACCCCTCGACTGGAAAATATAAAACCTTGAATATCTCGGAAACGGAGGCAGCTAGAGGGTCCAAACTTGCACTTTTTCAAATGGCTGTAACTCGAAAACTACGGCAGCTAGAGAGTTGATTTGGGTCTAAAAATGCAGCTTGTACCATGCCCTAAAAACCAAAAATAGGATTCCGGAACAAAACCCGCAAGAAATCTTGAAAATTTCAAGGCAAAGTCACCCCTCGACTGGAAAATATAAAACCTTGAATATCTCGGAAACGGAGGCAGCTAGAGGGTCCAAACTTGCACTTTTTCAAATGGCTGTAACTCGAAAGCTGCGGCAGCTAGAGAGTTGATTTTGGTCTAAAAATGCAGCTTGTACCATGCCCTAAAAACCAAAAATAGGATTCCGGAACAAAACCCGCAAGAAAACTTGAAAATTTCAAGGCAAAGTCACCCCTCGACTGGAAAATATAAAACCTTGAATATCTCGGAAACGGAGGCAGCTAGAGGGTCCAAACTTGCACTTTTTCAAATGGCTGTAACTCGAAAACTACGGCAGCTAGAGAGTTGATTTGGGTCTTAAAATGCAGCTTGTACCATGCCCTAAAAACCAAAAATAGGATTCCGGAACAAAACCCGCAAGAAAACTTGAAAATTTCAAGGCAAAGTCACCCCTCGACTGGAAAATATAAAACCTTGAATATCTCGGAAACGGAGGCAGCTAGAGGGTCCAAACTTGCACTTTTTCAAATGGCCCTACCTCGAAAACTGCGGCAGCTAGAGAGTCGATTTGGGTCTTCAAATGCTGCTTGTACCATGCCCTAAAAACCAAAAATAGGATTCCGGAACAAAACCCGCAAGAAAACTTGAAAATTTCAAGGCAAAGTCACCCCTCGACTGGAAAATATAAAACCTTGAATATCTCGGAAACGGAGGCAGCTAGAGGGTCCAAACTTGCACTTTTTCAAATGGCCCTACCTCGAAAACTGCGGCAGCTAGAGAGTCGATTTGGGTCTTCAAATGCTGCTTGTACCATGCCCTAAAAACCAAAAATAGGATTCCGGAACAAAACCCGCAAGAAAACTTGAAAATTTCAAGGCAAAGTCACCCCTCGACTGGAAAATATAAAACCTTGAATATCTCGGAAACGGAGGCAGCTAGAGGGTCCAAACTTGCACTTTTTCAAATGGCCCTACTTCGAAAACTGCGGCAGCTAGAGAGTTGATTTGGGTCTTCAAATGCTGCTTGTACCATGCCCTAAAAACCAAAAATAGGATTCCGGAACAAAACCCGCAAGAAAACTTGAAAATTTCAAGGCAAAGTCACCCCTCGACTGGAAAATATAAAACCTTGAATATCTCGGAAACGGAGGCAGCTAGAGGGCCCAAACTTGCACTTTTTCAAATGGCTGTAACTCGAAAGCTACGGCAGCTAGAGAGTTGATTTGGGTCTTAAAATGCAGCTTGTACCATGCCCTAAAAACCAAAAATAGGATTCCGGAACAAAACCCGCAAGAAAACTTGAAAATTTCAAGGCAAAGTCACCCCTCGACTGGAAAATATAAAACCTTGAATATCTCGGAAACGGAGGCAGCTAGAGGGTCCAAACTTGCACTTTTTCAAATGGCTGTAACTCGAAAACTACGGCAGCTAGAGAGTTGATTTGGGTCTTCAAATGCTGCTTGTACCATGCCCTAAAAACCAAAAATAGGATTCCGGAACAAAACCCGCAAGAAAACTTGAAAATTTCAAGGCAAAGTCACCCCTCGACTGGAAAATATAAAACCTTGAATATCTCGGAAACGGAGGCAGCTAGAGGGTCCAAACTTGCACTTTTTCAAATGGCCCTACCTCGAAAACTGCGGCAGCTAGAGAGTCGATTTGGGTCTTCAAATGCTGCTTGTACCATGCCCTAAAAACCAAAAATAGGATTCCGGAACAAAACCCGCAAGAAAACTTGAAAATTTCAAGGCAAAGTCACCCCTCGACTGGAAAATATAAAACCTTGAATATCTCGGAAACGGAGGCAGCTAGAGGGTCCAAACTTGCACTTTTTCAAATGGCCCTACTTCGAAAACTGCGGCAGCTAGAGAGTTGATTTGGGTCTTCAAATGCTGCTTGTACCATGCCCTAAAAACCAAAAATAGGATTCCGGAACAAAACCCGCAAGAAAACTTGAAAATTTCAAGGCAAAGTCACCCCTCGACTGGAAAATATAAAACCTTGAATATCTCGGAAACGGAGGCAGCTAGAGGGCCCAAACTTGCACTTTTTCAAATGGCTGTAACTCGAAAGCTACGGCAGCTAGAGAGTTGATTTGGGTCTTAAAATGCAGCTTGTACCATGCCCTAAAAACCAAAAATAGGATTCCGGAACAAAACCCGCAAGAAAACTTGAAAATTTCAAGGCAAAGTCACCCCTCGACTGGAAAATATAAAACCTTGAATATCTCGGAAACGGAGGCAGCTAGAGGGTCCAAACTTGCACTTTTTCAAATGGCTGTAACTCGAAAACTACGGCAGCTAGAGAGTTGATTTGGGTCTAAAAATGCAGCTTGTACCATGCCCTAAAAACCAAAAATAGGATTCCGGAACAAAACCCGCAAGAAATCTTGAAAATTTCAAGGCAAAGTCACCCCTCGACTGGAAAATATAAAACCTTGAATATCTCGGAAACGGAGGCAGCTAGAGGGTCCAAACTTGCACTTTTTCAAATGGCTGTAACTCGAAAGCTGCGGCAGCTAGAGAGTTGATTTTGGTCTAAAAATGCAGCTTGTACCATGCCCTAAAAACCAAAAATAGGATTCCGGAACAAAACCCGCAAGAAAACTTGAAAATTTCAAGGCAAAGTCACCCCTCGACTGGAAAATATAAAACCTTGAATATCTCGGAAACGGAGGCAGCTAGAGGGTCCAAACTTGCACTTTTTCAAATGGCTGTAACTCGAAAACTACGGCAGCTAGAGAGTTGATTTGGGTCTTAAAATGCAGCTTGTACCATGCCCTAAAAACCAAAAATAGGATTTCGGAACAAAACCCGCAAGAAAACTTGAAAATTTCAAGGCAAAGTCACCCCTCGACTGGAAAATATAAAACCTTGAATATCTCGGAAACGGAGGCAGCTAGAGGGTCCAAACTTGCACTTTTTCAAATGGCCCTACCTCGAAAACTGCGGCAGCTAGAGAGTTGATTTGGGTCTTCAAATGCAGCTTGTACCATGCCCTAAAAACCAAAAATAGGATTCCGGAACAAAACCCGCAAGAAAACTTGAAAATTTCAAAGCAAAGTCACCCCTCGACTGGAAAATATAAAACCTTGAATATCTCGGAAACGGAGGCAGCTAGAGGGTCCAAACTTGCACTTTTTCAAATGGCTGTAACTCGAAAGCTGCGGCAGCTAGAGAGTTGATTTTGGTCTAAAAATGCAGCTTGTACCATGCCCTAAAAACCAAAAATAGGATTCCGGAACAAAACCCGCAAGAAAACTTGAAAATTTCAAGGCAAAGTCACCCCTCGACTGGAAAATATAAAACCTTGAATATCTCGGAAACGGAGGCAGCTAGAGGGTCCAAACTTGCACTTTTTCAAATGGCTGTAACTCGAAAACTACGGCAGCTAGAGAGTTGATTTGGGTCTTAAAATGCAGCTTGTACCATGCCCTAAAAACCAAAAATAGGATTTCGGAACAAAACCCGCAAGAAAACTTGAAAATTTCAAGGCAAAGTCACCCCTCGACTGGAAAATATAAAACCTTGAATATCTCGGAAACGGAGGCAGCTAGAGGGTCCAAACTTGCACTTTTTCAAATGGCCCTACCTCGAAAACTGCGGCAGCTAGAGAGTTGATTTGGGTCTTCAAATGCAGCTTGTACCATGCCCTAAAAACCAAAAATAGGATTCCGGAACAAAACCCGCAAGAAAACTTGAAAATTTCAAGGCAAAGTCACCCCTCGACTGGAAAATATAAAACCTTGAATATCTCGGAAACGGAGGCAGCTAGAGGGTCCAAACTTGCACTTTTTCAAATGGCTGTAACTCGAAAACTACGGCAGCTAGAGAGTTGATTTGGGTCTTCAAATGCAGCTTGTACCATGCCCTAAAAACCAAAAATAGGATTCCGGAACAAAACCCGCAAGAAAACTTGAAAATTTCAAAGCAAAGTCACCCCTCGACTGGAAAATATAAAACCTTGAATATCTCGGAAACGGAGGCAGCTAGAGGGTCCAAACTTGCACTTTTTCAAATGGCCCTACCTCGAAAACTGCGGCAGCTAGAGAGTTGATTTGGGTCTTCAAATGCAGCTTGTACCATGCCCTAAAAACCAAAAATAGGATTCCGGAACAAAACCCGCAAGAAAACTTGAAAATTTCAAAGCAAAGTCACCCCTCGACTGGAAAATATAAAACCTTGAATATCTCGGAAACGGAGGCAGCTAGAGGGTCCAAACTTGCACTTTTTCAAATGGCCCTACCTCGAAAACTGCGGCAGCTAGAGAGTTGATTTGGGTCTTCAAATGCAGCTTGTACCATGCCCTAAAAACCAAAAATAGGATTCCGGAACAAAACCCGCAAGAAAACTTGAAAATTTCAAAGCAAAGTCACCCCTCGACTGGAAAATATAAAACCTTGAATATCTCGGAAACGGAGGCAGCTAGAGGGTCCAAACTTGCACTTTTTCAAATGGCCCTACCTCGAAAACTGCGGCAGCTAGAGAGTTGATTTGGGTCTTCAAATGCAGCTTGTACCATGCCCTAAAAACCAAAAATAGGATTCCGGAACAAAACCCGCAAGAAAACTTGAAAATTTCAAAGCAAAGTCACCCCTCGACTGGAAAATATAAAACCTTGAATATCTCGGAAACGGAGGCAGCTAGAGGGTCCAAACTTGCACTTTTTCAAATGGCCCTACCTCGAAAACTGCGGCAGCTAGAGAGTTGATTTGGGTCTTCAAATGCAGCTTGTACCATGCCCTAAAAACCAAAAATAGGATTTCGGAACAAAACCCGCAAGAAAACTTGAAAATTTCAAGGCAAAGTCACCCCTCGACTGGAAAATATAAAACCTTGAATATCTCGGAAACGGAGGCAGCTAGAGGGTCCAAACTTGCACTTTTTCAAATGGCCCTACCTCGAAAACTGCGGCAGCTAGAGAGTTGATTTGGGTCTTCAAATGCTGCTTGTACCATGCCCTAAAAACCAAAAATAGGATTCCGGAACAAAACCCGCAAGAAAACTTGAAAATTTCAAGGCAAAGTCACCCCTCGACTGGAAAATATAAAACCTTGAATATCTCGGAAACGGAGGCAGCTAGAGGGTCCAAACTTGCACTTTTTCAAATGGCTGTAACTCGAAAACTACGGCAGCTAGAGAGTTGATTTGGGTCTTCAAATGCAGCTTGTACCATGCCCTAAAAACCAAAAATAGGATTTCGGAACAAAACCCGCAAGAAAACTTGAAAATTTCAAGGCAAAGTCACCCCTCGACTGGAAAATATAAAACCTTGAATATCTCGGAAACGGAGGCAGCTAGAGGGTCCAAACTTGCACTTTTTCAAATGGCCCTACCTCGAAAACTGCGGCAGCTAGAGAGTTGATTTGGGTCTTCAAATGCTGCTTGTACCATGCCCTAAAAACCAAAAATAGGATTCCGGAACAAAACCCGCAAGAAAACTTGAAAATTTCAAGGCAAAGTCACCCCTCGACTGGAAAATATAAAACCTTGAATATCTCGGAAACGGAGGCAGCTAGAGGGTCCAAACTTGCACTTTTTCAAATGGCCCTACCTCGAAAACTGCGGCAGCTAGAGAGTTGATTTGGGTCTTCAAATGCTGCTTGTACCATGCCCTAAAAACCAAAAATAGGATTCCGGAACAAAACCCGCAAGAAAACTTGAAAATTTCAAGGCAAAGTCACCCCTCGACTGGAAAATATAAAACCTTGAATATCTCGGAAACGGAGGCAGCTAGAGGGTCCAAACTTGCACTTTTTCAAATGGCTGTAACTCGAAAACTACGGCAGCTAGAGAGTTGATTTGGGTCTTCAAATGCAGCTTGTACCATGCCCTAAAAACCAAAAATAGGATTCCGGAACAAAACCCGCAAGAAAACTTGAAAATTTCAAGGCAAAGTCACCCCTCGACTGGAAAATATAAAACCTTGAATATCTCGGAAACGGAGGCAGCTAGAGGGTCCAAGTCAAGTCAAGTCACCCCTCGACTGGAAAATATAAAACCTTGAATATCTCGGAAACGGAGGCAGCTAGAGGGTCCAAACTTGCACTTTTTCAAATGGCCCTACTTCGAAAACTACGGCAGCTAGAGAGTTGATTTTGGTCTTAAAATGCAGCTTGTACCATGCCCTAAAAACCAAAAATAGGATTCCGGAACAAAACCCGCAAGAAAACTTGAAAATTTCAAGGCAAAGTCACCCCTCGACTGGAAAATATAAAACCTTGAATATCTCGGAAACGGAGGCAGCTAGAGGATCCAAACTTGCACTTTTTCAAATGGCTGTAACTCGAAAACTACGGCAGCTAGAGAGTTGATTTGGGTCTTCAAATGCAGCTTGTACCATGCCCTAAAAACCAAAAATAGGATTTCGGAACAAAACCCGCAAGAAAACTTGAAAATTTCAAGGCAAAGTCACCCCTCGACTGGAAAATATAAAACCTTGAATATCTCGGAAACGGAGGCAGCTAGTGGGTCCAAACTCGCACTTTTTCAAATGGCTGTAACTCGAAAACTGCGGCAGCTAGAGAGTTGATTTGGGTCTTCAAATGCTGCTTGTACCATGCCCTAAAAACCAAAAATAGGATTTCGGAACAAAACCCGCAAGAAAACTTGAAAATTTCAAGGCAAAGTCACCCCTCGACTGGAAAATATAAAACCTTGAATATCTCGGAAACGGAGGCAGCTAGAGGATCCAAACTTGCACTTTTTCAAATGGCTGTAACTCGAAAACTGCGGCAGCTAGAGAGTTGATTTGGGTCTTCAAATGCTGCTTGTACCATGCCCTAAAAACCAAAAATAGGATTCCGGAACAAAACCCGCAAGAAAACTTGAAAATTTCAAAGCAAAGTCACCCCTCGACTGGAAAATATAAAACCTTGAATATCTCGGAAACGGAGGCAGCTAGAGGGTCCAAACTTGCACTTTTTCAAATGGCTGTAACTCGAAAACTACAGCAGCTAGAGAGTTGATTTGGGTCTAAAAATGCAGCTTGTACCATGCCCTAAAAACCAAAAATAGGATTCCGGAACAAAACCCGCAAGAAAACTTGAAAATTTCAAGGCAAAGTCACCCCTCGACTGGAAAATATAAAACCTTGAATATCTCGGAAACGGAGGCAGCTAGAGGGTCCAAACTTGCACTTTTTCAAATGGCCCTACTTCGAAAACTACGGCAGCTAGAGAGTTGATTTTGGTCTTAAAATGCAGCTTGTACCATGCCCTAAGAACCAAAAATAGGATTCCGGAACAAAACCCGCAAGAAAACTTGAAAATTTCAAGGCAAAGTCACCCCTCGACTGGAAAATATAAAACCTTGAATATCTCGGAAACGGAGGCAGCTAGAGGGTCCAAACTTGCACTTTTTCAAATGGCTGTAACTCGAAAACTACGGCAGCTAGAGAGTTGATTTGGGTCTTGAAATGCAGCTTGTACCATGCCCTAAAAACCAAAAATAGGATTTCGGAACAAAACCCGCAAGAAAACTTGAAAATTTCAAGGCAAAGTCACCCCTCGACTGGAAAATATAAAACCTTGAAT
The DNA here is from genome assembly GCA_964017055.1 of Chloromyia formosa. NCBI lineage: Eukaryota > Metazoa > Arthropoda > Insecta > Diptera > Stratiomyidae > Chloromyia > Chloromyia formosa. The sequence continues at coordinate 21,348,412 of OZ024815.1, forward strand.
ATCTCGGAAACGGAGGCAGCTAGTGGGTCCAAACTCGCACTTTTTCAAATGGCCCTACCTCGAAAACTGCGGCAGCTAGAGAGTTGATTTGGGTCTTCAAATGCTGCTTGTACCATGCCCTAAAAACCAAAAATAGGATTCCGGAACAAAACCCGCAAGAAAACTTGAAAATTTCAAAGCAAAGTCACCCCTCGACTGGAAAATATAAAACCTTGAATATCTCGGAAACGGAGGCAGCTAGAGGGTCCAAACTTGCACTTTTTCAAATGGCTGTAACTCGAAAACTACGGCAGCTAGAGAGTTGATTTGGGTCTAAAAATGCAGCTTGTACCATGCCCTAAAAACCAAAAATAGGATTCCGGAACAAAACCCGCAAGAAAACTTGAAAATTTCAAGGCAAAGTCACCCCTCGACTGGAAAATATAAAACCTTGAATATCTCGGAAACGGAGGCAGCTAGAGGGTCCAAACTTGCACTTTTTCAAATGGCTGTAACTCGAAAACTACGGCAGCTAGAGAGTTGATTTGGGTCTAAAAATGCAGCTTGTACCATGCCCTAAAAACCAAAAATAGGATTCCGGAACAAAACCCGCAAGAAAACTTGAAAATTTCAAGGCAAAGTCACCCCTCGACTGGAAAATATAAAACCTTGAATATCTCGGAAACGGAGGCAGCTAGAGGGTCCAAACTTGCACTTTTTCAAATGGCCCTACCTCGAAAACTGCGGCAGCTAGAGAGTTGATTTGGGTCTTCAAATGCTGCTTGTACCATGCCCTAAAAACCAAAAATAGGATTCCGGAACAAAACCCGCAAGAAAACTTGAAAATTTCAAGGCAAAGTCACCCCTCGACTGGAAAATATAAAACCTTGAATATCTCGGAAACGGAGGCAGCTAGAGGGTCCAAACTTGCACTTTTTCAAATGGCTGTAACTCGAAAACTACGGCAGCTAGAGAGTTGATTTGGGTCTTCAAATGCAGCTTGTACCATGCCCTAAAAACCAAAAATAGGATTCCGGAACAAAACCCGCAAGAAAACTTGAAAATTTCAAGGCAAAGTCACCCCTCGACTGGAAAATATAAAACCTTGAATATCTCGGAAACGGAGGCAGCTAGAGGGTCCAAGTCAAGTCAAGTCACCCCTCGACTGGAAAATATAAAACCTTGAATATCTCGGAAACGGAGGCAGCTAGAGGGTCCAAACTTGCACTTTTTCAAATGGCCCTACTTCGAAAACTACGGCAGCTAGAGAGTTGATTTTGGTCTTAAAATGCAGCTTGTACCATGCCCTAAAAACCAAAAATAGGATTCCGGAACAAAACCCGCAAGAAAACTTGAAAATTTCAAGGCAAAGTCACCCCTCGACTGGAAAATATAAAACCTTGAATATCTCGGAAACGGAGGCAGCTAGAGGATCCAAACTTGCACTTTTTCAAATGGCTGTAACTCGAAAACTACGGCAGCTAGAGAGTTGATTTGGGTCTTCAAATGCAGCTTGTACCATGCCCTAAAAACCAAAAATAGGATTTCGGAACAAAACCCGCAAGAAAACTTGAAAATTTCAAGGCAAAGTCACCCCTCGACTGGAAAATATAAAACCTTGAATATCTCGGAAACGGAGGCAGCTAGTGGGTCCAAACTCGCACTTTTTCAAATGGCTGTAACTCGAAAACTGCGGCAGCTAGAGAGTTGATTTGGGTCTTCAAATGCTGCTTGTACCATGCCCTAAAAACCAAAAATAGGATTTCGGAACAAAACCCGCAAGAAAACTTGAAAATTTCAAGGCAAAGTCACCCCTCGACTGGAAAATATAAAACCTTGAATATCTCGGAAACGGAGGCAGCTAGAGGATCCAAACTTGCACTTTTTCAAATGGCTGTAACTCGAAAACTGCGGCAGCTAGAGAGTTGATTTGGGTCTTCAAATGCTGCTTGTACCATGCCCTAAAAACCAAAAATAGGATTCCGGAACAAAACCCGCAAGAAAACTTGAAAATTTCAAAGCAAAGTCACCCCTCGACTGGAAAATATAAAACCTTGAATATCTCGGAAACGGAGGCAGCTAGAGGGTCCAAACTTGCACTTTTTCAAATGGCTGTAACTCGAAAACTACAGCAGCTAGAGAGTTGATTTGGGTCTAAAAATGCAGCTTGTACCATGCCCTAAAAACCAAAAATAGGATTCCGGAACAAAACCCGCAAGAAAACTTGAAAATTTCAAGGCAAAGTCACCCCTCGACTGGAAAATATAAAACCTTGAATATCTCGGAAACGGAGGCAGCTAGAGGGTCCAAACTTGCACTTTTTCAAATGGCCCTACTTCGAAAACTACGGCAGCTAGAGAGTTGATTTTGGTCTTAAAATGCAGCTTGTACCATGCCCTAAGAACCAAAAATAGGATTCCGGAACAAAACCCGCAAGAAAACTTGAAAATTTCAAGGCAAAGTCACCCCTCGACTGGAAAATATAAAACCTTGAATATCTCGGAAACGGAGGCAGCTAGAGGGTCCAAACTTGCACTTTTTCAAATGGCTGTAACTCGAAAACTACGGCAGCTAGAGAGTTGATTTGGGTCTTGAAATGCAGCTTGTACCATGCCCTAAAAACCAAAAATAGGATTTCGGAACAAAACCCGCAAGAAAACTTGAAAATTTCAAGGCAAAGTCACCCCTCGACTGGAAAATATAAAACCTTGAATATCTCGGAAACGGAGGCAGCTAGTGGGTCCAAACTCGCACTTTTTCAAATGGCCCTACCTCGAAAACTGCGGCAGCTAGAGAGTTGATTTGGGTCTTCAAATGCTGCTTGTACCATGCCCTAAAAACCAAAAATAGGATTCCGGAACAAAACCCGCAAGAAAACTTGAAAATTTCAAAGCAAAGTCACCCCTCGACTGGAAAATATAAAACCTTGAATATCTCGGAAACGGAGGCAGCTAGAGGGTCCAAACTTGCACTTTTTCAAATGGCTGTAACTCGAAAACTACGGCAGCTAGAGAGTTGATTTGGGTCTAAAAATGCAGCTTGTACCATGCCCTAAAAACCAAAAATAGGATTCCGGAACAAAACCCGCAAGAAAACTTGAAAATTTCAAGGCAAAGTCACCCCTCGACTGGAAAATATAAAACCTTGAATATCTCGGAAACGGAGGCAGCTAGAGGGTCCAAACTTGCACTTTTTCAAATGGCCCTACTTCGAAAACTACGGCAGCTAGAGAGTTGATTTGGGTCTTCAAATGCAGCTTGTACCATGCCCTAAGAACCAAAAATAGGATTCCGGAACAAAACCCGCAAGAAAACTTGAAAATTTCAAGGCAAAGTCACCCCTCGACTGGAAAATATAAAACCTTGAATATCTCGGAAACGGAGGCAGCTAGAGGGTCCAAACTTGCACTTTTTCAAATGGCTGTAACTCGAAAACTACGGCAGCTAGAGAGTTGATTTGGGTCTTCAAATGCAGCTTGTACCATGCCCTAAGAACCAAAAATAGGATTCCGGAACAAAACCCGCAAGAAAACTTGAAAATTTCAAGGCAAAGTCACCCCTCGACTGGAAAATATAAAACCTTGAATATCTCGGAAACGGAGGCAGCTAGAGGGTCCAAACTTGCACTTTTTCAAATGGCTGTAACTCGAAAACTACGGCAGCTAGAGAGTTGATTTGGGTCTTAAAATGCAGCTTGTACCATGCCCTAAAAACCAAAAATAGGATTTCGGAACAAAACCCGCAAGAAAACTTGAAAATTTCAAGGCAAAGTCACCCCTCGACTGGAAAATATAAAACCTTGAATATCTCGGAAACGGAGGCAGCTAGAGGGTCCAAACTCGCACTTTTTCAAATGGCCCTACCTCGAAAACTGCGGCAGCTAGAGAGTTGATTTGGGTCTTCAAATGCTGCTTGTACCATGCCCTAAAAACCAAAAATAGGATTCCGGAACAAAACCCGCAAGAAAACTTGAAAATTTCAAAGCAAAGTCACCCTCGACTGGAAAATATAAAACCTTGAATATCTCGGAAACGGAGGCAGCTAGAGGGTCCAAACTTGCACTTTTTCAAATGGCTGTAACTCGAAAACTACGGCAGCTAGAGAGTTGATTTGGGTCTAAAAATGCAGCTTGTACCATGCCCTAAAAACCAAAAATAGGATTCCGGAACAAAACCCGCAAGAAAACTTGAAAATTTCAAGGCAAAGTCACCCCTCGACTGAAAATATAAAACCTTGAGAATATCTCGGAAACGGAGGCAGCTAGAGGGTCCAAACTTGCACTTTTTCAAATGGCCCTACTTCGAAAACTACGGCAGCTAGAGAGTTGATTTTGGTCTTAAAATGCAGCTTGTACCATGCCCTAAAAACCAAAAATAGGATTCCGGAACAAAACCCGCAAGAAAACTTGAAAATTTCAAGGCAAAGTCACCCCTCGACTGGAAAATATAAAACCTTGAATATCTCGGAAACGGAGGCAGCTAGAGGGTCCAAACTTGCACTTTTTCAAATGGCTGTAACTCGAAAACTACGGCAGCTAGAGAGTTGATTTGGGTCTTCAAATGCAGCTTGCACCATGCCCTAAAAACCAAAAATAGGAATCCGGAACAAAACCCGCAAGAAAACTTGAAAATTTCAAGGCAAAGTCACCCCTCGACTGGAAAATATAAAACCTTGAATATCTCGGAAACGGAGGCAGCTAGAGGGTCCAAGTCAAGTCAAGTCACTCCTCGACTGGAAAATATAAAACCTTGAATATCTCGGAAACGGAGGCAGCTAGAGGGTCCAAACTTGCACTTTTTCAAATGGCCCTACTTCGAAAACTACGGCAGCTAGAGAGTTGATTTTGGTCTTAAAATGCAGCTTGTACCATGCCCTAAAAACCAGAAATAGGATTCCGGAACAAAACCCGCAAGAAAACTTGAAAATTTCAAGGCAAAGTCACCCTCGACTGGAAAATATAAAACCTTGAATATCTCGGAAACGGAGGCAGCTAGAGGGTCCAAACTTGCACTTTTTCAAATGGCTGTAACTCGAAAACTACGGCAGCTAGAGAGTTGATTTGGGTCTTCAAATGCAGCTTGTACCATGCCCTAAAAACCAAAAATAGGATTCCGGAACAAAACCCGCAAGAAAACTTGAAAATTTCAAGGCAAAGTCACCCCTCGACTGGAAAATATAAAACCTTGAATATCTCGGAAACGGAGGCAGCTAGAGGGTCCAAACTTGCACTTTTTCAAATGGCTGTAACTCGAAAACTACGGCAGCTAGAGAGTTGATTTTGGTCTAAAAATGCAGCTTGTACCATGCCCTAAAAACCAAAAATAGGATTCCGGAACAAAACCCGCAAGAAAACTTGAAAATTTCAAGGCAAAGTCACCCCTCGACTGGAAAATATAAAACCTTGAATATCTCGGAAACGGAGGCAGCTAGAGGGTCCAAACTTGCACTTTTTCAAATGGCCCTACTTCGAAAACTACGGCAGCTAGAGAGTTGATTTGGGTCTTCAAATGCAGCTTGTACCATGCCCTAAAAACCAAAAATAGGATTCCGGAACAAAACCCGCAAGAAAACTTGAAAATTTCAAGGCAAAGTCACCCCTCGACTGGAAAATATAAAACCTTGAATATCTCGGAAACGGAGGCAGCTAGAGGGTCCAAACTTGCACTTTTTCAAATGGCTGTAACTCGAAAACTACGGCAGCTAGAGAGTTGATTTTGGTCTAAAAATGCAGCTTGTACCATGCCCTAAAAACCAAAAATAGGATTCCGGAACAAAACCCGCAAGAAAACTTGAAAATTTCAAGGCAAAGTCACCCCTCGACTGGAAAATATAAAACCTTGAATATCTCGGAAACGGAGGCAGCTAGAGGGTCCAAACTTGCACTTTTTCAAATGGCTGTAACTCGAAAACTACGGCAGCTAGAGAGTTGATTTTGGTCTAAAAATGCAGCTTGTACCATGCCCTAAAAACCAAAAATAGGATTCCGGAACAAAACCCGCAAAAAAACTTGAAAATTTCAAAGCAAAGTCACCCCTCGACTGGAAAATATAAAACCTTGAATATCTCGGAAACGGAGGCAGCTAGAGGGTCCAAGTCAAGTCAAGTCACCCCTCGACTGGAAAATATAAAACCTTGAATATCTCGGAAACGGAGGCAGCTAGAGGGTCCAAACTTGCACTTTTTCAAATGGCCCTACTTCGAAAACTACGGCAGCTAGAGAGTTGATTTTGGTCTTAAAATGCAGCTTGTACCATGCCCTAAAAACCAAAAATAGGATTCCGGAACAAAACCCGCAAGAAAACTTGAAAATTTCAAGGCAAAGTCACCCCTCGACTGGAAAATATAAAACCTTGAATATCTCAAAAACGGAGGCAGCTAGAGGATCCAAACTTGCACTTTTTCAAATGGCTGTAACTCGAAAACTACGGCAGCTAGAGAGTTGATTTGGGTCTTCAAATGCAGCTTGTACCATGCCCTAAAAACCAAAAATAGGATTTCGGAACAAAACCCGCAAGAAAACTTGAAAATTTCAAGGCAAAGTCACCCCTCGACTGGAAAATATAAAACCTTGAATATCTCGGAAACGGAGGCAGCTAGTGGGTCCAAACTCGCACTTTTTCAAATGGCCCTACCTCGAAAACTGCGGCAGCTAGAGAGTTGATTTGGGTCTTCAAATGCTGCTTGTACCATGCCCTAAAAACCAAAAATAGGATTCCGGAACAAAACCCGCAAGAAAACTTGAAAATTTCAAGGCAAAGTCACCCCTCGACTGGAAAATATAAAACCTTGAATATCTCGGAAACGGAGGCAGCTAGAGGGTCCAAACTTGCACTTTTTCAAATGGCTGTAACTCGAAAACTACGGCAGCTAGAGAGTTGATTTTGGTCTAAAAATGCAGCTTGTACCATGCCCTAAAAACCAAAAATAGGATTCCGGAACAAAACCCGCAAAAAAACTTGAAAATTTCAAAGCAAAGTCACCCCTCGACTGGAAAATATAAAACCTTGAATATCTCGGAAACGGAGGCAGCTAGAGGGTCCAAGTCAAGTCAAGTCACCCCTCGACTGGAAAATATAAAACCTTGAATATCTCGGAAACGGAGGCAGCTAGAGGGTCCAAACTTGCACTTTTTCAAATGGCCCTACTTCGAAAACTACGGCAGCTAGAGAGTTGATTTTGGTCTTAAAATGCAGCTTGTACCATGCCCTAAAAACAAAAATAGGATTCCGGAACAAAACCCGCAAGAAAACTTGAAAATTTCAAGGCAAAGTCACCCCTCGACTGGAAAATATAAAACCTTGAATATCTCGGAAACGGAGGCAGCTAGAGGATCCAAACTTGCACTTTTTCAAATGGCTGTAACTCGAAAACTACGGCAGCTAGAGAGTTGATTTGGGTCTTCAAATGCAGCTTGTACCATGCCCTAAAAACCAAAAATAGGATTTCGGAACAAAACCCGCAAGAAAACTTGAAAATTTCAAGGCAAAGTCACCCCTCGACTGGAAAATATAAAACCTTGAATATCTCGGAAACGGAGGCAGCTAGTGGGTCCAAACTCGCACTTTTTCAAATGGCCCTACCTCGAAAACTGCGGCAGCTAGAGAGTTGATTTGGGTCTTCAAATGCTGCTTGTACCATGCCCTAAAAACCAAAAATAGGATTCCGGAACAAAACCCGCAAGAAAACTTGAAAATTTCAAAGCAAAGTCACCCCTCGACTGGAAAATATAAAACCTTGAATATCTCGGAAACGGAGGCAGCTAGAGGGTCCAAACTTGCACTTTTTCAAATGGCTGTAACTCGAAAACTACGGCAGCTAGAGAGTTGATTTGGGTCTAAAAATGCAGCTTGTACCATGCCCTAAAAACCAAAAATAGGATTCCGGAACAAAACCCGCAAGAAAACTTGAAAATTTCAAGGCAAAGTCACCCTCGACTGGAAAATATAAAACCTTGAATATCTCGGAAACGGAGGCAGCTAGAGGGTCCAAACTTGCACTTTTTCAAATGGCCCTACTTCGAAAACTACGGCAGCTAGAGAGTTGATTTGGGTCTTCAAATGCAGCTTGTACCATGCCCTAAGAACCAAAAATAGGATTCCGGAACAAAACCCGCAAGAAAACTTGAAAATTTCAAGGCAAAGTCACCCCTCGACTGGAAAATATAAAACCTTGAATATCTCGGAAACGGAGGCAGCTAGAGGGTCCAAACTTGCACTTTTTCAAATGGCTGTAACTCGAAAACTACGGCAGCTAGAGAGTTGATTTGGGTCTAAAAATGCAGCTTGTACCATGCCCTAAAAACCAAAAATAGGATTCCGGAACAAAACCCGCAAGAAAACTTGAAAATTTCAAGGCAAAGTCACCCCTCGACTGGAAAATATAAAACCTTGAATATCTCGGAAACGGAGGCAGCTAGAGGGTCCAAACTTGCACTTTTTCAAATGGCCCTACCTCGAAAACTGCGGCAGCTAGAGAGTTGATTTTGGTCTTAAAATGCAGCTTGTACCATGCCCTAAAAACCAAAAATAGGATTCCGGAACAAAACCCGCAAGAAAACTTGAAAATTTCAAGGCAAAGTCACCCCTCGACTGGAAAATATAAAACCTTGAATATCTCGGAAACGGAGGCAGCTAGAGGGTCCAAACTCGCACTTTTTCAAATGGCCCTACCTCGAAAACTGCGGCAGCTAGAGAGTTGATTTGGGTCTTCAAATGCTGCTTGTACCATGCCCTAAAAACCAAAAATAGGATTCCGGAACAAAACCCGCAAGAAAACTTGAAAATTTCAAGGCAAAGTCACCCCTCGACTGGAAAATATAAAACCTTGAATATCTCGGAAACGGAGGCAGCTAGAGGGTCCAAACTTGCACTTTTTCAAATGGCTGTAACTCGAAAACTACGGCAGCTAGAGAGTTGATTTGGGTCTAAAAATGCAGCTTGTACCATGCCCTAAAAACCAAAAATAGGATTCCGGAACAAAACCCGCAAGAAAACTTGAAAATTTCAAGGCAAAGTCACCCCTCGACTGGAAAATATAAAACCTTGAATATCTCGGAAACGGAGGCAGCTAGAGGGTCCAAACTTGCACTTTTTCAAATGGCCCTACTTCGAAAACTACGGCAGCTAGAGAGTTGATTTTGGTCTTAAAATGCAGCTTGTACCATGCCCTAAAAACCAAAAATAGGATTCCGGAACAAAACCCGCAAGAAAACTTGAAAATTTCAAGGCAAAGTCACCCCTCGACTGGAAAATATAAAACCTTGAATATCTCGGAAACGGAGGCAGCTAGAGGGTCCAAACTTGCACTTTTTCAAATGGCTGTAACTCGAAAACTACGGCAGCTAGAGAGTTGATTTGGGTCTTCAAATGCAGCTTGTACCATGCCCTAAAAACCAAAAATAGGATTCCGGAACAAAACCCGCAAGAAAACTTGAAAATTTCAAGGCAAAGTCACCCCTCGACTGGAAAATATAAAACCTTGAATATCTCGGAAACGGAGGCAGCTAGAGGGTCCAAACTTGGTCAAGTCACTCCTCGACTGGAAAATATAAAACCTTGAATATCTCGGAAACGGAGGCAGCTAGAGGGTCCAAACTTGCACTTTTTCAAATGGCTGTAACTCGAAAACTACGGCAGCTAGAGAGTTGATTTTGGTCTAAAAATGCAGCTTGTACCATGCCCTAAAAACCAAAAATAGGATTCCGGAACAAAACCCGCAAGAAAACTTGAAAATTTCAAGGCAAAGTCACCCCTCGACTGGAAAATATAAAACCTTGAATATCTCGGAAACGGAGGCAGCTAGAGGGTCCAAACTTGCACTTTTTCAAATGGCCCTACTTCGAAAACTACGGCAGCTAGAGAGTTGATTTGGGTCTTCAAATGCAGCTTGTACCATGCCCTAAAAACCAAAAATAGGATTCCGGAACAAAACCCGCAAGAAAACTTGAAAATTTCAAGGCAAAGTCACCCCTCGACTGGAAAATATAAAACCTTGAATATCTCGGAAACGGAGGCAGCTAGAGGGTCCAAACTTGCACTTTTTCAAATGGCTGTAACTCGAAAACTACGGCAGCTAGAGAGTTGATTTTGGTCTAAAAATGCAGCTTGTACCATGCCCTAAAAACCAAAAATAGGATTCCGGAACAAAACCCGCAAGAAAACTTGAAAATTTCAAGGCAAAGTCACCCCTCGACTGGAAAATATAAAACCTTGAATATCTCGGAAACGGAGGCAGCTAGAGGGTCCAAACTTGCACTTTTTCAAATGGCTGTAACTCGAAAACTACGGCAGCTAGAGAGTTGATTTTGGTCTAAAAATGCAGCTTGTACCATGCCCTAAAAACCAAAAATAGGATTCCGGAACAAAACCCGCAAAAAAACTTGAAAATTTCAAAGCAAAGTCACCCCTCGACTGGAAAATATAAAACCTTGAATATCTCGGAAACGGAGGCAGCTAGAGGGTCCAAACTTGCACTTTTTCAAATGGCCCTACCTCGAAAACTGCGGCAGCTAGAGAGTTGATTTGGGTCTTCAAATGCTGCTTGTACCATGCCCTAAAAACCAAAAATAGGATTCCGGAACAAAACCCGCAAGAAAACTTGAAAATTTCAAGGCAAAGTCACCCCTCGACTGGAAAATATAAAACCTTGAATATCTCGGAAACGGAGGCAGCTAGAGGGTCCAAACTTGCACTTTTTCAAATGGCTGTAACTCGAAAACTACGGCAGCTAGAGAGTTGATTTTGGTCTAAAAATGCAGCTTGTACCATGCCCTAAAAACCAACAATAGGATTCCGGAACAAAACCCGCAAGAAAACTTGAAAATTTCAAGGCAAAGTCACCCCTCGAATGGAAAATATAAAACCTTGAATATCTCGGAAACGGAGGCAGCTAGAGGGTCCAAACTTGCACTTTTTCAAATGGCCCTACTTCGAAAACTATGGCAGCTAGAGAGTTGATTTTGGTCTTAAAATGCAGCTTGTACCATGCCCTAAAAACAAAAATAGGATTCCGGAACAAAACCCGCAAGAAAAATTGAAAATTTCAAGGCAAAGTCACCCCTCGACTGGAAAATATAAAACCTTGAATATCTCGGAAACGGAGGCAGCTAGAGGGTCCAAACTTGCACTTTTTCAAATGGCCCTACCTCGAAAACTACGGCAGCTAGAGAGTTGATTTGGGTCTTCAAATGCAGCTTGTACCATGCCCTAAAAACCAAAAATAGGATTCCGGAACAAAACCCGCAAGAAAACTTGAAAATTTCAAGGCAAAGTCACCCCTCGACTGGAAAATATAAAGCCTTGAATATCTCGGAAACGGAGGCAGCTAGAGGGTCCAAACTTGCACTTTTTCAAATGGCTGTAACTCGAAAACTACGGCAGCTAGAGAGTTGATTTTGGTCTAAAAATGCAGCTTGTACCATGCCCTAAAAACCAAAAATAGGATTCCGGAACAAAACCCGCAAGAAAACTTGAAAATTTCAAGGCAAAGTCACCCCTCGACTGGAAAATATAAAACCTTGAATATCTCGGAAACGGAGGCAGCTAGAGGGTCCAAACTTGCACTTTTTCAAATGGCTGTAACTCGAAAACTACGGCAGCTAGAGAGTTGATTTTGGTCTAAAAATGCAGCTTGTACCATGCCCTAAAAACCAAAAATAGGATTCCGGAACAAAACCCGCAAGAAAACTTGAAAATTTCAAGGCAAAGTCACCCCTCGACTGGAAAATATAAAACCTTGAATATCTCGGAAACGGAGGCAGCTAGAGGGTCCAAACTTGCACTTTTTCAAATGGCTGTAACTCGAAAACTACGGCAGCTAGAGAGTTGATTTTGGTCTAAAAATGCAGCTTGTACCATGCCCTAAAAACCAAAAATAGGATTCCGGAACAAAACCCGCAAGAAAACTTGAAAATTTCAAAGCAAAGTCACCCCTCGACTGGAAAATATAAAACCTTGAATATCTCGGAAACGGAGGCAGCTAGAGGGTCCAAACTTGCACTTTTTCAAATGGCCCTACCTCGAAAACTGCGGCAGCTAGAGAGTTGATTTGGGTCTTCAAATGCAGCTTGTACCATGCCCTAAAAACCAAAAATAGGATTCCGGAACAAAACCCGCAAGAAAACTTGAAAATTTCAAGGCAAAGTCACCCCTCGACTGGAAAATATAAAACCTTGAATATCTCGGAAACGGAGGCAGCTAGAGGGTCCAAACTTGCACTTTTTCAAATGGCTGTAACTCGAAAACTACGGCAGCTAGAGAGTTGATTTTGGTCTAAAAATGCAGCTTGTACCATGCCCTAAAAACCAAAAATAGGATTCCGGAACAAAACCCGCAAGAAAACTTGAAAATTTCAAAGCAAAGTCACCCCTCGACTGGAAAATATAAAACCTTGAATATCTCGGAAACGGAGGCAGCTAGAGGGTCCAAACTTGCACTTTTTCAAATGGCCCTACCTCGAAAACTGCGGCAGCTAGAGAGTTGATTTGGGTCTTCAAATGCTGCTTGTACCATGCCCTAAAAACCAAAAATAGGATTCCGGAACAAAACCCGCAAGAAAACTTGAAAATTTCAAGGCAAAGTCACCCCTCGACTGGAAAATATAAAACCTTGAATATCTCGGAAACGGAGGCAGCTAGAGGGTCCAAACTTGCACTTTTTCAAATGGCTGTAACTCGAAAACTACGGCAGCTAGAGAGTTGATTTTGGTCTAAAAATGCAGCTTGTACCATGCCCTAAAAACCAACAATAGGATTCCGGAACAAAACCCGCAAGAAAACTTGAAAATTTCAAGGCAAAGTCACCCCTCGAATGGAAAATATAAAACCTTGAATATCTCGGAAACGGAGGCAGCTAGAGGGTCCAAACTTGCACTTTTTCAAATGGCCCTACTTCGAAAACTATGGCAGCTAGAGAGTTGATTTTGGTCTTAAAATGCAGCTTGTACCATGCCCTAAAAACAAAAATAGGATTCCGGAACAAAACCCGCAAGAAAACTTGAAAATTTCAAAGCAAAGTCACCCCTCGACTGGAAAATATAAAACCTTGAATATCTCGGAAACGGAGGCAGCTAGAGGGTCCAAACTTGCACTTTTTCAAATGGCTGTAACTCGAAAACTACGGCAGCTAGAGAGTTGATTTTGGTCTAAAAATGCAGCTTGTACCATGCCCTAAAAACCAAAAATAGGATTCCGGAACAAAACCCGCAAGAAAACTTGAAAATTTCAAGGCAAAGTCACCCCTCGACTGGAAAATATAAAACCTTGAATATCTCGGAAACGGAGGCAGCTAGAGGGTCCAAACTTGCACTTTTTCAAATGGCTGTAACTCGAAAACTACGGCAGCTAGAGAGTTGATTTTGGTCTAAAAATGCAGCTTGTACCATGCCCTAAAAACCAAAAATAGGATTCCGGAACAAAACCCGCAAGAAAACTTGAAAATTTCAAGGCAAAGTCACCCCTCGACTGGAAAATATAAAACCTTGAATATCTCGGAAACGGAGGCAGCTAGAGGGTCCAAACTTGCACTTTTTCAAATGGCCCTACCTCGAAAACTGCGGCAGCTAGAGAGTTGATTTGGGTCTTCAAATGCAGCTTGTACCATGCCCTAAAAACCAAAAATAGGATTCCGGAACAAAACCCGCAAGAAAACTTGAAAATTTCAAAGCAAAGTCACCCCTCGACTCGAAAATATAAAACCTTGAATATCTCGGAAACGGAGGCAGCTAGAGGGTCCAAACTTGCACTTTTTCAAATGGCCCTACTTCGAAAACTACGGCAGCTAGAGAGTTGATTTTGGTCTTAAAATGCAGCTTGTACCATGCCCTAAAAACCAAAAATAGGATTCCGGAACAAAACCCGCAAGAAAACTTGAAAATTTCAAGGCAAAGTCACCCCTCGACTGGAAAATATAAAACCTTGAATATCTCGGAAACGGAGGCAGCTAGAGGGTCCAAACTTGCACTTTTTCAAATGGCCCTACCTCGAAAACTGCGGCAGCTAGAGAGTTGATTTGGGTCTTCAAATGCAGCTTGTACCATGCCCTAAAAACCAAAAATAGGATTCCGGAACAAAACCCGCAAGAAAACTTGAAAATTTCAAAGCAAAGTCACCCCTCGACTCGAAAATATAAAACCTTGAATATCTCGGAAACGGAGGCAGCTAGAGGGTCCAAACTTGCACTTTTTCAAATGGCCCTACTTCGAAAACTACGGCAGCTAGAGAGTTGATTTTGGTCTTAAAATGCAGCTTGTACCATGCCCTAAAAACCAAAAATAGGATTCCGGAACAAAACCCGCAAGAAAACTTGAAAATTTCAAGGCAAAGTCACCCCTCGACTGGAAAATATAAAACCTTGAATATCTCGGAAACGGAGGCAGCTAGAGGGTCCAAACTTGCACTTTTTCAAATGGCTGTAACTCGAAAACTACGGCACAGCTAGAGAGTTGATTTTGGTCTAAAAATGCAGCTTGTACCATGCCCTAAAAACCAAAAATAGGATTCCGCAAGAAACCCGCAAGAAAACTTGAAAATTTCAAGGCAAAGTCACCCCTCGACTGGAAAATATAAAACCTTGAATATCTCGGAAACGGAGGCAGCTAGAGGGTCCAAACTTGCACTTTTTCAAATGGCTGTAACTCGAAAACTACGGCAGCTAGAGAGTTGATTTTGGTCTAAAAATGCAGCTTGTACCATGCCCTAAAAACCAAAAATAGGATTCCGGAACAAAACCCGCAAGAAAACTTGAAAATTTCAAAGCAAAGTCACCCCTCGACTGGAAAATATAAAACCTTGAATATCTCGGAAACGGAGGCAGCTAGAGGGTCCAAACTTGCACTTTTTCAAATGGCTGTAACTCGAAAACTACGGCAGCTAGAGAGTTGATTTTGGTCTAAAAATGCAGCTTGTACCATGCCCTAAAAACAAAAATAGGATTCCGGAACAAAACCCGCAAGAAAACTTGAAAATTTCAAAGCAAAGTCACCCCTCGACTGGAAAATATAAAACCTTGAATATCTCGGAAACGGAGGCAGCTAGAGGGTCCAAACTTGCACTTTTTCAAATGGCCCTACCTCGAAAACTGCGGCAGCTAGAGAGTTGATTTGGGTCTTAAAATGCTGCTTGTACCATGCCCTAAAAACCAAAAATAGGATTCCGGAACAAAACCCGCAAGAAAACTTGAAAATTTCAAGGCAAAGTCACCCCTCGACTGGAAAATATAAAACCTTGAATATCTCGGAAACGGAGGCAGCTAGAGGGTCCAAACTTGCACTTTTTCAAATGGCCCTACTTCGAAAACTATGGCAGCTAGAGAGTTGATTTTGGTCTTAAAATGCAGCTTGTACCATGCCCTAAAAACCAAAAATAGGATTCCGGAACAAAACCCGCAAGAAAACTTGAAAATTTCAAAGCAAAGTCACCCCTCGACTGGAAAATATAAAACCTTGAATATCTCGGAAACGGAGGCAGCTAGAGGGTCCAAACTTGCACTCTTTCAAATGGCTGCAACTCGAAAACTACGGCAGCTAGAGAGTTGATTTGGGTCTTCAAATGCAGCTTGTACCATGCCCTAAAAACCAAAAATAGGATTCCGGAACAAAACCCGCAAGAAAACTTGAAAATTTCAAAGCAAAGTCACCCCCTCGACTGGAAAATATAAAACCTTAAATATCTCGGAAACGGAGGCAGCTAGAGGGTCCAAACTTGCACTTTTTCAAATGGCTGTAACTCGAAAACTACGGCAGCTAGAGAGTTGATTTTGGTCTAAAAATGCAGCTTGTACCATGCCCTAAAAACCAACAATAGGATTCCGGAACAAAACCCGCAAGAAAACTTGAAAATTTCAAGGCAAAGTCACCCCTCGAATGGAAAATATAAAACCTTGAATATCTCGGAAACGGAGGCAGCTAGAGGGTCCAAACTTGCACTTTTTCAAATGGCCCTACTTCGAAAACTATGGCAGCTAGAGAGTTGATTTTGGTCTTAAAATGCAGCTTGTACCATGCCCTAAAAACCAAAAATAGGATTCCGGAACAAAACCCGCAAGAAAACTTGAAAATTTCAAAGCAAAGTCACCCCTCGACTGGAAAATATAAAACCTTGAATATCTCGGAAACGGAGGCAGCTAGAGGGTCCAAACTTGCACTCTTTCAAATGGCTGCAACTCGAAAACTACGGCAGCTAGAGAGTTGATTTGGGTCTTCAAATGCAGCTTGTACCATGCCCTAAAAACCAAAAATAGGATTCCGGAACAAAACCCGCAAGAAAACTTGAAAATTTCAAAGCAAAGTCACCCCTCGACTGGAAAATATAAAACCTTAAATATCTCGGAAACGGAGGCAGCTAGAGGGTCCAAACTTGCACTTTTTCAAATGGCTGTAACTCGAAAACTACGGCAGCTAGAGAGTTGATTTTGGTCTAAAAATGCAGCTTGTACCATGCCCTAAAAACAAAAATAGGATTCCGGAACAAAACCCGCAAGAAAACTTGAAAATTTCAAAGCAAAGTCACCCCTCGACTGGAAAATATAAAACCTTGAATATCTCGGAAACGGAGGCAGCTAGAGGGTCCAAACTTGCACTTTTTCAAATGGCCCTACCTCGAAAACTGCGGCAGCTAGAGAGTTGATTTGGGTCTTAAAATGCTGCTTGTACCATGCCCTAAAAACCAAAAATAGGATTCCGGAACAAAACCCGCAAGAAAACTTGAAAATTTCAAGGCAAAGTCACCCCTCGAATGGAAAATATAAAACCTTGAATATCTCGGAAACGGAGGCAGCTAGAGGGTCCAAACTTGCACTTTTTCAAATGGCCCTACTTCGAAAACTACGGCAGCTAGAGAGTTGATTTTGGTCTTAAAATGCAGCTTGTACAATGCCCTAAAAACAAAAATAGGATTCCGGAACAAAACCCGCAAGAAAACTTGAAAATTTCAAAGCAAAGTCACCCCTCGACTGGAAAATATAAAACCTTGAATATCTCGGAAACGGAGGCAGCTAGAGGGTCCAAACTTGCACTTTTTCAAATGGCCCTACCTCGAAAACTGCGGCAGCTAGAGAGTTGATTTGGGTCTTCAAATGCTGCTTGTACCATGCCCTAAAAACAAAAATAGGATTCCGGAACAAAACCCGCAAGAAAACTTGAAAATTTCAAAGCAAAGTCACCCCTCGACTGGAAAATATAAAACCTTGAATATCTCGGAAACGGAGGCAGCTAGAGGGTCCAAACTTGCACTTTTTCAAATGGCTGCAACTCGAAAACTACGGCAGCTAGAGAGTTGATTTGGGTCTTCAAATGCAGCTTGTACCATGCCCTAAAAACCAAAAATAGGATTCCGGAACAAAACCCGCAAGAAAACTTGAAAATTTCAAAGCAAAGTCACCCCTCGACTGGAAAATATAAAACCTTGAATATCTCGGAAACGGAGGCAGCTAGAGGGTCCAAACTTGCACTTTTTCAAATGGCTGTAACTCGAAAACTACGGCAGCTAGAGAGTTGATTTTGGTCTAGAAATGCAGCTTGTACCATGCCCTAAAAACCAAAAATGGGATTCCGGAACAAAACCCGCAAGAAAACTTGAAAATTTCAAAGCAAAGTCACCCCTCGACTGGAAAATATAAAACCTTGAATATCTCGGAAACGGAGGCAGCTAGAGGGTCCAAACTTGCACTTTTTCAAATGGCCCTACCTCGAAAACTGCGGCAGCTAGAGAGTTGATTTGGGTCTTAAAATGCTGCTTGTACCATGCCCTAAAAACCAAAAATAGGATTCCGGAACAAAACCCGCAAGAAAACTTGAAAATTTCAAGGCAAAGTCACCCCTCGACTGGAAAATATAAAACCTTGAATATCTCGGAAACGGAGGCAGCTAGAGGGTCCAAACTTGCACTTTTTCAAATAGCTGTAACTCGAAAACTACGGCAGCTAGAGAGTTGATTTTGGTCTAAAAATGCAGCTTGTACCATGCCCTAAAAACCAAAAATAGGATTCCGGAACAAAACCCGCAAGAAAACTTGAAAATTTCAAAGCAAAGTCACCCCTCGACTGGAAAATATAAAACCTTGAATATCTCGGAAACGGAGGCAGCTAGAGGGTCCAAACTTGCACTTTTTCAAATGGCCCTACCTCGAAAACTGCGGCAGCTAGAGAGTTGATTTGGGTCTTCAAATGCTGCTTGTACCATGCCCTAAAAACCAAAAATAGGATTCCGGAACAAAACCCGCAAGAAAACTTGAAAATTTCAAGGCAAAGTCACCCCTCGACTGGAAAATATAAAACCTTGAATATCTCGGAAACGGAGGCAGCTAGAGGGTCCAAACTTGCACTTTTTCAAATGGCCCTACTTCGAAAACTACGGCAGCTAGAGAGTTGATTTTGGTCTTAAAATGCAGCTTGTACAATGCCCTAAAAACAAAAATAGGATTCCGGAACAAAACCCGCAAGAAAACTTGAAAATTTCAAGGCAAAGTCACCCCTCGACTGGAAAATATAAAACCTTGAATATCTCGGAAACGGAGGCAGCTAGAGGGTCCAAACTTGCACTTTTTCAAATGGCCCTACCTCGAAAACTGCGGCAGCTAGAGAGTTGATTTGGGTCTTAAAATGCTGCTTGTACCATGCCCTAAAAACCAAAAATAGGATTCCGGAACAAAACCCGCAAGAAAACTTGAAAATTTCAAGGCAAAGTCACCCCTCGAATGGAAAATATAAAACCTTGAATATCTCGGAAACGGAGGCAGCTAGATGGTCCAAACTTGCACTTTTTCAAATGGCCCTACTTCGAAAACTACGGCAGCTAGAGAGTTGATTTTGGTCTTAAAATGCAGCTTGTACAATGCCCTAAAAACAAAAATAGGATTCCGGAACAAAACCCGCAAGAAAACTTGAAAATTTCAAAGCAAAGTCACCCCTCGACTGGAAAATATAAAACCTTGAATATCTCGGAAACGGAGGCAGCTAGAGGGTCCAAACTTGCACTTTTTCAAATGGCCCTACCTCGAAAACTGCGGCAGCTAGAGAGTTGATTTGGGTCTTCAAATGCTGCTTGTACCATGCCCTAAAAACAAAAATAGGATTCCGGAACAAAACCCGCAAGAAAACTTGAAAATTTCAAGGCAAAGTCACCCCTCGAATGGAAAATATAAAACCTTGAATATCTCGGAAACGGAGGCAGCTAGATGGTCCAAACTTGCACTTTTTCAAATGGCCCTACTTCGAAAACTACGGCAGCTAGAGAGTTGATTTTGGTCTTAAAATGCAGCTTGTACAATGCCCTAAAAACAAAAATAGGATTCCGGAACAAAACCCGCAAGAAAACTTGAAAATTTCAAAGCAAAGTCACCCCTCGACTGGAAAATATAAAACCTTGAATATCTCGGAAACGGAGGCAGCTAGAGGGTCCAAACTTGCACTTTTTCAAATGGCCCTACCTCGAAAACTGCGGCAGCTAGAGAGTTGATTTGGGTCTTCAAATGCTGCTTGTACCATGCCCTAAAAACAAAAATAGGATTCCGGAACAAAACCCGCAAGAAAACTTGAAAATTTCAAAGCAAAGTCACCCCTCGACTGGAAAATATAAAACCTTGAATATCTCGGAAACGGAGGCAGCTAGAGGGTCCAAACTTGCACTTTTTCAAATGGCCCTACCTCGAAAACTGCGGCAGCTAGAGAGTTGATTTGGGTCTTAAAATGCTGCTTGTACCATGCCCTAAAAACCAAAAATAGGATTCCGGAACAAAACCCGCAAGAAAACTTGAAAATTTCAAGGCAAAGTCACCCCTCGAATGGAAAATATAAAACCTTGAATATCTCGGAAACGGAGGCAGCTAGATGGTCCAAACTTGCACTTTTTCAAATGGCCCTACTTCGAAAACTACGGCAGCTAGAGAGTTGATTTTGGTCTTAAAATGCAGCTTGTACAATGCCCTAAAAACAAAAATAGGATTCCGGAACAAAACCCGCAAGAAAACTTGAAAATTTCAAAGCAAAGTCACCCCTCGACTGGAAAATATAAAACCTTGAATATCTCGGAAACGGAGGCAGCTAGAGGGTCCAAACTTGCACTTTTTCAAATGGCCCTACTTCGAAAACTACGGCAGCTAGAGAGTTGATTTTGGTCTTAAAATGCAGCTTGTACAATGCCCTAAAAACAAAAATAGGATTCCGGAACAAAACCCGCAAGAAAACTTGAAAATTTCAAAGCAAAGTCACCCCTCGACTGGAAAATATAAAACCTTGAATATCTCGGAAACGGAGGCAGCTAGAGGGTCCAAACTTGCACTTTTTCAAATGGCCCTACCTCGAAAACTGCGGCAGCTAGAGAGTTGATTTGGGTCTTCAAATGCTGCTTGTACCATGCCCTAAAAACAAAAATAGGATTCCGGAACAAAACCCGCAAGAAAACTTGAAAATTTCAAAGCAAAGTCACCCCTCGACTGGAAAATATAAAACCTTGAATATCTCGGAAACGGAGGCAGCTAGAGGGTCCAAACTTGCACTTTTTCAAATGGCTGCAACTCGAAAACTACGGCAGCTAGAGAGTTGATTTGGGTCTTCAAATGCAGCTTGTACCATGCCCTAAAAACCAAAAATAGGATTCCGGAACAAAACCCGCAAGAAAACTTGAAAATTTCAAAGCAAAGTCACCCCTCGACTGGAAAATATAAAACCTTGAATATCTCGGAAACGGAGGCAGCTAGAGGGTCCAAACTTGCACTTTTTCAAATGGCTGTAACTCGAAAACTACGGCAGCTAGAGAGTTGATTTTGGTCTAGAAATGCAGCTTGTACCATGCCCTAAAAACCAAAAATGGGATTCCGGAACAAAACCCGCAAGAAAACTTGAAAATTTCAAAGCAAAGTCACCCCTCGACTGGAAAATATAAAACCTTGAATATCTCGGAAACGGAGGCAGCTAGAGGGTCCAAACTTGCACTTTTTCAAATGGCCCTACCTCGAAAACTGCGGCAGCTAGAGAGTTGATTTGGGTCTTAAAATGCTGCTTGTACCATGCCCTAAAAACCAAAAATAGGATTCCGGAACAAAACCCGCAAGAAAACTTGAAAATTTCAAGGCAAAGTCACCCCTCGACTGGAAAATATAAAACCTTGAATATCTCGGAAACGGAGGCAGCTAGAGGGTCCAAACTTGCACTTTTTCAAATGGCCCTACCTCGAAAACTGCGGCAGCTAGAGAGTTGATTTGGGTCTTCAAATGCTGCTTGTACCATGCCCTAAAAACAAAAATAGGATTCCGGAACAAAACCCGCAAGAAAACTTGAAAATTTCAAAGCAAAGTCACCCCTCGACTGGAAAATATAAAACCTTGAATATCTCGGAAACGGAGGCAGCTAGAGGGTCCAAACTTGCACTTTTTCAAATGGCTGCAACTCGAAAACTACGGCAGCTAGAGAGTTGATTTGGGTCTTCAAATGCAGCTTGTACCATGCCCTAAAAACCAAAAATAGGATTCCGGAACAAAACCCGCAAGAAAACTTGAAAATTTCAAGGCAAAGTCACCCCTCGACTGGAAAATATAAAACCTTGAATATCTCGGAAACGGAGGCAGCTAGAGGGTCCAAACTTGCACTTTTTCAAATGGCTGTAACTCGAAAACTACGGCAGCTAGAGAGTTGATTTTGGTCTAAAAATGCAGCTTGTACCATGCCCTAAAAACCAAAAATAGGATTCCGGAACAAAACCCGCAAGAAAACTTGAAAATTTCAAGGCAAAGTCACCCCTCGACTGGAAAATATAAAACCTTGAATATCTCGGAAACGGAGGCAGCTAGAGGGTCCAAACTTGCACTTTTTCAAATGGCTGTAACTCGAAAACTACGGCAGCTAGAGAGTTGATTTTGGTCTAAAAATGCAGCTTGTACCATGCCCTAAAAACCAAAAATAGGATTCCGGAACAAAACCCGCAAGAAAACTTGAAAATTTCAAGGCAAAGTCACCCCTCGACTGGAAAATATAAAACCTTGAATATCTCGGAAACGGAGGCAGCTAGAGGGTCCAAACTTGCACTTTTTCAAATGGCTGCAACTCGAAAACTACGGCAGCTAGAGAGTTGATTTGGGTCTTCAAATGCAGCTTGTACCATGCCCTAAAAACCAAAAATAGGATTCCGGAACAAAACCCGCAAGAAAACTTGAAAATTTCAAAGCAAAGTCACCCCTCGACTGGAAAATATAAAACCTTGAATATCTCGGAAACGGAGGCAGCTAGAGGGTCCAAACTTGCACTTTTTCAAATGGCCCTACCTCGAAAACTGCGGCAGCTAGAGAGTTGATTTGGGTCTTAAAATGCTGCTTGTACCATGCCCTAAAAACCAAAAATAGGATTCCGGAACAAAACCCGCAAGAAAACTTGAAAATTTCAAGGCAAAGTCACCCCTCGACTGGAAAATATAAAACCTTGAATATCTCGGAAACGGAGGCAGCTAGAGGGTCCAAACTTGCACTTTTTCAAATGGCTGTAACTCGAAAACTACGGCAGCTAGAGAGTTGATTTTGGTCTAAAAATGCAGCTTGTACCATGCCCTAAAAACCAAAAATGGGATTCCGGAACAAAACCCGCAAGAAAACTTGAAAATTTCAAAGCAAAGTCACCCCTCGACTGGAAAATATAAAACCTTGAATATCTCGGAAACGGAGGCAGCTAGAGGGTCCAAACTTGCACTTTTTCAAATGGCCCTACTTCGAAAACTACGGCAGCTAGAGAGTTGATTTTGGTCTTAAAATGCAGCTTGTACAATGCCCTAAAAACAAAAATAGGATTCCGGAACAAAACCCGCAAGAAAACTTGAAAATTTCAAAGCAAAGTCACCCCTCGACTGGAAAATATAAAACCTTGAATATCTCGGAAACGGAGGCAGCTAGAGGGTCCAAACTTGCACTTTTTCAAATGGCCCTACCTCGAAAACTGCGGCAGCTAGAGAGTTGATTTGGGTCTTCAAATGCTGCTTGTACCATGCCCTAAAAACAAAAATAGGATTCCGGAACAAAACCCGCAAGAAAACTTGAAAATTTCAAAGCAAAGTCACCCCTCGACTGGAAAATATAAAACCTTGAATATCTCGGAAACGGAGGCAGCTAGAGGGTCCAAACTTGCACTTTTTCAAATGGCTGCAACTCGAAAACTACGGCAGCTAGAGAGTTGATTTGGGTCTTCAAATGCAGCTTGTACCATGCCCTAAAAACCAAAAATAGGATTCCGGAACAAAACCCGCAAGAAAACTTGAAAATTTCAAAGCAAAGTCACCCCTCGACTGGAAAATATAAAACCTTGAATATCTCGGAAACGGAGGCAGCTAGAGGGTCCAAACTTGCACTTTTTCAAATGGCTGTAACTCGAAAACTACGGCAGCTAGAGAGTTGATTTTGGTCTAGAAATGCAGCTTGTACCATGCCCTAAAAACCAAAAATGGGATTCCGGAACAAAACCCGCAAGAAAACTTGAAAATTTCAAAGCAAAGTCACCCCTCGACTGGAAAATATAAAACCTTGAATATCTCGGAAACGGAGGCAGCTAGAGGGTCCAAACTTGCACTTTTTCAAATGGCCCTACCTCGAAAACTGCGGCAGCTAGAGAGTTGATTTGGGTCTTAAAATGCTGCTTGTACCATGCCCTAAAAACCAAAAATAGGATTCCGGAACAAAACCCGCAAGAAAACTTGAAAATTTCAAGGCAAAGTCACCCCTCGACTGGAAAATATAAAACCTTGAATATCTCGGAAACGGAGGCAGCTAGAGGGTCCAAACTTGCACTTTTTCAAATAGCTGTAACTCGAAAACTACGGCAGCTAGAGAGTTGATTTTGGTCTAAAAATGCAGCTTGTACCATGCCCTAAAAACCAAAAATAGGATTCCGGAACAAAACCCGCAAGAAAACTTGAAAATTTCAAAGCAAAGTCACCCCTCGACTGGAAAATATAAAACCTTGAATATCTCGGAAACGGAGGCAGCTAGAGGGTCCAAACTTGCACTTTTTCAAATGGCCCTACCTCGAAAACTGCGGCAGCTAGAGAGTTGATTTGGGTTTTAAAATGCTGCTTGTACCATGCCCTAAAAACCAAAAATAGGATTCCGGAACAAAACCCGCAAGAAAACTTGAAAATTTCAAGGCAAAGTCACCCCTCGACTGGAAAATATAAAACCTTGAATATCTCGGAAACGGAGGCAGCTAGAGGGTCCAAACTTGCACTTTTTCAAATGGCCCTACCTCGAAAACTGCGGCAGCTAGAGAGTTGATTTGGGTCTTCAAATGCTGCTTGTACCATGCCCTAAAAACAAAAATAGGATTCCGGAACAAAACCCGCAAGAAAACTTGAAAATTTCAAAGCAAAGTCACCCCTCGACTGGAAAATATAAAACCTTGAATATCTCGGAAACGGAGGCAGCTAGAGGGTCCAAACTTGCACTTTTTCAAATGGCTGCAACTCGAAAACTACGGCAGCTAGAGAGTTGATTTGGGTCTTCAAATGCAGCTTGTACCATGCCCTAAAAACCAAAAATAGGATTCCGGAACAAAACCCGCAAGAAAACTTGAAAATTTCAAGGCAAAGTCACCCCTCGACTGGAAAATATAAAACCTTGAATATCTCGGAAACGGAGGCAGCTAGAGGGTCCAAACTTGCACTTTTTCAAATGGCTGTAACTCGAAAACTACGGCAGCTAGAGAGTTGATTTTGGTCTAAAAATGCAGCTTGTACCATGCCCTAAAAACCAAAAATAGGATTCCGGAACAAAACCCGCAAGAAAACTTGAAAATTTCAAGGCAAAGTCACCCCTCGACTGGAAAATATAAAACCTTGAATATCTCGGAAACGGAGGCAGCTAGAGGGTCCAAACTTGCACTTTTTCAAATGGCTGCAACTCGAAAACTACGGCAGCTAGAGAGTTGATTTGGGTCTTCAAATGCAGCTTGTACCATGCCCTAAAAACCAAAAATAGGATTCCGGAACAAAACCCGCAAGAAAACTTGAAAATTTCAAAGCAAAGTCACCCCTCGACTGGAAAATATAAAACCTTGAATATCTCGGAAACGGAGGCAGCTAGAGGGTCCAAACTTGCACTTTTTCAAATGGCCCTACCTCGAAAACTGCGGCAGCTAGAGAGTTGATTTGGGTCTTAAAATGCTGCTTGTACCATGCCCTAAAAACCAAAAATAGGATTCCGGAACAAAACCCGCAAGAAAACTTGAAAATTTCAAGGCAAAGTCACCCCTCGACTGGAAAATATAAAACCTTGAATATCTCGGAAACGGAGGCAGCTAGAGGGTCCAAACTTGCACTTTTTCAAATGGCTGTAACTCGAAAACTACGGCAGCTAGAGAGTTGATTTTGGTCTAAAAATGCAGCTTGTACCATGCCCTAAAAACCAAAAATGGGATTCCGGAACAAAACCCGCAAGAAAACTTGAAAATTTCAAAGCAAAGTCACCCCTCGACTGGAAAATATAAAACCTTGAATATCTCGGAAACGGAGGCAGCTAGAGGGTCCAAACTTGCACTTTTTCAAATGGCCCTACCTCGAAAACTGCGGCAGCTAGAGAGTTGATTTGGGTCTTAAAATGCTGCTTGTACCATGCCCTAAAAACCAAAAATAGGATTCCGGAACAAAACCCGCAAGAAAACTTGAAAATTTCAAGGCAAAGTCACCCCTCGACTGGAAAATATAAAACCTTGAATATCTCGGAAACGGAGGCAGCTAGAGGGTCCAAACTTGCACTTTTTCAAATGGCTGTAACTCGAAAACTACGGCAGCTAGAGAGTTGATTTTGGTCTAAAAATGCAGCTTGTACCATGCCCTAAAAACCAAAAATAGGATTCCGGAACAAAACCCGCAAGAAAACTTGAAAATTTCAAGGCAAAGTCACCCCTCGACTGGAAAATATAAAACCTTGAATATCTCGGAAACGGAGGCAGCTAGAGGGTCCAAACTTGCACTTTTTCAAATGGCTGTAACTCGAAAACTACGGCAGCTAGAGAGTTGATTTTGGTCTAAAAATGCAGCTTGTACCATGCCCTAAAAACCAAAAATAGGATTCCGGAACAAAACCCGCAAGAAAACTTGAAAATTTCAAGGCAAAGTCACCCCTCGACTGGAAAATATAAAACCTTGAATATCTCGGAAACGGAGGCAGCTAGAGGGTCCAAACTTGCACTTTTTCAAATGGCTGCAACTCGAAAACTACGGCAGCTAGAGAGTTGATTTGGGTCTTAAAATGCTGCTTGTACCATGCCCTAAAAACCAAAAATAGGATTCCGGAACAAAACCCGCAAGAAAACTTGAAAATTTCAAGGCAAAGTCACCCCTCGACTGGAAAATATAAAACCTTGAATATCTCGGAAACGGAGGCAGCTAGAGGGTCCAAACTTGCACTTTTTCAAATGGCTGTAACTCGAAAACTACGGCAGCTAGAGAGTTGATTTTGGTCTAAAAATGGAGCTTGTACCATGCCCTAAAAACCAAAAATGGGATTCCGGAACAAAACCCGCAAGAAAACTTGAAAATTTCAAAGCAAAGTCACCCCTCGACTGGAAAATATAAAACCTTGAATATCTCGGAAACGGAGGCAGCTAGAGGGTCCAAACTTGCACTTTTTCAAATGGCCCTACTTCGAAAACTACGGCAGCTAGAGAGTTGATTTTGGTCTTAAAATGCAGCTTGTACAATGCCCTAAAAACAAAAATAGGATTCCGGAACAAAACCCGCAAGAAAACTTGAAAATTTCAAAGCAAAGTCACCCCTCGACTGGAAAATATAAAACCTTGAATATCTCGGAAACGGAGGCAGCTAGAGGGTCCAAACTTGCACTTTTTCAAATGGCCCTACCTCGAAAACTGCGGCAGCTAGAGAGTTGATTTGGGTCTTCAAATGCTGCTTGTACCATGCCCTAAAAACAAAAATAGGATTCCGGAACAAAACCCGCAAGAAAACTTGAAAATTTCAAAGCAAAGTCACCCCTCGACTGGAAAATATAAAACCTTGAATATCTCGGAAACGGAGGCAGCTAGAGGGTCCAAACTTGCACTTTTTCAAATGGCTGCAACTCGAAAACTACGGCAGCTAGAGAGTTGATTTGGGTCTTCAAATGCAGCTTGTACCATGCCCTAAAAACCAAAAATAGGATTCCGGAACAAAACCCGCAAGAAAACTTGAAAATTTCAAAGCAAAGTCACCCCTCGACTGGAAAATATAAAACCTTGAATATCTCGGAAACGGAGGCAGCTAGAGGGTCCAAACTTGCACTTTTTCAAATGGCTGTAACTCGAAAACTACGGCAGCTAGAGAGTTGATTTTGGTCTAGAAATGCAGCTTGTACCATGCCCTAAAAACCAAAAATGGGATTCCGGAACAAAACCCGCAAGAAAACTTGAAAATTTCAAAGCAAAGTCACCCCTCGACTGGAAAATATAAAACCTTGAATATCTCGGAAACGGAGGCAGCTAGAGGGTCCAAACTTGCACTTTTTCAAATGGCCCTACCTCGAAAACTGCGGCAGCTAGAGAGTTGATTTGGGTCTTAAAATGCTGCTTGTACCATGCCCTAAAAACCAAAAATAGGATTCCGGAACAAAACCCGCAAGAAAACTTGAAAATTTCAAGGCAAAGTCACCCCTCGACTGGAAAATATAAAACCTTGAATATCTCGGAAACGGAGGCAGCTAGAGGGTCCAAACTTGCACTTTTTCAAATAGCTGTAACTCGAAAACTACGGCAGCTAGAGAGTTGATTTTGGTCTAAAAATGCAGCTTGTACCATGCCCTAAAAACCAAAAATAGGATTCCGGAACAAAACCCGCAAGAAAACTTGAAAATTTCAAAGCAAAGTCACCCCTCGACTGGAAAATATAAAACCTTGAATATCTCGGAAACGGAGGCAGCTAGAGGGTCCAAACTTGCACTTTTTCAAATGGCCCTACCTCGAAAACTGCGGCAGCTAGAGAGTTGATTTGGGTCTTAAAATGCTGCTTGTACCATGCCCTAAAAACCAAAAATAGGATTCCGGAACAAAACCCGCAAGAAAACTTGAAAATTTCAAGGCAAAGTCACCCCTCGACTGGAAAATATAAAACCTTGAATATCTCGGAAACGGAGGCAGCTAGAGGGTCCAAACTTGCACTTTTTCAAATGGCCCTACCTCGAAAACTGCGGCAGCTAGAGAGTTGATTTGGGTCTTCAAATGCTGCTTGTACCATGCCCTAAAAACAAAAATAGGATTCCGGAACAAAACCCGCAAGAAAACTTGAAAATTTCAAAGCAAAGTCACCCCTCGACTGGAAAATATAAAACCTTGAATATCTCGGAAACGGAGGCAGCTAGAGGGTCCAAACTTGCACTTTTTCAAATGGCTGCAACTCGAAAACTACGGCAGCTAGAGAGTTGATTTGGGTCTTCAAATGCAGCTTGTACCATGCCCTAAAAACCAAAAATAGGATTCCGGAACAAAACCCGCAAGAAAACTTGAAAATTTCAAGGCAAAGTCACCCCTCGACTGGAAAATATAAAACCTTGAATATCTCGGAAACGGAGGCAGCTAGAGGGTCCAAACTTGCACTTTTTCAAATGGCTGTAACTCGAAAACTACGGCAGCTAGAGAGTTGATTTTGGTCTAAAAATGCAGCTTGTACCATGCCCTAAAAACCAAAAATAGGATTCCGGAACAAAACCCGCAAGAAAACTTGAAAATTTCAAGGCAAAGTCACCCCTCGACTGGAAAATATAAAACCTTGAATATCTCGGAAACGGAGGCAGCTAGAGGGTCCAAACTTGCACTTTTTCAAATGGCTGTAACTCGAAAACTACGGCAGCTAGAGAGTTGATTTTGGTCTAAAAATGCAGCTTGTACCATGCCCTAAAAACCAAAAATAGGATTCCGGAACAAAACCCGCAAGAAAACTTGAAAATTTCAAGGCAAAGTCACCCCTCGACTGGAAAATATAAAACCTTGAATATCTCGGAAACGGAGGCAGCTAGAGGGTCCAAACTTGCACTTTTTCAAATGGCTGCAACTCGAAAACTACGGCAGCTAGAGAGTTGATTTGGGTCTTCAAATGCAGCTTGTACCATGCCCTAAAAACCAAAAATAGGATTCCGGAACAAAACCCGCAAGAAAACTTGAAAATTTCAAAGCAAAGTCACCCCTCGACTGGAAAATATAAAACCTTGAATATCTCGGAAACGGAGGCAGCTAGAGGGTCCAAACTTGCACTTTTTCAAATGGCCCTACCTCGAAAACTGCGGCAGCTAGAGAGTTGATTTGGGTCTTAAAATGCTGCTTGTACCATGCCCTAAAAACCAAAAATAGGATTCCGGAACAAAACCCGCAAGAAAACTTGAAAATTTCAAGGCAAAGTCACCCCTCGACTGGAAAATATAAAACCTTGAATATCTCGGAAACGGAGGCAGCTAGAGGGTCCAAACTTGCACTTTTTCAAATGGCTGTAACTCGAAAACTACGGCAGCTAGAGAGTTGATTTTGGTCTAAAAATGCAGCTTGTACCATGCCCTAAAAACCAAAAATGGGATTCCGGAACAAAACCCGCAAGAAAACTTGAAAATTTCAAAGCAAAGTCACCCCTCGACTGGAAAATATAAAACCTTGAATATCTCGGAAACGGAGGCAGCTAGAGGGTCCAAACTTGCACTTTTTCAAATGGCCCTACCTCGAAAACTGCGGCAGCTAGAGAGTTGATTTGGGTCTTAAAATGCTGCTTGTACCATGCCCTAAAAACCAAAAATAGGATTCCGGAACAAAACCCGCAAGAAAACTTGAAAATTTCAAGGCAAAGTCACCCCTCGACTGGAAAATATAAAACCTTGAATATCTCGGAAACGGAGGCAGCTAGAGGGTCCAAACTTGCACTTTTTCAAATGGCTGTAACTCGAAAACTACGGCAGCTAGAGAGTTGATTTTGGTCTAAAAATGCAGCTTGTACCATGCCCTAAAAACCAAAAATAGGATTCCGGAACAAAACCCGCAAGAAAACTTGAAAATTTCAAAGCAAAGTCACCCCTCGACTGGAAAATATAAAACCTTGAATATCTCGGAAACGGAGGCAGCTAGAGGGTCCAAACTTGCACTTTTTCAAATGGCCCTACCTCGAAAACTGCGGCAGCTAGAGAGTTGATTTGGGTCTTAAAATGCTGCTTGTACCATGCCCTAAAAACCAAAAATAGGATTCCGGAACAAAACCCGCAAGAAAACTTGAAAATTTCAAGGCAAAGTCACCCCTCGACTGGAAAATATAAAACCTTGAATATCTCGGAAACGGAGGCAGCTAGAGGGTCCAAACTTGCACTTTTTCAAATGGCTGTAACTCGAAAACTACGGCAGCTAGAGAGTTGATTTTGGTCTAAAAATGCAGCTTGTACCATGCCCTAAAAACCAAAAATGGGATTCCGGAACAAAACCCGCAAGAAAACTTGAAAATTTCAAAGCAAAGTCACCCCTCGACTGGAAAATATAAAACCTTGAATATCTCGGAAACGGAGGCAGCTAGAGGGTCCAAACTTGCACTTTTTCAAATGGCCCTACCTCGAAAACTGCGGCAGCTAGAGAGTTGATTTGGGTCTTAAAATGCTGCTTGTACCATGCCCTAAAAACCAAAAATAGGATTCCGGAACAAAACCCGCAAGAAAACTTGAAAATTTCAAGGCAAAGTCACCCCTCGACTGGAAAATATAAAACCTTGAATATCTCGGAAACGGAGGCAGCTAGAGGGTCCAAACTTGCACTTTTTCAAATGGCTGCAACTCGAAAACTACGGCACTTTTTCAAATGGCCCTACCTC
Organism: Chloromyia formosa; assembly: GCA_964017055.1. Taxonomy (NCBI): domain Eukaryota; kingdom Metazoa; phylum Arthropoda; class Insecta; order Diptera; family Stratiomyidae; genus Chloromyia; species Chloromyia formosa. Next base: position 21,379,173 of record OZ024815.1, read on the forward strand.
GAAAACTGCGGCAGCTAGAGAGTTGATTTGGGTCTTAAAATGCTGCTTGTACCATGCCCTAAAAACCAAAAATAGGATTCCGGAACAAAACCCGCAAGAAAACTTGAAAATTTCAAGGCAAAGTCACCCCTCGAATGGAAAATATAAAACCTTGAATATCTCGGAAACGGAGGCAGCTAGATGGTCCAAACTTGCACTTTTTCAAATGGCCCTACTTCGAAAACTACGGCAGCTAGAGAGTTGATTTTGGTCTTAAAATGCAGCTTGTACAATGCCCTAAAAACAAAAATAGGATTCCGGAACAAAACCCGCAAGAAAACTTGAAAATTTCAAAGCAAAGTCACCCCTCGACTGGAAAATATAAAACCTTGAATATCTCGGAAACGGAGGCAGCTAGAGGGTCCAAACTTGCACTTTTTCAAATGGCCCTACCTCGAAAACTTCGGCAGCTAGAGAGTTGATTTGGGTCTTCAAATGCTGCTTGTACCATGCCCTAAAAACAAAAATAGGATTCCGGAACAAAACCCGCAAGAAAACTTGAAAATTTCAAAGCAAAGTCACCCCTCGACTGGAAAATATAAAACCTTGAATATCTCGGAAACGGAGGCAGCTAGAGGGTCCAAACTTGCACTTTTTCAAATGGCCCTACTTCGAAAACTACGGCAGCTAGAGAGTTGATTTTGGTCTTAAAATGCAGCTTGTACAATGCCCTAAAAACAAAAATAGGATTCCGGAACAAAACCCGCAAGAAAACTTGAAAATTTCAAAGCAAAGTCACCCCTCGACTGGAAAATATAAAACCTTGAATATCTCGGAAACGGAGGCAGCTAGAGGGTCCAAACTTGCACTTTTTCAAATGGCCCTACCTCGAAAACTGCGGCAGCTAGAGAGTTGATTTGGGTCTTCAAATGCTGCTTGTACCATGCCCTAAAAACAAAAATAGGATTCCGGAACAAAACCCGCAAGAAAACTTGAAAATTTCAAAGCAAAGTCACCCCTCGACTGGAAAATATAAAACCTTGAATATCTCGGAAACGGAGGCAGCTAGAGGGTCCAAACTTGCACTTTTTCAAATGGCTGCAACTCGAAAACTACGGCAGCTAGAGAGTTGATTTGGGTCTTCAAATGCAGCTTGTACCATGCCCTAAAAACCAAAAATAGGATTCCGGAACAAAACCCGCAAGAAAACTTGAAAATTTCAAAGCAAAGTCACCCCTCGACTGGAAAATATAAAACCTTGAATATCTCGGAAACGGAGGCAGCTAGAGGGTCCAAACTTGCACTTTTTCAAATGGCTGTAACTCGAAAACTACGGCAGCTAGAGAGTTGATTTTGGTCTAGAAATGCAGCTTGTACCATGCCCTAAAAACCAAAAATGGGATTCCGGAACAAAACCCGCAAGAAAACTTGAAAATTTCAAAGCAAAGTCACCCCTCGACTGGAAAATATAAAACCTTGAATATCTCGGAAACGGAGGCAGCTAGAGGGTCCAAACTTGCACTTTTTCAAATGGCCCTACCTCGAAAACTGCGGCAGCTAGAGAGTTGATTTGGGTCTTAAAATGCTGCTTGTACCATGCCCTAAAAACCAAAAATAGGATTCCGGAACAAAACCCGCAAGAAAACTTGAAAATTTCAAGGCAAAGTCACCCCTCGACTGGAAAATATAAAACCTTGAATATCTCGGAAACGGAGGCAGCTAGAGGGTCCAAACTTGCACTTTTTCAAATAGCTGTAACTCGAAAACTACGGCAGCTAGAGAGTTGATTTTGGTCTAAAAATGCAGCTTGTACCATGCCCTAAAAACCAAAAATAGGATTCCGGAACAAAACCCGCAAGAAAACTTGAAAATTTCAAAGCAAAGTCACCCCTCGACTGGAAAATATAAAACCTTGAATATCTCGGAAACGGAGGCAGCTAGAGGGTCCAAACTTGCACTTTTTCAAATGGCCCTACCTCGAAAACTGCGGCAGCTAGAGAGTTGATTTGGGTCTTAAAATGCTGCTTGTACCATGCCCTAAAAACCAAAAATAGGATTCCGGAACAAAACCCGCAAGAAAACTTGAAAATTTCAAGGCAAAGTCACCCCTCGACTGGAAAATATAAAACCTTGAATATCTCGGAAACGGAGGCAGCTAGAGGGTCCAAACTTGCACTTTTTCAAATGGCCCTACCTCGAAAACTGCGGCAGCTAGAGAGTTGATTTGGGTCTTCAAATGCTGCTTGTACCATGCCCTAAAAACAAAAATAGGATTCCGGAACAAAACCCGCAAGAAAACTTGAAAATTTCAAAGCAAAGTCACCCCTCGACTGGAAAATATAAAACCTTGAATATCTCGGAAACGGAGGCAGCTAGAGGGTCCAAACTTGCACTTTTTCAAATGGCTGCAACTCGAAAACTACGGCAGCTAGAGAGTTGATTTGGGTCTTCAAATGCAGCTTGTACCATGCCCTAAAAACCAAAAATAGGATTCCGGAACAAAACCCGCAAGAAAACTTGAAAATTTCAAGGCAAAGTCACCCCTCGACTGAAAAATATAAAACCTTGAATATCTCGGAAACGGAGGCAGCTAGAGGGTCCAAACTTGCACTTTTTCAAATGGCTGTAACTCGAAAACTACGGCAGCTAGAGAGTTGATTTTGGTCTAAAAATGCAGCTTGTACCATGCCCTAAAAACCAAAAATAGGATTCCGGAACAAAACCCGCAAGAAAACTTGAAAATTTCAAGGCAAAGTCACCCCTCGACTGGAAAATATAAAACCTTGAATATCTCGGAAACGGAGGCAGCTAGAGGGTCCAAACTTGCACTTTTTCAAATGGCTGTAACTCGAAAACTACGGCAGCTAGAGAGTTGATTTTGGTCTAAAAATGCAGCTTGTACCATGCCCTAAAAACCAAAAATAGGATTCCGGAACAAAACCCGCAAGAAAACTTGAAAATTTCAAGGCAAAGTCACCCCTCGACTGGAAAATATAAAACCTTGAATATCTCGGAAACGGAGGCAGCTAGAGGGTCCAAACTTGCACTTTTTCAAATGGCTGCAACTCGAAAACTACGGCAGCTAGAGAGTTGATTTGGGTCTTCAAATGCAGCTTGTACCATGCCCTAAAAACCAAAAATAGGATTCCGGAACAAAACCCGCAAGAAAACTTGAAAATTTCAAAGCAAAGTCACCCCTCGACTGGAAAATATAAAACCTTGAATATCTCGGAAACGGAGGCAGCTAGAGGGTCCAAACTTGCACTTTTTCAAATGGCCCTACCTCGAAAACTGCGGCAGCTAGAGAGTTGATTTGGGTCTTAAAATGCTGCTTGTACCATGCCCTAAAAACCAAAAATAGGATTCCGGAACAAAACCCGCAAGAAAACTTGAAAATTTCAAGGCAAAGTCACCCCTCGACTGGAAAATATAAAACCTTGAATATCTCGGAAACGGAGGCAGCTAGAGGGTCCAAACTTGCACTTTTTCAAATGGCTGTAACTCGAAAACTACGGCAGCTAGAGAGTTGATTTTGGTCTAAAAATGCAGCTTGTACCATGCCCTAAAAACCAAAAATGGGATTCCGGAACAAAACCCGCAAGAAAACTTGAAAATTTCAAAGCAAAGTCACCCCTCGACTGGAAAATATAAAACCTTGAATATCTCGGAAACGGAGGCAGCTAGAGGGTCCAAACTTGCACTTTTTCAAATGGCCCTACCTCGAAAACTGCGGCAGCTAGAGAGTTGATTTGGGTCTTAAAATGCTGCTTGTACCATGCCCTAAAAACCAAAAATAGGATTCCGGAACAAAACCCGCAAGAAAACTTGAAAATTTCAAGGCAAAGTCACCCCTCGACTGGAAAATATAAAACCTTGAATATCTCGGAAACGGAGGCAGCTAGAGGGTCCAAACTTGCACTTTTTCAAATGGCTGTAACTCGAAAACTACGGCAGCTAGAGAGTTGATTTTGGTCTAAAAATGCAGCTTGTACCATGCCCTAAAAACCAAAAATAGGATTCCGGAACAAAACCCGCAAGAAAACTTGAAAATTTCAAAGCAAAGTCACCCCTCGACTGGAAAATATAAAACCTTGAATATCTCGGAAACGGAGGCAGCTAGAGGGTCCAAACTTGCACTTTTTCAAATGGCCCTACCTCGAAAACTGCGGCAGCTAGAGAGTTGATTTGGGTCTTAAAATGCTGCTTGTACCATGCCCTAAAAACCAAAAATAGGATTCCGGAACAAAACCCGCAAGAAAACTTGAAAATTTCAAGGCAAAGTCACCCCTCGACTGGAAAATATAAAACCTTGAATATCTCGGAAACGGAGGCAGCTAGAGGGTCCAAACTTGCACTTTTTCAAATGGCTGTAACTCGAAAACTACGGCAGCTAGAGAGTTGATTTTGGTCTAAAAATGCAGCTTGTACCATGCCCTAAAAACCAAAAATGGGATTCCGGAACAAAACCCGCAAGAAAACTTGAAAATTTCAAAGCAAAGTCACCCCTCGACTGGAAAATATAAAACCTTGAATATCTCGGAAACGGAGGCAGCTAGAGGGTCCAAACTTGCACTTTTTCAAATGGCCCTACCTCGAAAACTGCGGCAGCTAGAGAGTTGATTTGGGTCTTAAAATGCTGCTTGTACCATGCCCTAAAAACCAAAAATAGGATTCCGGAACAAAACCCGCAAGAAAACTTGAAAATTTCAAGGCAAAGTCACCCCTCGACTGGAAAATATAAAACCTTGAATATCTCGGAAACGGAGGCAGCTAGAGGGTCCAAACTTGCACTTTTTCAAATGGCTGCAACTCGAAAACTACGGCAGCTAGAGAGTTGATTTTGGTCTAAAAATGCAGCTTGTACCATGCCCTAAAAACCAAAAATAGGATTCCGGAACAAAACCCGCAAGAAAACTTGAAAATTTCAAAGCAAAGTCACCCCTCGACTGGAAAATATAAAACCTTGAATATCTCGGAAACGGAGGCAGCTAGAGGGTCCAAACTTGCACTTTTTCAAATGGCCCTACCTCGAAAACTGCGGCAGCTAGAGAGTTGATTTGGGTCTTAAAATGCTGCTTGTACCATGCCCTAAAAACCAAAAATAGGATTCCGGAACAAAACCCGCAAGAAAACTTGAAAATTTCAAGGCAAAGTCACCCCTCGACTGGAAAATATAAAACCTTGAATATCTCGGAAACGGAGGCAGCTAGAGGGTCCAAACTTGCACTTTTTCAAATGGCTGTAACTCGAAAACTACGGCAGCTAGAGAGTTGATTTTGGTCTAAAAATGCAGCTTGTACCATGCCCTAAAAACCAAAAATGGGATTCCGGAACAAAACCCGCAAGAAAACTTGAAAATTTCAAAGCAAAGTCACCCCTCGACTGGAAAATATAAAACCTTGAATATCTCGGAAACGGAGGCAGCTAGAGGGTCCAAACTTGCACTTTTTCAAATGGCCCTACCTCGAAAACTGCGGCAGCTAGAGAGTTGATTTGGGTCTTAAAATGCTGCTTGTACCATGCCCTAAAAACCAAAAATAGGATTCCGGAACAAAACCCGCAAGAAAACTTGAAAATTTCAAGGCAAAGTCACCCCTCGACTGGAAAATATAAAACCTTGAATATCTCGGAAACGGAGGCAGCTAGAGGGTCCAAACTTGCACTTTTTCAAATGGCCCTACTTCGAAAACTACGGCAGCTAGAGAGTTGATTTTGGTCTAAAAATGCAGCTTGTACCATGCCCTAAAAACCAAAAATAGGATTCCGGAACAAAACCCGCAAGAAAACTTGAAAATTTCAAGGCAAAGTCACCCCTCGACTGGAAAATATAAAACCTTGAATATCTCGGAAACGGAGGCAGCTAGAGGGTCCAAACTTGCACTTTTTCAAATGGCTGCAACTCGAAAACTACGGCAGCTAGAGAGTTGATTTGGGTCTTCAAATGCAGCTTGTACCATGCCCTAAAAACCAAAAATAGGATTCCGGAACAAAACCCGCAAGAAAACTTGAAAATTTCAAGGCAAAGTCACCCCTCGACTGGAAAATATAAAACCTTGAATATCTCGGAAACGGAGGCAGCTAGAGGGTCCAAACTTGCACTTTTTCAAATGGCTGTAACTCGAAAACTACGGCAGCTAGAGAGTTGATTTTGGTCTAAAAATGCAGCTTGTACCATGCCCTAAAAACCAAAAATAGGATTCCGGAACAAAACCCGCAAGAAAACTTGAAAATTTCAAGGCAAAGTCACCCCTCGACTGGAAAATATAAAACCTTGAATATCTCGGAAACGGAGGCAGCTAGAGGGTCCAAACTTGCACTTTTTCAAATGGCTGTAACTCGAAAACTACGGCAGCTAGAGAGTTGATTTTGGTCTAAAAATGCAGCTTGTACCATGCCCTAAAAACCAAAAATAGGATTCCGGAACAAAACCCGCAAGAAAACTTGAAAATTTCAAGGCAAAGTCACCCCTCGACTGGAAAATATAAAACCTTGAATATCTCGGAAACGGAGGCAGCTAGAGGGTCCAAACTTGCACTTTTTCAAATGGCTGTAACTCGAAAACTACGGCAGCTAGAGAGTTGATTTGGGTCTTCAAATGCAGCTTGTACCATGCCCTAAAAACCAAAAATAGGATTCCGGAACAAAACCCGCAAGAAAACTTGAAAATTTCAAGGCAAAGTCACCCCTCGACTGGAAAATATAAAACCTTGAATATCTCGGAAACGGAGGCAGCTAGAGGGTCCAAACTTGCACTTTTTCAAATGGCCCTACCTCGAAAACTGCGGCAGCTAGAGAGTTGATTTGGGTCTTCAAATGCTGCTTGTACCATGCCCTAAAAACAAAAATAGGATTCCGGAACAAAACCCGCAAGAAAACTTGAAAATTTCAAAGCAAAGTCACCCCTCGACTGGAAAATATAAAACCTTGAATATCTCGGAAACGGAGGCAGCTAGAGGGTCCAAACTTGCACTTTTTCAAATGGCTGCAACTCGAAAACTACGGCAGCTAGAGAGTTGATTTGGGTCTTCAAATGCAGCTTGTACCATGCCCTAAAAACCAAAAATAGGATTCCGGAACAAAACCCGCAAGAAAACTTGAAAATTTCAAGGCAAAGTCACCCCTCGACTGGAAAATATAAAACCTTGAATATCTCGGAAACGGAGGCAGCTAGAGGGTCCAAACTTGCACTTTTTCAAATGGCTGTAACTCGAAAACTACGGCAGCTAGAGAGTTGATTTTGGTCTAAAAATGCAGCTTGTACCATGCCCTAAAAACCAAAAATAGGATTCCGGAACAAAACCCGCAAGAAAACTTGAAAATTTCAAGGCAAAGTCACCCCTCGACTGGAAAATACAAAACCTTGAATATCTCGGAAACGGAGGCAGCTAGAGGGTCCAAACTTGCACTTTTTCAAATGGCTGTAACTCGAAAACTACGGCAGCTAGAGAGTTGATTTGGGTCTTCAAATGCAGCTTGTACCATGCCCTAAAAACCAAAAATAGGATTCCGGAACAAAACCCGCAAGAAAACTTGAAAATTTCAAGGCAAAGTCACCCCTCGACTGGAAAATATAAAACCTTGAATATCTCGGAAACGGAGGCAGCTAGAGGGTCCAAACTTGCACTTTTTCAAATGGCCCTACCTCGAAAACTGCGGCAGCTAGAGAGTTGATTTGGGTCTTCAAATGCTGCTTGTACCATGCCCTAAAAACAAAAATAGGATTCCGGAACAAAACCCGCAAGAAAACTTGAAAATTTCAAAGCAAAGTCACCCCTCGACTGGAAAATATAAAACCTTGAATATCTCGGAAACGGAGGCAGCTAGAGGGTCCAAACTTGCACTTTTTCAAATGGCTGCAACTCGAAAACTACGGCAGCTAGAGAGTTGATTTGGGTCTTCAAATGCAGCTTGTACCATGCCCTAAAAACCAAAAATAGGATTCCGGAACAAAACCCGCAAGAAAACTTGAAAATTTCAAGGCAAAGTCACCCCTCGACTGGAAAATATAAAACCTTGAATATCTCGGAAACGGAGGCAGCTAGAGGGTCCAAACTTGCACTTTTTCAAATGGCTGTAACTCGAAAACTACGGCAGCTAGAGAGTTGATTTTGGTCTAAAAATGCAGCTTGTACCATGCCCTAAAAACCAAAAATAGGATTCCGGAACAAAACCCGCAAGAAAACTTGAAAATTTCAAGGCAAAGTCACCCCTCGACTGGAAAATATAAAACCTTGAATATCTCGGAAACGGAGGCAGCTAGAGGGTCCAAACTTGCACTTTTTCAAATGGCTGTAACTCGAAAACTACGGCAGCTAGAGAGTTGATTTTGGTCTAAAAATGCAGCTTGTACCATGCCCTAAAAACCAAAAATAGGATTCCGGAACAAAACCCGCAAGAAAACTTGAAAATTTCAAGGCAAAGTCACCCCTCGACTGGAAAATATAAAACCTTGAATATCTCGGAAACGGAGGCAGCTAGAGGGTCCAAACTTGCACTTTTTCAAATGGCTGCAACTCGAAAACTACGGCAGCTAGAGAGTTGATTTGGGTCTTCAAATGCAGCTTGTACCATGCCCTAAAAACCAAAAATAGGATTCCGGAACAAAACCCGCAAGAAAACTTGAAAATTTCAAAGCAAAGTCACCCCTCGACTGGAAAATATAAAACCTTGAATATCTCGGAAACGGAGGCAGCTAGAGGGTCCAAACTTGCACTTTTTCAAATGGCCCTACCTCGAAAACTGCGGCAGCTAGAGAGTTGATTTGGGTCTTAAAATGCTGCTTGTACCATGCCCTAAAAACCAAAAATAGGATTCCGGAACAAAACCCGCAAGAAAACTTGAAAATTTCAAGGCAAAGTCACCCCTCGACTGGAAAATATAAAACCTTGAATATCTCGGAAACGGAGGCAGCTAGAGGGTCCAAACTTGCACTTTTTCAAATGGCTGTAACTCGAAAACTACGGCAGCTAGAGAGTTGATTTTGGTCTAAAAATGCAGCTTGTACCATGCCCTAAAAACCAAAAATGGGATTCCGGAACAAAACCCGCAAGAAAACTTGAAAATTTCAAAGCAAAGTCACCCCTCGACTGGAAAATATAAAACCTTGAATATCTCGGAAACGGAGGCAGCTAGAGGGTCCAAACTTGCACTTTTTCAAATGGCTGCAACTCGAAAACTACGGCAGCTAGAGAGTTGATTTGGGTCTTCAAATGCAGCTTGTACCATGCCCTAAAAACCAAAAATAGGATTCCGGAACAAAACCCGCAAGAAAACTTGAAAATTTCAAAGCAAAGTCACCCCTCGACTGGAAAATATAAAACCTTGAATATCTCGGAAACGGAGGCAGCTAGAGGGTCCAAACTTGCACTTTTTCAAATGGCCCTACCTCGAAAACTGCGGCAGCTAGAGAGTTGATTTGGGTCTTAAAATGCTGCTTGTACCATGCCCTAAAAACCAAAAATAGGATTCCGGAACAAAACCCGCAAGAAAACTTGAAAATTTCAAGGCAAAGTCACCCCTCGACTGGAAAATATAAAACCTTGAATATCTCGGAAACGGAGGCAGCTAGAGGGTCCAAACTTGCACTTTTTCAAATGGCTGTAACTCGAAAACTACGGCAGCTAGAGAGTTGATTTTGGTCTAAAAATGCAGCTTGTACCATGCCCTAAAAACCAAAAATAGGATTCCGGAACAAAACCCGCAAGAAAACTTGAAAATTTCAAGGCAAAGTCACCCCTCGAATGGAAAATATAAAACCTTGAATATCTCGGAAACGGAGGCAGCTAGAGGGTCCAAACTTGCACTTTTTCAAATGGCCCTACTTCGAAAACTACGGCAGCTAGAGAGTTGATTTTGGTCTTAAAATGCAGCTTGTACCATGCCCTAAAAACAAAAATAGGATTCCGGAACAAAACCCGCAAGAAAACTTGAAAATTTCAAGGCAAAGTCACCCCTCGACTGGAAAATATAAAACCTTGAATATCTCGGAAACGGAGGCAGCTAGAGGGTCCAAACTTGCACTTTTTCAAATGGCCCTACCTCGAAAACTGCGGCAGCTAGAGAGTTGATTTGGGTCTTAAAATGCTGCTTGTACCATGCCCTAAAAACCAAAAATAGGATTCCGGAACAAAACCCGCAAGAAAACTTGAAAATTTCAAGGCAAAGTCACCCCTCGACTGGAAAATATAAAACCTTGAATATCTCGGAAACGGAGGCAGCTAGAGGGTCCAAACTTGCACTTTTTCAAATGGCTGCAACTCGAAAACTACGGCAGCTAGAGAGTTGATTTGGGTCTTCAAATGCAGCTTGTACCATGCCCTAAAAACCAAAAATAGGATTCCGGAACAAACCCCGCAAGAAAACTTGAAAATTTCAAGGCAAAGTCACCCCTCGACTGGAAAATATAAAACCTTGAATATCTCGGAAACGGAGGCAGCTAGAGGGTCCAAACTTGCACTTTTTCAAATGGCTGTAACTCGAAAACTACGGCAGCTAGAGAGTTGATTTTGGTCTAAAAATGCAGCTTGTACCATGCCCTAAAAACCAAAAATGGGATTCCGGAACAAAACCCGCAAGAAAACTTGAAAATTTCAAAGCAAAGTCACCCCTCGACTGGAAAATATAAAACCTTGAATATCTCGGAAACGGAGGCAGCTAGAGGGTCCAAACTTGCACTTTTTCAAATGGCCCTACCTCGAAAACTGCGGCAGCTAGAGAGTTGATTTGGGTCTTAAAATGCTGCTTGTACCATGCCCTAAAAACCAAAAATAGGATTCCGGAACAAAACCCGCAAGAAAACTTGAAAATTTCAAGGCAAAGTCACCCCTCGACTGGAAAATATAAAACCTTGAATATCTCGGAAACGGAGGCAGCTAGAGGGTCCAAACTTGCACTTTTTCAAATGGCTGTAACTCGAAAACTACGGCAGCTAGAGAGTTGATTTTGGTCTAAAAATGCAGCTTGTACCATGCCCTAAAAACCAAAAATAGGATTCCGGAACAAAACCCGCAAGAAAACTTGAAAATTTCAAGGCAAAGTCACCCCTCGACTGGAAAATATAAAACCTTGAATATCTCGGAAACGGAGGCAGCTAGAGGGTCCAAACTTGCACTTTTTCAAATGGCTGTAACTCGAAAACTACGGCAGCTAGAGAGTTGATTTTGGTCTAAAAATGCAGCTTGTACCATGCCCTAAAAACCAAAAATAGGATTCCGGAACAAAACCCGCAAGAAAACTTGAAAATTTCAAGGCAAAGTCACCCCTCGACTGGAAAATATAAAACCTTGAATATCTCGGAAACGGAGGCAGCTAGAGGGTCCAAACTTGCACTTTTTCAAATGGCTGCAACTCGAAAACTACGGCAGCTAGAGAGTTGATTTGGGTCTTCAAATGCAGCTTGTACCATGCCCTAAAAACCAAAAATAGGATTCCGGAACAAAACCCGCAAGAAAACTTGAAAATTTCAAGGCAAAGTCACCCCTCGACTGGAAAATATAAAACCTTGAATATCTCGGAAACGGAGGCAGCTAGAGGGTCCAAACTTGCACTTTTTCAAATGGCTGTAACTCGAAAACTACGGCAGCTAGAGAGTTGATTTTGGTCTAAAAATGCAGCTTGTACCATGCCCTAAAAACCAAAAATAGGATTCCGGAACAAAATCCGCAAGAAAACTTGAAAATTTCAAGGCAAAGTCACCCCTCGACTGGAAAATATAAAACCTTGAATATCTCGGAAACGGAGGCAGCTAGAGGGTCCAAACTTGCACTTTTTCAAATGGCTGTAACTCGAAAACTACGGCAGCTAGAGAGTTGATTTTGGTCTAAAAATGCAGCTTGTACCATGCCCTAAAAACCAAAAATAGGATTCCGGAACAAAACCCGCAAGAAAACTTGAAAATTTCAAGGCAAAGTCACCCCTCGACTGGAAAATATAAAACCTTGAATATCTCGGAAACGGAGGCAGCTAGAGGGTCCAAACTTGCACTTTTTCAAATGGCTGTAACTCGAAAACTACGGCAGCTAGAGAGTTGATTTTGGTCTAAAAATGCAGCTTGTACCATGCCCTAAAAACCAAAAATAGGATTCCGGAACAAAACCCGCAAGAAAACTTGAAAATTTCAAAGCAAAGTCACCCCTCGACTGGAAAATATAAAACCTTGAATATCTCGGAAACGGAGGCAGCTAGAGGGTCCAAACTTGCACTTTTTCAAATGGCCCTACCTCGAAAACTGCGGCAGCTAGAGAGTTGATTTGGGTCTTAAAATGCTGCTTGTACCATGCCCTAAAAACCAAAAATAGTATTCCGGAACAAAACCCGCAAGAAAACTTGAAAATTTCAAGGCAAAGTCACCCCTCGACTGGAAAATATAAAACCTTGAATATCTCGGAAACGGAGGCAGCTAGAGGGTCCAAACTTGCACTTTTTCAAATGGCCCTACCTCGAAAACTGCGGCAGCTAGAGAGTTGATTTGGGTCTTAAAATGCTGCTTGTACCATGCCCTAAAAACCAAAAATAGTATTCCGGAACAAAACCCGCAAGAAAACTTGAAAATTTCAAGGCAAAGTCACCCCTCGACTGGAAAATATAAAACCTTGAATATCTCGGAAACGGAGGCAGCTAGAGGGTCCAAACTTGCACTTTTTCAAATGGCCCTACCTCGAAAACTGCGGCAGCTAGAGAGTTGATTTGGGTCTTAAAATGCTGCTTGTACCATGCCCTAAAAACCAAAAATAGTATTCCGGAACAAAACCCGCAAGAAAACTTGAAAATTTCAAGGCAAAGTCACCCCTCGACTGGAAAATATAAAACCTTGAATATCTCGGAAACGGAGGCAGCTAGAGGGTCCAAACTTGCACTTTTTCAAATGGCCCTACCTCGAAAACTGCGGCAGCTAGAGAGTTGATTTGGGTCTTAAAATGCTGCTTGTACCATGCCCTAAAAACCAAAAATAGTATTCCGGAACAAAACCCGCAAGAAAACTTGAAAATTTCAAGGCAAAGTCACCCCTCGACTGGAAAATATAAAACCTTGAATATCTCGGAAACGGAGGCAGCTAGAGGGTCCAAACTTGCACTTTTTCAAATGGCTGTAACTCGAAAACTACGGCAGCTAGAGAGTTGATTTTGGTCTAAAAATGCAGCTTGTACCATGCCCTAAAAACCAAAAATAGGATTTCGGAACAAAACCCGCAAGAAAACTTGAAAATTTCAAGGCAAAGTCACCCCTCGAATGGAAAATATAAAACCTTGAATATCTCGGAAACGGAGGCAGCTAGAGGGTCCAAACTTGCACTTTTTCAAATGGCCCTACCTCGAAAACTGCGGCAGCTAGAGAGTTGATTTGGGTCTTAAAATGCTGCTTGTACCATGCCCTAAAAACCAAAAATAGTATTCCGGAACAAAACCCGCAAGAAAACTTGAAAATTTCAAGGCAAAGTCACCCCTCGACTGGAAAATATAAAACCTTGAATATCTCGGAAACGGAGGCAGCTAGAGGGTCCAAACTTGCACTTTTTCAAATGGCTGTAACTCGAAAACTACGGCAGCTAGAGAGTTGATTTTGGTCTAAAAATGCAGCTTGTACCATGCCCTAAAAACCAAAAATAGGATTCCGGAACAAAACCCGCAAGAAAACTTGAAAATTTCAAAGCAAAGTCACCCCTCGACTGGAAAATATAAAACCTTGAATATCTCGGAAACGGAGGCAGCTAGAGGGTCCAAACTTGCACTTTTTCAAATGGCCCTACCTCGAAAACTGCGGCAGCTAGAGAGTTGATTTGGGTCTTAAAATGCTGCTTGTACCATGCCCTAAAAACCAAAAATAGGATTCCGGAACAAAACCCGCAAGAAAACTTGAAAATTTCAAGGCAAAGTCACCCCTCGAATGGAAAATATAAAACCTTGAATATCTCGGAAACGGAGGCAGCTAGAGGGTCCAAACTTGCACTTTTTCAAATGGCCCTACTTCGAAAACTACGGCAGCTAGAGAGTTGATTTTGGTCTTAAAATGCAGCTTGTACCATGCCCTAAAAACCAAAAATAGGATTCCGGAACAAAACCCGCAAGAAAACTTGAAAATTTCAAAGCAAAGTCACCCCTCGACTGGAAAATATAAAACCTTGAATATCTCGGAAACGGAGGCAGCTAGAGGGTCCAAACTTGCACTTTTTCAAATGGCCCTACCTCGAAAACTGAGGCAGCTAGAGAGTTTATTTGGGTCTTCAAATGCTGCTTGTACCATGCCCTAAAAACAAAAATAGGATTCCGGAACAAAACCCGCAAGAAAACTTGAAAATTTCAAAGCAAAGTCACCCCTCGACTGGAAAATATAAAACCTTGAATATCTCGGAAACGGAGGCAGCTAGAGGGTCCAAACTTGCACTTTTTCAAATGGCTGCAACTCGAAAACTACGGCAGCTAGAGAGTTGATTTGGGTCTTCAAATGCAGCTTGTACCATGCCCTAAAAACCAAAAATAGGATTCCGGAACAAAACCCGCAAGAAAACTTGAAAATTTCAAGGCAAAGTCACCCCTCGACTGGAAAATATAAAACCTTGAATATCTCGGAAACGGAGGCAGCTAGAGGGTCCAAACTTGCACTTTTTCAAATGGCTGTAACTCGAAAACTACGGCAGCTAGAGAGTTGATTTTGGTCTAAAAATGCAGCTTGTACCATGCCCTAAAAACCAAAAATGGGATTCCGGAACAAAACCCGCAAGAAAACTTGAAAATTTCAAGGCAAAGTCACCCCTCGACTGGAAAATATAAAACCTTGAATATCTCGGAAACGGAGGCAGCTAGAGGGTCCAAACTTGCACTTTTTCAAATGGCCCTACCTCGAAAACTGCGGCAGCTAGAGAGTTGATTTGGGTCTTAAAATGCTGCTTGTACCATGCCCTAAAAACCAAAAATAGGATTCCGGAACAAAACCCGCAAGAAAACTTGAAAATTTCAAGGCAAATTCACCCCTCGACTGGAAAATATAAAACCTTGAATATCTCGGAAACGGAGGTAGCTAGAGGGTCCAAACTTGCACTTTTTCAAATGGCTGTAACTCGAAAACTACGGCAGCTAGAGAGTTGATTTTGGTCTAAAAATGCAGCTTGTACCATGCCCTAAAAACCAAAAATAGGATTCCGGAACAAAACCCGCAAGAAAACTTGAAAATTTCAAGGCAAAGTCACCCCTCGACTGGAAAATATAAAACCTTGAATATCTCGGAAACGGAGGCAGCTAGAGGGTCCAAACTTGCACTTTTTCAAATGGCCCTACCTCGAAAACTGCGGCAGCTAGAGAGTTGATTTTGGTCTAAAAATGCAGCTTGTACCATGCCCTAAAAACAAAAATAGGATTCCGGAACAAAACCCGCAAGAAAACTTGAAAATTTCAAGGCAAAGTCACCCCTCGACTGGAAAATATAAAACCTTGAATATCTCGGAAACGGAGGCAGCTAGAGGGTCCAAACTTGCACTTTTTCAAGTGGCTGCAACTCGAAAACTACGGCAGCTAGAGAGTTGATTTGGGTCTTCAAATGCAGCTTGTACCATGCCCTAAAAACCAAAAATAGGATTCCGGAACAAAACCCGCAAGAAAACTTGAAAATTTCAAGGCAAAGTCACCCCTCGACTGGAAAATATAAAACCTTGAATATCTCGGAAACGGAGGCAGCTAGAGGGTCCAAACTTGCACTTTTTCAAATGGCTGTAACTCGAAAACTACGGCAGCTAGAGAGTTGATTTTGGTCTAAAAATGCAGCTTGTACCATGCCCTAAAAACCAAAAATGGGATTCCGGAACAAAACCCGCAAGAAAACTTGAAAATTTCAAGGCAAAGTCACCCCTCGACTGGAAAATATAAAACCTTGAATATCTCGGAAACGGAGGCAGCTAGAGGGTCCAAACTTGCACTTTTTCAAATGGCCCTACCTCGAAAACTGCGGCAGCTAGAGAGTTGATTTGGGTCTTAAAATGCTGCTTGTACCATGCCCTAAAAACCAAAAATAGGATTCCGGAACAAAACCCGCAAGAAAACTTGAAAATTTCAAGGCAAATTCACCCCTCGACTGGAAAATATAAAACCTTGAATATCTCGGAAACGGAGGTAGCTAGAGGGTCCAAACTTGCACTTTTTCAAATGGCTGTAACTCGAAAACTACGGCAGCTAGAGAGTTGATTTTGGTCTAAAAATGCAGCTTGTACCATGCCCTAAAAACCAAAAATAGGATTCCGGAACAAAACCCGCAAGAAAACTTGAAAATTTCAAGGCAAAGTCACCCCTCGACTGGAAAATATAAAACCTTGAATATCTCGGAAACGGAGGCAGCTAGAGGGTCCAAACTTGCACTTTTTCAAATGGCCCTACCTCGAAAACTGCGGCAGCTAGAGAGTTGATTTTGGTCTAAAAATGCAGCTTGTACCATGCCCTAAAAACAAAAATAGGATTCCGGAACAAAACCCGCAAGAAAACTTGAAAATTTCAAGGCAAAGTCACCCCTCGACTGGAAAATATAAAACCTTGAATATCTCGGAAACGGAGGCAGCTAGAGGGTCCAAACTTGCACTTTTTCAAGTGGCTGCAACTCGAAAACTACGGCAGCTAGAGAGTTGATTTGGGTCTTCAAATGCAGCTTGTACCATGCCCTAAAAACCAAAAATAGGATTCCGGAACAAAACCCGCAAGAAAACTTGAAAATTTCAAGGCAAAGTCACCCCTCGACTGGAAAATATAAAACCTTGAATATCTCGGAAACGGAGGCAGCTAGAGGGTCCAAACTTGCACTTTTTCAAATGGCTGTAACTCGAAAACTACGGCAGCTAGAGAGTTGATTTTGGTCTAAAAATGCAGCTTGTACCATGCCCTAAAAACCAAAAATGGGATTCCGGAACAAAACCCGCAAGAAAACTTGAAAATTTCAAAGCAAAGTCACCCCTCGACTGGAAAATATAAAACCTTGAATATCTCGGAAACGGAGGCAGCTAGAGGGTCCAAACTTGCACTTTTTCAAATGGCCCTACCTCGAAAACTGCGGCAGCTAGAGAGTTGATTTGGGTCTTAAAATGCTGCTTGTACCATGCCCTAAAAACCAAAAATAGGATTCCGGAACAAAACCCGCAAGAAAACTTGAAAATTTCAAGGCAAAGTCACCCCTCGACTGGAAAATATAAAACCTTGAATATCTCGGAAACGGAGGCAGCTAGAGGGTCCAAACTTGCACTTTTTCAAATGGCTGCAACTCGAAAACTACGGCAGCTAGAGAGTTGATTTGGGTCTTCAAATGCAGCTTGTACCATGCCCTAAAAACCAAAAATAGGATTCCGGAACAAAACCCGCAAGAAAACTTGAAAATTTCAAGGCAAAGTCACCCCTCGACTGGAAAATATAAAACCTTGAATATCTCGGAAACGGAGGCAGCTAGAGGGTCCAAACTTGCACTTTTTCAAATGGCTGTAACTCGAAAACTACGGCAGCTAGAGAGTTGATTTTGGTCTAAAAATGCAGCTTGTACCATGCCCTAAAAACCAAAAATGGGATTCCGGAACAAAACCCGCAAGAAAACTTGAAAATTTCAAAGCAAAGTCACCCCTCGACTGGAAAATATAAAACCTTGAATATCTCGGAAACGGAGGCAGCTAGAGGGTCCAAACTTGCACTTTTTCAAATGGCCCTACCTCGAAAACTGCGGCAGCTAGAGAGTTGATTTGGGTCTTAAAATGCTGCTTGTACCATGCCCTAAAAACCAAAAATAGGATTCCGGAACAAAACCCGCAAGAAAACTTGAAAATTTCAAGGCAAAGTCACCCCTCGACTGGAAAATATAAAACCTTGAATATCTCGGAAACGGAGGCAGCTAGAGGGTCCAAACTTGCACTTTTTCAAATGGCTGTAACTCGAAAACTACGGCAGCTAGAGAGTTGATTTTGGTCTAAAAATGCAGCATGTACCATGCCCTAAAAACCAAAAATAGGATTCCGGAACAAAACCCGCAAGAAAACTTGAAAATTTCAAGGCAAAGTCACCCCTCGACTGGAAAATATAAAACCTTGAATATCTCGGAAACGGAGGCAGCTAGAGGGTCCAAACTTGCACTTTTTCAAATGGCCCTACTTCGAAAACTACGGCAGCTAGAGAGTTGATTTTGGTCTTAAAATGCAGCTTGTACCATGCCCTAAAAACCAAAAATAGGATTCCGGAACAAAACCCGCAAGAAAACTTGAAAATTTCAAAGCAAAGTCACCCCTCGACTGGAAAATATAAAACCTTGAATATCTCGGAAACGGAGGCAGCTAGAGGGTCCAAACTTGCACTTTTTCAAATGGCCCTACCTCGAAAACTGCGGCAGCTAGAGAGTTGATTTGGGTCTTCAAATGCTGCTTGTACCATGCCCTAAAAACAAAAATAGGATTCCGGAACAAAACCCGCAAGAAAACTTGAAAATTTCAAGGCAAAGTCACCCCTCGACTGGAAAATATAAAACCTTGAATATCTCGGAAACGGAGGCAGCTAGAGGGTCCAAACTTGCACTTTTTCAAATGGCTGTAACTCGAAAACTACGGCAGCTAGAGAGTTGATTTGGGTCTTCAAATGCAGCTTGTACCATGCCCTAAAAACCAAAAATAGGATTCCGGAACAAAACCCGCAAGAAAACTTGAAAATTTCAAGGCAAAGTCACCCCTCGACTGGAAAATATAAAACCTTGAATATCTCGGAAACGGAGGCAGCTAGAGGGTCCAAACTTGCACTTTTTCAAATGGCTGTAACTCGAAAACTACGGCAGCTAGAGAGTTGATTTTGGTCTAAAAATGCAGCTTGTACCATGCCCTAAAAACCAAAAATGGGATTCCGGAACAAAACCCGCAAGAAAACTTGAAAATTTCAAAGCAAAGTCACCCCTCGACTGGAAAATATAAAATCTTGAATATCTCGGAAACGGAGGCAGCTAGAGGGTCCAAACTTGCACTTTTTCAAATGGCCCTACCTCGAAAACTGCGGCAGCTAGAGAGTTGATTTGGGTCTTCAAATGCTGCTTGTACCATGCCCTAAAAACCAAAAATAGGATTCCGGAACAAAACCCGCAAGAAAACTTGAAAATTTCAAAGCAAAGTCACCCCTCGACTGGAAAATATAAAACCTTGAATATCTCGGAAACGGAGGCAGCTAGAGGGTCCAAACTTGCACTTTTTCAAATGGCTGTAACTCGAAAACTACGGCAGCTAGAGAGTTGATTTTGGTCTTCAAATGCAGCTTGTACCATGCCCTAAGAACCAAAAATAGGATTCCGGAACAAAACCCGCAAGAAAACTTGAAAATTTCAAGGCAAAGTCACCCCTCGACTGGAAAATATAAAACCTTGAATATCTCGGAAACGGAGGCAGCTAGAGGGTCCAAACTTGCACTTTTTCAAATGGCCCTACCTCGAAAACTGCGGCAGCTAGAGAGTTGATTTGGGTCTTCAAATGCTGCTTGTACCATGCCCTAAAAACCAAAAATAGGATTCCGGAACAAAACCCGCAAGAAAACTTGAAAATTTCAAGGCAAAGTCACCCCTCGACTGGAAAATATAAAACCTTGAATATCTCGGAAACGGAGGCAGCTAGAGGGTCCAAACTTGCACTTTTTCAAATGGCCCTACCTCGAAAACTGCGGCAGCTAGAGAGTTGATTTGGGTCTTCAAATGCTGCTTGTACCATGCCCTAAAAACCAAAAATAGGATTCCGGAACAAAACCCGCAAGAAAACTTGAAAATTTCAAAGCAAAGTCACCCCTCGACTGGAAAATATAAAACCTTGAATATCTCGGAAACGGAGGCAGCTAGAGGGTCCAAACTTGCACTTTTTCAAATGGCTGTAACTCGAAAACTACGGCAGCTAGAGAGTTGATTTTGGTCTAAAAATGCAGCTTGTACCATGCCCTAAAAACCAAAAATAGGATTTCGGAACAAAACCCGCAAGAAAACTTGAAAATTTCAAGGCAAAGTCACCCCTCGAATGGAAAATATAAAACCTTGAATATCTCGGAAACGGAGGCAGCTAGAGGGTCCAAACTTGCACTTTTTCAAATGGCCCTACCTCGAAAACTGCGGCAGCTAGAGAGTTGATTTGGGTCTTAAAATGCTGCTTGTACCATGCCCTAAAAACCAAAAATAGTATTCCGGAACAAAACCCGCAAGAAAACTTGAAAATTTCAAGGCAAAGTCACCCCTCGACTGGAAAATATAAAACCTTGAATATCTCGGAAACGGAGGCAGCTAGAGGGTCCAAACTTGCACTTTTTCAAATGGCCCTACCTCGAAAACTGCGGCAGCTAGAGAGTTGATTTGGGTCTTAAAATGCTGCTTGTACCATGCCCTAAAAACCAAAAATAGGATTCCGGAACAAAACCCGCAAGAAAACTTGAAAATTTCAAGGCAAAGTCACCCCTCGAATGGAAAATATAAAACCTTGAATATCTCGGAAACGGAGGCAGCTAGAGGGTCCAAACTTGCACTTTTTCAAATGGCCCTACTTCGAAAACTACGGCAGCTAGAGAGTTGATTTTGGTCTTAAAATGCAGCTTGTACCATGCCCTAAAAACCAAAAATAGGATTCCGGAACAAAACCCGCAAGAAAACTTGAAAATTTCAAGACAAAGTCACCCCTCGACTGGAAAATATAAAACCTTGAATATCTCGGAAACGGAGGCAGCTAGAGGGTCCAAACTTGCACTTTTTCAAATGGCCCTACCTCGAAAACTGAGGCAGCTAGAGAGTTTATTTGGGTCTTCAAATGCTGCTTGTACCATGCCCTAAAAACAAAAATAGGATTCCGGAACAAAACCCGCAAGAAAACTTGAAAATTTCAAAGCAAAGTCACCCCTCGACTGGAAAATATAAAACCTTGAATATCTCGGAAACGGAGGCAGCTAGAGGGTCCAAACTTGCACTTTTTCAAATGGCTGCAACTCGAAAACTACGGCAGCTAGAGAGTTGATTTGGGTCTTCAAATGCAGCTTGTACCATGCCCTAAAAACCAAAAATAGGATTCCGGAACAAAACCCGCAAGAAAACTTGAAAATTTCAAGGCAAAGTCACCCCTCGACTGGAAAATATAAAACCTTGAATATCTCGGAAACGGAGGCAGCTAGAGGGTCCAAACTTGCACTTTTTCAAATGGCTGTAACTCGAAAACTACGGCAGCTAGAGAGTTGATTTTGGTCTAAAAATGCAGCTTGTACCATGCCCTAAAAACCAAAAATGGGATTCCGGAACAAAACCCGCAAGAAAACTTGAAAATTTCAAGGCAAAGTCACCCCTCGACTGGAAAATATAAAACCTTGAATATCTCGGAAACGGAGGCAGCTAGAGGGTCCAAACTTGCACTTTTTCAAATGGCCCTACCTCGAAAACTGCGGCAGCTAGAGAGTTGATTTGGGTCTTAAAATGCTGCTTGTACCATGCCCTAAAAACCAAAAATAGGATTCCGGAACAAAACCCGCAAGAAAACTTGAAAATTTCAAGGCAAATTCACCCCTCGACTGGAAAATATAAAACCTTGAATATCTCGGAAACGGAGGTAGCTAGAGGGTCCAAACTTGCACTTTTTCAAATGGCTGTAACTCGAAAACTACGGCAGCTAGAGAGTTGATTTTGGTCTAAAAATGCAGCTTGTACCATGCCCTAAAAACAAAAATAGGATTCCGGAACAAAACCCGCAAGAAAACTTGAAAATTTCAAGGCAAAGTCACCCCTCGACTGGAAAATATAAAACCTTGAATATCTCGGAAACGGAGGCAGCTAGAGGGTCCAAACTTGCACTTTTTCAAGTGGCTGCAACTCGAAAACTACGGCAGCTAGAGAGTTGATTTGGGTCTTCAAATGCAGCTTGTACCATGCCCTAAAAACCAAAAATAGGATTCCGGAACAAAACCCGCAAGAAAACTTGAAAATTTCAAGGCAAAGTCACCCCTCGACTGGAAAATATAAAACCTTGAATATCTCGGAAACGGAGGCAGCTAGAGGGTCCAAACTTGCACTTTTTCAAGTGGCTGCAACTCGAAAACTACGGCAGCTAGAGAGTTGATTTGGGTCTTCAAATGCAGCTTGTACCATGCCCTAAAAACCAAAAATAGGATTCCGGAACAAAACCCGCAAGAAAACTTGAAAATTTCAAGGCAAAGTCACCCCTCGACTGGAAAATATAAAACCTTGAATATCTCGGAAACGGAGGCAGCTAGAGGGTCCAAACTTGCACTTTTTCAAATGGCTGTAACTCGAAAACTACGGCAGCTAGAGAGTTGATTTTGGTCTAAAAATGCAGCTTGTACCATGCCCTAAAAACCAAAAATGGGATTCCGGAACAAAACCCGCAAGAAAACTTGAAAATTTCAAAGCAAAGTCACCCCTCGACTGGAAAATATAAAACCTTGAATATCTCGGAAACGGAGGCAGCTAGAGGGTCCAAACTTGCACTTTTTCAAATGGCCCTACCTCGAAAACTGCGGCAGCTAGAGAGTTGATTTGGGTCTTAAAATGCTGCTTGTACCATGCCCTAAAAACCAAAAATAGGATTCCGGAACAAAACCCGCAAGAAAACTTGAAAATTTCAAGGCAAAGTCACCCCTCGACTGGAAAATATAAAACCTTGAATATCTCGGAAACGGAGGCAGCTAGAGGGTCCAAACTTGCACTTTTTCAAATGGCTGCAACTCGAAAACTACGGCAGCTAGAGAGTTGATTTGGGTCTTCAAATGCAGCTTGTACCATGCCCTAAAAACCAAAAATAGGATTCCGGAACAAAACCCGCAAGAAAACTTGAAAATTTCAAGGCAAAGTCACCCCTCGACTGGAAAATATAAAACCTTGAATATCTCGGAAACGGAGGCAGCTAGAGGGTCCAAACTTGCACTTTTTCAAATGGCTGTAACTCGAAAACTACGGCAGCTAGAGAGTTGATTTTGGTCTAAAAATGCAGCTTGTACCATGCCCTAAAAACCAAAAATGGGATTCCGGAACAAAACCCGCAAGAAAACTTGAAAATTTCAAAGCAAAGTCACCCCTCGACTGGAAAATATAAAACCTTGAATATCTCGGAAACGGAGGCAGCTAGAGGGTCCAAACTTGCACTTTTTCAAATGGCCCTACCTCGAAAACTGCGGCAGCTAGAGAGTTGATTTGGGTCTTAAAATGCTGCTTGTACCATGCCCTAAAAACCAAAAATAGGATTCCGGAACAAAACCCGCAAGAAAACTTGAAAATTTCAAGGCAAAGTCACCCCTCGACTGGAAAATATAAAACCTTGAATATCTCGGAAACGGAGGCAGCTAGAGGGTCCAAACTTGCACTTTTTCAAATGGCTGTAACTCGAAAACTACGGCAGCTAGAGAGTTGATTTTGGTCTAAAAATGCAGCTTGTACCATGCCCTAAAAACCAAAAATAGGATTCCGGAACAAAACCCGCAAGAAAACTTGAAAATTTCAAGGCAAAGTCACCCCTCGACTGGAAAATATAAAACCTTGAATATCTCGGAAACGGAGGCAGCTAGAGGGTCCAAACTTGCACTTTTTCAAATGGCTGTAACTCGAAAACTACGGCAGCTAGAGAGTTGATTTTGGTCTAAAAATGCAGCTTGTACCATGCCCTAAAAACCAAAAATGGGATTCCGGAACAAAACCCGCAAGAAAACTTGAAAATTTCAAGGCAAAGTCACCCCTCGACTGGAAAATATAAAACCTTGAATATCTCGGAAACGGAGGCAGCTAGAGGGTCCAAACTTGCACTTTTTCAAATGGCCCTACCTCGAAAACTGCGGCAGCTAGAGAGTTGATTTGGGTCTTCAAATGCTGCTTGTACCATGCCCTAAAAACCAAAAATAGGATTCCGGAACAAAACCCGCAAGAAAACTTGAAAATTTCAAAGCAAAGTCACCCCTCGACTGGAAAATATAAAACCTTGAATATCTCGGAAACGGAGGCAGCTAGAGGGTCCAAACTTGCACTTTTTCAAATGGCTGTAACTCGAAAACTACGGCAGCTAGAGAGTTGATTTTGGTCTTCAAATGCAGCTTGTACCATGCCCTAAGAACCAAAAATAGGATTCCGGAACAAAACCCGCAAGAAAACTTGAAAATTTCAAGGCAAAGTCACCCCTCGACTGGAAAATATAAAACCTTGAATATCTCGGAAACGGAGGCAGCTAGAGGGTCCAAACTTGCACTTTTTCAAATGGCCCTACCTCGAAAACTGCGGCAGCTAGAGAGTTGATTTGGGTCTTCAAATGCTGCTTGTACCATGCCCTAAAAACCAAAAATAGGATTCCGGAACAAAACCCGCAAGAAAACTTGAAAATTTCAAGGCAAAGTCACCCCTCGACTGGAAAATATAAAACCTTGAATATCTCGGAAACGGAGGCAGCTAGAGGGTCCAAACTTGCACTTTTTCAAATGGCCCTACCTCGAAAACTGCGGCAGCTAGAGAGTTGATTTGGGTCTTCAAATGCTGCTTGTACCATGCCCTAAAAACCAAAAATAGGATTCCGGAACAAAACCCGCAAGAAAACTTGAAAATTTCAAAGCAAAGTCACCCCTCGACTGGAAAATATAAAACCTTGAATATCTCGGAAACGGAGGCAGCTAGAGGGTCCAAACTTGCACTTTTTCAAATGGCTGTAACTCGAAAACTACGGCAGCTAGAGAGTTGATTTTGGTCTTCAAATGCAGCTTGTACCATGCCCTAAGAACCAAAAATAGGATTCCGGAACAAAACCCGCAAGAAAACTTGAAAATTTCAAGGCAAAGTCACCCCTCGACTGGAAAATATAAAACCTTGAATATCTCGGAAACGGAGGCAGCTAGAGGGTCCAAACTTGCACTTTTTCAAATGGCTGTAACTCGAAAACTACGGCAGCTAGAGAGTTGATTTTGGTCTAAAAATGCAGCTTGTACCATGCCCTAAAAACCAAAAATAGGATTCCGGAACAAAACCCGCAAGAAAACTTGAAAATTTCAAGGCAAAGTCACCCCTCGACTGGAAAATATAAAACCTTGAATATCTCGGAAACGGAGGCAGCTAGAGGGTCCAAACTTGCACTTTTTCAAATGGCCCTACTTCGAAAACTACGGCAGCTAGAGAGTTGATTTTGGTCTTAAAATGCAGCTTGTACCATGCCCTAAAAACCAAAAATAGGATTCCGGAACAAAACCCGCAAGAAAACTTGAAAATTTCAAAGCAAAGTCACCCCTCGACTGGAAAATATAAAACCTTGAATATCTCGGAAACGGAGGCAGCTAGAGGGTCCAAACTTGCACTTTTTCAAATGGCTGTAACTCGAAAACTACGGCAGCTAGAGAGTTGATTTGGGTCTAAAAATGCAGCTTGTACCATGCCCTAAAAACCAAAAATATGATTGCGGAACGAAACCCGCAAGAAAACTTGAAAATTTCAAGGCAAAGTCACCCCTCGACTGGAAAATATAAAACCTTGAATATCTCGGAAACGGAGGCAGCTAGAGGGTCCAAACTTGCACTTTTTCAAATGGCCCTACTTCGAAAACTACGGCAGCTAGAGAGTTGATTTTGGTCTTAAAATGCAGCTTGTACCATGCCCTAAAAACCAAAAATAGGATTCCGGAACAAAACCCGCAAGAAAACTTGAAAATTTCAAGGCAAAGTCACCCCTCGACTGGAAAATATAAAACCTTGAATATCTCGGAAACGGAGGCAGCTAGAGGGTCCAAACTTGCACTTTTTCAAATGGCTGTAACTCGAAAACTACGGCAGCTAGAGAGTTGATTTTGGTCTAAAAATGCAGCTTGTACCATGCCCTAAAAACCAAAAATAGGATTCCGGAACAAAACCCGCAAGAAAACTTGAAAATTTCAAGGCAAAGTCACCCCTCGACTGGAAAATATAAAACCTTGAATATCTCGGAAACGGAGGCAGCTAGAGGGTCCAAACTTGCACTTTTTCAAATGGCCCTACCTCGAAAACTGCGGCAGCTAGAGAGTTGATTTGGGTCTTAAAATGCAGCTTGTACCATGCCCTAAAAACCAAAAATAGGATTCCGGAACAAAACCCGCAAGAAAACTTGAAAATTTCAAGGCAAAGTCACCCCTCGACTGGAAAATATAAAACCTTGAATATCTCGGAAACGGAGGCAGCTAGAGGGTCCAAACTTGCACTTTTTCAAATGGCTGTAACTCGAAAACTACGGCAGCTAGAGAGTTGATTTTGGTCTAAAAATGCAGCTTGTACCATGCCCTAAAAACCAAAAATAGGATTCCGGAACAAAACCCGCAAGAAAACTTGAAAATTTCAAGGCAAAGTCACCCCTCGACTGGAAAATATAAAACCTTGAATATCTCAGAAACGGAGGCAGCTAGAGGGTCCAAACTTGCACTTTTTCAAATGGCTGTAACTCGAAAACTACGGCAGCTAGAGAGTTGATTTCGGTCTAAAAATGCTGCTTGTACCATGCCCTAAAAACCAAAAATAGGATTCCGGAACAAAACCCGCAAGAAAACTTGAAAATTTCAAGGCAAAGTCACCCCTCGACTGGAAAATATAAAACCTTGAATATCTCGGAAACGGAGGCAGCTAGAGGGTCCAAACTTGCACTTTTTCAAATGGCTGTAACTCGAAAACTACGGCAGCTAGAGAGTTGATTTGGGTCTTAAAATGCAGCTTGTACCATGCCCTAAAAACCAAAAATAGGATTTCGGAACAAAACCCGCAAGAAAACTTGAAAATTTCAAGGCAAAGTCACCCCTCGACTGGAAAATATAAAACCTTGAATATCTCGGAAACGGAGGCAGCTAGAGGGTCCAAACTTGCACTTTTTCAAATGGCCCTACCTCGAAAACTGCGGCAGCTAGAGAGTTGATTTGGGTCTTCAAATGCAGCTTGTACCATGCCCTAAAAACCAAAAATATGATTCCGGAACGAAACCCGCAAGAAAACTTGAAAATTTCAAGGCAAAGTCACCCCTCGACTGGAAAATATAAAACCTTGAATATCTCGGAAACGGAGGCAGCTAGAGGGTCCAAACTTGCACTTTTTCAAATGGCCCTACTTCGAAAACTACGGCAGCTAGAGAGTTGATTTTGGTCTTAAAATGCAGCTTGTACCATGCCCTAAAAACCAAAAATAGGATTCCGGAACAAAACCCGCAAGAAAACTTGAAAATTTCAAGGCAAAGTCACCCCTCGACTGGAAAATATAAAACCTTGAATATCTCGGAAACGGAGGCAGCTAGAGGGTCCAAACTTGCACTTTTTCAAATGGCTGTAACTCGAAAACTACGGCAGCTAGAGAGTTGATTTGGGTCTTCAAATGCAGCTTGTACCATGCCCTAAAAACCAAAAATAGGATTCCGGAACAAAACCCGCAAGAAAACTTGAAAATTTCAAGGCAAAGTCACCCCTCGACTGGAAAATATAAAACCTTGAATATCTCGGAAACGGAGGCAGCTAGAGGGTCCAAACTTGCACTTTTTCAAATGGCTGTAACTCGAAAACTACGGCAGCTAGAGAGTTGATTTTGGTCTAAAAATGCAGCTTGTACCATGCCCTAAAAACCAAAAATAGGATTCCGGAACAAAACCCGCAAGAAAACTTGAAAATTTCAAAGCAAAGTCACCCCTCGACTGGAAAATATAAAACCTTGAATATCTCGGAAACGGAGGCAGCTAGAGGGTCCAAACTTGCACTTTTTCAAATGGCCCTACCTCGAAAACTGCGGCAGCTAGAGAGTTGATTTGGGTCTTAAAATGCTGCTTGTACCATGCCCTAAAAACCAAAAATAGGATTCCGGAACAAAACCCGCAAGAAAACTTGAAAATTTCAAGGCAAAGTCACCCCTCGACTGGAAAATATAAAACCTTGAATATCTCGGAAACGGAGGCAGCTAGAGGGTCCAAACTTGCACTTTTTCAAATGGCTGTAACTCGAAAACTACGGCAGCTAGAGAGTTGATTTTGGTCTAAAAATGCAGCTTGTACCATGCCCTAAAAACCAAAAATAGGATTCCGGAACAAAACCCGCAAGAAAACTTGAAAATTTCAAAGCAAAGTCACCCCTCGACTGGAAAATATAAAACCTTGAATATCTCGGAAACGGAGGCAGCTAGAGGGTCCAAACTTGCACTTTTTCAAATGGCCCTACCTCGAAAACTGCGGCAGCTAGAGAGTTGATTTGGGTCTTAAAATGCTGCTTGTACCATGCCCTAAAAACCAAAAATAGGATTCCGGAACGAAACCCGCAAGAAAACTTGAAAATTTCAAGGCAAAGTCACCCCTCGACTGGAAAATATAAAACCTTGAATATCTCGGAAACGGAGGCAGCTACAGGGTCCAAACTTGCACTTTTTCAAATGGCTGTAACTCGAAAACTACGGCAGCTAGAGAGTTGATTTTGGTCTAAAAATGCAGCTTGTACCATGCCCTAAAAACCAAAAATAGGATTCCGGAACAAAACCCGCAAGAAAACTTGAAAATTTCAAAGCAAAGTCACCCCTCGACTGGAAAATATAAAACCTTGAATATCTCGGAAACGGAGGCAGCTAGAGGGTCCAAACTTGCACTTTTTCAAATGGCCCTACCTCGAAAACTGCGGCAGCTAGAGAGTTGATTTGGGTCTTCAAATGCTACTTGTACCATGCCCTAAAAACCAAAAATAAGATTCCGGAACAAAACCCGCAAGAAAACTTGAAAATTTCAAGGCAAAATCACCCCTCGAATGGAAAATATAAAACCTTGAATATCTCGGAAACGGAGGCAGCTAGAGGGTCCAAACTTGCACTTTTTCAAATGGCCCTACTTCGAAAACTACGGCAGCTAGAGAGTTGATTTTGGTCTTAAAATGCAGCTTGTACCATGCCCTAAAAACAAAAATAGGATTCCGGAACAAAACCCGCAAGAAAACTTGAAAATTTCAAAGCAAAGTCACCCCTCGACTGGAAAATATAAAACCTTGAATATCTCGGAAACGGAGGCAGCTAGAGGGTCCAAACTTGCACTTTTTCAAATGGCTGCAACTCGAAAACTACGGCAGCTAGAGAGTTGATTTGGGTCTTCAAATGCAGCTTGTACCATGCCCTAAAAACCAAAAATAGGATTCCGGAACAAAACCCGCAAGAAAACTTGAAAATTTCAAGGCAAAGTCACCCCTCGACTGGAAAATATAAAACCTTGAATATCTCGGAAACGGAGGCAGCTAGAGGGTCCAAACTTGCACTTTTTTAAATGGCTGTAACTCGAAAACTACGGCAGCTAGAGAGTTGATTTTGGTCTAAAAATGCAGCTTGTACCATGCCCTAAAAACCAAAAATAGGATTCCGGAACAAAACCCGCAAGAAAACTTGAAAATTTCAAAGCAAAGTCACCCCTCGACTGGAAAATATAAAACCTTGAATATCTCGGAAACGGAGGCAGCTAGAGGGTCCAAACTTGCACTTTTTCAAATGGCTGCAACTCGAAAACTACGGCAGCTAGAGAGTTGATTTGGGTCTTCAAATGCAGCTTGTACCATGCCCTAAAAACCAAAAATAGGATTCCGGAACAAAACCCGCAAGAAAACTTGAAAATTTCAAGGCAAAGTCACCCCTCGACTGGAAAATATAAAACCTTGAATATCTCGGAAACGGAGGCAGCTAGAGGGTCCAAACTTGCACTTTTTCAAATGGCTGTAACTCGAAAACTACGGCAGCTAGAGAGTTGATTTTGGTCTAAAAATGCAGCTTGTACCATGCCCTAAAAACCAAAAATAGGATTCCGGAACAAAACCCGCAAGAAAACTTGAAAATTTCAAAGCAAAGTCACCCCTCGACTGGAAAATATAAAACCTTGAATATCTCGGAAACGGAGGCAGCTAGAGGGTCCAAACTTGCACTTTTTCAAATGGCCCTACCTCGAAAACTGCGGCAGCTAGAGAGTTGATTTGGGTCTTCAAATGCTACTTGTACCATGCCCTAAAAACCAAAAATAAGATTCCGGAACAAAACCCGCAAGAAAACTTGAAAATTTCAAGGCAAAATCACCCCTCGAATGGAAAATATAAAACCTTGAATATCTCGGAAACGGAGGCAGCTAGAGGGTCCAAACTTGCACTTTTTCAAATGGCCCTACTTCGAAAACTACGGCAGCTAGAGAGTTGATTTTGGTCTTAAAATGCAGCTTGTACCATGCCCTAAAAACAAAAATAGGATTCCGGAACAAAACCCGCAAGAAAACTTGAAAATTTCAAAGCAAAGTCACCCCTCGACTGGAAAATATAAAACCTTGAATATCTCGGAAACGGAGGCAGCTAGAGGGTCCAAACTTGCACTTTTTCAAATGGCTGCAACTCGAAAACTACGGCAGCTAGAGAGTTGATTTGGGTCTTCAAATGCAGCTTGTACCATGCCCTAAAAACCAAAAATAGGATTCCGGAACAAAACCCGCAAGAAAACTTGAAAATTTCAAGGCAAAGTCACCCCTCGACTGGAAAATATAAAACCTTGAATATCTCGGAAACGGAGGCAGCTAGAGGGTCCAAACTTGCACTTTTTTAAATGGCTGTAACTCGAAAACTACGGCAGCTAGAGAGTTGATTTTGGTCTAAAAATGCAGCTTGTACCATGCCCTAAAAACCAAAAATAGGATTCCGGAACAAAACCCGCAAGAAAACTTGAAAATTTCAAAGCAAAGTCACCCCTCGACTGGAAAATATAAAACCTTGAATATCTCGGAAACGGAGGCAGCTAGAGGGTCCAAACTTGCACTTTTTCAAATGGCCCTACCTCGAAAACTGCGGCAGCTAGAGAGTTGATTTGGGTCTTCAAATGCTACTTGTACCATGCCCTAAAAACCAAAAATAAGATTCCGGAACAAAACCCGCAAGAAAACTTGAAAATTTCAAGGCAAAATCACCCCTCGAATGGAAAATATAAAACCTTGAATATCTCGGAAACGGAGGCAGCTAGAGGGTCCAAACTTGCACTTTTTCAAATGGCCCTACTTCGAAAACTACGGCAGCTAGAGAGTTGATTTTGGTCTTAAAATGCAGCTTGTACCATGCCCTAAAAACAAAAATAGGATTCCGGAACAAAACCCGCAAGAAAACTTGAAAATTTCAAAGCAAAGTCACCCCTCGACTGGAAAATATAAAACCTTGAATATCTCGGAAACGGAGGCAGCTAGAGGGTCCAAACTTGCACTTTTTCAAATGGCCCTACCTCGAAAACTGCGGCAGCTAGAGAGTTGATTTGGGTCTTCAAATGCTGCTTGTACCATGCCCTAAAAACAAAAATAGGATTCCGGAACAAAACCCGCAAGAAAACTTGAAAATTTCAAAGCAAAGTCACCCCTCGACTGGAAAATATAAAACCTTGAATATCTCGGAAACGGAGGCAGCTAGAGGGTCCAAACTTGCACTTTTTCAAATGGCTGCAACTCGAAAACTACGGCAGCTAGAGAGTTGATTTGGGTCTTCAAATGCAGCTTGTACCATGCCCTAAAAAACCAAAAATAGGATTCCGGAACAAAACCCGCAAGAAAACTTGAAAATTTCAAGGCAAAGTCACCCCTCGACTGGAAAATATAAAACCTTGAATATCTCGGAAACGGAGGCAGCTAGAGGGTCCAAACTTGCACTTTTTCAAATGGCTGTAACTCGAAAACTACGGCAGCTAGAGAGTTGATTTTGGTCTAAAAATGCAGCTTGTACCATGCCCTAAAAACCAAAAATAGGATTCCGGAACAAAACCCGCAAGAAAACTTGAAAATTTCAAAGCAAAGTCACCCCTCGACTGGAAAATATAAAACCTTGAATATCTCGGAAACGGAGGCAGCTAGAGGGTCCAAACTTGCACTTTTTCAAATGGCCCTACCTCGAAAACTGCGGCAGCTAGAGAGTTGATTTGGGTCTTAAAATGCTGCTTGTACCATGCCCTAAAAACCAAAAATAGGATTCCGGAACAAAACCCGCAAGAAAACTTGAAAATTTCAAGGCAAAGTCACCCCTCGACTGGAAAATATAAAACCTTGAATATCTCGGAAACGGAGGCAGCTAGAGGGTCCAAACTTGCACTTTTTCAAATGGCTGTAACTCGAAAACTACGGCAGCTAGAGAGTTGATTTTGGTCTAAAAATGCAGCTTGTACCATGCCCTAAAAACCAAAAATAGGATTCCGGAACAAAACCCGCAAGAAAACTTGAAAATTTCAAGGCAAAGTCACCCCTCGACTGGAAAATATAAAACCTTGAATATCTCGGAAACGGAGGCAGCTAGAGGGTCCAAACTTGCACTTTTTCAAATGGCCCTACCTCGAAAACTGCGGCAGCTAGAGAGTTGATTTGGGTCTTAAAATGCTGCTTGTACCATGCCCTAAAAACCAAAAATAGGATTCCGGAACAAAACCCGCAAGAAAACTTGAAAATTTCAAGGCAAAGTCACCCCTCGACTGGAAAATATAAAACCTTGAATATCTCGGAAACGGAGGCAGCTAGAGGGTCCAAACTTGCACTTTTTCAGATGGCTGTAACTCGAAAACTACGGCAGCTAGAGAGTTGATTTGGGTCTGAAAATGCAGCTTGTACCATGCCCTAAAAATAGGATTCCGGAACAAAACCCGCAAGAAAACTTGAAAATTTCAAGGCAAAGTCACCCCTCGACTGGAAAATATAAAACCTTGAATATGTCGGAAACGGAGGCAGCTAGAGGGTCCAAACTTGCACTTTTTCAAATGGCTGTAACTCGAAAACTACGACAGCTAGAGAGTTGATTTGGGTCTTCAAATGCTGCTTGTACCATGCCCTAAAAACCAAAAATAGGATTCCGGAACAAAACCCGCAAGAAAACTTGAAAATTTCAAGGCAAAGTCACCCCTCGACTGGAAAATATAAAACCTTGAATATCTCGGAAACGGAGGCAGCTAGAGGGTCCAAACTTGCTCTTTTTCAAATGGCTGTAACTCGAAAACTACGGCAGCTAGAGAGTTGATTTTGGTCTTAAAATGCAGCTTGTACCATGCCCTAAAAGCCAAAAATAGGATTCCGGAACAAAACCCGCAAAAAAACTTGAAAATTTCAAGGCAAAGTCACCCCTCGACTGGAAAATATAAAACCTTGAATATCTCGGAAACGGAGGCAGCTAGAGGGTCCAAACTTGCACTTTTTCAAATGGCTGTAACTCGAAAACTACGGCAGCTAGAGAGTTGATTTGGGTCTTCAAATGCTGCTTGTACCATGCCCTAAAAACCAAAAATAGGATTCCGGAACAAAACCCGCAAGAAAACTTGAAAATTTCAAGGCAAAGTCACCCCTCGACTGGAAAATATAAAACCTTGAATATCTCGGAAACGGAGGCAGCTAGAGGGTCCAAACTTGCACTTTTTCAAATGGCTGTAACTCGAAAACTACGGCAGCTAGAGAGTTGATTTGGGTCTTCAAATGCAGATTGTACCATGCCCTAAAAACCAAAAATAGGATTCCGGAACAAAACCCGCAAGAAAACTTGAAAATTTCAAGGCAAAGTCACCCCTCGACTGGAAAATATAAAACCTTGAATATCTCGAAAACGGAGGCAGCTAGAGGGTCCAAACTTGCACTTTTTCAAATGGCTGTAACTCGAAAACTACGGCAGCTAGAGAGTTGATTTTGGTCTTAAAATGCAGCTTGTACCATGCCCTAAAAACCAAAAATAGGATTCCGGAACAAAACCCGCAATAAAACTTGAAAATTTCAAGGCAAAGTCACCCCTCGACTGGAAAATATAAAACCTTGAATATCTCGGAAACGGAGGCAGCTAGAGGGTCCAAACTTGCACTTTTTCAAATGGCTGTAACTCGAAAACTACGGCAGCTAGAGAGTTGATTTGGGTCTTCAAATGCTGCTTGTACCATGCCCTAAAAACCAAAAATAGGATTCCGGAACAAAACCCGCAAGAAAACTTGAAAATTTCAAGGCAAAGTCACCCCTCGACTGGAAAATATAAAACCTTGAATATCTCGGAAACGGAGGCAGCTAGAGGGTCCAAACTTGCACTTTTTCAAATGGCTGTAACTCGAAAACTACGGCAGCTAGAGAGTTGATTTTGGTCTTAAAATGCAGCTTGTACCATGCCCTAAAAACCAAAAATAGGATTCCGGAACAAAACCCGCAATAAAAATTGAAAATTTCAAGGCAAAGTCACCCCTCGACTGGAAAATATAAAACCTTGAATATCTCGGAAACGGAGGCAGCTAGAGGGTCCAAACTTGCACTTTTTCAAATGGCTGTAACTCGAAAACTACGGCAGCTAGAGAGTTGATTTGGGTCTTCAAATGCTGCTTGTACCATGCCCTAAAAACCAAAAATAGGATTCCGGAACAAAACCCGCAAGAAAACTTGAAAATTTCAAGGCAAAGTCACCCCTCGACTGGAAAATATAAAACCTTGAATATCTCGGAAACGGAGGCAGCTAGAGGGTCCAAACTTGCACTTTTTCAAATGGCTGTAACTCGAAAACTACGGCAGCTAGAGAGTTGATTTGGGTCTTCAAATGCAGCTTGTACCATGCCCTAAAAACCAAAAATAGGATTCCGGAACAAAACCCGCAAGAAAACTTGAAAATTTCAAGGCAAAGTCACCCCTCGACTGGAAAATATAAAACCTTGAATATCTCGAAAACGGAGGCAGCTAGAGGGTCCAAACTTGCACTTTTTCAAATGGCTGTAACTCGAAAACTACGGCAGCTAGAGAGTTGATTTTGGTCTTAAAATGCAGCTTGTACCATGCCCTAAAAACCAAAAATAGGATTCCGGAACAAAACCCGCAATAAAACTTGAAAATTTCAAGGCAAAGTCACCCCTCGACTGGAAAATATAAAACCTTGAATATCTCGGAAACGGAGGCAGCTAGAGGGTCCAAACTTGCACTTTTTCAAATGGCTGTAACTCGAAAACTACGGCAGCTAGAGAGTTGATTTGGGTCTTCAAATGCTGCTTGTACCATGCCCTAAAAACCAAAAATAGGATTCCGGAACAAAACCCGCAAGAAAACTTGAAAATTTCAAGGCAAAGTCACCCCTCGACTGGAAAATATAAAACCTTGAATATCTCGGAAACGGAGGCAGCTAGAGGGTCCAAACTTGCACTTTTTCAAATGGCTGTAACTCGAAAACTACGGCAGCTTGAGAGTTGATTTTGGTCTTAAAATGCAGCTTGTACCATGCCCTAAAAACCAAAAATAGGATTCCGGAACAAAACCCGCAATAAAACTTGAAAATTTCAAGGCAAAGTCACCCCTCGACTGGAAAATATAAAACCTTGAATATCTCGGAAACGGAGGCAGCTAGAGGGTCCAAACTTGCACTTTTTCAAATGGCTGTAACTCGAAAACTACGGCAGCTAGAGAGTTGATTTGGGTCTTCAAATGCAGCTTGTACCATGCCCTAAAAACCAAAAATAGGATTCCGGAACAAAACCCGCAAGAAAACTTGAAAATTTCAAGGCAAAGTCACCCCTCGACTGGAAAATATAAAACCTTGAATATCTCGGAAACGGAGGCAGCTAGAGGGTCCAAACTTGCACTTTTTCAAATGGCTGTAACTCGAAAACTACGGCAGCTAGAGAGTTGATTTGGGTCTTAAAATGCAGCTTGTACCATGCCCTAAAAACCAAAAATAGGATTCCGGAACAAAACCCGCAAGAAAACTTGAAAATTTCAAGGCAAAGTCACCCCTCGACTGGAAAATATAAAACCTTGAATATCTCGAAAACGGAGGCAGCTAGAGGGTCCAAACTTGCACTTTTTCAAATGGCTGTAACTCGAAAACTACGACAGCTAGAGAGTTGATTTGGGTCTTCAAATGCTGCTTGTACCATGCCCTAAAAACCAAAAATAGGATTCCGGAACAAAACCCGCAAGAAAACTTGAAAATTTCAAGGCAAAGTCACCCCTCGACTGGAAAATATAAAACCTTGAATATCTCGGAAACGGAGGCAGCTAGAGGGTCCAAACTTGCACTTTTTCAAATGGCTGTAACTCGAAAACTACGGCAGCTAGAGAGTTGATTTGGGTCTGAAAATGCAGCTTGTACCATGCCCTAAAAACCAAAAATAGGATTCCGGAACAAAACCCGCAAGAAAACTTGAAAATTTCAAGGCAAAGTCACCCCTCGACTGGAAAATATAAAACCTTGAATATCTCGGAAACGGAGGCAGCTAGAGGGTCCAAACTTTCACTTTTTCAAATGGCTGTAACTCGAAAACTACGGCAGCTAGAGAGTTGATTTGGGTCTGAAAATGCAGCTTGTACCAGGCCCTAAAAACCAAAAATAGGATTCCTGAACAAAACCCGCATGAAAACTTGAAAATTTCAAGGCAAAATCACCCCTCGACTGGAAAATATAAAACCTTGAATATCTCGGAAACGGAGGCAGCTAGAGGGTCCAAACTTGCACTTTTTCAAATGGCCCTACCTCGAAAACTGCGGCAGCTAGAGAATTGATTTGGTTCTTCAAATGCAGCTTGTACCATGCCCTAAAAACCAAAAATATGATTCCGGAACAAAAACCGCAAGAAATCTTGAAAATTTCAAGTCAAAGTCACCCCTCGACTGGAAAATATAAAACCTTGAATATCTCGGAAACGGAGGCAGCTAGAGGGTCCAAACTTGCACTTTTTCAAATGGCCCTACCTCGAAAACTGCGGCAGCTAGAGAGTTGATTTGAATCTTAAGATGCAGCTTGTACCATGCCCCAAAAACCAAAAATAGGATTCCGGAACAAAACCCGCAAGAAAACTTGAAAATTTCAAGGCAAAGTCACCCCTCGACTGGAAAATATAAAACCTTGAATATCTCGGAAACGGAGGCAGCTAGAGGGTCCAAACTTGCACTTTTTCAAATGGCTGTAACTCGAAAACTACGGCAGCTAGAGAGTTGATTTGGGTCTTCAAATGCAGCTTGTACCATGCCCTAAAAACCAAAAATAGGATTCCGGAACAAAACCCGCAAGAAAACTTGAAAATTTCAAGGCAAAGTCACCCCTCGACTGGAAAATATAAAACCTTGAATATCTCGAAAACGGAGGCAGCTAGAGGGTCCAAACTTGCACTTTTTCAAATGGCTGTAACTCGAAAACTACGACAGCTAGAGAGTTGATTTGGGTCTTCAAATGCTGCTTGTACCATGCCCTAAAAACCAAAAATAGGATTCCGGAACAAAACCCGCAAGAAAACTTGAAAATTTCAAGGCAAAGTCACCCCTCGACTGGAAAATATAAAACCTTGAATATCTCGGAAACGGAGGCAGCTAGAGGGTCCAAACTTGCACTTTTTCAAATGGCTGTAACTCGAAAACTACGGCAGCTAGAGAGTTGATTTGGGTCTGAAAATGCAGCTTGTACCATGCCCTAAAAACCAAAAATAGGATTCCGGAACAAAACCCGCAAGAAAACTTGAAAATTTCAAGGCAAAGTCACCCCTCGACTGGAAAATATAAAACCTTGAATATCTCGGAAACGGAGGCAGCTAGAGGGTCCAAACTTTCACTTTTTCAAATGGCTGTAACTCGAAAACTACGGCAGCTAGAGAGTTGATTTGGGTCTGAAAATGCAGCTTGTACCAGGCCCTAAAAACCAAAAATAGGATTCCTGAACAAAACCCGCATGAAAACTTGAAAATTTCAAGGCAAAATCACCCCTCGACTGGAAAATATAAAACCTTGAATATCTCGGAAACGGAGGCAGCTAGAGGGTCCAAACTTGCACTTTTTCAAATGGCCCTACCTCGAAAACTGCGGCAGCTAGAGAATTGATTTGGTTCTTCAAATGCAGCTTGTACCATGCCCTAAAAACCAAAAATATGATTCCGGAACAAAAACCGCAAGAAAACTTGAAAATTTCAAGTCAAAGTCACCCCTCGACTGGAAAATATAAAACCTTGAATATCTCGGAAACGGAGGCAGCTAGAGGGTCCAAACTTGCACTTTTTCAAATGGCCCTACCTCGAAAACTGCGGCAGCTAGAGAGTTGATTTGAATCTTAAGATGCAGCTTGTACCATGCCCCAAAAACCAAAAATAGGATTCCGGAACAAAACCCGCAAGAAAACTTGAAAATTTCAAGGCAAAGTCACCCCTCGACTGGAAAATATAAAACCTTGATTATCTCGGAAACGGAGGCAGCTAGAGGGTCCAAACTTGCACTTTTTCAAATGGCTGTAACTCGAAAACTACGGCAGCTAGAGAGTTGATTTTGGTCTTAAAATGCAGCTTGTACCATGCCCTAAAAACCAAAAATAGGATTCCGGAACAAAACCCGCAAAAAAACTTGAAAATTTCAAGGCAAAGTCACCCCTCGACTGGAAAATATAAAACCTTGAATATC
The DNA here is from genome assembly GCA_964017055.1 of Chloromyia formosa. Classification (NCBI taxonomy): domain Eukaryota; kingdom Metazoa; phylum Arthropoda; class Insecta; order Diptera; family Stratiomyidae; genus Chloromyia; species Chloromyia formosa. Next base: position 21,417,459 of record OZ024815.1, read on the forward strand.
TCGGAAACGGAGGCAGCTAGAGGGTCCAAACTTGCACTTTTTCAAATGGCTGTAACTCGAAAACTACGGCAGCTAGAGAGTTGATTTGGGTCTTCAAATGCTGCTTGTACCATGCCCTAAAAACCAAAAATAGGATTCCGGAACAAAACCCGCAAGAAAACTTGAAAATTTCAAGGCAAAGTCACCCCTCGACTGGAAAATATAAAACCTTGAATATCTCGGAAACGGAGGCAGCTAGAGGGTCCAAACTTGCACTTTTTCAGATGGCTGTAACTCGAAAACTACGGCAGCTAGAGAGTTGATTTGGGTCTGAAAATGCAGCTTGTACCATGCCCTAAAAATAGGATTCCGGAACAAAACCCGCAAGAAAACTTGAAAATTTCAAGGCAAAGTCACCCCTCGACTGGAAAATATAAAACCTTGAATATCTCGGAAACGGAGGCAGCTAGAGGATCCAAACTTGCACTTTTTCAAATGGCTGTAACTCGAAAACTACGGCAGCTAGAGAGTTGATTTTGGTCTTAAAATGCAGCTTGTACCATGCCCTAAAAACCAAAAATAGGATTCCGGAACAAAACCCGCAAGAAAACTTGAAAATTTCAAGGCAAAGTCACCCCTCGACTGGAAAATATAAAACCTTGAATATCTCGGAAACGGAGGCAGCTAGAGGGTCCAAACTTGCACTTTTTCAAATGGCTGTAACTCGAAAACTACGGCAGCTAGAGAGTTGATTTGGGTCTTAAAATGCAGCTTGTACCATGCCCTAAAAACCAAAAATAGGATTCCGGAACAAAACCCGCAAGAAAACTTGAAAATTTCAAGGCAAAGTCACCCCTCGACTGGAAAATATAAAACCTTGAATATCTCGAAAACGGAGGCAGCTAGAGGGTCCAAACTTGCACTTTTTCAAATGGCTGTAACTCGAAAACTACGACAGCTAGAGAGTTGATTTGGGTCTTCAAATGCTGCTTGTACCATGCCCTAAAAACCAAAAATAGGATTCCGGAACAAAACCCGCAAGAAAACTTGAAAATTTCAAGGCAAAGTCACCCCTCGACTGGAAAATATAAAACCTTGAATATCTCGGAAACGGAGGCAGCTAGAGGGTCCAAACTTGCACTTTTTCAAATGGCTGTAACTCGAAAACTACGGCAGCTAGAGAGTTGATTTGGGTCTGAAAATGCAGCTTGTACCATGCCCTAAAAACCAAAAATAGGATTCCGGAACAAAACCCGCAAGAAAACTTGAAAATTTCAAGGCAAAGTCACCCCTCGACTGGAAAATATAAAACCTTGAATATCTCGGAAACGGAGGCAGCTAGAGGGTCCAAACTTTCACTTTTTCAAATGGCTGTAACTCGAAAACTACGGCAGCTAGAGAGTTGATTTGGGTCTGAAAATGCAGCTTGTACCAGGCCCTAAAAACCAAAAATAGGATTCCTGAACAAAACCCGCATGAAAACTTGAAAATTTCAAGGCAAAGTCACCCCTCGACTGGAAAATATAAAACCTTGAATATCTCGGAAACGGAGGCAGCTAGAGGGTCCAAACTTGCACTTTTTCAGATGGCTGTAACTCGAAAACTACGGCAGCTAGAGAGTTGATTTGGGTCTGAAAATGCAGCTTGTACCATGCCCTAAAAATAGGATTCCGGAACAAAACCCGCAAGAAAACTTGAAAATTTCAAGGCAAAGTCACCCCTCGACTGGAAAATATAAAACCTTGAATATCTCGGAAACGGAGGCAGCTAGAGGATCCAAACTTGCACTTTTTCAAATGGCTGTAACTCGAAAACTACGGCAGCTAGAGAGTTGATTTTGGTCTTAAAATGCAGCTTGTACCATGCCCTAAAAACCAAAAATAGGATTCCGGAACAAAACCCGCAAGAAAACTTGAAAATTTCAAGGCAAAGTCACCCCTCGACTGGAAAATATAAAACCTTGAATATCTCGGAAACGGAGGCAGCTAGAGGGTCCAAACTTGCACTTTTTCAAATGGCTGTAACTCGAAAACTACGGCAGCTAGAGAGTTGATTTGGGTCTTAAAATGCAGCTTGTACCATGCCCTAAAAACCAAAAATAGGATTCCGGAACAAAACCCGCAAGAAAACTTGAAAATTTCAAGGCAAAGTCACCCCTCGACTGGAAAATATAAAACCTTGAATATCTCGAAAACGGAGGCAGCTAGAGGGTCCAAACTTGCACTTTTTCAAATGGCTGTAACTCGAAAACTACGACAGCTAGAGAGTTGATTTGGGTCTTCAAATGCTGCTTGTACCATGCCCTAAAAACCAAAAATAGGATTCCGGAACAAAACCCGCAAGAAAACTTGAAAATTTCAAGGCAAAGTCACCCCTCGACTGGAAAATATAAAACCTTGAATATCTCGGAAACGGAGGCAGCTAGAGGGTCCAAACTTGCACTTTTTCAAATGGCTGTAACTCGAAAACTACGGCAGCTAGAGAGTTGATTTGGGTCTGAAAATGCAGCTTGTACCATGCCCTAAAAACCAAAAATAGGATTCCGGAACAAAACCCGCAAGAAAACTTGAAAATTTCAAGGCAAAGTCACCCCTCGACTGGAAAATATAAAACCTTGAATATCTCGGAAACGGAGGCAGCTAGAGGGTCCAAACTTTCACTTTTTCAAATGGCTGTAACTCGAAAACTACGGCAGCTAGAGAGTTGATTTGGGTCTGAAAATGCAGCTTGTACCAGGCCCTAAAAACCAAAAATAGGATTCCTGAACAAAACCCGCATGAAAACTTGAAAATTTCAAGGCAAAATCACCCCTCGACTGGAAAATATAAAACCTTGAATATCTCGGAAACGGAGGCAGCTAGAGGGTCCAAACTTGCACTTTTTCAAATGGCCCTACCTCGAAAACTGCGGCAGCTAGAGAATTGATTTGGTTCTTCAAATGCAGCTTGTACCATGCCCTAAAAACCAAAAATATGATTCCGGAACAAAAACCGCAAGAAAACTTGAAAATTTCAAGTCAAAGTCACCCCTCGACTGGAAAATATAAAACCTTGAATATCTCGGAAACGGAGGCAGCTAGAGGGTCCAAACTTGCACTTTTTCAAATGGCCCTACCTCGAAAACTGCGGCAGCTAGAGAGTTGATTTGAATCTTAAGATGCAGCTTGTACCATGCCCCAAAAACCAAAAATAGGATTCCGGAACAAAACCCGCAAGAAAACTTGAAAATTTCAAGGCAAAGTCACCCCTCGACTGGAAAATATAAAACCTTGATTATCTCGGAAACGGAGGCAGCTAGAGGGTCCAAACTTGCACTTTTTCAAATGGCTGTAACTCGAAAACTACGGCAGCTAGAGAGTTGATTTTGGTCTTAAAATGCAGCTTGTACCATGCCCTAAAAACCAAAAATAGGATTCCGGAACAAAACCCGCAATAAAACTTGAAAATTTCAAGGCAAAGTCACCCCTCGACTGGAAAATATAAAACCTTGAATATCTCGGAAACGGAGGCAGCTAGAGGGTCCAAACTTGCACTTTTTCAAATGGCTGTAACTCGAAAACTACGGCAGCTAGAGAGTTGATTTGGGTCTTCAAATGCAGCTTGTACCATGCCCTAAAAACCAAAAATAGGATTCCGGAACAAAACCCGCAAGAAAACTTGAAAATTTCAAGGCAAACTCACCCCTCGACTGGAAAATATAAAACCTTGAATATCTCGAAAACGGAGGCAGCTAGAGGGTCCAAACTTGCACTTTTTCAAATGGCTGTAACTCGAAAACTACGACAGCTAGAGAGTTGATTTGGGTCTTCAAATGCTGCTTGTACCATGCCCTAAAAACCAAAAATAGGATTCCGGAACAAAACCCGCAAGAAAACTTGAAAATTTCAAGGCAAAGTCACCCCTCGACTGGAAAATATAAAACCTTGAATATCTCGGAAACGGAGGCAGCTAGAGGGTCCAAACTTGCACTTTTTCAAATGGCTGTAACTCGAAAACTACGGCAGCTAGAGAGTTGATTTGGGTCTGAAAATGCAGCTTGTACCATGCCCTAAAAACCAAAAATAGGATTCCGGAACAAAACCCGCAAGAAAACTTGAAAATTTCAAGGCAAAGTCACCCCTCGACTGGAAAATATAAAACCTTGAATATCTCGGAAACGGAGGCAGCTAGAGGGTCCAAACTTTCACTTTTTCAAATGGCTGTAACTCGAAAACTACGGCAGCTAGAGAGTTGATTTGGGTCTGGAAATGCAGCTTGTACCAGGCCCTAAAAACCAAAAATAGGATTCCTGAACAAAACCCGCATGAAAACTTGAAAATTTCAAGGCAAAATCACCCCTCGACTGGAAAATATAAAACCTTGAATATCTCGGAAACGGAGGCAGCTAGAGGGTCCAAACTTGCACTTTTTCAAATGGCCCTACCTCGAAAACTGCGGCAGCTAGAGAATTGATTTGGTTCTTCAAATGCAGCTTGTACCATGCCCTAAAAACCAAAAATATGATTCCGGAACAAAAACCGCAAGAAAACTTGAAAATTTCAAGTCAAAGTCACCCCTCGACTGGAAAATATAAAACCTTGAATATCTCGGAAACGGAGGCAGCTAGAGGGTCCAAACTTGCACTTTTTCAAATGGCCCTACCTCGAAAACTGCGGCAGCTAGAGAGTTGATTTGAATCTTAAGATGCAGCTTGTACCATGCCCCAAAAACCAAAAATAGGATTCCGGAACAAAACCCGCAAGAAAACTTGAAAATTTCAAGGCAAAGTCACCCCTCGACTGGAAAATATAAAACCTTGATTATCTCGGAAACGGAGGCAGCTAGAGGGTCCAAACTTGCACTTTTTCAAATGGCTGTAACTCGAAAACTACGGCAGCTAGAGAGTTGATTTTGGTCTTAAAATGCAGCTTGTACCATGCCCTAAAAACCAAAAATAGGATTCCGGAACAAAACCCGCAAAAAAACTTGAAAATTTCAAGGCAAAGTCACCCCTCGACTGGAAAATATAAAACCTTGAATATCTCGGAAACGGAGGCAGCTAGAGGGTCCAAACTTGCACTTTTTCAAATGGCTGTAACTCGAAAACTACGGCAGCTAGAGAGTTGATTTGGGTCTTCAAATGCTGCTTGTACCATGCCCTAAAAACCAAAAATAGGATTCCGGAACAAAACCCGCAAGAAAACTTGAAAATTTCAAGGCAAAGTCACCCCTCGACTGGAAAATATAAAACCTTGAATATCTCGGAAACGGAGGCAGCTAGAGGGTCCAAACTTGCACTTTTTCAGATGGCTGTAACTCGAAAACTACGGCAGCTAGAGAGTTGATTTGGGTCTGAAAATGCAGCTTGTACCATGCCCTAAAAATAGGATTCCGGAACAAAGCCCGCAAGAAAACTTGAAAATTTCAAGGCAAAGTCACCCCTCGACTGGAAAATATAAAACCTTGAATATCTCGGAAACGGAGGCAGCTAGAGGATCCAAACTTGCACTTTTTCAAATGGCTGTAACTCGAAAACTACGGCAGCTAGAGAGTTGATTTGGGTCTTAAAATGCAGCTTGTACCATGCCCTAAAAACCAAAAATAGGATTCCGGAACAAAACCCGCAAGAAAACTTGAAAATTTCAAGGCAAAGTCACCCCTCGACTGGAAAATATAAAACCTTGAATATCTCGGAAACGGAGGCAGCTAGAGGGTCCAAACTTGCACTTTTTCAAATGGCCCTACCTCGAAAACTACGGCAGCTAGAGAGTTGATTTTGGTCTTAAAATGCAGCTTGTACCATGCCCTAAAAACCAAAAATAGGATTCCGGAACAAAACCTGCAAGAAAACTTGAAAATTTCCAGGCAAAGTCACCCCTCGACTGGAAAATATAAAACCTTGAATATCTCGGAAACGGAGGCAGCTAGAGGGTCCAAACTTGCACTTTTTCAAATGGCTGTAACTCGAAAACTACGGCAGCTAGAGAGTTGATTTTGGTCTTAAAATGCAGCTTGTACCATGCCCTAAAAACCAAAAATAGGATTCCGGAACAAAACCCGCAATAAAACTTGAAAATTTCAAGGCAAAGTCACCCCTCGACTGGAAAATATAAAACCTTGAATATCTCGGAAACGGAGGCAGCTAGAGGGTCCAAACTTGCACTTTTTCAAATGGCTGTAACTCGAAAACTACGGCAGCTAGAGAGTTGATTTGGGTCTTCAAATGCTGCTTGTACCATGCCCTAAAAACCAAAAATAGGATTCCGGAACAAAACCCGCAAGAAAACTTGAAAATTTCAAGGCAAAGTCACCCCTCGACTGGAAAATATAAAACCTTGAATATCTCGGAAACGGAGGCAGCTAGAGGGTCCAAACTTGCACTTTTTCAAATGGCTGTAACTCGAAAACTACGGCAGCTAGAGAGTTGATTTGGGTCTTCAAATGCAGCTTGTACCATGCCCTAAAAACCAAAAATAGGATTCCGGAACAAAACCCGCAAGAAAACTTGAAAATTTCAAGGCAAAGTCACCCCTCGACTGGAAAATATAAAACCTTGAATATCTCGGAAACGGAGGCAGCTAGAGGGTCCAAACTTGCACTTTTTCAAATGGCTGTAACTCGAAAACTACGGCAGCTAGAGAGTTGATTTGGGTCTTCAAATGCAGCTTGTACCATGCCCTAAAAACCAAAAATAGGATTCCGGAACAAAACCCGCAAGAAAACTTGAAAATTTCAAGGCAAAGTCACCCCTCGACTGGAAAATATAAAACCTTGAATATCTCGAAAACGGAGGCAGCTAGAGGGTCCAAACTTGCACTTTTTCAAATGGCTGTAACTCGAAAACTACGACAGCTAGAGAGTTGATTTGGGTCTTCAAATGCTGCTTGTACCATGCCCTAAAAACCAAAAATAGGATTCCGGAACAAAACCCGCAAGAAAACTTGAAAATTTCAAGGCAAAGTCACCCCTCGACTGGAAAATATAAAACCTTGAATATCTCGGAAACGGAGGCAGCTAGAGGGTCCAAACTTGCACTTTTTCAAATGGCTGTAACTCGAAAACTACGGCAGCTAGAGAGTTGATTTGGGTCTGAAAATGCAGCTTGTACCATGCCCTAAAAACCAAAAATAGGATTCCGGAACAAAACCCGCAAGAAAACTTGAAAATTTCAAGGCAAAGTCACCCCTCGACTGGAAAATATAAAACCTTGAATATCTCGGAAACGGAGGCAGCTAGAGGGTCCAAACTTGCACTTTTTCAAATGGCTGTAACTCGAAAACTACGGCAGCTAGAGAGTTGATTTGGGTCTTCAAATGCAGCTTGTACCATGCCCTAAAAACCAAAAATAGGATTCCGGAACAAAACCCGCAAGAAAACTTGAAAATTTCAAGGCAAAGTCACCCCTCGACTGGAAAATATAAAACCTTGAATATCTCGAAAACGGAGGCAGCTAGAGGGTCCAAACTTGCACTTTTTCAAATGGCTGTAACTCGAAAACTACGACAGCTAGAGAGTTGATTTGGGTCTTCAAATGCTGCTTGTACCATGCCCTAAAAACCAAAAATAGGATTCCGGAACAAAACCCGCAAGAAAACTTGAAAATTTCAAGGCAAAGTCACCCCTCGACTGGAAAATATAAAACCTTGAATATCTCGGAAACGGAGGCAGCTAGAGGGTCCAAACTTTCACTTTTTCAAATGGCTGTAACTCGAAAACTACGGCAGCTAGAGAGTTGATTTGGGTCTGAAAATGCAGCTTGTACCAGGCCCTAAAAACCAAAAATAGGATTCCTGAACAAAACCCGCATGAAAACTTGAAAATTTCAAGGCAAAATCACCCCTCGACTGGAAAATATAAAACCTTGAATATCTCGGAAACGGAGGCAGCTAGAGGGTCCAAACTTGCACTTTTTCAAATGGCCCTACCTCGAAAACTGCGGCAGCTAGAGAATTGATTTGGTTCTTCAAATGCAGCTTGTACCATGCCCTAAAACCAAAAATATGATTCCGGAACAAAAACCGCAAGAAAACTTGAAAATTTCAAGTCAAAGTCACCCCTCGACTGGAAAATATAAAACCTTGAATATCTCGGAAACGGAGGCAGCTAGAGGGTCCAAACTTGCACTTTTTCAAATGGCCCTACCTCGAAAACTGCGGCAGCTAGAGAGTTGATTTGGGTCTTCAAATGCAGCTTGTACCATGCCCTAAAAACCAAAAATAGGATTCCGGAACAAAACCCGCAATAAAACTTGAAAATTTCAAGGCAAAGTCACCCCTCGACTGGAAAATATAAAACCTTGAATATCTCGGAAACGGAGGCAGCTAGAGGGTCCAAGCTTGCACTTTTTCAAATGGCTGTAACTCGAAAACTACGGCAGCTAGAGAGTTGATTTGGGTCTTCAAATGCTGCTTGTACCATGCCCTAAAAACCAAAAATAGGATTCCGGAACAAAACCCGCAAGAAAACTTGAAAATTTCAAGGCAAAGTCACCCCTCGACTGGAAAATATAAAACCTTGAATATCTCGGAAACGGAGGCAGCTAGAGGGTCCAAACTTGCACTTTTTCAAATGGCTGTAACTCGAAAACTACGGCAGTTAGAGAGTTGATTTGGGTCTTAAAATGCAGCTTGTACCATGCCCTAAAAACCAAAAATAGGATTCCGGAACAAAACCCGCAAGAAAACTTGAAAATTTCAAGGCAAAGTCACCCCTCGACTGGAAAATATAAAACCTTGAATATCTCGGAAACGGAGGCAGCTAGAGGGTCCAAACTTGCACTTTTTCAAATGGCTGTAACTCGAAAACTACGGCAGCTAGAGAGTTGATTTGGGTCTTCAAATGCAGCTTGTACCATGCCCTAAAAACCAAAAATAGGATTCCGGAACAAAACCCGCAAGAAAACTTGAAAATTTCAAGGCAAAGTCACCCCTCGACTGGAAAATATAAAACCTTGAATATCTCGAAAACGGAGGCAGCTAGAGGGTCCAAACTTGCACTTTTTCAAATGGCTGTAACTCGAAAACTACGACAGCTAGAGAGTTGATTTGGGTCTTCAAATGCTGCTTGTACCATGCCCTAAAAACCAAAAATAGGATTCCGGAACAAAACCCGCAAGAAAACTTGAAAATTTCAAGGCAAAGTCACCCCTCGACTGGAAAATATAAAACCTTGAATATCTCGGAAACGGAGGCAGCTAGAGGGTCCAAACTTGCACTTTTTCAAATGGCTGTAACTCGAAAACTACGGCAGCTAGAGAGTTGATTTGGGTCTGAAAATGCAGCTTGTACCATGCCCTAAAAACCAAAAATAGGATTCCGGAACAAAACCCGCAAGAAAACTTGAAAATTTCAAGGCAAAGTCACCCCTCGACTGGAAAATATAAAACCTTGAATATCTCGGAAACGGAGGCAGCTAGAGGGTCCAAACTTGCACTTTTTCAAATGGCTGTAACTCGAAAACTACGGCAGCTAGAGAGTTGATTTGGGTCTTCAAATGCAGCTTGTACCATGCCCTAAAAACCAAAAATAGGATTCCGGAACAAAACCCGCAAGAAAACTTGAAAATTTCAAGGCAAAGTCACCCCTCGACTGGAAAATATAAAACCTTGAATATCTCGAAAACGGAGGCAGCTAGAGGGTCCAAACTTGCACTTTTTCAAATGGCTGTAACTCGAAAACTACGACAGCTAGAGAGTTGATTTGGGTCTTCAAATGCTGCTTGTACCATGCCCTAAAAACCAAAAATAGGATTCCGGAACAAAACCCGCAAGAAAACTTGAAAATTTCAAGGCAAAGTCACCCCTCGACTGGAAAATATAAAACCTTGAATATCTCGGAAACGGAGGCAGCTAGAGGGTCCAAACTTGCACTTTTTCAAATGGCTGTAACTCGAAAACTACGGCAGCTAGAGAGTTGATTTGGGTCTGAAAATGCAGCTTGTACCAGGCCCTAAAAACCAAAAATAGGATTCCTGAATAAAACCCGCATGAAAACTTGAAAATTTCAAGGCAAAATCACCCCTCGACTGGAAAATATAAAACCTTGAATATCTCGGAAACGGAGGCAGCTAGAGGGTCCAAACTTGCACTTTTTCAAATGGCCCTACCTCGAAAACTGCGGCAGCTAGAGAATTGATTTGGTTCTTCAAATGCAGCTTGTACCATGCCCTAAAACCAAAAATATGATTCCGGAACAAAAACCGCAAGAAAACTTGAAAATTTCAAGTCAAAGTCACCCCTCGACTGGAAAATATAAAACCTTGAATATCTCGGAAACGGAGGCAGCTAGAGGGTCCAAACTTGCACTTTTTCAAATGGCTGTAACTCGAAAACTACGGCAGCTAGAGAGTTGATTTGAATCTTAAGATGCAGCTTGTACCATGCCCCAAAAACCAAAAATAGGATTCCGGAACAAAACCCGCAAGAAAACTTGAAAATTTCAAGGCAAAGTCACCCCTCGACTGGAAAATATAAAACCTTGATTATCTCGGAAACGGAGGCAGCTAGAGGGTCCAAACTTGCACTTTTTCAAATGGCTGTAACTCGAAAACTACGGCAGCTAGAGAGTTGATTTTGGTCTTAAAATGCAGCTTGTACCATGCCTTAAAAACCAAAAATAGGATTCCGGAACAAAACCCGCAAGAAAACTTGAAAATTTCAAGGCAAAGTCACCCCTCGACTGGAAAATATAAAACCTTGAATATCTCGGAAACGGAGGCAGCTAGAGGGTCCAAACTTGCACTTTTTCAAATGGCTGTAACTCGAAAACTACGGCAGCTAGAGAGTTGATTTGGGTCTTCAAATGCAGCTTGTACCATGCCCTAAAAACCACAAATAGGATTCCGGAACAAAACCCGCAAGAAAACTTGAAAATTTCAAGGCAAAGTCACCCCTCGACTGGAAAATATAAAACCTGGAATATCTCGGAAACGGAGGCAGCTAGAGGATCCAAACTTGCACTTTTTCAAATGGCTGTAACTCGAAAACTACGGCAGCTAGAGAGTTGATTTTGGTCTTAAAATGCAGCTTGTACCATGCCCTAAAAACCAAAAATAGGATTCCGGAACAAAACCCGCAATAAAACTTGAAAATTTCAAGGCAAAGTCACCCCTCGACTGGAAAATATAAAACCTTGAATATCTCGGAAACGGAGGCAGCTAGAGGGTCCAAACTTGCACTTTTTCAAATGGCTGTAACTCGAAAACTACGGCAGCTAGAGAGTTGATTTGGGTCTTCAAATGCTGCTTGTACCATGCCCTAAAAACCAAAAATAGGATTCCGGAACAAAACCCGCAAGAAAACTTGAAAATTTCAAGGCAAAGTCACCCCTCGACTGGAAAATATAAAACCTTGAATATCTCGGAAACGGAGGCAGCTAGAGGGTCCAAACTTGCACTTTTTCAAATGGCTGTAACTCGAAAACTACGGCAGCTAGAGAGTTGATTTGGGTCTTAAAATGCAGCTTGTACCATGCCCTAAAAACCAAAAATAGGATTCCGGAACAAAACCCGCAAGAAAACTTGAAAATTTCAAGGCAAAGTCACCCCTCGACTGGAAAATATAAAACCTTGAATATCTCGGAAACGGAGGCAGCTAGAGGGTCCAAACTTGCACTTTTTCAAATGGCCCTACCTCGAAAACTACGGCAGCTAGAGAGTTGATTTGGGTCTTCAAATGCAGCTTGTACCATGCCCTAAAAACCACAAATAGGATTCCGGAACAAAACCCGCAAGAAAACTTGAAAATTTCAAGGCAAAGTCACCCCTCGACTGGAAAATATAAAACCTTGAATATCTCGGAAACGGAGGCAGCTAGAGGATCCAAACTTGCACTTTTTCAAATGGCTGTAACTCGAAAACTACGGCAGCTAGAGAGCTGATTTTGGTCTTAAAATGCAGCTTGTACCATGCCCTAAAAACCAAAAATAGGATTCCGGAACAAAACCCGCAAGAAAACTTGAAAATTTCAAGGCAAAGTCACCCCTCGACTGGAAAATATAAAACCTTGAATATCTCGGAAACGGAGGCAGCTAGAGGGTCCAAACTTGCACTTTTTCAAATGGCTGTAACTCGAAAACTACGGCAGCTAGAGAGTTGATTTGGGTCTTCAAATGCTGCTTGTGCCATGCCCTAAAAACCAAAAATAGGATTCCGGAACAAAACCCGCAAGAAAACTTGAAAATTTCAAGGCAAAGTCACCCCTCGACTGGAAAATATAAAACCTTGAATATCTCGGAAACGGAGGCAGCTAGAGGGTCCAAACTTGCACTTTTTCAGATGGCTGTAACTCGAAAACTACGGCAGCTAGAGAGTTGATTTGGGTCTGAAAATGCAGCTTGTACCATGCCCTAAAAATAGGATTCCGGAACAAAACCCGCAAGAAAACTTGAAAATTTCAAGGCAAAGTCACCCCTCGACTGGAAAATATAAAACCTTGAATATCTCGGAAACGGAGGCAGCTAGAGGGTCCAAACTTGCACTTTTTCAAATGGCCCTACCTTGAAAACTGCGGCAGCTAGAGAGTTGATTTGGGTCTTCAAATGCAGCTTGTACCATGCCCTAAAAACCAAAAATAGGATTCCGGAACAAAACCCGCAAGAAAACTTGAAAATTTCAAGGCAAAGTCACCCCTCGACTGGAAAATATAAAACCTTGAATATCTCGGAAATGGAGGCAGCTAGAGGGTCCAAACTTGCACTTTTTCAAATGGCTGTAACTCGAAAACTACGGCAGCTAGAGAGTTGATTTGGGTCTTCAAATGCAGCTTGTACCATGCCCTAAAAACCAAAAATAAAATTCCGGAACAAAACCCGCAAGAAAACTTGAAAATTTCAAGGCAAAGTCACCCCTCGACTGGAAAATATAAAACCTTGAATATCTCGAAAACGGAGGCAGCTAGAGGGTCCAAACTTGCACTTTTTCAAATGGCTGTAACTCGAAAACTACGACAGCTAGAGAGTTGATTTTGGTCTAGAAATGCAGCTTGTACCATGCCCTAAAAACCAAAAATAGGATTCCGGAACAAAACCCGCAAGAAAACTTGAAAATTTCAAGGCAAAGTCACCCCTCGACTGGAAAATATAAAACCTTGAATATCTCGGAAACGGAGGCAGCTAGAGGGTCCTAACTTGCACTTTTTCAAATGGCTGTAACTCGAAAACTACGGCAGCTAGAGAGTTGATTTGGGTCTTCAAATGCTGCTTGTACCATGCCCTAAAAACCAAAAATAGGATTCCGGAACAAAACCCGCAAGAAAACTTGAAAATTTCAAGGCAAAGTCACCCCTCGACTGGAAAATATAAAACCTTGAATATCTCGAAAACGGAGGCAGCTAGAGGGTCCAAACTTGCACTTTTTCAAATGGCTGTAACTCGAAAACTACGACAGCTAGAGAGTTGATTTTGGTCTAGAAATGCTGCTTGTACCATGCCCTAAAAACCAAAAATAGGATTCCGGAACAAAACCCGCAAGAAAACTTGAAAATTTCAAGGCAAAGTCACCCCTCGACTGGAAAATATAAAACCTTGAATATCTCGGAAACGGAGGCAGCTAGAGGGTCCAAACTTGCACTTTTTCAAATGGCCCTACCTCGAAAACTGCGGCAGCTAGAGAGTTGATTTGGGTCTTCAAATGCAGCTTGTACCATGCCCTAAAAACCAAAAATAGGATTCCGGAACAAAACCCGCAAGAAAACTTGAAAATTTCAAGGCAAAGTCACCCCTCGACTGGAAAATATAAAACCTTGAATATCTCGGAAATGGAGGCAGCTAGAGGGTCCAAACTTGCACTTTTTCAAATGGCTGTAACTCGAAAACTACGGCAGCTAGAGAGTTGATTTGGGTCTTCAAATGCAGCTTGTACCATGCCCTAAAAACCAAAAATAAAATTCCGGAACAAAACCCGCAAGAAAACTTGAAAATTTCAAGGCAAAGTCACCCCTCGACTGGAAAATATAAAACCTTGAATATCTCGAAAACGGAGGCAGCTAGAGGGTCCAAACTTGCACTTTTTCAAATGGCTGTAACTCGAAAACTACGACAGCTAGAGAGTTGATTTTGGTCTAGAAATGCAGCTTGTACCATGCCCTAAAAACCAAAAATAGGATTCCGGAACAAAACCCGCAAGAAAACTTGAAAATTTCAAGGCAAAGTCACCCCTCGACTGGAAAATATAAAACCTTGAATATCTCGGAAACGGAGGCAGCTAGAGGGTCCTAACTTGCACTTTTTCAAATGGCTGTAACTCGAAAACTACGGCAGCTAGAGAGTTGATTTGGGTCTTCAAATGCTGCTTGTACCATGCCCTAAAAACCAAAAATAGGATTCCGGAACAAAACCCGCAAGAAAACTTGAAAATTTCAAGGCAAAGTCACCCCTCGACTGGAAAATATAAAACCTTGAATATCTCGAAAACGGAGGCAGCTAGAGGGTCCAAACTTGCACTTTTTCAAATGGCTGTAACTCGAAAACTACGACAGCTAGAGAGTTGATTTTGGTCTAGAAATGCTGCTTGTACCATGCCCTAAAAACCAAAAATAGGATTCCGGAACAAAACCCGCAAGAAAACTTGAAAATTTCAAGGCAAAGTCACCCCTCGACTGGAAAATATAAAACCTTGAATATCTCGGAAACGGAGGCAGCTAGAGGGTCCAAACTTGCACTTTTTCAAATGGCTGTAACTCGAAAACTACGGCAGCTAGAGAGTTGATTTGGGTCTTCAAATGCTGCTTGTACCATGCCCTAAAAACCAAAAATAGGATTCCGGAACAAAACCCGCAAGAAAACTTGAAAATTTCAAGGCAAAGTCACCCCTCGACTGGAAAATATAAAACCTTGAATATCTCGAAAACGGAGGCAGCTAGAGGGTCCAAACTTGCACTTTTTCAAATGGCTGTAACTCGAAAACTACGACAGCTAGAGAGTTGATTTTGGTCTAGAAATGCAGCTTGTACCATGCCCTAAAAACCAAAAATAGGATTCCGGAACAAAACCCGCAAGAAAACTTGAAAATTTCAAGGCAAAGTCACCCCTCGACTGGAAAATATAAAACCTTGAATATCTCGGAAACGGAGGCAGCTAGAGGGTCCAAACTTGCACTTTTTCAAATGGCTGTAACTCAAAAACTACGGCAGCTAGAGAGTTGATTTGGGTCTTCAAATGCTGCTTGTACCATGCCCTAAAAACCAAAAATAGGATTCCGGAACAAAACCCGCAAGAAAACTTGAAAATTTCAAGGCAAAGTCACCCCTCGACTGGAAAATATAAAACCTTGAATATCTCGAAAACGGAGGCAGCTAGAGGGTCCAAACTTGCACTTTTTCAAATGGCTGTAACTCGAAAACTACGACAGCTAGAGAGTTGATTTTGGTCTAGAAATGCAGCTTGTACCATGCCCTAAAAACCAAAAATAGGATTCCGGAACAAAACCCGCAAGAAAACTTGAAAATTTCAAGGCAAAGTCACCCCTCGACTGGAAAATATAAAACCTTGAATATCTCGGAAACGGAGGCAGCTAGAGGGTCCAAACTTGCACTTTTTCAAATGGCTGTAACTCGAAAACTACGGCAGCTAGAGAGTTGATTTGGGTCTTCAAATGCAGCTTGTACCATGCCCTAAACACCAAAAATAGGATTCCGGAACAAAACCCGCAAGAAAACTTGAAAATTTCAAGGCAAAGTCACCCCTCGACTGGAAAATATAAAACCTTGAATATCTCGAAAACGGAGGCAGCTAGAGGGTCCAAACTTGCACTTTTTCAAATGGCTGTAACTCGAAAACTACGACAGCTAGAGAGTTGATTTTGGTCTTCAAATGCAGCTTGTACCATGCCCTAAGAACCAAAAATAGGATTCCGGAACAAAACCCGCAAGAAAACTTGAAAATTTCAAGGCAAAGTCACCCCTCGACTGGAAAATATAAAACCTTGAATATCTCGGAAACGGAGGCAGCTAGAGGGTCCAAACTTGCACTTTTTCAAATGGCCCTACCTCGAAAACTGCGGCAGCTAGAGAGTTGATTTGGGTCTTCAAATGCAGCTTGTACCATGCCCTAAAAACCAAAAATAGGATTCCGAAACAAAACCCGCAAGAAAACTTGAAAATTTCAAGGCAAAGTCACCCCTCGACTGGAAAATATAAAACCTTGAATATCTCGGAAACGGAGGCAGCTAGAGGGTCCAAACTTGCACTTTTTCAAATGGCTGTAACTCGAAAACTACGGCAGCTAGAGAGTTGATTTGGGTCTTAAAATGCAGCTTGTACCATGCCCTAAAAACCAAAAATAGGATTCCGGAACAAAACCCGCAAGAAAACTTGAAAATTTCAAGGCAAAGTCACCCCTCGACTGGAAAATATAAAACCTTGAATATCTCGAAAACGGAGGCAGCTAGAGGGTCCAAACTTGCACTTTTTCAAATGGCTGTAACTCGCAAACTACGACAGCTAGGGAGTTGATTTTGGTCTAGAAATGCAGCTTGTACCATGCCCTAAAAACCAAAAATAGGATTCCGGAACAAAACCCGCAAGAAAACTTGAAAATTTCAAGGCAAAGTCACCCCTCGACTGGAAAATATAAAACCTTGAATATCTCGGAAACGGAGGCAGCTAGAGGGTCCAAACTTGCACTTTTTCAAATGGCCCTACCTCGAAAACTGCGGCAGCTAGAGAGTTGATTTGGGTCTTCAAATGCAGCTTGTACCATGCCCTAAAAACCAAAAATAGGATTCCGGAACAAAACCCGCAAGAAAACTTGAAAATTTCAAGGCAAAGTCACCCCTCGACTGGAAAATATAAAACCTTGAATATCTCGAAAACGGAGGCAGCTAGAGGGTCCAAACTTGCACTTTTTCAAATGGCTGTAACTCGAAAACTACGACAGCTAGAGAGTTGATTTTGGTCTAGAAATGCAGCTTGTACCATGCCCTAAAAACCAAAAATAGGATTCCGGAACAAAACCCGCAAGAAAACTTGAAAATTTCAAGGCAAAGTCACCCCTCGACTGGAAAATATAAAACCTTGAATATCTCGGAAACGGAGGCAGCTAGAGGGTCCAAACTTGCACTTTTTCAAATGGCTGTAACTCGAAAACTACGGCAGCTAGAGAGTTGATTTGGGTCTTCAAATGCTGCTTGTACCATGCCCTAAAAACCAAAAATAGGATTCCGGAACAAAACCCGCAAGAAAACTTGAAAATTTCAAGGCAAAGTCACCCCTCGACTGGAAAATATAAAACCTTGAATATCTCGAAAACGGAGGCAGCTAGAGGGTCCAAACTTGCACTTTTTCAAATGGCTGTAACTCGAAAACTACGACAGCTAGAGAGTTGATTTTGGTCTAGAAATGCAGCTTGTACCATGCCCTAAAAACCAAAAATAGGATTCCGGAACAAAACCCGCAAGAAAACTTGAAAATTTCAAGGCAAAGTCACCCCTCGACTGGAAAATATAAAACCTTGAATATCTCGAAAACGGAGGCAGCTAGAGGGTCCAAACTTGCACTTTTTCAAATGGCTGTAACTCGAAAACTACGACAGCTAGAGAGTTGATTTTGGTCTAGAAATGCAGCTTGTACCATGCCCTAAAAACCAAAAATAGGATTCCGGAACAAAACCCGCAAGAAAACTTGAAAATTTCAAGGCAAAGTCACCCCTCGACTGGAAAATATAAAACCTTGAATATCTCGGAAACGGAGGCAGCTAGAGGGTCCAAACTTGCACTTTTTCAAATGGCCCTACCTCGAAAACTGCGGCAGCTAGAGAGTTGATTTGGGTCTTCAAATGCAGCTTGTACCATGCCCTAAAAACCAAAAATAGGATTCCGGAACAAAACCCGCAAGAAAACTTGAAAATTTCAAGGCAAAGTCACCCCTCGACTGGAAAATATAAAACCTTGAATATCTCGGAAACGGAGGCAGCTAGAGGGTCCAAACTTGCACTTTTTCAAATGGCTGTAACTCGAAAACTACGGCAGCTAGAGAGTTGATTTGGGTCTTCAAATGCAGCTTGTACCATGCCCTAAACACCAAAAATAGGATTCCGGAACAAAACCCGCAAGAAAACTTGAAAATTTCAAGGCAAAGTCACCCCTCGACTGGAAAATATAAAACCTTGAATATCTCGAAAACGGAGGCAGCTAGAGGGTCCAAACTTGCACTTTTTCAAATGGCTGTAACTCGAAAACTACGACAGCTAGAGAGTTGATTTTGGTCTTCAAATGCAGCTTGTACCATGCCCTAAGAACCAAAAATAGGATTCCGGAACAAAACCCGCAAGAAAACTTGAAAATTTCAAGGCAAAGTCACCCCTCGACTGGAAAATATAAAACCTTGAATATCTCGGAAACGGAGGCAGCTAGAGGGTCCAAACTTGCACTTTTTCAAATGGCTGTAACTCGAAAACTACGGCAGCTAGAGAGTTGATTTGGGTCTTCAAATGCTGCTTGTACCATGCCCTAAAAACCAAAAATAGGATTCCGGAACAAAACCCGCAAGAAAACTTGAAAATTTCAAGGCAAAGTCACCCCTCGACTGGAAAATATAAAACCTTGAATATCTCGAAAACGGAGGCAGCTAGAGGGTCCAAACTTGCACTTTTTCAAATGGCTGTAACTCGAAAACTACGACAGCTAGAGAGTTGATTTTGGTCTAGAAATGCAGCTTGTACCATGCCCTAAAAACCAAAAATAGGATTCCGGAACAAAACCCGCAAGAAAACTTGAAAATTTCAAGGCAAAGTCACCCCTCGACTGGAAAATATAAAACCTTGAATATCTCGGAAACGGAGGCAGCTAGAGGGTCCAAACTTGCACTTTTTCAAATGGCTGTAACTCGAAAACTACGGCAGCTAGAGAGTTGATTTGGGTCTTCAAATGCTGCTTGTACCATGCCCTAAAAACCAAAAATAGGATTCCGGAACAAAACCCGCAAGAAAACTTGAAAATTTCAAGGCAAAGTCACCCCTCGACTGGAAAATATAAAACCTTGAATATCTCGAAAACGGAGGCAGCTAGAGGGTCCAAACTTGCACTTTTTCAAATGGCTGTAACTCGAAAACTACGACAGCTAGAGAGTTGATTTTGGTCTAGAAATGCAGCTTGTACCATGCCCTAAAAACCAAAAATAGGATTCCGGAACAAAACCCGCAAGAAAACTTGAAAATTTCAAGGCAAAGTCACCCCTCGACTGGAAAATATAAAACCTTGAATATCTCGGAAACGGAGGCAGCTAGAGGGTCCAAACTTGCACTTTTTCAAATGGCCCTACCTCGAAAACTGCGGCAGCTAGAGAGTTGATTTGGGTCTTCAAATGCAGCTTGTACCATGCCCTAAAAACCAAAAATAGGATTCCGGAACAAAACCCGCAAGAAAACTTGAAAATTTCAAGGCAAAGTCACCCCTCGACTGGAAAATATAAAACCTTGAATATCTCGGAAACGGAGGCAGCTAGAGGGTCCAAACTTGCACTTTTTCAAATGGCTGTAACTCGAAAACTACGGCAGCTAGAGAGTTGATTTGGGTCTTCAAATGCAGCTTGTACCATGCCCTAAACACCAAAAATAGGATTCCGGAACAAAACCCGCAAGAAAACTTGAAAATTTCAAGGCAAAGTCACCCCTCGACTGGAAAATATAAAACCTTGAATATCTCGAAAACGGAGGCAGCTAGAGGGTCCAAACTTGCACTTTTTCAAATGGCTGTAACTCGAAAACTACGACAGCTAGAGAGTTGATTTTGGTCTTCAAATGCAGCTTGTACCATGCCCTAAGAACCAAAAATAGGATTCCGGAACAAAACCCGCAAGAAAACTTGAAAATTTCAAGGCAAAGTCACCCCTCGACTGGAAAATATAAAACCTTGAATATCTCGGAAACGGAGGCAGCTAGAGGGTCCAAACTTGCACTTTTTCAAATGGCTGTAACTCGAAAACTACGGCAGCTAGAGAGTTGATTTGGGTCTTCAAATGCTGCTTGTACCATGCCCTAAAAACCAAAAATAGGATTCCGGAACAAAACCCGCAAGAAAACTTGAAAATTTCAAGGCAAAGTCACCCCTCGACTGGAAAATATAAAACCTTGAATATCTCGAAAACGGAGGCAGCTAGAGGGTCCAAACTTGCACTTTTTCAAATGGCTGTAACTCGAAAACTACGACAGCTAGAGAGTTGATTTTGGTCTAGAAATGCAGCTTGTACCATGCCCTAAAAACCAAAAATAGGATTCCGGAACAAAACCCGCAAGAAAACTTGAAAATTTCAAGGCAAAGTCACCCCTCGACTGGAAAATATAAAACCTTGAATATCTCGGAAACGGAGGCAGCTAGAGGGTCCAAACTTGCACTTTTTCAAATGGCTGTAACTCGAAAACTACGGCAGCTAGAGAGTTGATTTGGGTCTTCAAATGCTGCTTGTACCATGCCCTAAAAACCAAAAATAGGATTCCGGAACAAAACCCGCAAGAAAACTTGAAAATTTCAAGGCAAAGTCACCCCTCGACTGGAAAATATAAAACCTTGAATATCTCGAAAACGGAGGCAGCTAGAGGGTCCAAACTTGCACTTTTTCAAATGGCTGTAACTCGAAAACTACGACAGCTAGAGAGTTGATTTTGGTCTAGAAATGCAGCTTGTACCATGCCCTAAAAACCAAAAATAGGATTCCGGAACAAAACCCGCAAGAAAACTTGAAAATTTCAAGGCAAAGTCACCCCTCGACTGGAAAATATAAAACCTTGAATATCTCGGAAACGGAGGCAGCTAGAGGGTCCAAACTTGCACTTTTTCAAATGGCTGTAACTCGAAAACTACGGCAGCTAGAGAGTTGATTTGGGTCTTAAAATGCAGCTTGTACCATGCCCTAAAAACCAAAAATAGGATTCCGGAACAAAACCCGCAAGAAAACTTGAAAATTTCAAGGCAAAGTCACCCCTCGACTGGAAAATATAAAACCTTGAATATCTCGAAAACGGAGGCAGCTAGAGGGTCCAAACTTGCACTTTTTCAAATGGCTGTAACTCGCAAACTACGACAGCTAGGGAGTTGATTTTGGTCTAGAAATGCAGCTTGTACCATGCCCTAAAAACCAAAAATAGGATTCCGGAACAAAACCCGCAAGAAAACTTGAAAATTTCAAGGCAAAGTCACCCCTCGACTGGAAAATATAAAACCTTGAATATCTCGGAAACGGAGGCAGCTAGAGGGTCCAAACTTGCACTTTTTCAAATGGCCCTACCTCGAAAACTGCGGCAGCTAGAGAGTTGATTTGGGTCTTCAAATGCAGCTTGTACCATGCCCTAAAAACCAAAAATAGGATTCCGGAACAAAACCCGCAAGAAAACTTGAAAATTTCAAGGCAAAGTCACCCCTCGACTGGAAAATATAAAACCTTGAATATCTCGAAAACGGAGGCAGCTAGAGGGTCCAAACTTGCACTTTTTCAAATGGCTGTAACTCGAAAACTACGACAGCTAGAGAGTTGATTTTGGTCTAGAAATGCAGCTTGTACCATGCCCTAAAAACCAAAAATAGGATTCCGGAACAAAACCCGCAAGAAAACTTGAAAATTTCAAGGCAAAGTCACCCCTCGACTGGAAAATATAAAACCTTGAATATCTCGGAAACGGAGGCAGCTAGAGGGTCCAAACTTGCACTTTTTCAAATGGCCCTACCTCGAAAACTGCGGCAGCTAGAGAGTTGATTTGGGTCTTCAAATGCAGCTTGTACCATGCCCTAAAAACCAAAAATAGGATTCCGGAACAAAACCCGCAAGAAAACTTGAAAATTTCAAGGCAAAGTCACCCCTCGACTGGAAAATATAAAACCTTGAATATCTCGGAAACGGAGGCAGCTAGAGGGTCCAAACTTGCACTTTTTCAAATGGCTGTAACTCGAAAACTACGGCAGCTAGAGAGTTGATTTGGGTCTTCAAATGCAGCTTGTACCATGCCCTAAACACCAAAAATAGGATTCCGGAACAAAACCCGCAAGAAAACTTGAAAATTTCAAGGCAAAGTCACCCCTCGACTGGAAAATATAAAACCTTGAATATCTCGAAAACGGAGGCAGCTAGAGGGTCCAAACTTGCACTTTTTCAAATGGCTGTAACTCGAAAACTACGACAGCTAGAGAGTTGATTTTGGTCTTCAAATGCAGCTTGTACCATGCCCTAAGAACCAAAAATAGGATTCCGGAACAAAACCCGCAAGAAAACTTGAAAATTTCAAGGCAAAGTCACCCCTCGACTGGAAAATATAAAACCTTGAATATCTCGGAAACGGAGGCAGCTAGAGGGTCCAAACTTGCACTTTTTCAAATGGCTGTAACTCGAAAACTACGGCAGCTAGAGAGTTGATTTGGGTCTTCAAATGCTGCTTGTACCATGCCCTAAAAACCAAAAATAGGATTCCGGAACAAAACCCGCAAGAAAACTTGAAAATTTCAAGGCAAAGTCACCCCTCGACTGGAAAATATAAAACCTTGAATATCTCGAAAACGGAGGCAGCTAGAGGGTCCAAACTTGCACTTTTTCAAATGGCTGTAACTCGAAAACTACGACAGCTAGAGAGTTGATTTTGGTCTAGAAATGCAGCTTGTACCATGCCCTAAAAACCAAAAATAGGATTCCGGAACAAAACCCGCAAGAAAACTTGAAAATTTCAAGGCAAAGTCACCCCTCGACTGGAAAATATAAAACCTTGAATATCTCGGAAACGGAGGCAGCTAGAGGGTCCAAACTTGCACTTTTTCAAATGGCTGTAACTCGAAAACTACGGCAGCTAGAGAGTTGATTTGGGTCTTCAAATGCTGCTTGTACCATGCCCTAAAAACCAAAAATAGGATTCCGGAACAAAACCCGCAAGAAAACTTGAAAATTTCAAGGCAAAGTCACCCCTCGACTGGAAAATATAAAACCTTGAATATCTCGAAAACGGAGGCAGCTAGAGGGTCCAAACTTGCACTTTTTCAAATGGCTGTAACTCGAAAACTACGACAGCTAGAGAGTTGATTTTGGTCTAGAAATGCAGCTTGTACCATGCCCTAAAAACCAAAAATAGGATTCCGGAACAAAACCCGCAAGAAAACTTGAAAATTTCAAGGCAAAGTCACCCCTCGACTGGAAAATATAAAACCTTGAATATCTCGGAAACGGAGGCAGCTAGAGGGTCCAAACTTGCACTTTTTCAAATGGCCCTACCTCGAAAACTGCGGCAGCTAGAGAGTTGATTTGGGTCTTCAAATGCAGCTTGTACCATGCCCTAAAAACCAAAAATAGGATTCCGGAACAAAACCCGCAAGAAAACTTGAAAATTTCAAGGCAAAGTCACCCCTCGACTGGAAAATATAAAACCTTGAATATCTCGGAAACGGAGGCAGCTAGAGGGTCCAAACTTGCACTTTTTCAAATGGCTGTAACTCGAAAACTACGGCAGCTAGAGAGTTGATTTGGGTCTTCAAATGCAGCTTGTACCATGCCCTAAACACCAAAAATAGGATTCCGGAACAAAACCCGCAAGAAAACTTGAAAATTTCAAGGCAAAGTCACCCCTCGACTGGAAAATATAAAACCTTGAATATCTCGAAAACGGAGGCAGCTAGAGGGTCCAAACTTGCACTTTTTCAAATGGCTGTAACTCGAAAACTACGACAGCTAGAGAGTTGATTTTGGTCTTCAAATGCAGCTTGTACCATGCCCTAAGAACCAAAAATAGGATTCCGGAACAAAACCCGCAAGAAAACTTGAAAATTTCAAGGCAAAGTCACCCCTCGACTGGAAAATATAAAACCTTGAATATCTCGGAAACGGAGGCAGCTAGAGGGTCCAAACTTGCACTTTTTCAAATGGCTGTAACTCGAAAACTACGGCAGCTAGAGAGTTGATTTGGGTCTTCAAATGCTGCTTGTACCATGCCCTAAAAACCAAAAATAGGATTCCGGAACAAAACCCGCAAGAAAACTTGAAAATTTCAAGGCAAAGTCACCCCTCGACTGGAAAATATAAAACCTTGAATATCTCGAAAACGGAGGCAGCTAGAGGGTCCAAACTTGCACTTTTTCAAATGGCTGTAACTCGAAAACTACGACAGCTAGAGAGTTGATTTTGGTCTAGAAATGCAGCTTGTACCATGCCCTAAAAACCAAAAATAGGATTCCGGAACAAAACCCGCAAGAAAACTTGAAAATTTCAAGGCAAAGTCACCCCTCGACTGGAAAATATAAAACCTTGAATATCTCGGAAACGGAGGCAGCTAGAGGGTCCAAACTTGCACTTTTTCAAATGGCTGTAACTCGAAAACTACGGCAGCTAGAGAGTTGATTTGGGTCTTCAAATGCTGCTTGTACCATGCCCTAAAAACCAAAAATAGGATTCCGGAACAAAACCCGCAAGAAAACTTGAAAATTTCAAGGCAAAGTCACCCCTCGACTGGAAAATATAAAACCTTGAATATCTCGAAAACGGAGGCAGCTAGAGGGTCCAAACTTGCACTTTTTCAAATGGCTGTAACTCGAAAACTACGACAGCTAGAGAGTTGATTTTGGTCTAGAAATGCAGCTTGTACCATGCCCTAAAAACCAAAAATAGGATTCCGGAACAAAACCCGCAAGAAAACTTGAAAATTTCAAGGCAAAGTCACCCCTCGACTGGAAAATATAAAACCTTGAATATCTCGAAAACGGAGGCAGCTAGAGGGTCCAAACTTGCACTTTTTCAAATGGCTGTAACTCGAAAACTACGACAGCTAGAGAGTTGATTTTGGTCTAGAAATGCAGCTTGTACCATGCCCTAAAAACCAAAAATAGGATTCCGGAACAAAACCCGCAAGAAAACTTGAAAATTTCAAGGCAAAGTCACCCCTCGACTGGAAAATATAAAACCTTGAATATCTCGGAAACGGAGGCAGCTAGAGGGTCCAAACTTGCACTTTTTCAAATGGCCCTACCTCGAAAACTGCGGCAGCTAGAGAGTTGATTTGGGTCTTCAAATGCAGCTTGTACCATGCCCTAAAAACCAAAAATAGGATTCCGGAACAAAACCCGCAAGAAAACTTGAAAATTTCAAGGCAAAGTCACCCCTCGACTGGAAAATATAAAACCTTGAATATCTCGGAAACGGAGGCAGCTAGAGGGTCCAAACTTGCACTTTTTCAAATGGCTGTAACTCGAAAACTACGGCAGCTAGAGAGTTGATTTGGGTCTTCAAATGCAGCTTGTACCATGCCCTAAACACCAAAAATAGGATTCCGGAACAAAACCCGCAAGAAAACTTGAAAATTTCAAGGCAAAGTCACCCCTCGACTGGAAAATATAAACCTTGAATATCTCGAAAACGGAGGCAGCTAGAGGGTCCAAACTTGCACTTTTTCAAATGGCTGTAACTCGAAAACTACGACAGCTAGAGAGTTGATTTTGGTCTTCAAATGCAGCTTGTACCATGCCCTAAAGAACCAAAAATAGGATTCCGGAACAAAACCCGCAAGAAAACTTGAAAATTTCAAGGCAAAGTCACCCCTCGACTGGAAAATATAAAACCTTGAATATCTCGGAAACGGAGGCAGCTAGAGGGTCCAAACTTGCACTTTTTCAAATGGCTGTAACTCGAAAACTACGGCAGCTAGAGAGTTGATTTGGGTCTTCAAATGCTGCTTGTACCATGCCCTAAAAACCAAAATAGGATTCCGGAACAAAACCCGCAAGAAACTTGAAAATTTCAAGGCAAAGTCACCCCTCGACTGGAAAATATAAAACCTTGAATATCTCGAAAACGGAGGCAGCTAGAGGGTCCAAACTTGCACTTTTTCAAATGGCTGTAACTCGAAAACTACGACAGCTAGAGAGTTGATTTTGGTCTAGAAATGCAGCTTGTACCATGCCCTAAAAACCAAAAATAGGATTCCGGAACAAAACCCGCAAGAAAACTTGAAAATTTCAAGGCAAAGTCACCCCTCGACTGGAAAATATAAAACCTTGAATATCTCGGAAACGGAGGCAGCTAGAGGGTCCAAACTTGCACTTTTTCAAATGGCTGTAACTCGAAAACTACGGCAGCTAGAGAGTTGATTTGGGTCTTCAAATGCTGCTTGTACCATGCCCTAAAAACCAAAAATAGGATTCCGGAACAAAACCCGCAAGAAAACTTGAAAATTTCAAGGCAAAGTCACCCCTCGACTGGAAAATATAAAACCTTGAATATCTCGAAAACGGAGGCAGCTAGAGGGTCCAAACTTGCACTTTTTCAAATGGCTGTAACTCGAAAACTACGACAGCTAGAGAGTTGATTTTGGTCTAGAAATGCAGCTTGTACCATGCCCTAAAAACCAAAAATAGGATTCCGGAACAAAACCCGCAAGAAAACTTGAAAATTTCAAGGCAAAGTCACCCCTCGACTGGAAAATATAAAACCTTGAATATCTCGGAAACGGAGGCAGCTAGAGGGTCCAAACTTGCACTTTTTCAAATGGCTGTAACTCGAAAACTACGGCAGCTAGAGAGTTGATTTGGGTCTTCAAATGCTGCTTGTACCATGCCCTAAAAACCAAAATAGGATTCCGGAACAAAACCCGCAAGAAAACTTGAAAATTTCAAGGCAAAGTCACCCCTCGACTGGAAAATATAAAACCTTGAATATCTCGAAAACGGAGGCAGCTAGAGGGTCCAAACTTGCACTTTTTCAAATGGCTGTAACTCGAAAACTACGACAGCTAGAGAGTTGATTTTGGTCTAGAAATGCAGCTTGTACCATGCCCTAAAAACCAAAAATAGGATTCCGGAACAAAACCCGCAAGAAAACTTGAAAATTTCAAGGCAAAGTCACCCCTCGACTGGAAAATATAAAACCTTGAATATCTCGGAAACGGAGGCAGCTAGAGGGTCCAAACTTGCACTTTTTCAAATGGCCCTACCTCGAAAACTGCGGCAGCTAGAGAGTTGATTTGGGTCTTCAAATGCAGCTTGTACCATGCCCTAAAAACCAAAAATAGGATTCCGGAACAAAACCCGCAAGAAAACTTGAAAATTTCAAGGCAAAGTCACCCCTCGACTGGAAAATATAAAACCTTGAATATCTCGGAAACGGAGGCAGCTAGAGGGTCCAAACTTGCACTTTTTCAAATGGCTGTAACTCGAAAACTACGGCAGCTAGAGAGTTGATTTGGGTCTTCAAATGCAGCTTGTACCATGCCCTAAACACCAAAAATAGGATTCCGGAACAAAACCCGCAAGAAAACTTGAAAATTGTAATGGACAGGTGTTGCGGATACCTAAGTGTCCATGGGGACGGAGTGAAGGTTTGCCGAACTGACCGTGAAGGTCCGGCAACGCCATCTGGCGAAGACTCCTCAGCGGGATAGGCGGCGGCACGAGCTTGCTGTAGCTCAGTGACGGGAGATGTGGGCGGGGTTTTTGCCCTCTCGCTGCCCCTACCATTACTATTCCAAAATATCTCGTGCCTAAGGACAACAGCACACACACTGGTACCAAAGGTCCCACGACCTAAAAAAAAAAATAGAAAAAGAAAAGAAAGATACTAAGTAAAGGCAATGGCCGTCGACCGGCTCATGTACCTCGACACTGCTCCGGGTCCTGATGGAGCGGACCCTGGCCTCAAAACCCACCCTACCAATGAGGTACCTTGGCCCAATTTATGGTACCTCCCAAAGCAAAGCAATAACGAGGCTTTCACCTCATTGAACCAGCGACGACCTGAAACGGGGAAGAGGTGATTCCTTTAAAGGAAAAGCCCAGATTTTTCAAGAAAACGTTATAAGGCCATTTTTTATTCTAACCTCAAAATTAATTCAAGAATACAAACAAACAAAATATGTCAAAAAAGAAACCAATTGTGGCATAAATTATTCGCGAGGTGTGAAACAAAAATATACAATTCGAATAAAAATTTATAAAAATAAAGAAACAAACATATGTAATTACTCACCCGATATCCGAAGTGGCCACTTGCAGATGGGAGCACTGTAACTTAAGGTTTTTTTCTATTACCACCAGTAAATAACTACTACTACTACTTAGAGTGAATTAATCAAATAAAAAAAATGAAACTAACTAAAAATTGACTAAATAAACAAAACAAAAAAAAAGGATGTTCCAAGGGCGGCAACCCCGTCGGATGGCACTTGTCGCTATTAGCTTCAAAACTGTAGCATAGTATTGAGCATATTGCTATGGACCGGCATGGTTGTTGTTGCTGTTTGACCACGGCACTATATGGCGTTCACGTTCACTCTTGCACCTACACAAGGGCTTAGCTTTGAACAAGCTCCGAAGTGATGGATCGGGCGGTAATCCGGTGCCCTCGTACTGGACCGTCGCTGTCAAATCTGACTACTCCTGCTGCTCCACGCCGTTCTTTTTTTTTTGTAAATTGCGCCTTTTTTTCAATTCTTCCTTCTGCTCACTTTCAGAATACTGCGAACGCGATAGCAATATTGGATAACTGACCCAAACAGCCACGGAGACTTAACACTCCACGCTCACTCGACGGAAGACAACGCCGCGATCCAATTTAAACAAGTTCAATCATTTTTCAGCCGTGCGAATAAAAAAAAAACGACGCGTCGACCAAAAGCGAACAAAAATCTCAATTCTTGCGATGTCGCAACAATGCCCGGTTCAAAAATCGATATGCACCTCAACTTGGATGCCCGGGATGACAGATAGAATCGAGAAAATTCGCAATTCCGTCGCGGCAATCGCACCGATGCTGTTCGGAGGGCGGATGAAAGTCCACCTCTCTATAGTCACGCCGATGTTGTCCGGGCGGCGGTTCAAAGTGAACTTCTCAATCGGTCTCCCTCTCGAAAGGTCGAGACCCCCGATTCAGCACAACATCGGCTGAAATTTCTCGCCAATCGAGTTTTATACAACGGAATTCTCCATTTGCATAAAACTCGACTTGGATGTCGGAGCGAGAACGAATGTCGCTACCCGCTTGTCTGTTCTATCCCAGTGCGAGGTCGATGACACCAGATCAAACAGCATATTCTTACAGGACACATAAGAGTCCATCAGAATATAGCGTTTGCAAGTGTCAACGACCCACAGTGTGATAGAATGACAGAGTTGTCGTTCTTGCAAAATTCCTGATGGAGAATTCGAATTGTTAGTTGGCAAATATGTTAGAAAAATATTTGACAATCAACAATCCGAATAGACCATCAGAAAAGTCATTCATTACAAAATTTCAAGGCAAAGTCACCCCTCGACTGGAAAATATAAAACCTTGAATATCTCGAAAACGGAGGCAGCTAGAGGGTCCAAACTTGCACTTTTTCAAATGGCTGTAACTCGAAAACTACGACAGCTAGAGAGTTGATTTTGGTCTTCAAATGCAGCTTGTACCATGCCCTAAGAACCAAAAATAGGATTCCGGAACAAAACCCGCAAGAAAACTTGAAAATTTCAAGGCAAAGTCACCCCTCGACTGGAAAATATAAAACCTTGAATATCTCGGAAACGGAGGCAGCTAGAGGGTCCAAACTTGCACTTTTTCAAATGGCTGTAACTCGAAAACTACGGCAGCTAGAGAGTTGATTTGGGTCTTCAAATGCTGCTTGTACCATGCCCTAAAAACCAAAAATAGGATTCCGGAACAAAACCCGCAAGAAAACTTGAAAATTTCAAGGCAAAGTCACCCCTCGACTGGAAAATATAAAACCTTGAATATCTCGAAAACGGAGGCAGCTAGAGGGTCCAAACTTGCACTTTTTCAAATGGCTGTAACTCGAAAACTACGACAGCTAGAGAGTTGATTTTGGTCTAGAAATGCAGCTTGTACCATGCCCTAAAAACCAAAAATAGGATTCCGGAACAAAACCCGCAAGAAAACTTGAAAATTTCAAGGCAAAGTCACCCCTCGACTGGAAAATATAAAACCTTGAATATCTCGGAAACGGAGGCAGCTAGAGGGTCCAAACTTGCACTTTTTCAAATGGCCCTACCTCGAAAACTGCGGCAGCTAGAGAGTTGATTTGGGTCTTCAAATGCAGCTTGTACCATGCCCTAAAAACCAAAAATAGGATTCCGGAACAAAACCCGCAAGAAAACTTGAAAATTTCAAGGCAAAGTCACCCCTCGACTGGAAAATATAAAACCTTGAATATCTCGGAAACGGAGGCAGCTAGAGGGTCCAAACTTGCACTTTTTCAAATGGCTGTAACTCGAAAACTACGGCAGCTAGAGAGTTGATTTGGGTCTTCAAATGCAGCTTGTACCATGCCCTAAACACCAAAAATAGGATTCCGGAACAAAACCCGCAAGAAAACTTGAAAATTTCAAGGCAAAGTCACCCCTCGACTGGAAAATATAAAACCTTGAATATCTCGAAAACGGAGGCAGCTAGAGGGTCCAAACTTGCACTTTTTCAAATGGCTGTAACTCGAAAACTACGACAGCTAGAGAGTTGATTTTGGTCTTCAAATGCAGCTTGTACCATGCCCTAAGAACCAAAAATAGGATTCCGGAACAAAACCCGCAAGAAAACTTGAAAATTTCAAGGCAAAGTCACCCCTTGACTGGAAAATATAAAACCTTGAATATCTCGGAAACGGAGGCAGCTAGAGGGTCCAAACTTGCACTTTTTCAAATGGCCCTACCTCGAAAACTGCGGCAGCTAGAGAGTTGATTTGGGTCTTCAAATGCAGCTTGTACCATGCCCTAAAAACCAAAAATAGGATTCCGAAACAAAACCCGCAAGAAAACTTGAAAATTTCAAGGCAAAGTCACCCCTCGACTGGAAAATATAAAACCTTGAATATCTCGGAAACGGAGGCAGCTAGAGGGTCCAAACTTGCACTTTTTCAAATGGCTGTAACTCGAAAACTACGGCAGCTAGAGAGTTGATTTGGGTCTTCAAATGCAGCTTGTACCATGCCCTAAAAACCAAAAATAGGATTCCGGAACAAAACCCGCAAGAAAACTTGAAAATTTCAAGGCAAAGTCACCCCTCGACTAGAAAATATAAAACCTTGAATATCTCGGAAACGGAGGCAGCTAGAGGGTCCAAACTTGCACTTTTTCAAATGGCTGTAACTCGAAAACTACGGCAGCTAGAGAGTTGATTTTGGTCTTAAAATGCAGCTTGTACCATGCCCTAAAAACCAAAAATAGGATTCCGGAACAAAACCCGCAAGAAAACTTGAAAATTTCAAGGCAAAGTCACCCCTCGACTGGAAAATATAAAACCTTGAATATCTCGAAAACGGAGGCAGCTAGAGGGTCCAAACTTGCACTTTTTCAAATGGCTGTAACTCGCAAACTACGACAGCTAGGGAGTTGATTTTGGTCTAGAAATGCAGCTTGTACCATGCCCTAAAAACCAAAAATAGGATTCCGGAACAAAACCCGCAAGAAAACTTGAAAATTTCAAGGCAAAGTCACCCCTCGACTGGAAAATATAAAACCTTGAATATCTCGGAAACGGAGGCAGCTAGAGGGTCCAAACTTGCACTTTTTCAAATGGCCCTACCTCGAAAACTGCGGCAGCTAGAGAGTTGATTTGGGTCTTCAAATGCAGCTTGTACCATGCCCTAAAAACCAAAAATAGGATTCCGGAACAAAACCCGCAAGAAAACTTGAAAATTTCAAGGCAAAGTCACCCCTCGACTGGAAAATATAAAACCTTGAATATCTCGAAAACGGAGGCAGCTAGAGGGTCCAAACTTGCACTTTTTCAAATGGCTGTAACTCGAAAACTACGACAGCTAGAGAGTTGATTTTGGTCTAGAAATGCTGCTTGTACCATGCCCTAAAAACCAAAAATAGGATTCCGGAACAAAACCCGCAAGAAAACTTGAAAATTTCAAGGCAAAGTCACCCCTCGACTGGAAAATATAAAACCTTGAATATCTCGGAAACGGAGGCAGCTAGAGGGTCCAAACTTGCACTTTTTCAAATGGCTGTAACTCGAAAACTACGGCAGCTAGAGAGTTGATTTGGGTCTTCAAATGCTGCTTGTACCATGCCCTAAAA